>CM062817.1:802771634-805171634 GCA_031772625.1 Pinus tabuliformis | reverse complement strand
AACCCATGCTTTAATAATTCATTGTTACAATAATAAAAATTATTTTCTTTATTCTTTTGATAAGTACATTTCATGATGACTCAAATATATTAAATGGAGACAAAACCTAGTTACTTTTTCCAACACTCCCTCTTAACTAGGGAGGTATTCATCATATGAAAGTACAAGGAAGATCTCCACTATATGAACCATGAAGGGATTTAGGCACTGTAATGACATGGACTAGATTCTTGACTAGGGAAATCTATCCATTGGTCTCTCAACAGTTTAGGCACCACAATGCCATGGAATAGATTCCTGACTAGGGAAATCTATCCATTGGTCTCTCAACAATTTAGGCACTGTAATGGCATGGACTAGATTCATGACCAGGGCAATCTATCCAAGTGGGAATAAGATGGACTCAAGTTTTCATCCTCTCTAGGTACAATCGGGCTTACTTCCTAACCATCAACCTAGAAATCCAGGTGCGTGTTAGAGCTCAAAGACCAACGCTACCTTTCCAGCTTTAGTACCTAGACATCAACACAAAGTGCCAACCAAATGTCCTCCCAGGCAATGCTTCACTCACAAAGCCTCAACACTCCCTGATCCAACGGATCAAGGACCACAAGTATTTCGTGATCAAACTGATCGGTAACCAACATGCTTTCAAAAACGTTCGAGATATTTACCTGTACAAACACAACCCCAATTAATAATATAATTTCACATGTACATAATCAAATACAAACCTTCGAGGCCTTTCAAGCAACAACGGTTGCTTCTCAACATAGTAGGACTATCAACCAAATCTTTGACAAAATATTTTTTAATCATACACTTTCCTTTCTTATTTCACATGCATCAACATATCCTTCATTCTCCAATCAAAATTATCCCTCCCTCTCAACCAGGGAGATATCCAGGCTCCCTCTTAATATTAGGGATTTGTACTTCTTTACTTCGAAATTGGAGACTGTTTTGTGGCTTCCAACCATTTCATTAGAGTTGGCATCGTCTACATCAAGCTTATCATGTCAACGAACATATTCACCATATTGAAGATTATGTACCAGCACAACTTAGATAAGGAGTACAACCAAATATATAGAAGCATGAAGTTAGTCATATCAGAATTACAAAAAGCATTTCAACCTTATATATCAGATACCAAGACAACCAAGAGACACATACTCTTTCAACATCTTACGAGGGACTTAGTCATAAACCCTATACTACTTCATAAAAAATTTCATTACATATAGGGTTTCAATTTTTCTTCCAAAGGTATTACATACCTTTCCTCATAGAAAACCCTAGAAACAATTAAAAAATATATATATATCAACAAAGCATCTAACAACTTTCATAATTCATATGTTAGACTTCTCACTAAGGTTTCATACAAATACTATATTTCATAAATGGGAGTTAATCAATCAAAGCCATTCACAACTTAGTCATCAACATGACTAACTTCCACTAGGATTAGTTGCAAACCTTAGATTTTTCAATAAGACATTAATCACAACTAAAACTCATATTTCAACGATCTTATGCAAATCTCAAATTATCCAATTGTCATCAGATATATTTACTTCTACTAAGGTTTAACTCAAAAACCCTATAATTTCACAAATACTATCATCCTATAGAAACAAACATTGACTAGGGCTTAGTTCCAAACCTTAGGATTCATGATCATTGATAGACAAATCAACTTATACATCTAGGATTTCATCATCATGCATAAGCATTTCATATCATGTGTTAGTCAGACCCAACTTCATAGATATCAACAAGAGTTAGACAAACAAACTTGATTGGACTAGGGATTGATCAGACAAACAAACATTCCAAGGAGATCATTTCTAAGACATTATAAGGGTCTTGCTTACACATTCCACCAAACCCTAATGAGTTATGGTTTCAATATAGCAAACCCAAAAGTACCAATACTTCAAAGGTTTGAGATCTTAGACTTTATCATTCAACCCTAACAAGGTAGTTTTTCTTGGCCATACCAAAATCCTAAACATGACATCATCAACAAAAAATTCAAATAACATTTCTCAATAACCCTAAGCAGTTTAGGGTTGCAGTCATTCAAATTAACATACCCTGAGGTTAGGGTTTTTCCAGAAAACTTGTACAGGGTTCTATAAAAATAAATTAGGAATACAAGTGGGGTAGATTTATTAAGTGATGAATCACCCAAACAAAAATCATTATGATTCAATATAGCTAGACATAACAATGTTAGTAATATATTGTCAAATGAATAAACATTTAATATAAAGAAATAAATGTTTTGTAGTTTCAGGCATACCTTTGTTTCTTGATAGACCTAATCTTGGGTGACTCTCTTCAAACTCCTTGAGGATATAGCATATATTTTCCTAATCAAGACAATAAAGGGAGAATGGTAATTAGTATTAAAGTAATCAAAACTTAAATAAGTACATGAAACCAAAGATTGAAAGGAAATGAGATACTTATCTTTGGGAGATGTTGGGGTCTCCCTCCAAAGCTTTTGAGGGATACCTATAAACTTATAAAACAAAATAAAATGTCTTTTCCAAAAGCATGTTAAAACCTATAAATTCTAAAACATCAAAAATACAAAATAAGACATCTAAGACTAAAAACAAAAGACTTAGTAGTGCAGGTCTCGTATGTCAGATTATTCGGGTTTGGATTTCTTTGGATCTTCTTCTTTAGCAATGTTAGCATGATCTCTTTCTCTCTTCTTATTTATTTGGTTGTTGGGACTGTCACTTATGTATTGACCCTTCTTATGGCATTGATAACATTCTACCTTGGACATGTCAACTTTCTTCCTTGGTCCTTTAGATTTATTTCCTTTATGTTGAGCAATGTAAGCATTTGAAACATCTTCAGAATTGGCAACTAATGAGATCCTCGATTCTTCCAGACTACAAGCAATCCATAGTTCTTCAACAATGGGAGCTTCCTTCCAACTGTTAAGACCCACAACAAATGCACCCCAAGAAGGTGGAAATCCTAATAGAGCAGTGACCATGAGTTCTTTTTATGGAATGATTTCATCAGTGGCCAAAAGTTCATCTCTTATTCTTACTATCTTCACAAAGAAGGATGCCACTATGTCTTCTTTATTCATCTTTGTGGTCCTTAGCTCATTCTTCAAACTTTCTACTTGACCAATGTTCTAAATGGTGAATAACTTTGACAAGGCTTCATACATTTACTGAGCATGATTGATGTTGGCTATGAATGGGACACGGTTGTCCTCTATTCCTTCTACCATTAGAGTCATGGCCACCAATTCTAGTTCCCTGAACTTTACTTTGTCAACATTACTGGAGTCTTCTGTAGGCTTCTTTACTTTTCCTTTGACCAAGTCTAGAACCTTGTTCTTTTCAAGGATGAGGTCAATCCTCTTTTTCCAAGACCTATAGTTAGAGGCTCCTTCAAGTTTGATTTCTCCGTTAATTGTACTAGACATTGTATTTGAAGATGGTAGAATTATTTCCTTGAATAACCCTTTTGAATGGTTCCTTGATTAAGTGCTTGAGATTGGCTTTTTCTTATTTCTTCACCAAAGCTCCGATACCATGTTAGAAAACCAGAAAGGCAGAAAGATTTTATTATACTTGATAATTACTTGTGACGTTCTTGACTTATTATTAATTTTTCTTTATATATTCTTTCTTGAGTTAATCAAGTAACTACCAAAGCGAAAGCACATAAAACAATGGACAAAAGATATAGGAACTATGCCAGGGAAAAACCCCCCTCGAGGGGAAAACCCAGTCAAAATTCTCTTTCTGCCAATAGTATTCTTTGAGACTCTTCACCCTAGACAAAGACCAAACCTTCCCTCCACACCAAGTCAGCCTCCCATATCTTCGACCTCTTTTCCAACAACTTCAACTATGTAGCAGCTTCTGGCATCAACAAAACTTGAAAGACTTAGATCTCCCAAAAATAGGGCACAAAAATAGAGAGAGAGTGGCACCAATTTTTTTTTTCTTCTTCTCCTTAGAATCCACCCAAATCGCACTTCCTTTGGCTTCCTTAGACCCACTTCGAACTTCTACGACTTCCTTAGAGATATCGAACTTGCTTGAGATGAGATGCTCCAAATGAATTCGACTTGCTTCTATTTATAAGCTTCAAGGGAGGCTGAATTGATGTCCTTATGCCAACTTGATCTGTTCTACGCTGACTTTGTGTGGAGGATACACAAATTATATTTGACTCAATACTAAACCTTTTTACATTATTCAAAAGCCCAAGAAGGGTCTCTTTGAATATAGAATGAATCTATAAACTCATAATAAATCCTAGAAGTCAACAATGGGGACTTTGACTAATATAATGATGAACCATGCATGAAACCCATGATTTAATAAGTCATTGTTACAATAATAAAAATTCTTTTCTTTATTCTTTTGATAAGTACATTTCATGATGACTCAAATACATTAAATGACGGCTGAACCTAGTCACATTTTTCAAGAGAAACAAAGTGTTGTGTGAGACACTTGTTGATGTTGTTCATAACATATAACGTGTAACAGAATGTGTAATGTTATACATGATAAAATAACTTGAGTATATCCTTGAATTGAAACTCTGGCTGTATGAATTGCTTGACTAGTGATGCTAACAACATATATGTAAATAAAACAAATATATTATGAGATGCTATAAATAGTGGAAGGAGCGATAAGGACCTGGATTAAAATATGGAATAAATAGGCTTGAAGGCCTTCTTATTAATACAAAGTAATTACATAAGCGACTGCTTGTTTAGTAGAGTATGTGTATGCACATATAAACTTATTCGTGTAGTCACAAGCCTATGATTCTACACAAGAGGCGTTGTGTTAACATTGAAATATATATTCTCTCTTTTAAGCACAATGATAGCCGATAACCCTGATGTAAAGACTTAGTCAACCTTGCATTTCCAGCAACTTGGATGTCTTCCACTAGCCTCATGGAATAGCTCGTTAGGCCAAGGAAGCCCCTACATAGTGCCATAGAGTTGCTTGCAGGCCTGCTTTGAAGTCTGGAACCCTTAGCGTGTGGTAGGAGCACTGGAACCCTTTGGGAGTTCACTACAGGTCCATGAAAAAGTGTGGTTGCAGGAGATCCTATTCCTGCATGCCTGAAAAATCCCTAATATGATATGGGGATTGTGTGTGGGCCAGGAACTCCTTGGAGTGTCCTTCACCCAAGCTCGAGAGGGGTAGTGCCATAAGGTCTTTTAGTGGCCCATCATCATCATCACCGCCAAGTGTTGATGCTGACCATGATGGTTATAGAGCCCTTATGACAGAGCTATGGTCGGAATATCTCTCAAGGAGAAATGAGTGAAGAGCTAGGGTAAGCTATCATGATACCCATTGGAATCGAAATCAAGCTTATTGAATAAGGCTTAACAAGGTTCCTCTCATTAAGCCATGGCAGAGATCGAAGGAAAACAAAGTGTTGCGGAAAAGGAGGGTCGAGACTTAGTTTTATAACAAAGTTATTCACCTTTCCATTAGCCAGGCAGAACCCTAGCCATGGTAGCCACAAATTGGCGTGCTTGATTTCCCTTTAACACAATTTGATGAGGATAAGATGACGTGGCTTGATGGAAAAACCTGGAAGGTTGCCTTAGAAGTTTGTGTTGCACAACATTAGGAGTGATTAGGATGGCATCATTCAAGATGAGCTGGCTAAGACGTAATCTTGGAGGCCCTTCTATCGGTCGGAGGCGACACCCACAAGCTACGTAAGGTCAGAGCTTCAATCGCGAAAGAATTAGTTTGTGCCATAAGTGGGTTGGCAGGATGATGTCAGCAAGGATGAATTGGCTGACATGCCAGCCCAACGGTCATGCTATTGGCCAGCAGTGGACCCCTTGATAGGTCATCTCGTCAGGATCACTCCATAACATTTGCAAGGGTGTGGGTGAAAGAGAGCAGGGTGAGTAGTGTGGGATGACATGGTGGAGCTTCCACGTGCACCAAATTGAAGTGAGGAAATTGTGAGGGAATGAACCCACCTCGGTTAATGAAAAGAAGAAGAAGACAGAGGTGCCAGGTTAGTGCGTCGAGATGACATTGATGGGATTGCATATGTCAATTGTGGTGGAAAGATACAAAAGCCCGAATATATTTCCATTGGTGGAGGAAGGACCCACGATCGGGTCAACTTGCAGGTTATTGCTAGAGAAGTAGGCAGAGGAACGCCATGATGAATGAGTCAGGGTGACGTGGTATGGGCTGCAGTATCAGCGTAACGCTGGAATAACCGGCCATTATGAGGAGGATGAGTGACCCCACCTCGCATGTAATCTTGACAATGAGGCCCCGACGAGTAACGAAGGAGCAAGTTAAGTAATCGTTGGGGTGAAACGAAAAAAGGGGACAATGGGATGACTTGGCACAATAGCTTATTGAGTTGACTAGAGGTTTGGAGCGCGCACATGTGAAACCCACCAACCACATAGGTCCATAGGTCTCACTTCGGATGCTTCGAGAGGCGCATAAGGGAAAAGGGTTGGGTTATAAGGATTTTGATGATGTGGTGCAAGCCTAGCTACACCATGAACCCAAACTCTAATGGGAAATAGCAATATGCCACATGGCAGTTAGATGATGTGATGTGGCCTATTCTTTGAGAAGTAGTATCTCTCAATCCTAAGGTGGGATTGAGGAAACTTTTTATATCACCAGATTTGTCTCGACGAGATGAATGCGATGGTGATGGTCATTCTGAGTGTAAAGAAGTTTAGAACCATTCAATTTTTTTTTATACCCCATTTTCATAATAGTAGCTTAAAGATTGGGTATGCATAATAACCACTTCCTACCCTGGGTATTGGGTAGGGCTGTTGTTACAAAAAGAAAGTTATGTTGACTATGAAGGGGACACGACATGAAGACCCATCTACACATCGAAAGAAAGAGAAGGTCAAGAAAGGCAAGATGTTGAAAAACCTTTTCACTTATTGAAACAAAGGTGGACGTCAAGAAGCTAAATGTTGGAAACTCCATTCATAGCTTCATCCGAAGAAGGAAAAAAATATTGAAGTTGATCTCTCACTGGAAAACACAGAGGAATTGAAGAGGCTCATGAATGCAAGAAAAACCTTTACGTTGTTGTCTCTAAAGGTGGAAAAAGCATGTGATTTGAAGCATGGAAATGAATTAGTTGCATGTAAACGTAACTATCATGTATTTAAGTAAACATCAACACCACAACATGAGATTTTGTCGTGGGAACCTGCTAAGAGAATTAAAAATATTTTTAGCTCATTCTCATTAATATCCTTGTATTCGTTATCACTATTGTTATGTTGCACATGGAAAGTGGTTGGAGTAAAAAATGCAGAAGGATGTGGGAAAATACAAATGGGTAGCAATATGGTTTCAGTTGTGCAACCTTTTGTGATGAAAGAGGTGCACAAAATATGGTGGGCAGATATCGGACAAGTGGGGAGTGTTTTCCTCACTTAGTGTCTTCTTAATAACCTCTTTGAGGTATAAAAGTCTCTTAGTGGGGAGGAATGATCCAGGAGGATGTAAAAAGGCCTAAAAATAAAAGTTTCCAAAAATTATGGAAACAACGCCATGTCGAAGAGCTCATGAGACGATTCCAATGTAACTTGAGATGATTCCAATGTAACTTGAGCTGCAGCGAATAGAGCTCGTATGAAAAAATTATAGCATTCTGAATTTTATGCCAAATAACAAAAAGATTGGACACAAGTGACACATGGCACATCCATACAGATTCACGTGTGTTAAAATTGGCAACCAGGGCAAAACTTCATGTGGGTCATCTTATTCATGGCTAATAATATTTTTATTAGATTCCTCTCGTCCAAAGGTGTAGGATTGATATAAAGATCATCCAATTCCGATAAGTATTCATGGAGATATGAATTTATTTTGATTATGGAATTATTATCAAGCCGACCTACAACTCATGTAGGCTCAGAAGCCCAACAGTCGCATCTATTCACCCACCAACGTTGTGTATAAATATAAGAGGAATTTTCCTCATTTAGACTCACTCATCTCATCACATCTCTCTCTCTCTACTGCGCAGATATGAGTCTCTTCTCTACTGCGCTGAAATGGGTCTCTCTCTCTCACACATGTGAAGCCGGAAGCTGTTGAATTTGAAGCTGCAACTGCAGAAGCAAAGATTGACTTGTGTGGCCTAGAAGATCTCCTCTTTGGAACTGCACTGTAGGTTCATCTGAACCTCCTCTGAAAGCCGCAACTTTTGGTGGTGGAATGAAGTCAATCCGACGAACGATTTGCAAGATATCGACTGCCCTAGTTTGAAGCCGAAAACTGCTGAAACTGAAGCTGCAACTGCAAGAGCAAAGATTGACTTGCGTGGCCTAGAATATATCCCCATCTGAACTGTGCTGTAGGTTCATCTGAACCTCCTCTAAAAGCCGCAACTTTTGGTGGTGGAATGAAGTCAATCCGACGAACAGTTTGCAAGATATCGACTGCCCTAGTTTGAAGCCGGAAACTGCTGAAACTGAAGCTGCAACTGCAGAAGCAAAGATTGACTTGCATGGCCTAGAAGATCTCCTCATCTGAACTACGATGTAGGTTCATCTGAACCTCCTCTGGAAGCCGAAACTTTTGGTGGTGGAATGAAGTCAATCCGACTGTCGGTTTGTGAGATATGGTCTGCCCTAGTTTGATAATGAAGCCGCTAATGCTGATGCTACTGATCTAGGGTTTGCTACTGCTGATATGAATCATATTTATTGTACTATTTCTCTCTGCTGAATTATTGAAGATAAAAGAAGATTTGATCAAAGGGTTTCCCCACACATTGTGGGGTTTGTCCCTGGCTAGCCGCCACATCTTGTGTCTCTTGTCTTGGCTTGTTTTCTGTCGATCGTTTAATGTTCTATCTGCACTTTACTTTATGTACATGTGATTGCTAATCGGTGGAATATAATAAGAAAAATAAGTAAACTGTTATAAGAATAGAACATACCATAACTTAACATGGTATCAGAGCTGAGGTGAAGACAAATCCCAAGCAAGAGCAAGAGCAATCATTGAAGAGAAGATTGGCAAGGCTATCCTAAAAGAACTATGGGGTCCTCAACACTCTTTCCTGCTGAAGACAAGCTCTGTGAGAAAGCTGACTATCACGGATGAAAGATGTCTATCGATCTAACCCTTGAAGATCAAGGAGTGCTGGACCATGTAAGAGGCAATATCGTTGAGCCTTCATCAAATGCATCTGCTGCTGCCTGGAACAAATGGAAAAATGGAGAAGTCAAAACAAAGAAGATCATCCGGGACTCTATCGACAAGCGCTTGGTGGCCTACATCTCTGATCTAGACACCTCCAAGGAAATCTACAACAGACTGGTGAGTTTATTTAAAGTTAATGATGCAAATCAGGTTTTGTTTCTTAGAAATAAGTTAAAAGAAATCAAGAAGGGTAAAGATGAAAGTATGCATACTTCTTAAGAATCACTGAGAGCAAGAACGATCTCCTATCTATTGGGGAAACTATTACTGACAGAGAAATGGCACTCACAATGGGAAAACTATGGATGAGATCATGGACATAAAGGGCAACATGAGATCATGGACATATAGGATAGCATGATGATGATGCACACTAGTTTGAGCAGCATTATGATGGATAAAATCATGGACATGGGCAGCATGATGATAATCATGATTAGAGAAGCATGGTATAGTATGTAGTGGTGCAACTCGAAATCCCTCTAATGACAATCAAAGGAATGACAAATTCAACAGCAAAGGTAAGAGGAGAGCTGGGAATCAAGGAAGAGAACAAGCATTCAAGAAGGCTAGAAATTCTAGGATGTATTAAATGCACCTGACCTCAAAAGGAACCTAGTGTCCATCTTGGCAATGGAAGACAGAGGCTACAAGGTAACCTTCAACAATGGCAAGGGATGCCCGAATTCCAAGTAGAGAAAGAAGGTGTATGTCCGGGATGTGCTGAAGGAAAGCTCAAAAGGGGACCATTCCCCTCAAGCCAAAGCAAGACCTCTGATATATTACAGTTGGTTCACTTAGGCACATCTGAGGCTAGCATTAAGAGGGAGACTACTACACCACATACTCTTGAGCAGAATGGTGTGGTGGGAAGGAAGAACCACACGATGATGGAAGCTGTCCGGTCCATGCTACATGATCAAAGACTTCCAAAGTTTCTATGGGCTGAAGCTGCAAACACTGCCGTATATGTACAAAATCGATGCCCTCATCAAGCATTGGGTTCCAAGACTCCTGAAGAAAAATTCACCAGTAAGAAACCTGATGTTTCTCATTTTAAAATTTTTGGAAACCCTGTATACTTTCATGTGCCGAAAGAGAAAAGAAATAAATTGGGAGCATTTAGAAAGAAGGGAATTTTCGTGGGCTATGGTGAAAATACTAAAGGCTATAGAATCTATGTAGCCGGTCAAAGGGAAGTCATAATTAGTCATGATGTCACCTTTGACGAAGATATGGCTCTCAGCAAGGTGATCAATCTTCCGACTTTGAGGAGCTCTCAAGAAGCCAACACCAGGGAACCGAAAGAAAAGGATGATGAATCAATGCCTGATGTAGAAGAACCCATGGATCCGATTGATCCTCCTCCATATGAGCCTTCCTCTTCTAGGAAGAGGCCTTCATGGCTTAAAGGGTTACTTGATGATGCTGAAGGACATGCTGCACCCTGAGGAACCTTCCATCAAAGTAAGAAACTTAATAGGTATCAAGGATACCTGACCATCATGAGCACGTGTTATATACCTAGGGAGGATAATATGGGGTACCAAGGGAGGTACCCAAGGTAATAATGTAATAATGGGATGGGCCATAGTAATAAATAAGGTGGTTAACCCATGTCATGTAAGGGACCACAAGTAGTTAATAATAATGTAATGGGCCCATGGTATTAGTTGATGGTATGAGGGAACCATGATAATGACCCATGGTATTAGTTGATGGTATGAGGGAACCATGATAATGACCCATGGTATTGTATGTATGAGGCCTATATGGAGGCTAGAGACTCCACATGGAGAGATATGAAGAGAAGTATTATTGTATGAACATGCATATGGCTTGTGGAGTGTTCTCCTTCCTTATTGTGGAGTGTGCTCTGATACCAATTGTTGTAGATTTGATCCAAAGATATTATGAAAATATAAATAAACCCAAGAATAACAAGATCAAAATAGATAGAAATGCTTCTTTATTATAAAACCCTTAAGGTAGGGCAACACCATACATTCACTCCTTAAGGAAGGAGAACACTCCACAAGCCATATGCCTGTTCATACAATAATACTTCTCTTCATATCTCTCCATGTGGAGTCTCTAGCCTCTATATAGGCCTCATACATACAATACCATGGGTCATTACCATGGTTCCCTCATACCATCAACTAATACCATGGGCCCCTTACATTATTATTAACTACTTGTGGTCCCTTACATGACATGGGTTAACCACCTTATTTATTACTATGGCCCATCCCATTATTACATTATTACCTTGGGTACCTCCCTTGGTACCCCATATTATCCCCCCTAGGTATATAACAGCACGATCATACAAAATGAGCCTTCGTCATTCTCAGATGCCGTCAAGCATCAAGTATGAAAGGATGCTATGACCGAAGAATATGAGTCTATCATAAAGAATGATGTTTGGGAAGTAGTTCCCAGACCCCAGGACAAGACTGTTGTTACTTCCAAATGGCTTTACAAGATAAAGCATGCAGCAGATGGAAGCACGAAAAAGTATAAGGCTCGTTTTGTTGCTCGAGGTTTCTCCCAAAAGGAAGGTATAGACTATGATGAGATATTTGCACCTGTTGCCAGATATACGACCATCCGCTCGATCATAGCCCTTGCCGCTCCACAAGGATGGAACCTACCTCAGATGGATGTCAAGACTGCGTTCTTGCATGGCTTGATCAAAGAAGAGGTCTACGTGGAGCAACCCGAAGGATTTGAGATTTATGATCGAAAATCTCATGTATGCAGGTTGAAGAAACCTCTCTATGGGCTGAAGCAAGCACCCCGAGCATGGTATGAGAGGATCGATAGCTACTTGATGAAGCTGGGATTCACTAGGAGTGAAGCCGATCCTAACCTTTACTTTAAGGTTGAAGATGAAAAACCTCTCATACCGGTATTGTATGTGGATGACCTCTTTCTAACAGGTGCAAACCCTCTCATTCACAAATGTAAGAGGGAGATGGCTTCTGAATTTGAAATGAAGGACCAAGGACTTGAAGTGTGGCAGAAGCCAAGGGAAATTTTCCTATCTCAAGGAAAATATGTGGTAAATATATTGGAAAGATTTGGTATGATGGACTGCAAGCCTGTGACTACCTCGAGGATCTTAACTTTTAGAAGTTATATGGTAGTGATGTCGGATCAGACTTGGGAAATGCCTATGAGTTTCAAAAACTCATTCGCATTGATGTTCTTGGTGAACCTCCGTCCGAACATATGTTTTGCAGTTAACATTGTGAGCTCATATTTGGTTGAGCCTCACTGGATTGATGCCAGGAATCTTCTAAGATGTCTTTAGGACACAATCTCTCATGGATTAAGATACATTGCCGGAGATGTGACACTACTTGGATATACTGATGTTGATTGGGCAGGCAGTGTGGTGGACCGTAAGAGCACTTCCGGGTGTTGTTTCACCTTGGGATCTGCTTCGATATCCTGGATAAGCAGGAAGCAGAAGTTGGTGGCTTTGAGCACCACCGAAGCAGGATATATTGTTGCTAGCATAACCTCGTGTGAGGTAGTCTGGTTGCGAAAGTTCTTCAGTAAGCTGTTTGGATTTACATTGGATACCACTGTGATTCTCTATAACAACCAGAGGTGGGATTCGATTATTGAGGAATCCCATATTCGTCGATTGCTCCAGCAGATAGACATCATCTTGGATATGGTAAGTTGATGAGCAAGGAGGCTCCATCGCATTAAGATGATGTACAGGTTGATACACCTTGTCAAAGCCCTGAGGAAAGATCTAATCTGTGATTTTCCCAAACGACTTGGAGTCGGTAAGAAACCCTTATACAAGGGTCCTGCATGTTGCATACATTGAGCTCTGGGAGCTCTGAGGGCTTGCGGTTATTACTGGAGCAACATACGACCACAGGGTGACTCACCCTCCCCTGGTGGTGCACACTGGAACAAGATGATTCGCTCTCTTGTGGGACAAGATGATTCGCTCTCTTGTGGAACAGGATGATTCGCTCTCTTGTGTAGCAAGATGATTAGTTCTCCTGTGAGACCTGGATTGATGTGTTCTCCATGGCGATTGTAGCAGGATTGATGTGTTCTCTTGTGAGGCCTGGATTGATGTGTTCTCCATGGCGATTGTAGCAGGATTGATGTGTTCTCCTGTGAGGTCTGGATTGATGTGTTCTCCATGGCGATTGTAGCAGGATTGATGTGTTCTCCTGTGAGGCCTGGATTGATGTGTTCTCCATGGCGATTGTAGCAGGATTGATGTGTTCTCCTGTGAGGCCTGGATTGATGTGTTCTCCATGGAAATTGTAGCAGGATTGATGTGTTCTCCTGTAAGGACAGGATTGATTAGTTCTCCTGTTGAGGCATCCTACCCATGCAGTCTGGGACTCATGGGAAGTACCTCTCATCTGATCAATGAGCAGGGAAATGAAGTTAGGGACCATAGTAGTACCGATGGACGCATCGTTGTAACTACCGTACTCCCTACGCTAGGATGACCTCCATTGATCTGGGATCAATGATACTGGTCTGGGACCAGTGGTAGGAGTTGTACCATACTATGACGCTGACTTCGGGTCGGTAGAGACTGGTTTGGGATCAGTGGTACATACTCTGAGACTGACTTCAGTGGAGGATGATATTGGTCTGGGACCATTGGAGTTGTACTCACTATGACGCTGAATTTGGGTTGGTTGAGACTGGTCTGGGACCAGTGGTACATACTATGAGACTGACTTTGAGTCAGTATGATACATCCTCGATCATTTCTTCTTCTTCATAATTCGGACAAAAGCAGAGTAGAACAGAACAATGCAAGAGCAGAGCAGAACAGAACAAAACAATACAGATCAGTGCAGGGCAGAACAAGACAAAGCAGAACAGGAAAAATAGAGCAGAGCAGGGCAAGGGTCAGGCTGTACAAGGCAGTGCATTTGATGGATGAATAGTAACGGCCGATGGACAGATTGCAGATGAAGTTCTCCATGGTTGAGAGGGAGTGTTAAAATTGGCAACCAGGGCAAAAATTCATGTGGGTCATCTTATTCATGGCTAATAATATTTTTATTAGATTCCTCTCGTCCAGAGGTGTAGGATTGATATAAAGATCATCCAATTCCGATAAGTATTCATGGAGATATGAATTTATTTTGATTATGGAATTATTATCAAGCCGACCTACAACTCATGTAGGCTCAGAAGCCCAACAGTCGCATCTATTCACCCACCAACGTTGTGTATAAATATAAGAGGACTTTTCCTCATTTAGACTCACTCATCTCATCACATCTCTCTCTCTCTACTGCGCAGATATGAGTCTCTTCTCTACTGCGCTGAAATGGGTCTATCTCTCTCACACATGTGAAGCCGAAAGCTGTTGAATTTGAAGCTGCAACTGCAGAAGCAAAGATTGACTTGTGTGGCCTATAAGATCTCCTCTTTGGAACTACGCTGTAGGTTCATCTGAACCTCCTCTAAAAGCCACAACTTTTGGTGGTGGAATGAAGTCAATCCGACGAACGGTTTGCAAGATATCGACTGCCCTAGTTTGAAGCCGGAAACTGCTGAAACTGAAGCTGCAACTGCAGAAGCAAAGATTGACTTGCGTGGCCTAGAAGATCTCCTCATCTGAACTACGCTGTAGGTTCATCTGAAATTCCTCTGAAAGCCGCAACTTTTGGTGGTGGAATGAAGTCAATCCGACGAACGGTTTGCAAGATATCGACTGCCCTAGTTTGAAGCCGGAAACTGCTGAAACTGAAGCTGCAACTGCAGAAGCAAAGATTTACTTGCATGGCCTAGAAGATCTCCTCATCTGAACTACGTTGTAGGTTCATCTGAACCTCCTTTGGAAGCCGAAACTTTTGGTGGTGGAATGAAGTCAATCCGACTGTCGGTTTGTGAGATATGGTCTGCCCTAGTTTGATAATGAAGCCGCTAATGCTGATGCTACTGATCTAGGGTTTGCTACTGCTGATATGAATCAGATTTATTGTACTATTTCTCTCTGCTGAATTATTGAAGATAAAAGAAGATTTGATCAAAGGGTTTCCCCACATATTGTGGGGTTTTTCCCTGGCTAGCCGCCACATCTTGTGTCTCTTGTCTTGGCTTGTTTTCTGTCGATCGTTTAATGTTCTATCTGCACTTTACTTTATTTACATGTGATTTCTAATCGGTGGAATATAATAAGAAAAAGAAGTAAACTGTTATAAGCATAGAACATACCATAACTTAACATGGTATCAGAGCTGAGGTGAAGACAAAGCCCAAGCAAGAGCAAGAGCAATCATTGAAGAGAAGATTGGCAAGGCTATCCTAAAAGAACTATGGGGTCCTCAACACTCTTTCCTGTCGAAGACAAGCTCTGTGAGAAAGCTGACTATCACGGATGAAATATGTCTATCGATCTAACCCTTGAAGATCAAGGAGTGCTGGACCATGTAAGAGGAAATATGGTTGAGCCTTCATCAAATGCCTCTGCTGCTGCCTGGAACAAATGGAAAAATGGAGAAGTCAAAACAAAGAAGATCATCCGGGACTCTATCGACAAGCGCTTTGTGGCCTACATCTCTGATCTAGACACCTCCAAGGAAATCTACAACAGACTGGTGAGTTTATTTAAAGTTAATGATGCAAATCAAGTTTTGTTTCTTAGAAATAAGTTAAAGGAAATCAAGAAGGGTAAAGATGAAAGTATGTAAGCATACTTCTTAAGAATCACCAAGATCAAGAACGATCTCCTATCTATTGGGGAAACTATTACTGACAGAGAAATGGCACTCACAATGGGAAAACTATGGATGAGATCATGGACATAAAGGGCAACATGAGATCATGGACATATAGGATAGCATGATGATGATGCACACTAGTTTGAGCAGCATTATGATGGATAAAATCATGGACATGGGCAGCATGATGATAATCATGATTAGAGAAGCATGGTATAGTATGTAGTGGTGCAACTCGAAATCCCTCTAATGACAATCAAAGGAATGACAAATTCAACAACAAAGGTAAGAGGAGAGCTGGGAATCAAGGAAGAGAACAAGCATTCAAGAAGGCTAGAAATTCTAGGATGTATTAAATGCACCTGACCTCAAAAGGAACCTAGTGTCCATCTTGGCAATGGAAGACAGAGGCTACAAGGTAATCTTCAGCAATGGCAAGGGATGCCCGAATTCCAAGTAGAGAAAGAAGGTGTATGTCCGGGATGTGCTGAAGGAAAGCTCAAAAGGGGACCATTCCCCTCAAGCCAAAGCAAGACCTCTGATATATTACAGTTGGTTCACTTAGGCACATCTGAGGCTAGCATTAAGAAGGAGACTACTACACCACATACTCCTGAGCAGAATGGTGTGGTGGGAAGGGAGAACCACACGATGATGGAAGCTATCCGGGCCATGCTACATGATCAAAGACTTCCAAAGTTTCTATGGGCTGAAGCTGCAAACACTGCCGTATATGTACAAAATTGATGCCCTCATCAAGCATTGGGTTCCAAGACTCCTGAAGAAAAATTCACCGGTAAGAAACCTGATGTTTCTCATTTTAAAATTTTTGGAAGCCCTGTATACTTTCATGTGCCGAAATAGAAAAGAAATAAATTGGGAGCATCTGTAAAGAAGGGAATTTTCGTGGGCTATGGTGAAAATACTAAAGGCTATAGAATCTATGTAGCCGGTCAAAGGGAAGTCATAATTAGTCATGATGTCACATTTGACGAAGATATGGCTCTCAGCAAGGTGATCAATCTTCCGACTTTGAGGAGCTCTCAAGAAGTCGACACCAGGGAACCGAAAGAAAAGGATGATGAATCAATGCCTGATGTAGAAGAACCCATGGATTCGATTGATCCTCCTCCATATGAGCCTTCCTCTTCTAGGAAGTGGCCTTCATGGCTTAAGGGGTTACTTGATGATGCTGAAGGACATGCTGCACCCTGAGGAACCTTCCATCAAAGTAAGAAACTTAATAGGTATCAAGGATACCTGACCATCATGAGCACGATCAAACAAAATGAGCCTTCGTCATTCTCAGATGCCATCAAGCATCAAGTATGAAAGGATGCTATGACCGAAGAATATGAGTCTATCATAAAGAATGATGTTTGGGAAGTAGTTCCCAGACCCCAGGACAAGACTGTTGTTACTTCCAAATGGCTTTACAAGATAAAGCATGCAGCAGATGGAAGCACGGAAAAGTATAAGGCTCGTTTTGTTGCTCGAGGTTTCTCCCAAAAGGAAGGTATAGACTATGATGAGATATTTGCACCTGTTTCCAGATATACGACCATCCGCTCGATCATAACCCTTGCCGCTCCACAAGGATGGAACCTACATCAGATGGATGTCAAGACTGCGTTCTTGCATGGCTCGATCAAAGAAGAGGTCTACGTGGAGCAACCCGAAGGATTTGAGATTTATGATCAAAAATCTCATGTATGCAGGTTGAAGAAAGCTCTCTATGGGCTGAAGCAAGCACCTCGAGCATGGTATGAGAGGATCGATAGCTACTTGATGAAGCTGGGATTCACTAGGAGTGAAGCCGATCCTAACCTTTACTTTAAGGTTGAAGATGACAAGCCTCTCATACCGGTATTGTATGTGGATGACCTCTTTCTAATAGGTGCAAACCCTCTCATTCACAAATGTAAGAGGGAGATGGCTTCTGAATTTGAAATGAAGGACCAAGGACTTGAAGTGTGGCAGAAGTCAAGGGAAATTTTCCTATCTCAAGGAAAATATGTGGTAAATATATTGGAAAGATTCGGTATGATGGACTGCAAGCCTGTGACTACCTCGAGGATCTTAACTTTTAGAAGTTATATGGTAGTGATGTCGGACCAGACTTGGGAAATGCCTCTGAGTTTCTAAAACTCATTTGCATTGATGTTCTTGGTGAACCTCCGTTCGAACATATGTTTTGCAGTTAACATTGTGAGCTCATATTTGGTTGAGCCTCACTGGATTGATGCAAGGAATCTTCTAAGATGTCTTCAGGACACAATCTCTCATGGATTAAGATACACTTCCGGAGATGTGAGACTACTTGGATATACTGATGTTGATTGGGCAGGCAGTGTGGTGGACTATAAGAGCACTTCCGGGTGTTGTTTCACCTTGGGATCTGCTTCGATATCCTGGATAAGCAGGAAGCAGAAGTTGGTGGCTTTGAGCACCGCCAAAGCAGGATATATTGTTGCTAGCATAAACTCGTGTGAGGTAGTCTGGTTGCGAAAGCTCTTCAGTAAGCTGTTTGGATTTACATTGGATACCACTGTGATTCTCTATAACAACCAGAGGTGGGATTCGATTATTGAGGAATCCCGTATTCGTCAATTGCTCCAGCAGATAGACATCATCTTGGATATGGTAAGTTGATGAGCAAGGAGGCTCCATCGCATTAAGATGATGTATAGGTTGATACACCTTGTCAAAGCCCCGAGGAAAGATCTAATCTATGATTTTTCCAAATGACTTGGAGTCGGTAAGAAACCCTTGTACAAGGGTCCTGCATGTTGCATACATTGAGCTCTGGGAGCTCTGAGGGCTTGCGGTTATTACTGGAGCAACATATGACCACAGGGTGACTCACCCTCCCCTGGTGGTGCACACTGAAACAAGATGATTCGCTCTCTTGTGGGACAAGATGATTCGCTCTCTTGTGGAACAGGATGATTCGCTCTCTTGTGTAGCAGGATGATTAGTTCTCCTGTGAGGCCTGGATTGATGTGTTCTCCATGGCGATTGTAGCGGGATTGATGTGTTCTCCTGTGAGGCCTGGATTGATGTGTTCTCCATGGCGATTGTAGAAGGATTGATGTGTTCTCCTGTGAGGCCTGGATTGATGTGTTCTCCATGGCGATTTAGCAGGATTGATGTGTTCTCCTGTGAGGCCTGGATTGATGTGTTCTCCATGGCGATTATAGCAGGATTGATGTGTTCTCCTATGAGGCCTGGATTGATGTGTTCTCCATGGCGGCCTGTATTGATGTGTTCTCCATGGAAATTGTAACAGGATTGATGTGTTCTCCTGTAAGGACAGGATTGATTAGTTCTCCTGTTGAGGCATCCTACCCATGCAGTCTGGGACTCATGGGAAGTACCTCTCATCTGATCAATGAGCAGGGAAATGAAGTTAGGAACCATAGTAGTACCGATGGACGTAACGTTGTAACTATCGTACTCCCTACGCTAGGATGACCTCCATTGATCTGGGATCAATGATACTGGTCTGGGACCAGTGGTAGGAGTTGTACCATACTATGACACTGACCTCGGGTCGGTTGAGACTGGTCTGGGATCAGTGGTACATACTCTGAGACTGACTTTGAGTCAGTGGAGGATGATATTGGTCTGGGACCATTGGAGTTGTACTCACTATGACGCTGACTTTGGGTTGGTTGAGACTGGTCTGGGACCAGTGGTACATACTCTGAGACTGACTTTGAGTTAGTATGATACATCCTCGATCATTTCTTCTTCTTCATAATTCGGACAAAAGCAGAGTAGAACAGAACAATGCAAGAGCAGAGCAGAACAAAACAAAACAATACAGATCAGTGCAGGGCAGAACAAGACAAAGAAGAACAGGAAAAATAGAGCAGAGCAGGGCAAGGGTCAGGCTGTACAAGGCAGTGCATTTGATGGATGAATAGTAACGGCCGATAGACAGATTGCAGATGAAGTTCTCCATGGTTGAGAGGGAGTGTTAAAATTGGCAACCAGGGCAAAACTTCATGTGGGTCATCTTATTCATGGCTAATAATATTTTTATTAGATTCCTCTTGTCCAGAGGTGTAGGATTGATATAAAGATCATCCAATTCCGATAAGTATTCATGGAGATATGAATTTATTTTGATTATGGAATTATTATCAAGCCGACCTACAACTCATGTAGGCTCAGAAGCTCAACAGTCGCATCTATTCACCCACCAACGTTGTGTATAAATATAAGAGGAATTTTCCTCATTTAGACTCACTCATCTCATCACATCTCTCTCTCTCTACTACGCAGATATGAGTCTCTTCTCTACTGCGCTGAAATGGGTCTCTCTCTCTCACACATGTGAAGCCGAAAGCTGTTGAATTTGAAGCTGCAACTGCAGAAGAAAAGATTGACTTGTGTGGCCTAGAAGATCTCCTCTTTGGAACTACCCTGTAGGTTCATCTGAACCTCCTCTGAAAGCCGCAACTTTTGGTGGTGGAATGAAGTCAATCCGACGAACGGTTTGCAAGATATCGACTGCCCTAGTTTGAAGCTAAAAACTGCTGAAACTGAAGCTGCAACTGCAGAAGCAAAGATTGACTTGTGTGGCCTAGAAGATCTCCTCATCTGAACTGCACTGTAGGTTCATCTGAAATTCCTCTGAAAGCCGCGACTTTTGGTGGTGGAATGAAGTCAATCCGACGAACGGTTTGCAAGATATCGATTGCCCTAGTTTGAAGCCGGAAACCGCTGAAACTGAAGCTGCAACTGCAGAAGCAAAGATTGACTTGCGTGGCCTAGAAGATCTCCTCATCTGAACTGAACTATAGGTTCATCTGAACCTCCTCTGGAAGCCGAAACTTTTGGTGGTGGAATGAAGTAAATCCGACTGTCGGTTTGTGAGATATGGTCTGCCCTAGTTTGATAATGAAGCCGCTAATGCTGATGCTACTGATCTAGGGTTTGCTACTGCTGATATGAATAAGATTTATTGTACTATTTCTCTCTCCTGAATTATTGAAGATAAAAGAATATTTGATCAAAGGGTTTCCCCACACATTGTGGGGTTTGTCCCTGGCTAGCCGCCACATCTTGTGTCTCTTGTCTTGGCTTGTTTTGTGTCGATCGTTTAATGTTCTATCTGCACTTTACTTTATGTACATGTGATTGCTAATCGGTGGAATATAATAAGAAAAAGAAGTAAACTGTTATAAGCATAGAACATACCATAACTTAACAACGTGGCATGACTAAAAATGGCTCGTGGCATGCATACACTGACATGGAAGAACCAAAAAATTGACACCTAGTGTTGACGGGTGCACGACGTGTTCCAATGGGAGGATGCCACGTGGCCCAATAAGATAGCACCACGTGGCACCTTGGAAGAAGGAAAAAGGTTTGAAGGCTTAAACTTGTTGGAGGCACAGGTTGGGACATAGGGTTTGACCCCTATGACCTATGGGCTAGTGCATCTAAGCTCCACCAATGAGCCATAACTATTGGTTATAATGGTTATCGAAATAACTTTATTTAAATTTTGATGATTTCATAGGTACCCAAATGAGCAGGTTTGTAGTCTTCACCACGAGACCTAAACCATGGTTGTATTTCCCCATATTATTATAATGGATAGGCCATGTGATATATTTTAACCATGATATTTCATCAACTTAACAAATTATTCCCGCACGCCAATATGTTAATGGAGCCACCTCATAAACAGGGTTAATTTGGTGTAACACACCAACAAAATCTCAAAAAATACACCATGCACTCCTTTGTAATTGGGCCTCTCAGTAATTCATTTAGATGTGTTTTAAATAGACAACAATTTAATTATATGTGCCCGACCATTCTCAGACGAGCCACAAGCTTTTTTGTTGATTGGGCTGGGTTATAACGAGAAAGTTATGTCGACTTGGAAGGGGACACGACATGAAGACCCACATTCACATCGAAAGAAAGAGAAGGGAAAGCAAGGTTGGATTTTGAAAAACCTTTGCACTTATTGCAAAAAAGGTGGACATCAGGAAGTTAAATGTTGGTAACTCCATTCGAAGCTTCATCCAAAGAAGGACAAAAAGATTGAAGCTGATCTCTCACTAGAAAACATAGAGAAATTGAAGAGGATCACGAATGCAAGCAAAACATTTTCACTCATGTCTGCAAAGGTGGACAAAGAAGGTCATCTGAAGCATGGAAATGAAGCAGTTGCATGTAGTCCTAACTATCATGTATTTATGAAAACATCAACACCAAAACATTAGATTTTTTCATGGGAACCTATTAAGAAAATTAAAAATATTTTTAGCTCATTTTCATCAATATCCTTATATTTGTTATCACTATTGTTATGTTGGACATGAATAGTGGCTAGAGTAATAAATGCAGAAGGATGTGGGAAAATGAAAATGGGTAGCAATATCGTTTCAATTGTCACATTTATTGTGCACCGTTTTTTGTTGAAGTAGGTGCACAAAATAGGGTGGATAGATACCAGACAAGTGGGGAGTGTTTCCCTCACTTAGTTTCTACTTAATAACCTTTTGGAGGTCCAAAAGTCTCTTAGTGGGGGGGAATGATCCAAGAGGATCTAAAAAGGCCTAAAAATGAAAGTTTCCAAAAATTTATGGAAGCAACGACATGTTGAAGATCTCAATGAGACAATTCCAATGTAACTTGAGTCGTGTCGAACATAGCTTGTATGAAAAAGTTATTGCATTCTGAAGTTTACGCCAAATAACAGAAAAATTGGACATGAGTAACACATGGCACATCCATACAGATCCAAATGGGATGACTAAAAATGACCCATGGCATCTATATGTTGACATGGAAGAACCAAAAAGTTGACATGCGATGTTAATAAGCGCATGGCATGGTTTGATGGGAGGCTTCCACATGGCCTAATCAGAGAGCGCCACATAGCACCTTAGAACAAGGCAAAAGGTTCAAAGGATAAAACTTGTTGGAGGCACATGTTGAGCCATGAGGTTTGACCCTCACTACCAATGGGATTGCGCATTTAGGCTCCACCAATGAGCCACGATTGTTGGTTATAATGGTTATCGAAATAACTTTATTTAAAGCTTGGTGATTTCATAGATACCCAAATGGGAAGGTTCTCAATCTTGACCACGAGACCTACAACACAGGTATTATTTCTCCATATTGTTAGACCAAACCAACCACGTGATATATTTTAACTATGCTTCTTTAACAACTTAACAAATTCTGCCTACACGCCAATATGTGAATGGAGCCACCTCATAAACATGGTTAATTTAGTGTAACTCACCAACAAAATTTCAAATAATACACCATTTAAATCCTTGTAATTGAGCATGTTGGTATTTCTTCAATGTAAACTTTGAAAAGGGAACTGATACTGTTACCCGTTTCGTAGAGATAGCAAAAAAGTGACCTGATTTTGAAAAGGGGTAATGCAGAACACATGTTTTTTTTAGAGCATAGTTTTTGGCACTATAATTTTTTTTTTTTTTTTATGTACATTACGTTTTAGAATGGTAGTGATTTTCATGCTGATTTGAAAAAGTGGGTATTCTGCATCAGACCCTTTTTTTAAAAGTCCCGTCTTTTGGCTTTAAATTTTCTAATGTATAAAATGTAAATAATTATTTTATAAATTTGATAATTTTTGAAGTTGTCGTTTTCTTCATATTTTCTTGTTTTTTATTTTTATTTTTATTTTTTTTATTTTAATTTTTTTGTAGTGAGGTTTTTATTGTTTTGAATTTTTATATTAGAAGGTCGATATTTTGAATTTTTGATATTCTACATATTTATACATCCTTAATTAATTTTTCAATCCACATGAAACAATTGTTTCTAAAAAACAATATTTTTTAACAATGGACATAAAAATAACCATTTTTAACATAAATATAACTAAAAAACTACACGTTTTGATAATTTTTTTGCTAGAATTGACATGTCAAAATCACAATTTTTATACGAAAATTTTAACTAAAAATGGTTAAATAATAGTTTTTTTTTTTTTTTTTATGAATTTCATGTCAAAAAAATAATAATTATCACTTTTTTTTCAAAAAATAATGATTAACTTAAAAATCAATGCAAAAATCACATATTACAAATATTGAACGCATAACAACCCTAATTGAGTGTTTATTTTTCTCATAAAATGTCAAAGTCAAAACATTGCAAAGCTTGATTTCCATGCATAACTTAAATTTAATCAACAATGTCACATAATCCAAACTCTTCGTCCTCTAGAGTTTCATCATTGTCTTCTTCCACAATATTTTCTGTTTCCTTTTACTCATTTTTCTCTTCTAATGGATCTTTGATGTCTGCAAATCTCCCAATGTATGTCTTCAAACATTCCATGTAATGGTGGTTGGGGTTCCTTTGCCTTTTTTTCCACACATGATTCACTAAAGTCCCATTTCTTCAACCCAATTTCTTGCCTTGCATCTGGAAGAAATTGAAGAGCATTAATTCTTTGCTGAATGAAATTGCACAGTACTGGATCTTTTTCAATTGCAATGCAATTTCTTCATTTTTGAAGGCAACATAATAGTGTTGTACCTAATTATCAAGCACAAAAGAAATAATGAACCAAATTAGTACAATGCCATATTAATTAAAAAATAACATATTGAAATTCAATTCCATATAATAAAACTTACCTGAGCCAGAAAATAAATCCAAAACCCAATCTCCTTCATTTGAACATATGTCTATAAGATAGTTAATCAAAAATTGTGGTTTTTGATAAATTTTAACTATCTCTCCTTTTGCTTCTTTGTCTTCATATGTTAGTTTTCTCACAACAACATCATAAGTCAGTATTTGGCTATGACTCTTTCCATCTACCCGATTAAAAATCATAGACATATGTCTATCATCTTTTGCCCAACTATCAATATGAATGAACTCACAATCATTTATAAATTGTTGATCTTCATTGTTAAGAAGATTTGACTTTTGCCTGTAACATGAAATAGTAAAAGTTCAATTAACTTGTACATAAATAAATTTTTCAACATTAATCAAATATACATTTTAAACATCTTACCATGTAAACTGCATCCTTGAATTTTCTTTCTCCTTGAAGCTTGACAATATCATTGCCAATTGTGTGTCTGAATGAAATGTCACAAATCTCCATAATGGTGATGATGTGACTTCTCCAAATCCTGCAACCACTTTACTAAGATCTTGATAATTACAAGGGTCACTACCGTAGTCAATGTTTGGAATATTGAAACCTTGGGGAATATCTGCAATGACTAGGGCATAATCCCTTTTAGGTATGAGTTTAGCAATGTCTTCAGAGTCGCCTTGTATTACTTGATATTGAATAGTGTCTAGCCCATTCCAAATGAAACGATTAAGAGTTGGATCAAGTTGAACATTCTTAATACGTTGCTTCCTCAGTCTTTCTATCTTTATTTTTTCAATAAAGGTTTTGAAACTATCTGACGCTCCATTATCACCCTTCCTCATCTTTTATAAAATAAACATATATATGTATAAGTTATAAATTAAAAATAGTACACAGGTGAATAAAAATGAATGTATAAATCAAGATACTTTTTTAAATGCAAGATAAAAAGCTTTTAATGTTGATGTAGAACTTGAATCTGGATAGTTGCGTACAACATCATCCCAACTATCTTCATTCAACAATCTAACCATTTGTTCTTGAATTTTCATGTAAACTTTGTGACTGCATAGATAAATTAACAAAAATTTAATATAATGATATGTATAACAAATACTACCAAGAACAACATGTTTTATTTAAAATAGAATTATAATCTAGAAATAAAAAAAAAATAATTCAACAAACTTACTTTTGAAATTCTTTAGACATTTCCTCCAATGATAATTCCACTGACCTCACATGAGATAATATTGTTTTGAAATTTTTTTCATTTTTCACTCCTTGCATCGCCCTCCAAGGTGTGATAGTCATATCATCTGGAAGTTGCTTCATTCAGGAGCTGATTTACTGTTGCTACATATCAATGGCTTAGACTTTTTGACTCTCTGGTTTTTAATGGCAATGTCTTCCCACATGCTAAAAATCTCATCAATCAACTTCCAAACATCTCCAGTTCTAAATGCCAATTGGAAAATGTTATCAACATCTCTGAATAAATCACTATTTTTGTTGCCTTTTCCACCTTTTGAATTGGTTTTCTGTTCAATTTGATAGCCTATTTCCATACAACATTCCTTTCGGAAATCTGCAGTAACATTTATCCTATGCCCACCACATTTTTCTTCAAATTCACTATGAATAAATCTAACATTTTGGATGAAAGTCATAGACATCCTATATTCATTATCTGAATTATGATTCCATGCTACTAACTTTGCTTCTCTATCTGATAAATTAGCGTAAATGATACATTTCATTGTTTCAAAACGTGGGTTATTAGGATATTCCTCCATCAATTGTCTTTGAGCTTCTACAGAATGGTTCCCCCCAAGCACATAATAATTGTATTCAAAACATTTTGACTTATCAAATGCTTCTTTGTTGGGAACTTGAAGTGGATCAACAAGAAGCACATAACTAACCCCCTGAGCATATGGATTGTACCTCATCAATGTCTTCAAGTTGTGAACATGCAGATGATGTGGCTTTCTAACTTGATATTGACATTATCCTTCACTTGCCTTATAGGTTTGTCTGACATTAAGCTGAAATGTATGACCACCATCAATTTTCTCTTTGTCAAATTCTCTCGAATGGCATTTTGTTTTGTTTTGATAATGCCATCCTCTAAATCAGCTCCTGGTGTAATGATTTCTCTGTTTCTTTTGAAGTTTCACTAGGTTCTTGATTGCTGGTAATGACTGTTTCAAAATCTTCAACTTTACTTTTCTTCGTCATAACATTCCCAGCAGATTTATTCTTGGGCATTGTTACTTTTGGTCTTTTACAGCTCTTCTCAATTCCAATGTCATCTTCAGTAATGGCAACATATGCTTCACTGTCAGTTTCAACTTCATCGTCCTCAAAAGTAACTTGTTTACCATTGCTAGATTTATCCACCAGAGGCATTTTTTCTGATTCTTTAGATGTAGTTTTATAGCATCATCAATTACTACATTTTGCTTGTTTTCCATATCTTCTTCTGACACTGAGTAAAAACTACTAACAACTTTCATGATATCATGCTCTATGAAATGAATGCCTCCCAACCTAATTGAACAACTTTCAACGAAATTCTGCCAAACAAAATATCATATGTCAATAAAAAACAAAGTTAAAAAATATAGCGAGACACTTTCAAGAACGCAAAATACAAATATAAATAACAATACTTACGATGTTTTGTGTCATCTCATTTATGATTTGTTTACACAACTTTGTAGATACCTCTCTCGTGTCATACAATGAATATGATAGTCGGTATTTAATCCTTTCATGTGACTTGGGAGTTTTTGTAAGTATGTAAACAGCTTCAGTGTCCGGTACCGAACACATATCTATGACTCTTTCCATCACCTCAAAAATTCCATTATCATTCGGTATATGAATATATAGATATATATTCACATTTGTGTTTTCTCTTTCTTTCACATACCAGATTCTTGATGGAAATTTCACCTCTTTTGAATTCTTCCAGTCTGAAATCATCTTCTTATCACTTGAGGCACTTGAAAGATTTGTAGCCATGAGCTCAGGTGGAGTTCGTTCACCAATGTTTCTTGAAGATGCACCTTTAAGAGTCTTTGGTCCATAAAGATTCACATAAATTTTCTTTCATGCCATTTTCCTGAAAAATAGAAACACATAAATCAGTAAATAACAAAAACATATTAACTTAAATTAACAACGAAAATATATCATAAATTTTTTATTTGTATAATCAGAATCGCCCAGCCACCCCTAACGGGCGGGCGGGTCGGTGGGCAGGCGGGAGGTCGGGTGAGGGACGGCGGGGCGGGGTGGGCAGCTGGGCGGGTGAGGGCGGGCGGGGTCGGCGGGCGGGCCGGGTGGGTGTGGGTGAGAGGGGTGCGCGGGTGTGGACGGGCAGGCGGTGGGTGGGGGCGAGCGTGCGGGGGGGGGCAGGCGGGGTGGGCTGGCCCCCAACCTCCCCATCCTCACCCGCACCCGGCCCCCTTGACCCGCCAACCTCCCGATCCCCACCCGCACCTGGCCCCCTTCCACCCCCACGCGCCCACGCCGACCCTCTTCCCTCACACCCACCCGCCTCTCCGCCACCCCTCTCGCCCCCCCTCACACACTCCCTCACCCCCTCACACAAACCCGCCTCTCCCCCACCCCTCTCGCCCCCCCACCTACCTGACCCCTCCCACACCCCCTCACACCTCCCACCCCCTCACACACCCCCTCACACACTAGGCACTCCCGCGCACCCTCGCCCACCCGACATCCCCACACAGCCCCGCCCACGGCCTCCACCTCCCTGCCCACCCTTCCACCCGCCCTCGCCCTCCCTTGCCCTCCCCTTCTCTGCCCGCCCCCTCACCTACACGCCCTCCTCGCCCACGCCCGCCAATGCCGGCCCCCTCACCCGCACGCCCTCCGCCCACCCTTCCACCCGCCCATGCCATCCCCCTCACTCGCACGCACCCCTCCCACCTCCCCCCTCCACCCCCTCACATTCTAAAAGGGTATGCATTAACATTCTAATGTAGAAAAAGTAAATCACGAATAAAACATTCCAAAATTAACTATGTATATATTATATGAAAGTAGTGAAAATAATAAAATTCTTACATTTTATTATTTTTTTAGTCAAAACCTTCATAGATCTATCTTGATTCTATATCTAATAAAAATGTAGAAGAATAAAAAATCATGTAAACATTTTTTAAACTTTACGCTCAAAATGATATTTACATCTTGATATCTACTAAACCCAAAAATCTAATATTTTCAAATTTAAAACAATTTATTTTAATATTTCATTTAATATATGTCTGATTTTTTTAATAAGTACAAAAAAATATATGTAATGAATAAAAAAAATTGAAAATAAAAAAGTATTTGACCGAAAGTAATTATAATATACCGCCAAAGATTTTAAATAAAAAATATATCACCCAGTCAGGCACGAAACAAAATGAACCGTGCACATTAAAAATCTTCGAAAACTTAACCATGAAAGAAGTGAATAAAATTATTTGTAAACAAAAGGTGTATAACAGAAGTTTCCATTAATTCAAAATGAGTAACAACCATCGTGAGTGACAACCCTCCCCCCCCCTTCGCTTACACGCCCTCCCCCTCACCCACCCCCTCACCTGGCCCCCCTCCACGCCCTCCCCCTCACCCACGCTCCCCCACCCTCTCCCTCACCCTCCCGCTCCCTCCCGCTCCTCCTCCCCCTGCCCCTCCCTCACCCCCTCGCGCCCTCCCCCTCACCCACGCTCCTCTGCCCCCTCCCGCACCCCTCTTCCCCCTCCCTCACCCCCTTGCCCCTCTGCGTCTCCGCTCTCCCTCCTTCCCCGTGCCCTCCCCCTCCTCGTCCCCGCCCTCCCTCTCTCCCGCAGCTGGCGCCACCCCGGGGCCCACCCCCTCGCTCGACCGGCGGACGGGCGGGGGGGGGGGGGGGGGGGGAGGGCGCGCCGGGGTGGCGTAGGCCTCGGCCGTGCCACCCTCGTGGCCCACCCCCCCGCCTGACTGGTGGCCCTTCCTCCCTCCCCCTCCCCACCCTCCCTACCTCCCTGCGCCGTCCCCCTCCCTGTCTCCGCCCTCCCTCTCTCCCGCGGCTCGCCCTCGGCCGGTGCCACCCCGGTGGCCCGCCCCCCCGGCTGATCGGCGGCCGGGCGATTCCAAGAATCACCCGGTCGCCGGTCGGGGCGGGGGGTGCAGGCCTCGGCCGCCACCCTGGTGGCCCGCCCCCCAACTCGACCGCAGGTCGGGTGGGGATGGCGGGCCACCGGGGTGGCACGGGCCTCTCGGAATTGCTCGACTGCCAGGGTGGCGCGGGTCTCCTGGAATTGCCCGGCCGTCGGTCGGGTAGGGGGGCGGGCCGCCAGGGTGGCGCCGGCCGAGGGCGGGGAGGGAGGGAGGGGAGGGGGAGGGGGAGGGCGGGGGTGTTAGGGAGGGGGAGGGTGGGGGGGTTAGGGAGGGGGAAGGGGAGGGGGAGGGTGAGGGAGGGCGAGAGGGAGTGGGAGGAGCAAGGGGGGGGAGGGGGAGCGTGGGGAAGGGGGGGGTGGGAGGGGGAGGCGGAGCGAGGGAGCGTAGGTGAGGGGGGGGGTGCGGGAGGGGCGTGAGGGGCTGGGTGAGGTTGAGGGTGTGCGGGTGAGGGGGTGCGGAGGGTGGGTTAGGGGGAGGGCATGTGGGTGGGTGGGAAGGGTGGATGAGGGGGAAGAAGTGAGGGGGAGGGCATGCAGGTCAAGTGGTGGGGAGAGTGTGCGGGTGAGGGGGCGTGGGTGGGGAGGTCGATGTGGGGTGCGGTCGGGTGTGTGTGGGGGGATGGGGGTGAGGGGGAGGGCGAGTGGGTGTGGGTGAGGGGATAGGGGAGGTGTGGGTGCGTGGAGGTGGAAGGAGGTGGTGCGGGTGGGGATGCGAGGGTTGGTGAATCATGTGGGGATGTGGGGATGAAGGGTATGGGGGGTTGGTGGTAGGGGATGAGGGTGGCGATGAGGGGGCAGAATGTGGAGGGGGGGGGGTTAAGGAGGCAGGGGTGCGGGGTGTGGGTGAAGGGGGTGAGGGTGTCGGGAGGGGGGGTGGCAGGGTAGGGGGCGAGTCGGGCTGCGGCGCCCACCCCGACAGCTAGCCCGCCCGTCACGGGGGTTGGGTGATTCTCAGAATTTCCCAACCCCCGCGACAGGTGGGCAAACCTCTGGGCCACCCCCACACCCCCTACCGCCCCCCCACGTCCTCACACCCCGCCCACTCACCCGACCTCCCCGCCCACCCTGTGACACCATGGCGGCCCACCCATAGCTATTGGGCGATTGAGTTTGATCAGGCCCACCATGCTCACGACGGATGTAATTTTTATTTTGGCTCAGAAAAATTATTAATTTAAATTTTTTTTTTTTTTTTTTTTGTTTTTCATTAAACTAATTTAATATGAAAATATTCAAGGAAAAAAATTTAACTTACTTTTCAATTGCGAGAATTCTTCGTTGAATATGTTGTTGATAGCAATTTAGCTGCTCCACAAATTCACGAGTCTTTCAACGAATTTCAGAAAACCTGGATGTGATGTGAGTAATAGTGATAATGAAATTTTAATATATAAGTGAAATTATGGAGATGTTTTATCGTACAGTTAATGTGGCATAATTTGTTTTAAAATATTATAAAGCGAATATTGTAGAATTGTTTTACAACGGGTTGAATGTTGGATTATTTTGTTTTAGAATATATTATAAAAAAAAAATAATTTTTTTTTTAATTGTTTAGTAAATATTATATACTTTAACTACTAAAATAATTAATGTAGAAGTTGTAGTTTACAATTTTAATTTTAATGATTTATTTCATAAAAAAATTTAGTTTACATTTTTCAATAAATTGTAGAATAAAATAATGAAGGTAAATAAATCTAACAAAATTTTTGGAGGGAAATATTTTCGCGAAACTTTTTGAAGAGAAAATTTCATTCTGTAAGCTATATAATATTTTTAGGAGACTCTCCATTTGTATCATTCAACATCTTCTATTTGAAAGGGATGGATTGTTCTGATAGTGAAGTTTCGATTTATACACCATCAACATCTTCATCGTGTAACAACTCTATTCATATTGATGAATATAGTGGGAATTCTTCCACTATGAATAGAAAGTCAATTCTTCCACTTAGTCCTGATTCTAAGGACTATGAGAGCAGCACTAATGAAAGGGGATGGAAATTTTCAAATAAATAAAGAGTCGCAGATTCCACTTAGTCCTACTTCTAAGGACTATGAAAGCAACAGTGATGAAAAGCATGATGGGGAAGTTCAAAAGAATGGAGTGTCACGATGTCCACTTAGTCCTAATTCTGAGGACTATGAGAGTAGTAGTTTTGAAGAGCATGATGGTGGAGTTCAAAAGAATGGAGTGTCACGATGTCCACTTAGTCCTAATTTTGAGGACTGCGAGAGTAGCAGTTTTGAAGAGCATGATGGCGAATTTCAAAAGAATGGAGTGTCACAGTGTCCACTTAGTCCTAATTCTAAGGACTATGAGAGCAATAGTGATGAAGAGAGTGATAACGAATTTCAAAAGAATGGAGTGTCAAAGTGTCCACTTAGTCCTAATTCTAAGGACTATGAGAGCAGTAGTGATGAAGAGCATGATGATGAATTTCAAAAGTATGGAGTGTCACGGTGTCCAGTTAGTCCTAATTCTAAGGACTATGAGAGCAGCAGTGATGAAGAGCGGGATGATGAATTTCAAAAGATTGGAGTGTCATAGTGTCCACTTAGTCCTAATTCTATGGACTATGAGAGCAATAGTTATGAAGAGCGTGATGATGAATTTCAAAAGAATGGAGTGTCATTGTGTCCTCTTAGTCCTAATTCTAAGGACTATGAGAGCAGCAGTGATGAAGGACAAGATGATGCACTTAGTCCTAATTCTAATGAGTATAAAGGTAGCAGTGACAAAGGACAGGATGTAGCATCTTCAATATCACATTTTCGACGTAGTACTAATTCTATGGACTATGAGAGTAGCACTGACAATGTACACAAGGAAGAATATCCATTAAACATTGAGTCAGATTTTCCATTCAGTCTGAATTCTAAGGACTACGACAGTAGCACTGAAGAAGGGGAAGATGAAGAATATCCTCCAAGTCAATATTTGAAAAGCAGAGCTGATCATAGTGTGGATAACATTCCTCTTAATGATGATGAAAATCCTTATACAAATGATGATCCAATGATGGAGATGTTTCCAAGAAATATTGTATCGAGGAGTAGGAGCAGACCTTTTCGTATCAATGCAAGCTGTTCTAGTTATACAAGGGGTAAAGCAGAATATCTGAGGAGAATAAGTTCTATCAACACTCTCATTTCAAGTGAATGTTGCCAAAAAGATTGCTTAAAACATATGGATTTCAAATTTGCATTAGAAAGCAGGAAGAGATATTTGTCAATGAATAAAAGCATGCAAAATTCATATTTAGTTGGGTGCATGCAATCTACATTGTCAGGTTATGATTATCATATTGGGACTTTGTTTATTTGTAGAAAAGCTTTCAAAATGTTTCATTCGATTGGGAATGTTCGTCTCTCGAGAATTCAAGAAAATTTGGAAAAGGATCCCACATTTTATTCAGAAGTACGTCATAAAAGACAGTTTGGGCCATTATCAAATACTGCAATGTCATGGATGAAAGATTTCTTTTCAAAGCATGGAAAGTGTATGCCAAATAGAGAGACAAAGCATGGAAAGTGTATGCCAAATAGAGAGACAATACATATTCCAGATAATTTTTCAAGACGAGAAATCTACAACTTATACAAAGAATATGCAGAAGGTGCTGAGGGACATGGCCAGTTTATTACATATCAATATTTTGTGAAAGTATGCAAGAAAGAATTCAACAATGTCCATATTCCTAAGAAGACAAGGATGGGGATTTGCAGTACATGTGCTTCTCTTAAATAAAAAAGGGACAAATGTGAAGGGTTAGAAAGAGGTGAGCATTCATAACTTTAACTTTTAAAATTGTATAGTCATCAACTATGAAAACATATTTCTTAATGAATTTCTTTTATGTTGTGTAGATTTAATTGTCAAAGAACTTTAGGATCATCGTGAACAAAAAACAAACGAAAGGAAGAAGTTTTACAAGCATCGAAAGAAGTGTTATGAAAATCCAAATAAATATTTGGGTTTGATAATTGATGGTATGGACCAGAAGAAAACACTTTTACCACATTTTGTTCGCACACCCAAAAATTTACAGGAGGAAAATTTTATTCTATTTCACTTGGTCGGTTGTATGGTCTTCAATGGGAAAATGTTGCCAAGGGTGTACTTCACAGCTCCAAATATTCATAATGATGTAAATCTGACCATAACCATAATTCATGATGTGATTTCTCATTGATCTGTTAATCTTCCTGAAGTTTTGTATCTACAATTGGACAACACTTGCCATGAAAAAAAAAATCAGGTTGTTTTTGGATATCTAAACATGCTTGTTGAATTGAGAATTTTTCAAAAGATAAAGGTTGGTTTCCTTCTTGTCCGGCACACTCATGACCATATTGATAAGATGTTTAGTCGTTTTTCAGTCATATTAAGGAGGAAGCAAGTTGGGAGCTTGCCATCACTAATTGAATGTCTCAAGAAATCATACATGCTAGAGCCTACTTTTTATGTGTTGGCAGAAATTGTTGACATGCGAAGGTTTATTCTGGGATCATATGGTGAGGGGAAATGCATTGAACAACTTAATGACATTAGCTTCCAACATCAATTTCGTATCAAAAAAATTGATGGGAAAACACTAATATGGGGCAAGAAGTATTCAACTACTACAGAATGGGCACCATCATCAGGTTTGCAATTTTTGAAGTTCATTCCAGATCATCGAATATTTGCATCAAAAATATTGTTATTACAATCAGTTGGTGAAGTTCAGAATGCATGCAGACAAAATAGAGATATAAATTATTCTGATTGCCTGGAAGAAATTAAAAAATGTATTAGATATACATATGAGTACTTTGACATTGCTGATTCAGCTTGGCGGGAGTCATTTTTCAATAATCAAAGTGATATCATTTCAACAACAACAAATGAAGATATAGCTTTGAAAAATCTATTTATTTGGCCACAAAATGTGTCGAATGAACATGAGGAAATAAACATTGTTGAACAACAACAATCTCAAGGTATTATTAATTCTTCACAGGCAGAGGAAAGAGAGATGTATATTGGTTCCAGAAGGTCTCGTGAACAACGTGAAGCCATGGAAGACCTTTATAGGGGTTCAATACAGGATATTAAGGAGGGTTGCATGATTGCAGTGCTAGCAGATAGAGATCCCAATGGCTATCCATTCTGGGTTGCTAAAGTTATAAAGGTCTTTACAGAAAATGAGGATGTTACAAGTGTTGAAGTACATTGGCATGCCACAAATACACACCCATTCAATGGTGTGTATAAGCCAGAGATGGTAGTTGACAAAAAAATGGCGGAAGAGAAAAAGGAAGTGTACAAATATAAATTGCCGCGGCACAAACATATTAAAATTGGAGGATGTTGACATACTTGTTTATGACTTCAATTTAACAAAGAGAGGAACTCTTCGCTTCAAGACGATAGAGATTTTGAAAAGGTTGTTACCAGAAGGAACAATGTTGAGATGGGAGTCTGCTGAAACTAGTTGTAGATCTAGAATAATTTTGAAACCTGAAGTGTTGGGCATGCATGTGGACTCAGATGGGGCACTAGTTGATGAAAGAGAAGAATATGGAACATCTTCGTCAGCGTCCAGTCACTCATCTGAAGATGTGAATTCTGATGGTATGCAAGAAAATATGAGTGATTTTGAATAATTGTTTAAGACAATTTATATAATTGATGTATGCATCGTATCTTGAAATAAAATTAATGATTTCCATATGGTGTTAAATGAGAAGTTATGAGGCATTTTTATGTTGTTGGATTATATGTCTTAATTATGATAATTTTTATTGTTTAAAATATCTGCAATGCAGTATTAAATTAGAGATATAATATATGTTTATTCAATATACAAATAATGACTTTTGAATTCATTTATTGATGTAATTCGTTCATAATGTCATGGTTTTTAGTTTTATAGTTGAAAAAAATTCAATTTCTTTTGTATCTAGCATGTTATGGTTGAAAACATGTTGAATTTATACTTAGGAAAGAAAAATGATATTCTACCAAAAACATTAATGTGTTTTTTTCGTCATAAACAACTTTGTTTGGCACATAAAAATTTGGTTTTACTAGTGTTTTTTAAAAAGTTTGAAAATTGACCCTAAAAAAAATCATTGTTCCAGTATCATCACTTTCGTTTTGAAGCTATATTTTGCATGAAAATTTCGTAGTAAATTTCGTAGTCACTGCCATTTTTAAAACATGTTCAAAATTGACCCCTAAAAAATAAAATCATCGTTCCAGTATACACACTTTTCGGTTTTAGCACTGTTTTTGAGGTTTTTTCGGGGTTTTTGGGCCAGAGTTCCCATTTTGAGTTTATAGTTCCCGTTTCAAAGTTTACATAGTTTTTCATTTATGTGTGTTTTAAATAGACAAAAAATTAATTATATGCACCCGACCATTCTCAGATGAACCATAGGCTTGTTTTTTTTCCCGTAGAAAAAGTCATAATTTTATTCATGATGACAAAATTACATTTTGTAGATGCTAAAAAGCATATGCATATGGCATGTTCCTGTTTTCACAGGATATAAGGTAGACAAAAAGTAAAAAAAATTAAAAAATTGTCTACTGTTCTTTCCTCCCTTTCTTCTTTTCCACCTTATGCCAACCTCCAATGTTGGGAGTGGCCGTTACAATGGAAAGCTGATTTTTAGTGAGAGTGTCTTTGTCAGAATCAGATCCTTCTGATCCATGGGTTCGCTTGATACCCGTTATTTCCATCCCTGTTAGTTGATATGTTTTATGCTGTGTTTGGTTGCTGGAATCTTCCTCCTCTTTTAGTGCGCTCTTCTAGTTCTTTTGATCCTCTCTTTCTGCTTGGAATGTTGTTGTTTCTGTTGCTTCTACTTCTTCCTCCAGAGGGACTATGCACTGCCATCCTTTTGACTGTTTCTTCTGCTTTTTATTCCATTTGGGAGTTTGTTTTGCTTTAGGACAGGCGCTATGGAGGTGTCCTGCTTGTAGACATCCATGGAATCAGAAAGCTGTATTTTCATAATCTAGTGGTTGTGTCCACTGTGTATTGTTGAAATTCAAGTTTATGCTTTCTGGTAGTCCCTCACTAAGATCTACCTCCACACATATCCTGGAAAATGTGAATATCCCCCTTGAGATTCTGTCTTCATCCGTCTTTAGGTATTTTCCCAAAACGTTCCTTATGGCGATTAATACCTTGTGATACCAAAAATGTAATGGGAGGTTGTGCAACTTGACCCACATTGGCATCTTTGATACCACCATTGTGTTGGTGTCGAAATCTGGGAACCATGGGGTCATAAATAGTCCTGCATTACCCCAGAACCATGGTCCTTTATTGAGGATGTATTCTCTTTCTTGTTTTGTTATGAATCTGACTATAAAAAAGCCTTTGGGGCATAGATATATCTCACAGTCTGGAGACTAGGTCTCGTATATCCATTGGTGCAGAACATCGGATTTTGGCCAAAACCCATTGAATCTGCATATGACTGAATTGGAATAAAGATCTATGTACAGGTTTCTTACCTCAGGCATGGCGATGGTGAGTGTAGGATTCTCAGATTTTTGTTCTACAATGTAAGGTCCTGGGAGCTCAACTGTTGTTGTGGTTTTGTCCTGCTCTTTCCCCTTGCCTTTGACTGCTTCCTTGAAAGAGCCTGTGCTTTTTGAGTTGGTTCCGGCACTTCCACCCCTCAATCGCAGGTTAATTATGATGGTTGTATCTGAGTTGATGCCATAATCGTACAGTGTAAGATTGTCCTGTAAGCTGTGGCCTGAGTAGATCAGGTTTTGCTGGTATGCTGGTATACCCAGATGGTTATGGATCTTGTTTTTTAGCTCCTGGATCTTCCTCCCTTCCCAAATCCTCCAGCAAATAGTTTTTCCTTCCAGTGTTTTAATGAAGATTTGTAACTTATCCTCTTCTTTTGAGTGCGCTTCCGCCTGCGGTGTTGCTGCATCTGTTACCCTTGTGCCTGGGTTTATCAGATCGGTTCGTCCCATTGCTTCCTCACAGAGCTTCGTCCTAATCCAACAGCTAGGTGTCGTGAGCTTAAGAGACTTGAAGCAGACATCATAGAGGGCCTCATTGTCCAACACCATACACTCGTCGGCATTCTCCACTAGCTGATGCATAGAAAGTGTCGTATTGTAAGACTCCACCACGGTATTAGACACCTTGAGAGATGGGAAAACAAAGAAAGTGTGCCTCATTCTATCAAAGTATTCCTCTTGGATCTTGGATATCAAGAGGGTTCCCATTCCAGATCCAGTGCCTCCTCCCCGAGAGTGATACATTTGAAGCTTTGTAGGTGATCACAGTTCTCGGCTTCCTTCCTGGCGGCATCAAAAACGAGATCATTGAGCTCGGCCCCCTCAGTGTAATGGCCCTTGGCCTGATTGTTCCCAGCCCCGGACTGGCCAAAAACAAAGTTATCAGGCCCAAAAACTTGGCCATAAGGTCCGATCCTCACACTATCCATGGTCCCCGGCTCCAGATCCATAAGCACAACACGGGGAGCAGATCGCCCACAACTCGCCTCATTGTGGTTAACATTTACCCTTTCGAGCTGTAGATCTGAAGTGCCCTGGTATCTCCCAGTGGGATCGATTCCGTGCTCATCACAGGTAACTTCCGAGATCTTGGCGCCGATATGGTTGTCTCATTGACCGCCTTGAATTTGTAGGATTTCACGCATCATGGCGATCTAAGATCTTGCAACAAAGGAAATCGAAAAAAGAAAATCTGAATGTTGTTGTTGTTGGGTGTTTAGATATATGAATGATATCTAAATTTTTGTGCAAATCAGATCTCCGAAACCATAGGCCTGTTTGTTTATATATATATATATATATATATGTTGCAACCTCCGTGGGCTCGACCCTTGGGTTGTAGACGTCCAAGGATTTATATACCAAAATAATTAACACAACGCCACAGGCTTTCAGTTAATTTTTTCTATAGACCCAAGAGCTTTGAGCTCAATTTTTTATACCCGTAATTTTGTAAACAAAGTACTTTTGGTGCATGTTTTTGCAGCAACCAAAGAGGGTTTTTGAGTGGTATTGTTAGACCACTTCTTGGTAGCAGAGAGCTCATTTTGTAGTAGGTTTTTAGAGGCATCTTTTAATGTAACAAAGCGCATTAAGGCTTAGCATCTAAATAATAAAATAGGACACTCCCTTGGAGTTAGGACAAAGAGACGAAGTCCACATTGGACGAATTTGTTTAATTTAAGTCTTTCATGCTTGATTTAATTGTTAAGATTGGTTTAGATTAATCATACACACTTTATTTTTACAAATCAAGTCACTTTAAAAGATCCAGATCAATTATGTATCCCATTACAACTTATGGGGGGTTATGAAGGTCCATTTTTATGGTTTTTGGCTCATGGTTTTCAACCCACTGTAATATAATCCTATTTTGTAGGATATGGTTAAGTGATGCTAGGGAATATGTAAATGTTGTGTTACAAATTGTTTTTTTAATACAATGAGAAAGGGATGTGCCTATGAGTTTCTTAGGTTTCCTAGTGAAGGGTTCATAGGCTAAAACTATTGTGTATTACGTATGAGGGTGACGGAGGAACCAATGTTAAGGCCATTGATCCAATTTTTTTGTAATTTTAAGTTGAATATCATGATAAAATAATCATATAACTAAATAATCTAAATATTGTGTTCCTAATAACACTTATTTTTGATTGGGCGGTTGATTTTAAGTTTTTGGTTACAATTGTACTAGTTGTTAACACCATGGTTTCAAATAAGATATAGTTTTCACCCAAAAAAGAAGTGCTACTAGTAATACCACTTTTCTCTTTGGGAGTTGATTTTAATGCTATTGTTTTTTTTTTAACAGGAAAGAGTATTGTATATATATTATTCTGCACCCGGTCGTGGCTAAAAACGAGATATTTACAATTTCAATAGATATCCATCGATAGGCTTCACAAGCCGCAAACTAACTATCCAATCCCAATTTTCCGTAAAAATTACAAAAACAACTAAGTGACTACTAATGTACTAGTGTAGACTTTACAGTATTGCGATAATAACAAAATGTATTTAAAACTAGACATTTTTAATAAACATGTTGAGGTAAACTAATCCTATGTTTCAATTGGACGATTGAGATCAAAGCTAGTGCTTTCTTCTGCTGGCTGAGAGTACTGCATAACCAGATGAATTTGGAAATATTCAATATTGTTTCTAAGTGTGTCGACTCTGTCCTCCATCTACCAAATTTTCGTGCTCTTCTCGACATTCATCTCATGCATTTCGCATGCCTCGATCCTCTAATGTTGAATAAGTTCCTTATAATTCGTCCATACCCACTCACAATTCAGCGTGTTACCTTTTAAATATTCTACAGGCGAGAGGGGAGAAAGAGGCCAAAGTCGGGAAGCTTTCCCAATTAAGTTCAGTGCGACTAGCCACCCTGCTCGAGCGTGGGTGACGACACTCGCAAGAGCCGACATCCATGACAATTGACGTAGTGAGACCTTTGCAAAGAGACAAATGATGGAAAGAGACAATTGACATAGTGAGACCGTGGGACCTTTCACAGTGAGAAAATTGATGCAGTGGGACAATAGACACATGAAACCGCAAGACTTTTCACAATGGGCCTTAACAATATTACCGTTCCAATTTCACTCTCCCGACCCAACCAAAATAACATGTGAGTGACTCTCACTAGACTAGGGGGTTGGGCTTCCCCCAACCACTGAGACCATCCATTGACAACCCGAACCCTGCCAAAGAAACTTATCTCCCATGACCCACTGGACTGAGTCAGACACATTCAAAATGCAAAGTTTCAAACAATTATCCAACAATTTATAGAGGGATCTAGCCATGAGATTCATGTGGCATTGGGAGGAATCATGCTTACCTCCGGGATCCCACTGAGCTTCCATGATTACCCTGTTAGCTGAAACAACCTTCAACTCATGCATTCAAACCTTCAAGCAAGTGAACCATCTGATCCAAACTAGGCATTCCCACACTTAATATAGCCACCACGCCAAGTGGACTTGCATGCCCAGGATTAAAACATCATGTCGAGGGATGAGGGAGGATATATATCAAATGATACCATATGGGAAGGGAGAGGGGGAACACACTGCAGAGGCGGGGTGGAAGGATGTGTTGGCTCCCCTTTAATGGTGGTGTAGAAGGTCAACGCTTCCCGTGTGTTTCGTGGCATGTGCTTAAATATAGCGATGTGTTTGTTTACTAACACCTGCGGGTTTTGGTGTAACGGAAATCATGTCTACAACAAGTGGTATCAGAGCCAAAGGTCTCGAGTTCAAAAAAAACTTGGCTCGCCTTGAGGGGGGAGATTGTTGCGCTCCCTGTTAATGGCAGTGTTGATCCAACGCTCAGTGTGTTTCGTGGATCTGTTAACTCTAGCGATGTGTCTGTTTACTAACACCTGTGGGTTTTGGTGTAACGGAAATCGTGTCTCCAACAAGCGGTATCAGAGCTAGAGGTCTCGAGTTTGAAACACACTGGGCTCGCGTTGGGGGGGAGATTGTTGGCTCCCCATCAATGGTGGTGTAGAAGGTCAACGCTTCCTGTGTGTTTCATGGCATGTGCTTAAATATAGCGATGTGTTTGTTTACTAACACCTGCGGGTTTTGGTGTAACGACAATCGTAAAACCCTAAATTAAACATAACTTATACCGTCAGATCATCCGCCTAATGAACGGCCCAGATTGACTAGAAATTACTAGACTTTTACAAGGCAATTTTACATCTATTTTTTTAGCTTCGGGGGCACTGCCCTCGAATCCCCGCTGGGGGACCGTTGGCCCCCGAACCCCCATGGGGGGGACAAGTCCCCCCCATACCACCCTGCATGGAGGGGTGTACAGTCTTCCTGGGGTAAACATCCAGCTGAAAACCTTTGAATATAGAAGATAATCAGGCTCCACACCCAACAGGATGAGATGGAGGCGAGGAGGTCAGGAGGGAGGCGGGTGGTAGGATGACGTGGAGGTAGGGTGGAAGGATGAGATTGAGGCGAGGAGGTCAGGAGGCAGGGGGGTGGTAGGATGACATGGAGGGGGGGGGGGGCGGTGGGGAAGGCTGGGAGAGGGAGGCCAGGGGGGGTGAGGTGGAGGATGTTATGGAGGTGGGGGAAGAGAAAAAGGGGAGGGAGGGTGAGACTATTGAAATTATAAATTCCCTTGTTATCTTGCTTTGAGACTTTAGGAAAATATTCTTGGAGGAGGAGTGGAATTTTAACATCGAATTTGAAACATTCATTCGAAGACTTAAGGGATGGGTAAATAACCTTCAATTTCGCTGAACATGTTATGAAATTATTTCATTTGGCATGCCATATTGGCTTGTGTATCTGCTTCCTTATTAAGGCCTCTTAGCATGCGAAAAAAATGCAGTTTATCAAAGGGAGGGAGCATGCGAAGGGCTCTTTTGAGGATCTGATTGAGCTTGTTATTCTGGGTTGGAGAGTTGGAGCTCATGTGTTTTATGCCAAGAATGATTCGCCCAAAATTTTCATTTACTTAATTCGCTTTAGATGTGATAAAATGAGGCCAAGATATAAACCATAATCTTTCGCTTGGTTGTTGCTCTTCCTTCCCAAGCCCCAGGCATAACGATAAACAATTATTCCTTCAGGATTAATGAGAATCCCTCCCCTTCCTGCCACCCTAGTATTTATTTTTGAGGCACCATCAAATTGGAGAATCCATGAATTAGAGTTTTTCTTCCATTCATCAAGTTCATCGTGGGATAGACAGAGGATCCAGGAAGGGCGAAGGAGAGAAATTTTCAATGGAGATGGGGAGGGAGAGGGCCTAGCCCAAGGAGAAAGCCAAGCCGATTTTCAGAGTCGAGTGAAGGATCAACTGTAGGCCGATGAAATTCAAAACAAGACGAAAGAGCTTTGAGGGCGGTGGACCTGGTAGGGGGGCAAGAAGAACAAAATATTGCCTTGTTTCGAGATAAATAGATGTGCCAACAAACATAATTAGGGAGGGAAATCAATAGGTATTTAAATGAGCTTTTGTCTAGAAGGGAGCTCGCGTAAAAATTAGGCCAAGAGGAAAAAAAGAGGAGGAGATCGAATTACCAACTAGTTTTGAGGAAAAGTGGGCCAAGGGCCACAAACCAAACTGATCTGGAAAATGGACACCAAGGGAAAAGATGGGGGATTCTTTCCTCCGAGTTCTCACAAAGGGGGCAATGGGAGGGGCCAATAAAACCCATTTTCTAGAGATTCTCAGTAGTGAGAATTATTATATGGGAGAGCAACCAACAAAAGAAGTTTACTTTGGGAATTGCATTTGTCTTCCATATTTTGCTCCAAATTGAGGACTTTGGAGGAATTTGGTCATTGAAAAGATAATATCCCAGCTCATTTGATCCTTATTTAGGATACTCTAATTCAGAAACTGATTGGATGTGCCCCAATCTTCTACTCATCGAATCCACCATTAATATGTAGATAAATGGGGATAGGGGGCAGCCTTTTCTCAGGGTCCTATAAGATTTGAAAAAACCCGCCACTCAGCCACTAACCAACAGAGCAATCAAAGGAGAAGAGATGCAAAGGGAAATCCACTTTGTAAATCTTGCATTGAACCCCATTTTCTTCGGAACCTTCAATAGGAAGCTATGCTTGAACCGATCAAAGACATTCACCATATCCAGTTTTATTACCATGCCTTGATCCCCTCTTTTTCAACTTGAGTCTATAGCTTCCTGAAGTAGAATTATGTTTTCAAAAATTTTCCTACCTGACACAAATCCCCCTTGGTTGACCAAGATCAAATGAGGCAGGAACTTTTTGATCCTAGAGGAGATTAGCTTCAAAATGACCTTGTAGGAGACATTGCATAGAGAAATAGGGTGGAATCTAGAAAATGAGGAGGGGTTAGACTCCTTTGGGATTAAGGCTAAGAAGGAAGTGTTGATTCCACCCCCCATTATGAATCTCTTGAATGAATATCCAATCATATGACACAAGTCTTTACTTATCAAATCCCAGAAGTGCTGATAGAAGCTAGCTGAGAAACCATTCAGACCAGGGGCTTTGTCAGGCATAAAGGAGAACATGACCAATCTAATCTCTTCAGCTGTCGGAGGGGTGGTCAAGGCATTATTCATTTCTGTAGAAACCAGGGTGGGGACTTTCTCCAAGAGGAAATCCTCACTTTCTTGATCAATTTGAAAGTCTTCTTGATAAAGATTCTGGAAATGTTCCACAACAACTTTCTTAATGTCCTCAAAATCGGTGATTGTCCACCCCCATGCTAGATTTGGGATATATATTTTTTTCTTTCCCTGAACTTTTCCTGTTTATGGAAAAACTTTGTGTTCCTATCCCTAGCAGAAAGCCAAGTGTTTCTAGATTTTAGCTTCCAATATTCTTCTTCTCATCTGAGAAGGGTGTGCAAGGCCTTGAATGTTTCTGCTTCTTTTTGAAATTCAATCTGAGTGACTAGGACAACCTCAATTTACCGCTAAATGGATGCTAGATTTTGTTTCGTATCCTTTATTGCATATTTCCTTTCAGTTTTATTCTCCTTGATCCAAATTCTAATATCACCTTTTAGCCGTTTGATTTTGGATTCCTAGATAGAGATTGGGCTGCCCTCTACCCAAACCGACCAAGAAAGAGAGACCATCTCAGAGAACCCCATGGAGTCCATCTAGAGGGGGGAGAACTAAAAAGGGATAGGCTCAAGATTATGGGAGGGAGAGAGGAGGAGGCAAATAGGGTGATGGTCCGAGCCGCACTAAGGGAGGATAAAAGATTTCAGACACAGATTCAAAGTAAGGAGACTATCAGAAGAAAGGAAAAGATCAAGCCTATCAGCTATATGGCCCGGAATAGAGTGCTTATTATTATATGTATAGAGGAATTTGGAAGGTTTGACATCGAAAAGATTGATATTAAGCATTAAATCCTACATGTTTTCCCATGAGGCATGCCAGACTATGGATCCTCCTCGTTTCTCATTTTGGCCCATAGAGGTATTGAAGTCACCTCCAAGATACAATTGCGTCCATAGTCATAGTTTTTCAACTCTATCAAGGGATTCCAACAATCTTGTTTCTCTTGAATATGAACAACCATATACACATTGACTATAGTACAATTCTTTTGCAACTCTAAAATTTTAAAGGTAGTTGCAATCCAGTGGGTTGTTTTTATAGATCTTACCAGATGCATTTGTGTGGGATTCCACATCATGCAAAGGCCTCCCGAAGGACCTCTCGAGATTTCCGCTACCATACTACTTTTCCCCCAAATTTTGGAGTGGATGGAGGAGATTTATGCTTCACCTAACTTCGTCTCTTGGAGGAGGGTGACTACTAGTCTTTCCTTTTGGATAAGTGATTTTGATTCCATTATTATTTTTCCATAACCCAAACCTTTACAATTCTAGGAGATGATATTCATTATTTACTCTTTGAAGAGGACATCCTTTTTGCTGGGCCTACTATGTTTCCGTTTTTTCCTCCTTTGGCCCCCAAGTCTGCTAACTGTCAAGGGATGGTGTGCTGAAACCCCATCTCTTTATATTTTTCTATTTTTTCCAGCTTTATCTCTTTATTTGATTTTCGTCCCGATCTTCTAACCTTTCTATCCCTATCTCTAACCCTTGCACCTTATGATTTCTCGTCGGTTGAGCTTGTTGGTATTACTCATCCCATTAGTTCCTCAGAAGATAAGAACTATTCTTCATCTTCCTCTTCCTCCATGGTATCTTCTAAGTTGCTGGATGTTGCTTGGCTTGGCTGGATTTCTTTCTACTTTGTCGGGGCCGAAGAGAGATTAGCAGCCTTGGGACTGCTGAGGCCAATAACTCTTGGGGAAAGAGAAGGACCACCATCATCCTGGGTAGATGTTAGGGTCGCAAAATTATTGTCATCCTCACCAAATCCTCCCTCCAGACTGGAGGCCCCCAGGGGAGGGAGAGACATGCTTTGGCTCAGGCCCGCATTATGGGGCGAAGCCTTAGCATTTGCAGATGGTACATTGTGTTTTTTTGAGTTTCCCTTTTTCATTTTAACTTGCTGCCATTGCTCATTCACTTCTCCTTGCTGATACTCCGTTTTGTCTTTGTGCTTTGGGAAAATTTTGACAAAATGCCCATATTCATAGCAAAGTTTGCATTTGAAGGGAAGTTGGTCATTGTCCACTTCTTGAACATGCACCCAATTATCCATACAAAGATTAACCACGACAGGGAGCCATTTTTCTAGATCGACTTCCACATAAATACTTGCACAAGCAAAGAGACCATCCTTAGGCTCTACACATTCGATATGCTTCCTCAAAGAATTCCTGATCAGACAGAAGGTCACATTGTTCCAACAATGAAGGGGGAGATATGGGAGCTTCACCCAGACAGGGACGGAAGATAGAACATCACTCCACCTATCTAGATAGAGACCTTGGGCTTCGATGAAATAAGGACCACTCCTGAAGACCAAGTCATGATCCTACTTGTTCTCAAAGTAGAAAGTGTAGAAGCCCTTACCACAAAAAGAAGAGATGACCTCTCCCTTGATGAGCATCTTCTAGTTCTTCTCTAACCAAGACCAAGCCAAGTGCACAGAGGGCTAGAGGTCCATGAAATGGCTAATAAGGTCACATTCAGTGAGCTACAGGGCACGAGAGTGAGCTTGAGGGACCCTAATCTCAATCTTTGGAATCTCCTCCTCATTTTTCACAAAGCGAGAAGGGCCTTTCTTCTGGAACTTAGGTGCAACAACAAATAGGAAGTTGAAGGCCATGATTTCTTCATCTAGAGAGACATCCTTGGCTTGTGCAACCATTAGGGCTGTCTGACCAAAGGCAACGAAAACTCCAAGCCCGGGAGGGGAGAGGAGAAAAAGGGGGAACATGAGGGGGAGGAAGGGGGGAAAGAGTCCCTCAGCAAGAAGCCATGGGTGCACAACAAGCAAATAAAGTTATTTTTAACATCATTAGGATCCATGGTTCTAAAATGATGTAATATTATTCTAAAAAAATGATGCTACTAGTAGCACCACTTTTTGAAATGGGGTTGAAAACAATCGGTAGTTGTGACCTCTAAAAAGTCAATAACTCTAAACGGTTCTTGTCAACTAGGTAACTATGTTATACCCAAAATATCGTAAATATAAGTCATCAATTATATGTGAAATTGAACATTTCTTCAAGGAGTTTTTAAAACTAAATAATAATATCTAATATGTCAAATTCATCATTTTTAGTAGGCATATCTTAAGTTTCAAGAGCTTGAATTTTTTCTTGGACATCATTTCACACCTCTAATGGGTCCATATATTTGCAAGTAGTCCAAAGTGATATTTCTCAAAGAACCTTTAAATTGTGGTTTAGGCTCCTTTGACACTTTTTCCACACTTGTTGCATTAAAATCCTTTATGTTTAAACCCACTTGTTCCTTTTCATTTGGAAGAGTTTTAATGACATTATATTTTGCTTAATAAAATCACATTGTTGTGTACATTTTCAATAAATATGTGATTTCTTCATTTTTTAACTCAACATGCTAATGTTATACCTAAATAGCCAATTAGAGAAAAATAAATAAGTAAAATTTGGTTTTCCCCTGTAGGGGATTTGAAATCTCTAGCATTCTTCATAATTTGTTGTGTCTCAACTAATGGAGCTTGGACATAAGCATTTGTATTTTGTTGGCTTGACATCTTGAACACACTAATTACAACTTTAGGAGCTATTATTGCAGGTTTTGATCTAGAGACATTCATAGATGACTTCCTTGATGTTATTTTCCTTAGATGAAAACATAGAATGTAAATTATTTGTTTAATAATAATATTTATATGTTTTTAAATGTGTCAATTTTGCTTAGCTTGAGTGGTTGTGGGGTGGAGTGTTATTGGCCCCACCCAGGCTCTATTCCCATAAGTGGAATGTTGAGCTCACATTAAGTATATTGTTATAATGGCTTCAAGAACTATTGTTGATCAATCTCATGCCTTGAAGTTTTGAATTAAGTGACAATGACAAAAAACATGAGACCACTCTCCTCCCTCGCAAAGATGGGGAGGTCATGGGTTTGACTCTTTTAGTCCCCTAGGGGTTATGATCTATAATTATGGTTGATGGTTCATCCTATTTACCATCCACAAAACATGGGGAAGTACTCAAAAGGTCCCCCCCCCCACACACATATTCTATGAAAAATATCTTTATATCCATATGACGAATATACGTGTTTTGGCCCTCGAGGGACTTTTCAAACAACAGGGCTTGTAACTATTACGAGAAATACTCATTATGAGCTTAACATGTCACATGTAGGAATTTAAGACGGGTGGGGAGGATAAACACATTTCTCCTAACCACCGAAGCTAAACCAAATTGACTCACACACACACATATGAAGAACTAAAATTAAAAACAATTTCAAGCAAAATGCATAAGAAAAAAAAAATAGTATAAAACATATTAGCTTTTTTAAAATAGAAGGAATTTAGGCAAGTGAGAGGGAGGGGGATGCTAGTCATTGTGCTAGTCTCCCCTCTACCTTCCTTGAACCCACATTTCTTATTACCTTCATCCCCTCTCTTCTCCACCGTGCATCCCCTCTTCCCACCCATTCCATTTCCTCTCCTCCTCCTTGCCCATGGATTTAATAGGTGGGATACAAGAAGAGTGATGCTAAGTGCTTCAAACAATGAGATGGATGGAGGGTGATGGTAGGTGATTCAAGAGATAATATGGTGGGAGAGTGATGCTTCACCCTCCAACCCATCTCTTGAAGCATTGGGTATGGGTGGTGGGGAAGGAAAGGAAGGGACACTACAAGATTTCTTTTTATTTAATTTTTTAAGGAGAAGGGGGGAGAAAGCGAGGCCTAACATCACCCTTTTGTGCACACATTGTTTTCGTATTATTATTATTATTTACATTACAAATTGTTATTTATTTATAGTGTTCACAAAATCATCAACATGCATGACTATAGGGATGCAAAACTTGTAACTTAGTTAGAAACTTAGAAAAATTAAGGAGATAAATACATAACCAAAAACATATAATGTGAAAAGTAAATAGACTAGAAACAAAAATAATTTGAAGTATCAACCTAACAAAGACAATGAAAATGCTAGGTGTCATGGGAAAGTAGTAAGAAAACTACGTTGCTAGCCTCCAACATCAGCTTTCGTTGTAGTGCTTGTACCTTCGTCCTCCTACAATATTTTAATCAAGAGAGATTTAACTTGTGAGAGATCCTTGTTTTGTTTCAACAACTCTTTGGAGAGTGGAGTGAGGGTTCCTTGTAAATCAGATAACATATCAATAACTGGCTCCTTGACCTATTAAATGCATCGAAGCTAGAAACAACAAACAATCTTATATACCACATCATGTCAAGAGTACTTTTGAAAAGAATGTATTTACCTAGAGTATTCATAGGGTCTTCCTTGGGAAACTCAAAGAGGTAGGGGTCCTCCATTTGCAATTAACTAGGCTTCCTCATCCACCTTGGCAACCCTAGAGAAGGTTGCATCATAGTTAGAGTGATTCAAGGAAGAGATCTTTTGCCTATTGTAGGATTTAAATAAAGATGGGATGTCTCTCTCAAATACCCTTCCTTTGAATCATCCTCACTAGAACCATATACATCAAAGGTTATGGGAGTACTGCGTTTGTTGGGGAATCCCATTGACTTGCAAATTTCCTTCTCTATACATTGTGAAGTGGGGATTGTGAAGTTCAAGGATTTTCCTATATGAGAATGGGGACTCAACCTTCCATTGAAGTGAGAGGAGAAGCAAATCAGGTATTAGACAGGCTAAGGTAGAGAACAAACCTAATATGAGAGCTTACAATCTGTCATGTCCCCAATTTTGATTTTTCGCATGAGAGACAATTTTTGAAAGAGGGGACATTTATGGCATTGGGATTTAGGAGAAAAAGGGAAAATTGTAGCTCTAGTGGAATGTGGGGGCCACAAGAAAGAGAATTCTGATCCAAGAAGGGAACTCACACTCTTGGAGGAGAGAGAAAGAAGAAGGGCGTGTTAATTAGGAGAGAGAGGGGGGGAGAAGAAGCTAACAAATTAGAAACAGAGCTTCATGGCCTCACTTTTGGCATCTTTGATCATTTTACAATTCAACTCTAGTTCTCTTGAGCTGCTTAGCCAAGACAACCCATGCTGTTTAGCACAAGGAATTTTCAAGCAGGAATTCCACCCTCATTTCAGAGAACTTTGAGCGTCTCCCTAGTGAGGCAATTTGTGGAGCTCAATTTAGAGCTTCCAATGGACGTCATTGTAGGACTTTACTAAAAAATGTGCATTTATTAGGCGCAAAGGTAATTTTGTGGAGCACATTGTGGGAGCAAGCGTGGGTTAAAGGCTTCGGGTTTTTGCAAGGAATTCTTTTATTACTAGACGAGAGTTTGGACAGTGATTTGCCGGGCTAGATTGGAGGCATTGCCTGGGTCAAATTTTCTATCTTTTAATAAGGGTGTAGAAGCTATCGACCAAGTGCTATGCAGGGGTTTAAAGAAGTGGAGTTAGGAGAGATAAGGGTTGGAAATATGAGGTATTTCTTATTGGAGAATCTATCCAGGGCTGGGAGAATTTTTTTCGTGGTGGATTTGGGCATAATTAAGTATTATCAATACTATGGGCATTTTTTTGGCTATATTGGGCAATTCACACTTGTTGGGGGTCACCAGGGGTTAGTGGATTCGACCCAAACCCTTTCCAATTTTTTTGAGTTTATTGAAAGGAGTCTCTGACTAGTTTTAAATAATTTTCCAGATGATATTTGGGTCTGCAATCCTCATTCTTATGGAGGGCGTATCGTTGGTTAGCTGGTAAATTTGCATAACTTTGTGGGTTCAGTTTTGTCTTGGAATTGGTACAAACCCCTTTCTGGGTATTTCTGGGGGTTTGGAGGGGAGTTCGTGGTGGCAATTTCAGGGTGATCCAAACATTCTTAATAGAAGAATATTTAGTCCCATTCTAGCAACATCAACAATAATTTTCTGGGTTGTGTGTAGTACCTGTTTGGGCCAGTATTTCCTCCGAATTAGAGTTGTATCGTCTAGGGGTTTGCATATGCATAGCAAGCCCATGTTTCATTTTTCTCACATTTGTACTCATATTTTCCCCATATTAATAAAATGTTTCAAATTTGATGCTTATATTTATTGGTGTTCTAGATTGGGTACTTTGATTTCAAAATTTTCCTGCTATTCTTAGCACATGTTTGCATATTACTGTTAATTTTTCCATTGGGAATATTATAGTGGTATAATAGCATGATCTTGGCCAGGTGTGGGGTAACCAACAAGATCATGGAATATTTGGGAATGTATGCATAGTGACGGGTGAAACCATGGAAAAACCCATGGCTCAAAGAAGATTCAGTATGCTGGAATTATGGGGTGGAGTCCGCTAGAACGATGATAAGTTGGACTAGTTGATGAAGGTGTTAGACCAAATCCATCCTCATCCTTACGGAAGAGACACTAGAGGTGTGGAGTTCATGGGGGTACAACCATCTACAACATGTGGGGAAAGTCGACAAAATCAAGGCACCAGATCTCCTCAAAAGGAGTAGGAAGGATATCGACAGTTAGAGGGTGAGATCACGAGGCAATTTTGCTGGTGGAGACCTGACTTTAGAGATCAGGAGCCTAGGGAGGAAGTTGATCATGAGGTTAAAGGAACATAGGTTTGTGAGGAGCACGTAGATATACCCAGTGTGATGCAAGAGTCACCCTTTTTGGAGATTCCTTTGATAGCTCCGAATGACACCTTGGGGAAGAGATTAAAGAATACAACCGTAGGGCCATCCATTGATGAGGTGCCAATAGACACAGATGTGTACACCGTTGAGGAGGTGCCATCCATTATTGAGGTATCCATTGATGAGGTGCCCAGGGCTGTGCCCGAGTTTTTAGGTGATAACAACGCACACCAAATTGGTGAGGTGATAGGAGACATATCCACCATTAATGAGGTGCCAGGAGACACTGAGGTATCCACCATTGATGAGGTGTCAGGAGATACAATGGTATTAGATGATTGCCACCCACTACAATTTCATCAGTTCCAGGTCAACCTTCTATAATTGAAAAACAAGGCCACGATAATGCGAGAGGCCATTCTGGAACAAAGCAAGGAGTTGGAGGGAATGTGAGCAGTTTGTGCTAAGTCAGTGGCCAAGTTGGCTCTCATTGGGGAATGGTTGGATTCCCTAATGGTAAATCTAGAGGAGTACACATTGGAGCATCAGAGAAACCCTTTTCATGCATACATAGATGGGGCTGGAAGAATTATTAGGTTATCTCTTCCCATTTGAGAGAGAGACACAGAGGTACCTAGTCAAATTTCATGTGTTGACCAAGACAGTGAGATGAGGCAACTTGAGTTGCACATGGTGTAACGTTTGCATGTTGGGGTTGTTGCACGTGCGGATACACGTACATTTGATATTTCCCTTGGGGTTGAATGATGAGAGATTCTGAGGGGTACCTAGTGGAGTGGGTTGGAGTCACAAAGATGGTCATAGTCTAGAGTGAAGATGAGTGGGAGTTCTCAGACACTAAGGGTACTGGAGGCCCAGGTTAGTATTGGGATCTAAGTGGGGCTTCTTATTCGATATCATACATGCAAGATGGCTATGGCATCGATGAGATAGTTGACCCAGTGACTGAGCACATACGTTCCTTAAGGGAGTTCTAGTCAACACTATTGGCCAGGCGGTTTGTAAGCATACTCCATGGGTTGTTTTGGCATGTTGGTTGTACATGGGGTCACAATATTATCAACATTCTCTGGTGAGAGATTTTCGGGGGAGGTGGCATGGGTAGACAACCATAATGGGCATTGTATGAAGATGATGCTCTCCCATGGACGTATTAGGCACACGAGCCACCAAGTATTGACACAAAAACAATATCGCTTCTAGCAGATGTGGAGTTAGGTTTCTCAGGTCTACCAAGATAGGTGAAGAGATATGATGCATGCCATGGTGGGTTCACTAGAAGAGTGGTGGATACTTTGGCACATGCGAGATACCATATGTTACTGGGTGGTATGACAATAGACAATGGTACCCATTACTACACAAAGTTATGTCACAAAGTCCAGTGTTATGTATAGGGATGTGACCTAACGCATACAAACCTAATTTTAGACCATAGAATCTAGTGGTGTATAGGGATATGCAGTGAGGAGTAATGACCTACATCGGAGCATGGATATGCATGGTGGTGTGTCATATCATGTTGGTTTGTGCCATCAAGTAGGATTGACTCACATTGAGTACACACGGGGAGTGTCAGGTACAGTGACATATGAAGGACATGAGACAATACATGATGGTACAACAATAGCAGGGGGTATTCAGTGGTGTACATGGATAGTTTACAACGTACAGTGGCATGCCGAGGAGTACATGAATACTTGGTGGTATGTAGGGGCATATGGTGCTGCATAGTGGGGTCTTGGAGTGTTTCCTCTAAGGAGACTTATGGATGGGGACACTGAGCACACCTTTGGGTGTAGTTCACCTAGGATTGATGAGGATGCAGATGAGCGACATTTGATGATATTTGTGGGGATTCACATGCCTATCCCTATTTTACATCACTTGTAGGCACATATGATTTGGATATTGTCCTTTGACACTCTAGGCACAAGCAACAGGGTGTGGGGAGCTCACTTGAGATGTTTGGATGGGACTCATTGCACCAAGGGAGAGACTTCTTAGTACTGGCCTTGGGTCTGGGCATGAGCTGACAGGTACCGATTTTGGGAGTGCATGGTTTATTGCAAAGGTAGTATATGTTCCACCCTTGAGTTCACACTTAAGGGGATGCATGACACATTTTGGGAGAGGCACTAAGAGGTGTCATAGGAGCATATACAACATGTGGTTGACCTTTCTTACAAGTGAATGTTTAGTCTCCAAGCAGTATTGGGGAGTGCTTCTAGGAGACATGATAGCAGATCTCATAGTGTGGTATGACAGGCACATGAAAACTTTGAATGAACTAGATTGATTCATGACATGTGGAGTCTATATATTTATTGCATGCAGGGAGAAGAGTTGTGGAGAGGTGGATTCCAATAGTCATTAAGACTACATTACAACAAATCTAGTTATGGGGTCCAGGGATTCACTTGGCTGACAGACCACTCCATTTTGTGAGGTGTAGGTCCATAACATAGGGTGGTCTAGCTCACTTTCGGGTTGACACATGGGGGATCGCTGAGGCCTCCATTGTATGGCGAGGCAAGTTTTTCCAGTTGCAGCTCAAGATCGAGATTAGCAATGGATGGGTAAATATTAACATCATAAAGATATCTGGGAAAGATGAGCTTTGCCTTCGTTGATATTTCTTCATCCAGTTTAAGGGGAGAAGGACACAATATGTGCATGATGGGAAGTATGTTAGAGTCGGAGTGATGTAGTGAAAACATGGTGGCACCCTTTTGAGACTAACATGGGACCCGAGGATAACAATACTTGACAACTCAATGATCTTTAGGGATGAGCTTGCTACTACAGGGGGAGATCACTCAGATCTTCCATTGGGATTTAGTGACTCGTTGATGGCATGGGAGACATCATCAGTATGGCAGGTTGATCAAAATGAGGATATCAGGAGGAACTCATGAGGAAGAGACTTCATCCCCACAGGGATTGGGTTGTATCTTCAGAAGTTTACTCTTGGTGTGCGTGAGGTGGACTACTCAATAGGGAAACTTCGTAAGGAGTTGGATAGAGTCCTACACTATCATGATGCTCTACTTATTGATAATATGTAGAGGGCTTCTGGTACCTATACCTAGCTGGATAGTGAGTGGAGCAAGGGGTGATTCACATTGATCAGGATGGCTTGGGATCCTTGTATTGAGAGATTAATTCATGACAGGACAATGCATAAATCAGGGATGACTCAATGGTACATTTGGGACCCCAGTATTATTGGCCTTGATAGTGATGATCAACAGTTAGAGAGGGTGTTTGTTCAAGCATTTCTTGAGGACATGAAATATTTGGCAGGGATGATTGTCATGTCCCCAATTTTGATTTTCTTCATGAGAGACAATTTTGGAAAGAGGGGACATTTATGGAATTGGGATTTAGGAGAAAGGGAAATTTGTTTCTCTAGTGGAATGTAGGGGCCACAAGAAAAATAAATTCGACCTAAGGAGGGAACTCACAGTCTTGGAGGAGAGAGAAAGGAGAAGGAAGTGTGAATTAGGGGGGAGAGAGAGAGTGGGGACCACAAGGGGAGAAGAGGCCAACAAATTATAAATAGAGCTTGAGGGCCTCAATTTTGGCATCTTTGGTTATTTTACAATTCAACTTTAGTTCTCTTGAGCTGCTTAGCCAAGAAAACCTGTGTTGTTCAACATAAAGAATTTTCGAGTGAGAATTCCACCCTCATTTTGGAGAACTTCGAGTGTCTCCCTAGTGAAGCAATTTGGGGATCTCAATTGAAAGCTTCCACTGGACATCATTACATGACTTTACTCAGCAGTGCACATTACTTGGGCGCAAAGATATTTTCGTGGAGCACATTGTGAGAGCAAGCGTGGGTTAGAGGCTCCGAGTTTTTGCAGGGAATTCTCTTATTGTTAGATAAGAGTTTAGCTAGTGATTTGCTGGGTTGGATTAGAGGCTATTACCTAGGTCATTTTTTCTATCTTTTGACAGGGGCACATAAGTTATCGACCAAGTTCTGCAGAGGGGTTTAAAGAAGTGGATCCATGAGAGATAAGGGCTAGAAATAAGATCTATTTCTCAGTGGAGAATTTGGATATAGTTGGGAGAATTTTTCCATGGTGGATTTGGGCATAATTCAATAGTACCAATATTGTGGGGCATTTTTTGGCAAGATTGGACAATTCACACTTATTGGGGGTCACCGGGGGTTAATGGATTCATCCAAAACCCTTTATGGGGTTTTGTGGGTTTATTGAGAGGAGTCTCTAGGTAATTTTACCAAAATTTTGCAGGTGATATTCGGGCCTAAAATCCTTATTCTTATAGCATGGTGTATTGCTGGTTAATTGGTATATTTGCATCACTGTGTGGGTTCAATTTTGTCTTGGAGTTTGTCCAAACCCCTTTATGGGTATTTCTAGGGGTTTGGAGGGGAGTCTATGGATGCAAATTGAGGGTGATCCAAGCATTCTTTAAAGCAAAATCTTCAGTTCCATTCTAGTAGTAACAACAACAAATTTTGGGTAGTGCGCAGTACTAGTTTAGGCTAGTATTTCCTCCAGATCAGAGTTGTATCACCTGGGAGTTTGCATAGCTTGCATAGCAAGCCCAAGTTCCATTATTCTCACGCTTGCACTCAAATGCCCCCCATATTGATAAAATGGCTCAGATGTTATGCTTCTATTTGCTGGTGTTCTAATTGGGTACTTTGATTTCATATTTTACTTGTTGTTCTTATCACATGTTTGATATTATTGTTAATTTTTCCATTAGGAATATTGCACAATATTGCTAGGAAAATGGGCTAGGAACCAACCAAAAATAAGGCTATAGATTAAAAGAATAAAGATAGTTAAAAGATAAGGGATCTACAACTATAGGACACTTGTTTGACTTATTATAACAACAAAGAGAGCACATAGTAAGATATTCTTATCCCACTACTTGCAATAAGTATCCATTCTACTTGAAGCCTTACCTTTATACATCTACAACCTAATCCAAGAATTATGTACATACATTTGGAGGTGCTCATGAGTTGAGACACCCTTTGGATTATACATGAATAAAGAATAATGTCAAGCTTGTCATAGGTTGATGGGTCATAGGACCACGAGAGTGAAGAAGTCCATAGTATAGGGTGTTTAAGGAATCATTGTCTAACTAGGGTTGCATAATGGAACTTTCCGTAGTTGTACATGCTTTAATATTTAGTAGTCTTCCCATGCCACAATCATTGTCATTGTTGATATCCTCAATCTATCATATCACCAAATTTAGGGATCCTTCCCATGCCACAATCATTGTCATTGTTGATATCCTCAATCTATCATATCACCAAATTTAGGGATCCTCTCTCTCTCTCTCTCTTCCTTGGGAATGATGAAAGTAAGAAAATTCAAGTGGAGTGTGTAGAATATTATGCAGATAAAAATAAGTGAAGGAAAACAAAGTTTTCTGGCGATGAATTTTTGGTGCTACAAGAATGACCTACAACATAATGAATGAAATATTTTGCAATAGGAATAACTCTAACAATAATTTTTGCATGCACATTTTATAAAATTAGAGGTATAGGAAGAAAATATATGGTTCAAAGATGAGGACTAGAGAGATGGAGGATGCATAAGTTTCTTATAGCCAGAGATGACATCAAAGGGTTGAATATTGGCCCAAGCAATGTAGAAACAAAGTGTAATGGGAATAGAAGTAGAATGGAGTGTGTAGTGTTGGTTGAGACAATGAATATATTGCAAAAAGAAGTGTAGAGATATAGAGCAGATAATGAAAATTTGATAAGGGATCAAGAGGAGTAGAATTAAATTAATACTTAGCCTTAAAAGATACAAACAATTTTCAAAGAAAAATTCACTATGAGTCTAGTACAACACATGTAGGCAATGAAAGACATTATATGGTTATGTAGGCCAAAACCTTTCACTGTACGCTTTCATTAAAATTGAACACTTGTCTCCTACAAACGCACACACACACTAACACACGAAGGAGACCTAGTCTTAGGATCATCATATCTTGTCTTATATTGTATTAATTATAAAAGGAGGTTCCACCCTCAAAGTGGATTTTATTAATTGAATTATCATCATTTTTAAGGTGTAAGGTTCATAGCAATTGGTATCAAATCACACAAACCAAGGGTTTTATTGCTTCATATGAGTCATCATGGAGTTTTCAATATAACTTTTTGCCGAGAAGCTTCAAATTGTGAAATATTGAAAATCTTGAGGAGTGATCTCAAAGTACATCTACTCAAAATTATAAATTTTGGTTCACCATACTTTCAGAGATGTACCCTATGGATGTTAGGGTTTGTAAATGGTCTTAAAATCAATGTCAAATGAGTGATCTTGGAACTTTTGCTATAATTTTTTTTGGGATTCATATCATGAAACTTTTAAGAGACATAGGAGATATCTTAGGTTACATATGATACAAATTTAGATACTATTTCACTACAAATTTGGAGATATACATTGTGGAAGTTAGGGTTTGTGAATAGTCCTTAAAATCATTTCAAATGAGTGATCATGGAATTTTCACTGTAAATTGCTCCCAAAGAAGTTTCAAACTATGAAATTTTCATGGATTTGAGGAGACATACTAAGGCACCTAAGCTAAAAATTTTAGAATCATATTTGAAAAATTGGACACATGGCATGCTATACAAGTTTTCTCTTATGAAGAAGCAAAAAATAAGCAAGTTTTGGGTAGGTTACTATAACTTTCACTTGGTACATCAAGTTTTGGTCAAACCTATGGAATTGTAGAGAAGACATATCAGAGTGCAAAAGGCCAAAATTTTGGATTTAGAAGGGCTCAAATTCTAGAGATATATCAAGACAAAGGTTAACCATTAAGATAACCTACAACTTAGTGTTTTTAAAGGTACATATCTTACAATTGGCATACTTTTTTATTAGAATATCTATTTTTGGTGATTCAAAATGTGTGAGAAAGAGGGAAAACAAGAGCATTATTATTTACTCACATGGCTCCTACGGGTACTTCAAAAGTTATTTCATTGCTTAAGCCTATAGAAATATCATCCATGACTCATGGAAAAATAAAATATGTCCACTACTGAGTATCCAAATTGGAAAGTTAGGATTCATAGGCACAAGGATCAATACAAATATATGGATGGAAAGAAAAGGGAAAAATTATAAAAATCTATCAAGGAAGGAATAAAAAATCCATGAATTCCATGGAAAAGCTATTCTCAGAGAGATTGTTGAAGGTAAAGTTCCATTACTTCACATAAAACACCTTGAATCTCATTAGGCTATGTTAAATAGGTAGGACTATCATCCTAAGTTTATAGCCCTTAAAAATACATCACGATTTCAAGACATGCAAATTCTTTAAATATAAAATTTATTTTCGCAATATAATTTTTTATTTTTTATGTCTATAATAGCTCAAAGAATAAAATAATAAAGTAATTGTACAAAACTATGAATAGAAAAGTCTGTTAATAAATTTTATAATGCTCGAAAGAAATAATGAAAATGGAATCACAATATGAATTTAGAATAAACTTTTTAGGAAGCTAATCATAGAAATAAATCATTAATGATTTTATTATAAGACCAATTTGAATATAAGACTGACCATCTTTACAAATTGTTACGAGGGTTAGGACCAAAGCTATCCTTAAAAGCCTAAGATGTTAAAACAACTCATACAAAGGCAACTAAGTGTCATAGGATAAGAGAAAGAAGAATAATGAATCTAGTTTGGACCACTTCAATACATGTAGAAAACACCAACAAATTTCTACAAGATTTAGACTAATTAATACTGGATAAAATCAAAACTTCTAAGAAGTGCAAACAAAATAAGAAAAATGAACTTCAAGAACACCACAAATCAATGTTACATTATATTTACTTTCCACTATTCAATACATCCTTGCTATCAACAAGATTGTTCAAGCCATAGCAAACTCATAATGGATAGTGAATATAACTTGAAAAATCATACTCAAAGCTTGGGCATACCTTCACTCCAAACCCCCCGTCATGATGACTTCTCTTTTCTTTAGTACTTGAATAAAATGGTTATTTAGTTCATCCGTTTTCCTTAACTATTTGTTTAAATTTAGATCATAAAAATGTAAAAAAGGTTTAAAACATCTTTAAGTAAAAGCAGGTTTAAAACATCTTTAACTCTTTAGGTTGATGTCATAAATAAACTCCTTGTGACACCCACATTTAAAATATCTTTAACATATAATGCCAAAAAGATATCCAAATAAATATAAAATCATTACCCTGATAACACTTGTATCCCCTTTATCAAAATATGATATTCTGAGTGTTTAAAATTAAATATCATATCATCAGTAAAAAAAAATTAAAGCCATGAAATGTTTAAACTACAAAAACTGTCATTAAAATAAAAATTGAGTGTCATATCAAAAGAGTTATGAATGCATATCCTTGAAAGAAATTTCCATTTATTCCCTCATTCCCTATTTTTCTGGGACTATGACTTGGAATGAGCTAAAGTTAACTAAGATGATTTGGTTCTTGGGAGCTCTTCAAATATCTTTTTCCATTTTCTCCTTTTGGTAAGGGAATATGAGATAAAGGATTTTTGTCAACTTTAGGCAATGAGTGAGAAAAATAAGTAGTTGAGGTAAATTCGGTCTAGTGGAATATGGCAGAGGTGGATCTTTTAGGCTTGCTAACCAACTAATAATACCAAAGGGAGGTCTAATAGGGTTTAGGCTTGCTAACCAACTAATAATACCAAAGGGAGGTCTAATAGGGTTATCTTCCAACCATCTTGCATGGGTTGAGGTTGTTGCTTAGGGATGTCCACAATGCTTGGTTGTGGTTGCAAAGGTGCATTAAGAGGGGCAAATGGTTGAGGCAGATCTTGCTTCACACACATGTTTAAGTGTTTGGATTGAATCAACTAATTAAATTCATTAGTATTGGTATCAAAATGGATAGAAAAATGAATTCTTCTATTTCTTCCTTCTTTCCAAACAATGTTTAACTTTCTTATCATTTTCTATTCCCCTAAAACCTATAATAAAGAAACTCATCTAAACAAGTGCCTTGAAATTAATGAAAACTACATTTTCACATATATTTCATTGAATATATTTTACGAGGTCCAAATTAAAGCATACTAAATCTGACTTCACGCCCATGTTTAAGTGTTTGGATTGAATCAACTAATTAAATTCATTAGTATTGGTATCAAAATGGATAGAAAAATGAATACTTTTTCCTTCTTTCCAAACAATGTTTAACTTTCTTATCATTTTCTATTCCCCTAGAACCTATAATAAAGAAAGGTCCAAATTAAAGCATACTAAATCTAAGAATGTAAAGAAGAAAAGGGAAAATGAATTAATTTATGACTTAGAGAATAATCAACAATAACAAACACATTCTTCAATAAAATTTTCAAACTTTAGAAATAATTTCAACCTTCTTCCTCTTTACAAGGAATGAAGCCAACCAAGTTAAAGAACAAGTTGGAGTTCGTTCGAAGGTAGACAAATGATAACTTCCTTGGTGAAAATTGAGGGAGTAGAATGCCAAGTGGGTGCAATGAAGCAAACCTTGGTTGGTTTTGGGGATTTTTGCTAGTGTTTGTTGTTGGATGGGTTTTATTGGTTGGCCATTTTTGTGAATTATGTGAAGAGTCGCAACAACGTTTTTTTCATTTGCGATGAAAATTGTTTGTGCATGCAAAGGGTGAAAAATCAAAGAATGAATTCGCAGTTGGGTCCACCTCAAACTTGGTCGCAGATTAGTCGGATTTGGTGGTTGTCTTGTGTGATAGGCCCTTGGGCTTGAGTGCATGAAGGCACGCCCCAAGACGACCATGACAATCCATGCAGACTTGAAGTGGTGAAAAAAAGAAGGCTTAGACAAAGTTGGTGGGATGGGACACCTGCGTGAAGGCGAGGGTGACCCATCAAAGAATATGAACACAAAATATGTTGAATTTGGGTGAGGGCATCCCACAAAGGTGAGCACACCCACCCAACCAAACAATATGGGCAAAAACAAAGGTGTGGATGCTAAGTAACCAAGCAGAAGATATAATGTTCAACGGAAGAAATGCAAGCATGCCACGGTGATGGCACATGCCCAAGGCACGCTCGCACAAAGACAGTGGCACATGCCCAAGGCATGCTCGCACAAAGGACAACTTGCCAATGCAATGGGTGTGTCATGCAGGTGAAGCAAACTGACAAGGCGTTCAAACAAGTGACATGTCAACTTAAAGGCAAAATAGGTGTCGCTATGGGCACAAGTGCCCAACGAGAGTCATGCTAGACTCATATAAATACAAAGTTGTGTGAGTGAAGAAGAACCAATAAAGAACGAAGTTCACAAGTTAAAAAAGACAAGTAAAGTTTGAGAAAAGCAAGGTAAGGAGCAAAACGAAGAGAAGGAGACACAAGTAAATATTGAGAAAAGCAACAAGGTAAGGAGAAAAACGAAGAGAAGGAGACCGAGGTCAAATGAGCTCACCTTGAGTGAGTTAGGCAGACAAGCGCATAAATTTTTAGTGCTTCTATTGGCTTGTAAGTGGGTGAAGCCTTAGGTTGCCCAAGTTGACTGTTTGTTGAAGTTTTGCCTAACTGTTGAGGTAGCGAACCTTTAGGGTTCAACCCAATCTTGACTCCTAAACATTTTGAAGTTGTGCTACTATGTGACAACAAGTGGCTTGGTCCAAGGCATGCCTTTGTACATTTGCAATTGTAAGTTACATTTGAAGCTAATAAAAGAAAAGGGGAATTTGTTGTTGGGAGTTCCCCTACCATATTGTAAGAGTTGTGCACTTGTTTATTGAAGTTTATTGTTATATTAAAAAGGGGAATTTGTTGTTGGGAGTTCCCCTCCCATATTGTAAGTGTTGTGCACTTATTTATTGAAGTTTATTGTTATATTGTACTTTTTATGCAAGTAGTCTTGTTCTTACTTATTCCCATGCTCAAATCAAATCTTGTCCTCACTTTTTCCATGATTATGCAAGTCTTGTCCTTACTTTTTCCCTAGTTATGCAAGTCTTGTCCTTACTTTTTCCCTAGTTATGCAAGTCAAATCTTGTCCTTACTTTTAATCAAGTCTTGTTCTCACTTTTTCCCTAGTTATACAAGTCAAATCTTGTCCTTACTTTTAATCAAGTCTTGTCCTCACTTTTTTCCTAATTATGCAAATCTTATCCTTACTTTTTCTTAGTCATATAAGTCAACCAAGTAATCTTGTTCTTGATTATGCAAGTAGTCTTGTTCTTACTTCCTATGCTCAAATCAAGTTGTGTCCTCACTTTTTCCCTAATTATGCAAGTGAAACCTTGTTCTTGCTTTTCCCTAATTATATAATCAAATCTTGTACTTACCTTTTCTTAGTCATACAAGTCAAGTCTTGTCCTTACTTTTTTATTAGCCATACAAGAAGTCTTGTCCTTACGTTTTCCATTTTTCCCTAATTATGGAGTAATCTTGCCCTTTACCCATGCTCAAATCAGGTCTTGCCCTCACTTTTTCCCTAATTATGCTTGTCCTTACTTTTTCCCGCAAGTCGACTCTTGTCCTTTTTCCCTAGTCACGGTCAAGTCTTTTGATGTCAACGCGGACTTTGCTAAGTGAAAATGGTTTGAAGTAAAGGTTAAAACGAACCAGATACCAAATAACTAATATGATACAAAGCTGGTAATTTATACCAAAAAACTAAAATGATACAAAGCTGGTAATTTAAAGTTGTTGAGGTACACTACAAAGGCCCAAACAAATTACGTTTACGTTCGCAGAGAGCCGCCGATAAAATCTGGTGGACGGCATCATGGATGGATTGTGTCATACGTACACATCTGAAGCATAGGCTTTCCTGTTCTCAATTTGAAAAAAAAATATGAAGCGTTGGCTTTTCTGTTCTCAACTTGAAATTTTCTTATGGAGCGTAAGCTTTCCTGTTCTTGAAATTTTTTTATGGAGCGTAAGCTTTCCTGTTCTCAATTTGAAAAAAGAGTAAGAACAAGTATGAGACCGTATTATGGGTGAAAGCAAAGAGAAAAGCGGTCACCAATCTAGTTTTCCAAAAGCGGTCACCAATCTAATTTTCTAATCGATGATTATTTTTTATTTTTTGTTTTTATTTTTTTTTTGAGTTTTTAAGTAGATTTGTGATAAAATTTGATGAAATAATTTGTGTACCAATCTTAATTTGTATTTTTTAAACTGTTTTATTTTACTATATTAGATTTGAATTGTGTTGTCCAAACTGAGTTGTTTTTAGTGTTTTCACTGTATATATGGATTCAATACCTTGGAAAACCGGCACTTACCATTGCACAGGATTATCCATCAAGTTTGTGATTTCAATAAATTCCTGGATTATCCATCAAGTTTGTGATTTCAATAAATTCCTGCCAGCTTTTAGAGAAATTTAACCTGAAAAACCCACCATAAAAGCTTCCAAAAAGTCACACTAAAGACAACTCCTTTTTTAACTGCATATATAGTGGTTTTTGACTGTATACATGGATTCAGCACTATCAAATTGTGTTGTTTAAACTGGTTTTTTAACTGCATATATGGTGATTTTTTGACTGTATACATGGATTCAGCACTCTCAAAAACTCTGGACACTTTAACTGTGAAGAGTTGACCTGTCAAACAAGAATTTGTACCCAAATCTTAATTTGTATTGTTTAAACTGGTTTTTTTTACTACATTAGATTTGATTTGTGTTGTTTACACTGGTTTTTTGACTGCATATATAAATTCAGCACTCTCAAACACTCTAGACACTTTAATTGCGAAAAATTGCCCTATCAAACTTGTGATTTCAATAAATCTCTACCAAATTAACTCAAACTTAAAAAAACTAATCTTAAAATTTTCTAATTTAATCATCTTAAAGTTTCTCAGTTCTGAAATGAATGCATGTTTCCACACTAACGATTTAATGATATCATTATATGATGCATGTTTTCATTTCGTTATATATACTTCACACTAGTGATAAAACGATGCATGTTTTAATTTTGTTATGCTGTGTGGGTTTTTGTTATACATGCTTGACACTTCTTTCATCAGTAAATGATGCATGAATGTTTTCATTTTGTTAAATATGCTTCACACTAATGATAATGATTTCTCTTCAAACCATGCATGTTCTAATTTTGTTATGCAGTGTGGGTTTTTGTCATATATGCTGCACACTTTTTCCTGAAGAGGAAAAAGGGCCAAGAGCCAAATAAATCCAATGGTAAGTGACTATGACAATTCTCAATGTTTAACTGTTTCTGAAGTGATGTGAATAAAGATGACTTAACAGTAATGCGTTTATTGCCTGTTACATTAAATATTGTCAGAAATGAGTTTAGAGCCGTGAATCTGTTTACCATAATTGTCATCAACGCTACCCTATTACTCAGAAACATTACAGCGGAAGAGAAAAAACCACAACCCATCAGAAACTTTAAAGCGGAAGAGAATTACAGAAAGAAATGGATAATGCCAAAGTTCCTCCAATCTTCCAGCATGTCACTAACAGCAGCCTATAATATTAGCATTATCAAGTATCGTGTCACATAAAAACAGGGTCAAACACACATTTATTTATGAACATAAACAGTAACCGAGCTTACAAAATGGCAAACCCCTTCATCTTCGGCTTTGAACTGGAAATAGAAAATACAGTCCAATCCTTACAAAATGGCAAACCCCTTCATCTTGGGTTTTGACCTGCAAATAGTAAACACAGTCCAATCCTATTTCCTTTCGCTTGGTTACATTTACTTACAGAGGAAAATATTCAATAATTTAACCAGTCAATAGTAATCATCTTGGTCCTGCTGCGCGTCTACCCGCCTGCGAGCCTCTATAAGGCTTCCATAGAATTCTTTGGCATCGGAATCCCAGGGTTTTACGCCGTGCATCAGCAAATCCTTAAACTTGCTCATCGGCTTCTCCTTTGGCGGCTCCTTCTTCACCGCCCTACCTGTTGTTGTTCCTTTCTGGTTGGGCGCAGCAGAAGCAGTAGCAATCTTTGAAGAGGATCCACCTCCGCCCCTATTATTGTACTTCCGGCTTGAAGAAGACATTGAGAGTCCCTCTCACAGACTCGTTCCTTGGACCTATCTACCTGCAGCGGGCATGTAAATGGAGTCATACACAAAGATTTATCAAGCAACATGCCAAAAGAACGAAAGAAACGACTCTTGAAAGCAAAAAAAGTGTTGAAAACAGGAAAAATTGCAAAATCTTGATTGATATAACCAGAAAAATTATTATACTGTTGCCCTACCAGCAGGCCACCATCACAACCAAAGTCGACCCAAATAAAATTGCAAAATATAGATTGATATAACCAGAAAAAATATCCTACTGTTGCCCTACCAGTAGACCAGGATCACAACCAAAGTCGACCGAAATAATGCCCCAAAAAAGCCCAAGAGTAACTTTATCAGACTACACCGCCACCGCCACCGCAGCCGTATGGAAAGAAAATGCCCAAAGGCATGCAGAGGTATTGGAAAGCAAAAACAGACATACAAAGCCAGGAAAATACGGATGGAAAGATAGAGACATGCAGGGGTATTTTATAGGGAGTAAATTCTGGTAACTGCACTTGAACCAACAAAGGAGAAGCGTCATGCGCCTGTTGGTTGACAGTAGTAAAGAAGCGAGAATTTGAAAAAACAAAAAAACCAAAATTGTAAAGCAGCAAGAATGGAAAAAAAAAACAATCCAATGGAAAAAAAAAAACAATCCAATCTGAAATTGCAACGTGCTCATCTGATATTGACGAAATTTGGTAACCTAGATCAAAGGATCTCACTACTTATCGAGCAATATCAAGCCACAATGAGGAAATTGGGGTGAATTTTTGATATGAGACTTACAAGAAATTTTTCAAGAAATCTTAGTGTGAAGTGTTTAAATCATTTTTTAGATGGTAAAAATGTATTTAACATTATTGAGAATTTTGTAGACATTTAAAATCTTAAAGGTTGATACTTGTAATTTAGATTTTCAATAAATTCAATTTGATTTTAAATTTCTATTGTTTTCTGAACGAAACAGTGATCTTTTTAAATTTTATTATGCAACAACTCACTCCCATGCCACCTGTGTCTTTGTGTGCCGTTGATTTAGGGGTTAGACGATAGAAATAACTTGGGCAATCAGATTCATTCGGCGAGTATTAGGCAGTTATCAAATCATCCCCTGCACAACCCTTCTACTTGACATACACACATTGAGTAACCAGACCGTTGACTCCCGTTTTGGGCCTGCACAACCTTTCTACTCAATATACAGACAAACATCGAGTAACCAGACCCTTGGCTCCTGTTTCGGGCATATGCACATGGCTATCCATCCATCTCCTTTGTTTGCAATTTTCGATTATTTGTTATTGATAGGGTGAATCCGCTTGATGGAGCATTTGTGGAGGCGAAGCACTACTATTCGATGTGGCCGCAGGTGGCCCGTTACAGGAAAGCAAGATAGAGGAAATGGCAGATGAAAATCATAAGTACAATAGTATGGATCAACACAGACATCATATAGTGCAACATACATTTTTTGGATATTTTTCAGTTTTGGAGGTTTTTCTCGGCATGGGCATACACAACGAGTCGATTCGTGAGGTGGCACTGACATTGGCATGGCATAAGGTTCAATTGACTTGATGCACAACACTTTTCCCATACTCTGCTCACATTAGACATCCCTCTACATTTTCAACCCGCCTCATCTCTAAGAACTGCAACAATGGCAAGTGATAGACTAAGCCTTTAACCAGACAACATACTCTCTTCTTACATTCTCTCAAAACTTTCTTTAAGAGATGCAACTCACTATACTGTGTTATCAAGGAGATGGCAATACCTCTGCACTTTATTACCCCATCTCAAATTTTCCAACCAATCTTTTGTTGATGAAGGAGAAACAACAAAACAAGCAATTAATATTGTTCTGTTCTTTCACTCCGCTCAGCTTGAAAGTTTTGAACTTTCAGTTTCCATGGGTGATATTGACAGACAAAAAATTAGTAAATGTTTTCATAAATGGGTTCAATCTGCATCTTCAGAAAGAGTGAAACAAATCTTTCTCAACAATATTTTCACTGGTAGTTTCGTGGATGTCCCAACTTCTCTTTTTTCTTGTGAATCCATAACATCATTGAAGCTCCAATAGTTTTTCTTCACACAAATGCCTCTCTACTTCAACGGTTTTAGATGCCTTGTAACCTATTCTCTGTCATTCATCTATACAAATGATGATATACTTTAGCACCTTGTAGAAAAATGCCCTCTTCTTGAAAATTTGATAGTTCAACACTGTACAGGGCTGAGCAATGTGAAAATTTGTGCGGCCAATCTCAAGTGTATGGATTTCACTGGGGTTGAGTGTGAAAGCTCAGTGACAGTGAACTGCCCAAAGCTGGTAAATGTCATAGTGCATAATTGTCCTAGGATGTCAATGTTGGAGCTCAAGTCTTGTGGGTCTCTGCATCTGTCCACGATGAAGCTTAATGTATTTAAAGGATTTTCTGCTACAAACTCGCTGAAGAAAGTTTCCCTTCATGGGCTCGGTAGACAAGCTCCTTCTCTCGTAGTTCTGGAAAGTTTGGTCTCTCTTGAAGAACTCTCAATAGAAAGTAAATGTTTTAAGGTTAGTAATTGTCTTACTTTTAGCGTCATGTTAACAATGTTTTGAACACCATTTTATTATATAGGGAGATTTATCACACCAAGTTTGGATTGTAGAACCACGCAGTAAGCCTGGAGGCATTAAGTTTAACCCTTCCACTCAATAGTTTGAAAGTAGTCTGCATGAAAGTTTCAAATTTTGATAAGAAGGAAATTGGTTTAATTGGTTGCCTATTCAAAAGTTTTCCTTTGCTGCAAACAATGACACTTACACTTCCAAGATGCTCCCTATTTACTCATGAGCAGAGCTTCTTAAAACAACTTCTGGGTTTGAAAAGACCTAGTGAAGCAAGCGTGTATATATCAGAAGAACAAGAAGACTGATGCCAGAGATGTATTGGACATGTTTTACAACTTATTGATGCTTGACTTTGTAATTGATTGAAATATGCCATACGAAGAATGAGATGATTTTTGAGATCAAGATTCATTCTCCTATTTTGTTAAAATTTCATGGTAAATACATTCTCCCATTTTGTCCTTCACCTATATATACCATACCAACCTTATGTGGCCAGTGCTGTTCATTGTTAAGAATCACAGGTCATGTCTTGTTGGGGTTGGTTTCTTTTATCATTCTGGGGTTGGTTTCAAATTTTCCATCCAATATTTTGCTGATGGAGGAGAAACAACAAAATGAGCAATTAATACTATTATGTTCTTTCACTCCGCTCAACTTGAAAGTTTTGAACTTCCAGTTTCCATGGGTGATATTAATAGAGAGAAAATTTGTAAATGTTTTCAGAAATGTGTTCAATCCACATCTTCAAGAAGAGGGAAACAAATCTCTCTCAACAGTAGTTTGACTGGCAGTTTCATGGATGTTCCAACTTCTTTTTTTTTTCTTGCGAATCCCTAATATCATTGAAGCTCCAGTGGTTTTTCTTTACACAAATTCCTCTCTAGTTCAACGAAACTTCATTTGTAAAGTGCCATATGAGTTTCTAGAGCCAAACACTGATTCTTAAATGGATTGTAAGTTATTCACGATTCCAAATATTCAAGGGATATATCTTTGTTTCCTATTTGCATTACTTGAGAAATATCAATATCTGATTTAACATTAGCTTTCCTTAGATTTGCAAGTATGCTTCTTTCGTCAATTCTGTCAGTCTGTAACTAAAATTGATTACTTGACCTTGCGCCATGGCTTCATCGTTGTAAGTTTTGATCACTTTAAATCATCTTTTCCTTCTCATCTTGTTCATTTCAAAGCCCACTTCATTCATGTAAGGCATCTGATTTGTTCTAAAATATTAATTTCTTTGAAATGTACAGGCTCACTTGGCTCCAAATAGCAAGTTTGATTTTCAGAAATATATCAAGAGATCTTTGGATGATGACTTCAAGAGCGTGGTTGGAATCAGGTTAGTAATGTTTTCTGTGTGCACAACAACTTTGGTCTCAGAAAGAATTATGTATACAATATTTCCCTTGTCTGACCTTGCTTTGTCACCCTCTGATTTTTTTTGAAAACCTGTTCTTGACTTTTAACTAACACACACCCTTGATGCATTATCTGCAATCCTCCTTTGTGGGCTTTTGCTATAATCTTTATGCTTCTTAATGTGAATGGTAAATCTTTAGTACTCTACCCTGCTTCCAAAGTCTTCATTCTACATATCCACAATTGTTTAAACTAACATTCTCCTTATGATTGGATGTATTCCTCTAAGCAGGGTGGTATACATTCCTCTGGAACTCATTTGCTCCCTTAATTATAACTCACAGTTCTGGAAAATTTGGTCTCTATTGAAGAACTCTTAATAGAAAGTAAATTTTTGAAGATTAGTAATTGTCTTACTTTTAGAATAATGTTAATAGTATTTTGAACACCATAATTTTATTATATAGGGAGATTTATCACACCAAATTTGGATTGCAGAACCATGCAGTAACTCTGGAGGCATTAAGTTAACCCTTTCACTCAATAATTTGAAAGTGGTTTGCATGAAAGTTTCAAATATGATAAGAAGGAAATTGATTTGATAGGTTGTGATACGAACTTATGCAGGAACACAACATAATACATATATAAACATAAACACAGAGATGCAATAGAAATAAAACTTCATTTCATTAATATCAAAGAACTAAAATATGGTTACATACAGAATGGAAATAAACTAAATCGGGCGGTGGTAGCTTATCTTTGAGAAGAGATGTGGCAAATACATGCCTCTGAACTGTGTTACAATGAGGATTGAAGGCCTATTTATTATTAGGAAATAATGGAAAACCCTAAACATCCACAAACCTAACCCTAGGATATGAAGTGCAAAAACTATGGGCCCCATTTGGGTAATTTGGTACAACAACTTCCCATTGTCGTAACTTTGGCATACGATCTCCATTTGACACGCACAATACCTCGTTAGAACTATTTATCCGAGGAATACAACTTTTGACTGCAAACATCAATCAAAATTTCATGTTTTCCCGTTTTCCAAAAAAAAAAATGTCGCTTAGGGCCTCAAAATGGCTTCGGAAGTTCAGGACCCAGAAAACTGCCAAAAATAGTAAACTGTGCCACAATTAAGGAAATTAAAAAATTGAAAGAAACAATGGTGGGGGTCCAAGTGGAATAGGCGGGTGGCCACCAATATCCACCTGGATCAATCCTCCCCGCTTAGGAAGCAATGGTCCCCATTGCATTGAGTGCCTCCATGAGATGGGGAAACTTTTGATGAACTTGGTCTCTAGTGGGCCACTGCCTTGGTGCAGGAGTTGCCCAACTTTGACAATTTGATATAGCTGGACCTTCTGTTGGTGATTATTCTTGATCTATGTGTCCATGATCTGATCAGTTGTCGCCTATTTTGTGTAGTATGGGTTTAACTTTGTTGGTGTGAGTTGTTCTGCAACGTCTGATGTGTCAAGTAATAGTGGAAAGTATGGTCGAAGGCGATCAACATTGAACACTGTGTGCAGGCCAAGGAATGGTGGAATGCCGAGCTCGAAAGAAATGTCCCCCAAAGCATTAGTGATGGTGTAAGGCCCATATCAGAGTGGGTGAAGCTTGCGGTGGGGCCTAACGAGGCGCTCCTTCTACAAATGTAACCAAACTTTGTCGCCCTTCTGGAAATTGTGTGGCACCCAATACTGATCATGACGTTGCTTGTACTTAGCATTGTCTCTATCCAATATGTCATGGACCTGTTGGTGTATGTGTTGAATGTGCTCAATGAATTTGTTAGCCTTGTCAGCTTTAGACTGGACATGAGCTAAATCTACCTGAGTAGCTGCAATTGGTATGGCCACACCAATGGGACATAGTGGCTAGAATCCTAACCCCACCTGAAAGGGGATGTGGCCAGTTGAGCTATGGAGAGATCTATTGTAGCTGTGTTGGACATAGGGGAGGTTTTCATACCATGTGCGTGGATGCTTCGAGTTGTACATGCGTAGAATGTGCATGATCATTTTGTTGACAACCTATGTTTGGCCATCAGTTTGGGGGTGGAAATTTGTGGACTTAGTGAGCTTGGTATCCAACATCGGCTAGAGACTTGACCAAAATTTACGTAGGAGCCTACTATCCCAATCTAAGATAATGGACTGTGGGATCCAAAAGTGTATCCACACTCATTCAAAGAAGAGATTAGCAGTGGCTTTTGCTGTGATACTCTTCTTGCAGGCTGCCATAATGGCCATCTTAGAGAATCTGTCGACGACCACGAAAATGTAGTCGTTGCCATGCTTAGTAGAAGGAAGGCCCGACATGTAATCCATGGAGATGGATTCCCAAGGTCAACTAGGAGTAGGCAGAGGAGTATATAAACCTTTCTTCTTGATGGTTGGTTTGGAAATGGCACATGCAGTGCAGGATCTAATGTACTTCCCAACATCCTGTCAAAGGTTCGACCAATAAAAATACTTCTGCAACACTTCCACTATTTTCTCTACTCCGAAATGTCCAACGACCCGACTATAGTGCACCTCCCAAATCATCTTGGCACACTCGCTTGAAGGAACACATATGTGTCCTAGGTGGCATAACAATGCATCCTGGAGGTGAAAATTTGGAACTTTCTTGCCTTCCAGGAGCGTCTGGTATGTGTTGCCGAATTCTGGATCACTCTTGTAAAGATATGGCCACCCCGAAGTCTCGTGCCCACAATAGTCGAGCACAGTGATCAGTGCCATGAACAAAAGTCGGCTGAGGAAGTCTGCAACATTATTGGTGTTGCCCTTCTTATACTTAATGTTCAAATGGAATTGTTGCAGGTATGTGGACCATTTTTGATGGCGATCGTTCTGCAACTTCCCTTGTGTCTGTATGAACTGCAAGGGTCGGTGGTCTTTGTGAATGACCATTCCTTCCCCAGAATGTATTACTTCTATTGCTGGTAGGCCTGCACAATGAAATACATCTCTTTGTCATAGGTGGGATACTTTCAGACTGTGTCTGAAAGTGTCTCACTATGATATGCCATTGTATGCCCCTGTTGGGTAAGAATTGCATGATTAGCATAGTTAGAGGTGTCTGTCTCAATTTCAAATGGTTGTTGCAGGTCTATCAATGTGAGTACCGATGTAGAGCAGAGGTGGCACTTCAACTCAACAAACGCCTTCTTTTGGGACTTGGACCAGGAAAAAATTGCTTTCACTCTTCCCTTGGTAATCTGACTCAAAGGCCAAGTGACATGGGAGAATCCCAACATGAACTTCCGATAAAAAATTGCAAGGCCCAAAAATCCACGAAGCTCTATTAGAGTGGTCAGGGTTGGCCAATCCCAAATGACTTAGATCTTAGTTGGATTTACATGCACACCTCACTCATCTATGATGTAACCTAGATATTTGACCCGACTCATGCCAAAGGCGCATTTCTTCAAGTCAGCACATAGTTTGTGCTGTCGCAGGGTTTGAAGGACCTGCTGAATGTGTTGCAAGTGTTCTTCCCAACTCTTGCTGAATATTAGGATGTCGTCCACATAAACAACCATGAATGAGTTGGTGAAGGGCTGCAAGATGTCATCCATTAACTTCATAAAAGTAGTAGAGGCATTTGTCAACCCGAAGGGCATAACCAACCATTCAAAAAGGCCTTCCTTGGATTTGAAGGCAATCTTCCATACATCTGTGGGATCTATTGGAACATGGTGATAGCCAGACTTCAGATCAATCTTGCTGAAATACTTGGCCCCTTGAGTTGGTCTAGAAGGTCATTAATCTGTGGGATTGGATACCTGTTCCTAACAATGATTTTGTTTAGTGCTTGATAATCAATGCATAGCCTCCAGGTCCCATCCTTCTTCTTTACAAGTACAATCAGGCTCCCACAAGGCGAGGAACTTGGTCAGATGTGTCCTTTTTGCAGCAACTCCTGGATTTGCTACTTGATCCCTTCATTTTCTAGAATGGAGTGACGATATATCCGATCGTTGGGTAGAGGTGCTCCGGGAGTCAGATTAATTGAATGCTTGACCTGACAGTGCAAGGGTACCCCTATGGGTGAGGAGAAGATGTCCATGTATTCTTCCACGACCTTATCCACCTACTTCTGCTACGTGGAGGAACCCTTCCTAGGGGCCATGGATGTGGCCATAATCTTCCCCTTATTTTGAGAGAAAATAAGAAAGAAAACAAATTTCCCAGTCAAGGAGATGATCTTACTACATTGCTTAATAGAGATAAAAGAGATGGCAGTAGGTGGGGCTACCTCTGGTATCCTGTACAACTTATTACCCAAAGAAATAATAACAATGTGATGCCTTAACTCAGATAAAAAATGACACTTCCACAAGTATGGTTGGCCTAATAATACATCAAAAACTTCAAGAGGAACAACATAACACAATACCTCATCTGTGAAGGGATTGACGCTGTAGGGAAGGCAACAATTCCGGCTGACGCAAAGATCTCGTCCTTAGTGAAGCCACTCGATGGTGTATGACTACGGGTGTGGTGTGGTTGGTAGGACCAACCGCTTCACGACCTTTGCTGAGATGAGGTTCTTTTGGCTCTCGCTGTCGACAATTAATTGAAGTGACAAACCCTTCACCCACATCTATGAGTGGAAGAGACGCTCCCCATCCTCTAGATATTCGGGCTCAATCTTCTGGATCTTGGTGGTGGCAACAGTGGCGCTGGGCTCCGCATCAATAATCTACTTCCTTTTTTCATTCCTCTTTTCAAGTTCTAACTCAGAGTTAGAACATGCATATGATTCTAAAGCCTTCAGCTCGGCCACCAGTGAATGCTTGACCCGACACTCACTTGTATTGTGAGTGGTGATCTTATGGAACTCACACCACTTTCCTGTGTCCTCCTTTGTCTTCGTGGTGTTGTTATTTTCTTGTGGCTTCAACAGGTTTTCCTAGGTCACCCTGCCTTGGCTTTGTCCTTTGCTTTGCGGTTTGGGGGCGCCTTTCCCTTGCTTCAGATTCACAAATCCAAAGTCTCACTTCTTATGTTTAAACTTCTGCTCGATCTTAACAACGTATTGGTAGGCGACGCCAAGCAAGGATATTTCTAGGAACTCCATCTCATCCTAGATGTATTTGTGTAGACAACCATGGTACTTGAGTACCAGATGCCACTCAAAATCCTTGATACCCAACTTTGTGTGAAGGGTATGAAAAATATTTGTGAACTCCGACACGTTTTGGTCCCTTCCCTATTGTGGTGTGGTCCACTTTATGTACTTATCTTCATAGGTCTAGACAAGGTAATACTGCTCCTGGATGGCATCTTGGAAAGAATTCCAAGTGGGTGCACCTGAAAATAGTGAGGGTTCCCTCTCATCCTTTTGCTCACAGTAGGTTTCCCACCAGTCCTTGACATGTGGGGTGGCTTTGAATAGTGCACAAGTAATATTTTCCCTATTGGAAAAATAATGAACTGAAAAATACCCTTCCAACAACTTTAACCATCTATCTATGACATCTGCATCTATATGGCCTTCAAATATGGTAATATCAAAGTTGACTTAGAGTGGCTGATGGATGAAGATGCATCGCCTGTGGGCATTCGCCGAAGGATATGGGCAAAGTTGTCCATCATCGCGGTCCTCTATCGCTCGAGGGCTTTTTCGAGCAATACTTTGAAGGGATCTCCTACTCCCTCATCTTTATTTTCTTCCGCCATGGGAGGCCGCCGGGTTTGCGAGGCTAGTCTTGCAAAGGCTAAAACAGTTCAAGCCCTAACTCCTTATACCCTGACCTCGTTGGGGACATGCAAATAAAAACAGAGAAAGAGCAGACTTCTCTGATACAACTGATCAAGACTTATGCAGGAATGCAACAAAATACATATATAAACATAAACACAAAGATGAAACAAAAATAAAACTTCATTTTATTAATATCTAAGAACTAAAATATGCTTACATACAAAATGGAAATAAACTAGCTCGGGCGATGGTAGCTTATCTCTGAGAAGATATGTGGCGACTACATGCATATGAATTGTGTTACAATGAGGCTATAAGGCTATTTATTATTGAGAAACAATGGAAATCCATAAACATCCAAAATCTCAACTCTAGGAGATGAAGCACCAAAAATATGGGCCCCGTTTGGGTAAATTGGTACGTCAACTTCTCGGGGTTGTAACTTTGGCATACGATCTCTGCTTGACGCACACAATACCTCGTTAGAAAGATATATATGAGGAATACAACTTTCGGCTGCAAACATCAATTGATGATTCATTTTTTCCCACTTAAAAAAAATGTCATTTAGGGCCTCAAAATGGCTCTAGAAGTTTAGGACCCAAAAAACTACCAAAAATAGTAAATTGTACTACAATGAAGGGATCTGAAAGACTGAAAGACACAGTGGTGGGGGTCCAAGTGGAATAGATGGGTGGCCACCAATATCCACCTGGATTAGGTTGCCTGTTCAAAGGTTTTCCTTTGCTACAAACAATGACACTTACACTGCCAAGATGCTCCCTATTTACTTAAGAGCAGAGCTTCTTAAAACAACTTCTCGGTTTGAAAATACCTAATGAAGCAAGCGTGTATATATTAGAAGAACATGAAGATTGATGCCAGAGATGTATTGGAAATTCTTTACAATTGATTGATGCTTGAATTTGTAATTGGTTGAAATATGCCATATGAATAATGAATTGATTTTTGAGGTCAAGATACATTCTCCTATTTTGTTAAAATTTCATGGCAAATACATTCTCCCATTTTGTCCTTCACCTGCATATACCATACCGACCTTATGCTGCCAGTGTTGTTAATTGTTAAGAATCAAAGGCCATGTCTTGTTGGGGCTGATTTCTTTTGTCATTCTGGGAGTAAGGTTTATGGTAGGGATGCCAAATTTTATGGGCCACTGAATCAATGAACATAACATTCTTTCATCAACTTTCGAACTAATGCTCAATGATGTAACAACCTGCTTCTTCAAGGGGTGGTTGCTTCAAAACTCTTGCTTTGATTTTTCAATTTGTTTCCTTTATTGGGTTTTTTCTCTTAAATTTAAGAAGAATATAGTGGCCTTTTCTAGGGAACCTGTGGGATTTATTCCCTTACATTCTTTTGGATCTCATTTTCTCCCTTAATTTTAACTTGCAGTTTTGGAAAGTTTGGTCTCTCTTGAAGAACTCTCAATAGAAAGTAAATGTTTTAAGGTTAGTAATTGTCTTACTTTTAGCATCATGTTAACAATGTTTTGAACACCATATTTGATATATAGGGAGATTTATCACAACAAGTTTGGATTTCAAAACCACATAGTAAGCCTAGAGGCATTAAGTTTAACCCTTTCACTCAATAGTTTGAAAGTGGTTTGCATGAAAGTTTCAAAATTTGATAAGAAGAAAATTGCTCTGATAGGTTTCCTGTTCATAAGTTTTCCTTTGCTGCAAATAATGACACTTACACTGCCAAGATGCTCCCTATTTACTCATGAGAAGATCTTCTTAAAACAACTTCTGGTTTTGAAAATACCTAGTGAAGCAAGCATGTATATATCAGAAGAACATGAAGATTGCTGCCAAAGATGTATTGGAGATGCTTTACAACTCATTGATGCTTGATTTTGTAACTGACTGAAATATGCCACACAAATAATGAAATGATTTTTGAGGTCACAATACATTCTCCTATTTTGTTAAAATTTCATGGCAAATACATTCTTCCATTTTTTCCTTCACTTGCATATACCATACCGACCTTATGTGGCCAGTGTTGTTAATTGTTAAGAATCATAGGTCATGTTTTGTTGGGGTTGGTTTCAATTTTTACATCCAATATTTTGCCGATGGAGGAGAAACGACAAAATGAGCAATTAATAATGTTATGTTCTTTCACTCCGCTTAGCTTGAAAGTTTTGAACTTTCAGTTTCCATGGGTGATATTGACAAAGGGAAAATTGGTAAATGTTTTTAGAAATGGGTTCAATCCGCATCTTCAAAAAGAGTGAATCAAATCTCTCTCATAAGTATTTTGACTTGTAGTTTTGTGGATGTTCCAACTTCTTTGTTTTCTTGCGAATCCCTAATCATTAAAGCTTCAGTGGCTTTTCTTCACACGAATGCCTCTCTACTTCAATGAAACTTCATTTGTAAAGCACCATATGAGTTTCTAGAGCCAAACACTGATTCTTAAATGGTTTGTAAGTTATTCAAAATTCCAAACATTCAAGGAATATATCTTTGTTTCCTATTTGGATTACTTGAGAAGTATGAATAGGTGATTTAACATTATCTTTTCTTAGATTTGCAGGTAAGTTTCTTTCGGCAATTCTGTCAGCCTGTAACTAAAATTGATTACTTGACCTTGCACCATGGCTTCACCCTTGTAAGTTTTGATCACTTTAAATAATCTTTTCCTTGTCATCTTAATATTCATGTCAAATCCCACTTCATTCATGTAAGGCATCTGATTTGTTCTATTTTTTTTTGAAATGTACAGGCTCACTTGTCTCCCAATAACAAGTTTGATTTTCAGAAATATATCAAGAGATCTTTGGATGATGACTTTAAGAGCGCGGTTGGAATCAGGTTAGTAACATTTTCTGTGTACACAACAACTTTGGTCTTAGAAAAAATCATGTATACAATATTTCCCTTGTTTTACCTTGCTTTGTCATGCTCCAGTTTTTTTTGAAAACCTATTCTTGACTTTTAACTAACACACACCCTTGATGCATTATCTGCAATCCTCCTTTTTGGGGTTTTGCTATAATCTTTATGATTCTTAATGTGAATGGTAAATCTTCAGTACTCTACCCTGCTTCCAAAGTCTTCATTCTACATATCCACAATTGTTTAAACTAACATTCTCCTTCTGATTGGATGTATTCCTCTGAGCAGGGTGGTATACATTCTTTTGGATCTCATCTGCTCCCTTAATTGTAACTCGTAATTCTGGAAAGTTTAGTCGCTCGTGAAGAACTCTAAATAGAAAGTAAATGTTTTAAGGTTAGTAATTGTCTTACTTTTAGCATCATGTTAATAGTGTTTTGAACACCATAATTTTATTATATAGGGAGATTTATCATACCAAGTTTGGATTGCAGAACCACACAGTAAGACTGGAGGCATTAAGTTTAACCCTTTCACTCAATAGTTTGAAAGTGGTTTGCATGAAAGTTTCAAAATTTGATAAGAAGGAAATTTCTCTGATGGGGTGCATGTTCAAAAGTTCTCCTTTGGTGCAAACAATGACACTTACACTGCCAAGATGCTCCCTATTTACTCATGAGCAAAGATTCTTAAAACAACTTCTGGGTTTGAAAAGACCTAGTGAAGCAAGCATGTATATATCAAAAGAACATGAAGACTGCTACCAGAGATGTATTGGAGATGCTTTACAACTAATTGAGGCTTGACTTTGTAATTGATTGAAATATGCCATACAAAGAATGAATTGATTTTTGAGGTTAAGATACATTCTCCTATTTTGTTAAAATTTCATGGAAAATACATTCTCTGATTTTGTCCTTCACTTGGATATACCATACTGACCTCATGTGGCTAGCGTTGTTAATTGTTAAGAATCATAGGTCATGTCTTGTTAGGGCTGGTTTTAAATTTTCGAGCCAATCTTTTGTTGATGGAGGAGAAACAACAAAACGAGGATATTATTCTGTTATTTCCCTCCGATCAGCTTGAAATTTTGAACTTTTAGTTTCCATGGGTGATATTGACAAGGGAAAATTGGTAAATGTTTTCAGAAATGGCTTCAATCCGCATCTTCAAAAAGAGAGAAACAAATTTCTCTCAACAATATTTTGACTTGCTGTTTCGTGGATGTTCCAACTTCTCTTTTTTCTTGCGAATCCCTAACATCATTGAATCTCCAATGGTTTTTATTCACACAAATGCCTCTCTACTTTAGTGAAACTTCATATGTCAAGCGCCATATGAGTTTCTTGAGCTGAACATCGATTCTTAAATGGATTGTAAGTTATTCACAATTCCAAATCTTCAAGGGATACATCTTTGTTTCCTATTTGCATTACTAGAAAATTTTTAATATATGATTTAATATTATCTTTCCTTAGGTTTGTAGGTATGCTTCTTTTGTCAATTCTGTTAGTTTGTAACTAAAACTGATTACTTGACCTTGCGCCATGGCTTCATCATTGTAAGTTTTGATCACTTTAAATCATCTTTTCCTTCTCATCTTGTTCATGTCAAAGCCCACTTCATTCATGTAAGGCATCTGATTTGTTCTAAAATATTAATTTCTTTGAAATGTACAAACTCACTTTGATCCAAATAACAAGTTTGATTTTCAGAAATATATTAAGAGATCTTTGGATGATGACTTCAAGAGCGTGGTTGGAATAAGGTTAGTAGTGTTTTATGTGCGCACAACAACTTTGGTCTCAAAAAGAATTATGTATATAGTATTTCCCTTGTCTAACCTTGCTTTGTGTTCCTCTGGTTTTTTTTGAAAACCTATTCTTGACTTTTAACTAACACACACCCTTGATGCATTATTTGCAATCCTCCTTTGTGGGCTTTTGCTACAATATTTATGCTTCTTAATGTGAATGGTAAATATTCATTAGTCTACCCTGCATCCAAAGTCTTCATTTTACATATCCACAATTGTTTAAACTAATATTCTCCTTCTGATTAGATGTATCCCTCTGATTAGGGTGGTATACATTTTTTTGGATCTAGTTTTCTTCCTTAATTGTAAGTGCATAAATATATTATATTCATAGAACAAGGTACCATTGACCATGTGAGCCAATTATCTTAGACATTTTATAATTGAATTCTTCAAAACTTATTTCCATTTGATCTTCCAAAATGTGCAAATAGTTTTATTGGTTGGAACCAAGCTACAAGTTACAATAACAATGATTTTGTTTTGCAGAATGCTTTCTAGCTCGCGTTCCTTTTGTGGATATGGGTAAGCAATATGCTCATCTTGTAAAGAATAAATTCTTGTGTGTAGAGTCATTGGGTTTACTATGGTAATGATGGTAACATTTTGTAGTCTTGTGTTTTTTGTCCTGTGGTTTAGTGGTTGAGACAGGGCACCACCATGTTAATGACCCAAAGTCAAACTTAAAGATCAGAGCCCTGCATTATAAGTTCGCTAAATTTGATGAGATTTATATGCAATATTAATTTAATAATTAATATAAAATATTGTCTCAGGCACTTATATCAACTTCATTTTATACAGCTTTAGAATTTCATTTCTACTACATCTTGGTTTGGATTTTCAAACCACGTAGTAAGCCTGGAGGCATGAGGTTTAACCCTTTCACTCAATAGTTTGAAAGTGGTTTGCATGAAAGTTTCAAAATTTGATAAGAAGGAAATTGCTCTGATAGGTACCTTATTCAGAAGTTTTCCTTTGCTGCAAAAAATGACACTTACACTGCCAAGATGCTCCCTATTTACTCGTGAGCAGAGCTTCTTAAAACAACTTCTGGGTTTCAAAATACCTAGTGAAGTAAGCGTGTATATATCAACAGAACATGGAGATTGCTGTCAGAGATGTATTGGAGATGCTTTACAACTGATTGATGCTTGACTTTGTAATTGATTGAAATATGCCATACAAAGAATGAATTGATTTTTGAGGTCAAGATACATTCTCCTATTTTGTTAAAATTTCATGGAAAATACATTCTCCTATTTTGTCCTTCACCTGCATATACCATACCGACCTTATGTGGCTAGTGTTGTTAATTGTTAAGAATCACAGGTCATGTCTTGTTGGGTTTGGTTTCTTTTGTCATTCTGGGAGTAAGGTTTCTGGTAGGGATGTCAAATTTAATGGGCCACTGTTGAATCACTGAACAAAACATTCTTTCATCAGCTTTCGAACTAATGCTCAATGATGTAATAGTTTGCTTCTTCAATGGGTGGTTGCTTCAAAACTCTTGCTTTGATTTTTCAATTTGGCTCCTTTGTTGGGGTTTTTCTCTTCAATTTAAGAAGACTATATAGTGGCCTTTTCTAGGAACCTGTGGGTTTTATTCCCTTCCCTTACATCCACAAGAACATATGTTTTAGTGATGCTTTCTGTGTTCTACATGTGATCTTGGTTCTGAGGTATGCTACCCATGATATTGTAATGAAACTGGTTCATGTCATTGACTGACAAAGATCACTGTAACATTCAACAAAATTTTAGGGACAAATGACCAGAATGGGACACGACAAATATTTTGTATGTATCTGAATTGGGTCATAGTAAAGCATTAATTATCTACTATTATGTACTTGCTAACTTCCCCTTTTTGGTTCATCTTTACGCCTCATGGATGCAATAGGTACATCCCAAAAATGTTGTGACTACCTGTAAGCTACTGGTAGGGCAATAATGGATTTGTTTTTTTAATTTTACAAAGTGTTCAAACTATATTTGATCGTAAATAATGATTGATACTAAGATGGAGTATGGAATCAAATATTTGCATGTATCATGTGAATGTTAAGCTACTATTTGTTTTGGTGCTGGTCTAAGGCATCTGTAAATAACACAGACTATTTGGTTTCTAATGGATGATTGACAATAGGATTTTGTTTTGGATCGGATGGGAATTTGTACATATCATGTGAAGGATTGTAATAGATGATCAATATTAAGACAAAGTAATAATCATGATTAAACAATTTTTTTCCCTGCTTGGCAAAGGCATTTGTACTATTTAGCAAGAGACATGCTAATCTTGATAGCTTATTTTGTAGCATCAGAAATATATAAATGTTAGGATTCCTCTATTGAATAATCTTTCGAATAGCAATTTTGATGTAGGTAGTAGCCATGAACATTGAAAAGTCTAAGTATGGACGTGAGCGGCCTCTGACAGGAAAGTGACATAGAGTAAAGCTCAAATGAAAAGCTTAAGTACAATAGTATGGATCAACACGAACATCATATACTAGTATGGATCAATGCAAACATCATATACTGTAGCATATATTTTCGACACAAAGGCAATAAGTGCACAATAGTCAAATAACTAAATAACTAAATAACTATTTTATGAAAAGGATTGTTCATCACATAGAAGACATGTGTGTTCTATTTTTTCCATTTGTTTTCACCACAACTCTTCACTTCTGCATTGTGCATTGGTTTACATGCATCTCTACACCTAGGTTTTCTTGACCTAGGAAAGACATTGTCGAGGGTTACCTTGGAAAGACTGTCTCGAATGCAGTCATTACTATGCCTGCTTATTTTAATGATGCTTAGCGCCGAGCAACGAAAGATGTTGGTAAAATTGCAGGATTGGATGTCAAAAGAATCATCAATAATCTTACTGCAACAACCCTTTCTTATGGCATGAATGAGAAGGAGGGCCTAGTTGTTGTGTTTAATCTTGGTGGGGGTACTTTTGATGTACCAATGCTTGAAATATCCAATGGTGTATTCGAGGCATGTTCCTTCCCTTGAGATGTTAGGTTATTTTACTTTGATTATTTATTTCTTCTCATTCTCTGCTTTGTTGCACAAATTATTGTAACCTTGTTAGCTTTTTATTGCAGGTCAAGGCCACAAATGGTGATACTTTTTTGGGTGGTGAGGATTTTGATAATGCTCTACTCCAATATTTAGTTGGTGAGTTCAAAAAGACAAAAAATGACTTATCCTAGGATAAGCTAGCCTTACAAAGGCTTCAAGAGGCTGCAAAGAAACCAAAGGTGGAGTTGTCATCTTCTTCTCAGATATATTAATCTACCATTTATCATGGAAGATGCATCTGGTACAAAGCATTTGAATATGACATTAACTCGTTCAAAGTTTGAAATGTTAGCAAATCACTTAATTGACAAAATAAGAATCACTTGCAAGAATTGTCCAAAAAAAGTAGGGATTATGACATTAGAAGTGGGTGAAGTTATTCTTATGGGAGGAATGTATCAAGCGCCAAGGGTTCAAGATATCGTTGTTGATATTTTTGGAAAGACACCAAGTAAACAAGTAAATTGGAATGCTGCGAGGTATTGTAAAGGCACTGCTTTTACTGGATGTGACTCTCTTTCTCTTGGATTAGAAACACTTGGTGGGGTTTTCACTAGGTTAATAAGCATAAATACAACAATCCCAATGAATAAGAGTCATATATTCTCAACTGTTGCAGATGGTCAAACTCAGTGGATAAACCATGATGTTGCAAGAATTAAACCCATTCAAGGAGGAGAGTATTCATCCTTGGGAGGAGGTCCCAAACCTTCAGTTGTGGGCTTAGTATCAATTATCCATAATTTTCATGCATGGGTTTATCATGATGGAGAGAGGATAGTAAGAAATTTTCCAAAGTGAGAGACTACTTTGGGGCTCTTGTTGGGGGGCAATGCCTTTGCTTCTCTTGACACTCTCTTACAACTCAACTACTTTATGTTAATGACGTTGCTTGAAGGTTGAGAGTGGGCAAGAGAATATCCTTGAGGTGGCACTTTGTTCATTGTGTATTGTCTAGTAGCCCATTAACTCATGTAGGTGGATTATTTCCATCTCCCCCTCCACATTTGCACTTGGATATGCAGATTCAAATGTGCACAAATGAGAGACCCCTCTTGTTAAGTACAATACACTAAAAGCTAGTTGATACACATATCTTTGTTGTGTTCCAAAGATATAAGATACCAATTCTAATCTAGTACTGTGTTGTGTGAAAATCTATGGCCCAGGGGAGAGAATCTCCCAATATGGAAATCTTTGAGGGAATATTAGATGAGAGCAAGGAGGGGCAAACCTTAAAATGAGCATATTTTCAAAACTAGAACACATGCTTTAAGGTTTCATTTTGCCTCATAATGGGCATTTAAGGTGTAGAATTAGTAGGTGTTTAAGCTCATGTTATTTTTCTCGAATTTATGCCTTACGACGTTTACTTTGCAACATTTGGTGCAATTGCTAGTTAAAAACAATTTGAACACCACGACACAGTGACCAATCTTTTCATAGCAAATTTTCATTGGTCAATCACGAAAAGCTGAGGTTTGACAAATGAATGTCTAAACACCAAATGTTTTAGAAAACAACTTTGTCTAATGAGGCCACAATTTCGCCCGAATGACGAATATTTTTGTATGAATTTAATGAATATTTTTTCAAGAAATTTGATTATGGGAGTGTTTAAATCATTTTTTTGATGGCTGAAATGGATTTAGCACCATGAAGAACCCCTTGAGCACCCAAAATTCGGAAATTTGACACTGTAACCTAACTTGGATTTTAAAATATTTCCACTGGAATTTTTCGAAGTCATGTCAGAATCCTGTTTAGACTATGCTTTGGAAAACTCTAGACAAATTCATTGGAGTCATTTTTCTAATTTTACTTGTATTATTAATTTTGTTTACAAGTAATATAAATCAACTTAATTAAAATGGTGAAAAAAATATATTTACTTTGAAGATAAATTTTAACCCTATTTTCAAAAGGTATAATTACTTTCAAAATCTAAAGCATAATTATTTTTAAATTTTATAAGATATTTTGTGGAGATTAAATCTTTACTATCCACTTGTCCATGGGGTCTTGGATAATGTGGTTGGGTGCTCTGTTAAGACAATGATCGGGTTAACAATGATTGGGTGCTCTGTTAAGACACTCCTTGATGTGAAGTCACTAGTTTTGTTAAGATACTCCTTAATGCACCAGTGCAATTCCCAACTCCATAAAGGTAATATATTGGACATAATGAAAATGTAATCCTATCAAACTTAAAAAACAAAATTCCTTAAAAAAAATCTAACACCGCAATAATAGCCATTGTTCACCTTGTAACCTCGATATGATTTTCACTTTCATGAGCTTACACAACTAACACCGACATAATATATAGGGAAAAAACTCGGAACCTCACATAATGGAGGAGATAACCCACAATTATCCAACGAACTTCCATATTTATCACGGGATGGGATGACCACTAACATGATTTCGAATGTCTTGCATAAGCAATACAATTTCCATCTCTGGATATGTACGGCCTCTAGGCCTCATAACGTTCATGAATTATGCAGGCTACTTCTCTAATTAAATTAGAGATATTTGGTCACACATCCTGATGATCTAATGCATTGATTCTCGTCCGGGACTGTTCCTGGTAATTCACATGAATTTTAAGCCGTAGTGTAAAGAGGTTTCAAATTTAGGGGAAATTATAGAAATTCTGGTACAGTTATAAATTTTTTGAAATCTGGGTTACGGATATTAAGTTTTTAGGTTTTTTTTGGATAGTATTGAATTGATTTTCACCATTAAAAACATTTAAACATTTTAGGATGGGGCAAAAAGTGACTTAGTCTTTTAACTTCAATTGTACTACTGGATTTCTATAGTTTTTTTAAATCAGTTATTAGTTTTTAGTAAACGATAAAACTAGTAATTGCATTTGATGTTACAAAGAAAATGTCGTAAGTAGGTAGTATATGGAAGAAGAGCATAGATGAATAACAATATGATATGTTATGCCATCTAAATGTAGCTTAATTCGAGTGAAAGATAAATTTTAATGTAATTGTTGTTGGGTTACCTTCTATAATTGAGGCCTCTGTCTTTCCTTTATCATATGAAAATTTAAATAAAGAATTAAAAATTTTAAATATCTAAATAATGGGAAATTAAAAGTGCAAATGTAAACTTATGTTGTTCTTGAATTAATCTACAAACTTGAATTCATAAAAGTTTCTTATATTAATTTACAAACACAACTCTAAAACGTAAGGACAAATCATCAAGGTTTTATGCCTTCCCTCATGTTTATGGAAGTCTACTTCAGTAAATAAGAGTTGCATTGTCCCTTAGAAAGGGTTGACCATATGATTAAGCGGCCAGTGTATAAGAAATGTTTTTAAAACACTTTATGTATCACATGAAACCATGCTCACTAGTACCTTATCATTATTATACACATGTTTGACATTAAAACAATTTAAAAATTTATGTATTAATAAAATAAATAATTCTGAATTAAAATTTTAGAAGTTGCGATAACCTCCTATCCTATAAAGTGTGCATCTTATTATATGTCTTTATCATGCAACACTTGAACTGTTTAGAAAACATTAACAATAATGATGCTCATGAGATGTTCATGAGCACGCAAAATCAAGTTTATCTTAGCATTAATTTTAATAAACCACAAATGCAATATGAAATTTTGAATTTAGATATCAAATTGGTATGGTAAGTGAAATCTTAATGGTTCTCTATAAAATTTGAAATAATTTATTTTTTATACTTTGAAATTAATTGTTTAACATTGATGAATGATGTGTGCAGTAATAGGTTATCACAACCAAGGCTTTTTGAAAAGATTGATACATACTTGATTTAAGACTTGATTTGAAATTTGATTATTCTTCAGTTGTCTCTTCTAGTATGTGTAGCTCGAGATAAAGAGGGGTTCATGTCAAAGAATCAAACAATATTTAAGTTTTTTATCAGAGAATTTATTTACTCCCTTGGTTATATTAATATTGGGAAAGTTGTATTCAACATATTCTTTCAATGAAGCTCACTTCTATTAGTGCTATTTTCACTTTCGAGCATCAAATAACTAGCCACCCATTTAAAGAGGTTAGTTAATTAATTCTTTGCCTTCAACCTTTTTTTGTATTCAATACTTATAGTGATCACAAATATAATAATGAATACTTGTCGTATTAAAGGTTAAAGCGTTGCTAACTTTGGCATTGTTCATATCCACATTTATGAGTTCGGTTCAGATAAAAAATTCAAACTCCATTATTGTAAATCTTAATTATTTAGTTTCTGTTATGAAAACTTCATTCAAAGCTATTTGAGATAAATTATTATATCATGCGTTAATTATGTTTAAAGACTCTTTGAAGATATGTGGTGAAAGCCTGACACAATATGAAAACTAACATGACTATAACGACCCACTAACCCCACAGTGTTTGAAGCCATTGTGAAGGGAATTTAAAGTGGAAATCAACAACCAACACATTAAGTGTTATTTCATGTCCGTGTTTTGAGATCGTTTTATATACATATGCATCTCTTCTTCTGTTATACCCCACTTACGTTAATTATTCCCCACTTATGCTTTGGTTACCTTTTCCAACAATCTCCGCTCTTTGTATTTTACTGGATTTTGGTACAACCATTTTATGCATTCAAATTGCACTATTTTGTAGTTGGGATTCAAGCTCGGTTTGTGGATCAACATATTTTTGTCAGAGATCATGGCTTCCATTGTTGGAAAACTTATGGGTACTCAGGGGAATTCATCCTTAAGAAAGAAAAATGAAGAGAAGAAACATATGGGAGGTAGGAGGAATGTAACTATGATGGCTTTTGTTTCTTTCCTTGGGATGAAAGAGAAGTATGAGACATTGAGATTAAGCTCTAGGGCTACTAAGAAAGATGTCAAGAGTGTTTTTCGTTGCCTTTATTTTCAGGTATATGAAAGTGCCCACTTGAAAGTTATAATTTTTCCATTTTTGAAGCACAAAAGCCTGTTACAGGTCACATATAGAAATTAGACATGCGAAGCTGTAAAGATTATAATGCTCCACTATCTCACACATTCTTGGAATTTTCAATAAATACTTTGTTCTAGGTTTGTATTTGTTCATAATAATTGTTAGGAAAAATTGCGATCTGTATTCAACAATAAATTTGTGCATAGAGTCATATTGTACTCATGTGTCGATACCATCTCGTTACAACATCATCTTGATGTTTGCAAAAGAGATAACTGTGGAGTTCAATTTCAGAAGATTAGTCCCGCTTATTAGGTAACTTGCTCTGTTTATGAACATCTTTTGTTTATATATGTTTTCAACTTTAATGACATTGTAATCTTATGCATGCCCATGTTACTGACAATTGTTATTTTTGTGATAAATTGAACTTTTTTATTTGTATAGAAAACTTATTTCTATTGCCTCAACTTCTGCTTCACAAGGGGCTTCTTCAATAAGATGAGCAACAAATTTTTTAGATGTCTCAATCTTGATGACTCATTGCTTTGCTCAGGAGCTCTAATATTGCTCTATATATTTTAATCTCCAATCTATTGGAAGATACCCTTGGATCTCTCTCCATCATGCCAAAGGATCTGCTCTTAAATGAAGAGCTAAATATTCTTGTTGTAATTCCAATGTTATTCAACGAATGGAAACCATTTATTTGACCCAAAGATATTTTTGTCAGTGATATGAATGTTGTTGTTTCATTCCATAAATTTACTTTTCTATGGTATGTCATACTGAGCATATATTCACCTAATTTACTTAGAGACATTTTTGTTAGTGATATGATTGTTGTTGTTTCATTCCACAATGTACTTTTCTATGGTATATCATATTGCACATATATTTATTGAAACAAGATATTAAATATTGACAAATTTTCTTTATTCGCAAGAATTATCAAAAGAGGTTAATGTTTTTTTGTGTGAATAAGATAGAATATATTACTGCATGAAAATTGTATTTACAAAAGGTTGGATTGTGTGAGAAAAACTCTCCAGCACAAGAGCCAACAACACAGGCCTTCTTGGCTTCTGATGGAACGGTTTTACATTGAAGCTTGCAAAAAAAAGAATTCTGAGTTTTCTGAGAAAATTACAAGGAGTCGTGCTGATATTATCTCCCATGTGTTCGAAGGGAGGGGTGACAGTGAAGATAATACAACTGTCCCAAATTCTTTATTGCCTATACAGTGCCTGCCGATAAGAGCTCTTCGACGACTGAGAGCCAGAGAGAGTAACATTTCAAAAAAGGAGTCTGCCACGGGCATTAAGGATTTCCTTTTGCAGGGTCATCATCCAGGCTGATAGGCAGCTCTTGAGTGCTGCCTTCTTGCGTGATTGTGGCCATTGGATGACTGGAGGAAGCACCAACTGCCTCCTTTTTGATGTTGGGGGAGCCTTCGACTGGCGAGCGGATCCCCGTGGTAGCCCATTTCTTCAGCATAGTGTAATGCGAAGAATCTTTGGTGACGAAGCGACAATGGTGGACTGATTCCACATAGACGACAAACTTGTCCGTAAGCTTGTCAATTTTCTCTTCCACTGCCTTGGATATTTCAGCCTGCTCCTGCATTGCCAGACCGAGGAGCGTTTTCATCTGCCATGAGAGGTCGATTGCGCGAGTGTACAGGTTCTCCCTGGCCCTGGTGAGACTTGGGTCAGGGATCCATGCAAATTCCTCTGCCACTTCTTCCGAGGACACCCCTCGTCTAAGGACCCTCGCCTAAGCTTCCAGGTTTGTAATCCGTTCTTGCATCTCAGGGTTAACAACTATGGAATAATTCAGGGAAACTCTCCCAACAAAATACTTGGCTCTGGTGGTGGGAGGAGAACCCAGGTTGTTCCAACGGGAGGTGTCATGACATTGGACACGACTCGGAGCTGGGCTTGAACTTCGCTTAGGTGCCATGAAAGAGGGAGAGGAGGTTAACCGACTTACAATGAAAGGGAGTTGGGAGAAACAAGCGGCAAGAGCAGGCAAGGTGACGGGGAGGAGCAGGTGTGAGGGGGTATACATAGGGGCTGGAGAGCATCGAGGGGTGGGGCGATCAAAGGCGGGGAATGAATGCGGATCGTGGGAGGTACCAGAGGTAGGTGAGGGAGGTTGTACCAAAAGAGGATGATAGGAAGGATGGACAACGCCCTAGAGGGGATACAGAGCTTTTGATAGCTCCTTTGGCATGACTGTCATTGGGATTGTGGCACGGGGCAGATTTCCCTTAGTACTGCCTCTCGCCGAGCAACTGCTATCATAATTGTTGAGACTGGAGATCTCAAAGCAGTTAGTGCCCATTATTCTGATTGTCCTTTTCATTGATGGTCTCACATTGCTGATGCAACCTGCCATGCTCTAGGTCAATCTAGGCCAACAAACTTAGACGGTAGGTATCCTCTGTACCTTCATTTGTTAGCCCGTCATCCAGGCCATTCCCATTGCGCCTGACATCTTGGAAATGAAGCCTGCTCACCCTCTCTATGTGGCATTTTATTCTTTGGAGGATTTTGTTTAGGCGCCAGTTGTTTGACACCCTAGCAACTTCCATGCCTTGCTGTAATTTGCGGCTGGCCTAAGTTGCCAGCGTCGAGTCCCCTTCAATGATAAGGGGTCCAAAGTTGTGGAGTTTGGCAATGGCCAGCCCGTGTTCTAGGGCCTGTAATTCTGCTGCGTTGTTGGTAGTGTTGCCAAGATTGCCCGCATAGATCCATAAGATTTCCCCATGCGAGTTCTGGAAGACACCCCAAAGCCTACTCTGCCCGGGTTACCTTTCGCTGCCCCGTCATAGTTTAGTTTGAGAGTGCCTGTCTCTAGGGGAGACCAGTGGTCTGCATTTCCCTGATTTCCTGAAATTCTTGAGGCCTTGGAGTACTGGGTGAGATGAAGATCTAGGAGGGTAAGAATACGCAGTTCTGAACTATTGGGAGGGTCGCTGGGGCATTGAAGAGTGGAAGAAGCCACCATTTCTCGGATAGTTTTCTTGAATATGGATAGAAAAACTTCTTCCTAATTGTGGATTCCTCTGAAAATTCTTGCATTCCTCTCCTTCCACAGAGCCCAGCAAATGATACCTGGTATAAGGTTCCAGGCTCTATTCACCAGAGGATTAGGGGAAAGGGAGGATCTCCAATTTTCAATGGTATTGAGGATGGAGGAGATATCCCTATCTGAAACCTTGAAAACTAAATAGACCCAATTCCACAACTTGTTCGCGAAGGGGCACTCGTTCAACAAATGGTTAGATGTTTCTTCCTTTTGCTCACAAAGATTGCATCTAGAGGGGCCAATGAACCCTTTCTTCCTTAATTTGTCCCAGGTTAGAATTTTTTTGTGCATGATGAGCCATAAAAAAGGGTGATTTTTGGCCAGTATTTCCTTTCCCACAGTGTCTTCCATTTTCGCTCCATCTGATGTTGGTCATGGAGCGCAATGTAGCTGTAAGCTTCCTTTAAGTTGAAGTGCCCGACCAGATTCTTCCCCCATCTGATCTTGTCCTCAATGGTTTCAACTTGAATTTTTCTTTTCTAGAGTTTTCTCGAGATCTCCTGCCACTCCAGAGGGTTAGGTGGGGGTTCCCAATCTTTTTCGTCTAACCATTCCCTCTAGTTATCACTGCCATTGCTTGGTTTCTAGTATTGGTTGACCCTGTTCTTGCCCTTGTTTTGCATACCTATCCGGATCTGTCTGAATTGATCATTGACAAGATCTGGCCTTTGTTTCCAGGCATCTTCCCAAAAGAGTGCTTTGTCCCCATTGCCCACCTCCCAAAAACTGTGATTATGTATGACTGCTCTGTTGTCCCAAGCCTGGTTCCATGGTTAGGAACACATTTCACTTTTTAGATGATGCCCCAGGGGGAGCTTGGGTTTGCAATCCATCGCCACAATGTTTTGGCTCCCAGGGTTTTCCCTAAGAGCTCAGGGTCCCTCAAACCGAGACTGCCTGCTTTTTTGGGTTTACACAATTTGTCCCAAGCCACCAACGCCCACTTCTGCTTCTTTTCCAAGCCTCTCCACAGGAAATTTCTCTGGAGGTTTCTGAGAGTGTTGGAGATGGATTTGGGGGCCACAAGGGTAGAGTACAAATATTGGGGTATGACCTATAAGACAGACTTGACTAGAACCAAATGACCTGCCAAATTTAGAGATCTGAATGTCTAGTTAGCAAGTCTTTTTTCCATTTTGGTGATAAGATATTCCCAAGTTGAACGAGCCAGGGGCTTGTCAGTAAGAGGGACACCAAGGTATTTTGAAGGGAGGTTGCATCTCTGAAATTCCATTATTCTAGCAATGTTCCTTTGGATGGCCAGAGGGGTGTTAAAGAAAAACAATTTGGACTTTTCTTGGTTTATAGAGGTGCCAGAAGCAACAGAGAAACTTGAGAGGATGGCTTTGAAGGATAAGGCTTCTTTGATTGTGGGGAGGCCCATTAACAAGGTATCATCAATGAATTGTTGATGAGTGGAGGGAGGAGCAGAGGTATAAAGCTTGAGGCCAGATAGGGCATTGGTGGAAGAGGTAATTGTGATGGATCTGCTAAGGCCCTCTGCCATTATGAAAAAAAGGAAGGGAGAAATAGGATCCCCCTAACGGATGCCTCTAGATGGGCTGAAGGGTTGAGATGGGGATCCATTCAGGAGAATCGAGAAGAAAGCCCCTGAGACCATCGCCATAATCCATTTAATGCAATCCTTGTGAAAACCAAAAGCTGCAAGGACATCTTTCATGTATTCCCAACTGATTTTATCGAAAGCTTTAGACATGTCCAATTGCATCATCATTCCAGGCTTCCTCTGAACTTTAAGAGAATGGATTAATTCATGAGAAACGATGATGTTATCCATGATTTTCCTCCCTTCCACATAACCAGTTTGGTGTTGGGAAATCAAAAGAGGCAGGATGGTTTTTATTCTGTTGGCCAAGACTTTTGAGATGATCTTGTATATGATGTTGCAGAGGGCTATAGGATGAAACTTGTCTGGGGAGTCAGTGCCTTCATCCTTGGGAATTAAGGTTAGAAAGGTGGCATTAAGAGCTTTTAAAACAGACTTTTGAATTCTTGACTCCTCCACCAAGGCATGAACCTCATTTTTTAGCATAGGCCAGTAGGATTTGTAGAAGTCTATGGTAAACCCATCCGGACCTGTCGCTTTACCATTGGACATAGTCATAACAACTTCCTCCACCTCTTGCATTGAAACTTTCCTCAATAGCATTTTATTGTGATCCTTGGTGAGGATAGCCGGGATGTTGTTGGTTATATATTGAATGGCCCTTTCCCGATCAGTCCTGGGCTCTGATAGGAGAGTGTTGAAGTACTGATTTAGTTCATCTGCCATGTCCTCATGAGAGTGGATAAGGTTTCCCTCTCTATTTTTTAGGGCCAATACCCTATTGTGTCTTTTGTGTTGTATCATCGAACGATGAAAGAAAGTTGAGTTCCTTTCCCCACACTTTAGCCAGTTAATGCAGGATTTTTGATGCCAAAGTTTCTCTTCTTGAGAGACCCTTTCCTCCAAACTTTTTTGAAGATTGAGCTCTTCATGTTTCCTTTTTTCAGTGATGCCCTAATTAATGATTTTTTAATGGAGGATTTCCATTTTATGTTCCAGGTTCCTTTTGTCAATGATGATGTTTCCAAAAGTTTCCTTGTTCCATAGTTTGATCTCATTTTTGATGGATTTCAGTTTCTGCTGGAATTTATACATCTTATTTCCGGTTTGGGGCATTGGTTTACTCCACCATTCTTTCATTTTTTCCATGAAATCTGGGTGCTCCAACCAAAAATATTTGAATTTGAAGGGTCTATTCTTCGGGCCAGGGGAAATGTGAACCTTCAAGGATATCAACCAATGGTCAGATCCTGATTGAGGGAGAATTCTTACCTCCATTTCCCATGAGGTGAGATAGATCTCTTCTGAAAGAAGGAATCGGTCAAGCCTAGAAGAAATTTGTCTATCCCCCCTCGTCTGTTATTCCAAGTGAAAATTCCATTGTTTGTAGGGATGTCAATTAGACTAAGGCCTTCGATGGTGGACTGAAAGGCCTCAGAGTCCTTATCAAGTTTTCTTATGCCTCCCTTCTTTTCCGTGAGGTTTATCACCATGTTGAAGTCACCCGCAACAATTTTGAAAGGCAGGTGGATGGAATCAAGGAGTTTAGATATGCTCTGCAACATCTTGATTCGTTCCACCGCTCTGTGTGGAGCATAGATATTGGTGACACAGATGCTATCGTTGGTGCCAATGATTTTCAAAACAATGGTGATGGAGTGTTTTGTGGCAACAGAGGAGGTAAGATCATACTGAGAGCTTTTCCACATGGTCATGATTCCCCCTACTGATCCGATGGCCGAGTTTGCAGTGTAATTGTATTGCTTGAAACAATTTTTTTGAAGGAGAGTGAGGTGAGCCATGTCAAGTTTGGTTTCTTGAATTAAAAGGATATCCGGTTTATCAACTAGGAGTCTATTTTTCAAGACTCTTTTCTTTCCGGGACCATTGAGTCCTCTAATATTCCAAGAGATGCAATTCATTGGTAAAGAGTGGGAGTTAGGGCTAGGGCCTTTACCTTTCCTTCGTTAATGAGTCTGGTGCCAAGTTCCTGAAGAAGCTGACTGGTTGTTTTCCTTCCTCTTTTTTGACTTGGGCCTTTTGGGCTGTATTTTCCTGCTGCCATGTTTTCCAGAATGTTGTTAACTACGTTGTTTTCAGGTGGTGTTTGACTTGAGCTCTACTTTAATTCCTCTTGAAGGAGGTAGGCTCCTTCGATTTTTTGGATTTGGTCTTCTGGAATCACAGCCAGACCATTTTTCTTCCATTCCTCTGCTACCGATAAGAGGTCAACTCCTTCCAATGCCTCTTCTATTGCGTTTTCCTCTGGGGTAGAGTCCACCAGTACTTGTTCCATTTCTATGTCTTCCTGTAAATTCTCGTCTTCCTTGTTGTTGTGATCCAAGTAATGATCCTCTTGCCTCTAGTTTGTTGCATTTTGTTTATCCTCTTTGGCCTCCTCGTCATTTGAGCTATTTGAGAGTGGTTGTTGCAAATTATTCAGAGCTTCAAATTTGTTTAGGCTAGCTACCTGGTGTTGTTCTTTCTTTGTGTTAGTTTTCTTGTTGTTTTTATTCCTTGTGTTTACTCTGGTGAAACCCTATTCATCCTTTTTCTTGCTAACCTGCTCACTGCTTTGAGGCATTTTATTTTGTGGACAGTCCCTAAAGAGGTGTCCATGCTCATGGCATTTTCTACACCAGAATGGGATGTGTTCATAGTCAATGCTCTGGAGCCAGACTTCATCCCTGAATATTAGTTTTATGGCTTCCGGAAGGGCTCCAGAGACATCGATGTAAACACATATTCTGGCATATGAAACATAATGTCTGCTTCGTGTGCCCTCAGACATTTTTATATATTCACCTAGTTGGTCTCCAATGCCTTTAAGGACAGAAGGAGCCCAATAATCAGTCGGCAGGGAGTAGAGGCGAACCCAAACTAGGACCCTAGTGAAGTCCTCTTTCTTAGGAGTGAAGTTTTCTTTCCAGAATCTCATATACAGTCCTGTAGAGTTGAAGAAGTAGGGTCCTCCCTCAAATATCCTGTCTCTGTCTTCTAAGAGATCGAAAATGACTGTAAAGAACCCCTTTGAACCTAGTTGTAGTCTGATTTCTCCCTTTGGTTTCCATTTGGCTTGAATCCACCAATTTAGTGCTTTCTTTGTGGGCCAGATGCCCATGAATTTGCATATTACTGCATGTTCTTGCATATAGTCTCTATAAACAACTACCCCCGGGTCTTGGATTTCCAACTCCGAGATTTTTTTGGCTTTTGGGTTGTAGTTTCTTCTTGGTTTTGTTCTTGCCTTTTGTAGTTGTTCCTTTGTGGTTTCTGCCTCCATAGTTGTTGAAGTATTTGCAGAGGTAGTGCCTGTGGTAGTTTGAGCCTCTACATTTTTCCCTTTCTCCTTCCGTTTAGCCCTTGCTTCAGGGCTCATTTTGGAGGAGTGAAAGGTTGTGCATGAAGCTAGCTTGGTGAAAAAAGACTCCTTCTCCTGCAGTCGACTAGTGACCATGTCGCGAAAGGAGGGGGCCTTAGGGCCATCATCTGACTCCTTCTGCTGCAGTTGACCAGTGACCATGTCGCGAAAGGAGGGGGCCTCAGGGCCATCATCTGACTCCTCCATGGAAGAAGGAGAGGTGAGGGAAAGCCCAGGCAATCGAACACCTCGACTCTCCGAGGGTAGCCATCGGGAGAGCACGGGGATACTAGACCTAGAGCTTCAGAGATTCAGAGCCGCCGCCGCCATCATCCTGTTCGTTCAAATATTAGTTATAGTTGTTTTGGATTTGTAACAAAAGAGGTTAATGTTAATGTTGATTTTATAGTTTTTATTTTTTATTTTTTTATTGTGAACAAGGTTATAAGAAATCTCATTGTTTTATATTACTGGTTTTGGAAATTGTTATTAGGACAATGTTGGGGTAATTCTGAAGTATTTATGCTTTGAAGTTTAATTGTGAATTCATTGAGTGGATCTTTGATGCCTAAATCTTGCCACGAGAATTTTCTAAATTGTCCAACACTAGGAAAAAGGGGAATACAAGTGGGTAAATTGGCCGATTCATAAATGTAGAGGAAGAGTGGGCAACAACACAAAATATTTAAGGTGTTTCAAATGGATTATAGCCCTTTTAGATGGGTATTTAAAACCTTCTAATATGTAATGTTAAGGAAACAATGAGAATTCATTAATTGTATTTTCTGGTTTACAAGAAATTTATTGCATGCATGTTCTAAATTGTGTACATATATTTTCTATCAAGGACAACAACTGATACCACAACCATGCTTGTCTTCAATTGTCCACCATCATCTTGACCATTAGAGGAAATTTTAGCCTAAAAATGCCTATGAAAATTTCACGTAATTTCCATGTCATAATATGTAAACCAATCAAAATCCTTAAATTTGAAAAGAGTTATATGTAAATATTTTGGAGGGAAAATAAGAAAAACTATTTTTTTTTAATTGTATTTTTGGTTTATCTCCTTATAGGTTTACTCAAATTTCAAGTGTAGACACTCGCTGGATGCATAATTAAATTCTGCATCCAGGGAGAACCCATCATGCATACTTTTGAGAAGACATACAATGATAAAAAAGGAAGATACATTAAAAATGTGTTGAATATGGAGACATCTTCAATTTTTATCAACGGGGGTCTTCTAAAAAGTATGCATGATGGGTACTCACTGGATGCGGAATTTAATTCCACATCCAACGAGTGTCTACACTTAAAATTTGAGTAAACCTATAAGGAGATAAGCAAAAAATACAATTAAAAAAATAGTTTTCTTCTTTTCCCTCCAAAATTCATAACTCTTATTTTATTATTTTTCCTTAGGAGACCACTTTTAGGGTGCAATTTCCTCTAATGAACGTGTCGTTGCAACTGCCGTAATGAACACGATTGCAACAATTCCTCCCACTGACATGGTGGCCTACACCTTAACATTCTGAGCATGATACTTGTTTTTTTTTCTTGCCCTTTTTTTCAACTTTAACCCACCATGATTTCTTTGGTTTAGCTTTTTTTCTCACCTGCAAAACATGTAGGAATCTTAATCCGATATAATAGTTTTAATGACTATTTTTTAAACAAATTAATGAACCCATAAATACTTACAGGTTGTGAAATAATATTGTCTATAACCAGCTTTGATGTCTATGACGAACCCATAGTAAAAGTATGCCATTATTCGACCTTCGAATTCGTTAATTCTCTTACTTCGACAACTTTGTTTTCTTCTTCAAACTGTAACTTCAATGATGCCAAAGCTTTAAAAACCCTCCAAAGCATAAATACTCCATGAGCAAGATTAAAATTAATGAGTGAGTGAGTTCAAACAGTGGAATCAAAGAGTCAACTGACAGTTTAAGTGGTGGGATTTAATGGTTGAAGAAAAAAAACGAGTGAGTCAGTTAAGACGACATGAATCAGGGTGTTAATTGACAATTCAGTTTAGGGGGTGGGATATAATAGCATAAGCCAAAAAATAATGAGTGAGTCAGTTAAGGTAGCGTAAATGAAAGAGTCAGTTGATAGTTCAAGCGATGGGATCCAATGACGGAAGACATTTCAATCATCTAACACATGATTAGACGGAGCAAACTAGAGCAGGAGGGAAGTTCATCCAAGAGGGAATGCCTTATAGTTTAAATATGTATAATACTTTTAATAATTTGTTTCAGTCTATTGTTATGGGGAATGTGTTTTCTACTAAATAATGGATTATAAGTTGAGAATCACCAATCACATTCGAACAAAGGTATTTTCATCGTTAGATGTCATTAAACCTTCGAAGCATATGCTTCCATTAGTTTATTGGAAAGGGATTCCATTCCCTAAGAATAAAACGATTTTACGTGAATTTAAATTTAAATTAAACAATTATATAAATTTTCAATAAAATGAAAATTAATAAAAATTCAAATTTTAAATAGGTAATATAATATTATACTAGCACAATCACATTTACCAATGTGGTTGATATACGTGATAGGCGTATATGAAACACATCTACAACCACATTTACCAATGTGTTTGATATACAATGATAGACATATATCCACCACCCACCACATTAATAATGGTTAGGTGTATTTTGTTAAAGGCTAACTATTTCTCATTTTTTTTTGTAAGCTTGGTAGGACTCTCCTATTTCATGTTTACATGTCCATTATTCACCCCGTTACAGGGGGAGGGTACCACAATATTTGAACCTAAGACTTCCGGTTTAGTAAGTCTTCATTTCCATGGCCACTACCACTTGAGCTACCACAGGTGGGCAACTATTTCTCATTATTAATGACTATATAAAATTTAAATAATAATAGCCATATTATTTATTATTTATATAATTATACTTATTATGTTAACATTATTTTGTATATTAATATAATATTAGTAATTATATAAAATTTTGTTATTATATTAATAGTTATATTTAAAACTATAATGTAATTCACATTTAACATAATAATAACATTGAGTTGTTATTAATAATATGTATTTACCTCTACCATTATGTTATCATAAATAATTACTATATATTTATTAATATAATTGTCAATATATTTTATATATTTACTTGGAGTATATTAATAATATTAACTATATATTAAACTAAAACATATTTGTAGTCTTAAGCAAAGTCTTTTGGTAGAAATCACATAAGAGAAACTTTTGGTCGACGCATTTCGAATACAGAAAATATTTATAGTCTATTAAACTAAAATATATTATATTATTACTTCAATATATATATATATATATATATATATATATATATATATATATATATAATTTCTTTTTTTTCCTAGGAAAAATCGAACTTTCTATTAAGGCAATAAAAAAGTTACATTTGTAGATGCAATTGAGCATTTTGAGTACTGTATGTCCACAAAAATCATATAGCAAAACCATCTCTAGGCTGATTGTAGCAAGAACTACTCAGACCCATATACCAAAAAAGTGATATCCATGTCCAGATCATGGTCCTCCCAATTAATGAGGAAAACGACCCATACATTAAACTGTTTTTATACAAAAAAACTATAAGGTATAAACCAGTATCCACCAAAAACATAAAATGTATGTTAAACACTACAACATCAACAAAAGCATGAGCTGATAGAAGATAAATTAAGTTTACTGACAGGCCAGACAAATCAAAATGTGCATGGTTGTTGATCCAACACATAGATCCTATCATCCTCCACTTTAGTTATGCGCCAGTCATCCAAAGCCTATTGCAAACCCTCCTTAGAAAGGAGGTCTGCTTCTGTATTTCATTCCCTATAGATGTGGAAAATAGTTATGAGATCAAAACTCAATTTTAAATGTGAAATTTCTTCTAATATTGGAATCAAAATATAATTTTGACATCTTTGTACTCCGTTAAACCAATTAATAACATTTAATGAGTCACCAAAAATTTGAACTGATCCCATCCCCATATGAATAAGCCAACACAATAATAGTTTCAAGGATTGAAGTTCTGCATAGTTGTTTGATCCTGAGCCAAGGCCCACCGAAGCTTTGATAGTTTTGTGATTATTGACATGGATAACTAGCCCCGATCCACATTTTTCTGTGTGTCAGATGCTTCATCAAAATATTCCCATGGTAAACCAACCCTGATATGTTCTTCTCTACTGATCCTAGATGTCTTATTTGGAGATGGCAGAGGGATTAAAGAAAATATAGAGGTGCATTCAACATCAATTGGAGAGTGCGCGAGAGTGATGTCCTGGAAGATGCCCTTGTTCCTAGCCAACCATATGCCCCAAGAAATGATCAAAGGGATATTTCTGTGATTTTCATCCGGAGCAGAATTCCACCATATTTGCCAAACATCCCATATATTTGCCCCATTCCATGTTTGTGATATCCCCAAAAGTCTTAGTGTGGCTTCCCAGATCTTAATGATAAAAGGACAACTTCAGAAAATGTGATGGACATTTTCTTTCTAACTTTTTCATAAAGCACACCATCCAGGTCCATGTTTGTTTCGCTTATGAAGGTTATCCTACGTAGGTATTTTATTTTTTAGGAAACACCAAAAGAAGAGTTTTGATTTCACCAGGCTTTCTGATTTCCACGGAATTTTGCACCACCAGTCCTATACCCCCTAAGCCCTTCTGTCCATTAGATAGTTGTAACCATACTTGGGAGAATATTTGCATGTAGGAGCATGAACCCATCGAAGCACATATGGGCGATCCCTTATCCTAACATTAGTGTGCTATAATTCTCTTAGGTAATTCTTCCATTCCTCTTCCCAGAGGGGCTTTAGATGTAGATCCTTTACTGTTTTCCATCCTTGATAACAAATTGTGGAGAGGTCCTCTCTTGCAATTCGATTTAGGATTTGAACACCTTGGGTATGCAAACAATTCATTATCTCCCTTGAAAGAGCGAAAACCTCATTGCATCCCACCCACGGGTCAATTCGTATTTTGCAATTCTCCTAATTTCCAATGTACCAAGCCAGACCATATTCTATAATGCTGAAATAATCTAATGTCACCTTCCATACTACTGAAGCGTGGAGGGGATTTTTATCAGGCCTATGCATCCATTCATCAATGTGTACTTCTTTTAACAACTATCATCCACAAATTATCCATTGATAATAACCTCCACCCTGATTTTGCTGCTAGGGAGGATGCAAAATATGAGAGCTCCTTTATACCCCAACCTTCCCATGCCTTTGGCTGAGCAATTTTGACCCAAGCTACCCAAGGAAGTACTACATCCTCCTTTGATCCATCCCAAAGAAAATGGCCACACACTTTCCTAATCCGAGTAAGGATGCCTTTTGGGACCCATGTGAGAGCGATCCAATAGACTGGAATGGATAGAAGGACCATTTTTAATTAGAACTAGTCTCCCAGCTCTCGAAAGCCACTTATATCTCCAGTGTTTAATACGATTTCCAATTTTTGCCAAGAGCCAATGCCAATAATGTTTCCTGTAAGTGTCCAGTTTAAGATGGAAACCCAAATACTTGAAACTGTCCTTCATGGATTTTGCTTCAAAAGGGAGAACCGAGATGATCCTGTTTACCTCATTCCCCAAGAAGCCTTCGTGTATTATTGATGATTTCTTAGCATTTATACACATCCCAGTTGCTTTTAAAAACAGATCTAGAGAAGCTTTTAGATGTTGTATATCACTTCTACTTCCATCACTGAACATAAGTATGTCATCCACGAACATCAAGTTTGTGATATACAAATTGATAGCTACTTATATTCCTTTTAGTTCATCTCTTCTTTTCGTTGCCAGAATCAGTTGACTAAGACTTTTTGCCGCCAGTAAAAAGAGGAGATGACAGTGGGCATCCCTATCTGAGTCCTCTTTGGCTGTGGAAGAAGGCAGATGTAGCACCAGTTAATATATATTATAATATATAATAACATATCATTTAATAATATAATATGTAATAATGTCCACAAGGTCTTGGATAGATGTTGATTGGGTGCTTTGTTAAGGCACTCCTTGATGTGAAGTCATCGGTTCAATTCCCTACCCGATCGGGGTGATATATTGGACATGATGATGATGTAGTCTTGCTAAGCTTACAAAAAAAAATAATATAATATGTAATAATAATATATTATAAAATTTAAACCCTAGGGTTTAAACCCACATATATAAAAACCTAGGGTTTATTAACTGCTTGTGTTTTAAATATTGATCCCAAGATATTAATAAACCCTAGGAATTAATATTTTAAGCCCAACAAACTAATAAACTAAAGGGATTAAATTATGAACCCAAGGAATTATTAATATTATAAATGAACCTAAGGGTTTAATATTATAAACCCAACTAATTAGTAAACTCAAGGGATAAATATTATAAATCTAAAGGATCAACAAACCCAAGGAATCAATGTTAAAAACAAATGCAATTAATAAACCCTGAAAATTAACACTTTAAACCCTAGGAATTAATATTTTAAACTCAAGGGATTATTAATATTATAAACCCAAGGGATTAAATTATAAACCCAAGAAATTATTAATATTATAAACCCATGGGACTAATAAACCCAAAAGTTAAATATTATAAACTCATGGGATACATATTATAAACCTAAATGATCAACAAACCCACGGGATCAATATTAAAAACACAAGGGATTTATAAACCCGATAATTAATATTTTAAACCCAAGAGATTGCTATTTTAAACACAAGGGATTGATAAAACCACATGATTATTAATATTATAAACTCAAGGGATTAATAAACCCTAGGGATTGTTAATATTATAAACCCAACCACATTAGTAAATGTGGTTGAAAAACGCTAATAAACGTTAATGATATAAATCTAATAATAATAATAATAATAATAATAATATAACTATTACAATAAAATAATAATAATAATTATTAATTTATATTTATAAATAATTATAATGTTAACCAATTTTTTCCAAAGGAAAAAACGGTAACCTTTTATTTAAAAAATGAAAAGTTACACTAGCAGATGCATTGAAGCATTCCATAAGCTGCCCATTTGGGCTCGAGTGCCTTTGCACCCCACGCAAACGTTAGAAGACTAACGTGCATAAAGAAGAAATAGAAGAAAGAAGAGAGAAGAGAGAAAGAAAGAGGCAAGAAAACTGAATTCCGGCTGTGAGTAAAAACTCACGCTTCAAGTTTTTCTCCCCTTTTTCTTTTCGACCTTGCGCCACTCTCCTTGAGTGGGCTCGATCGAAGCTATGACTAACTGTGTTTCTGCTTTCTGTGGGATTGTTTCCTTATCTGAGTCTGAAGTATCTGAGTGGTGATGCCGTTTGATCCCTCCCATGCTTTGATCCTCGCTTGTCTTCTCTGCCTGGTTTTGTTGAATCTTTGTGATCTTGTTTTCTGATGTATCTTCCTTCTGAGTCTCCATTTCTTGGGATACCTCTGCATTCTCTGCGGGGATGTCGTCCTCTTCTGATTCTGATTCTTCATCATCTGTGTCAGGGGATGGAAATTGCCATCCTTTCCTCTGCTTCCCTTTCTGCTTCTTTTTACTGTTTGCTTTTTTTGCTTCTGGGCAAGTGCTTTGTAGGTGTCCTGTCTGCCTGCAAAGCCTGCATCTGAAAGCAGTATTTTCATAGTCTAGTGCTTGAAGCCAGTTTTGTTGTTTGTAGATCAGTCTTATGTTGTCTGGCAGCCCTTTGCTTAGATCCACTTCCACACAGATGCGTGCAAAAGTGTATACCCTTTCGTCAATCCTCTCCAGATTTGTTTTGATATATTTCCCTATGTTGTTCCCAATTCCTTCCAAGACTTGTTCACTCCAAAAGTGAAGAGGAAGGTTGTATAGGCGGACCCAGACCGGTACTTTGGATACAGTCATGTTGTTTGGATCGAAATCTGGGAACCATGGGGTCATGAACAGCCCCGCTGTTCCCCAGAACCAAGGCCCATCTCTGATGATTTTTTCTCTGACTTCCGAGGATGCAAATCTGACTATGAAAAATCCCTTGGAGCATAAATGTATATCACATTCCATGGTCCAAGTGGTGTAGATCCAATGGAATAGATCCATTGGTTTAGGCCAAAAACTGTTAAAACGACAGATTAGGGCCTGCGTTTCATAGGATTTGACGAAAACATCAAGCCCTGGAGAATCAAAATTTAGGGCTGGGGTTTGCCCTAATTGATCTACTATGTATGGCCTAGGAGTATACCTGCCTTGATCTGGAGAGGATCCTGTATCTTTATTACCCTGAAGAATGTTTTTGTATGAGGAGCCACCCTTGAAATTCTGCTGTGCTGCTGTCCTTTTCCCCTTATCCCCTCATGAGAAGTTTTTGTCTCCCCCTGTGCTGCTTGTCTGACCCTGAGCAGGGGCTCCTCCTCTCAGTCTGAGGTTCAAAACAATGGTTTCTCCTGGGTTAATCCCATAGCTTCCCATGGTTCTGTTGTCTTGGAGAGACCATCTGCCATTGACTAAGTGTTGGATCTGTCTAGGGTATCCAGTCAATGCACAGATTTGCTGCTTCAGCTGCAGCACATTACTTTCTGCATGCACCCATACTAAAAAGGATTTCGTCTCTGGGGTTTTTATGAAAATCTGGAAACGAGTTTTTGTTACCTGATGTCTACAATCTAGCTGAGTTCCTGCTCTGCCTGAAACATTGACATTGCTGGTTGCCTTTTGATCTGACTGTCGGCGATCTTCCAGATCTGCGCTTCTGTTGATGCATTCTACCATTTGCCTGTTGCGATCTGCAAACTCTCTGTTGGATCGGTGCATAGAACCACCGATCAGCTGCCTGAGCTCCTGGGGGTCTTTGATCTTGCTCATCTTTGGGAGATCCGGCCTGGATCTACAGGCTTTGGGCCATGCACAAGAGTTCATAGGCAAAAATGCCCCATGCAACCCATCGTCTTTGCATGCATGAGACAACTGTATGGATGGAAGCCCGTCTATCCCTAATCTGACAGGTCCTGTGTTTATCAGACCGATTTCCTCCAATTTTCCGCCCCCAAAATGAGATCCGAGCCCAAAGACGTAAACGACCTGCGGATCTCTGGTCTCGGGCAGCTTTACTGGTCTCTCCTTCCGATCTGTCCTATTTGCATTTGGCCCAGCATGCAATGGGAGGTATGGACGGAGGTTACCTGCTGCACCCACGGCTTCTGTTAATTTCCGGGTATTTGGGCGCACGATCCAGGCCGCTTCAGTAACAGGAGGAGAGTCGAAACCCTCTGCCGCCACGATCTTCCTGTCAAGCCTGAAAGGATCTGCGCCCTTCCCTTCCACACCGTCTCCGACGATCGCCATGCGAAGGGTTCCATTTCCTGCACAAAACGAGATCACAGCGATGGCCATCCTGACTTCTCCGAGGCAATGACAACTATTCATACTTCTTCAATTATAATGTTAACCAATTATTATTATAATTATTTTAAAATAGTTATTGTTATTATTAATATTATTTATTATTATTATTATTAAGTAATATTACTATTATTATTATTGTTATTGGTTAATATTATTATTTTTATTGTTAAATAAATTTAATATCATTATTAATTAATAAATATTAATAATATTCATTAACCATAATTAATTAATTATTTAATATTAAATTAAAAATATTGTTGTTATTATTATTATTTTTAACAATAAATAATATAAATTATTTAAAAACTAATATTTAATTTATTAAATATTTTTTATTATAATTTATATTATATATTAAATATTGTTAATTAATTTAACGAGAGATTTATATTAAACTTAATGATTAATATTTTAAACTTTATGAATAATATGAACTCTTAGATTAATAAATTATATTATAAATCAATGGGAATAAGAAACCCAAGAGATTAATACTAAAAACCCAATGGATTATAAACCCAAGGGAATAATATTACACTCAAGAGTTTAATATTATTAACCCAAGGTATCTAAACCCTAGGACAAATATTGTAAACCATAAAATTATCATGGTTGACCATGGTTGATTTTCATATTGAGGCAATCTTTGTGACAATACGACGTTGCACCATGGTTGACCATGATTGATTTTCATATGCAGAAAATATTTGTCATAATGCAATGTTGGACCATGGTTGATTTTCATATTGAGAAAATCTTTGTCACAATGTGACGTTGGACCATGGTTGACCATGATTATAAACCAAGGGGATTTATATTAGACCCAAGGATTAATATTATAAACCCTATGAATAATATTAAACCCTAGGAATAAGAACCCTTAGGTATTATAAATCCAAGGGAATAATAAACCAAAGGAATTAATACTAAAACCCACGAGATTATAAACCCAAGGGATAAATATTATAAATCCAAGTTATATAAACCCTAAGATAAATGTTACAAACCCTTAGATAAACATGCTTGACCATGGTTTACCATGGTTGATTTTCATACTGAGATAATCTTTGTCACAATGCGACGTTGGCCCATGGTTGACCATGGTTTCTTTTCATATTGAAACAATCTTTGTCACAATGTGACGTTGGACCATGGTTGGCAATGGCTGATTTTTATATTGAGACAATATTTGTCACAATGTGACATTCGAACATAGTTGACCATGACTATAAACGCAAGGGATTTATATTAAACCATAGGATTAATATTATTAACCCTATGAATAATATTTCGTATTGAGACAATCTTTTTCAAAATGCGACGTTGGACCATGGTTGATTTTCATATTGATACAATCTTTGTCACAGTGCGACATTGCACCATGGTTGACCATGATTGATTTTCATATAGAGACAATCTTTGTCACAATGCAACGTTCGACCAAGGTTAATTTCCATATTGAGAAAATCTTTGCTGCCGCTACTGTGCGCTAAGCTGTGGAACCAAACATAGACTAGAGAGGCCTAGATCACAGCTGCCCCTCAGCGGCCTCTTGCTGCTGAGGCCCTGGACCTAATGGATCCTCCAGAGGATGGAGATCCTCTTCCAGATCGTCAACAGGAAACAGAAGAATCTGCAAAAGCTTTCGCTTCCCTCATCTCTGCAATGGGTCCACCCAAAAATCGACCATCAATAACCAAGTTTGTTAAAAGATTGGAAGACATCCCTGAAATCTCCCTCCCCCTACTCTCCCTCATAGAGCAGCGCTATCCCTTGCTGAACGTGGATTAGTTGGGTAGTTTACTGGGTTATGGCCCTCACCCAAGACGGTTCAGAAATGGGTTGAAAGGAACTGGACTGCATCGATAAATGGGAAAATATCAATCAGATTCTGTGGAAGAGGATACTACACCTTTCACTTTGAAACCAAGGAGGATCGCGATCTGATATTTAGGAATGGCCCATATTTCATGGATACAAGAGGACTGTATTTAAACAAATGGACACCAAATTTCGATCCGGAAATGGATGTGCCCAGCGTTGTTCCAGTATGGGTCAGGCTGCCACACCTCCCCCTTCACTGCTGGGGAGATGATTTAGTAAAGGCCATCGAAAATGCTGTTGGAAAATACATAGATAGGTGCAAACCAAAGGAGAATATGCATGCATGCGCCAGAATCTGCGTAGAAGTGGATCTAGGGAAAGGGCTTCCGGAGGTGATCAAGATCAAAGTGGACCAATGGACGCACATTCAACAACTGGATTACGAGCAAATTCCTTTCAAATGCAAGGTATGTCACGAATATGGCCATTTTGCTAATAGATGTTCAAAAAAGAAAGAAAATGAAAGTGAAAATGTAGAAGATTCAGAAAACAAATGGGAGCAGGCTAAACAGAAGAAGACATCCAATAAACAACCCCCTTCCTCCTCATCGCAGCCCCTTGTCCCCCCTGACCCTCTCCCCCCATCTCCAAAAGCAGACATCCCCTCTTCCCTCATTAGTCTAAATCCTTTTGGCCCATTGGAAGATCCCACAGCCCCTCCTTCCCCCAGATCCCCTCCCCAACCTCTTAACTCCTCCATATCTCCTCCTCTTACAAACATCCGTTCCCCGCCCCCTCCATCTGTTGACAGAATTATAACAAGAAATCAGTCAAAGGAATCCCTTCAAACCTTTGAACATAAAAAAAAAGCAGGAAGGAAGTCCAACAAAGAGTTGAGGGACGAAGCTGCAGCAAAGGAAATGGCTCTAGGTACGCAACAACCAATGGATTCTTTTTTGGGAAAAAGCTCTGGAAACAATGACAAAAGCCAACAGAGAGGGAAAGGTCCCGTGCATCACCCAACAAATAAGTAATGATTGTGGTCTCCTGGAATTGTCGAGGATTGGGATCATCCTTTAAAGAAAATGCCGCAAGGGACATTTTGGTAAAAGAAAATCCAGACATTTTTATGATTCAGGAGACCAAAACAAATAGTCAAGAAACTGGAAAAATAATAAAAAAACTAAAAAATTATGAAGGGGAAGCAATACAGGCTACAGGAGCTTCAGGAGGAATCTGCACGATATGGAAAAAAGGATACTGGGAAATGATACAACAAAAAAAGGAACAACACTGGATTCAAACATATTTAAAGCAAACAAGCACAAAAGAGCAGTACAACTTCATCAATATATATGCCCCCAATCACTACAGGGAAAAAGAGCAATGTTGGAACACCCTAAAGGAAACTCTAAATGAAATACAAAATGGAAAAATAATCCTTGGAGGGGATCTAAATCTGGTTAGAAATATAGAAGAGAAGTTTGGAGGGATATATCATGCAGACCCATCCAGGGATGCTTTGGAAACAATAATGGAGCAACACAAACTAATGGATATCCCCCAAACAATGGAAAATATACCTGGAGCAACAAAAGAGTGGGAAAAAATAATATAAAGGAAAGATTGGATAGAATATTGATCCAAGAAAACATAGCAGCAGGTTACAACTCAATAAAATAAAAAATTCTTCACACCACGGCCTCTGATCACAAGCCAGTGGCAATAATTATGGGAAAAATGGAAAATCAAGGACCTCTACCATTTAGATACAACTCAATATGGGACAACAACGAAGAATTTAGGAATCAAATCAAAGAAGCATGGGCACCAAGAATCATTGGATCACCCCAATATGTTTGGGAAACAAAGTTAAAAAATTTGAGAACTAGGCTTAAGGAATGGGCAAGAGCAAATGAAATCCAAAAAAAGAAAAGAAAAATAGAGCTGCAAAATAAAATGGACAACATGCAAACTGAAAAAGAAAATAAAGAGGAGGACAAGCAAGATTATCTAAGAGAGAAGGAGATTTTTTGGGAAATATACAGGGAAAATAGGAAAGAGGAAGAAGAGGCAAGACTGAAATCCAGAAGCCTTTGGCTCAATGCAGGGGATAAAAATACAGCCTTCTTCCACAACACCATGAAAATAAGAAGAGCAAGAAATCAGATAGACAAAATTCAAGTTGACGAACAAGAAGTCAAAGGAGCAGAGGAACTGAAAAAAGCAGCCCACAAACACTTCAAAAACCTTCTTTCAGCTAGTGAAGATGAAGTAGACTATGAAAGCTTCCTACAACACACAAAAAAAAAATTTAAAGAAGAGCAAAATTCAGAAATATGTAAAGAGATATCAGAAGAGGAAGTAGTGGCAGCCATCTGGAGCCTACATCCAGACAAGGCCCCAGGGCCAGATGGTTTCACTATAGCTTTCTACAGGCAACATTGGAATATAATAAGAAAGGATTTTTTAAGAATGGTGAAAAATGTTTTCAAAAAAAAAAAATAGGAAGCAACACAAAATCCTCATATCTTGCTCTAGTCCCAAAAGAATCCAACCCCTCCACCTTCAATAGATTTCACCCCATTTCCCTCTGCAACTCCTCCTACAAGATTATTACCAAAATAATTGCCAACAGAATCAAAGAAGTTCTACCGACAATAGTATCAGAAAATCAAGGAGGTTTTGTGCCTAGCAGGAAAATCATTGATAATGTAATTATTGTATAGGAAGCCGTCCACTCCAGCATGCAAAGGAAAGAGAAAGGAATCATTATCAAATTAGATATGGAAAACACATTTGATAGGGTCAGCCTTCCATATCTAATGGCAGTGCTCAAAAAATTTGGATTCTCTCAAGAAATAATAGAGGTCATCCAAGCTTGCATCTCGACTCCATGGATTGCACCTCTCATAAATGGAAGGCCAAGTGAATTTTTTCAGAGCTCCAGAGGTCTCAGACAAGGATGCCTGCTCTCCCCTTTTCTCTATATTATAATGGCTGAAACTCTAAGCAGAACATTGGAAAAACAAAGAAGAGAAAGAAATATTACTGGTCTTCGAATAGCAAGAGGAGTAAAGACCATAAACCACTCCTTGTTTGCGGATGACACCCTATTATTGGGAGGGGCCTCTACAATAATTGCAAGAAGATTCAAAAGAATTCTTGATGATTTTCTTCAGGTTTCAAGGGGGCTCTTAAACAACTCAAAATGTAGAATATATGGTTGGAACACTCCTCCCAGAATCATGCAAAGGATTTCACAAATCCTAGAAATCCCCATTCAGGAAAAATGGACTCATTTCTTCTATTTGGGGCTCCCCATCTCTAAAGAAAATATGAAGGCAAAATTATGGACCAAACAGATTGAAAAAATGAAAAACAAAATTCAGAGCTGGGGGATGATGTGGCTAAATATGGCAAGCAGGGTGATCTTAATAAAAGCACTACTTGCAACACTCCCAATCTATCAGTATGCAATAATTTTGGCACCAGCAAGTGCACACAAACAAATGGAGCTAATACTAAGAAGCTTTCTATGGCAAGGAGGGAAACAAGAAAATAAAAAATTCAGTTTGGTTAGGTGGGAACAAGTAATATTACCATATGAACAAGGAGGCTTATCAATAAGGCTACTTTCCCTCATGAATGCTTTTATGGGAATGAAAATAATATGGAGAATGGTAACAAGAACGGAGAGCTGGTGGAAAAAAACTCTCGCCTCAAAATACATGGACAAATCTAGAATAAGTTTGCTGAACGAAAATATCCCAATAAGGCCGTGCACACAAGTCTGGAAACTTGTGAAAAAGACAATCCCTCTATTCAAAAATTTTATATCTAAAATCCTAGGTAATGGGAAATCAATATTGATTTGGGATGATAGAATTATGGGGGAAGAGCCTTTAAAAACTCACTTGGAACTTGACGACATTAAAAAATGGATGACAGATAGAGGCCTCAACACTTTACACTCTATATCTGTTTTGAACCAGAGATATTGGCATGAATGGAAAAATATAAAAACTACTTCAAATCTGAAAGTGCACTGGGTCAAATTAAGGCAGTACCTTAAAGGAGCAGTGCCCATAAGCTATGAGGAAGAAGATGACTTCCTTTGGGACCCAAGTGGAGGAAGATACACAGTCAAAACTGGTTACAAAGTCTTACAAGATCATCCAAATCAACATGATTGGGGCCTCTGGAAGATAGTTTGGAAGTTTGAAAGTTTACCCAAGATTAAAATATTCATTTGGACACTCTTAAAAGGAAAGATCCTAACTAGTGAAAACTTAAAAAAAAAAAGGCTTCCAAGGCCCTTCTAGATGCTCAATGTGCTTGCAGGCAGAAGAGACCATTCAACATTTATTCCAGGATTGCATGTTAGCCAAAGAGTGCTGGAAACAACTCTCAAGTCCCCTTGAAATCAACTTAAATTTCGCAAAGCCTTTGCCGGAATTTTTCCAAGCCTGGGAGAAGGCTTACCCATACACAACAAAGAAGAAGGTGACAATTCAGAGGTTCTGGAAATGCATCCCAGCAGTCCTGTGTTGGCAAATATGGTTGACAAGAAACAAAAGTATTTTAAAAAACTAGACCCCAAGAATAGGGAAAATTCTTTCTAAAACTTGGGGCTTAACTTCTGAAATCATGAATGCAAAAGGAACAACAACAATAGATTACAACATTATTCAACAAGAAGAGAAAGACTGGTGCAATAAATCCATAATAAATAACAATGGACAAACAAGACATAAGAAAAAACCTTCAGCTCAGAGTTGGAAAATTAGATTGAGTGAAGAAGAATTTGCAATTTGAAAAAAAAAACAAAAAAGACATTGTCTTTTCTTTGATGGGGCATCAAAAAATAACCCCGGGAAAGCAGGGGCAGGAGGAATCATACTTGATCCTGATGGGAAAGAAATAGTTTCATATGAATGGGGCCTCGGAGAAGTTTCAAACAATAAAGTTGAAGCTTACAGTCTGCTAATGGGGACAACAATAATTAAAAAAAGATTGATTTGAGACCCAATCATAATAGGAGATTCAACCATAATAATAGAGGCAATGGCTAGAGATAAAAATCCCAACAATGTATTCATAAATAGAGTATATAAGAGGATCAAAAAGAATTTAGAAGGCTCAGGAGTTGTGACTGGTAGATCAATATGCAAATCAAGCAGTCAAAAGAGCAGAAGGGAACACACGGGATAATGAAGAGATATATCACACCTCCGTTCCATAAGCCCACATCATATGTCATGAAGCATGAATTTGTTCAAATAAGAAACAATGAACATTCCCAAATTTGTTTCAAAGGGACAACAAGGAATCAGCATAAAGATATCCCTGCAAAAGAATCACGAGATTTCAAAGGAAAAAGCAGGGGGAATCCAAAAACATCATTCACACTGAAAGGCAAGGATGATCGCGATCAAGCTCTCATGCATTTCGCAGCAAAACATCTCATCAGGGACATGTATCATATCAATCCTTCTCTTTTAAAGCATCACTCGGTCTGCACTAATCCTTGCAGTGTTAATCTCAGACAAATCCGCTCCCATCATCTGCTCCACACCACCTTTGCATTGCCTCTTGCAATTTTGCCCTCTCTGAGCCTCCATTCGATTCTCTTCCTGCACATCTGGCATCATAACAATCCTCATCTGGAGGCTAACATTAGACATCAAACAAGCAGTCCCTTGGGAAGCTCAGTGTAGCAACTTCAACTTCACTCTCCTTCACTCCATTGTGCTCTCATCTCTCCTATAATCTTAGATAGTTTGAGGCCTGTCGTAGGCTTGCCAACACACAGGTCACCCAACCTCTCTCGCTCCTCCATTATAACACACATGATTCCTCTACTTGTCAACTCCCATTCAGTTATACTCCACTCTATTTTTTATACATCTTTTCAGGAACATCAATATACAAACTCTTCAGCAGACAACATAGTCACTCATTGCAAAAGAACAACATACAGTCACAGTAGCAAAAGGACCATTTCAGGCAACAAAAGGCACAGGAACACCAATAGCAAAAGGAATAGCAAGCATTTCAAAAAGTCAGAGAAGGAAGGGAATCAAATGGAATTCAATCCCATAGAAAAAGCAACAAGGAATGATGCATGTCCAACATGCAAAGCGAATAAATTCATGATCAACAGACTCCAAGAATCGCTGAAAGACCTCAGGGCTGAAATGAGAATGGAGTATAGTTATCAAAAGAGAAGCATGGAAGCTCAGAAAGAAGAGATCATGGCTCTCAAAAACAAATGCGTGCATTTAGAGGAGGCAGTGGCATATTTCAAAACCACCACCATGAGCCAAGAAGGCGAAAACTCTGTCCATTATGGCAAGAAGAAGCAACCCTCTCAGGAACAGTCAGTGTATAAGCCATGAAAAACATCAAGAAAATCAATGTTATGTAAATTTACTCTACTTGCAGGTCAATTTGTAAGACAATACACTAGGATAGTTATAGAAATCTATAAAATTTTGGAATCAAGCACAGGAGTAGGGACTGTGTTCCTAGCACATTCTCAATGCTTGGTTTTCATTATCGCCGAATGTAATAAGAGCTTGCTCCATCTCATCTTTTGGTAATATAGCCACTACCCGACCTTGTTAAAAAAAAAATATTAAACCCAAGGGATAAATATTATAAACCCAAGGGATATAAACCCCAAGATAAATATTAATACAAGAAACCAAATTGATTATAAACGCACACGAAAAATATTTAACTCAAGGGAACAATGTTAAATCTTCTCGAATAATATAATTTGAATGTATATAAACCCCAACAAAAATATTATACACCATTTAATAAACATGTCAATCGATGTCTAGCCATGGTTGATTTTCATTTTCATACAATGTTTTGTGCAAAGGAACGATAGACCATCGTCAAACATTAAGCCCTAACATTAATACTATAAATGTAAAGAATATTAATACATTAAAAACCATTAACACATTAATATAGTGCATTATTATCAATACATTAATATTGATACATGATAAACCAATAAAACATTATAAATCATTAATACATTTGCATTAATACATTACAAACCATTAATAAATTTTAAACCATTAATACATCAAAACATTAATAACATAAGCCTCAAGAATATTAATATATTAAAACCCAAGGGATTATAAACCCAAGAGAATATGTTTTTTTCAAGGGTGGTTCACGAACACTGAGTGGCCATTACATCCACGGGAAAATCTAGGTAGATCAACCCAAAGGGATCTACCCGTCGGCCAAACTAGCAAGGCCTAACCACAAGGGCATCGAGGAGATTTGACCCCGTGACCTCCTGATAAGCAAGGTACTTAACAACAAGAACTCGACTAATTGATGTATCCCTTGGGGCTTAACCCAAGGAAACCACCACCCTACCCCCCCTTCTCTCTGGAAACCACCACCCTACCCCCCCTTCTCTCTCTCTCTCTATATATATATATCTTTCATAGTTTTAATTTAGCTATCAATAATTATTAAGTGAATGATAGAGATTTAATCTCCTTAGATTATTCTAGAATATTCATAATAGCATATACAAATCAAAGACTGAGATTTACGTCCAAAGTAGTTATGTTGTTCTTGCTCTTTTAATTAAATTGATTAATTTAAATAAATTCTATATGACGAAGTGTCATGTGAAATGAGTTATGGTTTTCTAAGCATGTGGTATTGATAAGGCATGGTGTAGGTCCATGGTGTAATAAACATCCCTATATATAGATCATGAATCTCCACAGTAGATGGGGGTAAATCTCCGTGGATAAGAATCTCGTTCCATGTTTTTTCAAATGTATATATGTTTACTTGATATATTAATTCATTTTATAATTAGCAATATAATAATACCTTAAAATAGAGTTATGATATAATTAGTTTTATGTTTTCAATTTTAACATTAAGAAATAAGTTTTTTGTGTGTTAATTATGAATTCATGCTATTGGTATTTACATCGTAAATGCCATTTAATTTATATAGTAACTTTAATCTTAATCTTAATAATAAAATGTCACTATTTCACCCATCAAATGAATATTTCAAAAACGTGCGACCATTTGAACCCACACTACTTGAAACACAAATTGTGAACCATACCACTTAAACTAAATTCCTTTAGCAATATTATTATTAGTATTAATATTCATAATAAACTTATTATTAATAATATCAATATTATTAATTATTACAAATTTATTTTTATATTAATATTAAACTAAATATCAATATCAATATTAAATTTATTAAGATTAAATTTAAGCTTATTGATAAACTCTTATTCCATATAATAGCAGTTACACAATTTTATGTCCAATTGAGGAAATATATCCCATGCAAGTTTAACGCAATGAAAAATATATGGACTCATTTATCATATTTTTATTAGTAGTACGATCCAAATTTTCATTCAAAAGGAATTGGCAAGTCCGTTTACCTATCAGCATGGGGTTTTAAGAATTTTAAGCAATCCTTTTTTAAAAATATAAAAAATCATAATTAAAGAATAAAACGAAAAATATAACAATAATGTATTGAATTGAATTTTCATAGAAAATGATATAAATATTTATAATTAAAAAATAAAACAATAATGTATTAATGTATTGAATTTTCATAGAAAATGAGTTTATAATTAAAAAATAAAACAATAATGTATTAATGTATTGAATTTTCATAGAAAATGAGTTTAGATGAATTGTTTGCTTTTATATACTATTATTTATAATGTCTCATGAATGTGAATAATTCTTAAAATAAAACAATATCATACAAAATAAATTTTGATTTACATTTAATGATTAAATATAAAGTTTATTAGATTTTTTTTAGTTTTTCAAATAAAGAATTATTGTCTACCAAGTTTAATATAATCTATTTTTTTGAATTTTAATTTATAATGTCTTACAAATAAATACATGTTCATAATCATTAAACTTACTTAATCTATATATTTAATCAATTAATTCGTTCTTAAATATTTATAGAAAAATGTTTGATAATTAGTTCACTTATCCGGATATATACCTTCTATGACACAAAGCATCAATTGGGGTATTTTCTTCATTGTAGAGAAAGGCATCAAGCTCAGGTAGATACCTACTTTATGATTACAATTTGATTCAGTAAATTACAAAGCACAATTTGACTCAACTAATTAGAAAGCTAAAAAATATTTGTAGACAACTTTACGAACAATTGATAACCATATCTTGGTGTAAAATTATTCTGACACAAAGCACCAATAGAGTACCATCTTCATTACAGGGAAGTCCAACGAGCTGCACAGAAAATTTATATTTCATTCTCAACTAAATCCACCATTCCATTACTATTTGACTAACAATTTAACAATTAATTACAAAACTAAGGATTGTTTATAGAGAACCTTCTAATAAATTGATAATCGCTTCGCCTATCCTGGTCTGGACCTACTCTGTCACAAAGCACCAAATAAGACTTAACTTTTGATAGTGCACACAATATCATATATTCACATCAAATAAGATTACATATAAATACATTTAGTGTTGTCTCAAGATAGGTAGACTATCTTGGACACACAATCATCTGGTTGAGAGAATATCTCAACCACACACCAATCTAGGAACTTCTAGATATAACAACCCTAAAGAATAGGAACAGACTCCTCTAGATAGAAAGTCACAACTGAGACAAGTAGGAATTACATATTCCAACACACCCCCTTAATGAGTACTTGTCTCGATATCAATCTGCAAAGTCTAGTTCTGGTCCAATTTGGCAATTACACATTGTACCTTTTTCATGCAAACATCATCAAATTGTCGACGTCCATATAAAGGAACAACCATCCACCGAAATGCATGGGTACCCAACCGCTGGTCTAATAGGAAGTCCTTCACATACATGGTTCATCCAACTTCTTGATGAACTTTCTTTGACTTGGTCCTTTACACTTTGATATTATTCCATCTCACAATTCCCCCACTTAATCGAAGACTCAATTCTTCGATTACATATCAAGCTTAGATACGAGTACACCTGCCACCCTCATACCTACCAAGTGGTTGATTCCACAACTTGATGTCATTAGGGAACACATAACAAAGGGGTATGCATGCCTCTCTGGGTCTTACAACCATATGCCCTTTTAATATACTCCAAGCTTAAGAAGATACTAGGTACATAAAACATTTCAATGACCACAACGAACTATTACAAAGCAATCTATGACATGTAGATTTGCTATAATTACAATGTGTGACTCATACTTTATCACTGTCATAAGTCTATTCCACAAATTCACACTAACTCACACAAACTTTTACTTAGATGTCCATCATCCCTTAATTTTTAATGTAGCTCCTTTGCCTCCTCTTTTGAATTGTTCATATCATCCTCAACATTTTCTTTGGCATTTTCAATGTCATTGTCCAATAGTTATTTTTGAATTCCATATTTACATGGGTTTGGATTTCCATATTCACATAAATGTGATTTGCTAGAGTAGCCAATTCTAACAAAATCACTCCACATGGAATTGGCTAAACTCAATAAAGTTATCTTAAATAATCCAAAATACTAACATAAATCCGTGAACCAATCACTTCATAAAATATGAACTTATTCTTTACCATAGCCACAAAAAGGTTACCGTAAGAGTGTCATGCATGCTTAATTGGTGACCGCTCTTAAAAAACAAACAAAAGCATGCACAAACAACCATGCTTTCAAACCTGAATCGGATGGCCGAACAGAAATCCGTTCAATAGCCAAAGGAGTCGCCAAAGACTGAATAAAACAGACACTCCATCACACAGTCTTTGGCCCGCCAGAACATCGCTTTAGGAACTTGGTTTCAACTTGCCCGTTTCCATCGCAATCTGCACCCCATTTCTTCAAAACAATCTCCATTTCTTTGGACACGAGCTCCAATCCAGTCCACTCGAACTGAACCTTGATAGTCCCATCAATCTGCAACCCCACTCGAAGTATTCAAAGCAACACTTAGCACGCCGCATTCAACTAGCCACTGCTGGCTGATCCATGTCACAAAACCCAGACTCTAACACCAAACAACAACCCGATATCGGATTCATCATAGGCTCAAATCAAGAACGTTGGTCTCAAGTGAGGAAAGCCTGCCTTTATCGTCTCTCTCACACACATCGGACACAACTGCGGCTCTTCCACAACTCCAACCACAAGCGTCCTCGCACCAAAACAGAGCGTACATGCCTTAGATGTCAGATCCACGTAGGCTACCACCGACCCGCTACAACATGTCCGAGTCTTCTGCACAGATCTTCTACCTTTGCATAGCTTCAAGGGCTCGATCAATGCAACAACACCTTATTTGTTTGACATATCATCTCACTCCACGACTAGAGCATATTAACTCACTCACTCGACAGCAGATCCACGTAGCAGTTAAACTGCACCTCCTCCTTCATGGCAAAGCGCTCCAGCAAAGAGGGTGTTGACCTTGAATCCACCAGAAATCGACAGATACACCTTGCTGCGACCTCCTCTGGGCGTACGAGAGACAACGCCTCCACGATCAACACAGCGAGCTCAACTCGATGATCAACACTAAGCTGAATAATTTGACGTATATATCGCTCTTGAGATTCTTGGTCAAGCAAAGGCCGTCTTACCGCATGTCGGACAGGAGATCCAAACTCTCTATGAAGTCTTTTCTTAATAGGTTCACCTTTTAATGATCGAAGAGCATTCATCACAACCTCATAACACTATTCTCGCAGGGCAAGTGCAACCTGAATGCAGGAGACTTCTGCTGCAAAATCTCGAACGATGAAGCGGTGCCACGGTGGATCGTCCCTCCATCAAGATGCAACAGATCGACCCTCCAACAGATCTGCCCTACAACAACCACCAGCTGCAACGATCCAATGTAGGCAACGTTCACCAAAAAACAAGTTGTGTTCACCAAGTGGCGAGAGCAGACAATGTTAAGAAAAGATTCAGAAAATTGCTCGATGGACAAACTAAAAAAAATTAAACAAAATATCCTCTTTTATTTCCCTTAAAAAAATTAAACAAAATATCCTCTTTTATTTCCCTTGGCCTAGGGCCTCACGGCTCTGATACCAACTTAAATTTTGGTAGTGCACACAATATCATATATTCACATCAAATAAGATTACATATATATACATTTAGTGTTATCTCAAGATAGGTAGACTATCTTGGACACAATCACATGGTTGAGAGAATATCTCAACCACACACCAATCTAGGAACTTCTAGATATAACAACCCTAAAGAATAGGAACAGACTCCTCTAGATAGAAAGTCACAATTGAGACAAGTAGGAATTACATATTCCAACAATGCACAGATCCTTATATTTCATTTTCAATATCATCTTCATCGGGTCAGTATCTCCTTGATTAAATCATGGTCAGGAAAAGTTTTCTAAAGTTATTTCCATTCCGAAAAAGGACTCTGCACAAAAATTCTTATTGATTTTAACTTGGAGAGTGAAAACAAATATTCAAATCTAACCTCAAAAAAATGTATTCAATTAGGGAAATACAACAAGATTTCACTTACAATGAATTTCGATTGCAACCAAATCTATGTGGCTTCAACTCCTCTGTGCGCTATGGTCGAGTTGGGTGTCTCAACCCCATTAGTTGGATGTCTCGACGATGACTCTTTAGGTATGATATTTCACTTCAATGTTATGATCCATCTTAATCTTCAAAAAATCTATAGGGCTATGGAAATCGATCAAGGGAGGGCAGCGGTATGATTGTTCCTAATCTTCACTTCAGGTATGATCTTTTGCTTCAGCATTATGATCCATCTTAATCTTCCTTATGGCAAGTGGCTGATAGAAGGAAATGCTATGATCCAAAATATTCATGAACAAAATCTTTCTTACAGAAAACCTGTTTCCTAGATATTTTGAATGTCATTTTTTTGGATTTTATTGAGCTCAAGAGGGTGTTTCATAACCCGGTGCCACGTTGTTGTAGTTGATTGTTTGTATTTTTTAATCGAGGAGGATGTGATTTTTTGGATTTTTTTTTAAGGTAACATTAGGGCATTCCAAAATCCCAGGTCCCACGTTGCTAACAACAATAGAGGATGGAAGACCTTTCATAACTGTAGCACGATGTTCTTTCTCATTATATGTATTAATTGTTAATGATAGATATGTGGCAAATTTTCACTGTAATTTTGTAAATTTAGAATTACTGAGTTGTTTTTTAGTTTGGTTTACCTTCCCATATCCCTTCACTTCATGTTAATCTTGATAGTTGACAATCAACAAATGGTTTGGTAAATTTTTAATCATGTTTTGTAAAACAATAATTTAAGTATGATTTAAACATGTGATTTAAATATGCAAGAATGTTAGTGGTGTGAATTTCATCCATTGATGTAGTGGCAAGGACGAGAATATACTGGCATCTTTCAATTTAGACCATCAGATCAAAAAGATTAATTAGCAAAAAGATTAAATTGGCCAATACCAACACAGGAATGCCTATTGGTGTAAATATATTAAGAATTTTATTTTTATTGTTAACAATATTAGAATGTAAATATAGGAATAATTCAATTTTAAACGTACAACATTAAAAAAAAACTAATATTCTTGGGATCTAAATTAATTATTTTTACTATAATTTACTAAAAATTAAAAATTAATATATATATATTGGCTTCCATGCAATTGGACATTTGTTGGTTGCGTGTGGTCATCCAAGGTGGAATCGAGACCTTAACAAGGTAGATTGGACACAGGGGACTGAATGATTTCCATCCAGAACATAAGCCCCACCATTCTGAACATATGGATCCTCTAGGACAACCACTAGCCTTTAAAAATATGCAGGTGGGGGAACTGTCAATGGATGGAGATCCTTCCACGCTGCAAACTAATTGGAATCACAAGCAGGATATTCACCCTATTTCTCTTGCTTCTACAAAATCGAGAGGGAAATTTACAATGGACTGTAACCTAAAACATCGGTCAAATACATTGGTGTTAATGGGACCTCTTTAGAATAAATTTGACCTTTGTGTTGAGTCTATGTGTTTTGGAACCTTTCAATGATTTGAAATTAAAAATTGAAGGTTTCTTGTAAAGTTTTGCAAGCTAGTTCATGTCTTGTGGGAAATGGATCAATATTGTAAAAGCACACAAACTAAGTTAAATTTTGCAGCTTTTAATAGTGAAAAATAGACAACAAGCAACATCACAAAACAAAAATTTGATGACGGAGTTCACCCCTCTTGGGCTACATCTCCGGGTCTCGCTTCCAATGTCGACCCTTTATATTATATGCTCAAATGTGAAATTAAATCAACGTACAATACTCAAATTGAAAAAATAACACTGCCATTGTGTCTAGAACACCCAGAAACCCTTATTTAAGACTGAAAAATGCCCAAGTTAGTCCTCCTCCTTCATTTTTTTGCTAATTGTTCTGCAAAATCAACGCCAATAATTTCACGTGGGTTCGACCACAAATATCACAATGTTGGGTGCAATTTGTCGGACAATTAGTTTGACACCCATGCCCTTATTCTCCACCTTTGGTCGGTCACATAGTGATCAATGCAACCTAGGGGCACGTGCCAAAGGCCACGCGCTCGCTGATCCCTACTCCTGGTCGCATGAATTTAAATGTAATTGGGGACTGGGCGTGGGAAGGATGCCACGTGCCTTCCCCCTCCCGAACCTCTCACCAACAGTTATGTGGTATGCCATATAACTCAGGGTTGGCTCCATACTCCCTGCCCCTTCCGCCTTTCCGCATGTTTATGCCATAATACATATCGCCTAACCGACCCACTCCCAAATGGTGAAACCATTATAGTTTAAATAAATGTGATCCACTACATATAACAAAAACCAATGCGTGGTGTAGTGGTAAGGCAGAGGTTTGTGTTGTTGGAGGTTACAGGGTCAAACCCTGGGGAGGTGATTCGGTTGAACAACCAAAATTTTGTACAAAGAACCAGAGCCACATGGTGCCTTTCTACAGGGCCATGTGTCAGCCGTTAATTTGGCCACGTGGTGGCTTGTGATTGGCCCAACTACTATCACCACCAACCAATAGAAACTTGCGACTTATCCTCATGGTATTGGCCTATCTTACAACTGTACCGCCTAGTTAGCCTGCTGACTTCAATTCCGTGTTAATGGACGGTCTGCCTAGTCATCTGCCTAGTCAACCATGCAAGTTGACTTTTTAGTTGTTTGTCAAAAACTTTAGAACACGATAACTACCTCATACAGAGTTAGATTGAGGTGTTTCAAGCATCATTGGAATTAGAACAACGAGATCTACGTTTTGGCATGGGTTTCAGAATAATTTTAACACTTTGATTTTTGAGTTTATTTTTTATCCCTGGATCATTCCTCCCCACTGGAAGCTTTTGGACCACCAAAATTCTATTTTTAATCAGCAAGTAAGTGTTGGTACAACTCCCTCACTTTTCCAATCTTAATCTACCTTGCTTTACTTGGATTGGTACCTTTGAGTCCCACTCGAAGATACTCTACATTGCCTCCACATGAAGTCCTGATCCTCATGTCAAGAATTGAGTCTTCCTGCAACTCATTTAAATATCCAGGAGAAAAATATTTAATAGATTGAATCTTAACATTCTCTTCTTGATCATCAATCATTAGAGGCTCATACAATCTCAAGCTTTCCACATTCACAACAGAATAAATTTGCATGTAATGTGGAAAATTTAATCGAAAAACATTGTTACCAATCTTCTCCAATATTTTGAAAGGAATATATCTGATTGGCTTGATAATTTTACCTTCACCTTGTAGTATTTCATTGTTGATGTACAACCAAAATTGATATCCCACTTGGAAATCATGATCAACTCGATGTTTGTCATGTCTTGCTTTGTATTTAGCTTTGGTTTTCTCTAGCTGTTCTTGTACTCTTTGATGCACTAGCTGAATTTGTTCAATGAAATGCTTGGCCTTGTCCACATCACTATGTCCATTTACTACAATATCTTTACAAAAGATGAAATCCAAAGGAGACTTTGGAAAGTATCCCAAACAAGCTTGAAATGGAGATACTTGTGTAGATGAATGCTTGGCACAATTGTAGGCATGTTGGATGTAATGCAAATGCTCATCCCAAAGTTTAGGGTGTTTACCACAATATTTGCGAAGGAGATGTACTACTATTCTGTTCACTACTTCCATCTGACCTTCGATTTGTGGATGAAATGTGGTGCTCTTCTTCAACTTTGTGTCCATGAGTTCCCATAAACTTGACCAAAACTTCTCGACAAATCGAGAATCTCGATCATAAATAATAGAAATGGGTAACCCAAAGTGAACCCATACATTTTGGAAGAACATATTTCTGGTTTGTTCAACTGTAACATGTTTCTTACATGGCATCAACACACACATTTTGATGAAACGATCCACAACAACACATAGATAATCATGACATTTTCTAGACAATGGTAGCCCCCCCACAAAGTCCATAGAAATACTTTCCCAAGGACGAGAAGGAATAGGAAGTGGAGTGTAAAAACCCAATTTCCTATTTCTTGGCTTGCTAATAGCACACATAGAACATCCTTTCACATATTTTGAAACAATTTCATTCATGCGAGGCCAATAATAATACCTCTGGATTTGAGCAACTGTTTTTCCTACACCAAAGTGACTAGCAATAAGAGAAGTGTGGGATTCCCTTATGACATTGACTCTTTCACCTTGTGGAACACATAAATTTCCAAGATGATACAACAACTTGTTATGAACATGATAATCTAACTCTTCAACATGATTTCCTTGACTCAAAGTTGCATAAACATCTTTAAAATCTTCATCTTGAGCATACTGTTCAATATAACTTTCATGCATGATTGAGTTATGCTTAAGAATGATAGATGCATTAAAAATAGGCCTTGATAACATATCTGCAACTTTTTTGTATATACCTTTCTTGTACCTGATTACCAAATGAAATTGTTGTAGGAATCCCATCCACCTGAAATGTCTAGCTTGTTGTAGCTTGGTTTGCAATTGTAAATATTGCAAAGGTTGATGGTCAGTATGAATAATTGTTTCTTTACCCATCAAATAATGCTTCCATTTCTTCACGCTTTGTACCAAACCATACAACTGTTTATCAAGTTGTATAGTTAATTACTGTATTGGTAAAGATTTCAGAATGGTAACAAATTGGACTACCATGTTGCATCAAAACTGCTTCAATAGCATATTCACTTGCATCGATTTTAATATCAAATGGCTACTTAAGCTCTGAGAAGTGCTAGAACTGGTGTTGTACTGGTTTTCTATTTCAAAGTGTCGAAGGATTTCTGCTACTTGCCTCCCCACTGAAAGACTTGTTTCACACTTGTCAAAGCATGTAATGGTACTGCAATGAATGAGAAGTTAGTTATAAATTTTCTCCAATATTGGGCTGCTCCCAAAAAGCTCTTAACTTCTGTTACAATGTTGGGTTTATGCCAATTCACAATGACATCAACTTTTGAGGGATCAATCTTCAATTCACCCCCTCCTACAATATGACCCAAATAAAATAAAGAGGTTTTCACAAATTCACATTTTCCTTTTTCAAAACATATAAAACTTGTTTCACATGCTTGACACGCTCTTCACGAGTCTTACTGAAAATCAGAATATCATCTAAGTATACTATACCAAAATCATCAAGGAATAGTCAGAACACATCATTCATAACTCTCATGAATGTTGTAGGTGCATTACTGATCCAAAATGGATTTTGGATAGACTTCGAAGTCTAAATGTTCCTCACCAAGGAAATGGAAAGTCCAAGGATGCTCCTAGAAATAGCCCCATTGCAGAGATCTTTTCCTTTTGAATCTACTGCAACTTGAATGGGCTAAAATGGACTTAGGATGCAGAAGTTATCGCAGAAAGAAGTTGCCCTTTGTTCTTTGGAAAAAGAGGCAAAATCCCCTAAAAATAGAAAAAAAACCCTTATAAAGGGAAATCGCATCAGAGATGGTCCAAGAGGCGGACTTAAGCGGAAAGGGAAGAGACCCTCGATTGCCGATCCTTGACATATTGGGTTGGAGGCAGGCCTGTGCAAATAACATAAGGAAAGGACCCGGGCCGATGCGACATTGCGATTGCCGATATCGGCGATTAGTGGATCGGCGTTGGCGATGCCACGAGGCAAGGAAAGGACCCCTGGGGCTATGCGACATGCGATTGCAATATATCACATCGCAACATCGCATCGCAACGATATAAAGGGGCGATAACATGCTGGACTCGACGAAATTTATAAGCAAGGTATGATAAATTTTGAGTTTCGATATATGTTGGGTTTTCTGTCTATTGATGCATTTTGGGATAAAAACCGAAATACAAAGGAAAAACGCCTGAAGCAATAAAGCCGGACTTGAAGGGGAATTAGAGGCGCAATTCATAAAATTTGAGTTTCGTAAATGTGGGATTTCAGGCGGGCCTTAGGTGCAAAGCGGTATTGGGTTGGCTCCGCCCGATCCCACACACTGGTCGACACGTGGCTGGCGGAGGAGAGAGGAAAAACGCCTTTTCGGGTGGGTAACCTCCCTACTCCTAAGCCGCCCAAAAATGGATATCGACCGTTGGATCGGAGATCCTGCAGATCAACGGTGGGGATTGCGATAGCGGCCAAAGGCAGACTCGATGCGATAATAGCACAGATGTGATAATACTTGAAGTCCGATAAAAGGCATTTTAATGAGTTTTTCAATGTATTTCCTGTGTATTTAGGATTTTGCCCAATATGCCTATGCGATGCGATATGCTACCTAGTGGCGGACTCGATAGGGATTTTAGGGGCGATTTAATGGAATTTCACATTTGGATTTCACGCCCGATAGTGTATTTTCGGGAAATTCTATGTGTAATGGAATTTTGTCTATTTTTGGGTTTTTTCCTGGAAGAAGGCCCCGAATCCTCTGTAACCACTCCAGGTCATCATGCCATGCTGCAAGCAGGCGTTTTTGGCAGACAATGATGCGTTTGAAGCCACAGAGCCACAGAGCCAGATGGCAGTCGAAAATACAACGCGCAGATAAGCCGCAGAGGGATGATAGCACGCGGAGAAACAGCTGGGGAAGCCAAAGAGCCGGGAAAATGCCTCAAAGAAGCTAGAAGGCCCAATTGACAGGGGTGGGCGAGAGCAGGAGGTCCAAGAAGGAGAGCTGTTAGCTGAGAAAGCGAACAACCAGAGAGCATGATTAATAGGTAGCAAAGCTGCAAGAAGGTCGCTAGGAGACCTAATGAATCATTGATGCATGTAGAGGCCGTGAGAGAGAGAGCTCAGAGGAGCGAAGAGAAAGAGCTAGAGTGAGGGCCAAGAGCTTTAGAGCCAAGGGATAAGATGGTGTTCTGAGCCCAATGTTTATGTGTAAAACTTTGGAGTTGAGTGTGGAACTTGTAAAAGGACTGCTGCCATAATCCCAGAGAGCCTAGTTGGGTTGACTAGAGCTCAAGGTGATGTAGCCCAAGAGTTTTCGGTGAACTCCATATTAAACTTGTTGTCTTATGTGTGATGCTCATTTGCTGCATTGTTTCACTGTTATATGTTCTATATCAGTTTAAGAAAATCAATTTACAACACATAAACAGTTTTAAGACAAACATAAGCATACACCTTATTGTCAAGCACATCATTAGTTCCGCATTGGTTAATCTTAGATTGTCTTGGGAATAATTAAGCTTTGGAAGTGGGAGAGGTTCTTGTAATCTCACAAGAAGCCTTTAGTGCCCCATTTTCAGATCAGGTGGTATCAGAGCCTGAGATTGATTAACCTCACCTTCAAAGAAAGTTATATCATAATGCTTGATTGACAGAGCAAAGATTGCTTGTATGAAAGGTGTTTAAATAGTCAGAGGTTGATTGTGTGCTTGTTTGCAGACTAACTATTGTTTGAGTTTGTAGAGGTGAAGGGAAAGCTATTAATAGCTCAGTCCAGGAAGGACAAGAAGGAAGAAGGGCTGAAGGCATTCTTCTTTCCCAGAGGACCTCAAAGCAATCCTTGAAGCACAAGAGGTTTGTTGAAAAAGGTTGCTTGAATAAGCTCTTTATTAATCTTGTTTGAATTTCTTTTGTTCATTGGCATAATGACAACTTCTACAAGTGTGTCCTCAAATTCCTCCTTCATCACAAGATTCTTTGATGGAGACCTGAAGAAAGACTTGTTCATCATGATGGACAAGGTCAGGGAAATGTATGAGGATGGAAGGAAGAGTAGCATACTTAGAGAGCATTTGAATTCTATGGAGGAAGAGAAGTAGATGCTTTCTGAAAAATTGCAGGAAATGGAGAGGCAACTTCATATTGCAAATTTGAACTTGAAAAGGATGCATGAGTTGGAGTCACAGCTCTTTGTTGCCACAGAAGCCTTGGTCAAGTATCAGCTTGAAGAAGAGGTAAACCATTCCAGTTTGTCTTCAAATTCTTCTAAGAATGCTTATATTGGTTCTTTTGAAAAACATACTAGAGGCATAGGTTCCAAGCTAATGTCAAAGATGGGCTATGAAGGAAAAGACTTGGGTAAACATGCACAAGGTATTGTTGAGCCAATAATAGTTGAGGAAAGGCCTAAGTATATGGGTCTTGGTTATGGAGAGTCTTATGGAGAAAGTTCCAAAGCTTCCATAAAGGCCATTGAAACAGCTCCAAGAAGGAGTTGCATTGCAGGTCTTCTACCTCAAGAGTGTGAAGATTGTATTCAAGAGGAATGCAATAGCTTGAAACATCATTTGCAGGATGCAGGTGCTCAAAAGCACACACTTGGAACAGAGAGTTGTGGAAACTCTGACATCCTTGAAGAGATTGATGGTGTTCCAAAGGGAGCCACTTCTTCATTCAATTCACCTCCTCATGAAGGCAATAAAGGTGAAAAAGAGAGGTATAAATCTGGTTCTCAACATATTCCTTTTGATTATGTGAAGCATGGTAAATTTCCATATAAGCATGGGAAAAGAATTGCATGTTCCTTTTGTGGTTTGGATAACCATCATATATCTAGATGTTGGAAGAGAATGGTCACATACGGGAAACTTTTGAAAGAAAAGAAGCAAGAAGCCAAAAGTAAATTGGACAAGGCAAATCATGCTGTCAAGAGGATGCACATGTGTTGCACTTACCGCCATAAGCAAGGGCATCTTGCTGAAAGGTGTTGGACTCTGAATCCAACAATGCTTCCAAAAAAGCTAAAGAAAGTGGAAAGAGAGGATGGCAGAAATGGAAAGGAAGATTCCATGAATGATGTATCTCAGGATGATTCACATGTTGATGCTGATGTGTAGACAAAGGAAGGACCTTTGAAATAGATTGGTAAGAAATGGTTAGAGTTCTTATCCAATTAAAAGTTGCATTTCTATTGATATAATGCATCTATTTGCATTTCTTTGGTAATTGAATGCAAGTTACAGGACTTTACCAAGAAGGTGAATGGGAGAAGTTGAGTAGGAGGCTCACTTTGTTGCTGCAACATTATATTTCATTTCAGCTTCGAAAGTACAATGTGCTTAAGTGAAAGTTGAAGGATGAAATGCATGCATGAGCATGAGATGCATGAACACAGGGATGTTGATGTTTTCCTTGTATTTGAACATGTATGTGTAATTAACTTGAAGGGCTGATTGCTTTAAACATGCATGTAATATTGACTTGAGAAAAGTTGATTTGGTCTCCAAGATGGAGATAATGATGAAGTGTTTCATCTTTTAAAAAAGAGTCCTAATGGTCTTTTTCTACATGCTTGACTTGAAGGGTCATTTGTTTTAAAGGCATGTTTTGTGGGCTTGTTATCTAGTCCATCATTTGTATGTAGATGTAAGACATGGAGGTGTTCACAAGATGTGAAATCTGTTTCTTTTGTGAAGCAGGAGTTTAGTCCATCTAGTTGTTGTTTGTGTTTCTGTTGTTGTTAACAGTTGTTGTTGACAGCTTTTCAAACAGGTACAAATGAAAGTTTTTGTGAAGCAGATGTACTTCACATTTGTTTGAGCCACCTTGGATCAATGATCAAGGCAGAGAAGTTCAAACTACCTTCTATGACCATCTTAGCAGGAGTTCTGCAGGAAGGCAAGGAGGAAGACAGTTCTTCCTAGGAGGACCAACACATCCAGGAAGGAAAGTGGTCAAAGGCTTTGGTTCAGAGGCACTATGCAAGGCAAGTGTGTGGAGGCTGAAAGAAGAGGGTGTTGTTACTCTCATTTACTATTCAGATCAATATATCAGTGTTTTGGAGACCAAAATTTCTTTTAGTGGGAAGGTGTGATCCAAAATGGATTTTGGATAGACTTCTAAGTCTAAGTGTTCCTCACCAAGGAAAATGAAAGTCCAAGGATGTTCCTGGAAATAGCCCCATTGCAGATATATTTTCCTTCTGAATCTACTGCAACTTGAATGGGCTAAAATGGACTTAGGATGCAGAAGTTATCGTAGAAAGAAGTTGCCCTTTGTTCTTTGGAAAAAGAGGCAAAATCCCCTAAAAATGGCAAAAAAACCCTTATAAAGGGAAATCGCATTGGAGATGGTCCAAGAGGCAGACTTAAGCGGAAAGGGAAGAGACCCCTGATTGCCGATCCCTGACATATCGAGTCGGAGGTAGGCCTATGCAAATAACATAAGGAAAGGACCCGGGCCAATGCGACATTGCGATCGCCGATATCGGCGATCGGCGTCGGCGATGCCACGAGGCAAGGGAAGGACCCCCGGGGCTATGCGACATGCGATTGCGATATATCACATCGCAATGTCACATTGCAGCAATATAAAGGGGCGATAACATGCCGGACCCGACGGATTTTATAAGCGTGGTTCGATAAATTTTGAGTTCCGATATATGTCGGGTTTTCTGTGTATTGATGCATTTCGGGATAAAAACCAAAATACAAAGGAAAAACGCCCGAAGCGATAAATCTGGACCTGAAGGGGAATTATAGGCGCAATTCATAAAATTTGAGTTCTGTAAAGGCGGGATTTCGGGCAGGCCTTAGGCGGAAAGCGGTATTGGGCTGGCTCTGCCTGATCCCACACGTTGGTTGACACGTGGCTAGCGGAGGAGAGATGAAAACTGGCTTTTCAGGTAGGTAACCACCCTACTCCTAAGCCACCCGAAAATTGATATTGACAGTTGGATCGGAGATCCCGCAGATCAATGGTGGGGATTTCAATAGCGACCAAAGGCGGACCTGATGCGATATTAGGGCGGATGCGATAATATTTGAAGTCTGATAGAAGGCATTTTAACGGGTTTTCCAATGTATTTCCCATGTATTTGGAATTTTGCCCAATATTCCTACGCGATGTGATATGCTGCCTTATAGCGGACCTGATAGGGTTTTTAGGGGCGATTTAATGGAATTTCACATCTAAATTTCACGCCCGATAGTAAATTTTTGGGAAATTCTCTGTGTAATGGAATTTTGTCTATTTTTGGATTTTTGCTTGGAAGAAGGTCCGGAATCCTCTGTTACTACTTCAGGTCATCATGCCATGTTGCAAGTTGGCGTTTTTGGCAGAAAATGATGTTTTTGAAGCCACAGAGCCACAAAGCCAAATGGCAGTCGAACAGACAACACACAGAGAAGCCGCAGGGCCGCAGAGTGATGATAGCACGCGGGGAAAAGGCTGAGGAAGCCAAAGAGACGAGAAAATTCCTCAAATAAGCCAGAAGGCCCAATTGACAGGGGTGGGAGAGAGCAAGAGGTCCAGGAAGGAGAGTTGTTAGCTGAGAGAGTGAACAACCAGAGAGCACGATTAACAGGCAACAAAGTTGCAATAAGGTCGCTGGAAGGTTCCTAAAGGTCACTGGGAGACCTAGCGAATCATTGATGCACGCAGAGGCCGAGAGAGAGAGAGCTCAGAGAAGCCAAGAGCTAGAGCCAGAGCGAGGGCCGAGAGCTTCAGAGCCAAGGGATAAGATGGTGTTTTGAGCCCAATGTTTCTGTGTAAAACATTGGAGTTGAGTGTGGAACTTGTAAAAGGACTGTTGCCATAATCCCAAAGAGCCTAGTCGGGTTGACTAGAGCTCAAGGAGAGGTAGCCCAAGAGTTTTGGGTGAACTCCATATTAAAATTTCTGTCTTATGTGTGATGCTCATTTGCTGCATTGTTTCACTGTTATATGTTTTATATCAGTTTAAGCAAATCAATTTACAACACATAAACAATTTTAAAACAAACATAAGCATACACCTTATTTTCAAGCACATCATTAGTTCTGCATTGGTTAATCTTAGATTGTCTTGGGAATAATTAAGCTTTGGAAGTGGGAGAGGTTCTTGCAATCTCACAAGAAGCCTTTAGTGCCCCATTTTCAGATCAATTACAAATCCAAACAACATAACTAACCATTCAAACAAACCTTGTTTTGTCTTGAAAGAAGTTTTCCAAACATCATCTTCAACAGTTATTATCTGATGATAACCGATTCTCAAATCTAACTTAGTAAAGTAAACAACTTCCTTTAACTGATCTAGAAAATCATCAATGCAAGGAAGAGGAAAGCGATTATTTACCGTGATCTTGTTCAAATCTTTGAAATCCACACACATGTGTCATGTACCATCTTTATTTGGAACCAAGACAATAGGAGACCCACAAGGAGATGTGCTAGGATTGATGACCCCTTTGTCAAGAAACTCTTGAATTTTCTTCTTGATATCTGCATTCTCTAAGATTGACATTCTATACATGGCAATAATTGGAAGTTGTGCATCCTACTACAAGTGAATCTCCTGTTGGATTCCTCATTTTGGAGGTAACCCTTCAGGTTCCTGAAACATCTTGTCATAATTATCAACAACTTCAACCAATTCATGCTTGAGTTTAGAATCAATCCTGTGAAAGCTTTAGATTTAGTAGTATCTTTAGCTTTAATCATCAACAACACAAAATTCTTACTAGCATTTACAAACCTTTTCATATGACCAACACTAACAAGAGATAAGTTCATCGTCTTGTGATGTGATCTAACAATATAATCAACTCCATTTTTAAAAATATGATATTTTTTATCATGATGATAAAATATGGATTTTCAATCATACAAGTATGGACCCCCTAAAACAATTTTGCATATATCAAGTGGTACAACATCAAGCTCTACCTCATCTATAAAGTTAGCAGTGATGGAGAATTTGAGTTTACATTTTCTTGTCACTTTTAATTTGGCTTCATTGCATACCCAACCCAAAGGGTAAGGTTTAGTATGAGGTATAGTTTCTAGATTAAGTTTCTTGACAATAGCTTCAAAGATAAGATTGCCTTGGGATCCACCATCAAATAATGTATCAACTTTTGTATGTTTTGTAATTACCCTGATATGAAAAAGATAACTTCTTTATTTATCATTTTGAGATTCAATAAGCTTACTAGAAGAACTAGTAATCACATTAGAAGCTATACCTTTCATTCCCATGGATGTGATTTTGCTTTCATCACCTAAATCAGATCCTGGATCTTGTTGAGTTGTAGCAACAGTCTTTGTTTCCCCTTGTTATTGAAATTATTTGGTCCTCATTTTTGGATGTAATTTCCAACAATGGTCTTCATCATTGCTTTCTTATAAAAAATGTTTAAAAGTAAGTTTCTCTCCTTGTTTCTTGACAATAACATTCTTTTTGCCTTTGCCTTTAAAGTTCCCCTTTCCTTTCTCTCCAGATTTGGAAGGTTTCTTTCTAGTCTCTTGAGGAACATTCTTTCCTCTTGATTCTAAATGAGTTTCCTAAACACATACTTCATCTAGATTGGTGTGATTAAAAATAAGTATAATATGTCTCAAATAACTATGTAATCCACCTATGTATTTAAGGAGAGTATCTTGTGAAGACAAATCAACACACACAATTAGAGCTCTTCTTCTAAATTCTTGTGTGTAACTTTGGACATTATGACCTTTAGCTTGTCTAGATTTTTTCCAATCCATAATTTATTTTTGCATGTAAGCTAATGGATAAAATTGCCTTCTTAATGCAACTATAAAATCATTCCAAGAAGAGATAATTTTACCACTTTTCTTCAAATCTTCTTGAGTTGTGGCCTCTCACCAGATGAGGGTTGCACTTTCCAAACGAAGTGAAGAAATATATTGAATCCTGCAATACAATTTAATTTGACGAACCCGATTATCCAAATTTTCTGCACTTACTTCCCCATTGTACATAGGCAATTCAAACTTGACATCAAGCTTAATCAAAGGAGACTTAACATGTCCTTTTGGAGATGGAAGAGGAGTAGGTCTATGAGATGAAGGAGATGAAGAAGGAGATGACGATGGAGGTGAAGGATGAGGTGGAGGCGAAGGCTTGTTCCCATCACCACCATTACCTTTTGGATGATTAGAAATTTCTCCTTGCAACCTTGCTGTCCTCTCATTATACAACACTTGTCCTTCTTTACGTGCCATGACTAGTGGAGTTTGTGACCTCCTTGAACCAATTTTAGGGTTTGGTTCTTCAAACACTCCTTCTCCTCTTCTCAATTTAGACCTTGTAATCATTTAAGAAAAAACTTGCAAAAATTTTTAAACCTTCACAACAACCATGCTCTTATACCAAACTGATCTGAAATAAAAAATTGAAGGTTTCTTGTAAAGCTTTGCAAGCTAGTTCATGTCTTGTGGGAAATGGATCGATATTGAAAAAGCACACAAACTAAGTTAAATTTTTCACATTTAAATAATGAAAAATAGGCAAGTAGCATAAAAAAACAACAATTTGATGATAGAGTTCACCCCTCCTGGGTTACCTCTCTGGGTCTAGCTTCCAGTGTTGGCCCTTTATATTATATGCTCAAATGTGAAATTACATCAACATAAAATGCTCAAATTTCAAAAATAACATTGCCATTGTGTCCAAAACACCCAAAAACCCTTGTCTAGGCTCTTTTTGGGCTCAAAAAGGCTGAAAAATGGTCAAGTTAGGCCTCCATTTTTTTTTATAAGTATTCTGAAAAATCAACCTTCTGTAAAAAATGGCAACAAAATTCCTCTTTGGCGGATATGCAAGGAAAAAATTTCACATAGCTTCAACCACAAATTCCTTTATGTTGGGTACAATTTGTCACACAATTAGTTTGATACCCACACCCTTATTCTCTGCCTCTGGTCAGCCACGTGGTGATCAATGCAATCGCAAATCACGAGCTAGAGGCCATGCACCCGACAACCCCTACTCTTGGTCACCTGAATTTAAATGTGACTGGGGGTTGGGGGTAGGATAGAGGCCATGCACCTACCTATCCCTGATCCTAGTTGCATGAATTTAAATGTGACTGGGGGCTGGGCGCACGAAAGGTGCCATGTGCTCACCCCCTCTCGAACCTCTCGCCAACAGTTATGTGGTATGCCATATAACTCGGGGCTGGGGCCATACTCTCCACTCCTTCTTCTTTTTTGCATGGTCATGCCATAATACATAATCCAGGGTAGGGCGATCCCATTGGCCCATGCACCCCCCAGCCCCTCCCAACAGTGGAACCATTACACTTTAAATAAATGTGGCTGACTATGTATAACTAAAAACAATGTGTGGTGTAGTGGCGGGCCAAAGGTTTGTGTTGCATCTAAATTTTACAAGGAGCTATTGCTCTATGATCTTGTGCCTAAATTAAATTACCAAACAGAGAAAGAAAGACCAATAGAAAGATAAGAAATCTCCAATCCAAAATTATCAATCATGCATCAAGTAGTCATTTCTAAACTATAAGGAAATAAGAGCACAACTGGACTCCTCGCAGGTTGGGGAAGTGTTTTGAGTCTGATGCAAATTCCCGTGCTCCACTCAAGCGATTTACCTTGTTTGCACCTAATCTCGATCCCTACACACAATCAAAACCAAACATAGACGACAAGTGACCTTCATCAGAAGATCATTAGATAAAAAAGTAACATAATCGACCATATAGCACGCTAAATAAAAATTCATACACGGAAGGAACATGTGTTTCCATTAATCATGAAAAATAGATTAAAATTCTTATACCTTCACCTCAAAGCTTCCTCTCTGAAATCTGGAAGAGTTTCCCCACTATATCTGGGAAATGAGCATGAAGAGAAACACACAAGTAGCTAAGACCTCATAAGCTCTCTCACTAGCAGCAAGATGGCAACACAGACACAAGATCTCTAGCCCAGAAATTTGGATCTCTAAAACTCTGTCTCTCCAAAACTAGTCCGATCCTCTCAAATGACCTAGTATAAATAGGAAGAAGAGAGGTCCCAAGAGGGTGTATGTGGACTCTCAGGATGACGAGAAGTCATGGAAACTAACAGCTGTTAAGTCCTGGCTAGCTTGAATAGGTGACAAATCAAACTAATCTCCTAGGGACTAAGGCACTCTAGAAGTCATCCCTAGTTGTTGGCATAGAAGGCAGTGAAAAAGATCCTAGAAGGTCCCATAAAGAAGGGTTTAGAGCAACTATGTGGCTACATACGCTACCATAGGCCTCCATCCATGCGTCCAGGGGTCAAATTGGAGAAGTAGGTTCAAGGTCTAGAAAAAGTCAAACAACCATGAGGACTAAGGGTCACTGATCCAGGGGGGTAAAATAGGTTGATAACAGTTTATGTTGCTGGAGGTAACGGGGTCAAACCTCGGGGAGGTCAGTTGGTTGTACAACCAAATTTTTTCACAAAGAACTAGAGCCACATGGCACCTTTCTACAGGGCCATGTGTCAACCATTGATTGGGCCGTGTTGTGGCCTGTGATTGGCCCAACTAAAATCACCAACAACCAATAGAAAATCACCACTTTTACTCATGGGATTGGCCCATATGACCACTATACCACCCAGTAAGCCTAATGACATCAACATACGGTCCACTTAGTCATCTTCCTAGTCAATCCTACAAGTTGACTTTTGGCTGTTTGTCAAAAACTTCAGAACGTGATAACTTCCTCATGTGATATCAGATTGAGGAAATTCAAGCATTGTTGGAATAAAAACAACAAGATATACGTTTTAGTACCAATTTCAAGAGAATTTGAGCACTTTGTTTTTTGAGAATATTTTTGATCCCCTGAATCATTCAAGGTAAAGGATCTCCTCCATTATCAGATGAAACAAAGCTCAAATTAATTGCTCACGGGGATACAATTTAATTGAAGACTCTAACAATTAAAAATAACTTCTTCCACATAATAGGGTTGACTCCCAACCAAGAACAAAGAATGCATGTGATGGTTAGAAAAAAGTGAGCCACCAAATACAAGAAGATTACCCACTGCACTAATCTCTTGGTTGATCTCAATACATGCTTCTTAGAGGCTCTGGAGGATGATCAATATGATCAATACAACCCATATTTTTCCAATGATGTTCCAGACCACTTGATGTATTAGGTTTCATGGGTTCTTAGAGCAAAATCACCTGCTACATAAACCTCAAGATGGAAATTTATGTCCATTAATATACGAGGATTGGGATCATCCTTAAAACTGAGATCCCTCTGTTCCATTATAACTATGAATCATCCATCCATTGTTCTCATACAAGAAACAATGTCTGACAAAACACACACCAGGGAATTATTAGCAAAAAAAAATCATAATTGGGAGGTTTACGCAATGAGTTCTTTGGGGCACTCTGGTGGTCTAATGACAATGCTTGATCCAAGATGTTTCTTGTTTAAGGTGTTATCTCTTAAATAAAACCCCGGCTGTGGGAAAAACTCTAAGGTAACCTCGAACCTCTTTGAGGTTGAAAGCTGGCCCTTCAACCTAGAGAGGGATCTCTCCCTAAACCCAACTACTCAAGGTCACTGTAGTAGAAGGTTTGAAATTGAGTCCTATGGCCATATTTATCAAATAATGATTGAATTTGGTTGGGATGTGTGATAATAATATCATTGGGCATGGAGTCTAACCCAATCATGTTTTATACAAACATAGTTTCGATGAGAAAAACACAAAAGAAGGGAGCAATAATACCTTTCACACTTAAGTATTTTAGAGGAAGATGAAGGAAATTAGTGTAAGGGTTAAGTGAACAATAATTATTAATGCCTAAGAAATAAAGAAAAAGGAGCATAAACATATGAATCCCAATTTCAGACACTCAATATTTCATACATAAGGAAATATAAAACGAAGAAAAGACTGACATGGAATCATAACATGAGAATTTTTGTAAACTGCTCAAGAAGACTATTTTCATTAAAATTTGCTCAACAATACACAAGGGATGATATATCTAAAATAAACTCCAACCCTTTCTTCTTCTACAATCTATTCTTATATAGATAATACAATAACTGAAATAGGTTTGTAGCTCAAAATTAATTATAGTAATCCAATAATAGCAGTATAAATATCTTAGGTACATGCATATGAAACTTTCCAAGCCTATCTGCATCTAAAGATCATATTGTTGCTAGAGTCATTGCTGGAGATAAAGATTATCAAGTCAACGATTATTATGAGGTGGCATCCAAGTCAGCGAATGTCCATGTGATTTTTCCTCACGAAATCCTGAAAAATAGGGTCTAGTGATCCCTTCGAAAATCCAAAACCGTGATAACTATTAGAAAACCGAGAGAGGTTTTTTTAAATGGGTCCATTGCGGACATATATATATTTGTTTAGTTTTGAAAAATTAGTTCTCATTTGTTTGGAAAGTGTGACTGAAATTACTGTGCTGTACAGGAAAATACAAATTTTTAATTGACCATTTCTACAAAAATGCGTTGCTACTCCCGTTATCAACGCATTTTCCTTATTTTATTTTCAAACACACGATAATGTTAACACTCCTGTTCTTAACACATTTTTAAATTTATTGAACTCACAAAAGTGCTGATATTCCCATTACCAACATTGTTCCCTATTTATTACAAATATCTCGCTAACACTATAATTGTCAACATTAAAATATTTCAAACTTAAATAAGTGTGATAACATAAGGCATATAAAACATTCACCCAAATTATATTAACTGGATACAAACGAGGTTTAAAGAACATGCTAAGAGTCCTGAACGCATATGCTCCATATACGAATAAGATACACTATTAGGATCAGTTGGTGGGAAGTGGGATACTAGATCTACATTCCCTGATCTTATTTGGTGACCTGAACCTGACATTGTTCACAACAGAGGTTTGGGGTCAAAAAGGTAAACCATATCCACTCGAAGCTTACTTTAGAGATCTATTTGAAAATGAATTGCTTATGGACATTTCCAGTTGCCCTTTGGTTTAGACCTGGAAGAACGGAAGATTGGATTCTGACAGTATTTCCAAAAGGTTAGATCACTTCATGGTTAAAACTTTTTTGGCCAACAGATTGCTGAGATTGCAGTCATGTACCTTATATAATAAAATCTTTGATCACCAAGCTATCTTTTTGGAATGTACTAGTGTAATCGAATCACAACCCCTGCGTTTCAAATTTAATCATATGTGGCTTAATGCTCCCGATTTTTCCAATCTCATCCGAAATTCTTGGTCCAAGCCTGTGGAGATCCCACATTTACAGAAAATGGATGTGATCTCCTATAAGCTGCGGTGATTACAATCGATATCTAAGTCTTGCATATCTTTGCAGAAAATGTTACACAAGTAATAGCTTATTAATATTAATAAGGAGATTGTAATACTTAACGACACAACTGGTCAGGAATTTCACGCTTTCTCCACAAAGAGAGCCCTTATGGATATTTCGGCATGGAAACAAAAGATACTCAAAATGTAGGAGGAATAATGGAGATAAAAAAACAAAGTTGCTTGGGTAGACGAGGGCGATAAAAACACTCGCTATTTCCACCACATAGTTTCACATTGGAAACATGTAAATACAATTTGGCACATCAGAGACATATCTAACAACATAATGTCTACACAGGAGGAAATCCAAAGAGAAGCAATGAGATTATTCAACAACCAATACAAAGAGCAGGAGGGACATGATGACAAAATACAAATGAAATTAGAAAACCTTTCTCAGAACATGGTGGATTCAATGGCAAACTCAGAAATGACGCGACAAATTACTATTGAGGAACTACAAGAGGTCATGAAAGAAATGGCCAGGGACAGAAAATGTTCTTGCATTTCTCTGACCTTATGGAGTAGGAACTCTTGGAATTTTGGGAAGCATCCATAATACATGGCCACATCTCAGGTGAAATCAATGCAACTTCTATCACCCTGATTCCTAAAATAACCAAGCCCTCCTGTTTTACAGACTACATGCCTATATTACTGTGCAATACAGTGTACAAGAGAATCTCTAAAATCACAACTAATCGAATTAGAAAAGTACTGTCAACACTCATCACTCCTGAACAATTTGGCTTCCTGCATAACATACAAATATAGGACGATGTCATCATAGCACAAGAATGCCTACATTCCATGAAGATTAGCAGGTTGGATGCTTGCTTAATGAAAATTGACCTAATCAAAGCGTTCGATTGTGTTGATTGGGAGTTTCTACAGATCTTGTTCAAGGTTGGTTTTGATCACATGATCATAAATTGGATCATGGCTTGTCTCAATTCTACAAATCTATCCATCCTCATTAATGGAAAGCCAACAACCTTCTTTCAGAGGCACAAAGGCCTTCATCAGGGCTGTGCTTTATCTATGCTACTTTTCATTCTAACCATAAATGGTCTAAGCAGGAACATTCATGCAACTAGAGATGATGGACTAATCATAGGCTGTAGAGTAACCAAACACACACGCATCTTACACCTCATGTTTGTAGATGACCTACTATTATCCAATATTGCTAACATTAGTGAATGATGAGCCTTTCATCACATTCTCAACGGATTTGAGCAAACTTCAGGGCTCATAATGAACAATTATAAATCAATCTTAATCTCAGGCAACAAAGAGACAAATACAACTTGAGAGATCACAAATCTTTTCAAAGTCAGAATCACGTTTTTAGTATATGGGTTTAAATACTTCGGATTCGGATTGAAGCCAAATAAGTACGAAATCCAAGATTACGAGTGGTTCATCAGGAATTTTGAGATTAAGCTAAATAAATAGACTAATAAATGGCTTACATGGGTGAGCGACTAATCATGATAAAGCAGTCATGCATGGCATTTCTCTATATTGGATGCACCTATAGAAAATCCTTAAGACCATCTCAAAAAGAATTGATAAAATCATTTCCAACTTCTTATGGGATGGTACAGGTACACAAAGGAAGATACAACTAGTCCACCTCGAAGTCTTATCTAAGGAGGTGTGCGATGGTGGTTGGGGCATCAAAGCAACTGAAAACTTCAACTTCGCCCTACTAGCAAAAAACATTTGGCAAGATTTTCACAAACAAGGATTATGGAATCTGATTATTAAAGAGAAATACTTAAGGAACATGTCCCTTGAGGAATGGATAGAAGTAAGAGAACTAGAGAGGACCAAAGCATCCCAGATTTGGTGCAGCCTAATGAAAGAAAAACCATGGCTGGTTGGAAATATCTGATGGGAAGTGGGTCGAGGCATACAAATGAAAGTTGGTCTTGTGGAAATAAAGGGATTGGAGCACAACTCACTCACTTCTCCTATCATTAATATGCTAAATGACAAAGGCATCCATATGCTTAATCAAATTGCCTCACATTGTGACATGGGATGACCAAATGCTAATGACTTAGATCTCCCGAAGACTTTTGATGATGAATGGGATAAATAGCGTGAGCATCTCCAACAGGAAGATATCTCACTGATTGAAAAACATGACACTTTGTTCTGGGGTGGACGAGTGCTAGCAGGTCAAATCATGGTTAAAGAAATATACACATACATAACCAAAAGAAAAGGTTATCATCCCCGATTGACATGGTTTCAACATGTTTGGCGTTGGGAGATCCCATTGAAACTCAAATGTTTCATGTGGCTGGTATTAAACGATCACATCCTTACGTGGGAGAACCTTGTTAAAAGAGGTTTCCACAGTCCTAGAATATGTTACTTGTGCGAGGCAACGATGTAAATGGTAACACATCTCTTCCTCACTTGTTATTTTGTTGCATTTATATGGAAAAAAGTCTTATCTACCCTACAACTCTGAGTGCAGGTTGACTTCTCTTCAATGGATAATTGCCTTACGAATTGGACTGGGGGCCAATAAGATTACCATGCGCTTCCTTTTTGTATTTTTTGGGGCATTTGGCATTTCATAAACACTGTAGAATTTCTCACTGTAGATCAACAAATAATGCAATATACTAAAGCAAAATACTTGATATACTTGTACAAACAAACTTGCGGAATCTTAATCAATTTTGAGCAAGATCAAATAGAACACATATAATAGAGAATGAGAAATCAATCACAAAAGAACACAGAAGAAAACTCTAGGGAAAGCCTCAGCTAAAAACCCCAATCTTTGTATTATCATACAAGTGGAAATATGTCCGGATTACACAAAGCTTTAGCTCACAAGCTATCCAGCTCTCAGTACAATCCCTCAATACAACTCATAGACTGAATAGACACAACATATGCCTTCCTCCAATCCTACAAGCCTCCTATTTCCTTGCGTAGTTTCTCTTGGGGTCTAACGCTGCCACTTGTGTGAATTGGCCTCTCACACAACTCACCAAACTCAAAAGTAACTGCACAATCTCCAAGGAATGAATTCCTTCTGCACGCAAGAGATATCCTCAATGGAATATTCCTGCAACTGATAGTACACTGTCCCATCATCTGATCTCAACTGGGTCTCTGACTGAACTGACATACATGAGTTATTTATGAGAGAATATTCAGTTATCTGAAGTGCAGCAGTTACACACATGCATGCATTAACTAACTGAACTCACAATTAGTTCCACAATTTATTGGAACTTATCTAACTGGACTTAACTCAGTTAACTGAGCTAACTAATTACAACCCAAAGTACAACTCATCCTGATCTCCTTAATTAAGGGATAACTTCCTCAATCAAAGGGGAAACTATTGCATGTCTTCACATAGACTTCATGTTTGATTTTTTACAACTAATTCACTCAAGATGAATTAATTAATTATTTTACAAACAACTGCTAAGATCAAATTCGAGTTTTAATTCTTAGTTTTAGTTTAGGGACTAACTAAAATTGGAATGTATCCCGAAATGCTATTTATAGCAGTGCTATTTTTAGCACTTCCATTTTTAGCATTTCTTGTTGCTATTTTCAACACTCCCTCTTAACAAGAAAGGGATTATCAGTCACCCCAATCCTATCTCTGTGGAACTCGAACTTACATTTTGACAATGCCTTAGTCAAAATATTTGCATCCTGTTCCTTGCTCGAAACATACAACAACAACATGATCCTCTTCACCACACAGTCTCGAAGATGATGATACCGGATATCTATGTGCTTGGACCTGTCATGAAATACTGGATTCTCAGAGAGTTTGATACATCAATGATTATCACAATAGATCACAGTTGGATCCATCCTCTGACCAAACAATCCCACTAGAATCTTCTACATCCAAATGGCCTCACATGCTGCTTGACTGGCAGCCATGTATTCAGCCTTTGCTGAGCTAAGTGTAATTGATCTCTGTTTCCTATTGTACCAGGAAACTGCAGTTGAACCAAGGTTGAAGATTCCTCCAGAAGTGCTCTTCCGGTCTGATGGACTCCCTACCCAATCTTCATCTATGAAGGCCTGAAGCATCACTCCCTCTGTCCATCTGTACCACAATCCATACTGAGATGTGCCTCTGAGGTATCTCAACACATGCTTCGTTGCCTTCCAAAACAACTTGGTAGGCTGAACCATAGCTTGACTCAGCTGGTTCACCGCAAAGCACAAATCTGGTCATGTGTTCACTAGATACATCAATGAACCCACAAGTTGCCAATAAACAGTAGAAGCTACTACCTTACCTAAAGTAGCATCCTCCTTCCTCCAGTTACCAGCTAGAGGAGTCTGCATGGGCTTTCACTTCTCCATGTGGAATCGTCTGAGTATCTCATTGGCATACTTGCCTTGAGACACAAACACTTCCCCATCCTTCTGCCACACTTCCATGCCTAGAAAGTAATGCATAAGACCCATGTCTTTCATCTTGAAATCTCTTGCAAGGTCCTCCTTGCAAGACTTGATCAACTGATCATCACCTGTCAAAATCAGATCATCCACATAAAGAACAATGATCAATGGCTTACCTTCTACCATGATGTGGTAAAGGTTCGCATCTGCTTCACTCTTGGTGAAGCCCAACCTGGTGAAATAGCTGTCGATCCTGGTGTACCAAGCACGAGGTGCTTGCTTCAGCCCGTACAAAGCCCTCTTGAGTCGACACACATGCGACTCACGATCGAAGGTCTCAAAACCTTCTAGCTGCTCAATGTACACCTCTTCCTCAATCTTCCCATTGAGGAACGCAGTCTTCACATCCATCTGATGGATCTTCCAACCCATATGAGCTGATAGTGCCAACATCAATCTGATAGATGAGTACCTTGCTACAGGAGCAAAAGTCTCATCGTAGTTGATCCCCTCGACCTGTGAGAAACCACGGGCAACAAACCTTGCCTTATGTTTCTCAACACTGCCATCAGCTGCCTGCTTTACCTTGTAAAGCCATCGGGAACTCACCACTGACTTGTCCTGAGGTCTTGGGACAACATCCCAAACATAGTTCTGAACAATGGAGTCGTACTCCTCCACCATAGCATCAACCCAGACTGGTTGCTGCACTGCTTCCTCAAATGAAGAAGGTTCAGACTCTACACACTCCCCAACCAGGGCCATGTAACCAGTGTACTGCTCAGGTGACCTCCTCTATCTGCACTGAGAAGATGGTTGTCCCACATTCTCTTGCGCATCCATCATCAACTTGTCAGCTTCCCTTGAGCGTTTCCGCCCATCTCTGGAAGACTCAACATGAGTGGATGTCTCCACTCCCGGATCCTCTGCATGCAACTGCTCCGCATTAGTCTGAGGCTCCTCCTCCTTAGGAACTGAAAGTTCCTCCTCTGCATGCAACTTGAGCTCCCTCTCAAGTGATACTCGCATGGCTTTCTGCTCATCGAATTTCAGATCTCTGCGTACCACTGTCCTCTGACTAGTAGGCAGGAACACTCGATAGTTGTGGGGTGTATCAATGTACCCCACAAGTATCCCCAACTCAGCTGTTGGATCTAGCTTCTTCCGGGCATCTTTGGTCACATGGCAATAAACTGATGATCCAGAGATCCTGAAGTGACTCACATTTGGTCGCTTCGTGGAAAAGGCTTCCATTGGTGTCTTCATCCCCATTATACGGTGCGGGTTTCTGTTCTGCAAGCATACTGCTGTATTACATGCCTCTACCCACAAATGAAGTGATAGGCTTTGGTCATGCAACATCGCTCGAGCTGCTCCCACAATCGATCTGTTCTTCGTTTCAGACACCCCATTCTGATGTGGGTTATGGGGTGCCGTCAACTCCCGTTTAATTCCTTCTGCTACGCAGAAGTCCTTAAACTATTGGGAGACATACTCTTCACCATTGTCGCTACACAAGGCCCTTATTTTCTTTCCAGATTCTTTCGTTGCCAAGGCTTTAAACTCACAAAACCTTGAGAAGGTCTGATCCTTTTTCTGCATAAAGTAGATCCAACATCTACGAGAAAAATCATCAATAAAAATAACATAGTACCTTTATTTAGCGGTGGAGGCTATAGAGAATGGTCCACACACATCTGTGTGAACTCGCTGCAAGATTGCTTTAGCTCTACTGTCTCGATCCTGAAAGGAAGATTTCGCATACTTACCCAAGGTACAACCTTTGCATGTATCCATCTACTCCAGTTTTCCCTTGGAAAGTTTGGTAGAAATCTGCTGCATGATTTCCAAGGCCCCATGGTGCAAGTGGCCCAATCTCTATGCCATAGCTCGCCAACATCTTGGCTCTGCACCAACTCTTCTTTTGAACTCAATGCAGCACAGTCGTCTACCTCCAGCTTGTAGAGATTATTTACTCGAAACCCAATCCTTTTGGTCTGTCCAGTGGCGATATGCCTCAGGAATACCTTTCCTTTACTAAAGACTACATCATAGCCTTTGTCTTCCAGCATAACGATGGACACAAGATTCTTCTTCAGACCCAGTACATACTTTACATTAGTCAGGGCGAGAGGAGCTCCATGCTCCCTCTGAAACACAACCGTATCTTCACCTAAAACATGGTACTTTCCATCATCACCCATCTCGATCCGCATCTGGAGATCCTTCTCCTTCAATGTACTTAAAATATTCTTGTCGTCGGTCATGTGGAATGAAGCTCCATTTTCCAGGTACAAAACACATCCCACCATGGATGAAACCATGCATGCAATGAGAGAGAAATCCATTTCGAACAGTGAGGCTAGTGCCTCACCATATGATCCCTTCGAGAATCCCTTCATGGATTTCTTCTGTGGACAATTCGTAGCATAATAGCCCACCTCATGACAATGAAAGCATCTCACTTTCAATTTGTCAAACTTCTTCCCACCATGGGAAGAAATGGATTTGGAATGGGATGCCTTCCCTTTCCCTTTCCTCACCTTACTCGCTAAGGCTAAATTTTCTTAATCGTCTTGCTTTGATGAAGATCCATCTCTGGTGCTTCTTCTTATCTCCTCCTGCATCAGATCCGACCAAAGTCGTTCCCAATCTGGCAGTTTCTCTCTTCCATTTACCGAGTCTTGGTAGCTATGCCAGCTCATAGGAAGACCGAGGAGAGCAAGACTCACCATGTCATCATCGACTGTCGTGATCCCTGCACTTCCAAGCTCTTCCCTGTAGGTGGTGAGCTTGTTCAGATATGTAGAGATCGTGTCGCCCTTTTCACACTTGATTTTCCGAAGCTTGTCTTTCAGCATCAGCTTCCTCTGATCGTTGCTATTCTGATATAGATCCTTCAATGTTTTCCACATTGAAAACGGTGTCTCCTTCCCATGGAGACTCGAGACTATGTGGTCTTGAACTCTCTCTAGAAGGCTTCTCCTCGCTCTAGCCACACATTTCTTCCATTCCGCCAATTCTTGGGCATTAGCTGCTGCTGGTTTGGGGACTTCTTGATCAATGAAGTCCTTTAGACTTTTGTCCTCTAATACCGCTTCCATATGATCCTTCTAGGCTATATAATTTGAGCTGCCATCAAGGGCATACTCGAGTCTTAAACCGTTGAACGCCATTGGTGAAATTTGAGATGTGGTAAGAATTCAAATTCTATAATCAGGAACTTCAACCTTCGAACTTCTCCCTTATTTGTATATTGTTCTTCGCTTTGATACCTTTGCTCTGATATCATGTAGAATTTCCCATTGTAGATCAACAGATAATGTAGTATATTAAAGCAAAATACTTGATCTACTTCTACAAACAAACTTGCAGAAGCTTAATTGATTTTGAGCAAGATCAAATAGAACACATATAACAGAGAATGAGAAGTCAATCACACATGAACACAAAAGAATACTCTGGGGAAAGCCTCAGCTAAAAACCCTGATCTCTGTATTATCATACAAGTGGGAATATGTCCGGATTACACAAAGCTTTAGCTCACAAGCTATCCAACTCTCAGTACAATACCTCAATACATCTCACAGACTGAATAGACACAACATATGCCTTCCTCCAATCCTACAAGCCTCCTATTTCCTTGTGCAGTTTCTCCTGGGGTCCAATGCTGCCACCCGTGTGAATTGGCCTCTCACACAACTCACCAAACTCAGAAGTAACTGCACAATCTCCAAGGAATGAATTCCTTCTGCATGCAAGAGATATCCTCAATGGAATATTCTTGCAATTGATAATACACTGTCCCATCATTTGATCTCAACTGGGTCCCTGACTGAATTGACATGCATGAGTCATTTATGAGAGAATATTCAGTTATTTGAAGTGTAGCAGTTACATGCATGCATGCATTAACTAACTGAACTCATAATCGGTTCCACAATCTGTTGGAACTAATCTAACTGGACTTAACTCAGTTAATTGAGCTAACTAATTACAACTCAAAGTACAACTCCTCTTAATCTCCTTAATCAAGGGATAACTTCCTCAATCAAAGGGGAAACTGTTGCATGTCTTCACATAGACTTCATGTTTGATTTTCCACAACTAATTCACTCAAGATGAATTAATTAATTATTTTACAAACAACTGCTAAGATCAAATTCGAATTTTAATTCTCAATTTTAGTTTAGGGACTAACTAAAATTGGAATGTATCCCGAAATGCTAGCAGTGCTATTTTTAGCACTTCTATTTTTAGCATTTCTTGTTGCTATTTTCAACAAACACTATAATATTTGAGGAGCCCCACCAAAAGTGTGGCAAACAAGCATAAAAAATATTCAATGCTTTATGGAGAACGGTTCATGGTCCCCTCCCTCACATCATAGAATCTACAAATTCAGAGAAATCAGATCCTCTGTATTAGTTGGTTACTTTGATGGCACTTCAATAGGGGAATCTTGCGAATGTGGTGCACACATATCTTTGGTCAATGGAGCGTCTTACCATTTCAACTGGTCAGGAGGTGTCAACACCAACAGAAGGGTTGAACTTCTTACTCTATGGGGTATTCTAAAATGTAATTGCTGGCTACACATTGATGAGATTGAGGTATTTGGAAACTGCAAAACCATTATCGACTGGATGCTAGGTCTCTCCAACTACATACCTTCCTCCCTCTTTCACTGCATGCTGCAGATCAACACACCGAAGATGTATTTCAAGCACATTGCATTTTTTCACGTCTATAGAGAACAAAATTCAATGGCCAATATTCTATCCAAATCCAGTTGCTCTGCCTTTCCAGGTGTGATCTTTTACAAATTTTTCGTTGATGGCACCCTCAGTGACATATATTTTGATTTTTAAGGAGGGATTTTCTTTGTAGGCATTTCCTTTGTGTTGAAAATATTCACTTCCAAGGAGGGCTCTCTCTCCCCTAGATTGTTGGACCTACTGTGTGCTACCATATTAGTTTCCACCTACATCTTGGTGGCTTTGGTCCTACTTGTTTGGTAGTTTGTGCTATATTTTGGTACTTGAAATATGCTCTCACTGATGTTTAGTTTAACTTCTTATTTGTCTTGTTTTTTGTTGCCATTAATTTAGTCCTAGACAGTTTTACTAAATGCAATTTTGAGGATTGTTGCTCTGCTTTTCATTCTATGTTTCACTTCTTAGAAGTGGAACAATGGACTTTTTCATTTTATCATTGTATCTATCTTTTACATGTATAAAAGCTGGATGGTTTTTTTTTTTTAAATAAATAAAATTGATCTTTATTTAATTAACTCTCAATTAAAAACAATATAAATTTTTAGCATAAACTTTGTTCATGCTGTTATATTATCCTATTAGAGTAGGATTTATATATTGTACAATCACATTTAGAATGATATGTAATGCAAATTTTAGAGATTGCTAACTTGCTTCATTAATTTTTCTTTCCAAATATTTGTGCTTTTATATTACTAGGATTTCATTGTCTTAAAATCTTAATTATGCTTAATTGAGTGAAAATGGCAGATATCTAAAACTAAATTTTATAATTTTATAATTGAGTGTTAGGGATCATGTACCTACCTCACCAAGATTATGGTGAATGCCTATGAGAATTGCATATACAATAAGCAAATACAAATATACATGTGCATGCAATAAACATGCATGGATATACACATACATATAATAAACACGGACAAATGAGAAATCTCATACAAACTTGTTGCCTCTTCATTGTTATCTCAACTATAAAAATAAAAAATAATCACATATCACAATGGGCTTTATTATCATTTTTATAGGACCCCCTCATTGTACAAGAAAACCCCACATATAATAAACATGCACAAATAAGAAATTTTGTACAAACTTTTTGCCTCTTTCAATGTTATATTAATTGTAAAAATCACAAATAATCACATATCGCAATGGGCTTTATTATCATTTTGACAAGACCCCTCAATGTATAAGAAAAACCTAAAAAACTTTATGAGAAGCAGTCAATTGAAGATGGATTTGAAAAGTGAATCTTACTCAGAGGAAGAATTGAAGCATAGATGAGACACACAAAATATTTAAAAGGGAGGTTTCTTAAGTTTCCTTCTCAACTCCCCTCTACATTGCGAATAAACCACAAAAAACCTTCTCAATATTATCATGGAAAGCTTTGATTGGATGTTTATTTTTCATTCCGAAGTTACAAATTTTGAGTTCATTAATTTTTTTTTTAATGGATCTACGAATTGAAAAAAGTCAAATAAAAAAAGAAAAATACCCAGCCAAAATAGAGAGATCGGAAAATGATAAACTTGTTTCCATTATGGAGCTCACATCAAAATATCGCCAAAACACTTTCCATGATGCAATAAAGATAATCACTCTATGTCATCTCATGGAATGATATTGCCATGAATTAATCACATAAATTGCATGCATCTAGTAGAAGATGGAACAATAAGCTATACTACCACTGCTTTAAAAAACATCACAGATAAGAAATCCATAAATTATAAAATAGGCATCTTTCAACTCCTAAAAAACCTATAAATCTAGGCCATAAATGTGAGAAAACAAGCCAAAACTAGATTATAATGGATGTGTTAAAGGTCTTTCAATTGGGGCATCATTCAACTGATAGGAAAAATTGTTTGGTTGTCTGGTTCAGTGGACTATTTGATGGTGTATGGATGGTTGAGGACATTATTGGCAGCTTTTTAACCTTTGCATCTCTTATTGTTGTTGTTGTAATCAAGATAATGAGAGTTCCTTTTCCCACATATGTGAGTGGAATAGGCAGTCACTCACCCTTGGGTTCCTCTCGCTGGACCTAATTCCTACTTATAACTACACAAGTCTTCTGATACAATAAGGGAAATAAAGGATCCACTATGTTGATTGGCATTCCTCATGTTCAAGAAACACTAGCTTTGGAATCTCTTAAACTAGAGATCATGTGTTCACAATACCTTCTATATATGGCATGGTGATGGAAGCTACTTGCAGGCTTGTTTCATGAATATATATATGTGTGTGTGTGTGTGTAACATTGTTTTTTTTTTATGTTATTCACAGACCCCAAAGATCAGTGACTGTTATGTCCACAAAATATTTGTACCAGGTAGATCTACCAAAATGGATCACTTCTTGCTAACTCAACCATGGAGCTTGGCCCCGAGAGTATCGAGAGAATTGAACCCATGAGCTCTCAATGTCAAAGGTGCTTTAACAACGAGACTCAACCAATTGAGCTAAGCCTTAGGACTATACATAACATTGTTTACTTTATTGTTGACTACAATAATTATTTATAATAATTATTAATAAAATTTGATTTTAGATTTATTAAATAATTATATATTTAAGGGGTAGTCTAACGAATAGACGAAATGACTTTCTTGGACGGAATCCGACAATACAATTTCGACCAACATTGTGATTTCTTGTTGTTTAAAATGCACTTTTGAATGCATGAATAGATTCAACACCTTAAAAAACCCATGAGGCTGTTGAACTTTGTAGATTAAACAACTTAAACTTATGATTCTTAATTTTTTTTTAATGGATTTTGGACAAATTTGACCAATAAAAATGCCCTGAAAAGGGTCATTTCTACTATTAGTTAAATTATGCACATATTTAATAAAAAAAAATGTATTATTATTATTATTATTATTTATATTTGTAATGTCCCCAGCCTCCCACTATGCGACATTACCACACCCATAACACATAACTATACAATATCTTTGTGGAAGCACAACTGTTAATGACAATACTTAGTACAAAAATGTAAATGCAAACTAAAAATTAAATGCTCAGGAATGCCATTTGTTACAGAAATAGAATTAATTCCATCAAAGCACATTAGAAGCACCAATTACATTCAACAACTTAGGGTATTTAATTAACATTGTAATAATGCATTAGACATAAACCATAAGTAAATACATGCCAACATAGCACATTGTAAATATAATTAATTAGCCAATAAATAACCATAATAAAATATCAACACTGCACATAAAATTTGGACACTTATCTACACAAAAATGACAGCTGGTTGTGGGCTCTCCACATTCCACCTAGCCATAGACATTATGGTTCATTACTCTCAACCATGGGTCACCCTTGAGCTGGGGCCAAAACTCCAAAGGAAATGATAAACCAATAAATGAATGTCCTCCATGCCCAAGTTTCCAACCCAACATGCATGTTTCTCTAGGGCTCCACGCACCCTCCACGAAAATTTCCAATGTGCCAACCCAACAACCATGCTGCTCTAAGGCTCCAAGCACCTTCCAGGCCACAAGATGAGCCAAGGTGCCAACCCAACAACCATGTTTCTCCAAGACTCTAGGCACCCTCCAAGCCACAATAATAGCCAAGGTGCCAACCCAATGATAATGCTACTCTAGGGCTCCAAGCACTCTCCACGTCATAATAAGAACCAAGGTGTCAACCTAACAACCATCTTGCTCAAGGGCTCTAGGAACCCTCTAGGCCACAACAACCAGTTCGACTCACCAGTCAGTCTAAAACCCAAGCGACACACCCTTCTTCAGAATGACCAGTCCCTTTACGATACCCCACCTCCAGGGCTCACCAACTAGGTCATAACCAAATCCACTGCTATCTCCCACATGGAACCCATATAATGGTAAATGTTGGTGATGATGTAATTAAGTGTGGAACAATCTTCATCATAGTGATGGTAACCAGTGATAGACATCGATCTGGATGGACATGGCGAATCCCTCATTGATGGACCCTTGAATGTTCTTTATAATGCATGGCCCCCTTTTTCCATGTGGTTTACATGGCCATCCTTCGTCATGTGGCCCCTCCATCAAATAAACACAACACCTGTCACTTGTTCCAAAGGAGTTTTTCTACCCCCCATACTATTTTCCATGGATTGGGCCTCACAACTAGTCATTATTTTATTTTTATTAATATATAATATGTACAGAATTTACATTATTTACAATTTTGGCCTTCCAATCACTTTGCCAAAATATTAGATTCCCTGGGCATTATAGCCCAAAAAATCCATATACATATGTACATAGGCACACAAACCTACAAAAAGTGACTCCAACTCACTAGCCAAATATCAAAATGAATACAGTTACATCATACTTACATCATAGTCTAGTCTAGGGGGTATTACATTCCTCCCCCCCTTAATTTATGCACTGTCCTCAGTGCCATATATAAAAATATATGCATTAATTAAAAATATGAGGGTGGTCCTCCCTCATTTTATCCTCTTTCTCCCATGTAGCCTCATAAGGACCGCAAGGTCCATTGTACCTTTACCATGCCTACGACTTAGTTCTAGAGCTCTCTAACCATCCTATCTATGATTTGTATGGGTTGCACCTGAAAATATCCTTCTGGCTCCCCCTGAATAATATGCCAATCGATTATATGATCAATACTATGAATATACTTTTTAAGTAGAGATACATGGACTACATAAGGAATATGCATGGATGTAAGAAATTCAAGTCTATATGCAACTAATCTGATCCTCTCAAGAATCTCAAACAGTCCACAATAACATGCTTACAACTTGGCACAACTTGCAAGTTTCACCGATCTCTTTCATGTTTTAACCTTTAAAAACACATGATCTTGAATTGTAATTTCATGAAAAAGTCTATGCCTATCTGCATAACTCTTCTACCTATCCTAGGCAAATTTCAGGTTTTGCCTGATTTTCACATCCAGCTTCTCCATTTCTTTGAGCAACTTAGGGACAACCATAATTTTTTCCACTAGATTGCTCCATCTCACAAGGGTGTAGTATTTTATTCCATACAATGCTTCAAATGGGCTCATCTTTAACGAAGCCTCATATCCATTATTATACAAAAATTCTACAAAAATGGAGATAATCTTCCTATTTGGATGGTTTATTTATCACATACAGTCGTAAAATGTCTTCAATTACTTGACTAAGCCGCTCAATTTTCCCATCTAATTTTGGGTGATACACAGTATTGAAATTCAAATTAGTACCTAATCCCTTGAATAACCCCCTCTAAACGTCAGAGGTAAATTTATGATCTTTGATTGAAATAATTTCCCAGGGCACACCATGCAGCATAACAAATTCCCTTAGCCCCAAGAGTTAGCTCAATCGGTCAAATCAAGTGCCTCGCCAATGGGAGGTCACAGGGTCGAATCCCAAAAGCTCTTGGGGTTAGGTCAGTAAATAGGCCGAGGGGTGTTGATGCCCTTCGGGTGGCGTCCACTCAGTGTTTAAAACCCTGGACGTAGTGGCTACCCACTGACCCGAGTATCCGTGAACCAGTAAGTGAAAAAAGCATAACAAATTCCCTCATGAAAATATCAACGATATTGACTGGTTTATGTGTTGATTTCAGTAGAATAAAATGGGCGACTTTAGTAAGCTTGTAGGAAATCACCATTATTGAATTGTGGTTTTTTCCTGTCCTAGGAAATTTAGTAATAAAACCCATTGATACCACATCCCATTTCCACTCTGAAATGGGTATGGGATGCAACAAACCCACTGGATGTTTATGTTCAATCTTCACCCTCTGACATTCTAAACACCCCAATATGTAATTCGCCACATCTTTATTTAACCCTGGAAAAAAATATTGCCTCTTGATTGCTATGATAGTCTTCTGATATCTTAGGTGTCCTCTAGTATAGCATATGAAGAGTATCATCCTTTGGAGAAGCAAGTGTTAGTGTCATGTTCCACTATTGGGGCTAGTGCTACATAAATGTAAATGTATGCTTGTAACTTTCACTTTATAATGAGAAGCTTTTAGAGTCGGCATATTTTGATGCATATGTCGTGAATGTTGTAAGACTATTCTTTATATATTTTCGATGTAAGTGGTTTCATTTATGCTAGCGTTCATGAACTAATTTGTTAACCTTAGTATGTATCTTTTTGAATGCATGTTGTTTATACTATCATGTTCATTATTATCTTGCGAACTATTTTGCAAGTTAACTAATGATGCACGTGTCTCTCTCTTAAGATATGTATTGTTACTTTATTTTAAGGGGCACACTCTTTCCCCTTTGATGTGAATGAACCCTTCATGCAATACAATTGATATCACACAAAGTTCATACACTTGCTATCACCAAAGTAATGCATATTTCATCTTATGTGTTTGTTACAGCCGAGGCCTATCTTTAAAACCACCACTTTTGGAAAGCAACCATATTCTGGTTGGGGCTCCTACTCCAAATGGCACAGGGTCTAATTGGGACTTCACATAAGGGACACCCCCTTCCCTGTTGGTGGCTTCCAACACCGTTAATAGATAGTAAAATAAAATTACTCAAACTAAAAAAAGTAAAGAGCAATGAATCAATGACTCACTATAAGGCCACCAATGTTTAAAGTCAAGGCTCAAAAGTTGAAACTAAAAACGAACAATAAACAATGAACTAGTGTCATATGAACTAGATCAGTCATTGAACCAATTTCTCCCAAAGCTGAGAACCAGAAAAAAATAGAAGAAAAAAATAGGTCGACCATAAAACACATTTAAATATTCATGTGCATCCATATAGATCCAAACAATTATATGTAGTTATGCAAATTTCTCATACAAATAGCAAGTAGGGGTGCATATAACCAAAATAACATTGAGTGCAATTGATATTTGAACCAAAATACATCAATAAAGAGGTTCTAGATTCCCTCTATAATCTAGAAAAAATCATGCTAGAAAAAATACCTACATATCATCAAAATCATTTCATATATTGGGATCCTCATCATCAATATCACCTTCTATGCATTAAAATAATATACAAAAAGATTAAAATTTCAAATCATGATTTTGTTTAAGTGATGAGTATATTTTCACTAGGGTCATGATAGAGGAGTTCACTAATTAAAACCACTAATATCATGGCACATAGAGGGCTTGTAATCTTGATTAAATGCTAGTTTCATGCCCTCATATATGATGGAATCCGATGCAAACATTACAACCCCCCTAGTGCTGAAATCTTGAGCGCTATTAAGTCTGCTAGATTTTGAGTGAGATCTAACATTTTACTTGCTCCACATGAAATAAAATGAGGTTGGAACCACTCTCAAACACCATGAAGCAATCAATGGAAATGTTAAAATATTAAGAAAGATAAAGGATAATGTCTCTTTTACTTTAAGAATTTAACATTACCACTAATTACGTAACATTAGTAGGACCCTAGAGATTTTTTTGAAAGATCAAATTATTATATTAACAAATAAAATATTTACAGTACATTCTTTGAATAAACACCTTAATTATCTTTGGTCCCTGATTATAGATTTTTGTGGTTGAATTTTGAAGAGTAATCAATTGAATGCTAAGTATCTATATGTGGGATCCTAATAAAAGAAGAAAGGAAAAACAAGGGGACGGGAGAAAGGAAGATGAACGGGAGGGGGGAAGGGTATGGATTGAGAGGAGGGAAAAAACAAATGGAATAAGAGGAGGGGGGCAGAGGGAGGGAGGATAAGGAGAGGGAAGCCAAGGGGTTTTTTATAATTTGGAATCAACCATCAAAAAATCTTTATGTGAGGAAGCAACCAAGCAAAAGACCCTGTTAGGTATGGTCAACATGATACATTTGGAGAGATCAAGGGGAGGCAGTTTCTTCTAACTTCAAGTCCACCATCCTCGTTGAGATTATTAGGATGCTTCATTATTTCCAAATATTCTCTTGAAGTAATGGTTATCTTTTGTTTTATCTTAATGTCCTCCAAACAAGTACGATGTTTAGAAATTTTGGAGTTCCCTACAAATGTTGAGTTGTGTATACATCCATTTCTAATGTCAATCTCATGTTCTTTCATACTTATTTTGAAGGATTGTTTGCTTTCTCCAATGTAGTATTTCCCATAGGAACAAAAAATCTTGTAAATCCCTTTCAATTGTTGTTGGTCAATATCGTCCTTTACTGATTTCATTTTCTGTATGATGGTATGTACTGGTTTAAATACAAAACCAATGTTCTTCTTTTTTAATACCTTGGCAATTTTGACAGTTACATCTCAAATATAGGGGATATGTGTTTTCTCGTCGAAGAGTTTTGAGCTCTGAGGAGAAATGATTCTTTTTTCCCTTTTGATGGCTATGGAAATATCTTTGCTTTTGTATCCTAGATTTGTGAAAACCTTGGTAAGATGGTCTATTCTTGGTCAAGGTGTTCTTTGTCAAAGACTATAAGGGGTCTTAGGATGAGTGTGTTTAGAAAACCAATATTTTGGGGTGGATATTGGTGGGAATCTACAAGAATATAATTGTTGGTGTATTTCTTCTTTCTAAATATATGGAAACCAAACTAAAGATAATAAGTGAGACTCAAGCATGAGTTTTACTAAATAAGCATGTTGTGTTAGACATGACAAGGGTTCACATTACAAGACTTTGGTGCAATGTAAATAACTGAAAACAAGAGACATATAAACTAGGTGCAATGTAAATAAAAAACATAGTTTCAAGATGAAACATACCATAAGAACAAGAAGTGAATAATTGACTAGGCATGATGCATTGATCAGCCTAGTATTACGACCCCAGAGTTGTATACAGACTTCCCCACTTATAAATTATTGCTTTTAGGAAAAAAATGGAGGGGGGTGCCCATACACCCCATTTTTTGAGGAGGTAAGACCACGAGAACCTCTTTTGGGGAGACATCTCCAACACATTGGGGATATATTCCCTGAATTTCCTCAAAAGGGGGGCATGTGGAAATGTTTTTCTCTATATACCCTGAATTTCATTAAAAGGGGCATGTGTTGAAACATTTCTCCATGTGTTCCATCATCTTAGGAGCATGGGAAACATAAGAAGCATGCCCCCCACCCGAGGGACACATCCCCATGGAACATTGTATTCAATTTATTAAATGTGAAAACCACAAAAAATATATATTTATATGATGATTCTAGTTGAATCATATCATCACATTCTTATTGCCACTGACCCCACATGAATCTCATCCACCAAATAAAATAAGAGATAAAAAACATTGATGATTCTTCTTAGTGGGAGAGAGAACTTTGAAATAATAAACATATTGACAACTACATTGTGATATATTTTACTAGTTATGTTGATAGGTGTGTCTATTTCAAAATAGGGCTTGTAAAATTTTAATTTAATTATCAATAATTATTAGGTAAATGATAGTAATCTATGAAATATTTTCAATAATAGTCAGAGATATAGATTTGAGATTTAATTTTAATTTAGTTATCAAGTGGATGACAAAGATTTAACCTCCATGAAATATCTATGAATAATAGTCAAAGATAGAGAGTTGATATTTATCTCAAAGATAGTTATACTCTTTTTGCTTTTCAATTTAACTTAAAATATATCACGTTTTGTTTTTCTTATTACACATTTTTTTAAATGCATAGATGTTTAACTGATATATTAATTTTGTTGTAAGGAATAAAAAGAAAATAATTTAAAATAAAGTTATAATTTAGTTAATTTTTATGATATCTTTAAATCTTCTCAGTGTGAAATGTTGGAAGATACAATGTGGTAGATTATTATTTCAATTTTCCTTCACCTTAATATTTTCTTGTGAACTTAGTTATTATTCTTGTGTTCTTTAATTAGATATTTTCATCAAACACACATCAAGAATGAAACCACAACAACAAAGAACACATAAATTAGGCTCTCAGCGAGGGAAAAAAACTTCTAAGGGGAATGTAGAAATTAGGGTGTAGATTTGCAACTGCTCATGAAATTTTAATCAAAATCACAAAGCACAAACCTATTCTACTGCTCTATGGAATTCAATTCGAAATTTAGAACATCAATCACAAACATGCAATGAGAAATAACACACATGCACACAATATTTTTCCAGGGGAAAGCAATCTGCTAAAACCCCCCTTGCTTGCTTGCATTAATATGATGAATAGAGATGTATTACAATTACCTTACTCAACTGAGCACAACTTGCAAGTGAATAACCTATCTCTCTGCTCACTAATAAGCTTTGACCCAGACTTAGTCAATTTCTGCCTTTGCTTGAGCCCCTATTTCCTTGCATAATTCCTAAGGAAATTAGGCCCCTATTATTTAGGAATTTCCTCCAAAATTATTGTGCAATTCCCAAGGTTGATCATCTGAAGACATGCAACACTTGTACACTCAAGGATAGTCTAAAACTACTGTTACACTACCTTGGAATCTCCACCACAAATGGGGAACTTGAATTCTCTACATGCACTAGCTATTTTGAGTTGATTGATCAACTTGCCTTCCACTAGTTCCTCCAACAGTGAAAACTAGTTTGATTGAAAACAACTTGAAATAATTGACCTTGATTGCTACAAATTAGAAATCACACATGCTTAAATAAACTTCAACTCCTTTAACTTGAATTTACTAAGTAAACTAAGTGACACAAGCCATTTCACACAAGTTAACTGCATCCAAGTTGTCTGCTAATGTGGAAATTTGAATTTTCTCAATTTGACCAAGGCAAAATCAAATTGAGACTTTCTTGCTACATTTTTCAACACTCCCTCTCAACAAGAAAGGTATTATCAATGACCCATATCTTACACAGTTCAAACTTTCGTCTTGACAAAGCCTTTGTCAAAATATCAACATCTTTTTCCTTTGTCAGAATGTATTGTAGCAACATTATTTGTCTCTGCACACGGTCCTGTAAATGGTGATACCAGATATCTATATGCTTGGATCGATCGTGAAATACAAGATTCTAAGATATCTTAATGCAACTCTGATTATCACAATAGATCATAGTTGGACCATCTTCTGACCAAACAGTCCCCCAAGTATCTTTCTCATACAAATCGCCTCACATGCTACTTGACTTGCAGCCATGTATTCTACTTCTTCTGAATTGAGCACCACAGATCTTTGATTCCTACTGTACTAGGAAACAACTACAGACCCTACACTGAAAATGCCACTTGATGTACTCTTTCAGTCGGATGGACTCCATGCCCAATCTGCATCTGTGAACATGGAAAATTTTAGGGGCTAATGTTCGCCCAGTGGGCTAATTTTCCATGATTTTTCCACAAAAAAGATTCGCCAATTTCCAATTTTATAAAAGACGATTCGCCCAAATTTTAGAATATAAAATTAATTTACCTTAAAAATCGCCAATATTATATAGAGACTATATATAAAATCATTATAAATTTGAATAATTTTACAAATATATCAATAAACATTTTATAGTTTTCATATTAGGGATTAGTGAGATTCGCCAATATTTTTAAACTTCAAGAAAATTTTCCATCCTTAAAATTTTCCTTGTCTGTGAAGCTACACAACTTCACTCCTTCTGTCCATCTGTACTGTAGTCCAAACTGGGTAGTCCCTCAGAGGTACCGTAAAACATGCTTAATCGCCTTCCAAAATAATTTGGTCGGCCTAGCCATATCTTGGCTCAACTGGTTGACTGCATAGCACATATCTGATCGTGTGGTCACAAGATACATCAATGAATCCACTAGCTGCCAATAAATGGTAGCATCCACTTCCTCACCTGAAGTGACATCCCCCTTCCTCTAGTTGTTCGCTAGAGGTGTCTCCATGGGTTTACAACTCTCCATGCAGAATCTTTGTATTATATCATTTGCATACATTATTTGAGATATAAATTGTTCCCCATCACATTGCCATACTTCCAACCCGAGGAAGTAGTGCATGAGACCCATGTCCTTCATTTCAAATTGCCTTGTGTTGACAGTGTTGGACTCACCAATATTTAAGGGGTCTCCACGATATGTGGTCCCAATTGTACCTCACATCATTTGGGATAAGAATACCATATGGAATATGGTCTAGTTGTCGATTTCTCAAAGATTTGCCTCAACTCTAACTGTCAACAAGAGAGAGGAATGAAAATGTGCTTTTGAAAAGAAAGTGAGTATGCCTGCTGAGTGTTCAGTTGTAAGTGTGTCAAAGTTCTTCTACTGCGGAAGGAGAAATAAAGTGAGCTTTAAGAGAGAGGTAATAGTACCACCCTAGTAGAGACACGTAACCAAGAAGGATCCATCAAACATCTAGCGGAATAGTCCACAAAGATGTGACATTCATTGTAACCAATCAACAATAAATCTTTGTCTAATATCCAACATAATAATCCACATGGATGCGACAAAAGCAATAACCATTACAACACATTCTCAATATGATAAGTACTAAAACAACCAAAATAGTTCAACTACTTTAGCAAAGGTGAAAGCAAACATGAATTACAAACATCCACAAGATAGTATTACAAATATTCATAATCCATGCATGAAGAATGTGCTAGCCATGAGGCTTCTGATATTAAGTCAATGTTCCAAGACACATGTATACAATGAACACCACTAGCTCCAATTGTGGAGCGTTGGAGCCACTCCTTGCTCCCTAAAAGAACTAGCTTGTCTCTCCAATGCCTTGCAGGAGGGGTCAATGTGAAAAGTCCTTTGCTCATAAAATGAGGGTGTATATATAACCAATGGGGTGATGCTTCACCTCCTTATGAATCTTTGACTACCCTCATGGCTATTTAACTTCCTATGAATTTTGGACTTTACATGAATCTTCAAATTATGTATGTTTCCTTTGGACTTCCACTTTACAATACATTTTGAATACATAATTACATAATCCACAATAATGATGTGGCAGATGACAACTCATAACATGACATGACATGACACTATTGACGTGGGTTGCTTGATAACATGGAAATGTCAAGCCACTTTTGTTGCTGCTTGCTACATGTCTTCTTCATGATGCTCTTCTATCCACCTCCTTATGGATTAGAGGTAAGGAGTCTTCAACGATATCAAGTCTTGAGCTGTGGTCACAAATTGGTGTCCTTTTTGTCTTCTCTTGATTGATAAGATTCTATAATCAACTAAAAATATGTCTTTAAACATGTTTCCCTTCTCCATCTCCTCCATTTTCTTGTCATAGTGTGATAGAGTACGTGCATCTGCAAATCACTCATGATGAGACGACATTAGTCCGATAAACCACTAGTCTAAGATGGTGCATGTTGATCCACTGAATGAGATAGAACTGGGTGGCAAGATGAGGGAGACTCTTAGCTCAGGAAGTTAGGGGTGAAGCTTGAGCCTTGAGATTCCACAATGTGCATTTCAGGTTATACGAGGAAGGAAACTATGCAATTTGGGAGGTTAGTGTGTCAGGCTAAGGGGATGGGCATTGGTTTAGCCTATTGTGCAGTTTCGAAAGGCATAAGAGGTTGGGTAACTTCACAATTGCGTAGCTTAGGAGCTCAAGGTCCGAGGTTGCGCTTAGAGAATGTGCAATGCGCAGTTAAGGCAAGGCTGGAGGGATGAATTGCACAATTCTGGGGACAAGGTCTGAGCTTGAGCACTGGAACTGCGTAGTGCACAATCCTAGGAGGTAGGAAATATGCATTAAACAATGTAAAAGGAGAAGGTTGTAGTTTTAAGGTTGTGACTGCACAATGTGTAGTTGGGTAGAGCTAGATGAAGCTAAGTTGCTAGGAACTTTCCGAAATTTGGCTAAATGTGGGGTCATTGAACTGATGTGATTAGTGACATGAATTGAATGTGATCGAACACTTAGGACACTTGAAAAAACAACAACATAGATCATTCATGACACATGAACCATAAATTTTCCTCAGTGCGACAACTTTGTGATGACTTACGACAAGTGTGACACCAAATATACACTTTGCAATGACCATGACGACACTTGTGTGACAATGTTTAAAACTTTGGGAATGAGTGTGGAAAATGTTTACCTGGTTAGAAAATCTGATTTGCACAAAGATAACCCCTTGAAACCACAAAAACAAGCTTATATACATTGTGCAAAAATTAACATGCGAAAAGATGACATTTTGCATTTCTTGCAAAAGGGACCAAAACACTCAAATAAAACATATGGAATTGATTTCAATGTTTGCGACGAAAATATACAAGACCAAAGTAACCTCTGAAATTTGGTGCAGGCTAAAATTTTGGAGGGTCTTGTAGCAGCGACAACACCTTACAAGGTCCTCCTTGCAATATTTGATCAACTACTCATCTCCAATTAAAATAAAATCAACATATAAGAGAATAATAAGCAATTTACCTTCTACCAAAATATGATAGAGGTTTTCATTCACTTCACTTTTGGTGAAACCCAAACTAGTGTGACCATTTTCGATCCTGGTGTACCAAGCACTAGGTGCTTGTTTGAGACCATACAATGCTCGCTTGAGTCTACATACATGAGACTCTTGATCAAATGTCTCAAAAACTTCTAGTCGCTCAAAGTACACCTCCTCCTTAATAAAACCATTTATAAATGTTGTTTTTACATCCATCTGGTGGATCTTCCACCCCATATGCGCAACCAGTGCAAGAATTGATCTAATGGATGAGTACCTTGCTATAGGAGCAAAGGTCTCCTCATATTCAATTCCCTCAACTTGAGAGTACCCCTTGGCCACAAATATGGCCTTATACTTCTCTATGCTTTCATCTATTGTATTCTTGACCTTGAATATCCATCTTGAGCCCACAACTGATTTATCTTCTGATTTTGGGACCACTTCCCAAACATTGTTCTTTACAATGGATTCATATTCCTCCACCATGCATCAACCCATACAGGTTTCTCTACTACTTCCTCAAAAGAGGATGGCTCAACCTCTACAAGATCAACCATTAGAGCCATGTAGCCAGTGTACCGATTAGGTGACCTCCTCTACCTGCGCAAATTTGAAGGAGCTCCCACATTCTCCCTTGCATCCTGCAAAATTTTATCAACTTCCATAGTTTCTTTTCTTGCCTTCTCTGGATGTTTCTTCTTGAGTGGATGTCTCCACTCTTTTCTCCTCTACTTGTGTTTGCTCCACAACTTCCCGAGGCTCCTCCTTTGGAGCTAAACTATCCTCTTATGGTGGGATATGATGCTCCCTCTCAAGAGAGCATTGCATCACTTTATATTCATCAAATTTTATATCCATTCACACAATTTTCATTATGAGGGAAGGTAAGTACACACTGTAGTTGTGAGGAGTTTCTGTGTAACCCACAACAAACCTCAACTATGTTGTCGACTCAAGCTTCTTCCTTGATTCTTTGGAGATATGGCAGTAAATAGAGGCTCCAAAAATTATGAAATGCGACACATCCGACTTTCTCCCCGTGAAAGCCTCATCTAGTGTAATCATACCAAGGTCTGATGAGGACTCCGGTTCTACAATATACTGCTGTGTTGCATGCCTCAACCCATAAATTCAGAGGTAGGCCTTGGTCATGCAACATAGCCCTCGTAGCTCCCACAATGCTACGATTATTTATCTTAGCCACCCCATTCTACTATGGGTTTTGGGGTGTTCTCAACTTTCTTCGAATGCATTCTTTCGCATAATTCTTTTTGAATTCATTTCGAAGCATAGTCACCTCCATTATCGCTCCTGAGAGACTTCACCTTCTTGTTGGGTTCTTTCTCAACTAGTGCCTTGAATTCTACGAACTTGGATACTGTCTCATATTTATTTAACATGAAGACGATCCAGCACTTCCTTGAGAAGTCATCAATAAAAATAACAAAATATTTGTGTCTAGCAGTGGAGGCTATCGAGAAAGGTCCATATGCATCAGAGAGGATCATTTCCAAGGCTGCATGTGCTTCGTTGTCCCGATCATGGAATGTGGACTTTTCATACTTCCCTAAGTTACATCCTTTGCATACATCCTACTGCTCAAGTGCTCCTTTTGGGAGGACACTAGTTATTTGTTGCATAATATTCAAGGCGCCATGATGCAAATGGCCAGGACTTTTGAGCCAAAGTTCACCGACATCACGACCTTGCACTTTCTCCTCCTTACTACTTAATGTAGCACAATATTCCACATCCAACTTATACAGTTTCTTCACATGAACTTGATTTGAATCACCTATCCCATGGCTATGTGTCTCAAGAATGCTTTCCCTTTGTTGAACATTACATCATAACCACGGTCTTTCAAAATTGCAACAAAGATGAGATTTTTCTTGGGCTTAAAACGAAAATGAAATCTTTGAATTTGGGAGGGGGTCCTAACTCCCTCTAAAAGGTGACTGTGCCAATCCCAATCATGATACAACTTCCGTCATCCCCCGACTTGATGTGCATATGGAGACCTTTCTCATCCAGGTCATTGAAAAACTCTCTACACCCTGTCATGTGGAACGATGCACCTGAGTCAAATTACCACATTCTCCCCATCACTGTCTTTTCCATGCATGCGATAAGGGTGAATTCAATATTAAATTGTGAAGCCAAGGCTTCACTTGCTGCTCCTCCTGAGGTCTGTTTGTTTGACTTTTTGTGTGGACACTTTGTGGCATAATGCCCGAATTCATGACAATTGAAGCATTTAATTTTGGAAAAATATTTCTTCTTGCTCCCTTGGTTGGATTCCGGGTTGGTTTGATATCTCTTCCCTTCTCCCTTATTTTCCTTTCCAACAAATGCAAATTTTTCTTCATCCTCACCCTTGGATGAAGTCCCATCTCTAGTATTCCATGTTATTTTTTCCTGTAGCAAATTATACCATAAGTGTTCCCAAATTGGTAATTTCTCACTCCTGTTCACCGAATCTTGGTAGCTATGCCAACTCTTGGGAAGGCCTAGAAGGGAAAGGCTTACCGAGTCACCTTATGCAACATTAACACCAACCCCATCAACTTCATCATGAACTTGCGTAAATCTGCTCAGATACTGTGGGATAGTGTCATTCTTCTGCATCTTGATATTTCAAAGTTTATCCTTGAGTATCAGTTTCCTGTGGTCGTTGTTATTCTTGAACAATTTTGTTAGTGCTTTCCACATTGTGAAAGGAGTTTCCTTCCCATGGATATTTGAGATGATGTGATCACGTACTCCCTCTAAGATTATTCTCCTCACCTTGGCTAAATATTTCTTCTATTGGGCTAGGTTTTATGCATTATATGTTTGTGGTTTTGCAACATCTGTTTGTTGTATTCTAGAAATCCATTGTCATCCAATACCGCCTCCATGTGATCCTTCCATGCAATGAAATTTGAGTTGCCTTCCAAGGCATACTCAAGTCTCAACTTGTTGAAGGTCATCTTATCAACTCTGAATATATCATGCTACATTGAACTACAAATTCGATCCTCCTGAGAAATAACTTCAAAATTCATGTTCTAATGTGAATCTTGTTCTGATACCATGTAGAAATTATGGTGTAAATTTGCAACTACTCATGAAATTTTAATCAAAATCTCAAGACACAAACCTACTCTACTGCGCTGCAAAATTTAATTCACAATTTAGAACATCAATCACAAACATACAATGAGAAATAACACACATGCACACAAGATTTTTCTAGGGGGAAGCAATTTGCTGAAAACCCCTTTGCCTGCTTGCATTAAATGAATAGATATGTATTACAATTTCTTTAATCAATTGAGCACAACCTGCAAGTGAATAAATTCTTTCTTTGCTCACTAAGAAGCTTTGACCCAGACTTAGTCAATTTCTACCTTTTCTTGAGCCCCTATTTCCTTGCCCAATTCCCAAGGTTGATCATCTAATTGCATGCAACACTTGTACACTCAAGACTAGTCTAAAACTGATGTTACATTGCCTTGGAATCGCCACCACAAATGGGGAACTCGAATTATTTACAAAACTAGATATTTTGGGCTAAATGACCAGTTAATTGGTCAATCACTAAGTTAAACTGTTGTCTCATTGCACAACTGACCTTCCACTAGTTACTTCAACAATTATAACTAGTTTAACTGAAAACAACTTGAAAAAGATGATCTTGATTGCTACAAATTAGCAATCACACATGCTTAACTGAAATCCAATTCCTATAACTCGAATTTACTGAGTAAACTGAGTGACACAAGCCATATCACACAAGTTAACTGCATCCAAGTTGTCTGCTGATGTGAAAATTCGAATTTTGTCAATTAGACCAAGGTAAAATCAAATTGAGACTTTCTTGCTGCATTTTTCAACAAGGAAAACTCGAAAAAATATTCTCTTCTTATAGAATCTGCTTCATATGAGAATACAAATACCTAAACTCTAGACCAAGTCCTCCTCCAAGTACCAATTCAACCTTTATTTAAGTCGTTCCTTGTTTCTGCAGCAACCATATAGAAAATGCAATTTCAACCTGCTAGGTTCCATACTGCAACTTGTATTGCAACTTTAAGCCTGCAATTTTGGCCTTGCAAATGTTATGGAAACCCTAATCTAGTCTCATATTGAGACCTTCCTATAGCAATAAAACTCTTCCCAAGGTCAATGAGGTCAAGGTAGGGTATTCTTTCTTCCAGATACAAGTTTCTCCACTTTGTCCTCCTGCAACTTGAACCTGTAACTTCAACCACCTTTTACAACATCAGAAACCCTAGAAATTCACTTGTGAGAGAGAGAGAGAGAGAGCCCAAAACAAAAATTTTTCCTTCCTTCTTGGATTCTTCTTGCTTCCTAGACCTCCGCTCGCTTTTTTTTCTTCTCCCTGTTAGCGCTCAAATCTGCCTCAGGCTGAGGAAGGCAAAACTCGAGGCAACATCAAACCACGCTCAGCCTCGTAGCTAGCCCTACGAGGACAGGAGAGGGCTCTCTCCGGGTCTATCTCGGCAAAAGGTTTTCAAAGGGGCTGAGATGACCAATAAGGAATAATGATCTTAGGCTAGATATTAAGTGCAGAGGTTTAAAGGTTATTTTTTGGGATTTTTGTTGAATCAAAGGACAAAGCAATTTTGGGTGCGGGGATGAGACACAGTTTCTGCAGAGGTCTGCTTGGAGCAAGATAGGCAATTGTTTTGATGGTTTTAAAGTGATGTGGTGAATAGATCAGACAGGTGAGGAGCTAAGGAGAGCAATCAAGAGCAAGGGTTCTCCTTAAACTGAAGAAACAATGGAAAATTAAACAAATTTAAAGGCAGAGCACAATAAATTTATGGATTCTACCTTAACACTTCATTTGTTCAATTGCAGAAGATGAGAGATGGAAAAATGATACACATAACAAACTTACAAGTACTGAAAGAAGCACACCATCAAGACATAAAGCCACAAGAATTCCAAATAGTGCTGCAAATCCCTGGTCTTCCCTTTGCCAAAACGCTGAAGTAAAATGTACAATAAAGTCTCAAAGCCTCTTCCCAAAGAGTCCAACCCTGAAAATGACTAAGAAAATACATAATATAGGCAAGCTAACACATTCCATTGCCTCTAGGGTTCGAGCTCATCATCCTAGGATCTGTTTCAACCAATTCTAAACAAAGCACTACAATCTAGGCAGTCAAAACAACTTGCCTCTATAAGCTAGGAAACCAATCCATTCATTAAATGTTTGCTATTTCATGAATGAATAATCTAGAATAGGTAAATAAGTGTCAAGTCAACATAAAATTACATTAATTACATCAAGGAGGGTGAAAAATCCCATCACAAGTCAAAACTGGTCCAAACTGGGCGAATTCCTGAGCTGGAAGGTGCAAAATGTGCAAAAAATCCTGATGCATAGCGCGCCTTTCCACCTGATTTTTGGGCACTTCCCGGCATCCAAATTTAGCTCAGATTGGCTTGTTGGAAATCCCTGGATGTTTACTTTCCAACCCAAGTGGAATTTTCCAATTTGGTGTCCATTTGCCCCTCCAAAAGTTCATTCTCCCAAGGCTGCTACCTGTGTGTCCAAAAAGGGGTAGTGAGGTCATTTTTTGCATGTTTTTTAACCTTTTGGGGACCCAAAACTTGATGAAATGCCTTGGCAGTGGCTGAGCAGATGTATATCATCATGACAAATCCAAAAATGCAAACCTTTCTTGAATTGGACCTCCCCATCTTCAAGGTAGCGCGCGGCGCGCTACGCGTTGAGGGCAAAAACCTGGCTTTAATACAAAAATTTCAAAATTGACAAAAACTTCTCCAAAGTTTTTGAAATTTGAGCTGGGGGTGTCTCATCAAGTACCATGCTCCTTCAAAGAGGCTTCAGCCAAAATTTGGAGTGGATCAGGCCTTTTTCTCCGTTTTAGTGCCTTGCTCAATCGCCCTTTAAGGATCTTTAGTTTCGCTTTGCAAACATGCATGCGGGCCCAGTAATTATTCTTCATATGGCGGAGCATATCTTTGTCTCTGTTTTCCTTGGCTAAAAATTTCTCTAAATGAGTGTTCACCCGGATGAGCATAGACTCTCGCTCAATAGGTGTCAAATCACCGGGTCTCTTGCGGGCCATGTTTTGGTCTTCTCGGATTCGCCACAACTCATAAAGAGTGTGTTCATCTTCTAGCTGTTTGTTGCGCTGCTCCAAGTAGTTGATTGTCCAATTGGCCATTCCCAATTTCTGTTGCAACAAGTGATTCTCAGCCTTTTGTTGTTGAATGACCTCCTTTAGCTCCGAGCTAGGAGAGCTGATATCAAGGTCAATAATATCCGTGTCCGGATCTCTTGAAGGTCCCTCATCAAACATGGGTTGCTTGCCTCTGTCGTGTACCTGTGCCTGTACCTGTGCTGCAGAAGGTGAGACCCTTTCCACCTTATGTGGAGATAATACTCGCTGCGCTGATGAAGTCAACGAGACCCCTTCCACCTGATGTGGAGATAATACTCTTCGTGCAGATGCAAATAAGGCCCTGTGGCCTCTCTGATATGTAACATATGAAGGAGCGTAACATGCTCGGGCTCAGGAATGTCAAACTGATGTGAAGGTCCTCCCTCATCATGGACAATCTCGGGAGGTGGCTGTGGCACTGTGAAAAAGTCGCGAGAAATGAACTCCTCCCAAGCAATACCCTGCTGTGCCAACTGATGCATCACTATGATCTTAATCAGTGCATAATGATAGATGCTCTTATGCTGCTGTGCTGGGGTCTTCCTTTGTACTAAGGGCACCATCCTCTCTATGTTGCGACACATGAAAAATGGAAGGTTCATCATACGTACCCTTGTAAAATGCATTAACAAACGGATATGGTACGAATAGAGACGTGAAAATCTGCCCTCACAAGTGAAATATCGAATGATGAGTCTCATCAATGGTGCATACTCATCCCTTAGGAATCTGAAAGGAAAAACAACGGTTAAATGTCTCATACACCCGGGCTTGATATATGGCTCATAGTGAAATCTGTCTAACTGCTAGCGCTTATTCCATTCCTCCCCTACATTTGGTATCCCAGTGGCCTGAGCAATAATCTTGGGTGACAATGTGAAATCCACTCCAGCAAGGTTTACATGACCATTCTGCAAATGTAGGACAAATAAACGAACTAGTTCTCGGTGATGCTGGATTTGTGAGATCCGCTCACAATATTCAAAACATGATTGATACCGAAAACAGTTCATTGCAAGTGGACAAGCTTGCAAATGAGCCAAAGAAGTGGACTCCTCCCTGACATGCCGACCACCTTTGCCACTTTTGTGATACCTCCTTGGCACCTCTATTTCTGGTGTAGAATCACTGTCATAACTCTGCTCATAAGCTGACTCGGTTTCTGACATATTGTTGAAGACAAGATGGCTGGAATATATATGTTGACTGTGCACACAATTGACTGTAGACTTTTTCCTGTTTTTCAAAATGCTGTGACTAAGGGGACACAAATACAAGGGAATTGTTAGGGAAGGGGGAACATTAGGGACATAGGGGCAATGGAAATAAACAAGGAATTTAGGGAAGGGAAAGGATATAGAAATTCTGATAATTTTTAGGGTTTGGGGTGAATTAGGGGATATTATGTTTGTAATGGAAGGGAGGGTTTAGAATTTCGTAGAAAGATAGTGTAGGGTTCTATGAGGAATTTTTTTAAGGAAAATGTTGGTGAACATGGGGGGTAAGAAACAAAAAAGTGGGAAAACCTTGGCATCATATAATTTTGAAAACCCTTCAGCAAACTAGACCTTTGAATTCTCACAGCAAACTGAGGGTTTTTACATTTAATTTTCATGGCATAGCTAGCATAATTTATTTACATACATCTTGCAAAACTGAGTACAAACCATGGACATGAAGCCTACCTGTGTTTTAACTGAGTTAGAGGAGGAGTTGCACACTTGCTGGCGAATTTCTGAGCAAAAATCCCAACGCGTAGCGCGCCTCACCCAACGCGTAGCGCGCCCCTGGTGCGTAGCGCGTGAGTAAATTTACACTGAAAAAGGTGTGCTGATGCGTAGCGCGCCCTGGGTGCGTAGCGCGCCAATGCTGATGCGTAGCGCGCCCCTGGAACTAGCCCGATTTGCTCACCAGCTTGTAAAATCGCCCTAGAATGGATGCACTTTGCTCTTGAGATGTGAATGGGTTGGTTATGAGGAGAAATGCCTTTATATAGACTCCCTTTTAATTTTTACTTGACCAAAACCCATTTTGTAATGTTTGGTTGTTGACACTTTTTCAGATTAAATAGGCTCTAACTTTTTGGTTTCCCTTTAAAAACAATTGGTTGAAATAATGATTTCTTCTGATAATTTTTTGCAGGGATAGCTCTGATATGCTCTGGCAAAGGAGACCAAGGCTGCGCTTGAACATTTGGAGAACTTGAAAATTTTGACAATTTTTACAAAAATGAGATGGTGACTTATCTTCAAAACAGAGTTTTGAAGAGAAGTCCTTATTCAGCTATACAATGACGAAAATTATTGAAGTGATGATCTATCAAAGACATCCCTCTGGCCTGCTGGTCTTCTAAGACTTTTCAAGACAAAATTGACTCAACCCTAGACCTAAGACCTCAAAATTTAAAACCTGATTGTAAATGACCTTTGAAGACTTATTTTAATAAACAGGCCTGAACCAGCAGTGCCAAGCACGAGGGGAATAAGTGACACAACCCACTCCATCAGAGTTATGGCATGCCTAACGAAATGCAACTAATCAAAACTGATGGGACACCTAATCATGAAATGCAAAAGAGCTTTGATCTCTGATGGAGGGATAACTAGACCGACTCTAACATTGGCTCCAATGGGGATGGTAGCTCCTTGGAGATGCCAAGAACCGCAGATCTCTGTAAGAGCTAGACAGTGCCTTCATCCATTGGGCGATGGAGTCATTATTTTCGACACAAAAACTTGAGAATTTGACTGAAAAACCAAAAATTGCTTTGACCAAACTAGACTCAAAACTTAAAAGATTTAGACAACTGACTTGACAAACTTAGACTACCTAACCTTCATTTTCAGAATTATAGCCTTCACCTCGGGCCCCAGACTGAAGATGATAAGTTAGTTTACATGCACAATAGAATAAAAGTAAAATGATATGTACAATGATGATGAAATGAGCAGAAAATACTCAGAAGTAATATCTCTTTAACAGCCGACCGTTAATCGGCCCTCCAGGACATTCATCTCCATTCATTTCTTTGAGAAGAAAAGCGTTCTGACCACGATATGCTGCAATCTTATAAGGACCCTTCCATAAATTGTCAAATTTGCCGTGCTTTCCTTTGTCTTCATGTCGAGCATCCCATCTCAAGACTACCTCATCTAGCTGAAATGTGTCCGCCTTTGCTTTCCGGTCATAAATCTTTTTGATGCGCTCCTGTAACTTGCAAGTGTTTTGAAATACCTCCTCCCGTGTCTGCTGTAAATGAATCATTTGATTAATCCTTCTCTGCATGGGATCTTCCTCACTACCCGCTTCTTGAAGCAATTTGACTACCGGGACAGCAAGTGAAGTTGGAAAAACCGTGTCTATTCCGTACACCAACTCGAAAGGAGACATGCCAATAGACTTTTTCTGACTCACCCTATCAGCCCATAGTGCATTTATCAACTTCTTGTGCCAGCCCTTTTTACTGATTTCCAACAATTTCTTAATGATATTGACCAAAGATTTATTAGATGACTCCACCAATCCATTTCCTTGAGGATGATATGCGGTTGAATGTCCCAAGCTGATATTGTACTTATAACAAAACTCAATCATCCTCTTTGACTTAAATGCTGCTGCATTATCTGTGATTAACTTACTTGGGCATCCAAAACGTGATAAAATATTAGTTTCAAGAAAAGAGATAATTACCCCATCCGTGGCTTGTCGAGTAGGAATTGCTTCAATCCATTTAGTGAAGTAATCTGTGGCTGTCAATATCCATCGATGCTGTCTTGATGATGCCGGATGAATTTCCCCGATGAAATCCAATCCCCACTGCTGAAATGGTGCTCTGACCTCAATTGGTTTGAGAGGCAATGGCTGTAGTTTCTGCTTCCCTTCGAAAATTTGGCATTCATGACAATTCTTAACAGCCTTATATACATCTGAAAATAATGAAGGCCAATAATAACCTGCCCTTAGAATCTTGTTCGCTGTGGTTTTCCAAAACAGATGGCCTCCACAGTCACCTCTATGAAAGTCTTCCACAACTCTTTTGGCTTCCTCTTCTACCAAACAATTCAATAATATTCCACCAGGATCTTTCCAATACAATGCAGAATTTAGTATGCAGAATTTTGCAGCTTTCAATTTCAATGTTCTACTTTTGTTTCTAGGCATTCCAGGAGGTGAAGACAAATGCTGAAGTACGTATAAAATGTCAGCATACCAAGGAGAAGAAAGAAACATTTCAGATACCTGAACGGATGAATTCTCCTCATCTTCATCAGACATGGCAGCAATCAAATTTATGTCTAGAACTTGCAAATTTGTTTCAGCCATTAACTTGGCGAGTCCTTGACCTTTGATCAGCTTGGTTGGTTTAATCTCCACATCATACTCTAATAATGCAGCAATCCACTTACCCCTCCTGCCTTCTGGATCTGCCTGTACTAAAATATCTTTAACTGCTGCGTTAGGAACATAAGCTAGAACATGGGAATGCAATAAATACACACGGAAATCTTTCAAAGCCTTTACAAGCGCAAGTGCTTGCTTCTCAATGATGTTATATTTTAATGCTCCATCTCTTATAATCCGACTGAAAAAAGCAATGGGCTTTTCAACACCTTCCCTCTTCTGCATTGATACAGCTGCCAAAGTGTGCTCAGAAGCAAATGAGAACAAAATATAATCCTGAGTGTAATCTGGGCTAATCAAAATAGGAGCTGAAGAAAGAGCTAACTTCACTAAATTAAATGATTTCACCACCTCTTCGGTCCACTTCACCTAACTGTCCTTTTTCAGCATGCTCGTGATTTCTCTAAGATGCTCTGCTAGATTTGGAATGAAGCGACGCAGAAAATTCAGTTTACCATTGAAGGACTGAATTTCTTTCTTGTTCCGAGGCTGTTCAATTTTCTGAATGGCTTCAACACATGCAGGGTCAATATGGATGCCATCTTTAGATATGATGTGGCCAAGAAGTTTGCCTTCCTCCATGGCGAAAAGACTCTTTTTCGGATTCAGCGAAATGCCATATTTTCTGCACTTTTGGAAAACAATTTTCAAATGATACAAATGTTCCTCATCAGAATTTGAAAACACGGTTAAGTCATCCAGATAAACAACCAAAAACACATCTTTCTCATTGGCGAAAGCCACGTCCATTGCGCGCTGAAAGGTGGCGCCCACATTTTTCAAACCAAACGGCATCTTTGCATAATGAAACGTTCCCCATGGATTGGTGAATGTTGTTTTGTCACGGTCATCTTTATATACTAAAATCTGATTGTATTCGGAATAGCCGTCGAGTAGTGACATCCTTGATGCTCCAACTACTCGCTGCAATATATGGTCCATTTTGGGCAGCGGATAATTGTCTTTTAAGGATACCTTATTCAAATTTCTGAAGTCAATACATAAACGGATCTCACCTGTTTTCTTCCTTACGGGTACCAAGTTTGATATCCAATCTGAAAATCGGATAGGCACAATGATTCCTGACTTATACAATCTGTTTACCTCTTTTTCAATTGATGGCAGCAGCTTCGGATTGATTCTCCTTAATTTTTGACGAAAAGGCTTCTGATTTGGCTTAATAGGAATAGTATGCTGTATGATATTTGTGTCATATGTTTTCAGATCTGAGTAATCCCATGCAAAAACATTAGAAAATGAAGACAACAATATGATATACTCTTCCTTTACCTTTGGTGACAATGACTTTGATAGCTTTACCATCTTGGGATTCTCAGTTGTCCCAATGTTTACATCCTCAACACCTTTTTCAGTTGGTCTCAATGTCGGTTTGCGGGCCACATCATCTTGGTCAAACAACTCCTCTAAAGGAATCAATCCCTTAGGAATAACGTTGTCTTTAAGTTGCAGCACGTCCATTTGATTTACTTGTATATTATCACTACCATCATCATGTTCAGTATCTATTGAGGTATCTTTGAACTTACCCTTATTTTGCAGAAACTGATTGATCTCTTCATCATCTTGAAAGACTTGCCAACACCGCTGATTGTCTGGGACGGTAGGACGATGTTTCACATGAATCTCAAACTTGTTGCTAGAATTCATCAGAATTTTTAGATTGCTTGCTGCCTTAGCAAGTCCATCAGCAACACCATTTTGTGTGCGAGGCACACATGTCAAGGTATGATCAGAAAATAACTTCAAAATATCTAAAACTGCATTTCGATATGCCCTCATACGAGGATGCTTGGCCTGAAACTCACCCTTAACTTGCTTTATCACCAACTCGGAATCACCGTAGACTGCAATCTTCTTCGCTTTCAGCTTTCTAAGAATCTTAAGGCCAGCAATGAGAGCCTCATATTCCGCCTCATTATTTGAACAGTCAAATGCTAGTTTATAGGAACACACTCTCACCTTGCTTGGAACTTTGTCTTGAGCGGAAAAGGGACTTCGAATCCACACACCAATACCAGCACCTTCACTACCTACTGCGCCATCAAAATCCATGGTCCAAAGACCATCTTCATCTTCTTCCAAGTGTTGAAATTGTGTTAGTTCTGTTTTTTCTGTTTGCTGCCCCTTATCCTCGGCTGGATGCTCCATAGTAGCTTGCTTTTCTCCTTTTTCCTTTTGCAGAACTTCTCTGAAATTTTCAGTGATCTCTGGTATATCTTCCGCCTGAACTAACTGACTATCTAGATCATTAAAACTATCAGCAAATAAAACAAATGACTCCAAATCTGTATGTACATAATTTACAGGATGATTGATTGGCTTCTCTTTGCTGGTTATCATGTATTTCATCTTTTGCTCTCGATATAGCTTTCTCATTTGACCGAAGACTGGAATTGTAGCATAAGAAAAGTCTAACTGTAGAGTGCCCTTCAACTTAGCCCCCCAAGATCTTGAAAGTAGCATACCAAAACGTGGAGGAATATCCGCCACAACCACATCCATCAAGACATTCTTCGCTGGGATTTGGTCTAAGCTAACAACTAAATCTTTGATGAGCCTGATACATCTTACACGGCTGGAATCAAATGAATACAAATCATGATATTTTCTTGTAATGTCTAACCCCAACTTCTCCATGATCGCCTTTGGCATCAAATTGTGCGAAGCACCCGAATCGAACATAGCATTGTGCAAAACGTATTCATGCAATCTCAAACTGATATAAAAGGGAGGAACATCACTATCAGGGGACTCACCATCCAATGCTGGCCCAAATATCAATTCTAGCTGATCATCTTCAACGTTCACCGTGTCAAACATGGGATCAAAATTCAGAATTTTAGAGACTTGACTTCGGTAGCTGCTGTTTTTCATGATTTCAGTCAAAGGAATAGATACTTTTAATTTGGAAATTTCATTTTCCAAACTAAATGCTGAAACTTTATCAACTTCTTTGACCGGAACTTCCCTCCTATCTTTGATTACACTTGGCTGATTTGTCTTTCCTGCTGCTGATATCTTGCTAGTTGTGGGATCAATTGTCTCCTTTCCTTTTTTCTGTGGTATCGGTGAATCCGTCTTTGGTGCTGTAGCTTCTTTTCTTTTCTGAATCGGATTGATAGGCACATCTCGGTTCCTCAATGAATACTGCTTCTGTTGAGTGGACAAGGCATTCAAATACCCTCTTTGGTAATCATCTAAATCTGCATCATTAGCTAAGATAAAATCTTCATCTTGTTGGGCGCCTGAACTTTCTCCATACTCTTCTTCTTCAGTGATGTAAATGGGCAGATCATCAGGAGTAAAGAAGTGATTTTGGTCCCCTACTACATCAGCATCTTCATCTGAATCTTGACTCACAAAATTCTGCAAAAGAGGAGTCTTGATCGGTTGCTGGGCTGCCGGCTCTTGTATTCTTGGTTCACGCTGCTTAATTCTGAACTGAGGTTGTTGCTGGCCACGGTAATTTGGATTACGAATCTGCGGTTCTGATTTGTCAAGGTTGATTCTTTTGAGCACTTTTTCCATCTCACGAAGCCAAGGCGGTTCTGATGTAGATTCTTCCTTTATAGTCACTCTTTTCTCTGCCTTCAACCGTGCTCTCTTGTCATTCAGATTTGCCTCAACATTAACAACAATCTTTTGCATATCTTCTAAAGTAGGCGGATCTCTATCCCGTAATGAATAGGCCATCTCCGGATCAAAACCATCCGGGAATTTGAGAAGAGCTGATTTTCTAGATGGCCTTAAATCATCCGGAATAGCATTATAAACTGTATTGAACCTGATAATATAGTCTTGGACAGACTCACCATGATTGCGTTTGATATTATTGTACTCGGCATTGATCTGAAGCGGATCCTTTCTGAGTTCCCAATGATCTAGAAACTGTCTTTGAAGTTCAGCCAACGTAGGTATACTTCTGGCTCCCAAGCCTCTGAACCATTTTCTTACCTCTCCTCCAAATGTTTGCACAAACAACCGCATAGTTACATCCTCTTCATCAATCTCATATAAATCACAAAAATTTGCCATTTTGTCTATGTGCTGCTGAGCGGACACACTTTGAGGAGTGCCATCAAATAAAGGAATCTTACTCTGATAATCCGCGGGCATATCATGCAAATCTTGAGGAAGAGCGAGAGGAGCAAACCGAGCAGCCATTGCTCTTGGTGGATTTGGTCTGGGAGTAGTTGGTGGAGAAGATGCAACCGAAGTATGAGGAGTATGAGGAGGTGTATGCGGAGGTGAAGCGATGTGGGATGAAGGAGGGGAATTAGCTGCAGATTCTGAATAAGTAATTATAGGTTGCACAGGAATGGTGGGAATGAAAGGCGGTTCGGTGGGATTTTTCGAAGCGGAAGCCGTGATAGTAGATCCAATATTCGCAGATGCAGCTTCTAAGAAATCAGCAATAGTTGCAGCCTGAATGTCACTCTGAAGGTGCCTCAAGATAAAATTTTCAATTAATTTATTATGTTTTTCAACTTTAAGAGCTGCAGCAAAATCAGGATTTGGAACAAGATAATCAAGTGCACTTTCGGATTGAGTTTTAAACAGCGACAATTCAAATTTCTCGTCAAAATCAAGTTCTTCAAGATACTAAAAAATTGTAGGACATGAATGGGATTTAACCAAGGGAGTCCCCGAGCTTTCTTGACGGAGGATTTTTCGAATCAAGTTTGGATTTTCATAAATAGGAGGTGGATTCGGATCTGGATTAGCTCTCGTATGTCTTTTTGAAGCCAGTGTGTTTATCAGAAAATCAAGGAATTAAAATAATTCAGCAAATCGTTTTCTAGAATCAATCATCCAAAGGTCTAGAACGATCAAAAGTATTGGGTGATCTGCAAAACAAGTTTCACAAGCTAACCGGAGATTGACTGAAGCAGCGTTTATCTACTTTCGCTAATGCAAAACAGAAGCGTTTCGAAGGCTACCTGGAATAAATTCAGGCTCCGTCTAAGACTTGTGAAACAAACTCATCAGCAAGAAAACCATTGAGATTTATTCCCCATTATGGTCGCCACTATGTTAGCACTCAAATCTGCCTCAGGCTGAGGAAGGCAAAACTCGAGGCAACATCAAACCACGCTCAGCCTCGTAGCTAGCCCTACGAGGATAGGAGAGGGCTCTCTTCGGGTCTATCTCGGCAAAAGGTTTTCAAAGGGGATGAGATGACCAATAAGGAATAATGATCTTAGGCTATATATTAAGTGCAGAGGTTTAAAGGTGATTTTTTGGGATTTTTGTTGAATCAAAGGAAAAAGCAATTTTGGGTGCGGGGATGAGACACAGTTTCTGCAGAGGTCTGCTTGGAGCAAGATAGGAAATTTTTTTTATGCTTTTAAAGTGATGTGGTGAATAGATCAGACAGGTGAGGAGCTAAGGAGAGCAAGCAAGAGCAAGGGTTCTCCTTAAACTGAAGAAAACATGGAAAATTAAACAAATTTAAAGGCAGAGCACAACAAATTTATGGATTCTACCTTAACACTTCATTTGTTCAATTGCAGAAGATGAGAGATGGAAAAATGATACACATAACAAAATTACAAGTACTAAAAGAAGCACACCATCAAGACATAAAGCCACAAGAATTCCAAATAGTGCTGCAAATCCCTGGTCTTCCCTTTGCCAAAATGCTGAAGTAAAATGTACAATAAAGTCTCAAAGCCTCTTCCCAAAGAGTCCAACCCTGAAAATGACTAAGAAAATACATAATATAGGCAAGCTAACACATTCCCTTGCCTCTAGGGGTCGAGCTCATCATCCTAGGAGCTGTTTCAACCAATTCTAAACAAAGCACTACAATCTAGGCAGTCAAAACAACTTGCCTCTATAAGCTAGGAAACCAATCCATTCATTAAATGTTTGCTATTTCATGAATGAATCATCTAGAATAGGTAAATAAGTGTCAAGTCAACATAAAATTACATTAATTACATCAAGGAGGGTGAAAAATCCCATCACAAGTCAAAACTGGTCCAAACTGGGCGAATTCCTGAGCTGGAAGGTGCAAAATGTGCAAAAAATCCTGATGCGTAGCGCGCCTGAGCCCTACGCGTAGCGCGCCTTTCCACCTGATTTTTGGGCACTTCCCGGCATCCAAATTTAGCTCAGGTTGGCTTGTTGGATAGCCCTGGACGTTTACTTTCCAACCCAAGTGGAATTTTCCAATTTGGTGTCCATCTGCCCCTCCAAAAGTTCATTCTCCCAAGGCTACTACCTGTGTGTCCAAAAAGGGGTAGTGAGGTCTTTTTTTGCATGTTTTTTGACCTTTTGGGGACCCAAAACTTGATGAAATGCCTTGGCAGTGGCTGAGCATATGTATTTCATCATGAAAAATCCAAAAAATGCAAACATTTCTTGAATTGGACCTCCCCATCTTCAGGGTAGCGCGCGGCACGCTACGCGTTGAGGGCAAAAACCTGTTTTTAATACAAAAATTTCAAAATTGACAAAAACTTCTCCAAATTTTTTGAAATTTGAGCTGGGGGTGTCTCATCAAGTACCATGCTCCTTCAAAGAGGCTTCAGCCAAAATTTGGAGTGGATCGGGCCTTTTTCTCCGTTTTAGTGCCTTGCTCAATCGCCCTTTAAGGATCTTCAGTTTCGCTTTGCAAACATGCATGCGGGCCCAGTAATGATTCTTCATATGGCGGAGCATATCTTTGTCTCTGTTTGCCTTGGCTAACAATTTCTCTAAATGAGTGTTCACCCGGATGAGCATAGACTCTCGCTCAATAGGTGTCAAATCACCGGGTCTCTTGCGGGCCAAGTTTCGGTCTTCTCGGATTCGCCGCAACTCATAAAGAGTGTGTTCATCTTCTAGTTGTTTGTTGCGCTGCTCCAAGTAGTTGATTGTCCAATTGGCCATTTCCAATTTCTGTTGCAACAAGTGATTCTCAGCCTTTTGTTGTTGAATGACCTCCTTTAGCTCTGAGCTAGGAGAGTTGATATAAAGGTCAATAATATCCGTGTCCAGATCTCCTGAAGGTCCCTCATCAAACATGGGTTGCTTGCCTCTGTTGTGTACCTGTGCCTGTACCTATGCTGCAGAAGGCGAGACCCTTTCCACCTGATGTGGAGATAATACTCGCTGCGCTGATGAAGTCAACGAGACCCCTTCCACCTGATGTGGAGATAATACTCGTCGTGCAGATGCAAATAAGGCCCTGTGGCCTCTCTGATATGTAACATATGAATGAGCGCTAACATGCTCGGGCTCAGGAATTTCAAACTGATGTGAAGGCCCTCCCTCATCATGGACAATCTCGGGAGGTGGCTGTGTCACCGTGAAAAAGTCGCGAGAAATGAACTCCTCCCAAGCAATACCCTGCTGGCCAACTGATGCATCACTATGATCTTAATCAGTGCATAATGATAGATGCTCTTATGCTGCTCTGCTGGGGTCTTCCTTTGTACTAAGGGCACCATCCTCTCTATGTTGCGACACATGAAAAATGGAAGGTTCATCATATGTACCCTTGTAAAATGCATTAACAAACGGATATGGTACGAATAGAGACGTGAAAATCTGCCCTCACAAGTGAAATATCGAATGATGAGTCTCATCAATGGTGCATACTCATCCCTTAGGAATCTGAAAGGAAAAACAACGGTTAAATGTCTCATACACCCGGGCTTGATATATGGCTCATAGTGAAATCTGTCTAACTGCCGGCGCTTATTCCATTCCTCCCCTACATTTGGTATCCCAGTGGCCTGAGCAATAATCTCGGGTGACAAGGTGAAATCCACTCCAGCAAGGTTTACATGACCATTCTGCAAATGTAGGACAAATAAATGAACTAGTTCTCAGTGATGTTGGATTTGTGAGATCCGCTCACAATATTCAAAACATGATTGATACCGAAAACAATTCATTGCAAGTGGACAAGCTTGCAAATGAGCCAAAGAAGTGGGCTCCTCCCTGACATGCCGACCACCTTTGCCACTTTTGTGATACCTCCTTGGCACCTCTATTTCTGGTGTAGAATCACTGTCATAACTCTGCTCATAAGCTGACTCGATTTCTGACATATTGTTGAAGACAAGATGGCTGGAATATATATGCTGACTGTGCACACAATTGACTGTAGACTTTTTCCTGTTTTTCAAAATGTTGTGACCAAGGGGACACAAATACAAGGGAATTGCTAGGGAAGGGGGAACATTAGGGACATAGGGGCAATGGAAATAAACAAGGAATTTAGGGAAGGGAAAGGATATAGAAATTCTGATAATTTTTAGGGTTTGGGGTGAATTAGGGGATATTATGTTTGTAATGGAAGGGAGGGTTTAGAATTTCGTAGAGGGATGGTGTAGGGTTCTATGAGGAATTTTTTTAAAGGAAAATGTTGGTGAACATGGGGGGTAGGAAACACAAAAGTGGGAAAACCTTGGCAGCATATAATTTTGAAAACCATACAGCAAACTGAGGGTTTTTACATTTAATTTTCATGGCATAGCTAGCATAATTTATTTACATACATCTTGCAAAACTGAGTACAAACCATGGACATGAAGCCTACCTGTGTTTTAACTGAGTTAGAGGAGGAGTTGCACACTTGCTGGCGAATTTCTGAGAAAAAATCCCAACGCGTAGCGTGCCTCACCCAACGCGTAGCGCACCCCTGGTGCGTAGCACGTGAGTAAATTTACACTAAAAAAGGTGTGCTGATGCGTAGCGCGCCCTGGGTGCGTAGCGCGCCAATGCTGATGCGTAGCGCGCCCCTGGAACTAGCCCGATTTTCTCACCAGCTTGTAAAATCGCCCTAGAATGGATGCACTTTGCTCTTGAGATGTGAATGGGTTGGTTATGAGGAGAAATGCCTTTATATAGACTCCCTTTTAATTTTTACTTGACCAAAACCCATTTTGTAATGTTTGGTTGTTGACACTTTTTCAGATTAAATAGGCTCTGACTTTTTGGTTTCCCTTTAAAAACAATTGGTTGAAATAATGATTTCTTCTGATAATTTTTTGCAGGGATAGCTCTGATATGCTCTGGCAAAGGAGACCAAGGCTGCACTTGAACATTTGGAGAACTTGAAAATTTTGACAATTTTTACAAAAATGAGATGGTGACTTATCTTCAAAACAGAGTTTTGAAGAGAAGTCCTTATTCAGCTGTACAATGACGAAAATTATTGAAGTGATGATCTATCAAAGACATCCCTCTGGCCTGCTGGTCTTCTAAGACTTTTCAAGACAAAATTGACTCAACCCTAGACCTAAGACCTCAAAATTTAAAACCTGATTGTAAATGACCTTTGAAGACTTATTTTAATAAACAGGCTTGAACCAGCAGTGCCAAGCACGAGGGGAATAAGTGACACAACCCACTCCATCAGAGTTATGGCATGCCTAACGAAATGCAACTGATCAAAACTGATGGGACACCTAATCATGAAATGCAAAAGAGCTTTGATCTCTGATGGAGGGATAACTAGACCGACTCTAACACTCCCAACTACAGATTGAACTTTCTCCTTGATAGATCAAACTTGTGTGTGAGTGTGTTCTAAATGAGGTTGAAGTGATCCTTTATATAGCCTTTCCATGGGGTCGAATTCCCTCCTTTGGGATGACTTGTAACTGCCACCTGTGACTTGTACTTTTGGAGTTTTCGGGACTTTCTAGACTAAGAAATAATTCCTTTTACAATTACATTTTTTTCGAAAGGGTCTTATAAACATGATGTTGACTCCTTTGACTCATGACAATGAATCCTAAGGCCTAGAAAACCTTAGAAGCATGGAGAACATGCTTTTACCTAGAAGACCATCAATAAAGAGCATGAAACCCACACTTTAATAATAATAACTTTTACTTTTTCTTCTCTTGTTTGTTACATAGGATACATATTGAAATGAGTACAACAACTATGAAGACCAAAACTAATTACATTTTCAATATGAAATGTATCATAAGATAAGTTTTTTATGCTTATGAATTGATACCTATTGACATCAACCACCCATGTAATTTATATAATTTTATTAGTATTTCATAATTTCTTTTGGTTTTTATGCCACTAACTTTGTTTCATCTTGTCCATCTTTGTTACTATTGATTTCACTTATGTGACTTTTACGTTCAAAGTTGCCTTTGTTACCATTGGCTTCACTCCATATTTTTTGTTTTGTTTTAAAGTTTAATGTTGACTTTGTTATTGTAGAGTTCCATAACTGTTTTGATTTGACATCCCTTTTCCTCCATTTTCCTCTTTTTCATCATCACTATCAACTCAATAAAAGCTAGTAAATCATAAGATTTTGATAAGGTAAAAACTCTTAAGGTCGAAAGATTTGTTTACAATATAAAAAGGGCGAAAATGAATAATCTGGATGAGGAAACTTTGAAAGCTCTCTTACTCAAATCCATTAAAGATGAGTGGATTGATCTTCTCAATCTAATCGGAAAATGAGATATTTATCAGTTACCATTTGCAGATATTTGTGATCTATGTGTACATAATTCAAGAGGTAAAGCAAGAATAGGGAAAATTTCAAGGGGTCCTCTTTTATCTAGAGTAAATAAATCTGCAGCTGGGAGAGTAAGTAGGGAATAAATAGGTAGTTTGCTTGATAACTTTAAAACATATATTTTAGGGGGTCTCATTGAGAAAATTGACACCCTTAAAATACAAAACAAGCATAAATCTGAAAATGTTGCATTATCCATCTTTTGTCTTAGGTGTAGAAAGAAACATGCTCTGAGAGAATGTCCTTTAGATTTAAAAAACATAGAAACTGTGTTATATGTGCGGAAAATTACGATACAAAATAATGTCCCTCTATACTAGGTCTTAAGGATGTGTTTAGTGAAGAAGGAATGCCAAACCAGGTAGAGCCTCTTTACTTTATTGCCAAAAGACCATGGCAAAATCCTCAAACAAATCAAACTCAAGGTTTTAATCCTCAACGATTTTCACAATCTTCACAAAATAATTGGAATCTACCTATGCCATGGAAGCCTTGGGCTCAACCACAATCTTGGAATCAAGGATGGAAAAATCCTTATGGAAGATATTCTCAATATCAACAATATCTGCCACCTTATCCAAATTTTCCACCACAATACTTCCCTCAAACCAACCAGTTACCTCAAGCTCAAGCTCAAAATGAAAATCCAAAACTTTCTTTACCATTTTCACAAAGACCAAATCAATTACCCGTTCAACAACTCCCAAATCCAAACAATAAAACTTCACAACCTGTTTACAACTTAGAAGGACAAAATCCTCAAACTTATATGATAACTCCATTAGATCTGAATAATGTTCAATTAAGGTCTGGTAGAGTATTAGAAAGGAAGAAACCATATGTTGTTATTCAGGAAACAGAAAAGAATTCTCAAAAAGATAATAATAACTCTAAAGAAGAGATTTTCCTTCCTCAGAAAGAAAATATTGAGACATAAAAAAATCCTACACATTCTAATAATACTCCTATTATAGAAAAACCTTCAGTATCTATCTCAAGACCACCTTTCCTGAAAGGTTGAAAATCGATAAAAGAGTAGAAAAAAAATCATATTGCCTAATTATGACATGTTAGATGAATTGAAAAATGTCTGTATAAAAATTTCTTTATTACAAGCAATAAAAGACATACAGATTTTTGCAAAAGCAATTAAGGAATTGAGTACTAAAGGATCATGAAGAATAATAAAAGAAATAAAAAGAATTCAACTAGTCGGGAAAATTACAGATATCATGATGGGGAAGACAACAATTCAAAAATATTTAGATCCAGAAAGTCCTATTGTGAAAACACACATCAATGGAACTGAAATACCAAACACACTGATTGATCTAGGAGCAGCCATAAACATAATGAGAAAACAAAATATGGATAAATTGAAGCTCCCTAATCTTCAATATACACCGACATTGTTACAATTAGCAGACATGTATGTAATTAAATATGATGGCGTGTTAGAAGATATATATATGTATCCTTAGATTCTTGGGAATATCCTGTTGATTTCATGATTCTAACACCCAAGAATAATTTAGGAGGACATCCATTAATTTTACGAAGGCCATGGTTAGCTACAACCGATGATTTTATAAGTTGTAGATCTGGAGACATGTTTATCTTAGATGGAAGCTCGACAAAGAAATTTACATTGTACCCACCTGCAAAAACAACGATAGAAATAGAAAATTAAGAATGGATAGCTGATGATAATGACATAAAACCATTTTTCACTATTGCACAAATAAATGAAGAGGATAAAATTTTAAATTTAATAGAAAATAATGAACCCTCTTTATATTGTAACAATAGTCAAAATTTTCAAGAACAATGTAATATTGAATATCTATCATCTAGACAAATGTCTTTACATTCTATGGAAAAATTTGGAAACTCTTCAATAGAAATCTTTCTAGGAAAAATCTTGAACATTGATGAAAACCTGGAAGAATTACAGAAAAAGAAACTGGTAGAAATATTGCAAAAGCATTCTTCTTGTTGAAAATAACAACAAGAAATGCTAAAAATATAAATGATAAAAATAGCATTTCTATAAATAGCATTTCAGGATATACTCCAACTCTGTTGGAAATAGCAAAAAATAGAATTGCTATAAATAGAATTTCGGGATAGATTCCAATTTTACTTAGTCCCTGAATTAAAATTTGAATTTAGTCTCACCAGCTATTTGTAAAATAATTAATAATTCATCTTGAGTTAATTAGTTAGAGAAAATCAAACATGAAGTCTAGGTGAAGACATGCAACAATTATCCATTTGATTGAGGAAGTTATCCCTTAATTAAGGAGATAAGGATGAGTTGTATTTGAGTTGTAATTATTTAGCTTAGTGAACTGAGTTAAGTCCAGTTAAATTAGTTCCAAACAGTTGGAGGAACTAATTGTGAGTTCAGTCAGTTAATGCATGCATGCATGCAACTAGTGTTCTCTAGATAACTGAATATTCTCTCATAAATAACTCATGCATGTTAGTTCAGAGAAAGACCTAGCTGAGATTAAAGGAAGGGACAGTGTAATATCAGTTGGAGGAATTTTCCTATAAAGGAAACCCATCCATGCAGAAGGAATTAACTCCTTCAGGATTGCTAAGTTATTTTAGAGGTCAGTGTTGTGCGTGAGGTGAGAATCGCACAGGTTTCAGCTGGAGGACCCAGGAGAAACTGCGCAAGGAAATGGGAGGCTTGGAGGACTGAAGGAAGGCATATGTGTTGTCTATTATGTCTATGAGCAGCAGTGAGGGATTGTACTAAGAGCTAGATATCTTGTGAGCTAAAGCTTTGTGTAATCCTGAGACATTTCCATTTGTATGATAATACAAACAACGAGGTTTTTAGCTGAGGCTTTCCCCAGAGTATTCTTCTCTGTTTCATGTGTGATTGATTCTACTTCTCTGTTATATGTGTTCTATTTGATCTTGCTCAAAACTCGATTAAGCTTCCGCAAGTTTGATTGTAGAAGTAGATTAAGTATTTTTCTTTGTTACATTGCATTATCAGGTGATCTACGGTGAAATTTCTACATGGTATCACAACTAGTTGATCTATAGAGAAATTTATACATGGTATCAGAGCAAAGGTAATCAAACTGGAGAACAGAGTACAAAGAAGGGAGAAATTCGAAGTTTGAAGTTCTTGATTGCAGGATCAAATCGATTTCTCATCACATCTCAAAGTTCCTTAATGGCATGCAATGGCTTGAGACTCGAGTATGCCCTGTGTTTGGTCAATTTAGTGTCCTAAATTTCTCTACATAAATTATCAATCCGGGTATTGTAAACTGATGAAGTGTAGTGCACTGTTTGTGCTAGCTAACCCTTCTTACTTCGTTGTTTTTATGTTTTATGTTGTTTTGGGGGTTTTCGGTCTTTTAATTCCTAAAGATTTACAATGCAAATTATCAAAACTAAATCTAACTTTCTTAAAGACTGCTCAAAATCTAAAAATGAAGATAGAGCTAAGAAAGAAATGAAAACGGAGCTAAGAAAGATATGGAAACAAAGCTAAGAAAGAAAATAAAACAAAGTTTCTATTCTTATTTTACCATTATTTCCAAATCATGAATTAAAACTGAAAGTGAAACTTGCAATTGATGTCTAACTAATTACATAAATAAAACTAAATGAAATACTTGGTTACTCGGCCTCTCAATTTTGAGAGAAAGTCTCCTTGGGATGACATTTGAGTAATTATGTACTTCATTAATCTAAGAGAAAGCAAATACAAAGATGCAGAAATAACTCATTGCATAGATGAAATGTTCAACCACTTAGTTAAGGACGAATTATCAACTTGAAGCCTGAAGGGTTTTCCATAAACATTCATTAACACCATGAGTTAGTATTTTAAACTAAAAATGAAATGGCAAAGACAGTAATGACACTGATGAGTTTAACTGAGAATTTAAATTAGCAAAACAATAAATGAATTAAACTATTCAACAATGTATCCTTATCATTCTTCAATCCTACTCTCATCCTGAAACAAGGTTAGTTTTTAATTGAAGAAACAAGTTTACACTATTGAGTTCTATCTTGTAAACTACTGATAAAAACTAAAAAGAAATCAAGCTAATGGAAACTGCTCTAAATTATAAACACTGTTAGTAAGAAAATGATTATAAACACTGTTTGAGAAAGAAAATGATGAATTTACAGTGAACAAGAAGAAGACAAATAAATAAAATGAAACCTCTTTAGTGCAGGGGCCCTTTGCAACTGATTAGGCTACGCTTGCTCAATAAACTCCAAGAAAACTCCTTCAGATGTTCATAAAAACATGTGGTCTTCTCATATTAAAACAGGGACACAAAACGTCCAAAAATTATAGAGTCTGGAACTTCGATTTCACATAAAAACTATTACTATTACTGCTAACTTCTTCGGTCCTTTACACAGGTATTTATAAGAAAAATCATATAACTGTTTGTGGAGAAAAGCATGCTACAGCAAAACACGTAGAAGATAGATATGTGGAATTTCTTCCTCAGCTACTGGAGAAATAAATCCAAGACATGGTGGCTGTTGGATTTTTTTGTATAGGTGGCTATTGGAGTCCATAGGTACATGTAGTTACTCCGGATAACGCTTCCCATCACTGTGAAACAGATTAATTAACCACGAAACAAAGTCCTGTTACCCTTCGTCTCTTTGCGTTTGACTTATCCATTGAGCGTAGTCTTATGCCATCTTCTTTTTCGACCTGGGTTGAATGAATAGGACAGGGTCCATGTCATGATGATTTCAAAGCTGCCCATGTGGCTAATTTCTCCTTATGACACCTGGAACCTATTAGAGCATGGAAGCAACTGCGGAACAGTCGGTTAGCTGCAGAATAGGTTGCGTTCCGTAGCTAATATACAAAAATTTATTCAAACAGCAAAACATAAAAGCATAATATGTAAATCACTAAATGTCCTCCTCAAGACAGTATATACCAGTTATTGGTGATGAGAATGCATCTTTCTAATGGAAAAACAAGAAAAGGAATGAGAAGAGTTGCTAGGGAAAGAGTAATTTTGAGGCTCAACACCCTGGATGGCAGCTTGAATTACATAGCATGGAAGGATCGCATGGAAGTGGTATTAGAGGAAAATGGGTTGAAGGACTTCATTGATAAAGAAGTCCGCAAGCCAGCAACAACTAATGCCCAAGAATTGGCGGAATGGAAGAAATGTGTGGTGAGAGCAAGGAGGATTCTTCTGGAGGGAGTTCAAGACCATATTGTCTCAAGTCTCCATGGGAAGGAGACTTTGTTTTCAATGTGGAAGACATTGAAGGATCTATATCAGAACAACAACGACCAAAGGAAGCTAGCGCTAAAGGATAAGCTTCGGAAAATCAAGTGTGAAAAGGGTGACACGATCTCTACATATCTGAACAAGCTCACCACCTACAAAGATGAGATTGGAAGTGTAGGAATCACGAAAGTTGATGATTACATGGCGAGTCTTGCTCTCCTCCGTCTTCCTAAGAGCTGGCATAGCTACCAAGCCTCAGTGAATGGAAGAGAGAAACTGTCTGATTGGGAATGACTGTGGTCGGATCTCATGTAGGAGGAGATTAGGAGGAGTGCCAGAGATGGTTCTTCATCCAAGGATGATGAAGAAAATCTAGCCTTAGCCAGTAAGGCAAGGAAAGGGAAGGAGAAGGATTCTCATCCCAAATCGAGTTCTTCTCATGGAGGGAAGAAGATTGACAAATCTAAAGTGAGATGTTTTAATTGTCATGAGGTGGGCCATTATGCAACTAATTGTCCATTGAATAAATCCAAGAAGGGATCCTCAGAAGGATCTGAAGGTGAGGCATTGGCCTCTCAGTTTGAATTGTATTTTACCCTCATCACATGCATGGTTTCATCGATGATGGGTTGTGGTTGGTTTCTTGACAGTGGAGCCTCATTCCACATGACCGGCAATAAGAGTTTGTTTAGTACCTTGGAGGAGAAAGACCTCCAAATGCGCATAGAGATGGGTAATGATGAAAGGTACCGTGTTTCAGGTGAAGGTACGGTTGCTCTTCAGAGGGAGCATGGAGCTCGCATCACCTTGATAGATGTGAAGTATGTGCCAAGGCTGAAGAAGAACTTGGTATCGATCGCAACGTTGGAGGACAAAGGCTATGATGTAGTCTTTAGTAAGGGAAAGGTTTTCCTTAGACACATAACCACGGGTCAGGTGAAACATATCGGTTCACGGGTATCGAACTTGTATGCTCTTTAGGTTCAAGATGCATGCAAGGCCTTGAGGAGCAAGGAAACTGTTAGAGACTTGGTGGTTAAGAGGGAGAGTACATTACCTCTCAACATGCAGCACCAGAAGAAGTCTCATACAATTGTGGAGGAGACATAATTGGTAAAGCAGCTTCAAGAGGTTGTGGAGCAGCCACAACTGGAGAAGCCGAGAGGAGACCGAGTGGAGGCATCCACTTATGCAGAGACCTCCAGTAGGGGGAAATTTCGAGCCAAGTGGGCAGAGGGATCACATGCATCCATACCTCCAGGTGTGAGGTGGGGCGATGTGAAGTGATAGTCCCAAGAAAGCTGAAATAAGGGCAGGATCTTTGAGGTACCCAACCTCTTTGATTAGACTTTGCTATGGGAGCCCCGACGAGGAGTAGTAGGACTGGATAAGTGGGTAGAGACGGATGCAGATGGAGTAGCAGAGGGAGATTCAACATCAGAGGGTGTTTCTAGTCCAACAGGATGGTCAGTTGGGAGATCAGTTACTTACTTCTTAGTAACTGAGTTGCAGTGCATGTTAGGGTCCCACCCTAACCCCCTTATTTATGTAGAGGGATCGAGTCATAGTAAAGAGTTAATAAAGCCCATATTAATAATTGTAAGTGGTTAACCCACAATTAATGACGGGACCACAGTTAGTTGCAAATGGGCCATGGTATTAGATAGATGGTATTAATAAAACCCATGGTATTGATCCATGGTATTGCATGTATGAGTCATATATAAAGGATAGAGACTCCCTGCGAGGAGCATCGTGTCTTATTTTTGTATCGAGCTCTGCTCTATTGGAGGTTGCCCCCTCGAAGAGGCCAGTGAACATTGCTTTCTGAATAATAAAATATTTGTTGTTGTCTCTCACTATTCTATGTTCTGGGTATCTTTATTCGCATATTCTGTATTTGGGTATCTTTTTGCAGGTTAAGAGCATAACAAGTGGTATCAGAGCACTTTCCAGGGCCGGTGGGATCTCTATTTCTTAGCAATTTTTTTTTTTGGCTAGAGACGTGTTCCGGCGTCTTTAAACCACGAGATCTGTCGTTGAGCGCATAAACCTGTGGAATTGGGGAGGCATGCATGTGGGAAATACAAGTGGTGGTCACCCTTGTTGGACTCCCTTGTAACCCTGTGGGTACCCCTTCGAGTAGTAGCGCATTAGACAGAACCAGTACGGACTGTCTTCCACGTACCTTCTGGGTATATCAGAAGCCCCTTAGCTCCTCTGCAAGCTTGCCATAGATAAACCGTCGACCGTCTTGCTGCTACAGTACATCGAGAACAACACTTGGAGAGATTACTCGCCCGTACGATAGGGTAGTCGGGTTGTACGGCTAAGGGTACGGTTGATCCTCCTTAGTTAGAGCCTTGAAACATTGGGCCGAGTACTACTGTCAGACCCTTATGTATATTGCGATCTGTAGCACTTGACACTCCTCGAGACCATAGTTCCCTTTTCTATCTGGGGATCACGCATCATCTCTGCCAGATCCGCTCGTGCAAAGGGGTGCAGCAGCAGCAGACATCAGTCCTGCAGTTCCGAGTTAGCAGACCAGCCATTCCGATCTATTAGATCCATCAGATCCGTAGCAGCAATCTGTTCCGCCGCTCAGAGCTATCCGATCCGCCATTCAGATCTCTCAGATCCACTTGATCTGAGTAGTTGTGTGGGGTTCTTATACCGGGGCATGATTTTCGCAGGACTTTTGGTAGCATTGACATTTTGAGGATTCAGCTATTGTAGTATTCCTAAGGAAAGAGTAAAACTCTGGTACTCTGCCTGAAGATCTTCCAGAGCAGCATTAATCCTCGGTAGACTCCGTCCTACATCGCTAACCGTGGAAGCTTCGTAGACCTGGGAAACCTGCTCAATCCCTTTTCGTTGGGGACAGTTCTTCACATAATGGGGGCCACCACAGCCCCAACATTGCACTGGAGGCCTTGTTGTCCCTTCATTGTCATTTTTTCCAAATTGGTCATTGGTTCTGGACTCATTGGGGGGCTTTAGTCGCAGCAAATTCTTTTGTGAATTTCTGCTGATTTGCCCCTTGGCAAATCCTCTATTACCACCACTACAGTTACCTTTGGTATTCCCGGCCAGTTTGTTGCCTTTTTTATCGACCCATCTCTTACCCAGGATTTCTCCCTTTTGCTTGCTTTTCTGGTAACAAATTTAGGCTTTGTGTATGGCCTCGTCCATCGTCTTTGGATTGTCAAATTCGATTCTTTCCCTCATGCCCAAGGGTAAACTAATGACAAACCTCTGTACTTTAGCTTTTTCTTCCCGAATGTAGGGCACATAGTGGAGCAAAGAAGTAAAATGAGTGATGAACTCGTCCATAGTCTGTTGTCCCAGTCGCAGGTCATGGAATTCTCTTGCCTTTTCGTCATAGAAGCGTTCTGTCAAGTATCTTTCTTTAAAGTACCTTTGAAATTTTTCCCAGGTGATAGTCTGTTCACTCACTCCTTTTACCATCTTCACTTCCTCCCACCACAAGGTGGCTTTCCCCTGCAATTGAAAAATGGCCAATCTCGCCTTAAGATTGTGGTCATATTCATACAACGAGAAATTTGTTCATATTGATCAACCATGCCTCAGCTGCCTCCTCTTGTTCTCCGTCAAAATGTGGCAGTTTGATCTTGTGGAATTCCCCTTGCAACTCTATCCGTTGCCTTTTTGATGTCTGTTGTTCGGAGGCATTATCAGATCGTTCCTCCTCCCTTCCTTCCAATTCTTCAGGTTTTGTATTTTGATTCTGTTCCCCTGATATCCCCTGTTGCTCAGTACTGGGGTGAGGTGGTTGCTGATTTTGTTTATTCGATAGGCTCTTTATAATCCTCTCCTATTCCATTGTTAACCTGGCGTTATCCTCCTGCAACCGGGCCATTTCATTCTTCAGTTCCTATACAGTCTCCAAAATTGCACGGTTTGTACTGCGAGTCTCCTCTTCGAGCTATACCCACAACTCAGGATTGTTCCCTGTAGGTCCTTGACCCGCCAAAAATCCTTAGGATGCACTGTCTACTCTTCTCATACTGCGAACTTGATCTTGAAATTAAACATTAAATAACAGGTGAATAGCCACTAATTTTAATTTTCTTTAATTTCTCAATGGAGATAAATTATTTTTCAATTTGTATATCCACACCACTTTCCCAGAGGCCACAGTTTTTGGAGCCTGAGCTCTGATACCACTTGTAATGTACCCACGGTAAATTTATGTAACAGTATTTTTTTTTTTTAACTTTAACCCCGCCTATGTACACTACAACATGCCACCTACACGTAAAATTCACATTCACGATTAACATGGAAAATATCTCGTCTTATGTAAGCGAATAAGTGATATTTCCAAGGTGGCAGAGTATTAACTACTGGATTTATTGTTGATTGCATTGGTTTCATACACCTGGCTCTGGCAATTACTCCTGATGGCTCTGTCACGTGATGGAGGCAGGGTTTTGGTACCCTCTACTCTCATGCCCTCGGGCATCTCCCCGCATTGGCGGTGGATAGAGGGAAATGCTCATCCGAGCGGAGCTATTTTGGTGTTCACCTTACCCAATGAGGACTTTTCATCGATGGTTCCAGAAATGTCTCCCTTCGGCTCTGTTGCAGTTCCCTCCTCTCTTGGGCACCGAACACATACCTCGGCTTCTCTGGTTGATGTATGGTCGCGGTTTCTCATGCCTGCTACTGGTTCAAAGCGAATTGGACTATGTCTTTTACAGCAGCTACCTTGCGGTAAGGTTTGTCGTGCCGTCTATAATATTTTCGTTATCTTCCTATGCTCTGTGCTATTTTCAGCCGTTTAATGAATAATATGAAGTTCCTGACTTACTTTTAGTGTGTTTTTATTAACTGTGATGAGGTATGAGGATCTCTCCCCACAGCACAACATGCACAGGCGCGAGTGAGGCTGCCTGGCTTCATGTTCTTGCTCCCTCAAGCTGCGACGAACAGGTGAGTTCATCCCAACATGATTCCACATGCTATACTTTTAACACAGGCATTCTATTACAGAAAATGATGAATTTATTGCACAGAGTGTAGGGTTTGAATTGTTTTACCTTTCCTATGTTTATTGGCAGATGGATTTGGCCCTCTGGCCCAGACCCCTTACAATATCTTTCTCCTGGTTACTGTTCAGGGGTTTTGGCAGAGTTTAAGCCCGACATATCTGTCGGCTAACGCAAGGATGAGGGCTATGAACTGATAACTCTGTTTTCCTTTGATAAATTTATCGGGCCTTCAAGCTCGCAGATGCATGTGTTATGTAATTTAATTCTACAGTTATCAGATTATGCGGGTTATATCCCGGAACTGTTACGTTGCCTTACTACAGTTTTTCCAAGACTATCTAAATTCATTTGTATGTTTATAATTTGTTCTTCTATGGAGAGTCGAGGTCTTTACGACCCGAGTTCGGCTAAGTTGGAGAGGTGCGCGCTTCCCTTGTGGTGCTTGATTGTATGGTTAATTTCCCTTTTTTCACCAGCCCTTGCTAGGGTTTATGAACTGTGGGGAAACATTTTAAATTATGACAGTATTTTTGTAGTTCAGTTGGGATATAAATACGACTTTGCACACTTCTTAGTTTACTTGTTCGTTCATATTACTATTACACTGTATGTTTACTTATCGTATGATAATTACAGTTCTATGCTTCCAATTTCATGTGTTTGGGCAAGGGTTGCTCGTCTGGTTTCTCACTTATATAAATTATTTGTTTACTTGTTCCTTTGGGGAGCATCGACTTCCGTCTATCTGCCCAGCTATATTATATATGAATTTGTGGTTACTGTACCGGCTTACAGATTCTTTGTCCTGCATGGTATTAAAATGTTAACCCTGGTCCTGAAGCCGACATACCCTAGCAGTTTCAGCTTTATACCTCAGGGTCTTCCTTGAAATTGATTATAGCTTGATTCTGCCAGTGTATTCAGGTTGGGTTTCCAGAAACGAGTTTTATTGCTTTTCTATGTTTCGAGACTTATATAGGAACTGGACAGAGAATAGATAACTATCAAACTCTCTGTTTCTTTATGAAATATATACCTGTTTTTATTGCACTGGCATTTTATTTCCGAGAATTCTGCAATTAAAATAAGTCTCTACATTGATGGTGTTCCATTTTCTGTAATTCCTTGAGAGGGTTCCCTAACGGCCCTCGCTCACATTTGACTCCCTGAACTACATGTATTTTAAAAAATAAAAAATAAAAAGAATAGGAAAAGAAAGACAGATATAAAGTCCTGCCCTCTTGAGTACACCCTAACACAGTTTTTCTGTAAAAATTCTTTCACATCCTTCATAATATAACAGGAAAGGAAATACTAAGAATAACCTTATAAAATTACTAATTAATATCAGTCTAGGGATTGCCTCGTACCTGAAGTTCTTCTGGTTGAAATGTCGTTTTCTAGCAATCTCCTAGAAGAAACGGTGTCTGGAGTTCCTTAGATCAAATATGGTTTTCTAACAGTCACCCGAAACTGGGTTTGTCATCTATCAAACTGCTCGACCATGAGATTCGTCCTTCAGGACTAGAATCTCCCCCTTTGCTGCTTGCTAGACCCCAGTCTCTGCAAGTTGCTCGTACAGTGAGCAGGGCTATCTGGTCATCACCAGACTTAGCCACCTCCTTTTCCTTGGAGGTTTTTTTTTCCTTTTTCTTTCTGCCTGTCCCTACAACACATAACTTTTCTTCCCCCTTCCCTTTTTCTGGAAATCCTCCAGTTATGGAAGGTAGTTAGGGTTGCCTCCTCAGCAACCATTTTTCCCACCTCAAGAGGACAACTTCCTCCTTGAGGATTTACCTTCATTCTGGAAACATTTTTTTTTCACATTTCACAATCAACCAAAATTATATTTAACTTTTAATCAAATACAAATAACCAGTTCAGTTTGTTTCTACCACAGTAAATCAAATATTTACATCATTTTTCGGGGCATTACATAATACTTAAAATAATTTTCAGCTAGACATCTAAAAAAATTTAATAGACAAAAATCACACCACTACTTCTCTAGTGTATAATCAAATGCATCTTCATTTAATGCTTCTAACCCTACTGATTCTACTCTACCTCAATGCCAAAACCTACTCAGGAACTAATTACCATAGATATGAAGCTCTAATCCTACTAAATTATATGACAAGTGAAAACTATTAAAAAGGATTTAAAACTTGGTCGGAAAAAGTATTTTTAATTTTTTTTAGGTATATGTGTAAAGTCTTCTTATTGTATTCAAACAATTTAAAATTTATGTTTCTATTGATCTTTAGAATGATGACTTGCATGCATTTGAATACACCACCATACATCCATCTTAACTCTGGATCTATCAAGCGTTGAGGATCAAATTTCTCAAGTTGCAAAATTCTTTTTTGAGTGAAAAACTTGAGGAAAGGTTTGCACGTCGAGATATTTGATAGATCCGGAATTAAGATGGATTTACACTCGTAATTATAAATTTTACATTTTATTTTATTTTTATCTTATTTTCACCTAGTAAAAATGTCTATAGGATATTACATTACAACTTCTCTACCATATTGGGTTGGAGAGAACCTCTTCGTGCAAATATTAAATCTTCAACATTCTCATTCTCTTTTCCTTTCCTAATGGTCATATCCTTTCTCTATTTATTTGTGGTGTAGTACTCTTCATATAATCATTCTAAGCATATTGTCCCTAAAGATGGGTGAAGTTTTCACCCGAAATGTTGAACACCTTAATAATATCACACAATATTCTAGAAGCTCTCATAATCAAACTAATGCTTATAAATATTGTTATGATAGTTTAGGTAAAATTGAGGTCATAGAGTCAATTTTTTATTGGCGGGTTTTGGGCTTCAAGTTTTGGCAACCCATGGTTTTGCCTATGGTATTCTGATGTAATATAACGTATTTAAAGCGTGAAGACTCCTTCGTAACTTGCTTTTGAGCCATGAATGATCATTGTGTGTGTGTGTATTATATTACACCAACCTAGATTCATCTTAACTTTGGATCTATCAAGCACCGAGAATGACCAAATCTCTTGAGGTGTAAACCTTTCCCCAAGTTTTGCACTCAAAAAAGAGGTTTACCTTAAGAGATTTGATCCTTCTTAGCATTTCATAGATCTAGAGTTAAAATGGATCTAAGCTAGTTACATTAAAAAATAAATAAATATTAAATCTTATTTAAGAAAAAAAATTATAAAACAAGATTGCTTCTCAAAAAAATAAATTTCAAATTTTAAAACTTAATTAACACAATAATGCTAATTAATTCCATTACATAAAGCAATGAAAATGATTGCAAATTTATTTTATCCACATATTTAATTTAAAGAAGGAACACTACACCTCGATTTAAAATAGTGAATTAATTCAAGTAAAGTGGATAAGTTTGAAGGGTAATGGATTTCACATTGTGTGGATAAAGATGAATTGGAGACTTAAAATGATCGTAATTGTGTTTGTCAAATTGAATTGAATTAAATTGGGGTGGTAAGTGTGGGAGGGGTACTCTATGATCCAAGAAGAAATTTAGTTATTTCCTTTTCTTGGAACTTGGGAATAGTCTAAAATAACATGGTATAAGCCTATGCTCTCTTTCATGGAGTAAGATGTAACTAGGTTCAGTCTTCATAATGACATGATCTTTGTAAATGATGAAATAACATGAATACAATTATTTTTGTATGCCTTGATGCATGGGTTTCATGAGAAAGAGGTTTATTTTGAGATCTTTAGGATTTATTATTGAGTCCAAGAGTCAATATCATATGAAGAATCTCTTCTTGAGCCTATGTTCAATGTAAACAAGTCTATACAAATGTCTAAAAGCCCTCCAACGACAAGGACAATCTCTCTTGAAGAAGTTGGCCTCTAAACAAGATAAAAAGAAGTCATGTCGACTCGTATAAGGAGACACATATCTTGACACTGTCATGCCAACTAAATATGTGGGTCGAACTATTATAAATACCCAGCTAGGGTCCTCACAAAAGAGCAGGTGCAGAACTCAGATTCTCTGTAATTTTCGATGGGTACCACAAAAATGTAGTTTTTTTGGTCTTCTCACTATCTTAATGAATACAATCTCAACCTCCTCACAGTATCGGTGATCAAAGTCATCACTGAAGTAACATTACAGTCTCGACATATTTGTGAGGAGGATATTGAAGTGACACTCTCTATCTTGGCCTACATTCTAAATGCAGCCATAATCTCGACATAGAAGTAATCATGTAGACAAAGTCATGATCTTGATGGAATCATAGCTACAAGGTCATAATCTCAGTCAATCTAGGTGCAACTCTCATATATACATATCTCTGTGCACAAATCTCGTTGTTTTGGTGTAGATCTCGATGAAGGTGCAACGGAGTTGTAGCAGCGATGATCTTGGTGATGGCCTCCGTGTTGTAGTAGTAATGATCTCAATGGTGCATTGGCAATGGCCTCAGTGTTGCAGTAGTGATGACTTCAAGTAGTAGTGATGATGATCTCAACAGTGACAAAGAAGAGGATTGGTGTCTTGGTATTGGAGTGGCCTAATAGGTCAAGGGTCATGGTCTTGGTATTTATCAATTGGAATATCTATAAGAAGAATTTTGTGCAGGTTTTCCTCTCAAGGAGTGAGAGGTTTTGGCCCTGGCAGAAAGCCAACATCTTGTGTTCTTGTCTCTTTTGTTTTGGTAACTATTTGATGAATTGAGAAGACACACTCTAATAATAACAAGCAAATATTGTGCTAATAAGAAAAGTTAAAAATACCTCACTAATAGTTATCACGGTGAGAAGAATCTTATTAAATTAAATTGCCCTAGATTCTTCAACATGGTATCGAAGCTAAGGTGTTGAAGTCACAGGAAGGGCATAAAAGAGAAATTCAAGGATCAAGCTTCAAGAAGAGAATCAAAGCAAGTTGAAGGTCTTTGTGTTTCAAAACCTCTATAAAAAATTGAAGGATCAGTCTTGTTGTGGCCACCAACAACCCCCCTCTTTATTTAGTATTAGCAATAACACTAGGTAAGTGGGCACCCTTAGTTAAAAAATTCAAAAAATCAATTAGTGCTCATATATGTTACTCCTTAAGAAACATCACATCACACAAAGAAGGATAGGACATTTCCTTATGAGTAAAAATGATAAACTGCGAGATTGCAACGCGAACTCCATCGCATCGCATGCATTAATAAAAACTCACATTGGAAAACCTTAAAAAATCGCCGATATGCGATATCGCATATCGCAAAATTGCATGAAAAACACATAACGATTTAACGATTACAGTGATCTGCGATTTTGCGATACTGTGATCCACGATCTTGTGATAGCGCGATCAAGCAACCTTGCGATAGCACAACACGATGAAATTGCGGTAATGTGATACAGCGAAATGCGATACTGCGATGCAGATCGTAGAAACATTCCATCGCAAATTTTCCTGGCTCAATATTCAAGAAAAAGTTTTCCATAAACCAAGACCTGGATACACGCTTTAATGATAATTAATGAATTATATGGCAGTTGTTAATAAAATATGGTTTTGTGTTGTTCGAAGAGCCAGTTTACGTCAAGTGGCATGTTTTTGCATATCCGTAGCATTTAAAGCTTTCCTGTCGATTTTTATTATCATTACTCTCTCCTCACTTGTGAACTGCAGGAATGAAAAACAAAAGTTACACAAAGCAATGTTCAGGAAGCTATGAGGAAAAAGGGTAAAACTCCAATGTTCAAAGACAGAGAAAAGACGCCCGCATGCAACAGAGTTGCAGATTCACAGAACGCTGCTGAGCCATCCATTACAGATCGTTCATTTATAACCATGGTTGAATGAGTATTGAAAGATGCTGATATCAATAGGCAGTTTAATGTTCAAGGTCAAGAGCTCACAAAAGCATTAATTTTACAAATTTTGAAGCTTTATATCCAGTGAAGAAAAAGGCGCAAAAGGAGAAAAACGCATGAGAGAAGCCCGGATCAAAGAACGGAGGCAGTTTCTGATGCGCGATTAACGCCTAGCACTAATCGCGCATTGCTGAGAAAATTATTCAAGAAGGAAAGCCTCTAATGGCTCAGTCACCTGTAAGCCCGAGAAGTGCAAGAAAGCAATGATAAAAAGCAAATTGGAAATAGAAAGCTAAGGAAAAGGCAGAAGCGATTCAAGGGTTAACCAAGTTGAACTTGGATTATTACTGGGCATACGCGGTGAAGCCACATAGTCAGAAGATGACTCTCGAGTATATCATTGATTTTGCTGAAAAGATGGTGCCAGCTCTTACCATTTCTGTTTGCTTAGCTCAACCAAAAGCGGAAGACAGTCAGCCAACTCTACCCAGGCAAATACTGAATGCTTGCAACATTAAGGAGAAAATGCAGAAATAGTTAGATATTAGATTTAATTTTTAGAAATAGTTTTATTTTATTTTTGCTTAGAAAAAGGGCGGTCATTTAAACCGTATCCTGAATCTGTGTAATTAAGTTATTTAGTTAGTAGTATTTAAACCCTTCTCATGCATTTAGAGAAGGGTCCAGAAATTTATCAAAAACTTGTCCTCAGAACATGCACTTTTGCACCCTCAGAGGAGGTTTTGGTGAATGAATGGATTAAGATTTGTTGATGTTTGCATTTGATATCTGCTACTGATGCTGTACTTCTGTACTCTTAGTGGATGTTAGAGCAAGGAAAGATAAATCATTGTCGCTTGAAGCTCATGAGTAGGACTAGTCATAAATGGTACTTTTATCTCTTGACCATTGCTGCTTATGTGTTAAAGTGATATACAGATTTTAGTTGTTTATGTATTATTGCATGAATGTCTGAGTTATCATTTGGCACTTTTGTACGGTGATAGCTATTTATTTATGCTTAATGTATGAATAGCTCATTATGCGATATGTTTATCACAACTGTTTCGTCTAACTTTTTATGCGAAGTGGTTCATCTTTATTGATTTCCTTTCTTATAATCGCTGAATGATCTTTATTACCAGTTGTTATTTGAAAAATATTTAGATCGCATAATATAAGAACTACATCTCGGGTTAGTATAGACTTAGATGTGTTGTTTATTAGATTACAATAGCATAGAATTAGATTAAAGTTAGAATTAGAATATCTTAAACAGGAACTGTTAGATCAGCAACATCAAATTCTACACACACACACTCATAGATTGGGAAACTGGTGCCATTATCCCTAGTCGGACCTGCTATACCAAACGGATAAGGAGCTGCCAACCAAGGTCCGGACCGGGCGGGTATCCCCTTTGTTGTCGACCCGATTTTCGGGGCTTCAATATATTTAGCGCTAGAAGGAGGGCCTGAACTATGAATGGCAAGTAAATCTAAATCTGAATACCATTCTGAGAGTAAATCACCCTCACCATCTCCCCCGACTTCTCCATTACACTTAAATCCAGAGTTAGAAGTCGCTCGAGTATCAACCGTTGCTACAAACCCTGAAATTTCAGAACAATCTACCGTTGAACTTCCTGAAGTCGAATATCTGATTCACAAACTTCAGGGATTTTCCATTTCTCCTCAAAGGTCTGATAAATCTCAAGGCAGCGTGACTTCGCATTATAACCTTGCTCATCCCCTGACCAGGCTAAAGAGTGAAAAGTTTGGCATTCAACCAACCGAATTACCTCTTCCCACCAGGAAAAGAGCAAGGAAATCACCTAAAGAGTCCGACAGTGAGACTCTTTTGTCAACATCATCCATCTCAACTTCTTCACCGCGATGTAAACCATCGACTCCACCACTTCAGGTCATCGTCCATCCGTCCACTGGAACCCCCACAACTCTTCCTCAATCATCTACAATCGTAGTATCCTCATCTTCCCAGCCATAGGGATCATCTTCTGCACTTTCCACTGTTAGTAGCACAGCAATGGCCCAGTCTCCATGGAATAACCCTGGGGCAGTCTTAATGCCTGCACCCTTGAGTCAAATACCGACCCATCCTGAGAAATGGCTGCCTAAATTTAATCCCGAGGTAGGCATGCTAGCAGAAGAGAACATAAACAACTTCATGCTATCCATTAATCTTAATGGGGTTACTAATGAAGATGCTGTTGTTCGGATTTTTCCTTATACTCTGCAAGGAACAGCCAGGTCATGGTATTTTTCATTACCCTCTGGATCCATCACTAGTTGGGACATCTTCCAGCAGCAATTCCTGACTAAGTTTGGTGATGAAAGGTCTATGGCAATGTTAATCAACGACCTATCCAACCTTAGGGCCGAATCTAGAGAGCCTATCAAAGATTTCAATTTACGTTTCAATAAAATCTTCAACAAAATTCCTACTGCTTCCCAACCCAGCGAAGAAGTACGATGTGAATGGTATATCACCGCTCTACCATCAAACATAGCAATCTTCCTGGACAAGGCCAATAAAACAACCTTAGATGATAACATGAAAGAAGCAATAGAAGTAGAGAAACGTATAATATCCCTGGAAAAGAAATCTGCGATAGAGGAACGTAAATCCAAAAAAGTCACCTTCAAGGAAGACTCCAAGAAGAAACAAGCAAAAGATCCATTTGATTTGGAAGGATTGCAGAAAGTTCTAAAGACCATGTCCAATGAAATGGTCGACATCAAAAAGCAAGTAGCAGAAACTTCTTCAAAAAAGCCCTACAGAGCTTTTAAAATAGGTCCTTCAACGGATTCAAAGCCACCCAATGCTATTTCAAATGTTGAATCCGAGGAAGAGGAAGAGGAAATTTCCACTGAAGGGAAGACTGATGAAGAAGAAGTTGTGGAATTACAAGGAATGTGGGATTTCATCCTCCCACAAGAAGAAGATCAAGAAGTATTCCCAGTTAGCACACGAAGAAAAAATCAGCTTGATCCTCCCCAAACTACCCCTAAGCCAAAGAGCGCAAGCTCTGCAATAAAGGATAAAGTCGCAACAAAGAAAACGACATCAAAAGCGACTAAAACCAGCCCAGTGCAAACAGATGAATCAACTCCATCTAAAACACTGATTGTGTCGGATGAAATTGAGTACAATATTATAGAAGATATGAAAAACACTAGGGCCAACATCACCCTTTACGAACTGAGCAAGTTAAAGCATCAACAAAAGATAATGATGAAAGAATTACATGCTGTGCCAGTTGCACCTTTGCCTGCCGCTGTACTTTCTTAAGCTTCCCATAAAATGGGAAGACCTCCAAGTAACGTGATCAGTAAGATTGATCCGAATGACATCGCTCTAATTGGAGGAAGATCAAGATCTCACACTCCCCCGTTTCTCCTTACTTATGAAATCTTCAATAAAAATGTGCACAATTGTTTGGTAGATTATGGTGCTTCATCGAATATTTTACCCAAATCCATATGTGCCAAGTTAAACGTTCAACCACAGAAATTCGTTGTGCGCATAGTTCAGCTAGATCAATCTCAAGTCGAAGTGATTGGCGAACTAAATCAAGTAACCATAAGGTTGTCATCCAACCCAAAGGTATGTCAAGTTATTGACATTTTAGTTGCTGACATCCCTGAATTCTATGGCTTAATTCTTAGCAGGGATTGGTCAGAAAAACTTCATGGATACTTCGCAACCGAATGGTCGCACATGTGGCTGCCCTACAACAGTAAATCGAATCAAATAAAAGTTGAACGAGAGCTACATCAGAAGTACATAGTAACGGAGCTAGAGGGGGAAATGAACCAGTAGCGTATAACAGCAGCATTATTGGCAATTACTCGGTAGATTCTTTCCTCGGCAATTTCAATGCTCATGCATCACCCTATTTAGAACACTCTGTTTTGTCCCAAGTCGAGATTTTTTCTCGAACTGATAGTTCGAAATGTATCAATTTTTAGATAAACCTGTAAATAAATCTTTGTTTTGGAAATTATTTTTTGATGGTTCTAGATCTAACGAAGGAGCAGGAGTAGGATGCGTTTTGATTAGTCCAGAAGGAGATAAAATCATGCTTACATGCAGACTCGAATTTGATTGCACCAACAATATAGCAGAATATGAGGCTTTGGTCCAAGGCTTGTACAAAGCAATCAGGTTAGACGTCAATACCTTCAAGTTTTTGGAGACTCTGAGATTGTGGTTAGATAGGTACGTAACACTATACATTGCTTATCAGGTCATTTAAAACATTATCAATCCTTAGTTCAAGATCTGACCGAGCATTTTATAGCATTTAATATTTCTTCAATCCCCAGACTCCAAAATGCAAGTGCAGACATTTTGGTTAACATAGCTTCTAAGCTTATTCCTTCAGAAGATTTTAGTCCAGATAGATTCTCAATAGAATTAATCTTTAGACCATCCATTCCTGATAACATCACAAACTGGAGAGTATTCAATGACGATCCTGATATTGTAAATTTCCTCACATCTGAAGGATCCTACTCCAATCAGATAATTGACGAAGACCAACATGATCGACAATTGCAACAAGATAGCACTAACAATGCTATACCTAAGTCGGTGGTTAAGTTAGAAGACTTGTACGATTTGAAAGATTGGTTTAAAAGGTCTACCAATTTGAAACTCCAAAGTTCAACCTTGAACTACGAATTAGTAAACCTAGGAACCGATGCCAAACCACAAAACATTAATCTAGGCCTCGGCCTAACCCTTGAAGAAAAACTAGCGTATATTCGTCTTTTGAGACAATATAAAAATGTTTTTGCCTGGAATTATGATGAGCTCAAAACATACGACACTTCCATCATCCAACATACTATTCCCATGATCGATAATGAAAAACCTGTCCAACAAAAGCTGAGAAAGATCCACCCCAATTTAGAAAATCAGATAAAAACTGAACTCAATAAGTTACTGAAAGCAAGAATAATATTTCCCGTCAGACATTCTAAATGGGTCTCCAATATGGTACCTGTTAGAAAGAAAAATGGAGATATTAGGATTTGCATTGAATTTTGAAACCTTAACAAAGCCTGTCAAAAAGATAATTTTCCTTTACCACCTATGGAACAGATATTGCAGGCAGTGGCAGGCTCAGAATTAATGTCTTTCTTGGATGGATTTTCAGGATACAATCAAGTGTTGCTACATCCTGATGTTCAATTGAAAACCACATTCAGAACTAGATGGGGCACATACGCATATCAAAAATTTCCATTTGGTTTGATTAATGCTGGTGCCACATTTCAGAGAGCCATGGACATCGCATTCAAAGGTTTAGTCAATAAATTTGTAGTAATTTATTTGGATGATATAACAGTGTATTCGAAGAAGCGAAGCGGCCATCTTAAAGACTTGAAACAAATCTTTCAACGGTGTTTAAGGTATGGAATTTCACTTAACCCAAAGAAATCTTTTTTCGCACTAAGTGAAGGGAAACTTCTAGGATTCATAGTGTCAAAATCCGGTATTCACATTGATCCCGATAGAATCAAAGAAATTTCTGAAATATCCCTACCTCACAACAAAAAAGCCATGCAATCTTTCCTTGGTCAGATCAACTTTGTAAAGATATTCGTTCCATATTTTTCACGAACCATGTCTCCTTTGCAAACCATGATTAAAAAGAACTCAAATTTTAAATGGGGCTAAGATAAACATGAAGCATTCAACCTGATTAAACAAGCTATTATTAATGCTCCATCTTTAGCAACTCCGAATTTTTCAGAGCCTTTTATTTTATACACATTTGCCTCAGATAAGTCATATTCTGCAATACTAACTCAAGCAAATCAAGAAAAAGCGGAAGACCCAATTGCGTTTTTCAGTTCAAATTTACAGGGTGCTGAACTAAATTATTCAGACGTGGAGAAACAGGCTTATGTTGTTTTCAAAGCGGTCAAATACTTCAGACCTTTCTTACTCAAAACCCATACTAAGATTATAGTACCGTTTCCAGCGGTAAGGAACCTTCTAGTACAGAAAGATGTGGGTGAGAAAATGGCCAATTGGGTTACTACCTTACAGGAATATGACATTGAGACTAAACCAGCAAACATTGTAAGAGGTCAAGGCTTCTGTAAAATGCTGGCTGGAGCATCGCAAATTTATGAAATTCCATATGAAGAGGTACAAATGTGCGAGGTAAGCCTAAACGATGCAGAGTCATTATACGCTGATATCATTTATTATCTTAAGAACGGGTATGATCCTTCACACCTCGATCATACTAAGAAAAGAGCTCTAAGATTGAAAGCTAAACAATATCAGCTCATAAATGATATTCTTTTTAGAATAAATTATGATTATGTTCTTCTTAGGTGTCTTGAGAAATCTGAAGCTGAAAAAGTTTTGCAGGAACTCCACGGTGGGCTAGCAGGCGGACATTATGTTGGAGATGCTACCGTACATAAAATCTTGCGCGCAGGATATTACTGGCCCACGTTATTTAAAGAATCGCACAGTTACGTGAGGAGATGTCAAGTCTGCCAAACTACTGCTGGAAGACAAAAGAAGCCATCCTTGCCACTACAACCGGTTAACATTGAGCAACCTTTCAGTCAGTGGGGATTGGACATAATAGGTGAGATCATTCCTCACTCTTCTAAGCAGCATAGATACATCCTCACAGCAACAGATTATTTTACTAAGTGGGTAGAAGCAGTTCCACTCAAGACGGTTAATTCTGAAAATATCATTGAGTTCATAGATCAATTTATAATCACCAGGTTTGGATTTCCATCCACTTTAATGTTTGATAATGCATCATACTTTTCTGGAAATGCAATGACTGAATTCGCACTTAAAAGAGGATTCAAACTTAAATATTCGGCCAATTACTACCCACAAGGCAATGGGTTCGCTGAGTCCACAAATAAAAACCTAGTTAGGATTATTAAAAGAACAGTTGACCAAAATCATAAGAATTGGCACAAGGCTTTGATATATGCTTTATGGGCAGACCGAATAACGCAAAAAGCTTCTATCGGCACGTCTCCCTTTAATTCAGTTTATGGGAAAGAAGTGGTTCTTCCGACTCACTTAGCAATTCCCTCTTTGTCTTTAGTTCAATACATTGATGAAGTGCCCACTTCCTCCCTACAGCTAAGACAAATGGAAATAATCAAATTAAAAGAACAACGAGAACAGGCTAGGAAAACGCATGCTCATCATCAAGCACTAGTAAAATCCTCTTTTGATTCAAACATAATGACCAGAAAATATTTTCGGATGGGAGACTTAGTTTTAAAGTGGGACAAGGCTCATGAAGAGAAAGACAAACATACAAAATTTCAAAGAATGTGGCTTGGTCCTTTTCAAATTGTAGAAGTCATAGGTCCATCAACGTTTGCGTTACAGGATTTAATAGGTAAGAGGGATCCCTTGCTTGTTAATGGACAAATTCTCAAGAAATATTTTCCATAGAAGATTATTCTTCTATTTTTGTAGAGTAGTTGTTTTTCTTTTACATAATAAAACCAGTTGTGAGTGGTTACGTTAGGCATTTATGAGAAAGACACCAATTCTCTTTCAGAATTTGAACTTTTCACTTGTATAAATAACAAATCTTTTGGAAAACTGGTCTTTATTATTGATAGATACAGTTAAAGACTCTAGCCTAGAGATGATACTAGTTTCAACTTCAAAAAAGTTTGATGAAAACAACCTTTAGTAAAGAAATTGTTTTATCTCAGTACAATGAAAGGTATCAATAACAAAATAAAGATTCTCTGTAGAACAGTTGTTTCCAAAAACTCTATTATTGTCGTCCAGAGCTATCTTAAGGGAACAATGACTTCCTCCCTGCTAAGGAAATCACAACTTTTAGAGGAACAACCCAAGGATACACTTTATCTTGAAGAATAGGAGGTCTCATCACGAGCCGACTTATCATAATCACAGATATTATAACTTGCTGACTTTGCCAATACTGTACACCACAACAGGGCAATGAATCAAGATTGTTGCAATCAAAAGACAAGGGGTCTCATCACGAGCCAGCTTGTTCAACAAAGTTGTAAATCAAGTGAATGAATGTGTCATAATTTGGCTACCAAACCAAGACATTGTTCTTTAAGAATAAAAAAGAAAATCAAAGCAATAAGTGTGGATATGGATTTTTCTTTGAAAGTTGTAGGCTACCTTAAGTAGGATACAGGATCATTTCTGGGTAACAGGTAACCCTGTCGAGGCTATAAACGCCTGCTGGTAGCAGAGGCTCTACCTACGACAAATGAGCATATTTAAAACTGGTTTACAGAGGAGACTTTGTTTTATATTTACAAGACCAAGTAATGACTTATGTAAATACAAGGACTAGCCTAAGGAAGCAAATAATCAAAGTGGAAAATGGTTGAAACAAAATATCATTGACAGTTTAAAGCATAATGTACTTTATCTTTCCATAATAAAGTTTAAATTTCTGAAAAATTTTCTGTTTTGGAAGTTTAGAAAATTCAATAGAAAAACAGAGATAATTGGTTCTTCCAAGTGAATTGCCAATTGTTGTGGCCACCAACAACGCCCCTCTTTATTTAGTATTAAAAATAACACTAGGTAAGTGGGGACCCTTAGTTAAAAAATTCAAAAAATCAATTAGTGCTCATATATGTTACTCCTTAAGAAACATCGCATCGCACAAAGAAGGATAGGACATTTCCTTATGAGTTAAAATGATCAACTGCGAGATTGCGATGCGAACTCCATCGCATCACATGCATTAATAAAAACTCATATTGGAAAACCTTAAAAAATCGTCAATATGCGATATCGCATATCGCATATCGCAAAATTGCATGAAAAACACATAACGATTTAACAATTACAACAATCTGCGATTTTGCGATACTGCGATCCGCGATCTTGTGATAACGCGATCAAGCAACCTTGCGATAGCACAATATGATGAAATTGCGGTAATGCGATACAGCGAAATGCGATACTGCGATGCAGATTGCAGAAACATTCCATTGCAAATTTTCCTGGCTCAATATTCAAGAAAAGTTTTCCATAAACCAAGAACTGGATACGCGCTTTAATGATAATTAATGAATTATATGGCAGTTGTTAATAAAATATGGTTTTGTGTTGTTCGAAGAGCCAGTTTACATCAGGTGGCATGTTTTTGCATATCCGTAGCATTTAAAGCTTTCATGTCGATTTTTATTATTATTACTCTCTCCTCACTTGTGAACTGCAGGAACGAAAAACAAAAGTTACACAAAGCAATGTGGAGGAAGCTATGAGGAAAAAGGGTAAAAATCCAATGTTCAAAGACAGAGAAAAGATGCCCGCATGCAACAGAGCTGCAGATTCACAGAACGTTGTTGAGCCATCCATTACAGATCATTCATTTACAACCATGGTTGAATGAGTATTGAACGATGCTGATATCAATAAGTAGTTTAATGTTCAAGGTCAAGAGCTCACGAAAGCATTATTTTTACAAATTTTGAAGCTTTATACCCAGTGAAGAAAAAGGCGCAAAAGGAGAAAAACGCATCAGAGAAGCCCGGATCAAAGAATGGAGGCAGTTTCCGATGCGCAATTAGCGCTAATCACGCATCGCTGAGAAAATTATTCGAGAAGGAAAGCCTCTAACGGCTCAGTCACCTGTAAGCCTAAGAAGTGCAAGAAAGCAATGATAAAAAGCAAACTGGAAATATAAAGCTAAGGAAAAGGCAGAAGCAATTCAAGGGTTAACCAAGTTGAACTTGGATTATTACTGGGCATACGCGGTGAAGCTAAGGAAAAGGCAGAAGCGATTCAAGGGTTAACCAAGTTGAACTTGGATTATTACTGGGCATACGCGGTGAAGCCACATAGTCAGAAGATGACTCTCGAGTATATCATCGATTTTGCTGAAAAGATGGTGCCAGCTCTTACCATTTCTGTTTGCTTAGCTCAACCAAAAGTGGAAGACAGTCAGCCGACTCTACCCAGGCAAATACTGAATGCTTGCAACATTAAGGAGCAAATGTAGAAATAGTTCAGGGAAAATTTTAAGAACCCCCCCCTAAATTTATAAATATAATAAATGGGCGAATCTCCATGGTATATAGGAAAAATGGAACGCGATTTTATCAATAATATAATATGTATATATAATTTTTTGGCGAATCTCTCACCAGGCATGGCGAATATTTTACTCAATTATAAAATCTTGTAAGATCTTGGCGAGTCTTTCACTAAATAATAAAACTTTGTAAAGTCCTAGTGAATCTTAGCATAGGCTACATGCTGGTTTGATTCCCCCATTTAAATAGGCTACATTCCAGGTGAATACCATGGGTCAATACCATGTGCCATTTTGGTGAATACCATGGGTCAATACCATGTGCCATTTTTATTTTTATTAATTCTAATATTAGGGTTAATAATGGTTTTTTGCATGGTATTAATAACAATCTAGTCCATGGTATTTGTCCCATAGTATTTTGGCCATAGGTTTCACCTAAATAGAACACATTTTTTGAGTGTTCATAAATATAAGGTGACTTATGGAGTAAATATAAAAAAATGTTTTATTTGTTTACCATACCTCTCGTTTATTTATAGTTTTATTAATTTACCATAACTCTTTTACAAATATGGTATTTGGCCCATAGGATTCACTTAAATAAAACCTCTTTCTTGAGCCTTCATAAATAGAACGAGGGTTATGGACTAAATATAAAAAGAGGTTTTATTTATTTACGATACGTCTAGTTTATTTATATTTTTATTTATTTACCATACCTTTTGAGTAAGTATAAAAAGACGTTTTATTTATTTACCATACCTCCACTTTACTTATAATTTTATTTGTTTACACCCTTACATGTATATAAGGTGACTTATGGAGTAAATATAAAAAATGTTTTATTTATTTACCATACCTCTCATTTATTTATATTTTTATTAATTTACCATACCTCTTTTATAAATATGGTATTTGGCCCATAGGATTCACTTAAATAAAACCTATTCTTGAAAATGGGCGAATGGAAGGTTGTAAGTCCTAATTTCAAGGGCTAAATTTACCTTTTTACCCTCTCCCTTAAAATAAGGTGGGCTATTTGAGGTGATTTGTAAAAATGTACTATGATACAAAATATTCGCCCACTAAAAATTTAAAACCCCTTAATTTCGCCAAAGGGCGAACATTCGCCCCTAAAATTATCCTTGAAATAGTTAGATATTAGATTTAATTTTTAGAAATAGTTTTATTTTACTTTTTCTTAGAAAAAGAGCGGTCATTTAAACCGTATCCTAAATCTGTGTAATTAAGTTATTTAGTTAGTAGTATTTAAACCCTTCTCATGCATTTAGAGAAGGGTCCAGAAATTTATCAAAAACTTGTCCTTAGAACATGCACTTTTGCACCCTCAGAGGAGGTTTTGGTGAATGAATGGATCAAGATTTGTTGATGTTTTCATTTGATATCTGCTACTGATGTTGCACTTCTGTACTCTTAGAGGATGTTAGAGCAAGGAGAGATAAATCATTGTCGCTTGAAGCTCATGAGTAGGACTAGTCATAAATGGTACTTTTATCTCTTGACCATTGCTGCTTATGTGTTAAAGTGATATACAGTTTTTAGTTGTTTATGTATTATTGCATGAATTCCTGAGTTATCATTTGGCACTTTTGTACGGTGATAGCTATTTATTTATGCTTAATGTATGAATAGCTCATTATGCGATATGTTTTTCACAACTGTTTCGTCTAACTTTTTATGCGAAGTGGTTCATCTTTATTGATTTCCTTTCTTATAATCGCCGAATGATCTTTATTACCAGTTGTTATTTGAAAACTCTTTAGATCGCATAATATAAGAATTACATCCCGGGTTAGTATAGACTTAGATGTGTTGTTTATTAGATTACAATAGCATAGAATTAGATTAAAGTTAGAATTAGAATATATTAAATAGGAACTGTTAGATCAGCAACATCAAATTCTACACACACACTCATAGATTGGGAAACTGGTCCCATTATCCCTAGTCGGACCCGCTATACCAAACGGCTAAGGAGCTGCCAGCCAAGGTCCGGACCGGGCGGGTATCCCCCTTGTTGTCGACCCGGTTTTCGGGGCTTCACAAGTCTACAACAACAGTCTATAATGGCAAGGGATTTTGTCTATATAGTCAAGGAGACATTCTACAACAACAAGGCAATTTAGTCCTACACCTACAATTTAGTTTCGGTGCTTCATGCAGGACAGGGAAAAAAGGTCTCAAAGGAGATATTTGAAAAGGCGTTTCAAGTTTTCATGCTAAGCAACTCAAGAAAGGATCTACAATAAAATCACATCAACTCAAATATCACTGGGAGGAAGCATCAATGCATCTTCAACGTGATCAAGCTGAAGATTTTATCTTCACGTGTCAAGTAAGTATTTTTCATTAATCAATTTGGGAAAATGAATTCATGATTGCAAGGATATCTATAAATCGGTTGGGTCATCGAAATTCCTTGCATAATAAAGGAGGATAGATATAGTCCCCGAAAGAGAAGTCATTGATGTCTATGGAAAACTCTCTAAAAGTAAAGCATAATTTGAATGCAAGGAAAATGATAAAGGGACTCATAGGATTCTTATGAAATTAGTCAAAGGTCCTCTCATCCCTATGTCGCAGGAGAGGAGACATAAAAGAGATATATGAAATGCTAGAAGATATACTCTTCGAAATGCAATGAAGAAGGCCATATCACTTAGACCTGATTGAAGGTTTTAAAGAATGAAGGAATATCTTCATGAGATGTCAATTGGGAGATTCAAGAGAGATGATAAGAAGATAATCATCATTGATCTAACTGATAAGAAGGGTAACAAATGTCCATAAACAAGAAGGTTACCTCATTTGACAACTTGTGGTCTCTATGCTGGATAGAAAAAGATAAGTCGAAGGAAAAAGTGTTGAAGGTTAAAGGAATCAAACCTTTGTAGAAAGGAAAGGGAAGTTTGGTCCTCAAGCAAGACAACACAATGCTATGGAAAGATTATGAAAATAAATCTCATATCGCCAAAAAGATGGAGGAAGCTGAAGAAAAATGCCAAGGAAAGAGGGAGTAACAGGTCTCTACTACGATTGAGATGGTATCCCTCACAAAAGGGTCCTATCATAAGCTCCTAAATATTTTGTTATAGGTATGACCATGATAATAAGGTGCATCATGGTATCATGGAAGCATTAGAAACAAGAGTTCGTGACATCACCATGGGAATCATGAAGGACAAAATCCATGGAAGTCAAACATGAAGGATATAGCTCTTGGGAACCTCATTGGAAATTGAAGGAAAGGAAGAAGTCATCTAGGACAAGGCTCATCATACAAAAAGGAAACATCTGGCAGATGGGGATATGCAAGATCCTCAAGATTCTTTGATGGAATCCTCATCAGAGGGTTCACTAATCTAGAGAGGAAACAAGTGTTTCATCAGGAACTCCAAATTGTGGAATTCATGGATGATGGTATGATGACATAAGAGATGAAGCAGATCAAGGGGTTGAAGACACTTCAATCAAGGAAGTTGCTTGAAGAAGCCTAGACGACCTAAAGGTAAAATGAGGTATGTATGCATGTATTTAATATTATAAAGTCATGTCATATGGTTGTAGGTAACATGGATCACTACTTCTATCTTGAGAAGCACGATCAAGGGAAAATGATATCCTCCTCTGAAAGGATGCAGGAAGGCATAAATCACGCTAGATGAAATCAACATAATATGTCCTCATATGAAGTATGAGGTGGTTGACTACAATTAAGGAACTATGATTGGAAGCTCCTAGGAATGGAATGTGTAAGAGGAATAGATCGTGAGATATGCAACCATTATAAAGGCAATTAACATCCAAAAGACCAAGAATATTTGACTAGGAAATCTCTCGGAAAGATATGAAGACTTTGATGAGAGTGTGAAAAAGATGGAGACCCTTGACAATGGATATCTTTGACAGATGTGTCGACATGTATCCAGGATGTTGATACCTACAAGAAGATGTCATGATGAAGAGCCATCTCGTAAGGTACTCTTTGACTTAATGTTATGATTTGATTTCTTGAATAATATCTGGATGAGTTCATGCAGGGCTACTGGAACAAGAGTTGTAAGTGCAAGTACAACTAGCATTCATGTGATGGATGGAAATTTCTAAAAGAAGAATGATGAGAAAGAAGTAGCCATATGAAGAAGGTTCCAAATATGTACCGAGAAGGCCACTTTCCATTAAGAAAAGAATGTCGTGATGAGCCAAGGAGGAAAGTGATCGATGGATAATGCCTTACAAAGAAGCTCAACTAAATTTCATGACATCAAGGAAATAAATTGATCAAGCAGTTGAAGGACCCACAAAGAAGACTTGTTGCTGATGAAAAGAGAGTCCCCATTTGAGAGGGATCTCTGACAAGCCCCTAATTAAGAGGGATCTTGGGCAGGGCAAGTCCACGATCAGAGAGAGATTGGGTACATTCCTTTATAGGAATGGGCATATCTTCCCTAGTTGAGAGGGAGAGATAGACACAACATTCTTGTCTTCACTCGGGAAGAAATAATGGAGGATGAGGTAATCATTTGGCATCTGATGCTCTTTGAGGATGTTTAGGGCATCCAAGATAAGAGTAGGTAAGAGGACCAATATTATTTGAGGGTTGGGAGAAAAAGATAAGAATAGTCCTAGAAGGTCATACTCAGTGAACGCCCGGGTGGGTATGTACCTCGAGAGACAATGATGAAGGTGTCAATAGTCATTGGTCTCACCAACATTATGCTCTAATTTGATGAGAGATAGAGCTGTCAGTCAAGGCCTTGTTTTAGAAACAATGTTGGTTAGTATGATGCTATATAGATGGGTTACCAATCCGATTCTTCTTATGAGAAATTCTTTAGATTGAGAATGACCAAGTACCATTATGAATACCTCCCTAGTTAAGAGGGAGTGTTGTAAAATGTAACTAGGTTCGGTCTTCATAATGACATGATCTTTGTAAATGATGAAATAAAAGGAATAAAATTATTTTTGTATGTCATGCTGCATGGGTTTCATTGGCAAGAGGTTTATTTTTAGAGCCTTAGGATTTATTATTGAGTCAAAGAGTCAATGCCATATGAAGAAGCTCTTCTTGAGCCTATGTTCAATGTAAACAAGTCTATGGAAATATCTAAAATCCCTCCAAAGTCGAGAACAATCCCTCTTAAGAAGTCAACCTCCAAACAAGATAAAAAGAAGTCGTATCGGCTCATATAAGGAGACACATCTCTTGACATTACCACGTCAGCTAAATATGTGGGTCAAACTACTATAAATACCTAGCTAGGGTCCTCACAAAAGAGCAGGTGCAGAACTCAGATTCTCTGTAATTTTTGGATGGGTACAAGAAGTTAAAATTTGTGGATGGGTATAGGAAGTTCAGATTTTCGGATGGACAACATCTTTGCGTTCTTCGGATGGGTTTCACAGAGATGTAGTTTTTTCGGTCTCCTCACTATCTTAATGAATATAGTTTCGACCTCCTCATAGTCTCAGTAATCACAATCATCACTGAAGCAACATCACTATCTCCACATATTTGTGAAGAGGAGGATATTGAAGTGACACTCTCTGTCTTAGCCTACATTCTAGATGCAGTCATAATCTCAACATAGAAGTAATCATGTAAACACAATCATGATCTTGATGGAGGCATAGCTACAAGGTCATAATCTCAGCATAGAAGTAATCATGTAAACACAATCAGATCTTGATGGAGGCATAGCTACAAGGTCATAATCTAAGTGAATCTAGATGCAACTCTCATATATACATACATATCTCAGTGAACAGATCTTGTTGTTTTGGTGTAGATATCGATGAAGGTGCGGCAGAGTTGCAATAGTGATGATCTTGGTGATGGCCTCAGTGTTGCGGCAGTAATGATATCGATGGTGCACTAGCAATGTCCTCAATCTTGCAACAGTGATGCCTTCAAGTAGCAGTGGTGATGATCTCAGCAGTCACAAAGAAGAGGATTAGTTTCTTGGTCTTGGAGTGACCTAATAGGTCAAGGGTCATTATCTTTGTATTCATTAATTGGAATCTCTATAAGAAGAATTTTGTGTGGGTTTTACTCTCAAGGAGTGAGAGGTTTTGACCCTAGCAGAAAGCCAACACCTTGTGTTCTTGTCTCTTTTGTTTTGGTAACTATTTGATGAATTGAGAAGACACACTCTAATAATAACAAGCAAAACATTAGGGGAATTTTGAAGTCTAAAATGGGCCTCCTAAGGAAATTATAAAATAATAGTAGAAATAATAAAATAAGATTAGATTCCATCATCAAATTTTAGAGGGGAAAAAGAAAAAATTACTTTTTCAACTCATCTCCCTATAGGTTTACTCAAATTTCGCGTGGGAACACTCGTTGGATGCATAATTTGATTCGTTATCCAAGGAGTACCCATGTTGAATACTTTCAATGGACCCTACTACACAAAAAATTAGAAATACATGATTGCAATCACTTTTTTCACTTATTTCTCATTTTTCATGTATCGGGGTCCATCAAAAGTATGCAACATGGGTACTCCTTGGATGAGGAATTAAATTTTGCATCCAACAAATACTCCCGCTCGAAATTTGAGTAAAACCTTAGGGAGATAAGTTGAAAATACAAGTTGAAAAGTAGTTTTATTATTTTATTATTTTTTAATCTTTTTACCTTTTTACCCCAAAAATGGTGAATCATCCCCCATGGTTGACATCATCATCTTGAATCCTACTGGTTCTTATAAAGTTTATTTTGGTTGTACATTTTTCTTAGGAGGCCCATTTTAGACCTCAAAAGTTCTCTAATGATTGTGCTAATAAGAAAAGTTAAAAATACCTCACTAATAGTTATCATGGTGAGAAGAATCTTATTAACTTAATTTGCCCTAGATTCTTCAACAGATTCCATAATTCATCACTCAAAGTCCCTCTTGAGATTTTTTTTCCAAGTTACATTATATCACATTCTTCGGAATTAAAGGGAATTCTTGTGATTATTCAGAGGATATTGTGACTTTTACTATCTCGTAATGCCCCTCCCTCCTAGTTGACATGTGGTGGAGATGCCCATGTGGTCTCCCTTCATCACCTCTACGCACATCACTTTATTTCAATACCCCTTTTAGATCCTCCACTTCTACTCGATCATTTCATGATACATCGTGCACACACCATGCTAGACCATTTGTGGATTACATCTAATCTGATTGATATGTTCCTTTAGAATGTAATCATGGTTATAATGCAACTCCTACTCAAATGGCCTATTAATTCAATTCACTTTTCGCCCATAATCAACAACTACTACCATCATTGAGAATTCATATTTTTAAGTATTATTTTGATTTGATAGTTGTGTTTTTGTCCTCGCCCTTCCACCTTTCTCTATGTGCTACTTGACTGGTGGCTTTGTTCTGATGGCTCCCAATGGGTCTTATGCCCATAAGCTCCCCTTAGCCCGCTTAGATGAATCCAAGATTTTGCTTGAAGACCCCCATTATTCTTTGATGATCAAGGTTTTATTCCTCAAATCTCAGGTGGAGCTTCTTTAGGAAACTATTATCCAACATGGAAATTCAATGCAATGCTTGAACAATGAGATAGAGGCTTTACAATCCAAGTTGGGAGAATTTAGAATTGAATGTGACACATTTCATTAGGTGCAAACCCCTCCCACTCCATCATTCTGCATCTCCTTTAGTTAATATGTTCTTCATCGACTTGAATGCTCTAACCACAACTACAAAGAAGAAATTCCATATGGGGAATTAGTGCCCACAATCTTGAAGTTCATTTTAATGTAATGTTCTTATGTACTAAATGTAGGATTTGTTTGTAGAGATTATTGGAAAATCCTCTTTGATGAAAATATGATCCCCTTGTAGTAGTGAAGAACATAGACATTTCTTGGGGCAATTTTTTTTTGTACATGCTCCTTTTATACTTCAATTGTGTCATGGTGGCACAAATTTTGCTAAAATAAAATTATAAAAATACATAGTTATAGTAAAAAAATATTTAAAAATATAATAATTTAATTTAATTAAGTAATTGATTTAATAATTCTTATTTTTACCTTAGATATGATGTTTTGTTAGAACATTTTTTTAATTATGTTAAATTTAAAATTAAATAATTATTGAATTTATCTTAATTATAAATTTATTAAGTATCGAGAAAGACTAAATTATTATGTAAGTTTCTTTCTTCTTTCTAGTTTACTCGTTTAGACACGTTTTCACTTCAATTTCAATGGATTTGATCCCTCTTAATGTTTGATAAATCTAGGCTTGAGATAGATTTATACTAATAGAAATACAAGTGTCCACGAAACATGGTGATCTTGAAAATAGGACATACATAACAAATTATATATATATATATATATATATATATATATAAAGAGTATACACACAAACATTTAGATTTTGTTATAAACTAAAATATTTACAAAAGATTGATACATCAAGATTTACAGATGATACAAATTCAATCATACATCTAGTTGCTAGCACTACATCAATTATGATCAAATGAGAGAGACACAAAATAATTAGAACTATAAATCATAGTTTTCTCATTAAGTCATGAAAATCAAAATGTATTACATGGACAATGAGCCACTCGTAGTATAGGTGGGAATGTCAATGGAAAATATAAAATAAAGTAAGTACTAGAATTGTAGATTGAAGAATCTCATAGATTGTGACTATCAATAATATGTCTCCATGTCTAAATCATCAAAAGTAATACCATTGTCACTAATTTATCCTCCAACCTCTTCATCCTCTATATCCAATCAAATTTATGCATTTGTTGTTGTGGAGGATGATCTCTCAAGAGGATGACAATCATAAAAAATGAGAAGCTCTAACATTGTTTTATTAAGATCCAAGTTTCCTAATGCTAGCTCAATACTATTAGGTCAAATCCATATTATTAAGGAACACATCCCACATCTTTGTCTTTCCTTTCAACCACTCTACCCTATAACTGTAAATAAGATGGAGGGCGGTGTACACATACACCAATGTATCTGCCCTTTATTATTCAAGCCCATTCTTCTTCAAACTGTACAAATTCTCATATATGCTCCTAATTATTCCTCTCACAACAAGAGGATGAGTAACATAAGAGAAGAACCTCATGGCTAAATGATATAGAATAGGGCATGTTTCCCCATGAGTTTCCCACCAAGAATAGGGCTTATTAACTACCATATCTTTCAACACAGCATGTCCTCCCAATCTCCTAGTGCCAATGGAAAACTCTACGAGTCCCTCCTCCACATAATCAAGGGATGCTCTATCCTAATATATTCTTATAAATGCTCACTTCCTCCCTTGTGAAATATCTCTATTCATGTGGGGATGGAATTTACATGAAGGCCCACCATTGAGCCAATTATTATTGTAGTATTTTCCATTAAATGAGTCATTTAACAATGCAAAGGTGTGAAATTTGTATCCCAATTGATAATAAGAATATCTTGTGTGGTGATGAATAAGGTATGTAATGTTCCATTCCACCACCTAACCTACATCAACTCAACGGAAGGTGTTACTTTCACCTAACCCGACCTCCATAGTCTTGTCATAGGATTCGAGTCATAAAAGTCCTCATTCTTTTAACTTCTTGAACTATAAAAAGACATTATTATCAAATTTGTCTTGTCGATACCTTCTTGGTGACACAAACTTTGGCTCGACTCGACTTATAGGTCAACAAATATGGCCATTCAATGTTGACCCATTAACTTGTCACATCAGCAGTGGACTCTACCTGTAGCCCACATAGCTTCTTAACTAGCACCTATGTGGCTACTCTACCACCATGGTTGGACCCACATAGAACAATCGTGCTAGTGGATGGTTGGAAGTCAACATATTTCTCTAAAATATCAAGGATAACATTGGACGAAGCTCCGACCTCGACCTGAACAAGTACTAATGAGACTGACTAGGTTGTGAGCCAACCTACTCCCAAGCACGACCCACCCAACCACGACTAGTAGAAACTTCCAAACTAATCGATAGGTCTGAATCAATTCTAAACCTAACCTGCCTAGCCTGGCCAACTATCCCAAACCCATGACCCCGTGGGTCCCATAGGCGATTCTCAACCTGTTTTACAAGCGTTCCTCGACTTATAAATTCTCCCCAACTTCTTACTAGGATTTTGCACGACTAGAACTATGCATAACTTATCCATGTCCATATTCCTTCTAGCATGTCTTGGCCATGAAATCCGACCCTACTTATCGTATCCCACCCGAGTAGTCAACTCACTTTTACTAGACAAACTAGTCGAATCCCAACCAGTCAACTTACCTTGACTGAATAGTACCTTAGTCTAAGTTGATGGAACTTAATGCCGAAAACTAGTTGATTTCTTCATCTAGTCCGACAACAAGGAAATTTTTCTCTACCCTTACAACTTCATGCGTGTGATGATGATCAAGCCACTACCTCATTGATTAGTGACCCTCACAAGAATTGGGTGACCATAAAGTTGGGTCCTCCTGCCAAGGCCCCACACTGGAAACTAAGCCCTCACTATGGAAATTCGACACCTTTCCACAATACATGAGTCACAACTCATTGACCTGACTCTAGCCTCAACCAACCGTTGAAATTCAAGTACCCTCTAGTCAACTTAGGGTGAAACCACACTGGCTCCCTCCACCGTCGACCAGATTACCATTAACTAAACAATGGAATTCATACACTATAACAACATAGTCGACCATATTCTGCAGTCGTAAGGGATCATGCGATCATCTGTACACATCATGAATGTCTTAGCTTAACACGTAAGGTACCTATGCCCTTCATAACCATGAGAATTACACAAATACATGCAACATCTCATCATAAATAAACAAGAACAACATATTCCTACATTAATAGTGCTAATAAAAGCATGAGTCATCATAGAAAAGATATTCATACTTTCAATATGAGAAGTACACAACAAGTAACGTATTTTATTATATTGTTCAATTGGTTGGCAAATTAGAGTGGTACTTCAACTCTCCACCCAACCTTAGATTGTCTGCATTGCAGTGTTCTTGTAGATAGTCACCCCCAAGCTAGATTCTAGAGTTTGAGAAGGATCTCTCAAAGGATTCAATCGATGTTTCTAGATGAAATAAGGACTCCAGAGGCCCAAACATCTCCACCCACTAGCTACTTTTTCCAAAGGTTGGAAGAGGGAACCCAAAGGCCTCCCATTCTCCACCCACCTTCCACACAAGGGAAACTAGAGGTCAACACCTCCACCCTCAGCAACACAAGGGAATCTAGAAGTAAACACCTCCACCCTCAACAACACAAGGAAATCCAAAGGTCTTCACCTCCACCCTTAGCAACATAAGGGAATCCATAGGTCGAAACCTCCACCCTCAACAACACAAGCATACACAGTGGTTCCACCCAAGCACGGGAATCTATAACGCACTGCAAGAACCATGAAACAAGAAAGGAAGCTTCAAAACTCTCCCTTCTAGGAATCTAAGAGACATGCCTCCACCCCAATTGTCAAGGGAATCCAAAGATCATCCATCTCCACTCTCCATCTATCTAGGGAATCTAGAGACTACTACCCTCACTTGTGAGATGTTCTTTGAACCTTCCAATGCTCAACCAAATGAATTCTTGCTTCTCAGCTTCTATAGTAACATTGTGCTTTTGTTTTCCCCGTCTCAGTTACACTTAGATATTTTTCCTTCTTCCTTTTTCGTTGAATGTTCCTTCCCCTTACGCACTCAACTATGGTGGTCCTTTGGTTCTCTATGTAACCGTTTTGAATCTCTCTCCTCCTTGGTGCCCAACTTTCGTTGCTACTTTTCGATTGGTCGTGGGGATTTTTTATGTCTTCTTCCCCAACCATGTTCCTATTGGTTGACTTGGATTGTGAGACCTTCTAATGTGACCCGTCCTCTTCTTTAATTTTTTGTCCTATTTTGACTTACAGACTCATCCTAGGAAATATGGACTCTTTATCTTATTTCCTACCTAATTTATTGTTATAACCAATCTCATTTAATGACACCTCTTCCAACTTTCATTGGTTGTAAGAAAAAATCAAGTTTTCCTTAAATCCCAAGTGTTCTCCTTTCTCAAAATTTAGAATTAGTGTCCCACTATTTGGGCATGTTTTTCATTAAGATTTCATAATTACAAGGTTTACAATGAGGGGGGTATTACCCAGGGGTTATCACAAACCCCTTGCCTTTGGAGGAACATCATCCTCGGTATTCTATAACCGAACAAAAAACCAAAAAATGCTTTAAAACCAAGCACAATTTATTTGTAGCTTACAATACATAACTCCATATGACATTTACATGATTTATTAAGGGTATGCTCTTCGTATATGATCAACCATTTCCCATTTGGCTTCCTTGGTCCCAAAGTGCCTCCACTGCACTTGGAATTGCTTGATTTCTCTATTTCAGAGCATGAGTTGTCTCCGGCCTAGGATGAAAAGAGGTTATGGCTAGAACTCTCCCTTTGGTTCCATCTATAACACAGACCAATCAACTACATGATTAGAATCCTACACATATCTCTTAATCAAAGAAACATGGAAAACATCATGAACTTTTATTTATTGTGGCAAGGCCAGCCTATAGGTCATCTTCCATATTATTTCAAGCACTTCAAGTGGCTCACAAAATTGTGGTGCCAACTTGGCACATGACCCAATTTTTATCGAATCCCTGTTCGGTCTAATTCTCAGATAAACATGTTCCCCAACTTGGAACTCCTTATGAACTCTATTTTGGTTGGCATAACTCTTTTATTTGTCTTGTGCCACTTTTAAATTTCTTCTATTAGCTTGCATTTCTTGTTCCATGTCCTTCAACATATCATGGCCAATGAGTAACCTGCTAACCAGATGACTCTAGCAGATAAGAGTGTTGCTCATTTGTAGTGATTATTGGTATCAATTATTGTATGAAAATTCTACAAGTGGAAGTTATTCTTCCCACTTCCTTAGTTGATGCATCACATACATTCTTAACATGTCTTCAAGTACCCTATTTTTCCTCTCTATTTTCCCATCGGTTTGTGGATGGTAAGTTATGCTCAAATCCAACTCTATTCCTAGTCTTGCAAATAATTCTTTCCAGAATCTTGAAGTAAATTTAACATCTCTATTCAAGATGATCTTCTTAAAAACCCCAAGCAATCTCATGTTTTCCTTTATAAAATGTTAAGACACATCACTTGTCAAATTAGTAGGCTTGAATTCCACAAAATGAGCCATTTTTCTCGATTTATTAACCATGACCATGATTGCATCATGATACTTGGAAGTTTTTGGCAGTCCTATAATGAAGTCCATTGAAATTACCTCCCATTTCCATTCCCGAATTGGGATAAGCTCAAATAGACCAACTAGGTGCTTGCACTCAACCTTCATTTATTGGAAATCCATGCATTTGTAAATGAATCAACCACTTCTCTTTTCAGATCAGGAAAATAATATAATTTCTTGATTGTTGTTAGAGTATTTTGTTATCCTGGATGACCCGAATATGGCTTTGTATGAAGCTATTTTAATATTAGCTTCTTTAGATTACTATCATTTGGCACATATATTATATTCTTGAATCTAATCAATCCATTTTCTAAGAGACAATATTCCTTGTCTTCTTCACCCTTAGACTTTTGTTGTAGATTTTCTTTTATCTGGTAATAATTTTCATCACGCTTCCATGTATTTTAAATTATTTCTTATAGATCAATTCCATAAGAACTGATGGTGGTTACCTGACACATTGGCACTGTCCTGTTGAGTGCATCAACGACTCGGTATTTTTTTCCTTTTATGTACTTAATTCATAAATCAAACTCGCTAAGTGTGGCAAACCACCTAGCTTTCCTGGCATTCACTTTGGGTTGCTCGAAAAAATGATTCAACCCTCCATGATCAATGATTAAAGTAAATCTCCTACCAAGGCAATAATGCCTCCACATTTTTAATGCATGGATGATGTCAACCAACTTCAAGTCATGAGTGACATAGTTTTGATCATGCTTGTTCAACTTTCATAATTCATAACAAACCATTTGGCCTTCCCGCATTAAGACCCCACCAAGTCCCTCTTTCCAAGCATCTAGGCACACCAAAAAACCCTTATTAGGTTCTTCTATTCCGAGTACTAGTATATTGGTGAGAAATGGCTCAGCTCCCTAAAGAAAATGTTGCAGCCTTCGCTTCTTTGTTAACTTCTCTCGACCCTCCTACATCCAAACCTTCTATTTCCAAGTTTGTTAAAAACTAGAAGATATCCCAGAAATCATTCTTCCTCCCTTCCTTCCTCGTTTTGTAGCGCTCTCACTCTCTGAACGTGGATTGGTGGGACAGTTTACAGGACTATGGCCTTCTCCTCGATCGGTACAGAAGTGGATTGAAGGGAACCGGTCCTCTTCAATCAGTGGATAAATCTCAATTAGGTTTGGTGGAAGAGGCTACTACACATTCCATTTTGAAACAAAAGAAGACAAAGACTTGATATTCATAAATGACCCATATTTCATGGACACTAGGGGCCTATATTTAAACAGGTGGACTCCAGATTTCGATCCAAAGTTGGATGTGCCAAATGTTGTGCCAGTCTGGGTGCGTCTCCCTCACCTCCCCCTCCATTGTTGGGGAGATGAATCATTCAAAGCAATAGGAAATGTAGTGGGAAAATACATCAACATAATTGAGCCAAAGGAGAATATGCATGTGTGTGCAAGGATATGTGTTGAAGTAGACCTAGGAAAAGGCCTTCCAGAAGCAGTGAAGATCAAAGTCGACAGTCAGATGCACATTTAGTAGCTAGAATAAAAACAAATCCCATTCAAGTGAGATCTCCTGGGGCGCTTATTGGTGATCTAGCCCATCAGAATCAGGATGACGAGCTGAGCACGATGGTACCATTCAATTCTTAGTAAAAAAAAAAATGGGCGGTCCCAATTTTCAAGAACATCAGGTCGGTGCATGGTAGAAACTAGAGCTCAAGCTATGGCCAATGAGAGGATGGACAAACTTGAAGAATCCTTGCAATCCCCCCAAATTCAGCTTGATCGACTAACTAGCATGATCCCGAGCATAATCCCGAAGGGCAAGGGGGAAGCCCATGAGGAGGCATATATTGGCAATGGACACAGTGAGGGTGAGTTTAGCCACTCTCTTCACCTCGGGGGCCCCCACCAACAATCCCGTCCGCAACCTCCCAAGTTGGATATGCATAAATTTGATGGTTCTCACCCGGCAGCATGGATAGCACAAATGGATCAGTATTTCAATCTGAATAACATCTTAGATAATGAGACTCAACTTATGGTTGGGAGCATGTACTTGGACAATGAAAGGTGGCAATGGTGGGAATGGCATCAACGTTGCAATGGACCTTTTATGACTTGGACCTCCTTCAAAAAATCTCTTACAGAACGCTTTGACCATGAATCTTCTTTTTTGGGTCGTCTTACTAAGCTCCGACAGACTGGCACAGTGGATGAATATATTACAACCTTTGAAGCCTTAGCCTTCCACACTAGGGGTCTCTCAGATGTGTTCTACACGGAATGTTTTATCAGCGGTCTTAAAGAAGCCATAAAAGCCCACGTCTTACTACACCACCCTCCCACATGGACGGAGGCTTGTAAGGTAGCTCGTAACGTGGAACGTGCGTTAGCAGCCCAGTACAGTTGCCCAAATTTCACCGCTAAGGGTCGCCCCCCACAAGCTCACAGCACGACTCAAACACTTAAGGTTCAAAAGGTGTCACCTGCAGAAATGGCTGAAAGAAGAAAGCAAGGATTATGTTACTACTGTGATGAAAAATACTCCCCAGGTCATAAATGCAAGGAACCCAAATTTTTTCAAATTGATGCCACTGATTACAGCTCATCAGAGGAAGATCCACCACTGGAGGAACATGTGGTGGTAGAAGAGGACAACCAAAAGGACAATGTCCTTGACGAACCAGTTATTTCGCTGCATGCTTTGGCAAGGATTTCTTCACCTCAAACTCTACAAGTCAGAGGTTTTATTAAACATTGCCCAATAGTAGTCTTGATTGATAGTGGAAGTACACATAATTTCATCCATCAAAAAGTCACGGAAGCAGTGCATTGTTTTGTACGAGCAGTTTCTAACTTCCAAGTCCAAATTGCGGATGGGGGCACAATGAAATGTGAAGGCCACTGTGAAAATGTCAAACTTCAAATGGGGGATTATCAGTTGAAGACCCACATGTTTGCCATACACATGGGAGGGTGCAACATTTTCCTCAGTGCTGAATGGCTTCGCACTCTTGGGCCAATCACAATGGATTTCCAGGAGTTATATATGAGTTTTAAGAAGAACAACTCCACACATACCCTCTGTGGACTCCAGGCGGGAGCTCCCTCTATCATCAGCTCACATAGGATGGAACAATTGCTAAAAAAGGGCCATCATGGAGTTATAGCTCAATTTAATGCCATCCAGGCAGTCGAAACCAAGTCTCTGCCGATTCATCCTGAGATGCAACATATTTTAAATAACCATCTGCTGGTCTTTAACAAGCCTCATGAGCTTCCACCCTCGAGAGGGGAACATGATCATAGCATCACCTTGGTTCCAGGGACCCAACCCCGAAATGTGCGCCCATACAGATATCCGTTCACCCAAAAGAATGAAATAGAAAAAATAATCAAGGAACTTTTGGAAGCAGGTGTCATTCATCCCAGCATTAGTCCTTATTCATCACCGGTGGTCATAGTGCTCAAGAAAGATGGGGAGTGGCGGATGTGTCCAAACTTCAAGGCCCTCAATAAGTTGACAGTCAAAGATAAATTTCTCATCCCGGTGGTTGACGATTTGCTGGATTAACTCAATGGGGCTCAATTCTTCACTAAGCTGGATCTTCGCTTAGGCTACCACCAAATTCGCATGAAGGAATTCGACATTCAAACGACTGCTTTCTGAACTCATGAAGGCCATTATAAGTTCTTGGTCATGCCATTCGGTATTTGTAATGCCTCATCTACTTTTTAGAGCCTTATGAACCACCTTCTCAAACCATATCTCAGAAAATTTGTCCTTGTCTTCTTCGATGACATCCTCATCTATAGTTGCACTTGGGCCGCACATCTTCAACATGTAGATCTACTCTTGCAACTCCTCCGCAAGAATAAATTATTTGTCAAGATGTCCAAGTGTTCGTTTGGCATGGAAGAAGTTGAGTATTTGGGCCACATTGTGGGGCGTGAAGGTGTCAAGGTGGACCCCAAAAAGATCCAGGCAATGCAGGATTGGCCTCAAGCTAAGACCTTGAAGAGCTTGAGAGGATTTTTGGGTCTCACAAGCTATTATCACAAATTTGTCCGCAATTATGGTCGCATAGCAAAGCCCCTCACTCAACTCCTGAAGAAAAATTCATTCTTCTGAAATGAGGACGCACAACAGGCATTTACAGCTCTAAAAAATGCCATGTGTTCCACTCCAGTCTTAGCACTACCTGACTTCACCAAATCTTTTGTCATTGAATGTGATGCTTCGGGTACGGGTATTGGGGCGGTCTTAATGCAAGAAGGGCGACCTTTGGCCTTCACAAGCCAACAACTAAGTGGGAAGAATCTGGGCCAATCTACCTATGAGAAGGAAATGATGGCCATTTCACATGCAGTAGAGACCTGGCGACCTTACTTATTGGGGTGACCATCACAGTCTTAAATATTTTTTGGAGCAACACCTATCCTCCCCACAACAAAATAAATGGCTCGCCAAAATGCTAGGATATGATTATGAGATCATTTACAAGAAAGGGCAAGAAAATAGTGTAGCAAATGCATTATCTCACCAATTTGAGGAGGGAAGTACCCTGCTAGCAATTTCCCTTCCCATTACAGAATGGATTGAAGAAGCTCGTAGGGAATGGTTTTCACATCCTGGGCTCTCCCAACTCATTTCTCAATTGCAGACGGATCCAAATTCCACCAAGGGCTACTCGTGGCAGGATGAGATTCTTCGCTACAGGGACAGAGTCGTAATATCACCAACATCCACCCTTAAAAGTCGCATTTTGGCATAATTGCACTCATCCCCCATTGCAGGACATTCAGGCTTTCAGAAGACATATGCTCGCACCAGAAGATAATTTTTTTGGATAGGCATGAAAAAGGACATCCTCACTTTTGTAGCAGAATGCGATGTCTGTCAATGCCATAAAGGGGAGACTGTCAAAGCACCAGGCACATTACAACCGTTGTCCATCCTGGCTGCAATATGGACGGAGGTTTCTATGGATTTCATTACAGGTCTTCCAAAGTCAGGAAACAAGTCAGTGATCATGGTGGTTGTGGACAGACTTTCGAAGTATGCTCATTTCTGCGCCCTACCCCACTCGTTTACACCAACTTTGGTCGCTCAATATTTCATGGATCAGATCTTCAAATTGCATGGCATGCCCACTTCTATTGTGTCCGATCGTGACCCGATCTTCACCAGTAATTTTTGGCAGGAACTCTTCATCCTACAAGGCACCCAACTAAAGCTCAGTACTTCTTATCATCCACAAACGGATGGTCAAATGGAAGCCGTCAACAAATGTCTGGAAACCTACCTTAGGTGTTTCACTTCAGAAAAGCAACATCTTTGGGTACAATGGTTACCTCTGGCTGAATGGTGGTATAACACCAACTATCATGCCACCACCAAAATGACTCCCTATGAAGCAGTATATGGTAAACTCCCTCCTTCCCCTACTTCTTATATCAAGGGGGGCTCAAAGGTACAAGCAGTGGATCAAATCCTACAAAACTGCGCAACCATGCTCGCCCATCTTAGAGAGAATCTTCATCAAGCTCAAAACCGCATGAAGAAACAGGTAGACCAGCATTGCTCAGAGCGCCAATTTCAAGAAGGGCATCAGGTCCTTTTGAGGCTGCAACCATATAAGCAAACATCACTCAACGACAAGGGTTGTCAGAAACTATCTCCAAAATTCTATGGACCATATCAAGTACTTCAGCACATTGCAGAAGTCGCCTACAAGCTGGCCTTGCCGCCTACTGCAAAAATCCATCCAGTTTTCCATGTCTCATGCCTCAAGAAAGTGATTGGGAACAATTGCATAATTCAAACCAGTCTACTTGAATTGGACGAGGAAGGGTCAATCTGGCTCCAACCTGAACAGGTCCTAGACACACGAGAAAGACATCTGCGTGGCTGCATGATTAGGGAAGTTCTCGTCAAGTGGAAAGACACCTCTCCGAAAGATGCAACTTGGGAACCAGCCACTGTTCTTCAGCAGTTTCCGCAGCTTCAGCCTTGAGGACAAGGCTATTCTTAAGGGGGAGGGCATGTTAGGGTCCCACCCTAACCCCCTTGTTATAGACATTTTTGGGCACTACAACCCCAAGCATGAAATGTCCATAAACCAAGGGCTCATAAGTCCCTAAAAGTGTTGTTCTAACCCCTAAAGGAACAAGGTCAACAGATTACAGCTTCTCCCAGAAGTTCTCCATGAAAAACTGCTCAGAATTGGTCAAAACAGGATCATTTCAGCTGCTCCACTGGCCAAGTGCGTTGCATCTCACCTAAATACACTGTGTGGGTGCGTTGCATTTCAAAAATCCCTTCTATGGGGTGTGATGGGTGAGAAATAACAAATGGCAGTGTCATTCCACGAGGTGGAGAGGCAATGGAAGCTTCCAGAAACTTCTCCTGTGACACTTGCCTCACTGAATTCGACCAAGGATGAGTAAGAGATCATCAATCTCCAAGTGGAAGCAAGAACTATCAGAGGGAAGACACTAATCAAATCATAAGCTGACTCATCTCCATTACAAATATCTATATATGGATCCCTCATCCCAGAGATCCAGAGGCTGGAATTTTGCATATTGTAAGGAATTGTTGTTGGTTTCTTGAGACAAACATCAGATTGTTGGGTGATCTAAGCTTTGTATGAGGTGAAGAGGGGCTTCTTTTGCTGAGAGGTTGATGCTGGGTCAGAACAACTGGTTGTAACTCCTCTTGGCTCTTTCTTGTTTATCAATAAAAGCTATTCAAGTTTTCCTCCATGCTCTTGTGTCATTGATGTTTCCTACATTTGTATGGTCAATTTACATCTGATCCTAGATTGTTTATGATTATAGATCCATGTCTTTGTATAGTGCTATGCTACTGTGATCTTACAGGTACTTTGTGAAGCTGGGCGTGCAAGGGAGCAGGTAGCTAAAGACTATCAAAGAAGAGAGGAATTAAATTAGGAGATTAGCGCAAGACAGAGGTTGGTATTTTTGTTCCTCTCTATCTATAATTCATAAAGGAAAAACGAAAGTAGCTTTTCTCTGTTTGTTTCTAAGGCAGCTGTCACACCTTAGTGGGATAGAGCAGTTCTATATAGACACTTTTCCCTGTAACACCCCTTATTTATGTAGAGGGATCGAGTCATAGTAAAGAGTCAATAAAGCCCATATTAATAATTGTAAGTGGTTAACCCGCAATTAATGACAGGACCACAGTTAGTTGCAAATGGGCCATGGTATTAGGTAGATGGTATTAATAAAACCCATGGTATTGATCCATGGTATTGCATGTATGAGTCATATATAAAGGATAGAGACTCCCTGCGAGGAGCATCGTGTCTTATTTTTGTATCGAGCTCTGCTCTATTGGAGGTTGCCCCCTCAAAGACGCCAGTGAACATTGCTTTCTTAATAATAAAATATTTGTTGTTGTCTCTCACTATTCTATGTTCTGGGTATCTTTCTTCGCATATTCTGTATTTGGGTATCTTTTTGCAGGTTAAGAGCATAACAGTGCAACAGTGGGCAGCATGATGCAACAGGATGAGAGGAGGTGCAGTGCGGATGCAGTGCTGGGAGACAGGACTAGCAGCAGCATGGATGCAGTAGGAGGAATCAGTGTGATTGATGCAGTCAGAGATCAAAGTGACAGAGGCTAGAGCAGTCAGATGCTGAAGAGCACAGAGGTGCAGAGTTTTCAGTCGACAGAGGCAATAACAGTCAGAGACTTTGATGATAGAGGCATCATTCTTATTCAGGTTGGATCTTTTTGTGTTCCTAAAGTGGCTGGAGCAACAACACTTGAGAGAAGTGTTGCGTGCAAAACATTCCAAAGGTTCAGGATCGGGTTCGAGTTGAATGCCTTTCTTGTTGAGAGGGAGTGTTGAAAATAGCAACAAGAAATGCTAAAAATAACATTTCAGAATATACTCCAACTATGTTGGAAATAACAAAAAATGGAAATGCTAAAAATAGCACTGCTATAAATAGTATTTTGGGATAGATTCCAATTTTAATTAGTCCCTGAATTAAAATGAGAATTTAGTCTCACCAACTGTTTGTAAAATAATTAATTAATCCATCTTGAGTTCATTAGTTGGAGAAAATCAAACATGAAGTATAGGTGAAGATATGCAACAGTTATCTCTTTGATTGAGGAAGTTATCCCTTATTTAAGGAGATAAGGATGAGTTGTATTTGAGTTGTAATTAGTTAGCTCAATTAACTGGGTTAAGTCCAATTAAATTAGTTCCAAACAGTTGCAGGAACTAATTGTGAGTTCAGTTAGTTAATGCATGCATGCATGCAACTAGTGTTCTCCAGATAACTGAATAGTCTCTCATAAATAACTCATGCATGTCAGTTCAGAGAAAGACCCAGTTGATATTAAAAGATGGGACGATGTACTACTAGTTGGAGGAATTTTCCTATAAATGAAACTCGTCCATGCAGAAGGAATTAACTCCTTTAGGATTGCGCAGTTATTTTAGAGGTCAGTGTTGTGTGTGAGGAGAGAATCACACAGGTTGCAACTGGAGGACCCAGGAGAAACTGCACAAGGAAATAGGAGGCTTAGAGGAATGAAGAAAAGCATATGTGTTGTCTATTATGTCTATAAGCAGCGGTGAGGGATTGTACTGAGAGCTGGATAGCTTGTGAGCTAAAGCTTTGTGTAATCCTAAGATATTTCCACTTGTATGATAATACAGATAGCAGGGTTTTTAGTCGAGGCTTTTCCAGTGTATTCTTCTATGTTTCATGTGTGATTGATTCTACTTCTCTATTATATGTGTTCTATTTGATCTTGCTCAATAATCGATTAAGCTTCTGCAAGTTTGATTGTAGAAGTAGATTAAGTATTTTGCTTTAGTACATTGCATAATCGGTTTAATCTATGGTGAAATTTCTACACTTCTGCATATGCATAGGAATATAATGATATGAAGGGAATTGATCCTAAAATATGCATGCATCATACTTATATTGAAGAAAATGTTAGACCAGTTCGAAAACCACAAAGAAGAATGAATCCAAATTTAAAAGAAATTGTTAAAGAGGAATTGCAGAAATTGTTAACTATAAATTTCATTTATCCAATATTAGACAGTCAATGGGTTTCACCCCTAGTAATCGTTCCTAATAAAAATAGAAAATGGGGATTATGCATTGATTATAGGGAATTGAATAAAGCAACTTTGAAAGATCACTTTCCACCTCCTTTCATAGATCAAGTTTTAGATACATTAGCAGGGAAAAAATATTTCTCATTTTTGGATGGTTTTAGTGGGTATAATCAAATTAAGGTAGCACCTGAATATCAAGACAAAACCACATTCACTTGTCCATGGGGACTTATGCTTACTAAGTACTTCCTTTTGGATTATGCAATGCCCCAACAACATTCCAAAGAGCAGTATTGGGAATTTTCTCTGATCTTATTCATGATTGTGTGGAAGTGTATATGGATGATTTTACAGTTTATGGAAATTATTTTGAAGAAGCACTTGAAAATTTAGAAAAAGTTCTCATAAGATGCAAAGAAGCAAATCTTTCATTAAGTCATGAAAAATGTTTTATGATGTTTAATGAAGGAATTGTTTTAGGTCACCATATTTCAGGGAATGGAATTAAGGTAGACTCATCTAAGATATAAATTATTTCCAAATTACCAATTCCAAGTTTTCAAAGAGATGTTAGGAGTTTTCTTGGTTAGATTGGATATTATAGAAAATTCATAGAAAACTTCACAAAGATTACATCTTCACTCTTCAAATTACTCACCGAAGATTGTGAATTCAGTTGGAACCCTGATTGTCAAAAGGCTTTTGAAACTTTGAAAATTAAGATCTCTTAAGCACCCATGTTAAAAGGACCTAATTGGAAATTTCCTTTTCATATATCAATTGATGCTTCAGACACATATTTAGGAGTTGTGTTAGGACAAAAGGACCTCACTCCTTATGCCATTTATTATACCAGTAAAGATTTAACTACTGCAGAGCTAAATTATATTGTAACAGAAAAAGAGTTTTTAGCTCTCATTAATGCCATTAATAAATTTAGACATTACATCACTGGCTATGAAACTTTCATTCATACAAAACATTATGCCATTAGATATTTAATGAATAAACCAGTTACTAATGGTAGTGTTAGCTCTGCTACAAACTTCAGCGTTTGAGGGTCAAATTCAGATCTGGTGGTGGGTTTATGCCGAAAAGGAGCTTGCAGCAGTCATTCCCCTTCTTCTCCTTCGGTTTCTTCATACCCCATAGCCCCGCCTTCTCTGTTTCTTTTTCTCCGAAACCTCTTTGTTCCTTGTTCAAACACTTTATTCCACCTTTACTTCGCTGTGAAAGCCTATGTTTTTTCGGCCCTTAGCACTAATTATGAATTTCCATATGACTCGGCGCTTTCGTATAATCCTCCGCCTTGATCCCCACCATCGAGCGCATCACGATCCGACGGTCTCCGCTATTTTATTCACACGCTAAACCATGTTTGTATCCCTGCTGTTGATTACATTCACCACGAGATCTAACAGTGATCGTGCCTCCCGCTTTTGTTAACTGCCCGCGTGTTAACCCGCAATCGCGGTGGTTTTGTTCACATCCCATCGGCCATGTGTCACGAAAAGACTGGATCGTTGGCCATTGTACGTATACCACTGAACCCCGGTAGGCGATGCGGGGAATACTGCTTACCACCTACCCATACGTCTCTCATGTGTTATCACCCGCGCACTTTTGCCTCCCGATGACCGTCGGATCCGCCGCGTCCAAATCCAACGACCCTCGTCTTTCCATCCATATTTCCTCCCAATAGCTCCTTCCGATTTGATCTCCGCCATTCATCTATTAGATCCGATGGCCATTAATTGTTCTCGTCCTGTGTACGCCTCCGCTATACTGTCTGTACCACTCCCGACTGCTCTCTGCTGCCAAAGAATGAAGGCGATCACCTACCTGTACCTGGCGCAGTTATTCCTCAGCGATTGCATTTAACAGAAAGGATGGCCGAAGAAGGAGAGGACATGTCTCGAGCAGATCAAGCATTTATCAGTTATGGAGCGTGCTCCATATTACACTCCACCTGCTCTGAAAAGGACTGCAGAACACCAGAGAAAGGTCGATTTGTTCATTAAGACAATCAGATTGTAGTAGAGGCCCATTCCAAAGAATTAATGTGGTTGGTGGTCCATTATGACCCCTCCTCGTATAACACAGCAGAGTGTTTTTGTAATCAACCTCTATATATATCCAGAAGACAGAATGTAATAGGGTTGATGAATGATATTTTGATGTAAAGTTCAACTTCTGGAGACTGTAACTACTGTGATACCTGCAGCCTCTGGTCTTCATTTTTAGCTAATGCAAGCTTCTTTTGCTACTAATTGCTCACTTTCCACTTCTTCTTTGTTCCAGGCTGTGTCTGTTATACATTTTTCATGTGCTCTTGATATTTATCATTAGAAGGGCTGTTATCCCACCTCTGTGTTAGAATCTAGTATGTATTACTGAAGTTGCATGCAGGTCTATGTTTTCTTGGTGCCAGAGAGCTGTCATCCTATCTGTGCATTAGGAAATAGATTTACAGACCTTTTAACTGGTTGCAACTGGCCATCACAGGGTCTTGTGCATCTGCTGGTGTGGTCAGTATTCTCCATGTTCACCTATCCCTTAAACTGTGAGTAATTGGTGGTCTAAAGCCTTGTAGTTTGGGGGTGTTCATCCATGTTTGGGGTTAAGCATAGTAGAAGTGGTTATCTGGCTTGAATACGCATCATTCCTTCCATTCATCCACCATTTTCCAACATTTTTGTTGAGTTTGTAATGTTCCCGAGCATCTCTGAGATACAACCTAAGAGAGTTTCTTGGGGTGATAACAGGTAGAGTAACAAGGTGGCCATTACCATTACAAGAATTCAATATCGCCATTCTAGACCGACTTGGAAAACAAAACACAATTGCTGACTTTTTATCTAGAATTCAAAATGATAACAATGATACACTTGTAAAGGATAAGTGTCCTTATGAATGCCTTTTGCAGTATCTACTAAACAACCTTGGTTTGCAGATATTGCCAATTATTTACTTACAAGGAAGTTACCCTCCTATTTGTTTCCTAGAGAAAAGAGAAGAATAATCCAAACAAGTGCATATTATTCATGGATAAATGAAGAATTATACAAGACAAGACCAGATATCATCATCCAAAGGTGTGTAAGAGAAGATGAAATACCTGAAATACTTAAATTATGCCATGATGAACCATGGGGGGTCATTTAGCTGACAAAAGAACTGCTTATAAGTCCTTCTCTTAAGATATTATTGGCCTTCCATTTTTAAGGGTTCCAAGGAATATATTACAAGGTGCGATAGCTATCAAAGAATGGGGAAACCTGTTCCTTCAGACAAAATGCCACTACAACCTCAGGTACTTGTTGAACCCTTCGAAAAATGGGCTTTGGATTTTGTTGGACCAATTAATTCATCTTCAAAACAAAAAAAATATATTCTTGTATGCACTAATTATGTTACTAAATGGGTAGAAGCTAAAGGACTTTCTTTTGCTACTGAAAATGCTATAGTTTCATTTCTTTTTGAGGATATTTTTACTCATTTTGGTGTCCCAAGAGAAATTGTAACAGATCAAGGAAAGCAATTTACATCCAGAGTAGTGCAAAAGATAATGGAAGAATATAAAACCAAGCATCAGAAATATACTCCATACCATCCATAAGAAAATGGATAAGTAGATTCTACCAACAAAGTGATTGAAGTAATACTCACCAAGACAGTACACTTTCACAGAAGGGACTGGGCATAAAATCTTCTAGAAGTTTTATGGGCCTACCATACCACATGGAGAAGCACTACAAGACATACTCCCTATGAAGTTGTTTATGGGAAGCAAGTCCTATTTCCAATTGAGTTCGAGTTTGAGACCTACAAGACGACAGTCAAGTTGGGACTTGACATAACAGAAGCACAAAAGAAAAGAATGGGACAACTCAATGAGCTTGATGAAATAAGGTAAGATGTTATCCATAAGACTAGTTTAGTCCAGCAATAGAGATCCTGATGGCATGATAAATACATCAAAGAAAGAAAATTTCAGCCAGGAGATTGGGCCTTATGAGATTGCAAATGTTTTTGAAATGGAGCAGTCAAAATTAGGACTATTGATGAAGAAAAAATTCTTCTCTTAGTGAATGGACATTGACTCAGGATCTATCATAAGAAAATGACAAAGGAGGAATTTGTAAATATTTTTCAGAACAACTCTGATTTGAATTGGTTAAGAATAATTCTTCTTCTTCTCCACCTTAAAATTTTATTTTTCAAAAAAAAAAAAAATATGTATAAACATGAAAACCGACAATTGTTGGCATGTTTATGCAGAAAATTCAAGGTGAAAACCAAGAATTCTTGGCATCTTAAATTTTTTTTGTATCCCATTTTCTAGAATTCTATCTTCTTTTATCCCTTTCTTTTAAAAATAAATAAATAAATAGATATAGAATTATTTATTTTCTGCAGCTCTGATGACTTTCTATAGCCAATTTGACAGACACTTCTGATCATACGATTGAAGAAACGATTGACTCCCTCCACTGCAAAGTACCTGAAGACAACATAAAAAGCAACCAAAGGTTAGCAAGCAAATAATTCAAAGATATGCACTTATTTAATTTAATAATAGGGATCAAAACATTACATATACGAATTATAAGACATAGTACTACTGAAAAAAATCAAAATCATTATTGCAAAGAGTTGTTTGTGTCATGTCAAATCGTGCATAATCCACCATTCACTCCCAGTAATTATAACTCATATCTCGATCCATTGAATCGGTCGCTCAAAATATAAACATGAATGATCTTAACGGTTAGATTCTACCTCATTCCTTTATACCCTCACTACCTACGCTCTCATTACTCCATCACTCACACTCTCGACCTTTTCGCTCTAAAAACCCTACGAAACCATCCTACCCTATCAAACAAAACAATTTTTGAAACAAAGCTTCTCGGCCATGGGAGTGATAGTCAGAACATAGCCACTAGGGAAGAAATTTTTGCAAGGGTATCCACAGGCAAAAGAATTATTGCAAAAAGCATAGTGGCTAGAATTTGTAGAGAAATTTGATGGCTTCCATAAAGAAGTGACCAAATCCTTCGCCAAGGCTTTTGATGGAGTCGAAGTGGAGATAAGAGACATCAAATTCACAGTAACAATGTCATTTATAGCTGAAGCCACTGGACTACCGTGGATTGGAAATAAATGGTTCAAGAATAGAGGTACCGAAAAAGAAGACTATAAGGTTTTCTTGAAAAAATCAAACACAGACACCACCATTTTCAAGAAGGGCATCCTAAGCACGATATTGAAAAGTAAGTGGAGGAACCTACTTCTAATAATCCAACAAAAATTTACTTGTGAAGGAAGGTTTAGATGTATATTTTTCTATCATATTCGGCTGCTGATGAATTTTCTTGAAGAAAATGAGATAAATCTTCCATATTTCTTGTTGAATAGTCTTAAAAAGATGTTAGGGAATTTTCAGAGGAGAATTTAGTTTATAGATAACACAATGCATCACCATGGTCTAGTCAAAATAATTGTTGAATCTCATCTCCAAAACATATGTGATAATTGGGAAATCTTTTTAGTAAGAAATCACTTTCAGGAAGAAACTCATGGGTAGCCAAATAGTAGCAGACCTAAGAGGGGAAGGAAAAGAAAAATTGATAGGACATAAGAACAAGAACCACAATAGCCACAGAAACTGTCAGAGGATGACATCCCTCTTGCAGAAGTTTTAGAGAAAATAAACAAAAGAAATGTTAGAAGAAAGAAAGCCAGTAAAGAAACAGAGATTTCACCACAAACAGAGAAGCCTAAAACAGAAAGGAAGAAAACTCAAAAGACCCCTGTCATAGGTTTAAGAAGGAGTACCAGACTCAACTCAGCAAAAGAATTACCCTCAAAGAGCACAAAGCATGTCAACATAGAAATATAAGAAAACTCAGAGGCAGAAGAAGAAGATTCAGGAACTTCTCCAAGTTCATCACCAAGGGTTTCATCTTCAACTGTCACCTCGCCACCTCAGAGTCCAAGACGAAGAATGCCAGAAATTGATCTGGTGTAACAAGAGATCTATGATTATATTGAACCCCTGGAGAAAAGGGACGCAACATGAACATCAATTCCAATTCAGGAGGAAGGAAAACTCTAGTTTAATGAACCACAAGAACCTCCAGTAGTCAATATATTGAAATAGGAAATATTCAAACTGGAGACATTAAACATGTACATTAAAAATGAAAATCAAACCTTGAAAGCACATAATGAAATCTAAATAGCTAAGAATGACAACCTCCTCTTACATCTAAGTCTATGGTTTAATAAGAACAAGAAACTGAAGAAGAAAAATAGGGCTTTATAGAGACAGGTTATAAACTTGAAATACAAGATCAAGGATGGCAATGACTGGAAAGAAAGTGAAAAGGATGAAGTTAGATGTACTGACAAAAGTGTCCAAAAAAATGCAGTAGTTCAATAAAGATATCAATTTTGCATTTTGTATGAGGACAAACAAAATCTTCAGTGTGGGGGAATGTAGAGTTCCATAAATGTTTTGATTTGACATCCATTCTCCTCCATTTTCCTCTTTTTCATCATCACTATCAATTCAATAAAAGTATTAAATCATAAGATTTTGATAAGGTAGAAAATATTATATGTCTTATTTTTCATATTTGGTAATGTGCCTTATTATTATGTTAAAGATTGCATTAGCTACATAATTAACAGGATTCTGAATCTATTGTATAAATCTGCAGCTACCTTCATGGTTTGCGAGGTTATGGTGCACCAATGAAGCAAATAAGCACATGGGTAGTTGAGGATCGATCCCCTCATGGATCTCCTCCTATTCGCTCGAGCCAATTTAGTGAAGGACTTGTTGAGCCTTGAAAATGTCATTCATTTCCATTACACTTTCACTATTATGTCCATTATATCACCTCCATTTCATCTCCATTTCACTACTATGTCACCACATTCATCCCACTTTCATTATCATTGGGCCACCTTTATGTTCTTCCAATCTTTATTATTTCTAAGCCTTTTAAGTGAATTTGTGGTTAAACATTAGAAAATAATGTGCATATGCTTATACCTAACAAATGGGTTGAGATTGTTGACATGTGTAGGTTGAAAGTAGGCTTCTAGAAGACCCTTATGTGGCACTCTAAGGCCAAATTCGAATTTGGTTGGAAAGAATCATGGGATCATGAGGATATGTGTCATATCTCCTAATTGTATTGTAACTCTAAAAAGACATGTGTCTTATCAGTTCCTATTTTGATTAGGACTCTAGAGGTAGAGGGAGAGATTCATGGACTATCATTAATGAGATGGCTCTCATCTTTTTGTATAAATAGGAGATCTCTCTCCTTCATTTGTTAGTCTTTTTAGTCCCTAGTTCTTAAGTTTGTAGTTCTTCCTTGATGGCTTTTGAAATCTTTGGAGAACTTTGTTGTACTTTGTACTTTTGAAGAAATTGAATAAAGCTTTGATGTTCTCAACATGGAAGGAGATGTGAAGTAGATGTCATGGAGCATATTAGGATGTAAGGTAGAGTAGATTTCATTTTGTAAATATTGCTTTGTAGAATGTAAGGTAGAGTAGATTTCATTTTGTAAATATTGATTTGATTTCATTATGTTATTTGATTGCTTTCAAGTTTGATAGATTAGATTTTTCATTCATGCAATTTTAATTCATGCAAGTGTGTTTAATTTTGCTTTGATTTCATAGGTGGTAGAGGGCCCCTGCCTTGTATAGTTGTCATTTAATTTTGCATTTTATTTTTCTCATGTATATTAGCTGTACATAACAAAGTTGTTTTGATTACTGTTGTTTTACATTTTTCTCATGTATATTAGCTGTACATAAATTGCTTTCAAGTTTATTGTAGATTAGTGATGCACATAGCCTTTTAATGACTAATGAATGACATGATAGAATCATCTTGTCCTTTTGCTGAAGCAGCAAGGATACTGGGTCTCATAGTCACTAGCTCATTGTTTGGTTATTGCATTTTATTTTGATTGAACTAATGACATGATAGAATCATCTTGTCCTTTTGCTGAAGCAGCAAGGATACTGGGTCTCATAGTCATTAGCTCATTGTTTGGTTATTGCATTTTATTTTGATTGAACTAGTTGTATATTCACACTTTTGTTTAAATACTAACTCCATCAATAACACGTTTTAAGTTCTTTTGAAGTGCTAAGTTTTGGAAGTTACCATTAGGGACATAGGCCTTGTCTTGAAATCTTTATCCATACTTGTCCTTTAAAAGTATTCTTAAGACCTTAGAATAGGATTTCCATTTGCATTAAACACTTTAGAAAACCAACAAGAACAAAACCCCAAAAACAAACATAAACTATAAAACAACGAAGTAAGAGAAAGGTTAACTAAGAAAATATAGTGCACCACACTTCATCAGTTTACGATACCCGGATTGATAATTTATGTAGAGCAATTTAAGACGTTAAATTGACTAGACATTTTGGCGCCGTTTCCGGGGAAGTGTAATTAGGAGACCTTATTTCTTACATCTGAAAAAAAAAAGGTTAATAATTCTTGAGTATGCTCTCCTCTTGCACTTTGTGTGATCTGGAGGATCAGAAAAAGAATTGTTAAGAAAAAATAGGAGACAAAATAAACTTCATCACTTCAATTGATTCAAGAAAAAAAAAAAAAAAGACAAATAAACTTCATTTCCATTTTCACACCATGCCATCCATTTCATTTCATCAATAAAAGTTATTTCCCCATGATCATTTCCATTAGGATTGCCTAACTATCTCTATTTAGCTAAGTGGTTGCTGTGCCAAGTTTCCGCAACTGTAATCAGTTTCCGCAGCCACCACTCTGTTTTTCAAATTTACAGTCAAAGATGTTAGTGCAATAAAATGAAAATGCAGGTATGACTAAGCAATATAAAAATTCAAAAATTCAGAGAAAAAAAAGAGAAGAAAAACAATCTATGGCTATCTCCATTCCTAGTTTTCGCTGTGGCTTCGTGACTCTTCAAATAGTGTGCTCTTTATTGGTGTGTCTTTCCTGTGGTTGGATTGGAATTTCTTGTCTCCCACATAGATCTCTGATAAGGATCAACAGTGTGAAACTACCACCATCAAACAATGGCGTACTGTCTTACTTATGGTATTGATATAGTGTTTAACACATCCCTTGTAGTCCTGGTCATGAGATTATTGTAGGAAGCCGACAGTGAGGAAGATGATATTTAGCGTCAGATTAATCAAATAATTCACCTTCAGCAAATAAGAGAAGAGGTTTCACTAAAATGTGCTCATAACCATTGCAACAATGGAATAGATAAGCACTTCATTTTCTGCAGTTAAAAACCACTGTCCTAAAAATATGCAACATATATGACACTAGGGTGAATCTGCACAGTAGACCTTGATGTAGTTGGATGTATCCAGGGTGAAACGATGATAGATGCCTGCGGGTAAAACAATCAAGTCCCCTTTCTTTAACCAAACTCGAATCCATCTGTCATTACTATCTCTTACATCAAAGTATCCTGCACCACCATGATAATTCCAAAATTTCACAGGCCGAACGCAAAACAGTATAGAAAGAAAAATTAACTCAGGAAAAATGCGTAAACAGCTAAAAAACGTCTAACTTCAAACGTTCTATTTGCCGAAATGGAGACGAATTTTAAAAAACTAAAACATGGGTTTTTTTTCCAGGTGGGTTAATTAGATAACCCAGAAACCGTTTGAAGAAATTTGTGGCGGTCTGGGAGAAATCTTCGGTTCTTTGGAGCCTCTTTTTTGCCGCCGCGTGAAGAAAAACAGAAATTGAGTTAATTAACTGGTAGTTTGAATGCGTGATTCAATTCCGCGTGCCTGAGGAAGAGAAATCCGCTCAGGTCCTATCTCCTTGGCGGCCAGATCATCCACCGTGTCACTGAATATGAGAAAAAAAGATTTTTATTAATTGAACAGAGGACAATTCAAACACGGCACGTTTTGGGTGTTTGAAGTCATACGTTTTCCGCCACCCGTCTGCCCATTTAACAGTAACCCAATCAAATACGGCTCTCCTTCACCATCCATCTGCTGAGATGTGCGCAAGTCATCCGATCCAACAAGACTCAGCCGTTACTCTACTCATACCATATTCGCATGCATTTGTATCTTCTTGTGAATTCATCTTGGCTGCTCATCCTCTGTTTCCGCTTACAGTTCTTGAACACCCCCGTATCCATCTTCCATTTTCAGCCACTGTTCTTCCATAAACCTTACAACATAACCCAGCTGTCTTACCTCTGTTAAACCCTCACAGGCAGACAAATTTTAAACAGAGTAAAGGATGGGTCGATTACTAAAGGCAGAACCGGAAGGGCTTAAGTCTATGAAAGGGCCAAATAGTTATGATCATGGTTATAGACTGTTCATCAACTATAAATTCATCAATAAAACTGTTTTGCTCCATTCGCAGTGTTCCTACATACAGACAATGATTTTTTTTTTTTTCAAAATTGATGATCGACTGTTTTAGCCACTTTCCGCAGCTAGCCCAACTTTCCGCAGCTGTTTTGTTAAACTCTAGGTTGCAGGTGTCATCAAGCAAAACAAGTCACATGGGTAGCTGGGGGAATGTTGGTACATGGATGGTGTCCTATTCATTCGATCAAATTTGATGAAAAAGACCCCGGTCAAAGGGAAGTCAAATTGAGTGTTATCACTGAGTCGCCACACTAAGTCGCTACATGTCAAGAAAAAAAAATTAATTTTGAATCAATGAAATGAACAAGTTATTTTCTCACTTTTCTGAAGGTATTGATTAATTTTGGACTGATGATGAAAGATGAATGGCTAACTTTGTATTCAAGATTTTTAGCTACAGAACCGTGCACATTCCGCAGCTAAAGTCCAATTCCGCAGCTGTTCTCCAATTCCGCAGCCAGAAAAAACCTCATTGTTCAAATCAGCCTATCTTTCTCATACAAAATCAGATTTTGATGATTTAACTATCATTGGAAAGATCTCAACAAGATCTATATAATGAGAAATCTATCATTAGAGTTTGAAATGGCAAATAATGAAATAAATTGCTGAAAAGAAGCAACATCAACTTGAGGCACTAATTCCAAGGCAGGTATAAATTCTTTTGATTTTTCCTTTGAGAACTTGTTTCATTAATACAAATTCTTTGTTTTGTGTGTAAATATCATAACTAGAGAGATTGATCACCTCTCTCCTTTGATAATCTTACATTCCATTGCAGAAGAAGTATTAGTTTTTTTTGCAGGTTCCAGGAGGAAGGACAAATGACGACAAGAGAATGGTGTCTCTCTAAGAGACCAATTTGTTTCATAAGAGGATGATCAACAACAAAGAGGAAATATGCTGATGCAAATTCAGATCCAAACACTTGAAAAACTTTCAGATACTATTGTCTCCATCACATCCATCCATCACATCCATACTTCATAATAAACCATTCACCTTATTCCACTCCATACTTTCCATTTACATTCACATACACTTTCCATCTCTTTTTGTCCATTCATAACCCACAAATAAAAGCAAGAGGCTCATTCATATGCTTATTGCCCATTGTCATTTCTACTCTTCATTTCCATCTTCCATTTTCATCTTCCATTTCCTGTCATTTTCATTCACCAAATAAGCCCTGCTTCAATGCAAATTATTGAGTCCATAGTCCTTTGAATCTAATTTCTTTGTAAAAACACCTTGAGGCTTGCATGCCTTAATGGCAAGTCCTCATGCTAACAAACAATGGGAATACATTAATGTCCCTTGTTCGTTAGATCTTCTAGGTGACTCGACATCAGCAAATTCATTCGTACCTAGCAAGATGTGTTTGGGCATCTTGACTCTCATTGTCATCAATGGTGAGAGTACTCGTGTTGACTAGTGGCATCCATTAATGGCCACTAAGCCAACAATTTCCTACTATGTTTGACATCAGAACATCTTTTCACATAGTAGGAATTGTGCCAACGAATTTTGAAGACATGAAGACTATTATTTTCATCATTTTGGAGCAGATTCAGCAAGTTTTAGTAGAAGCAATAAAAAGTCATCTTATCTCTCTATCCATCACTCCTCTTGTTCAGCCACTTGAAGAAGAATATGATCAGAAGTTTTCAGCTACTACACATACAACTCATCCATTCCAAAGGGTAAGTGAAGGTACGGCATTTTCTAACTTTTGACCATAGAATTCCATAAAAAGCTAGAATGATAATTGCTGGAAAAACATTTCTCTTCCTCATTTCATAAAATTGCCAATACCATCAGTTGGGGGGGGGGGGAATACATTCATATTCATATATTGCCATGTCCATATCATATTCAGGAGCCCACATACTTCCAACATATATTAACTATTACATTGCTATTATGAGCATACAATGGCTTTTGAAAAAGTGCTTAAAGGATAAATTGGATACAAACAAAATCATGGTTGTCACACAAGAACCAACCATCATGCAATCCAATAAAGATATACTTTGCAACAATAATCAAAATATCATTATGCAAAGTTCAAAGATCAAAGTAGAAGGCAACAACAAAGAAAAAAAAATGGTTGTAACACAAGAACCAACCATGTTGCAATTCAAGTAAAACACTTTGCAGAAATATGAAGTTATCAAATGATATCATGCAAAGTTAAGCCAAAGCTCAAGGATCAAAAGAGTTAATGTAATATATATTGCATGAGGACATGCAATAGCTTCAGTTGGGGGGTATGTTGAGCCTTGAAAATGTCATTCATTTCCATTACACTTTCACTATTATGTCCATTATATCACCTCCATTTCACTACTATGTCACCACATTCATCCCACTTTCATTCTCATTGGGCCACCTTTATGTTCCTCCAATCTTTATTATTTATAAGCCTTTTAAGTGAATTTGTGGTTAAACATTAGAAAATAATGTGCATATGCTTATACCTAACAAATGGGTTGAGATTGTTGACATGTGTAGGTTGAAATGAGGCTTCTAGAAGACCCTTATGTGGCACTCTAAGGCAAAATTCGAATTTGGTTGGAAAGAATCATGGGATTATGAGGATATGTGTCATATCTCCTAATTGTATTGTAACTCTAAAAAGACATGTGTCTTATCAGTTCCTATTTTGATTAGGACTCTAGAGGTAGAGGGAGAGATTCATGGACTATCATTAATGAGATGGCTCTCATCTTTTTGTATAAATAGGAGATCTCTCTCCTTCATTTGTTAGTCTTTTTAGTCCCTAGTTCTTAAGTTTGTAGTTCTTCCTTGATGGCTTTTGAAAGCTTTGGAGAACTTTGTTGTACTTTGTACTTTTGAAGAAATTGAATAAAGCTTTGATGTTCTCAACATGGAAGGAGATGTGAAGTAGATGTCATGGAGCATATTAGGATGTAAGGTAGAGTAGATTTCATTTTGTAAATATTGCTTTGTAGAATGTAAGGTAGAGTAGATTTCATTTTGTAAATATTGCTTTGATTTCATTATGTTATTTGATTGCTTTCAAGTTTGATAGATTAGATTTTTCATTCATGCAATTTTAATTTATGCAAGTGTGTTTAATTTTGCTTTGATTTCATAGGTGGTAGAGGGCCCCTGCCTTGTATAGTTGTCATTTTATTTTGCATTTTATTTTTCTCATGTATATTAGCTGTACATAACAAAGTTGTTTTGATTACTGTTGTTTTACATTTTTCTCATGTATATTAGTTGTACATAAATTGCTTTCAAGTTTATTGTAGATTAGTGATGCACATAGCCTTTTAATGACTAATGAATGACATGATAGAATCATCTTGTCCTTTTGCTGAAGCAGCAAGGATACTAGGTCTCATAGTCACTAGCTCATTGTTTGGTTATTGCATTTTATTTTGATTGAACTAATGACATGATAGAATCATCTTGTCCTTTTGCTGAAGCAGCAAGGATACTGGGTCTCATAGTCATTAACTCATTGTTTGGTTATTGCATTTTATTTTGATTGAACTAGTTGTATATTCACACTTTTGTTTAAATACTAACTCCATCAATAACATGTTTTAAGTTCTTTTGAAGTGCTAAGTTTTGGAAGTTACCATTAGGGACATAGGCCTTGTCTTGAAATCTTTATCCATACTTGTCCTTTAAAAGTATTCTTAAGACCTTAGAATAGGATTTCCATTTGCATTAAACACTTTAGAAAACCAACAAGAACAAAACCCCAAAAACAAACATAAACTATAAAACAACGAAGTAAGAGAAAGGTTAACTAAGCACATATAGTGCACCACACTTCATCAGTTTACGATACCCGGATTGATAATTTATGTAGAGCAATTTAGGATGTTAAATTGACTAGACAAGACTCACACAATAGTTCGGTCAAAGAAACAAGTCAAATACATAGTAGCAAAAGTCTGAATGCATCATGTTTCTTCAATTTTCTTTCCAAATAGAAAATCAACGAGATAACATTTTTTCTGTTTAGTTTTAAATTTGAATAAGGATTGATTAACAGACCTATAGGCATAGAAGTCTCAAACTGTTGAGCACGCATTATATATATAAGTATGTATCCTCTGTAAATGAGAAGAGAGGAAGTAATAGTTAAATTCTAAAGAATTGTGAAACAGACCTTTGTTCTCATATTAATTGAAGTTATCTTTCTGTGATTCGATGCGTATGTGAGTGTGATTTACACCTACTAGATGTGGAGGGCCCCTGCAAAGAGTCAAGGTTTTAGTTTATTTCATTTCATTGCTTTATGTTGTTTTCATTTAATCACTTTCTGATTTATCATTGCATTCTAGTTTAAGTTTCTTTACTTCGTTGTTTTCATCATCTTGCTATAACTCAGTTATTTCGTTTACCATTTTGTTATTTCATTTGTGCTTACAGTTGTTTAATGGTTTAGTTTTTCAACATTTTTCGCTTCATTACAGTTAGTATTTTCATGCTTTTAGAATTAGAACTTGTATCTACTCTGTATTCAACAATTAGAAGGTTACTTTCATGCTCTTTAGATATATTTTGTAGACAAGCTTTTGAAGGATCATTAGAATAATTTGAATTTCAATACTTTGTTTTATAGCAACAAAGTGTTTAAATAGGTTCATAATTTTAGGATGAATAACATAAGATATTTTATGATGATACTCAATATAGATATAACTCGGTAGATTAAATCTAACAATAGCTTAACTTCCACTTATTAATTTGTAGAAACCCAACTCTAAATAACAACGAAAATCTCGAAAAAAACATAACCATCATCTTACAAATGAAGGGAAAGGCTTCTAGCATATATAGTGCACCTGCACTTCATAAGTTTATCAACTCCAGTCGATAATTTATGCTTGCAATTTAAGAACATTAAATTGACCAAACAATTATTATGGACTTTACACTATTTTTTTGGGTGTTTTATGCTTAATGTTGACTTTGTTACTATTGAGTTTAGACCATACCTTTTTGTTTTTTATGTTTAATGTTGAATTTATTAATAATGACTTTACTCCATATTTTTTTGTGGTTTTATGTTAAATGTTGACTTTGTTATATTGAATTTAATCATATTTTTTGGTTTTTATGTTTCATGTTGACTTTGAATTTTTTAGAGAAAAAGACAACCGTAATTTTATTCATAAAAAAGAAGGAAAAAATTACATTTTGTATATGTTGAACACATTCTGGAAATTCCTTGTGCTAAACAACACTGGTTGGCTTGGCTAAGAAGCTCAAGCACACTCTTCAACTCTGAAATGAAATGCCAAAATAGAATGATCAAAATGAAGCTCTAGCCTTCCTTTTATTGTTTCTTTCACTTGCTCATACCATTGTTCGATTTCTCTCATACTCTGCTTTGATACCATGATTTGATTCTTCCGATGGTTAGATTTCCCTTTTTGGTAACCTCCGCAACTTATGTTCACTTTAATTTTTCTTCTTTTCCTAAGTCCCAACCATTGCATTTTTTTCCAAAATTTATTTAATACCTTCACAACTTATTTATCCTAATTTTATTTATCTAAAAATATTTATTATTCGCCAAAATTGAAAATTTGAGAATTCCTTAACAAAATTATTAATTGGGGACATTACAGTCCTCCCCGCCAAAAAATGCTTGTCCTCCAACAATACTTGAAAAAGTGTCATATCTCATTGCTGATCACCACTGTAACCACCAATAATACCAAGGTCTTAAATGTACCATTGAGTCATCCCTAATCTCAACATTTTCCCAACATGAAGGAATCCCTTGATACCAGGATCCTAAGCCATCCTAATCAATGTGAAGCACAACTTGCTCCACTCGCTATCTAACTAGATACAAGTACCAGAAGCCCTCTGCATACTAACAATAAGTAGAGTGTCATGATAATGTAGGACTTTGTCCAACTCCTCATGAATCTTCCCTACTGAGTAGTCCACCTCATGCACTGCAAGAGTAAACTCGTGAAGGCACAACACAATGCCTGTGGGGATGAAGTCTCTCCCATATGAACTTCCTCTAGCATCCTCCTATTGACCAACCTGCCACGCTGGTGAAGTCCCCCATGCCAATATAAAACCACTAAAACCCAATGGAAGATCTAAATGATCTCCCCCTATAGGGACTAGATCACCCCTAAGGGTTGTTGAACTATGAAATCCTGTGATGCCCAAATCCCATGCCAGTTGCAGAAGGGTTCCACCATGTTGATGTTGCACCACTTTGAATATGACATACTGGCCATCATTCACAGACTGTATCCTCCTCTCGTGGAACCTGATGGAGAAAAATCTGTGAAGGCCAAGTCCATCGTGCTTTGTCATCTCCATGATATCAATGTCTATCCATCTACTGTTAATCTCGCTCTAGAGCAGTAATAAGGAAAATTAGCCTTGCCATGTGACAATGTCCTTGGTTCTCCCCCATTTGTCAAACCAAGATTGAGCTGAGTCACTCTTTGCCCCAATCTCGCTCGTTACAAAATAGAGTGAATCCCTAGATCCCATAGCCATATCAGCTATGACAAAGTCCTAACAACTGTTGGCACCAACTCATACCACGTCTTGGGTCCTTGCATGCAACCAATATATGTACTCCATACATCCTGAATCAGTCTGGTGTGTGCAAGATTGCCCTATGCCTGCCATACCACACTGTGAGATATGCTATCCTGTCTCTTGTAGGTGCTGCCCAAAACTGCTTGGAGTCTAAACATCTACTTGCAAGATGGGACCACCAACCACTGAATTCTCTCTTGAGACATCTTGGAATGTATTTCCCATTAGGTGTTATGCATCCCCCTAAATGTGGGCTCAAGGGTGGAGCACATGCTACCCCTGCAGCAGATCAGACCATCCCCAAGCCTGCACCTGCCAACTCGCATCTTGACCATCTTCCACGACTGAAAAGCCTCTCTCCTGATGCACTGTGTTCTTTCCAACTAGCTTAGATGAACCTCCTGAGTCTGGTTGCTTGTGATGAGAGCATTAAGAGACAATAGCCAAGTCCCCTGTGTCAGTGTGCAATGTTGGAGAGTGATAAATGGAAGCTCACAGTCAGCCTTGTGATCAACTCGCTCTCCAAATCTAGGTGTGCCAAACCTAATGGCGTGTTTGACGCCCACATCAGGAGATCTGCAACACTCCAACAACCTGTTATGCATCATCATGCTGTGTTATACATAAATACACACCCCTGCACTCCTCTGCATAACACTGGACTCTTAGGCGTAACTCTGTGCACCATTGGATACCAACACTCACTATCATACCACCTTGTGCCATATGTGTCAATGCATCCGCTAATCCAATAGCAAACTCAATGTGGTGTAAGTCGCTCCTCCCACTCCATTATGTAAATCCACGCATTAGAACACATTGTCATGCATCTACATGCTCACCTACAAACCACTGCTCGATGTTGCATGCTCCTACATGCCACTGGATGCCATGATCTAAATCTGAGATAATACACATCGGCCCGCACTCTACTAGTATCACCACCTCCATTGTCGCATCACCATACCCTTTGATGTATGGGCCTCGCCTCCAAAATATCTCTGAGAGACACGAGAGATGAATCCCCCTATGTACTAGTGGCGATAAAAATATTGTGTTGCTCCTCCATGACCATTGCACCCCACATAACTGGGGAGAACCATTGGCTCCATACAAGGCACTATCTAGCAGCATGCCAATGCCACCTCCTTTGAAAAACTCCTGCAACAGTATGTAGATCATCTTATGACTCCATGCACAACTAACATGCTCAAAAAACATGCAGAGCCTACCTGCTCCCCTCTCAACCCAACCCGTCACTAATGCTGATGGAGATCCAAAAGTTTGTGGATGCTCAGTTATTGGATCCGTCACACCATCAATGCCCTCATGAGCTACATCCATGATGTGTTGGGGAATCCTACCTAGATCTTGATGGTCGTCATCCTGCATCTCAAGAATATGAAAATAAGCCCCTCTAGGATCCCAAGTCCAACTTGGGGTTCTAGTATCCGCAACGTATAGAAGATATTGCTGAGTTTTACTCCCAAATACCACCGTCTCCATAAATCTAGCCCACTCCATAATACTACTCACTCCTGTCCACTCCTATTGAGGTTGGGTGCCTTGGTTTTGCTAAAATTTTCCGACATGGTGCAAGTGGCTTCATTCCCGTGGCATACACACCTCTAGTGCCTTTGTTATAAGGATGAATACAACTCAATTTTATTCCCTTACTGACACACAATTGATCTAACATCTCTATCATCTCTTCATTATTTATAAAGATCTCCTCCATGATTTTTTGCGTGCTCCTCCCCTTTTGCGCCATTGTAATATGCACAAATTTCACCAATCACTATGCATTCATGCCTACACCTCCATGATCTTGCTAGCTTCCCCACAACTAGCCAAGATCATGCTATGATACCACTTCAGTATCCCAAAATAGGAAATACAATGAATACCAAAAACATGCACTAAGCTACAACAAGAAAATGTAGCCATGCAAGCACAATTTTTACACAATCAGAAATAGATCAATAAACCATAGAATAATAACAACAAATCTGAACTATTTTATTAAAATTTCTCTCGAGATTAGTACAATAAAGTAGAATGATATAACTTGGGCTCGCTAATGCAAGCATGCAATACCCAGGTGAATACCTAAGCAAAACTCCAACTGAAATGGCTTAATACACTACGCAAAAAAATTTGCTGCTGCTGTTGGAAGTGCAGTGATTTCTGCCATGAAATTTGCTCCAAAATTTCCATAAAATTAATTGGAAGCTTCTCTCACCCAAATTTACTAAACATAAAAAAAACACTTTGGGTTAACCCAAAAATGTACAATTTGCCCAAAAAAAATAATGGATGCAACAAACCCAAAAATGTACAAATTGCCCAGAAAATAATGGACGCAACAAACCCAAAAATGTATAATTGCCCAGAAAATAATAGACGCAACAAAATAGCTCGGACAACAGTTTTTTTTTGCCGGATTCCAGTAAAAAAATTTCACCAAAAACAAATAGCAGCTCGACAACAGCACATGTTGCAATTCCACAAAATGACGAAACCCTTGCAATTTCACAAAATGACAAAACAGATGGGAGCTCGACAACAACACATGTTGCAATTCCACAAAATGACGAAACCCTTCAATTTTACAAAATGAAGGAACTCTAGCTCAGCTCCTCATACTTTCTTTGATATCAAAATTTAAATCAATATGCATTAAATGTTCACTTTGTTACTAACTTTACTCCGTATATTTTTTTTGGGTGGTTTTTATGGTTAATGTTGAGCCATATTCTTTTTGTTTTTATGTTTAATGTTGACTTTCTTACTATGCATTGTATTCCATATCCTTTGTGATATTGATGTTTAATTTTTTATTTTTTTTATCTTCGGTTTTATGTTTAATATTGACTTATGTTTTTTTTATTTATAATTTTTTATGTTTCAAGTTGACTTTGTTGTTGTTAAACTGCATGTCCTTTGTCCATCTGTGCTACTATTGACATTGTTGCATGTCCTTTGTCCATCTGTGCTACTATTGACATTGCTCCATTCTTTCTGTAATTTTTCTGTTTTAAGTTGACTTTGTTAGTATTGACTTTGCTGTTGTTCATTTTGCTCTATGTCCTTTGTTCATCTGTGCTACTAACATTGCTCCATTCTGTGCTACTAACATTGCTCCATTCCTTCTTTGTCCATCTATACTACGAAAATTGCTCCATTCCTTCTTTGTTGTTGATGACTTTACCTGTGCTTTGTCCATGTTTGTAAGTATTGAATTTGGTCCATCCCTGTCTATTTTGTTGTTCTTCACTTTGTTCCATCTTTGTTCATTTTGTTGCATGTGCTTTGTCCATCTTTGCTCCTATTGACATTGCTCCATTCTTGTCCTTGTACATTTTGGCAATGTTGACTTTGTTATATCTTTGTCGGTTGTTGATTTTGTTCCATCTTGGTCCATTTTGATTTTGTTCCATCTTTGTCCTTTCTTTGTCCATTTCGACTTTGTTCCATCCTTTGACTTTGTTCCATCTTTGTCCATTTCAACTTTGTTCCCTCCTTTGACTCTTTCATTCTTGTCCATTTTGACACCATTGACTTTGTTCCATCTTTGTCCATTTTGTTGCCATTGTGTTATGCTCTTAACCTGCAAAAGATACCCAAATACAGAATATGTGAAGAAAGATACCCATAACATAGAATAGTGAGAGACAACAACAAATATTTTATTATTCAGAAAGCAATGTTCACTGGCCTCTTCGAGGGGGCAACCTCCAATAGAGCAAAGCTCGATACAAAAATAAGACACGATGCTCCTCGCAGGGAGTCTCTATCCTTTATATATGACTCATACATGCAATACCAAGGATCAATACCATGGGTTTTATTAATACCATCTATCTAATACTACGGCCCATTTGCAACTAACTGTGATCCCGTCATTAATTGCGGGTTAACCACTTACAATTATTAATGGGCTTTATTGACTCTTGAGTATGACTCGATCCCATTACATAAATAAGGGGGTTAGGGTGGGACCCTAACATGCCCTCCCCCTTAAGACTAGTCTTGTCCTCAAGGATGAAGCTGCGGAAACTGCTGAAGAATAGTGGCTGGTTCCCAAGTTGCATCTTCCGGAGAGGTGTCTTTCCACTTGACGAGGACTTCTCTAATCATGCGGCCCCGCAAGTGCCTGTCTCGTGTGTCTAGGACCTGTTCAAGTTGGAGCCAGATGGACCCTTCTTCGTCAAATTCAGGTAGACTGGTTTGAATTTTGCAATTGTTCCCAATCACTTTCTTGAGGCATGAGACATGGAAAACTGGATGGATTTTTGCAGTAGGTGGCAAAGCCAACTTGTAAGCCACTTCTCCAATGCGCTGAAGTACTTGATATGGTCCGTAGAATTTTGGAGATAGTTTCTGACAACCCTTGTCTTTGAGTGATGTTTGCTTAAATGGTTGCAGCCTCAAAAAGACCTGATCCCCTTCTTGAAATTGGCGCTCGTTGCTTCATGTGGTTTTGAGCTTGATGAAGATTCTCTCTAAGATGGGCGAGCATGGTTGCGCGGTGTTGTAGGAGTTGATCCACTGCTTGTACTTTTGAGCACCCCTTGAGATAAGAAGTAGGGGAAGGAGGGAGTTGACCATATACTGCTTCATAGGGAGTCATTTTGGTGGTGGCATGATAGTTGGTGTTATACCACCATTCAGCCAGAGGTAACCACTGTACCCAAAGATGTTGCTTTTCTGAAGTGAAACACCTAAGGTAGGTTTCCAGACATTTGTTGACGGCTTCAGTTTGACCATCCGTTTGCAGGTGATAGGAAGTACTGAGTTGTAGTTGAGTGCCTTGTATCCTGAAGAGTTCCTGCCAAAAATTACTGGTGAAGATCGGGTCGCGATCGAATACAATAGAAGTGGGCATGCCATGCAATTTGAAGATCTGATCCATGAAAGATCGAGCGACCAAAGTTGGTGTAAACGAGTGGGGTAGGGCGCAAAAATGAGCATACTTCGAAATTCGGTCCACAAACACCATGATCACTGACTTGTTTCCTGACTTTGGAAGACCTGTAATGAAATCCATAGAAACCTCCGTCCAAATTGATGCCGGGATGGGCAACGGTTGTAATGTGCCTGGTGTGTTGACGGTCTCCCCTTTGTGGCGTTGACAGACATCGCATTCTGCTACGAAAGTAAGGATGTCTTTTTCATGCCTGTCCAAAAAAATGATCTTCTGGTGCGAGCATACGTATTCTGAAAGCCTGAGTGTCCTGCAATGGGGGATGAGTGCAATTCTGCCAAAATGCGACTTTTGAGGGTGGATGTTGGTGATATTACGACTCTGTCCTTGTAGCGAAGAATATCATCCTGCCACGAGTAGCCCTTGATGGAATTTGGATCTACTTGCAATTGAGAAATGAGTTGGGAGAGCCCGGGATATGAAAACCATTCCCTGCGAGCCTCTTCAATCCATTCTCGAATGGGGAGGGAAATTGCTAGCAGAGTACTTTCCTCCTCAAATTGGTGAGATAAGGCATCTGCTACACTATTGTCTTTCCCTTTCTTGTAAAATGATCTCATAATCATATCCCAGCATTTTGGCGAGCCATTTATTTTGTTGTGGGGAGGATAGGCGTTGCTCCAAAAAATATTTAAGACTATGATGATCTGTGTGGATTTGGAAACGTCGCTCCAATAAGTAAGGTCGCCAGGTCTCTACTGCATGTAAGATGGCGATCATTTCCTTCTCGTAGGTAGATTGGCCCAGATTCTTCCCACTTAGTTGTTGGCTTATGAAGGCCAAAGGTCGCCCTTCCTGCATTAAGACCGCCCCAATACCTGTACCCGAAGCATCACATTCAATGACAAAAGATTTTGTGAAGTCAGGTAGTGCTAAGACTGGAGTGGAACACATGGCATTTTTTAGAGCTGTAAATGCCTGTTGTGCTTCCTCATTCCAGAAGAATGAATTTTTCTTTAGGAGTTGAGTGAGAGGCTTCACTATGCGACCATAGTTGCGGACAAATTTACGATAATAGCCTGTGAGACCCAAAAATCCTCTCAAGCTCTTCAAGGTCTTAGGTTGAGGCCAATCCTGCATTGCCTCGATCTTTTTGGGTCCACCTTGACACCTTCACGCCCCACAATGTGGCCCAAATACTCAACTTCTTCCATGCCAAACGAACACTTGGACATCTTAACAAATAATTTATGCTTGCAGAGCAGTTGCAAGAGTAGATCTACGTGTTGAAGATGTGCGGCCCAAGTGCAACTATAGATGAGGATGTCATCGAAGAAGACAAGGACAAATTTCCTGAGATATGGTTTGAGAATGTGGTTCATAAGGCTCTGAAAAGTAGAGGGCGAATTACAAAGAACGAATGGCATAACCAGGAACTCATAATGGCCTTCATGAGTTCTGAAAGCAGTCTTTGGAATGTCGACTTCCTTCATGCGAATTTGGTGGTAGCCTGAGCGAAGATCCAGCTTAGTGAAGAATTGAGCCCCATTCAGTTCATCCAGCAAATCTTCAACCACCGGGATGGGAAATTTATCTTTGATTGTCAACTTATTGAGGGCCCTAAAGTCTGGACACATCCGCCACTCCCCATCTTTCTTGAGCACCATGACCACCGGTGATGAATAAGGACTAATGTTGGGACGAATGACACCTGCTTCCAAAAGTTCCTTGATTATTTTTTCTATTTCATTCTTTTGGGTGAACGGATATCTGTATGGGCGCACATTTGGGGGTTGGGCCCCTGGAACCAAGGTGATGCTATGATCATGTTCCCCTCGCGAGGGTGGAAGCTCATGAGGCTTGTCAAAGACCGACAGATGGTTATTTAAAATCTGTTGCATCTCAGGATGAATTGGCAGAGACTTGGTTTCGACTGCCTGGATGGCATTAAATTGAGCTATAACTCCATGATGGCCCTTTTTTAGCAATTTTTCCATCCTATGCGAGCTGATGATAGAGGGAGCTCCCGCCTGGAGTCCACGGAGGGTATGTGTGTAGTTGTTCTGCTTAAAACTCATATATAACTCCTGGAAATCCATTGTGATTGGTCCAAGAGTGCGGAGCCATTCAGCACCGAGGACAATGTCGCAACCTCCCATGTGTATGGCAAACATGTGGGTTTTCAACTGATAATCCCCCATTTGAAGTTTGACATTTTCACAGCGGCCTTCACATTTCATTGTGCCCCCATCCACAATTTGGACTTGGAAGTTAGAAACTGCTCGTACAAAACAATGCACTGCTTCTGCAACTTTTTGATGGATGAAATTATGTGTACTTCCACTATCAATCAAGACTACTACTGGGCGATGTTTAATAAAACCTCTGATTTTGAGAGTTTGAGGTGAAGAAATCCCTGCCAAAGCATGCAGCGAAATAACTGGTTCGTCAGAGACATTGTCCTTTTGGTTGTCCTCTTCTAGTGCCTCATGTTCCTCAAGTGGTGGATCTTCCTTTGTTGAGCTGTAGTCAGTGGCATCAATTTGAAAAAATTTGGGCTCCTTGCATTTATGACCTGGGGAGTATTTTTCATCACAGTAGTAACATAATCCTTGCTTTCTTCTTTCGGCCATTTCCGCCGGTGACACCTTTTGGACCTTAAGTGTTTGAGTCATGTTGTGAGCTTGTGGGGGGCGACCTTTAGCGGAGAAGTTTGGGCGACTGTACTGGGCTGCTAATGCACGTTCCACGTTACGGGCTACCTTGCAAGCCTCCGTCCATGTGGGAGGGTGGTGCAGTAGGACTTGGGCTTTGATGGCTTCTTTAAGACCGCTGATAAAACATTATGTGTAGAACACATCGGAGAGACCCCAAGTGCGGAAGGCTAAGGCTTCAAAAGCTGTAATATATTCATCCACTGTGCCAGTCTGTCGGAGCTTAGTAAGACGACCCAAAAAAGAAGATTCCTGGTCAAAGCGGTCTGAAAGAGCTTTTTTGAATTTGTTCCAAGCCAGAAAAGGTCCATTGCAACGTTGATGCCATTCCCACCATTGCCACCTTTCATTGTCCAAGTACATGCTCCCCACCATAAGCTGAGTCGCATCATCTAAGATGTTATTGAGATTGAAATAGTGCTCCATTTGTGCTATCCATGCTGTTGGGTGAGAACCGTCAAATTTATGCATATCCAACTTGGGAGGTCGCTGACAGGATTGTTGGATACCAGGTGGTGGCTGGGTGCGCCAGACGTGAGGAGAGTGGCTAGACTCACCCTCACTATGTCCATTGCCATTATACTCCTCGTGGGCTGCCTCCTTGCCCTTCGGGATTATGCTCGTGATCAGGCTATTTAGTCGTTCAAACTGAATGTGGAGGGATTGCAAGGATTCGTCAAGTTTGTCCATCCTTTCATTGGCCATAGCTTGAGCTCTAGTTTCTACCATGCACCGACCTGATGTTTTTTTAAAATTGGGACCGCCTAAATTTTTTTTTTCAGTAAGAATTGAATTGTACCACCGTGCTCAGTTCGTCGTCCTGATTCTGATGGGATAGATCACCAATAAGCGATTCGTCGTGCTTTTTTTTCCTGAAAACTCCTAACGGAGTTTTACTCCTTCCTTATGAATACTGCAGTCGCCAAATCCTCAAAATGTCAATGCGGCCAAAAGTCCTGCGAAAATTATACCCCGGTATAGGAACCCCACACAACTACTCATATCTGGTGGATCTGAGAGATTTGAATGGCGGATCGGATAGCTCTGGGTGACGGAACAGACTGCTACTGCGGATCTGATGGATCCAGTAGATCGGAATGGCTGGTCTGCTAACTCAGAACTGCGGGACTGATGTTTGCTGCTACTGCACCTCTTTGCGCATTGATCTGGGAGATATGATGCGTGATCCCCAAATAGAAAAGGGAACTATGGTCTCGAGGAGTGTCAGGTGCTACAGATCGCAATATACATAAGGGTCTGACAGTAGTACTCGGCCCAATGTTTCAGGGCTCTAACTAAGGAGGATCAACCGTACCCTTAGCCGTACAACCCGACTACCGTATCGTACGGGCGAGTAATCTCTCCAAGTGCTGTTCTCGGTGTACTGTAGCAACAAGACAGCCGAAGGTTTATCTATGGCGAGGTTGCAAAGGAGCTAAGGGGCTTCCGATATACCTAGAAGGTACTTGGAAGACAGTCCGTACATGGTTCTGTCTAATGCGCTACTACTCGAAGGGGTACCCACAGGGGTTACAAGGGAGTCCAACAAGTGTGACCACCTCTTGTATTTCCTGTGTTCATGCCTCCCCAAATCCGCAAGTTTATACGCTCAACGACAGATCCTGTGGTTTAAAGACGCCAGAACACGTCTCTAGCAAAAACAAAAAAAAAATTGCTACGAAATGGAGATCCCACCGGCCCTGGAAAGGGCTCTGATACCACTTGTTATGCTCTTAACCTGCAAAAGATACCCAAATACAGAATATGCGAAGAAAGATACCCAGAACATAGAACAGTGAGAGACAACAACAAATATTTTATTATTCAGAAAGCAATGTTCACTGGCCTCTTCGAGGGGGCAACATCCAATAGAGCAGAGCTCGATACAAAAATAAGACACAATGTTCCTCGCAGGGAGTCTCTATCTTTTATATATGACTCATACATGCAATACCAAGGATCAATACCCTGGGTTTTATTAATACCATCTATCTAATACTACGGCCCATTTGCAACTAACTGTGGTCCCATCATTAATTGCGGGTTAACCACTTTCAATTATTAATATGGGCTTTATTGACTCTTGACTATGACTCGATCCCATTACATAAATAAGGGGGTTAGGGTGGGACCCTAACACATTGACGTTGTTGCTTGGTTCCATCTTTGTCCTTTTTGACTTGGTTCCATCCTTGTCCATTTTGTTGCCATTGACGCTGTTGCTTGGTTCCATCCTTGTCCATTTTGTTGGCATTGACTCATTGACTTTTTCCTTGGTTCCATGTGGTCCATTTTGTTGCCATTGCCATTGACTCATTGACTTTTTTTCCTTGATTCCATGTGGTCCATTTTGTCATTGTTGACTTTGCTACATCCTTGTCATAGGAGTTTATTGCATCCTTGGTCCATTTTATTGACCTTATTGACTTGCTACATCCTTGTCATAGCAGTTTATTGCATCCTTTGTCATAGCAGTTTATTGCATCCTTGGTCCATTTTATTGACCTTGTTGACTTGCTAGATCCTTGTCATAGGACTTTATTGCATCCTTGGTCCTTGGTCCATTTTATTGACCTTGTTGACTTGCTACATACTTGTCATAGCAGTTTATTGCATCCTTTGTCATCGCAGTTTATTGCATCCTTTGTCATCGCAGTTTATTGCATCCTTGGTCCATTTTATTAACCTTGTTGACTTGCTAGATCCTTGTCATAGGACTTTATTGCATCCTTGGTCCATTTTATTAACCTTGTTCACTTGCTAGATCCTTGTCATAGGACTTTATTGCATCCTTGGTCCATTTTATTGACCTTGTTGACTTACTACATCCTTGTCATAGCACTTTATTGCATCCTTGGTCCATTTTATTGACTTTGTTCAAACCTTGTCATTGCTTACTCAATTACTACTGAATTTGCACCATCTTGGTCCATTCTTGGTCCATTTTATTGACTTTGTTGACCTGCTACATCCTTGTCATAGCACTTGATTGCATCCTTGGTCCATTTTATTGACTTTGTTCAATCCTTGTCATTGCTTACTCAATTACACTGAATTTGCACCATCTTGTCATGGTTGATTTTGTTCCATATTTTCTATTTTGTCACTATGGACTTTATTGCATCCTCGTCCATATCTTTTCTATTTTGTCACTATGGACTTTATTGCATGCTTGTCCATCCTTGTCATTGGTTACTCGATTACTCTTGACTTTGCTCCATCCTTCTCCATTTTGCAGAGTTGATGTTGACTTTGTTCCATGTTCTTTATCCATTGTTTGCTGTTAACTTCGTTCCATCCTCTTCCATTTTGTCGATGTTGACTTTGTTTCCTGTTAACTTTGTTCCCTCCATGTCCATGGAACAGTTCCATGTTGACTATCTTCTTAGATAAAAGAGGATTGGCGTGTGAAAATAGCAGTTTACGGGAAAGGCGGAATCGGTAAATCAACAGGTTCCATCTTGACTTTGTTCCATCCTGTTCATTTTGCCGTTTTGCCGATTTGTGACTGTTTATCCAGTGGTCACTGTCCGCATTGTTTTATCCAACTGATATGGAGCAAACAAACCTTTGCTTCATCAATTGATATGAAACAAACTACAAACTTAAACTCCATGGAAGAAAGTCCATTGATAACTTAAAAGTCACTTGCTTCAGGGAGTTCCGCCTTATCTAATTGTCGTTGTCCACATTGTTTTATCGAACTGATATGGAGCAGACAAACTTTTGCTTCATCGCTTCATCAACTGATATGGGACAAACTACAAACCAACTCTTGCTTCATCAAATTTGTTGTTAACTTTGTTCTTTTTCTGAAGGAATGAAACAAAGTCCATTGATAACTTGGAAGTACTTTGCTCTTACCCAGTCCATTGATACCTTGGAAGAACTTTGCTCTTACCCTCTTTCTAAAGAATAAAACGAAGTCCATTTATTGATAAATTGATAATTTGAACCACGGAACAAAGTCCACCCTTTTTCTAAAGAATAAAACGAAGTCCATTGATAAATTGATAATTTGAACTCCACAGAACAAAGTCCATTGATAACTTTAAAGTCCAAAGTCCATTGCTAACTTGAACCAATAAGTTAAAACTTCAAATCCATAAGCTTATCCAAATAAGTTAAAACTTCAAATCCATAAACTTTGGATGTCCAAATCTACATAAATAAAATAAGCTTAAGTCATGGATACCACTTGATATCCAAATTATGATTGTCCAAATCTACATAAATAAGCTTAAGTTATCGATACCACTTGATATCCAAATCTGAATACAATTTGGATATTATGATTAATTTATGGATACTATTTTGATATCCAAATCTGTGTACAACTCCATAAATAAGCTTTAAGTTATGGATCATACAATTCAGATATTATATATTTTCTGGATACAATTCACATAAATAAGCTTAAGTTATGGATACCACTTGAAATCCAAATCTGAATTGATTCAGATAAATAAGCTTAAGTTATGGATACCACTTGAAATCCAAATCTGAATACAAGTCAGATAATTATGATTAATTTATGGATACTATTTGATATCCAAATCTGAGTACACTTCCATAAATAAGCTTCAAGTTATGGATCATACAATTCAGATATTATATAGTTTCTGGATACAATTTCAGAATAAATAAGCTTAAGTTATGGACACCACTTGAAATCCAATCCTGAATTCAGATAATTATGATTAATTTAAGGATACTATTTGATATCCAAATCTGAGTACTTCCATAAATAGGCTTTAGGTTATGGATAATACAATTAGATAATATATAGTTTTTTCAATACTTTTTCCAAGTTGAGCAATCCAATTCCCATAAATAGACTTTAAGTTATGGATAATACAATTTAGATACTATATAGTTTTTTTTCCAAGTTTCCAAGTTGACCAATCCAATTCCCATAAATAGGCTTTAAGTTATGGATAATACAATTTAGATACTATATAGTTTTTTCAATACTTTTTGGAAGTTGAGTTCAAGAAGTTTTTACTTTTTGCGGTACACTACAAAGGTCCAAACAAATACGTTAGCAGAGCGCCGATAGAATCCGATAAAATCAATGGGCCCTCTTCTGGTGGAGCGCATCATGGATAAATTGTGCAATCCGTGAACATCCGAAGCGTAGGCTTTTGGAACTCTGTTCGATTAATATGAATAAAAGAAGGGTATGAAACAATATTATGGGTCAGAGTTGATTATATGAAAAGCATAAAGGATCGCTATCACCACCGTTAATACAACCAATACAACCAACTAGAGGAGGAATGATCAACGAATCGCAATTTACTTATCTTAAAACTTCTTTTCATAGAGTAACTAGCAATTGTACCAAAAGGTACAAAGAGAGGTCGATAGATTTATGAAATTGAAATTGTTGAATTTTTATAAAAGGTTAGGTCATCTTCTCCACTGCTATTGATATTGTACAGTTTATTAAATATGAAATAGAGTAAAAGATATAGGAGACAGAACAGACTGGGAATGTAAGTTCTTTATACTGGAAGTGAAAAAGAGAACAAAGCAGCATGTCAAAGCAGAAATACTTAAAGAAAACCACAAGACTTTCTATTCATTCACATGTATTTAAAAATGCTGACATGACTGAAACCAAAAAGAAGAGAATTTGAAAATTTCATGTAAATGTATTCTATTTTAAAAACAAACAACTGACCACTCTATAAATGTCATTGCAGAAGCCCATGTAAGGTATACATATTCCTATATAACTTTTTTGAAAACAAAAACAAAGATAACTTAACGTGAGTAGCATAACATCTAGCATTCCATGAACAATAGAAACCACACTGAAAAGGCCAAATCTATGTAAATTGAGTTTTTATTAAAATTGTAGGTACAAAAAACTTATGACACTCCATAACTATGCATCATGTTTGATGGAACATACTAGACTTATTACACTTGAATACTTCTAAATATTTTACTTGGTATTGTGTGTTTATCACAAGCAATTATACAGGAGATAGTTACATGCTTTGCCATGTATTTTTTGAAATTTTACGAAAAACTTGTAGGCATAAAAACTTGTAGAATATATACATTATCCTCGGCATTTTAAACAGTTATGCCTATCCCCAATGAATTATAGCTCTATTTTATTTAAAGAGAGAGTGATTTAAAGGACCAAATCTATGTAAATTGAGTTTTTATTAAAATTGAAGGTACAAAAAAACTTATGACACTCCATAACTTTGCATCATGTTTGATGGAACATACTAGACTTATTACACTTGAATACTTCTAAATATTTTACTTGGTATTGTGTGTTTATCACAAGCAATTATACAGGAGATAGTTACATGCTTTGCCATGTATTTTTTGAAATTTTACGAAAAACTTGTAGAATATATACATTATCCTCGGCATTTTAAATAGTTATGCCTATCCCCAATGAATTATAGCTCTATTTTATTTAAAGAGAGTGTGATTTAAAGGAACAAGCAATCTCTTTTCCACTTTTTTTTTAAAGACACTCTTAATTCAAAAAAAATAATGTATACTGATTGTAGAATGGATACTCATGCATTGTACATCATACTCTAGCATTTTCACATAGAAATCATTAATTGTCGTGATAGGCATGTAAACATTTAATAAAGTGAAAGAAACAAAGGCAATGTCAAGGCAATTATAATTTTTGATAATTATAACTGCCACGAGATTAAAAAATTGTGTCAAATATAATCTCAAACTAAAAAGTTGTCCTCCAAGGACCATTGTTTAAGTCGTACATTTTATTCCAGGGTAAGATGAGTGTGATGAATGAGAAGAATTGATATCCAACCTGAGACAACAGCGAGTGAGGAGATTATCGGCTTTATCTTACATCTGTTCATATCAACCACGGCAAACAATTTGTCAAACTTTAATTCCATCAACGATTCGTATTACAATTTAGAAACCCTATTTCTTCTAACTACATAAACGTAGATTATAAGTTCTTTATTACCCCAAACACATGTATATAGATATAAAACACTACTCTTCTAAATTTTTCTCTCCGAGGAGAAACCCAAGCGATGATCCTCCTCAGGGTGCAGACAACACTTTTGCTGAAGGTCGTTCTTAGAACAAAAGGAGACGCCATGAACCAAAAAAAACATTAAACCCTAGTCTTTGAGACTAAAAACGCAAGATGAAACAAAACACATGCAGTAAACCACTTACCGTAATGAAATTTCCACAGTTTGAACATCAACCTGATGATAGTAATCGGAAATTTTAGTTGTGATTGCAGATTTATCACTAAAGGGTTTTCTTTTGTAGCATGAGCTATTGGAGGGTAAGTTGAGCCAAAAGGTTAACCCAGAGAGGTCTTCCCGCCACTACTGCTATTACCACAAAACAATGAGAATAATGGTTTCGTATTTGCACTAATTCCTCAAACGACGGATGAATGAATGAATTGGAACAGACAGTCAGGTAAATTCATTGACATCTCGAAAATCACTACCAGAAAGCATAAATTTAATGAAACCTTATTTTTTTTTAAGAGGAAACCAGAATGCCTTGCAAAACTCAAAATGCAGCAATAAACAGGGGAAATGACTCCGATCGCTCAAAACATAGAAGCAGAATTTAAACCAAAATGACCATCAGGATTCAAATGCGACATCACATAGTCCAGAACACCTCGAATTCCTAACATGTTATGGTTACATCCCATGACGGCATCACTTGGACTGAAATTCCACTTGTTGGAGCCTGTGCAGGCTGTCTGTAAACATTCATCCTTGATAAACAATAAATTTCACGTCAAATTTGGGGCACAATCTTGAAATACAAGGAAAAGTAAAGAATGAACAAATTTAAAGAAAACTTCCCTCTCATTTAGCAGAGTAAGTGTTAACAAATTGGCTGGTCAGTAATCTCACACTGAACTTGAGCTTAAAATAAGAGAACCCAAACGCATGTGAGGGGACTGCCTTTACCTTGACACCGTTACAATCAGCTAGCTGCTTCGGCTCCGCCATGGTTCTGGTGAGGAATGTCCCGAACAGAAGCAGAGTAGAGGAAGGAAGCTTGCGGTTGTTATGGTCTTAGGTGGGAATTATCGGCATTTTCGGAGGATCGTCCTCAGTGCACGCAGAATTAAAGCATAACAGGGCCAGGTTCAATGCACAACAGAAAAAGCAGAAAAGAAGGGAACTCAACTTATATTTGGAAAAAGCAGTCAAAGTGCAGTGCATGCTTAGAGATCACTGAAAGAAGGAACAATCTCATTCATATGATTGGGTAACAATAGCATATTGAATGATGAAAACATTGAAGACTTAAATAATTCTGAATTAAAGGCCAATTGCATAAAATAAATGAAAACTATTGAACTACTTATTGTCAGTCCATGTTTTTTTGGGAATTATCTAGATCTCTCCATAAATCACACACAAATTAAAATAAAAATAAAAATTGATGCATTGTTTTCCATCAGCTTTCTGTACATTTATTCTCTGTTGGATGCAACATAACAGACACCCTGCAATTTATTGTCTCCATTTTGTGCTTATATCTTGATTTGAAGAGGATACTAAACATTGAAATACTTTTTATTGTCTCCATTTTGTGCTTATATCTTGATTTGAAGAGGATAATACTTGAATTGCAATATGTGATTGTTTTGTTGGCCTCTTATGCTAGAAAAACTCTTTTTTCTAGAATTGGAATTTGAAAGTTAATATTTACTTGGACAGTTGTTTTGGTCTGCCTCCTAAACTCTTTGAAGCTTACAATCTAATAGCTACATGGGTTTAAAAATGAAGAGAAGACATTTCGATTTTTTGGTCACAGCACAAACTTGAGAATGGATCACTGATTCCAAAATATCTATATCGATAGACAAATTTGTTTGCACTCACTAACTGGTGATTTTTTGTCATATTCAGAATCCTTGCTCCCACAACTTACATATTCTTTGCATCAGCCATTCCCGTGATATCATTTGGAGAGCAACTGCACAGGAGTATAGATAAAATTGCAGCAATTTTGAGATTGTTGGCCCTTCACATAATTACGTACCTTTCGGGACAATTTTGTTTAAGAAATGCTTGGACCAGTTTAATTAATTAAGCACGAGTCTAAATAAAATTCAACAACCTGAAATATAATATCTGAATTTGGTTCTTGCAGGTGGCATCCTGACTAGAGCTCAGACCTTGGCTTCCACTGCCATCTGTGGAATCGTACATTCAATTTTTGGAGGTCAACCATTGCTAATTCTTGGAGTGGCTTAGACCTTGGCTTCCACTGCCATCTGTGGAATCGTACATTCAATTTTTGGAGGTCAACCATTGCTAATTCTTGGAGTGGCTGAGCCAACTGTAATAATGTATACATTCATGTATAATTTTGCCAAAAGGCAGAGCAGATTTGGGCCCAAAATTGTTTTTGGCTTGGGCACCATGGTGAATCTAGAATCTAAATTTTTTTTTCTATAAAGAAAGGAATGCATAGAACATTACAGCGGAAGAGAAAACCACAATCCATCTTTTTTTCTACAAAGAAAGAAATGCATAATGCCAAAGTTCCTCCAAGCTTCCAGCATGTCACCATCAGCAGTCTATAATATTAGCATTATCAAGTATGGTCTCACATTAAAACAGGGACAAACACAGATTTATTTTTGAAAATAAATAAGAACCTGATAATGAGCAAGGACAGACACAGATTTATTTATGAACATAAACAAGAACCTAAACTGTCAAACGGTTCAAGTTAAAAGTGGTGACAATTGTCGATACCTAATTAATAGAAAAACAACCTAAACTGTCAAACGGTTCAAGTTAAAAGTGGTGACAATTGTTGATGCATAAAAAAGTCGATACCTAATTAATAGAAAAACATTGAAACAGAAAAATACTGTGGAAATGACTACGATACATTTCTTAAATTTGCTGTCCTGTGTGGGTTTTTATTTATACATGCTTTCCACTTTTTCTCGACGAGGAAAAAACACTGTAAGCAAAACTGCCAAAAAAATCCGATGGTAATTGACAATTCTCACGGATTACGAGGACCTGTGAATAAAGCTGACTAAACAGAGTGTTTATTGCCTTAAATAAAGGAGGTACCGACTCATTATTTTTCGAGGTTACGTTTGCGTACATTAAATACTGTGTCACAAAGTATAGTTTAGAACACTACTATTTATGAAAGGTGAATCTGTTTACATTGTCATCAACGCCACCCTTTACTATTGTTCCCCGAACATTACAGCGGAAGAGAAAACCACAATCCATCTTTTTTTCTATAAAGAAAGAAATGCATAATGCCAAAGTTCCTCCAATGTTCCAGCATGTCACTATCAGCAGTCTATAAGCAATAATTAATGAAAATTTAATCGAATCTGGAACTGCAACGCGCTGATCTGACAATGACAAGTTTGGTAACCTGGATCAAAGGATCTCAGCACGTATCCTGACGACCAATATTTTATTAAAAATCTGAAAACCACCGCACAGTGGCCAATCTTTTGATAGCAAGTTTTCATGGGTCAATCAGGAAAAGAGCAGGGAGGACAGATGAATGTCGGAAGCACCAAAATGCTTTGGAGAATTCGGCGACTAGCAGCGGTGTAGTGAAGTACATGTAGACTGTTAGGGAGACGAAGTAACTTAGACACCCGGACAAATTCAGCGTTTTGAGTGAATTTCATTACACAATCCGCGGAAAATTGTTTCATTATATGATATTGTTCTATAGAATATCTAGAGTGCATATTCTATTCCCCGCGTATCAAAAGTCGTGCTATTTGGATACGGGAATGAGATCACAATACTAAACACTTTCATTATTTTGCTAACCAAAGGAGGAACAAAAATGCCATTTGGGAAATGGAGAGGATGGAGGGTCGAGCTTTCTCCACTTGTGATATTTAGAAGGAGGCTATTAAATATTTTAAACGTTTATATTCGACCCATAATGGGGTGGACTATGTCAATCTATTGTGGGGTATTGAAACATTTCCTTGTATGTTCTCAGAGGAGTCCAATGCTGCTTTTCATATACTTGTCAAGTTGAATGAAATCTTAGTTGTTTTCAGATATTTTGCGAAAGATAAGAGTCCAGGTTCATATAGTTGAACGATGGAGTTTTTCCTAAATTTGTTTGATCTAATGGGTCAGCCCCTTCTCAATATGGTTGAATAATCTTGTTTATGTGGTCAGGTTTTGGGTGCGATTAATTCCACTTTCATTATCCTCATCCCCAAGTTTTCTCATCCCATCTCCTTTTCTGATTTCCGACCAGTTTCTCTTAATAATATTACTTATAAGTTGATCTCTAAAGTCATTGCTGGCAGGATTAAGGATGTACTGGCAACTCACATCTCACTAGAACAATTCAACTTCTTATCAGGCTGTCAGATTCATGATGCGGTGGCAATGACACAAGAATGTCTCCACTCTATTCATTCCAAAAAGAAAGAGGCTATTATTATGAAATTGGACCTACACAAGGCATATGATTGGGTTGACTAGACATATTTGTGCATGATTCTCTTCAAAATTGGGCTTTCTCTTGATAATATTGCTTGGATAATGGCATGTGTGCCTACAACAAATTTTGCGGTATTAATTAATGGTTATGCATTGAACTTTTTCTCGACTTGCAGGGGAATGCGTCAGGTATGTTCCTTGTCTCCTTTAGTATTCATATTGGTTATGGATGGAATTAGTCTCAAGCTTAAGGAGGCACACTTGCAGGACATTATCTAGGGGTTTTAGGTATCTCGTTCTGTCTCGATTACACACCTTCTTTCGTTGATGATGCATTAACTTTTGGACAGGTATCATGGGAGAAGTGGAAACCTTTTTAGTACATTTTGCTTATATTTGGAGGTGCCTTGGGTCTGATCATGAATGGAAGAAAATATGTATTATTACATTCGTTGATCAAGAGGTTATCCTCTATATTGCTAGGTTGTTTAATATTGAGGCCTCTCATATTAAGGGTGGTTTGCCTTATCTGGGCTTTAAATTGAAGCCTAACAACTATAGGAGGTCAGTACATCTTATCTTGTCTTATATGGGCTTTGTCTTTCTCTGTAGACACACTGCTTGATATCATTGGGAGGTCGGTACATCTTGATCCAATCTATTTTCCAGTAGTTATAGGTTTACTGTATGCATCTCTTTTGGCTTCCCTCATTAGTTATTAGTAGGATCAAAGCCATCATGACACACTTTCTCTCGTCTGGGAATAAGGGGCGCAGTAAATTCCACCTGGTTAACTTTGAAGCCATATCTAAGGCGAAAGATGCTGGAGGATGGGGTATCCTTGATTTGAAGAAGTTTGTTTGGGCACTACTGACAAAATCACTATGGTGGGCTATATTTGGTAGGGGTATTTGGCAAGATATTAGTGCATAGAAGTATCTAAAAGGTAGTGCCTTTGTAGATTGGTACAAAAGGGGTATGATTGGGGTTTAAAAAGGTACCTACATCTAGATGAGTTTTTCTAAGGTTAGCAAGTGGTTGCTTGGTAAGATGATCTAGTCCTTTGGTAGGGGTGATAAAATTATGTTTGGTTTGGATTCCATTCTAGGTGTTGCACCATCTCTTAATTCCAAAATTTTCCTTATTATTTCTCTTCATACAAGATGTATTTTCTACCTGGATTAAGCTATTGAGTGGTGGCAGCTGGATCTTCTGTACCTGGTGTGGAAGGGTGTAGAGGAGATTATATTAATGGACGAAGTTGTGACAACTTAGCATCACCTCATACATGAGTTTCAGTTAGTTGGCTTCATGAAGAAGGATTTAGGTGATACGCTGATGTGGAATGGTGTTATGAATAAGGGTTTGGTGGTGGTTTTAGATATTTACCAATATATTTCGAAAAATGTCAACCCTTTAATTAAAATGTGTTGGTACAAGAAAGCTTGGAGGTGGCATGTTCCTTTAAAGGTGACCATCTTCTGCTAGTTGGTCTAGAAAAACAAAATCCTTACCTGGGACAACATCTGCAAACGGGGATATCTCGGCCCGAGGTGGTGTTTTTTCTTCCATATGGAACAAGAAAGTGTTGCACATCTATTTATCCATTACCCCATGTTTGTTGAGGTCTGGGTGATTATATTGAAGAATGGTCATATTCCTCGGATGGGTTCCTTCGATACTATGGAGTCTTGCTTTAGGTGGTGGTTCAACAAGAGAGGGAGATATAAATCTCTTCCTCTATATACTACATGGGAGATTTGGCGAGCAAGAAACCTTGTGATCTTTGAAGACAAACCACCCAATATCTCTAAAATTTTCTCTAATACATTGGCTTGGTTGTCGGTCGGGTCGGGGGGGGGCAATCCACTGAGGATGATATCATTTCTAGAACATTGTGTCCTCCATTGTAGGTGGTATTTCTAGTAGGCTTCTTCGATGGCGGGACTCAGGATGGTAGGTGTGGGTGTGGGGCATGGATGAGGATTAATCCTCTCATACTTTTTCTCCTTTTCTGGTATGGGTGTTTAGGTTCGAACTCCAAGGCTGAGTTATTAGCACTATGGGTTTTGTTGGTTTTTTCCAAACGCTTATAGTTGCTGAAGTTTTCTATGTATGGGGACTCAAGCTCCACCATTGATGTTGTGGCTGAGCAGTCCTCCTTCTTGGATCCCTTCTTGGTTGGATGGATGGATCACATAAATCTCCTTTTGTGCTCTTTTCAACATATCACCCTTTCACATGTCTACAGGGAACACAAATTGATGGAAGATGGACTCTCAAATCAAGGTTTGGTCACTTCTACAGGTTCAATACATTTCATATTTTTAGTTGATGGCAAGGTGACGGTGGAGGGAAATCTCGATATGCTATAAAAATGGATTCTGGATTATCCTGGTGGCTCTTTTGTTTATCATAAAATGGTGCTCCTCAAATTTTAAAATCCTTCTAGGTTGCTTACTTGACTCCTGTTTGTGTTAGATCCAGAAGATCTAGATTAGGTTTTGGTGTTAATATATGAACTTTAGACTCTCTAGATAATTGGGAAGCAGTTAGACTTTTATAGATGATCATGTTTTTTTGGGTAATTCTCTGAATATGTCTTGGAACTTCCTACTATTTAATAGAAAGCACCAACGCTTTTTTCCTTCTACAAAAAATAGCCTTAAAAATGGGTTGGTGAAAATAACATTAAAACTTTGTCTTTATAAGTTGGATAAAGATTGGTTAATTTTCTCCTTTAAGGCTTATGCAAGATTAAAAGTTTACCTTTGCAAAATTTGTAGTAAATCTTATGTTCATGTGAGATCAATACTTTACAAATCACGGGGTAAACTTGCGTACCTTTACAAAAGGATGGAAAAATGTGTGTTGTAACTTTAAAAAGATGCAGGAAATATTTGATTTTTTTGGTTCATGTAAATTTATTACTGTATTTTTACAAAGATCAAACTTCAAGAGTCTCGCTACATGCATTTTCATGAATCCGTTTATTGTCCTTCTTCAATTCTTTCACCATGAGCAACCCTTCTCTGTAATATTAATACTTAATCTTTACAAAACATGCAGATAAATTCAAAAAAAAGGAAAAAGTAAAAATCGATAAAAAATCATATTTTACCTTTAAAAAGTTAAATTTATCACTGTATTTTGATGTAGGAAAACAGGCATATACCCACAGTATGCATATATAAATGCAAAATCTGTTTTCCCGAGGAATTTCATACTCTCTGCCGAGTCTGAATCTTCACTAATTAATGGTTAAGGCCCCCTTATTAAATCTCTACGGAATGATTTGTTAACAACCACGTAATAACCCTTAATTCATCCTTTCTACCAGGAATTTGTTCAATCCTCATTACCTTCATTTAACTTTAATTCATCTTTATGCACCCTCAAGAACTTTCACTATTCTTATTGTTGCACATTGAACCTTCTTAATACATATATAACCTTCCCCACTCTTTATGCTTTGATGATTCACGGACTTACCCATAAAACCATCTATCGGTGCTTTATTTCCATTATAAATCTTTTATAATAGAAATCACAATAAACATACGTAAACCATACCTTTCTGCCTTTTCCCTGCCTTTGCATGTTTCTCGATGCATGCCTTATCGCAATCGCAATCGCAAATTTTAAAGGCTCTTAAGAACTTGCCTTCGGAACTTCCTGATCTGTGAGATGTGATCATACTATCCACCATACCACGAATTTATATATTTGTTCCCCTACCATTGATTTACTCCATCAATCCATCGCTATCTCAATTCTCATGAATCACACTAACATGCCTTCCCTTCACATCCGAGATGCGATAACACAGTCGGATTCCAAAATACAACACAAATATGCCTATAACCTTCTCGGGTCCACTCTTATCGCATTTCGCAATTCCTCTAGGCTCGTTCAACATTGCACATCGCAATGTTGCATATCGCCGTTGCTTAGGGCCCGTTACATTACCATGGAATATTTGCAATGCGATCAAATCACTGATCACATCGGACATCGCAATCACATACCACACTTGCCTGTGGCCAAGGTTAATTCACTCACCATTTAAATGTTACGATGTGGGATTTAACAATGATTCTCCACCATTGATAAGAGCATTCGATCCAACGGTTAGCAATGATCTCACATATCGCAATCGCTTCAAGTTGGGGTTTATTCACTTCTATGATATCTTGCGATGCGATATTAATAGCTCTGTTCCACGTGACTTGATCTCATCCGTTGATCTATTAGATCCAACGGTTCCTGTGCATCAGTGCTTTACTTCTCGTCCATCTCTTTACTTGGGGTTTATGACATTTCTTCAATGTTTTCTCTACGGTTCGATTTACTTTAGGGTTCTTCGTCCTTTGTTGTTCCGCTGCGCGACTCCCTCCTGAGCTTAACTCTACCTGATTCTTTAATCACTGTCATTCCAGGGCATTACTTTGATCCTTCAAATGGTTTCAAAGATCCATTATGATCCTCTGTCTCGTTCTTCTCCTCTGTGTTTTGCCTAGACTCCGCCTGCATACATATATTATACAAAATCTCTGATACACACATGATTTATCATTCCATATTCGAATTACACACTTATACAATTTTGAATTGAATCTCTGTATACATAAACAAACATTTACACAGTTTCTCTATCTTTGGCCTGATCTTCTAATGTCAGTGGCCTCTATTTACAACCTGCCCGTAGGCTTACAATCAAACCTATCTAACCAACTAACTAGCTAATTATCTAACTTATCTAACCTATCCAACCTCTGATTTTTCCTTTTAGGCTTACATTTATACAAAAGGATTCTAAAACCAATTCCTGGTTTAGATCCATAATCCTCTCAACAAAATCCTAAAATCTCTTCCTCATCCCTAAGGATCCTCTCTAATCCATAAAATCATGAACTAACTCCTAATCTCAGTTTTATAATTAATTCTCAAATCCCTCATTCTCTCAACTATCCTAAATCTCTCATATTCTCCTACATTCGAGAACGTTTACAAATATGTCTCACAATATTCAATTAAATCCTATTCTCATTAAAATCACTCAAAAGCCTAAATAATTACATTAATTCACACTTAGGAAACCAACTTCCTTGGAAACACAATACCCTTATGTCTACTAAAATACAATGATATTATTGGGCTGAATGCTCCTGCATCAGACTCCCAAAGTAGAAAATATTCATGATCTCCTGACCATGTGTGTTCATATGTTGATAGAAAACCTCCAGGGTCCCAAACTTTAGTTTGTAGCTGCCCAAATGCTTTGCACCTTTGCTGCTGCTGTATGTCTGTTGTCTTTTGTTTCATCTTCCTCTCCTTGTCAATCAGGTTCATACTCTGACTGATCATCCTTCCAGCTACTATCAATCTCCTCCATATGAACTGTTTCATCATTAGCTGCCATAATTCTTCAATCTCCGTTTCCAACACATCCTTGGACTGGTCCATACTCTGCCACTTACTTCTACCTCTTTCTTTTTGTTTCAGGTTGTTTTTGTTGTCCACTAACTCTTCAATCTATTGTTCTACTCTTTGAAGTTGTCAAATGCTATCACTTACTCTTTTTCCGCTGATTCTTGCTTGTTCTTCGCTTATTCTGATTGCCTCCCTTTCATCCTTACCCTCTTTCACGGTTATTTCTTTCTGTATTGAATCCTGACTGTCCAACATTCTTTCTAGCAATCGAACATCTCTGTTCCATGGATTAAATTCTTCCACATAATCCCCTTCTACCATCGTTACTTCGCTGCTCATCTGTACTAAATTTCCTCCAGCATCTGCAACTAAACCTGCACTCATAAAACAATTGTTAAAATAAAAAACATAAGGCCTCAGTGCCTCTTCTTCCTTTGGCAATGTTGGGTTGTGATATATTCTTTCCATGACTAGCCAACGTAGTTAACCGAGGGTTAGAAGGGGGGCGGAGCCCCCCCTTCGTTGCACCGATTGTGTAGGTGCCGGGGGGGGTCACAAGGGGTTTGAGGGGTGCAGGTAACCCCAATCTATGGGGTCTGGGGCAATGCCTTGGAAAATTTTGTTTTTGGACCCTATGTTAGGTTGGGCAGACCTACCTATGGTTTTGTGCATAATTTTCACACATGGTTTTGGACGTGATGGTTTTCGTTCCATGGTTTTAGATGTGATGGTTTTCGGTCTACGGTATTGGATGCTTTAGCATGTATAAATATGTATTGTAACACTGAAAGGAAAATAACGAAAAATCAAGCTAGTAGTCTCGGTTTTGGGATCCAGGGGAAAATCTTTGTGTATATGTGTTTTATGTGTTTTAGAATTTGTATGCGGGTAATTTCTGTACAGGGTTAAAACCTACATTTGGTATCTGAGTTATTTTGGCTTCAAGGGGACACATTTGTTTCTAAGGGGTTTCGCTTGGGCCTGTGGTAGAACCTGTTCAGTGGGAGATTTATGGGATCGATTCTGGTGGTGGAAGAAGATGGCGAGCAGTGGAAAGATAGAGATAGAGAAATTTAATGGTCAGAGTTTTGAGTTGTGGAAACTCAAGATGGAGGATCTATTGGTGGACAAAGATCAGTGGATCGCGGTAGATCCAGGTACTAAAACAACGGGAGTATCTGATGAAGAATGGAAGAAGTTGGATCGGAAGGCAAAGAGCACAATACGATTGTTTGTCTTAGATTTAGTATTTCTGAATGTATCAAGGGAAGCTACGATGAAGGCTTTGTGGGACAAGTTAGGGACTTTGTACCAATCTACGTGTCTGGTCAATAAACTGTTCCTGCGGAAAAATATGTATAACCTAAGGATGAAAGATGGAGACTCGGTGGCAGAGCATCTGAATGCATTTAATACTGTGGTAAGTGAGTTATTATCTGTTGATATTAAAATTTCAGATGAAGATAAGTGCATCAGTTTGTTGTGTTCTCTACCAGATTCGTGCGATAGTCTGGTTATTGCAATAGGTAGCAATGCAAATGCCTTGCAGTTTGATGAAATAGTTTCATCCTTGTTGACAAAGGAGATGAGACAGAAAAATATGGAGAGCTAGAATGGTGATGCTTTGTATGTACGAGGAGGGTCCCAGAACAGAAACAAAAATAAGTCATCAAGTGGGAGATCTAAATCTAGAGGGAGATCTAAATCTCCAGGAAAACCTGTAAAGATGATGTGATGGAAATGTGGAATGGAAGGGCACTACAAAAGGGAATGTAAATCTAAAGCTCATGATAAAGGAAATGGATATGATGATGCTCCTTCTGCAGAGGCGAAAGCCACCTCTGATGAAGGTAGGGAAGTGTACTTGGATTCTTCAAGTACACATGTAGATCATGAGGCATTGTTGATTGACTCAGGTGCATCCTTTCACTTCACTCCCCATAGAGAGTGGTTCTCCGAGTATGAGAAATATGATGGTGGTGATGTCTTCTTAGGGGATGATAGGAAGGCTAGAATTGTTGGTCGTGGAAAAGTAAAGTTGAAGTTGCAAGGTGGAAGGGTTAGAACACTTCTGGGTGTTCTGAATATTCCTGCATTTGCCAGAAATCTGGTTTCTGTAAGCAAACTGGATGATGCAGGTGTAAAAACAGTGTTCAAGAAGGATAGCTGCAAGATGGTTCGGGGAGCATTGGTATTGATGCGGAGAGTTCAGATTGGAACTCTATACAAGCTGCAAGGTAGCACTGTTGTTGATGGGTGCAACAACTCTGTTGTTCCCGAAAGTGGAGCAGAAAATCTAGTGGTATCTGGAGAAAATACCATGTTGTGGCATCAAAGGCTTAGACATATTAGAGAGAAGGGCTTTCGAATGCTTCATGGTAAAGGTATGGTAGAAGGTATGAGTAATAGCTCTCTGGGTTTTGATTTCTGTGAAAATTGTGTATATGGGAAGCAGAATCGAGTGAGTTTCCCCTCTAGCGGTAAGAGGGTGAAACAAATATTAGAACTTATGCACAGTGATGTGTTTGGACCTATGAAGGTTCCATCACTGGGTAAGTCTTTGTACTGTGTATCATTTATAGATGACTTCTCAAGGAATACATTGATATATTTCATTAAGAAGAAATCTAAAGTCTTTGACAGGTTTAAAGAATTTAAGGCTCTGGTGGAAAACTAGATAGAGAAGAAGATAAAGGTGTTGATGACAGATAACGCTGGAGAGTTTTGCAGTAAGGAATTTGAAGAATTCTATAAGAAGTGTGGAATAGCACGGAAAAAGACTACTCCATATACACCTCAACAAAATGGAGTTGCAGAAAGAATGAACAAGACCTTGATGGAAAGGGCAAGAAGCATGCTTAGTGGTGCCGGGTTAGGACAAGAATTCTGGGCAGAGGCGGTGGAGACTGCACATTACCTGGTCAACAGATCACCTTCATCAGTGTTGGAGGATAAGAATCCACAAGAGGTATGGACTGCCGAGATGTGGTGTTCAGAGAGTTGAAAGATGTTATTAAACATGAAGTCCAACCAAAGGAACCTGAGAAGATAGAGTTTGAGCTTAAGGAGGAAGATTCAGACTCTACCGCAGAGGAGGAATTAGAAGATGAAGAGCCACAAACTCCGGGTGTGAGAAGATCAGTTCGAGAAAGAAGGAAGCCAAAAGGTATAGTTCATCTGCTTTTTATTCAAATTTTGCTTTATCTATTACTAATGATGATCCCAGAACTGTGTAGGAAGCAGTAGATTCAGAGGATGGAAAACTCTAGATAGAGGCCATGGTTGATGAAATGGCATCTTTGCACAAAAATGAGGCATGCGATCTGGTGGAGTTGTCGGCTGGAAGGAAACCCATTGGCAGCAAATGGGTGTTCAAGAAGAAGACAAATGCAGAAGGAAAGGTGGAGAAATACAAAGCTCGGTTGGTAGCAAAAGGTTATTCCTAGGTGCCGGGAATTGATTTTGTTGATTTTTTTTCTCCATTTGCCAAGGTAGCTTCTATTTGATTACTTCTATCTGTTGCTACTACTTTTGATTTTGAGGTAGAACAGATGGATGTGAGGACATCATTTCTTCATGGGGATATGGAAAAGGAGATCTACATGTAGCAACCTGAAGGTTTTGCGGTGAAGGGTAAGAAAGAACTGGTATGCAAGTTAAAGAAGTCTCTGTATAGGTTAAAATAGTCACCAAGGATGTGGTATCAGAAATTTGATACATTTATATGGGGACTTGGCTTCACCAGAAGCAAAGCAGATCACTGTGTGTATTTTAAATTAATTGGTGACTGTGTTATTTATCTGGTCTTGTATGTGGATGATATGTTGCTGGTTGGAAATGACAAATAAATTATCTAGGATTTGAAGACCCATTTGTCCTCCAAATTCGACATGAAAGATCTTGGTGCTACAAACTATATTTTGGGCATGGAAATTAAAAGAGATCAGACAAAGAGGAAGCTCTGGTTAAACTAGAGGAAGTATGTTGAGACAATATTGCAGAGGTTTAATATGTAGGATAGTAAACTGGTGAAGGTTCATATTCCTGTAGGTGTAAAGTTATCTGTTGAACAGTGTCCCAAGACACAAGAAGAGGAAGAGGACATGTCTCGTGTTCCATATGCAAGTGTAGTTGGTAGCTTGATGTATGCGATGGTCTGTACTAGACCAGCAATTGCACATGCAGTGGGAGTATTGAGCAGGTTTATGTCAAAACCACGGAAGGAGCACTAGACAGCAGTGAAGCGGGTTTTCAAGTATTTGTGTGGCACTAGTGATTATTGTTTGTGCTACCAAGGAAGACCAAGATTGGACAGAGTGTCGGATATTCGTGGCTTTGTTGATGTAGACTAGGTTGGAGATATGGATCAGAGAAGATCTACAAGTGGGTAGGTCTTTAACCTATTTGGAGATGCAATTAGTTGGATGAGTAAGAAACAATCTGTAGTGGCACTATCAACTATAGAAGCAGAATACATGGCAGCCACTCACGCAAGCAAGGAAGTAGTTTGGTTGCAAAGATTGTGTTCAAGTATGGGGTTAGTACAGGGAGCTATAAGGATAGAATGTGACAGCCAAAGTGCAATTTTCTTGGCAAAAAAGCCTGCATATCATTCAAAGATAAAGCACATTGATGTTTAGTATCATTTTGTGACGGATATGATAGAAGAAAAAAAGGTGTTACTGGTAAATGTGGACATTTTGAAGAATACTGCAGATGTATTGACAAAATCTGTAAGCTCTGAGAAGTTCTCTTGGTGTAGAGAAACAATGGGCATTGCACGGCTGGATAAATGACTAAGCTCTCCTGTGGCCCCCTGTGGAAAGAAAACAACTAGTGGGAGAATGTTGGGTTGTGTTATATTCTTTCCACGACTAGCCGACGTAGTTAACTGGGGGTTAGAAGGGGGGTGGAGCCCCCCCCTTCGTTGCGTCGATTGCGTAGCGGGGGGGGTCACAAGGGGTTTGATGGGTGCAGGTAACTCCACTCTATGGGGTCCAGGGTAGTGCCTTGGAAAGTTTTGTTTTTGGACCCTATGTTAGGTTGGGCAGACCTACCTATGGTTTTGTGCATGATTTTCGCACATGGTTTTGGACGTGATGGTTTTTGTTCCATGGTTTTGGACACGATGGTTTTCGGTCCATGGTATTGGATGCCTCAACATGTATAAATATGTATTGTAACATTGAAAGGAAAATAATGAAAAATCAAGCTGGTAGTCTTGGTTTTGGGATCCAAGGGAAAATCTCTGTGTATATGGGTTTTATGTGTTATGCTCTCGCATTGTTTATGTTATGTGTTTTAGAATTCGTATGCAGGTAATTTATGTACAGGGTTAAAACCTATAGGCAACACTTCAATATGTTGCTCTAATTCTTCCTCCTCTGTCAGCACATCAGTATGTTGTTTTGAATTCTCAATAGAACTCACAAGACTGTTAGCTAGTCTCTCCTCCACATCATCTACTCTAATGATGTCTTTCTGATTTTGTCCACTGTAATGAACTCCTTCCTCTGCAATCACACTGTCATACTTTGAATTTCCCATCAAATACTCCAACAATTCAATTTCTCTGTGACACTTCATAAGTACTTCATCATTACTTATGATTCCTGCATTTATACACAAATTATCAATTTGAAAATTACATGGTTCAACAGCCTCAACTGTTGCTTCACCTATTAGTTCTTCAGATTGAATTTCATCTCCTTTCACAAGAAATTCTTCCTTTGTTGTGACAGCTTCAAACATCAATGTATTACTAAGTTCTTTCTGCTACAATAATTCACTGCTTTCCTCATTCACAAGACATTCTCCATCATTCTTTACTTCAGAGTTTTTACCTTTTGAAAGATACTCTTCCATACTTTTGACAACTTCAAAAGATTGCTCATCCTTTGCAAAACCTGTAATCACATCAAAATTATTAGATTCAACAATACAAGGTTTTACATTGTCCTGTTGGTCTGCATTTGTCCAACAGTTCAGGAATTCATAAATAATTCCTTCTTCTTCACCCAAAACTTCACCCTACTCTGGTTCACAAATAGACACTTCCATTTCCAACTCAGCTTCTCTGAGTTTTCCCATCAGCCACCTTATTTGCCTCTGCTGTAGCTTTCTTTGTAATTTATGCCACCTTACTGGCTTCTTCTTTAAAACCCAACCTTGTCTCTAGCTCTCCTCTAGTATCATCATCAATACATCGAGGTGTTCTTTCATCTCAACAATCTCTTTGTCAAATCCATCTTGACTCATTCTCTTTCCATTTGTCTTGGCATCCTCCTTCTTCATCTTTCTTCTGTTGTGGTCTTCTTCAGAACCTCCACTATGGCTATCAGTAGCCATCTTCTTCTCCATCTCTATCTCATGAACTCCTCACTCATTCACTATGAACTGCATTAAAGCCTCTACAACAACAAGTCCTCCCTGTTGCCACTTACCTCAACAAGCTTTCCTTTGTACTTGGTCTTTTGGCAAGCACTTGGTTCTCTATCTTTGAACCTCCTTTGAGAACTTCTCTCTACTCCTTCTAGGCTTCAACTCATCTGCACCTCTTAAGAACACAACTGTTCTCTTGTATTTCAATTGCCATGAAATACTTGGTTCTGACCACCTCTTCTTTCACTTAGAAAGTCTTACCAGCTTCCTTCATTACTTAGAAATTCTACCCACATCCTTTGTGGAATTGCCTTTGTGATCTGCAACAATACCTCTACAGTAACAAGTCTCCTCCTTGCTACATATGCCTCACTAAGCTTCTCTCCTCTGAGCTCAGTCTGTTAGCATTTCTCTGGTTCTTTCCTCTGGAACCAATTCGAGCACTCCTCACTCTAGATTGTTGCAACCTTCTCACCTCCTTATGCTACTACCTGTGTATCAATATAAAAACCACACATTCTCCAATCTTCAAATCAAATTAAAATAAAAACATTTCATCTCACCTTCAAGATCTCTGCATGATGTTGTTCCACCATTTCCTGTACTTTGAATGGATTGTAGACGTCTCCTTGCATCTGCAAGTTCTCCCAATATTCTGCTGTATCTTACCTCTGTGTGTTTACTGTTTGTCAGATTAGAATCTGATCTCCTCTTGCCTGCATAAACATCTTCAAAACATAACTCTGTTTTAAATTCTTTTCAAAGAAATTGTCACACAAAATTTCTTTGCGCTGCCTTAATACCAAATGTTTCAATTACAATTCTGCTCTGATACAACTTTGACGCAGGAAAACCCGCATATACCCATAATATGCATATAGAAATGCAAAATCTGTTTTCCCTAGGAATTTCATACTCTCTACCAAGTCTGAATCTTCACTAATTAATGGTTAAGGCCCCCTTATTAAATCTCCGTGGAATGATTTGTTAACAACCAGAGTCTAACCCTTAATTCATCCTTTCTATCGGGACTTTGTTCAATCCTCATAACCTTCATTTAACTTTAATTAATCTTTATGCACCCTCAAGAGCTTTCACTATTCTTATTGTTGCACATTAAACCTTCTTAATACATATATAACCTTCCCCACTCTTTACGCTTTGATTATTCATGGACTTACCCATAAAACCATCTATCGGTGCTTTATTTCCATTATAAATCTTTTATAATAGAAATCACACTAAACATACGTAAACCATACCTTTCCACCTTTTCTCTGCCTTTTCATGTTTCTCGATGCATGCCTTATCGCAATCGCAATCACAGATTTTAAAAGCTATTAAGAACTTGCCTTCGGAACTTCCCGATCTGCGGGATGCGATCATACTATCCACCATAACACGACTTTATATATTTGTTCCCCTACCATTGATTTCCTCCGTCAATCGATCGTTATCGCAATTCTCATAAATCACACTAATCCGAGATGCGATAACACAGTCATATTCCAAAATACAACACAACTGCACCTATAACCTTCTCGGGTCCGCTCTTATCACATTTCGCAATTCCTCTCGGCCCGTTCAACATCGCACATCGCAATGTCGCATATCGTCATTGCTTAGGGCCCAGTACATTACCATGGAATATTTGCGATGCGATCAAATCATTGATCACATCGGACATCGCAATCGCATACCGCACTTGCCTATGGCCAAGGTTAATTCACTCACCATTTAAATGTTGTGATGCAAGATTTAACAATGATTCTCCACCATTGATCAGAGCATTCGATCCAATGGTCAGCGATGATCTCACATATCACAATCGCTTCAGGCTGGGGTTTATTCACTTCTATGATATCTTGTGATGCGATATTAATAGCTCTGTTCCACGTGACTTGATCTCATCTGTTGATCTGTTAGATCCAACAGCTCCTGTGCATCAATGCTTTACTTCTCATCCATCTCTTTACTTGGGGTTTATGACATTTCTTCAATGTTTTCTCTGCGGTTCGGTTTACTTTAGGGTTCTTCGTCCTTCGTTGTTCTGCTGCGCGACTCCCTCCTGAGCTTAACTCTGCCTGATTCTTCAATCACTGTCATTCCAGGGCATTACTTTGATCCTTCGAATGGTTTCAAAGATCCATTACGATCCTCTGTCTCGTTCTTCTCCTCTGTGTTTCACCTGGACTCTACCTGCATACATATATTATACAGAATCTCTGATACACACATGATTTATCATTCCATATTCGAATTACACACTTATACAGTTTTGAGTTGAATCTCTGTATATATAAACAAACATTTATACAATTTCTCTATCTTTGGTCCGATCTTCTAATGTCAGTGGCCTTTGTTTACAACCTGCCCGTAGGCTTACAATCAAACATGTCTAACCAGCTAACCAACTAATTATCTAACTGATCTAACCTATCCAACTTCTGATTTTTCCTTTTAGGCTTACATTTATACAAAATGATTCTAAAACCAATTCCTGGTTTAGAACCATAATCCTCTCAAACCCCTCATTCTCTCAACTATCCTAAATCTTTCATATTCTCCTACATTCGAGAACATTTACAAATATGTCTCACAATATTCAATTAAATCCTATTCTCATTAAAATCACTCAAAAGCCTAAATAATTACATTAATTCACACTTAGGAAACCAACTTCCTTGGAAACACAATACCCCTATGTCTACTAAAATACAATGATATTATTGGGCTGAATGCTCGTGCATCATATTTTTACAAAGATCAAACTTCAAGAGTCTCACTACATGCATTTTCATGAACCCGTTTATTGTCCTTCTTCAATTCTTTCACCATGAGCAACCCTTCTCTGTAATATTAATACTTAACCCTTACAAAACATGTAGATAAATTCAAAAAAGGAAAAAGTAAAAATCGATAAGAAATCATATTTTAAAATTAAAACTTTATTTCTACGTAAGGTGGGATAAAGATTGGTTAATTTTGTCCTTTAAGGTTTATGTAAGATTGAAATTTTACCTTTCCAGAACATGGAGTAAATTGTATGTTTATGGAAGATCAATACTTTACCTTTACAAATCATGGGGTAAACTTGAGTACCTTTACAAAAGGCTAGAAAATTTGTGTTGTAACTTTAAAAAGATGGGGTAAATATTTTATTTTTTTGGTTAACGTGAGTTTAATATTTTATCATTACTAAACATGGGTAAAATTGTGTTTTACCTTTACAAAATTTGGGTAAATTTATGAAACATGGGTAAATTTTTGTTTTATCTTTAAAACAAGTTAGGTAGATTTGTTTTTTAGGTTATTAGCTTTCACAAAAGATGGGGTGATAAATTTACACCTTTGATCAAAGATTTGTACTTTACCTTTAAAAGTTAGGGTAAATTTAAGTGTTAAAGGTTAAAAAAGGGGTTTAGTAAATTTGGTCTTCTTGACGTAACATTAAAACTTTATCTTTACAAAAGGTGGGATAAAGATTGGTTAATTTTCTCCTTTAAGGTTGTTAATGTAATATTAAAATTTTACCTTGTCTTTATGAAACATGGGTAAAATTGTGTTTTACTTTTACAAAAAATTGGGTAAATTTACAAAACATTTGTAAATTTGTGTTTTATATTTAAAGAAATTGGGTAGTTTTTCTTTTTAGGTATTAGCTTTCACAAAAGGTGGGGTAAGAAATTTACACCTTTTTAGCAACAAAAAATGCAAAGAGCTTTCACTTCTTTTTTTGAAAATTTGCAAATTTGTTAAACATGGTCCCTAACATGCATTTGGAATATGTAATGTACCCACCGTAAATTTATGTAACAGTGATTTTTTTTTTTTTTAACTTTAACCCGCCTATGTACACTACAACATGTCACCTACACCTAAAATTAACATTCACGATTAACATGGAAAACATCTCGTCTTATGTAAGCGAATAAGTGATATTTCCACCGTGGTAGAGTATTAACTTCTGGATTTAATGTTGATTGCACTGGTTTCATACACCTGGCTCTGGCAATTACTCCTAACGGCTTTGTCATGTGATGGAGGCAGGGTTTTGGTACCCTCTACTCTCATGCCCTCGGGCATCTCCCCGCATTGGCGGTGGATAGAGGGAAATTCTCATCCGAGCGGAGCTATTTTGGTGTTCACCTTACCCAATGAGGACTTTTCATTGATGGTTCCAAAAATGTCTCCCTTCGGCTTTGTTGCAGTTCCCTCCTCTCTCGGGCACCGAACACTTACCCCGGCTTTTCTGGTTGATGTATGGTCGCGATTTCTCATGCCTGCTACTGGTTCGAAGCGAATTGGACTATGTCTTTTACAGCGGCTACCTTGCGGTAAGGTTTGGCGTGCCGTCTATAAGATTTTTGTTATCTTCCTATGCTCTGCGTTATTTTCAGCCGTTTAATGAACAATCTGAAGTTCCTGACTTACTTTCGACGTGTTTTTGTTAACTGTGATGAGGTATGAGGATCACTCCCCATGGCACAACATGCACAGGTGCGGGTGAGGCTGCCTGGCTTCATGTTCTTGCTCCCTCAAGCTGCGATGAATAGGTGAGTTCATCCCAACATGATTCCACATGCTATACTTTTAACACAGGCATTCTGTTACAGAAAATGATGAATTTATTGCACAGAGTGTAGGGTTTGAATTGTTTTACCTTTCCTGTGTTTATTGGCGGATGGATTTGGCCCTCTGGCCCAGACCCCTTACGGTATCTTTCTCTTGGTTACTGTTCAGGGGTTTTGGCAGAGTTTAAGCCCGACAGATCTGCCGGCTAACGCAAGGATGAGGGCTATGAACTGATAAATCTGTTTTCCTTTGATAAATTTATCGGGCCTTCGAGCTCGCAGATGCATGTGTTATGTAATTTATTTCTACAGTTATCAGATTATGCGGGTTATATCCCGGAACTGTTACGTTGCCTTAGTACAGTTTTTCCAAGACTGTCTAAATTCATTTGTATGTTTATAATTTGTTCTTCTATGGAGAGTCGAGGTCTTTACGACCCGAGTTCGACTGAGTTGGAGAGGTGCGCGCTTCCCTTGTGGCGCCTGACTGTATAGTTAATTGCCCTTTTTGCACTAGCCCTTGCTAGGGTTTATGAACTGTGGGGAAACATTTTAAATTATGACAGTATTTTTGTAGTTCTGTTGGGATATAAATACGGCTTTGCACACTTATCAGTTTACTTGTTCGTTCATATTACTCTTACACTGTATGTTTACTTATCATATGATAATTACAGTTCTATGCTTCCAATTTCATGTGTTTGGGCAAGGGTTGCTCATCCTGTTTCTCACTTATATAAATTCTTTGTTTACTTGTTCCTTTGGGGAGCATCGACTTCTGTCTATCTACCCAGCTATATTATATGTATGCGTTTGTGGTTACTGTACCGGCTTATAGATTCTTTGTCCTGCATGGTATTAAAATGTTAACCCTGGTCCCGAAGCCAACATACCCTAGCGGTTTCGGCTTTATACCTCAGGGTCTTCCTTGAAATTGATTATAGCTTGATTCTGCCAGTGTATTCGGGTTGGGTTTCCAGAAACGAGTTTTCTTGCTTTTCTATGTTTCGAGACTTATATAGGAGCTGAACGGAGAACAGATAACTATCAAACTCTCTGTTACTTTATGAAATATATACCTGTTTTTATTGCACTGGCATTTTATTTCCGAGAATCCTGCAATTAAAATAAGTCTCTGCATTGACAGTGTTCCATTTCTTTAATTCCTTGAGAGGGTTCCCTAACGGCCCTCGCTCACATTTGACTCCCTGAACTACATGTATTTAAAAAAAAAAAAAAAAAAAAACAGGAAAAGAAAGACAGATATAAAGTCCTGCCCTCTTGAGTACACCCTAACACAGTTTTTCTGTAAAAATTCTTTCACGTCCTTCATAATATAACAAGAAAGGAAATACTAAGAATAACCTTATAAAATTACTAATTAATATTAGTCTAGGGATTGCCTCATACCTAAAGTTCTTCTGGTTGAAATGTCGTTTTCTGGCAATCTCCTGGAAGAAACAATGTCTGGAGTTCCTTAGATCAAATATAGTTTTCTAACAGTCACCCAAAACTGGGTCTGTCATCTGTCAAACCACCCGACCACAAGAATCGTCCTTCAGGACCAGAATCTCCCCCCTTGCTGCTTGCAAAACCCTAGTCTCTGCAAGTTGCTCGTACAGTGAGCAGGGCTATCTGGTCATCACCAGACTTAGCCACCTCCTTTTCCTTGGAGTTTTTTTTTTTCCTTTTTCCTTCTGCCTGTCCCTACAACATAGAACTTTTCTTCCCCCTTCCCTTTTTCTGGAAATCCTCCAGTTAGGGAAGGTAGTTAGGGTTGCCTCCTCAGCAACCGTTTTTTCCCACCTCAAGAGGACAACTTCCTCCTTGAGGATTTACCTTCATTCTGGAATTTTTTTTTTCACATTTCACAATCAGCCAAAATTATCAACCAAAATTATGTTTAACTTTTAATCAAATACAAATAACCAGTTCAGTTTGTTTCTACCACAGTAAATCAAATATTTACATCGTTTTTCAGGGCATTACATCTTCCCCCCTTGAGATTGGACATCGTCCCGATGTCTATCAGCCACGAACAGTCCTGGATAGGTCTTTCTCATAAATTCCTCATCTTCCCAAGTGGCCTCCTCAGGCCCAAAGTGCTACCACTGCACTTTAACTTGGGTAATATCCCGCTTTTGCAGTGTTACCTCTCTCTGATCAAGGATGCTCAATGTTTCGAGCCAGATTTCTCCTTCCATTTCTACCTGCAACATGCAACATCCTAAGTTAGTTTTTCCGTTAAAAGGGAAACATTTAAACGGATCTATCAGTGATAACTCTCACCTGAACATCCTGCCAATTAATCACATGTTTAGGATCATAAACATATTTTTTTAGCACGGAAACATGAAAGACATTGTGAACCCGTATGTGACTTGGCAGAGCGAGCTGGTAGGCCACCGACCCAATTCTTGCTAGGATCTGAAATGGGCCACAGTATCGAGGTGCCAACTTAGCACACCCGCTCCACTGTAATGTGCTCTTTTTTGCGCGAATCCTCACATATACATGGTCACTGACCTGATACTCCTTAAACCTTCTTTTTCTGTCAGCGAAGTTCTTTTGCCTATCCTGAGCTGCCTTCAAATTAGATCGTACCTTTTTCACCAATTCTTCCATTTCCTTAAGCATCTCAGGACCCAACATCAATCTGTCCTCCGGTCCACTCCAGCTCGAGGGGGTGCGGCACTTCCACCCATACAATACTTCAAAAGGGCTCATCAGCAATGATGTGTGGTAGCCATTATTGTATGCAAATTCGACCAAGTGCAAATAATCCTCCCACTTGGTTGGTTGCTGCATCACATATGCTCTTAACATATCCTCTACCACCTGGTTCACCCGTTCAGTTTGCCCGTCCGTTTGAGGGTGATAAGTTGTGCTAAAATTCAGCTGAGTTCCTAATTCTTCAAACAATGTCTTCCAAAAAACCGATGTAAATTTTACATCTCGGTCTGAAATTATTGTCTTTGGTAACCCATGCAATTTAAATATATTCTGCATGAACACATGGGTGATCTACGCAGCTCTATAGGTAGATTGCACCAGTATAAAATGCGTTGACTTGCTCAGTTTGTCCACCACTACCATGATGGAGTCGTTATTTTTCTTCGACTTAGGCAAACCTGTTATAAAGTCCATAGAAATGGTTTCCCATTTCCATTCCGGTATGGGTAACGGTTGTAATAATCCTGCAGGATGCTGGTGTTCTGCTTTGATTTGCTGACACTCTAAACATCGTGCCAAATAACCAGCCACATCTTTCTTCATTCCCAGCCAAAAATATTCTTTTCGAAGTGCAGTAATCATCTTTTGATACCCGGGGTGCCCAGCATAATGACTCTTATGAAACTCATCCAATATCAGATTTTTAACATTGTTCTGATTGGGCACATACAACCTCTCTTTATAGTACAACATTCCGGCAGCATCCAAGGCATAATCCGGCTGTTTTTCCTTGCTGGCTGGTTGCTGTATTTGTTGTTTTATTTGTTGGTAAACAACATCCTGTTCAGCTGCTTTTGTAATCATTTCCCTGAAGGGGCTTTTCCCTTCACTATAGGAAATTTCATATAGGCATTGCAATTTCCTGCTTAAAGCGTCTGCCACTCGATTTTCCTTCCCTTTTAAATGCTTGATTTCAAAATCGAAACCGCTTAGGAAATCCGCCCACCGCGCTTGCCTTGCATTCAGAGTGGGTTGACTAAAATAATTGGTCAGGCTGTGGTGATCCGTCAATAACAGAAATTTTCTTCCCATAAGGTAATGTCGCCACATTTTCAGGGCGTGAATCACAGCTGCCAATTCTAGATCGTAAGCAGAATATTTCTGCTCATGTTCTTTCAATTTCCTTGATTCATATGCTATTACCTTCCCTTCCTGCATCAACACACCCCCTACCCCTTCTTTGCTTGCATCCGTGCACACCACATAGTTCTTGTTGGGATCAGCTATGCTTAAAACGGGCGTTGTGGTGAGCAGGTATTTGAGTTGCTCGAAGCTTTTTTGACATTCTGGGGTCCACCTAAAGGCCCTTCCCTTTTTCTGTAGGGAAGTAATGGGATATGCTACCCTCGAGAATCCTTCCACAAATCGTCTATAATAGCCTGCTAACCCCATAAAGGAGCGGATGTCCGCCACATCTTTAGGTACCGGCCATTCCATTATTGTCCTTATCTTTTCAGGATCAACTGCAATTCCTTCCTTAGTGATTATATGCCCCAAATATTGTATTTTTCTTTGTAAAATTCACATTTGCTGAACTTAGCGTACAGTTGATGTTCTCGGAGGGTTTGCAGTACCAATATGAGGTGCTCTTGGTGCTCCTCCATAGTCCGAGAATAAATCAAGATATCATCAATGAAGATCAGCACGAACTTGTCCAAGTACTGGTGAAATACGTTGTTCATTAGACACATAAAAGTTGTAGGGGCGTTGGTCAACCCAAAGGGTAACACCACAAATTCATAATGGCCATATCGTGTTCTGAAAGTGGTCTTAGCTATATCCTCTTCTTTAATCCTGACTTGGTGATACCCTGATCGCAAGTCAATCTTCGAGAAAACTGTTGCTCCCTTTACCTGATCAAACAGTTCATCGATACGGGGCAACGGATATTTGTTTTTGATTGTCAACTTATTTAGTTGACGATAATCTATGCACATGCGCAGGGTCCCGTCTTTCTTCTTAACGAACAACACCGGGGCTCCCCAGGGTGACACACTGGGGCGGATATAATTTTTGTCCAACAGCTCCTGTAATTGCATTTTTAATTATGTCAATTCCAGTATACTCATTCTATAGGGTGCCCGGGATACTGGGGCTGCTCCTGGCACTAATTCAATGGTAAAATCTATGTCCCTTTTAGGTGGTAGTCCGGGAATTTCCTCCGGAAATACGTCAGCAAACTCCTGTACCACAGGGATATTCTCCATTGCAGTTGTTTTATCTTTCGAGTTGGCATAGCCCACTTGGACAACGTAAATCCGACATCCCTTCCTAATACATTTTGCTAACTGTGAGGCGGTTATGGGCCGAATTTGCACTGGCTGCTTGATTCCCTGCATTTCTTGCTTTATTCCCAGCTCATCCTTATAACTGATAGTCTTGGTTTTACAATTAATTATGGACCAGTGTTTCTCCAACCAGTCCATACCAATTAATATATCATACGAGCCAAGGGGAAGCACATTTAAGTCTGCTGTAACTAGATGTCCTACTATTTTTAAAGGGTAGTTTTTGATTTTGGCATTTACCTGTCTTTTTTCCCCTGTTGCCAACTGGACTAGCCAAGGGTCCTTAAATTTAACAGGCTGCAACCTACACTGCTCCACAATTCTAGGACTAATATAACTTAATGTTGCACCAGGGTCAATTAAAACAGTGACAGCAAGGTCTAAGAGTGTACCTTCGAATTCCACCATGGTCGGCTGGTACTCTGCCTGACGATCTTCCAGAGCAGCATTAATCCTCGGTAGGCTCCGTCCTAAATCGCCAATCGTGGAAGCTTCATAGACCTAGGAAACCTGCTCAGTCCATTTTCTTTGGGGACAGTTCTTCACATAATGGGGGCCACCACAGCCCCAACATTGCATTGGAGGCCTTTTTGTCCCTTCATTGTCATTTTTTCCAAATTGGTCATTGGTTCTGGACTCATTGGGGGGCTTTAGTCGCAGCGAATTCTTCTGTGAATTTCTGCTGATTTGCCCCTTGGCAAATCCTCTATTACCACCACTACGGTTACCTTTGGTATTCCCGACCAGTTTGTTGCCTTTTTTATCGACCCATCTCTTACCCAGGATTTCTCCCTTCTGCTTGCTTTGCTGGTAACAAATTCAGGCTTTGCGTATGGCCTCATCCATCGTCTTTGGATTGTCAAATTCGATTCTTTCCCTCATACCCAAGGGTAAACTACTGACAAACCTCTGTACTTTAGCTTTTTCTTCCCGAATGTAGGGAACATAGTGGAGCAAAGAAGTAAAACGAGTGATGAATTCGTCCATAGTCTGTTGTCCTAGTCGCAGGTCATGGAATTCTCTTGCCTTTTCGTCATAGAAGCGTTCTGTCAAGTGTCTTTCTTTAAAGTACCTTTGAAATTTTTCCTAGGTGATAGTTTGTTCACTCACTCCTTTTACCATCTTCACTTCCTCCCACCACAAGGTGGCTATCCCCTACAATTGAAAAATGGCCAATCTTGCCTTAAGATTTTGGTCATATTCATACAGCTAGAAATATTTGTTCATATTGATCAACCATGCTTCAGCTGCCTCCTCTTGTTCTCCGTCAAAATGTGGCGGTTTGATCTTGAGGAATTCCCCTTGCAACTCTATCCTTTGGCTTTTTGATGTCTATTGTTCGGAGGCATTGTCAAATCGTTCCTCCTCCCTTCCTTCTGATTCTTCAGGTTCTGTATTTTGATTCTGTTCCCTTGATATCCCCTGTTGCTCAGTACTAGGGTGCGGTGGTTGCTAATTTTGTTTATCCGATAGGCTCTTTATAATCCTCTCTTGTTCCATTGTTAACCTGGCATTATCCTCCCGCAACCGGGCCATTTCATTCTTCAGTTCCTGTACAGTCTCCAAAATTGCATGGTTTGTACTGCGAGTCTCCTCTCCAAGCTGTACCCACAACTCGGGATTGTTCCCTGCAGGTCCTTGACCCGCCACAAATCCCTGGGATGCACTGTCTACTCTTCTCATACTGTCGAACTTGCTCCTGAACTTAAACATAAAATAACAGGTGAATAGTCACTAATTTTTTTTTTTAATTGCTCAATGGAGATAAATTATTTTTCAATCTGTATATCCATACCACTTTCCCAGAGGCCACAGTTTTTGGAGCCTGAGCTCTGATACCACTTGTAATGTACCCACGGTAAATTTATGTAACAGTAATTTTTTATTTATTTATTTATTTTTAACTTTAACCCTGCCTATGTACACTACAGCATGCCACCTACACATAAAATTCACATTCACGATTAACATGGAAAATATCTCGTCTTATGTAAGCGAATAAGTGATATTTCCAAGGTGGCAGAGTATTAACTACTAGATTTAATGTTGATTGCACTGGTTTCATACACCTGGCTCTGGCAATTACTCCTGATGGCTTTGTCACGTGATGGAAGTAGGGTTTTGGTACCCTATACTCTCATGCCCTTGGGCGTCTCCCCACATTAGCGGTGGATAGAGGGAAATGCTCATCCAAGCGGAGCTATTTTGGTGTTCACCTTACCTAATGAGGACTTTTCATCGATGGTTCCAGAAATGTCTCCCTTAGGCTATGTTGCAGTTCCCTCCTCTCTTGGGCACCAAACACATACCCCGACTTCTTTGGTTGATGTATGGTCGCGGTTTCTCATGCTTGCTACTGGTTCGAAGCGAATTGGACTATGTCTTTTATAGCGGCTACCTTGCGGTAAGGTTTGTCGTGCCGTCTATAAGATTTTTGTTATCTTCCTATGCTCTGCGCTATTTTCAGTCGTTTAACGAACAATCTGAAGTTCCTGACTTACTTTCAGTGTGTTTTTGTTAACTGTGATGAGGCATGAGGATCTCTCCCCATAGCACAACATGCACAGGCGCAGGTGAGGCTGCCTGGCTTCATGTTCTAGCTCCCTCAAGCTGCGACGGACAAGTGAGTTCATCCCAACATGATTCCACATGCTATACTTTTAACACAGGCATTCTATTACAAAAAATGATGAATTTATTGCACAGAGTGAGGGTTTGAATTGTTTTACCTTTCCTGTGTTTATTGGCGGATGGATTTGGCCCTCTGGCCCAGACCCCTTACAGTATCTTTCTCCAGGTTACTGTTCAAGGGCTTTGGCAGAGTTTAAACCCGACAGATCTGTCCGCTAACGCAAGGATGAGGGCTATGAACTGATAACTCTATTTTCCTTTGATAAATTTATCGGGCCTTCGAGCTCGCAGATGCATGTGTTATGTAATTTAATTCTACAGTTATCAGATTATGCGGGTTATATCCCGGAACTGTTACATTGCCTTACTACAGTTTTTCCAAGACTGTTTAAATTCATTTGTATGTTTATAATTTGTTCTTCTATGGAGAGTCAAGGTCTTTACTACCCGAGTTTGTCTGAGTTGGAGAGGTGCGCGCTTCCCTTGTGGCGCCTGACTGTATAGTTAATTGCCCTTTTTGCACCAGCCCTTGCTAGGGTTTATGAACTGTGGGGAAACATTTTAAATTATGACAGTATTTTTGTAGTTCTGTTGGGATATAAATAAGGCTTTGCACACTTCTCAGTTTACTTGTTCATTCATATTACTCTTACACTGTATGTTTACTTATCATATGTTAATTACAGTTCTATGCTGCCAATTTCATGTGTTTGGGCAAGGGTTGCTCGTCCGGTTTCTCACTTATATAAATTCTTTGTTTACTTGTTCCTTTGGGGAGCATCAACTTCCATCTATCTGCCCAGCTATATTATATGTATGCATTTGTGGTTACTGTACTGGCTTACAGATTCTTTGTCCTGCATGGTATTAAAATTTTAACCCTGGTCCCGAAGCCGACATACCCTAGCGGTTTCGACTTTATACCTCAGTGTCTTCCTTGAAGTTGATTATAGCTTGATTTTGCCAGTGTATTCGGTTGGGTTTCCAGAAACGAGTTTTCTTGCTTTTCTATGTTTCGAGACTTATATAGGAACTAGACAGAGAATAGATAACTATCAAACTCTCTGTTACTTTATGAAATATATACCTGTTTTTATTGCACTGGCATTTTATTTCCGAGAATTCTGCAATTAAAATAAGTCTCTGCATTGACGGTGTTCCATTTTCTGTAATACCTTGACAGAGTTCCCTAATGGCCCTCGCTCACATTTGACTCCCTGAACTACATGTATTTTAAAAAATAAAAAATAAAAAGAACAGGAAAAGAAAGACAGATATAAAGTCCTGCCCTCTTTAGTACACCCTAACACAGTTTTTCTGTAAAAATTCTTTCACATCCTTCATAATATAACAAGAAAGGAAATACTAAGAATAACCTTATAAAATTACTAATTAATATCAGTTCTAGGGATTGCCTCGTACCTGAAGTTCTTCTGGTTGAAATGTCGTTTTCTGGCAATCTCCTAGAAGAAACGGTGTCTGGAGTTCCTTAGATCGAATATAGTTTTCTAACAGTCACCCAAAACTAGGTCTGTCATCTGTCAAACCGCCCGACCACAAGATTCGTCCTTCAGGACCAGAATCTCCCCCCTTGCTACTTGCCAGACCCCAATCTCTGCAAGTTGCTCGTACAGTGAGCAGGGCTATCTGGTCATCACCAGACTTAGCCACCTCCTTTTCCTTGGAGTTTTTTTTTTCCTTTTTCCTTCTGTCTGTCCCTACAGCACAAAAATTTTCTTCCCCCTTCCCTTTTTCTGGAAATCCTCCAGTTAGGGAAGGTAGTTAGGGTTGCCTCCTCAGCAACCGTTTTTCCCACCTCAAGAGGACAACTTCCTCCTTGAGGATTTACCTTCATTCTGGAAACATTCTTTTTTCACATTTCACAATCAGCCAAAATTATCAACCAAAATTATATTTAACTTTTAATCAAATACAAATAACCAGTTCTGTTTGTTTCTACCACAGTAAATCAAATATTTACATCATTTTTAGGGGCATTACAGAATACTTAAAATAATTTTCAGCTAGACATGTAAAAAAATTTAATAGACAAAAATCATACCACTACTTCTCTAGTGTATAATCAAATGCATCTTCATTTAATGCTTCTAACCCTACCGATTCTACTCTACCTCAATGCCAAAACCTACTCAGGAACTAATTACCATAGATATGAAGCTCTAATCCTACTAAATTATATGACAAGTGAAAACTTTAAAAAGGATTTAAAACTTGGTCGGAAAAAGTATTTTTAATTTTTTTTAGGTGTATGTGTAAAGTCTTCTTATTGTATTAACTCTAGATCTATCAAGCGTTGAGGATCAAATTTCTCAAGTTGCAAAATTCTTTTTTGAGTGAAAAACTTGAGGAAAGGTTTGCACGTCGAGATATTTGATAGATCCAGAATTAAGATGGATTTACACTCGTAATTATAAATTTTACATTTTATTTTATTTTTATCTTATTTTCATGTAGTAAAAATGTCTATAGGATATTACATTACAACTTCTCTACCATATTGGGTTGGAGAGAACCTCTTGGTGCAAATATTAAATCTTCAACATTCTCATTCTCTTTTCCTTTCCTAATGGTCATATCCTTTCTCTATTTATTTGTGGTGTAGTACTCTTCATATAATCATTCTAAGCATATTGTCCCTAAAGATGGGTGAAGTTTTCACCCGAAATGTTGAACACCTTAATAATATCACACAATATTCTAGAAGCTCTCATAATCAAACTAATGCTTATAAATATTGTTATGATAGTTTAGGTAAAATTGAGGTCATAGAGTCAATTTTTTATTAGCGGGTTTTGGGCTTCAAGTTTTGACAACCCATGGTTTTGCCTATGGTATTCTGATGTAATATAACGTATTTAATGCGTGAAGACTCCTTCTTAACTTGATTTTGAGCCATGAATGATCATTATGTGTGTGTGTATTATATTACACCAACCTAGATTCATATTAACTTTGGATCTATCAAGCACCGAGAATGACCAAATCTGTTGAGGTGTAAACCTTTCCCCAAGTTTTGCACTCAAAAAAGAGGTTTTCACCTTAAGAGATTTGATCCTTCTTAGCACTTCATAGATCTAGAGTTAAAATGGATCTAAGCTAGTTACATTTAAAAAAAAAAAAAAAAAAAACATATTAAATCTTATTTAACAAAAAAATTATAAAACAAGATTGCTTCTCAAAAAATAAATTTCAAATTTTAAAACTTAATTTACACAATAATTCTAATTAATTCCATTACATAAAGCAATGAAAATGATTGCAAATTTATTTTATCCACATTTTTAATTTAAAGAAGGAACACTAAACCTCGATTTAAAATAGTGAATTAATTCAAGTAAAGTGGATAAGTTTGAAGGGTAATGTATTTCACATTGTGTGGATAAAGATGAATTGATTGGAGACTTAAAATGATCGTAATTGTGTTTGTCAAATTGAATTGAATTAAGTTGGGGTGGTAAGTGTGGGAGGGGTACTCTATGATCCAAGAAGAAATTTAGTTATTTCCTTTTCTTGGAACTTGGGAATAGTCTCAAATAACATGGTATAAGCCTATGCTCTCTTTCATGGAGTAAGAATTGTCTCAGGTTCTAGTTCATTTTAAAACTCACCATAATTAGAGACTTGAAGAACACTATTAGAAATCTACAATTGGGGTCATCCCCTCTAATTCTCAACTTGATTTTGTTGTAAGATGTAACTAGGTTCAGTCTTCATAATGACATGATATTTGTAAATGATGAAATAACATGAACACAATTATTTTTGTATGCCTTGCTGCATGGGTTTCATGAGAAAGAGGTTTATTTTGAGAGACTTAGGATTTATTATTGAGTCAAAGAGTCAATTTCATATGAAGAATCTCCTCTTGAGCCTATGCTCAATGTAAACAAGTCTATAGAAATGTCTAAAATCCCTCCAACGACAAGCACAATCTCTCTTAAAGAAGTTGGCCTCTAAACAAGATAAAAAGAAGTCATGTCGACTCGTATAAGGAGACACATATCTTGACATTGTCATGCCAGCTAAATATGTGGATCGAACTACTATAAATACCCAGCTAGGGTCCTCGCAAAAGAGCAGGTGAAAAACTCATATTCTCTGTAATTTTCGATGGGTACCACAAAAATGTAGTTTTTTGGTCTCCTCACTATCTTAATGAATACAATCTCAACCTCCTCACAGTATCGGTGATCAAAGTCATCACTGAAGTAACATTACAGTCTCGATATATTTGTGAGGAGGAGGATATGGAAGTGACACTCTCTATCTTGGCCTACATTCTAAATGCAGTCATAATCTCGACATAGAAGTAATCATGTAGACAAAGTCATGATCTTGATGGAAGCATAGCTACAAGGTCATAATCTCAGTCAATCTAGGTGCAACTCTCATATATACATACATATCTCAGTGAACAAATCTCGTTGTTTTGGTGTAGATCTCGATGAAGGTGCAACGGAGTTGTAGCAGTGATGATCTTGGTGATGACCTCCATGTTGTAGTAGTAATGATCTCAATGGTGCATTGGCAATGGCCTCAGTGTTGCAGTAGTGATGACTTCAAGTAGTAGTGATGATGATCTCAACAGTGACAAAGAAGAGGATTGGTGTCTTGGTCTTGGAGTGGCCTAATAGGTCAAGGGTCATGGTCTTGGTATTCATCAATTGGAATATCTATAAGAAGAATTTTGTGCAGGTTTTCCTCTCAAGGAGTGAGAGGTTTTGGCCCTGGCAGAAAGCCAACATCTTGTGTTCTTGTCTCTTTTGTTTTGGTAACTATTTGATGAATTGAGAAGACACACTCTAATAATAATAAGCAAAGATTGTGCTAATAAGAAAAGTTAAAAATACCTCACTAATAGTTATCACGGTGAGAAGAATCTTATTAAATTAAATTGCCCTAGATTCTTCAACATGGTATCGAAGCTAAGGTGTTGAAGTCACAGGAAGGGCATAAAAGAGACATTCAAGGATCAAGCTTCAAGAAGGGAATCAAAGCAAGTTGAAGGTCTTTGTGTTTCAAAACCTCTATAAAAAATTGAAGGATCAGTCTACAATGGCAAGGGATTTTGTCTATATAGTCAAGGAGACAGTCTACAACAACAAGACAATTTAGTCCTACAACCTACAATTTAGTTTCGGTGCTTCATCCAGGACAGGGAAAAAAGGTCTCAAAGGAGATATTTTAAAAGGCATTTTAGGTTTTCATGCTAAGCAACTCAAGAAAGGATCTACAATAAAATCACATCAACTCAAATATCACTGGGAGGAAGCATCAATGCATCTTCAATGTGATCAAGCTGAAGATTTTATCTTCATGTGTCAAGTAAGTATTTTTCATTAATCAATTTGGGAAAATGAATTCATGATTGCAAGGATATCTATAAATCGGTTGGGTCATCGAAATTCCCTGCATAATAAAGGAGGCTAGATATAGTCCCCGAAAGAGAAGTCATTGATGTCTATGGAAAAGTCTCTAAAAGTAAAGCATTATTTGAATGCAAGGAAAATGATAAAGGGATTCATAGGATTCTTATGAAATCAGTCAAAGGTCCTCTCATCCCTATGTAGCAGGATAGGAGACATAAAAGAGATATATGAAATGCTAGAAGATATACTCTTCGAAATGCAATGAAGAAGGTCATATCACTTATAACTGATTGAATGTTTTAAAGAATGAAGGAATATCTTCATGAGATCTCAATTGGGAGATCCAAGAGAGATGATAAGAAGATAATCATCATTGATCTAACTGATAAGAAGGGTAAAAAATGTCCATAAACAAGAAGGTTACCTCATTTGACAACTTGTGGTCTCTATGCTGGATAGAAAAAGATAAGTCGAAGGCAAAAGTGTTGAAGGTTAAAGGAATCAAACATTTGTAGAAAGGAAAGGGAAGTTTGGTCCTCAAGCAAGACAACACAATGCTATGGAAATATTATGAAAATAAATCTCATATCGCCAAAAATATGGAGGAAGCTGAAGAAAAAGGCCAAGGAAAGAGGGAGTAACAGGTCTCTACTATGATTAAGATGGTATCCCTCACAAAAGGGTCCTATCATAAGCTCCTAAATATTTTGTTATAGGTATGACCATGATAATAAGGTGTATCATGGTATCATGGAAGCATTAGAAACAAGAGTTCGTGACATCACCATGGGAAACATGAAGGAAAAAATCCATGGAAGTCAAACATGAAGGATATAGCTCTTGGGAACCTCATTGGAAATTGAAGGAAAGGAAGAAGTCATCTAGGACAAGGCTCATCATACAAAAAGGAAACATCTGGCAGATGGGGATATGCAAGATCCTCAAGATTCTTTGATGGAATCCTCATCAAAGGGTTCACTAATCTAGAGAGGAAACAAGTGTTTCATCAAGAACTCCAAATTGTGGAATTCATGAATGATGGTATGATGACATAAGAGATGAAGCAGATCAAGGGGTTGAAGACACTTCAATCAAGGAAGTTGCTTGAAGAAGCCTAGACGACCTAAAGGTAAAATGACATATGTATGCATGTATTTAATATTATAAATTCATGTCATATGGTTGCAGGTAACATGGATCACTACTTCTATCTTGAGAAGCACGATCAAGGGAAAATGATATCCTCCTCTGAAAGGATGCAGGAAGGCATAAATCACACTAGATGAAATCAACATAATATGTCCTCATATGAAGTATGAGGTGGTTGATTATAATTAAGGAACTATGATTGGAAGCTCCTAGGAACGGAATGTGTAAGAGGAATAGATCGTGAGATATGCAACCATTATAAAGGCAATTAACATCCAAAAGACCAAGAATATTTGACTAGGAAATCTCTCGGAAAGATATGAAGACTTTGATGAGAGTCTTAAAAAGATGGAGACCCTTGACAATGGATATCTTTGACAGATGTGTCGACATGTATCCAGGATGTTGATACCTACAAGAAGATGTCATGATGAAGAGCCATCTCGTAAGGTACTCTATGACTTAATGTTATGATTTGATTTCTTGAATAATATCTGGATGAGTTCATGCCGGGCTACTGGAACAAGAGTTGTAAGTGAAAGTACAACTATAATTCATGTGATGGATGGAAATTTCTAAAAGAAGAATGATGAGAAAGAAGTAGCCATATGAAGAAGGTTCCAAATATGTACCAAGAAGGCCACTTTCCATTAAGAAAGGAATGTCGTGATGAACCAAGGAGGAAAGTGATCGATGGATAATGCCCTACAAAGAAGCTCGACTGAATTTCATGACATCAAGGAAATAAATTGATCAAGCAGTTGAAGGACCCACAAAGAAGACTTGTTGCTGATGAAAAGAGAGTCCCCATTTGAGAGGGATCTCTGACAAGCCCCTAATTAAGAGGGATCTTGGGCAGGGCAAGTCCATGATCAGAGAGAGATTGGGTACATTCCTTTACAAGAATGGGCATATCTTCCCTAGTTGAGAGGGAGAGATAGACACAACATTCTTGTCTTCACTCGGGAAGAAATAATGGAGGATTAGGTAATCATTTGGCATCTGATGCTCTTTGAGGATGTTTACGACATCCAAGATAAGAGTAGGTAAGAGGACCAATATTATTTGAGGGCTGGGAGCCTAAGATAAGAACAGTCCTAGAAGGTCATACTCAGTGAACGCCCGGGTGGGTATGTACCTCGAGAGACAATGATGAAGGTGTCAATAGTCATTGTTCTCACCAACATTATGCTCTGATTTGATGAGAGATAGAGCTGTCAGTCAAGGCCTTGTTTTGGAAACAATGTTGGTTAGTATGATGCTATATAGATGGGTTACCAATCCGATTCTTCTTATGAGAAATTCTTTAGATTGAGAATTACCAAGTACCATTATGAATACCTCCCTAGTTAAGAGGGAGTGCTGTAAAATGTAACTAGGTTCGGTCTTCATAATGACATGAACTGTGTAAATGATGAAATAAAAGGAATAAAATTATTTTTGTATGTCTTGCTGCATGGGTTTCATTGGCAAGAGGTTTATTTTTAGAGCCTTAGGATTTATTATTGAGTCAAAGATTCAATGTCATATGAAGAAGCTCTTCTTGAGCCTATGTTCAATGTAAACAAGTCTATGGAAATATCTAAAATCCCTCCAAAGTCGAGAACAATCCCTCTTAAGAAGTCGACCTCCAAACAAGATAAAAAGAAGTCGTATCGGCTCATATAAGGAGACACATCTCTTGACACTATCATGTCAGCTAAATATGTGGGTCAAACTACTATAAATAACCAGCTAGGGTCCTCGCAAAAGAGCAGGTGCAGAACTCAGATTCTCTGTAATTTTTGGATGGGTACAAGAAGTTAAAATTTGTGGATGGGTACAGGAAGTTCAGATTTTCGGATGGACAACATCTTTGTGTTCTTCAGATGGGTACCACAGAGATGTAGTTTTTTCGGTCTCCTCACTATCTTAATGAATATAGTTTCGACCTCCTCATAGTCTCAGTGATCACAATCATCACTGAAGCAACATCACTATCTCCACATATTTGTGAAGAGGAGGATATTGAAGTGACACTCTCTATCTTAGCCTACATTCTAGATGCAGTCATAATCTCAGCATAGAAGTAATCATGTAAACACAATCATGATCTTGATGGAGGCATAGCTACAAGGTCATAATCTAAGTGAATCTAGATGCAACTCTCATATATACATACATATCTCAGTGAACAGATCTCGTTGTTTTGGTGTAGATATCGATGAAGGTGCGGCAGAGTTGCAATAGTGATGATCTTGGTGATGGCCTCAGTGTTGCAGCAGTAATAATATCGATGGTGCACTAGCAATGTCCTCAGTGTTGCAACAGTGATGCCTTCCAGTAGCAGTGGTGATGATCTCAGCAGTCACAAAGAAGAGGATTAGTTTCTTGGTCTTGGAGTGGCCTAATAGGTCAAGGGTCATTATCTTTGTATTCATTAATTGGAATCTCTATAAGAAGAATTTTGTGCGGGTTTTCCTCTCAAGGACTGAGAGGTTTTGACCCTAGCAGAAAGCCAACACCTTGTGTTCTTGTCTCTTTAGTTTTGGTAACTATTTGATGAATTGAGAAGACACACTCTAATAATAACAAGCAAAACGTTAGGGGAATTTTGAGGTCTAAAATGGGTCTCCTAAGGAAATTATAAAATAATAGTAGAAATAATAAAATAAGATTAGATTCCATCATCAAACTTTAGAGGGGAAAAATAAAAAACTACTTTTTCAACTCATCTCCCTATAGGTTTACTCAAATTTCGAGCGGGAACACTCATTGGATGCATAATTTGATTCGTTATCCAAGGAGTACCCATGTTGCATACTTTCAATGGACCCTACTAAACAAAAAATGAGAAATACATGATTGCAATCACTTTTTTGACTTATTTCTCATTTTTCATGTATCGGGGTCCATCAAAAGTATGCAACATGGGTACTCCTTGGATGAGGAATTAAATTTTGCATCCAACGAGTACTCCCGCTCGAAATTTGAGTAAAACCTTAGGGAGATAAGTTGAAAATAAAAGTTGAAAAAGTAGTTTTATTATTTTTTAATCTTTTTACTTTTTTGCTCCAAAAATGGTGAATCATCCCCCATGGTTGACATCATCATCTTGAATCCTATTGGTTCTTATAAAGTTTATTTTGGTTGTACATTTTTCTTAGGAGGCCCATTTTAGACCTCAAAAGTTCTCTAATGATTGTGCTAATAAGAAAAGTTAAAAATACCTCACTATTAGTTATCATGGTGAGAAGAATCTTATTAACTTAATTTGCCCTAGATTCTTCAACAGATTCCATAATTCATCACTCAAAGTCCCTCTTGAGATTTTTTTTCCAAGTTACATTATATCACATTCTTCGGAATTAAAGGGAATTCTTGTGATTATTCAGAGGATATTGTGACTTTTACTATCTCGTAATGCCCCTCCCTCCTAGTTGACATGTGGTGGAGATGCCCATGTGGTCTCCCTTCATCACCTCTATGCACATCACTTTATTTCAATACCCCTTTTAGATCCTCCACTTCTACTCGATCATTTCATGATACATCGTGCACACACCATGCTAGACCCTTTGTGGATTACATCTAATCTGACTGATATGTTTGTTTAGAATGTAATCATGATTATAATGCAACTACTGCTCAAATGGCCTATTAATTCAATTCACTTTTCGCCCATAATCAACAACTACTACCATCATTGAGAACTCATATTTTTAAGTATTATTTTCATTTAATAGTTGTGTTGTTGTCCTCGCCCTTCCACCTTTCTCTATGTGCTACTTGACTGGTGGCTTTGTTCTGATGGCTCCCAATGGGTCTTATGCCCATAAGCTCCCCTTAGGCCCCTTAGATGAATCCAAGATTTTGCTTGAAGACCCCCATTATTCTTTGATGATCAAGGTTCTATTCCTCAAATATCAGGTGGAGCTTCTTTAGGAAACTATTATCCAACATGGAAATTCAATGCAATGCTTGAACAATGAGATAGAGGCTTTACAATCCAAGTTGGAAGAATTTAGAATTGAATGTGACAAATTTCATTAGGTGCAAACCCCTCCCACTCCATCATTCTGCATCTCCTTTAGTTAATATGTTCTTCATCGACTTGAATGCTCTAACCACAACTACAAAGAAGAAATTCCATATGGGGAATCAGTGCCCACAATCTTGAAGTTCATTTTAATGTAATGTTCTTATGTACTAAATGTAGGATTTGTTTGTAGAGATTATTGGAAAATCCTCTTTGATGAAAATATGATCCCCTTGTAGTAGTGAAGAACATAGACATTTTTCGGGGCAATTTTTTTTGGACATGCTCCTTTTATACTTCAATTGTGTCATGGTGGCACAAATTTTGCTAAAATAAAATTATAAAAATACATAGTTATAGTAAAAAAATATTTAAAAATATAATAATTTAATTTAATTAAATAATTGATTTAATAATTCTTATTTTTACCTTAGATATGATGTTTTGTTAGAACATTGTTTTAATTATGTTAAATTTAAAGTAATTTAAAATTAAATAATTAGTGAATTTATCTTAATTATGAATTTATTAAGTATCGAGAAAGACTATATTATTATGTAAGTTTTTTTCTTCTTTCTAGTTTACTCATTTAGACACGTTTTCACTTCAATTTCAATGGATTTGATCCCTAATAGAGTTCAGGCTTCTGTGATCCATATCAATTTAGAGAGATTTTTCGGCGAAAATCACATGGAATACCATTTGTCGACGCGTTTCGAACCAACAAGTGTGGTTCATCGTCAGGACAAGTTGGTTCGAAACGCGTCGACAAATGGTATTCCATGTGATTTTCGCCGAAAAATCTCTCTAAATAGATTTCATCCCTCTTAATGTTTGATAAATCTAGGCTTGAGATAGATTTATACTAATAGAAATACAAGTGTCCACGAAACATGGTGATCTTGAAAATAGGACATACATAAGAAATTTTATATATATATATATACACAAAAACAAAGAGTATACACACAAACATTTAGATTTTGTTATAAACTAAAATATTTACAAAAGATTGATACATCAAGATTTACAGATGATACAAATTCAATCATACATCTAGTTGCTAGCACTACATCAATTATGATCAAATGAGAGAGACACAAAATAATTAGAACCATAAATCATAGTTTTCTCATTAAGTCATGAAAATCAAAATGTATTACATGGACAATGAGCCACTTGTACTATAGGAGGGAATGTCAATGGAAAATATAAAATAAAGTAAGTACTAGAATTGTAGATTGAAGAATCTCATAGATTGTGACTATCAATAATATGTCTCCATGTCTAAATCATCAAAAATAATACGATTGTCACTAATTTATCTGCCAACCTCTTCATCCTCTATATCCAATCAAATTTATGCATTTGTTGTTGTGGAGGATGATCTCTCAAGAGGATGACAATCATAAAAAATGAGAAGCTCTAACATTGTTTTATTAAGATCCAAGTTGCCTAATGCTAGCTCAATACTATTAGGTCAAATCCATATTATTAAGGAACACATCCCACATCTTTGTCTTTCCTTTCAACCACTCTACCCTATAACTGTAAATAAGATGGAGGGTGGTGTACACATACACCAATGTATCTGCCCTTTATTATTCAAGCCCATTATTCTTCAAACTGTACAAATTCTCATATATGCTCCTAATTATTCCTCTCAAAACAAGAGGATGAGTAACATAAGAGAAGAGCCTCATGGCTAAATGATATAGAATAGGGCATGTTTCCCCATGAGTTTCCCACCAAGCATAGGGCTTATTAAATACCATATCTTTCAACACAGCATGGCCTCCCAATCTCCTAGTGCCAATGGAAAACTCTACGAGTCCCTCCTCCACATAATCAAGGGATGCTCTATCCTAATATATTCTTATAAATGCTTACTTCCTCCCTTGTGAAATCTCTCTATTCATGTGGGGATGGAATTTGCATGAAGGCCCACCATTGAGCCAATTATTATTGTAGTATTTTCCATTAAATGAGTCATTTAACAATGCAAAGGTGTGAAATTTGTATCCCAATTGATAATAAGAATATCTTGTGTGGTGATGAATAAGGTATGTAACGTTCCCTTCCACCACCTAACCTACATCAACTCAATGGAAGGTGTTACTTTCACCTAACCCGACCTCCATAGTCCTTTCATAGGATTCGAGTCATAAAAGTCCTCATTCTTTTAACTTCTTGAACTATAAAAAGACATTATTATCAAATTTGTCTTGTCGATACCTTCTGGGTGACACAATTTTTTCTCGACTCGACTTATAGGTCAACAAATATGGCCATTCAATGTTGACCCATTAACTTGTCACATCAGCAGTGGACTCTACCTGTAGGCCACATAGCTTCTTAACTAGCACCTATGTGGCTACTCTACCACCATGGTTGGACCCACATAGAACAATCGTGCTAGTGGATGGTTGGAAGTCAACAATTTCTCTGAAATATCAGGGATAACATTGGACGAAGCTCCGACCTCGACCTGAACAACTACTAATGAGACTGACTAGGTTGTGAGCCAACCTACTCCCAAGCACGACCCACCCAACCACGACTAGTAGAAACTTCCCAACTAATCGATAGGTCTGAATCAATTCTGAACCTAACCTGCCTAGCCTGGCCAACTATCCCAAACCCATGACCCTGTGGGTCCCATAGGCGATTCTCAACCTATTTTACAAGCGTTCCTCGACTTATAAATTCTCCCCAACTTCTTACTAGGATTTTGCACGACTAGAACTATGCATAACTTATCCATGTCCATATTCCTTCTAGCATGTCTTGGCCATGAAATCTGACCCTACTTAGCGGATCCCACCCGACTAGTCCACTCACTTTGACTAGACAAACTAGTCGAATCCCAACCAGTCAACTTACCTTGACTGAATAGTACCTTAGTCTAAGTTGATGGAACTTAACGCCAAAAACTAGTTGATTTCTTCATCTAGTCCGACAACAAGGAAATTTTGCTCTACCCTTACAACTTCATGTGTGTGATGATGATCAAGCCACTACCTCATTGATTGGTGACCCTCACAAGAATTGGGTGACCATAAAGTTGGGTCCTCCTACCAAGGCTCCACACTGGAAACTAAGCCCTCACTGTGGAAATTCGACACCTTTCCACAATACATGAGTCGCAACTCATTGACCTGACTCTAGCCTCAACCGACTATTGAAATTCAAGTACCCTCTAGTCAACTTAGGGTGAAACCACACTGGCTCCCTCCACCGTCGACTAGATTACCATTAACCAAACAATGGAATTCACACACTATAACAACATAGTCGACCATATTCTGTAGTCGTAAGGGATCATGCGATCATCTGTACACATAATGAATGTCTTAGCTTAACACATAATGTATCTATGCCCTTCATAACCATGATAATTACACAAATACATGCAACATCTCATCATAAATAAACAAGAACAACATATTCCTACATTAATAGTGCTAATAAAATCATGAGTCATCATAGAAAAAATATTCATACTTTCAATATGAGAAGTACACAACAAGTAACTTATTTTATTATATTTTTCAAGTGGTTGGAAAATTAGAGTTGTACTTCAACTCTCCACCCAACCTTAGATTATCTGCATTGCAGTGTTCTTGTAGATAGTCACACCCAAGCTAGATTCTAGAGTTTGAGAAGGATCACTCAAAGGATTCAATCGATGTTTCTAGATGAAATAAGGACTCCAGAGGCCCAAACATCTCCACCCACTAGCTACTTTTTCCAAAGGTTAGAAGAGGGAACCCAAAGGCCTCCTAGTCTCCACCCATCTTCCACACAAGGGAAACTAGAGTTCAACAACTCCACCCTCAGCAACACAAGGGAATCTAGAAGTAAACACCTCCACCCTCAACAACACAAGGAAATCCAAAGGTCTTCACCTCCACCATTAGCAACATAAGGGAATCCATAGGTTGAAACCTCCACCCTCAACAACACAAGCGTACATTGTTATGAAACCAACTCAAGAAAAGATAGAAAATATAGATCAACACCTTAGAATTCAGCCTCTTCGAGGGGGCAACCTCCTTTACATTACATAAATGAAAAATTCTTGGATGATTCAAATGACAAAACCTCCTTTCTATATATAGGAGTCTAAGGAGTCACAATATAATCCAGCCGACCTAACAATAATAATATAAAGCCACAAAAATAACAATAGAGGGATTCTATGGGGCACAGTAATAACAATATGGGGGCAATAGGGGCACAACAATATTAATATGGGGTATAACTACAATAGTAATGGGGTAATCACTAGTATTATAGGGACCCAACATGCCCCTCTCCTTCAAAACAGTGTTTTCTTTAACGCTTGAGTAGTTCTGGATAATTCTGCATAAAATTTTCATCCTCCCATGTGGAATCTTCAGCGGATAAGTTCTTCCACTTGATAAGATACTCTAAAATTGATCGATTCCGTAGCTGTCGAGTTCTTGTTTCTGTGACTGCTTCCGGTTCTAATATAATTTTTCCTTCCTCATCAATTTCTAGCAATATTGTTTGAACTAGGAGCTTGTTGCCTATAACCTTCTTTAAACATGAAACATGGAAAACTGGGTGCAATCGAGAAGCTGCAGGAAGCTCCAATTTGTATGCCATAGTACCAATCTTTTGCAACACCTTGTACGGACCATAATACTTTGGTGATAATTTATTATCCTTCTTAGCTTGCTTGAGGGACATTTGCTTATATGGTTGTAGCCGTAGGAATACCCAATCACCTACATCAAAACTTCTTTCACTGCGATGTTGATCTGCCTGTTGTTTCATTCTATTCTGTGCCAACACGAGGTTATCCTTTAAGAGTTGGAGGACTTGTTGTTGATGTTCGATGTGATGTTCCACTGCCTGAACCTTAGAATTTTCTCTTAAATATGATGTGATGGATGGTGGTTGATACCCATAAAGTGCCATAAATGGGGTCATTTTTGTTGTTGTATGGAAGGAAGTGTTATACCACCATTCAGCCAGAGGCAACCATTTGACCCATTGTGTCTGTTTATCAGATACAAAGCAACGAAGATATCCTTCCAAACATTTGTTTACTATCTCAGTTTGCCCATCAGATTGAGGATGATAAGATGAGCTATGAGCTAACTGAGTACCAAGACAAGAAAATAATTCTGTCCAAAAATTTCCAGTGAAAATGGGATCTCTGTCACTTACAATAATCTTTGGTTTTCCATGTAGCTTTTGAATTGTTTCCATAAATGCAGTAGAAACTGTACTGGCTTTAAATGGATGTGATAATGCACAAAAGTGTGCATACTTGGTAAGTCTGTCAACTACCACCATGATGACACTCTTTCCCTCAGACTTGGGTAAACCTGTGATAAAATCCATTGAAACCTCCTCCCAACGTTGGCTTGGAATGGATAAAGGTTGTAATAGACTCGGTGTCTTAATTGTTTCAACTTTATTTTGTTGGCAAACCAAACATTCCGCCACAAACTTTTGAATATCTGATTTAAGGCCATCCCAAAAAAATTCCTTCTTAACCCTGTGGTAAGTTTTTAAAAATCCTGAGTGCCCTCCTAAGGGAGAAGTGTGCAATTCCATAAGAATCTTTTGTTTTAGCTGGGAATTCTTACAGAGTTATAAGCGATCTTTGTACCATAACAAATCATTTTGCCAGCTAAATGTATCAAGCGTACTGGAATCTTGTTGTAACTTTCGAATAAGTGCCCACACTTCTTCGTCATTCTTCCATTCCTCCCTTGCTTCATTTATCCAATCTGGTTGGATAATAGAAATGGCGCACAACAATGCTTCCACATCCTCATCCTTTCTTGAGAGTGCATCTGCCACCACATTTTGCTTCCCTTTTTTGTAGATGATTTCAAAGTCATAACCCAACATCTTTGTGACCCACTTTTGTTGCTCTTCAGAGGATAATCTTTGTTCTAAAAAGTATTTAAGGCTATCATGATCCGTTTTTACCTTGAAGTGTCTTCCCATTAGGTAGGGTCGCCATTTCTTAAGTGCATGGAGTATTGCCAACATTTCCTTCTCATAAATAGCTTTGCTTAAAAACTTTCCCTTGATTGGACGACTTTCAAAAGCAATGGGTCTTTCATCTTGCATTAGAACAACACCAATTCCATTTCCTGAAGCATCACATTCCACAATAAAGGTTTTTGTGAAGTCCGGTGTAGCTAAGACCGGTGCTTGGCACATTGCCTCTTTAAGATGTTCAAAGGCCTTTGTTGCTTCCGGAGTCCATGAAAATGCATCTTTCTTCAATAATGTTGTTAGAGGTGCTGCTATTCTCCCATAATTCTTAACAAACTTGCGATAATACCCTGTCAACCCGAGAAATCCTCGCAGATGCTTTATGGATGTGGGGATTTTCCATTCCTTAATGGCTTTAATTTTGCTAGGGTCTACCTTAACTCCTTCATGAGATACAATATGACCCAGATATTCCACCTCCTGGACTCCAAAGAAACATTTGGATCTTTTTGCATATAATTGTTTCTCCTCCAATAGTTGTAGCACCCTGTCAACATGTTCAACATGATCCTTCCAAGACTTGTTGTAGATTAGTATATCATCAAAAAATACTAACACAAATTTTCTAAGGAATGGTTTGAAAATTGAATTCATCAAACCTTGAAATGTTGAAGGTGCATTGGTAAGGCCAAAAGGCATGACCAAAAATTCATAATGACCCTCATGAGTTCTAAATGTTGTTTTCAGAATGTCTTCAGTCTTCATTCTGATTTGATGATATCCTGAACGAAGATCCAACTTGGTGAAGTAAATTGATCCATGCAATTCATCCAGTAATTCATCAATGACAGGAATGGGGAACTTATCTTTAATAGTGAGCTTGTTGAGCTCCCTATAATCCAGACACATGCGCCATGATCCATCCTTCTTGTGCACCAATACTACTGGAGCTGAGAAAGAACTTTGACTCGGTTGAATTATACCAGCCTCTAGCATTTCTGCAACCATACGTTCAATTTCACTCTTTTGGACATAGGGATATCTGTACGGCCTGATGTTTGGAGGAACACTTCCTGGAATCAGATGAATAGCATGATCATGATCACGCATAGGTGGGAGACCTTTGGGAGTCTCAAATACCTTGGAATGATTGTCCAGGACTTTTTGGAGATTTGGAGAAATAGATGATTCCGATGTGGAAACATCTAGCGAACATAATTGTGCAATTACACCTCTTTGCTCCTTTTTTAGAAGCTTTGTCATACCATTAGAGCTGATTATCTTTCCTGGTTTCCCTGCAATACCCCTTAATTCAACTTCCTTTCCTTCCGTAGAAAATTTGATGAAAAGTTCTTGAAAATTAAAAGCTATTGTACCCAAGGATTGTAGCCATTGGACTCCTAGTACAACATCAACACCTCCCATTGGAATGGAAAGCATTGGGCTAGTCAATACATATTCTCCCATGGATAGCTTGATATTATGGCACTTTCCAGAGAAATTTATTGTTCCTCCATTTGCAATCATCACTTGACACTCTAGTGCTGGATATAGGAAGCAATTCAATTCTTTTGCTACCTTACAATGAATAAAATTGTGGGTGCTTCCTGAATCAATCAACACTATTACCTTTTTCTTCTTGATTTGTCCTTCTATCTTGATGGTTTGAGGAGTGGTAATTCCCGCCAATGCATTACAAGATATGGTCGGATTTATTTGTTCTTCATCTAGGCTTTGTTCCTGGAGTATATCCTCTTCTTTTGACCTTTCTTGCTCCTTTTCTTCTTCCTCTTCACAATCTATGTAGAATAATTTCTTCTCAGCACACTTATGACCTTTAGTGTATTTGCTATCACAACTGTAACAAAGCCCTTTTGCTCTTTTTTCTTCCAATTGTTGTGGTGTCAACCTTATAGGTTGTGGAAGACTAGGGGCAACAACACTTCCGTCTTTATAGTTGTGAGTGGTATGCTTCCTGGTTGCCATAATTTTGCTTTCCATTTTTCTTGCTAACCTGAATGCCTTCTCTAATGAATCAGGTTCCCAAAGGCGAACATCATGTTGGATATTATCCTTTAAAGACCCTATGAACACATCAATCCTATGCTCCTCTGGAATATCTTTTACCCTTATGTTCAATTTTTGGAACTCCTCAATGTGCTCCATTATTGAACCCTTTTGTTTGAGACTTATCAATTGGCTAAAAAAAGTGTTGCTTTTTGTATCCTCATAATGTGCTATCAATTCTTCCGTAAAAATTGCCCAAGTGATAAATTGTTTACGAGAGCAAAGCCATTGATACCATACAAACTGATTTGGTTCCAAATATAAAGTTTCCATACGTACCTTTTGTGTGTTTTGCACATTATTGAGATCGAAGAATTGCTCCATCTGTAATATCCATGTTGCGGGATCCTTGCCATCAAACTTCCTCATATCGATTTTTAGAATATGGTGGATCTTTGATCCAACATTAGAGTCTATGGAATCATGATTAACATTTCTTTTGTTCTCATCATGAGTTTCCTTTACTACCATTCACCATTAGTGACCCTTTCTTGTAGCAACTTCTTCAATTCTTCCATGTCTGTCTTCAAATCTATCTTCAAATCGTCCATCTTAGCTTCTACGCCTTTCTTTAAACAATCCATCTTAGCTTCTACGCCTTTCTTTAAACCATCCATCTTAGCTTCTACATATTTCCTTAAACCATCCATCTTAGATTCTGTTCCTTTTTGTGCAAGTGACACTTGTTGCACTTGGTCTCGTAATTTTACTATATCATGTTGCATTTCTTCCTCTTCTTCATAAGTCATGCTAGAGCTTTCAGGTTGCTTACTAGGTGTTTTCATTTTATTTCCTCGGGGCATCAATTACCGATAATAATGCTTTACTATGCCCTTTGAAATCCTTCAAACCAAGCTTACGCAAAAATTTAAAAAAAAACTACACACCTTTTCTCACTTTGTAGAAGCCTGATATTGAATCTGATGTACCTCTGTAATTTCGAATCATCCAGTTCTAAAATTGTGACCTGTAGTAGCCTTCTGTGTCCTATTTCCAATGACACTAGTCTGATCCAAATTGGATTCTCCAAGAAAGAGTTATGCACAATCTCCTGCAGTGACCTGATTATAGACTAGTTCAGTAGAGCGAACTTGTATGAAGTACCACGTATCACTATTTCGACATTTGACTCTGAAAAATATATAAAAGAAAACTATAGTCCATCCTCTTTCTGTACCTTCTTACGAAATTTCAATCCGATGCTCAGAAAGAATGTTATGACGAGTTTCCCCAGGTCACCTGTTTGGAATGTAATTCAGGAGTCTGCAAAAAGACCATCTTCCTCAGATCATATCTCTGCAAATATAGCGCGAAAGCTCTGAAATTCGGACCTGAGGTTCAGCACAATTTCTTCTCAAATGGGTTTTTTTTTAAACTTCTGAAACATCGCAGAAAAAAAGTTATAGTGAAAATTCCACGATGGCCTGTTTGGAGCAGCGAAACCCTAGAATCCAAAGCTCTGATACCAAATGTTATGAAACCAGCTCAAGAAAAGATAGAAAAGATAGATCAACACCTTAGAATTCAGCTTCTTTGAGGGGGAAACATCCTTTAAATTACATAAATGAACAATTCTTGGATGATTCAAATGACAAAACCTCCTTTCTATATATAGGAGTCTAAGGAGTCACAATATAATCCAGCCGACCTAACAATAATAATATAAAGCCACAAAAATAACAATAGAGAGATTCTATGGGGCATAGTAATAACAATATGGGGGCAATAGGGGCATAACAATATTAATAAGGGGTATAACTACAATAGTAATGGGGTAATCACTAGTATTATAGGGACCCAACATACATAGTGGTTCCACCCAAGCACGGGAATCTATAACGCACTGCAAGAACCATGAAACAAGAAAGGAAGATTCAAAACTCTCCCTTCCAGGAATCTAAGAGACATGCCTCCACCCCAATTGTCAAGGGAATCCAAAGATCATCCATCTCCACTCTCCATATATCTAGGGAATCTAGAGACTACTACCCTCACTTGTGAGATGTTCTTCGAACCTTCCAATGCTCAACCAAATGAATTCTTGCTTCTCAGCTTCTATAGTAACATTGTGCTTTTGTTTTCCCCTTCTCAGTTACACTTAGATATTTTTCCTTCTTCCTTTTTCGTTGAATGTTCCTTCCCCTTACACACTCAACTGCGGTGGTCCTTTGGTTTTCTATGTAACCGTTTTAAATCTCTCTCCTCCTTGGTGCCCAACTTTCGTTGCTGCTTTTCGATTGGTCGTGGGGATTTTTTATGTCTTCTTCCCCAACCATGTTCCTATTGGTTGACTTGGATTGTGAGACCTTCTAATGTGACCCATCCTCTTCTTTAATTTTTTGTCTTATTTTGACTTACAGACTCATCCTAGGGAATATGGACTCTTTATCTTATTTCCTACCTAATTTATTGTTATAACCAATCTCATTTAATGAAACCTCTTCCAACTTTCATTGGTTGTAAGAAAAAATCAAGTTTTCCTCAAATCCCAAGTGTTTTCCTTTCTCAAAATTTAGAATTAGTGTCCCACTATTCGGGCATATTTTTCATTAAGATTACATAATTACAAGGTTTACAATGAGGGGGGTATTACCCAGGGGTTATCACAAACCCCTCTCCTTTGGAGGAGCATCATCCTCGGTGTTCTATAACCGAACAAAAAACCAAAAAATTCTTTAAAACCAAGCACAATTTATTTGGAGCTTACAATACATAACTCCATGTGACATTTATGCCTCCACTGCACTTGGAATTGCTTGATTGCTCTATTTCAGAGCATGAGTTGTCTCTGGCCTAGGATGCAAAGAGGTTATGGCTAGAACTCTCCCTTTGGTTCCATCTATAACACAGACCAATCAACTACATGATTAGCATCCTACACATATCTCTTAATCAAAGAAACATGGAAAACATCATGAACTTTTATTTATTATGGCAAGGCCAGCCTATAGGTCATCTTCCATATTATTTCAAGCACTTCAAATGGCTCACATAATTGTGGTGCCAACTTGGCACATGACCCAATTTTTATTGAATCCCTATTCGGTCTAATTCTCAGATAAACATGTTCCCCAACTTGGAACTCCTTATGAACTCTATTTTGGTTGGCATAACTCTTTTATTTGTCTTGTGCCACTTTTAAATTTCTTCTATTAGCTTGCATTTCTTGTTCCATGTCCTTCAACATATCATGGCCAATGAGTAACCTGCTAACCAGATGACTCTAGCAGATAAGAGTGTTGCAACTCCTACCATAAAGAGCTTCAAATGGGCTCATTTGTAGTGATTATTGGTATCAATTATTGTATGCAAATTCTACAAGTGGAAGTTATTCTTCCCACTTCCTTAGTTGATGCATCACATACATTCTTAGCATGTCTTCAAGTACCCTATTTTTCCTCTCTATTTTCCCATCGGTTTGTGGATGGTAAGCTATGCTCAAATCCAACTCTATTCCCAGTCTTGCAAATAATTCTTTCCAGAATCTTGAAGTAAATTTAAATTCTCTATTCGAGGCGATCTTCTTAAGAACCCCATGCAATCTCATGTTTTCCTTTATAAAATGTTAAGACACATCACATGTCAAATTAGTAGGCTTGATTTCCACAAAATGAGCCATTTTGCTCGATTTATTAACCATGACCATGATTGCATCATGATACTTGGAAGTTTTTGGCAGTCCTATCATGAAGTCCATTGAAATTACCTCCCATTTCCATTCCGGAACTAGGATAACCTCCAATAGATCAACTAGGTGCTTGCACTCAACCTTCATTTGCTGGAAATCCATGCATTTGTAAATGAATCAACCACTTCTCTTTTCAGATCAGGAAAATAATAGAATTTCTTGATTGTTGTTAGAGTATTTTGTTATCCTGGATGACCCGAATATGGCTTTGTATGAAGCTATTTTAATATTAGCTTCTTTAGATTACTATCATTTGGCACATATATTATATTCTTGAAGCTAATCAATCCATTTTCTAAGAGACAATATTCCTTGTCCTCTTCACCCTTAGACTTTTGCTGTAGATTTTCTTTTATCTGGTAATAATTTTCATCGCGCTTCCATGTATTTTTAATTATTTCTTATAGATCAATTCCATAAGAACTGATGGTGGTTACCTGACACATTGGCACTGTCCTGTTGAGTGCATCAACGACTCGGTATTTTTTTCCTTTTATGTACTTAATTCAGAAATCAAACTCGCTAAGTGTGGCAAACCACCTAGCTTTCCTGGCATTCACTTTGGGTTGCTCGAAAAAATTATTCAACCCTCCATGATCAATGATTAAAGTAAATCTCCTACCAAGGCAATAATGCCTCCACATTTTTAATGCATGGATGATGTCAAACAACTCCAAGTCATGAGTGACATACTTTTGATCATGCTTGTTCAACTTTCATAATTCATAACAAACCATTTTGCCTTCCTGCATTAAGACTCCACCAAGTCCCTCTTTCCAGGCATCTATGCACACCACAAAACCCTTATTAGGTTCTTTTATTCTGAGTACTAGTATATTGGTGAGAAATGGCTCATCTCCCGGAAGAAAATGTTGTAGCCTTCGCTTCTTTGTTAACTTCTCCCGACCCTCCTACATCCAAACCTTATATTTCCAAGTTTGTTAAAAAACTAGAAGATATCCCAGAAATCATTCTTCCTCACTTCCTTCCTCGTTTTGTAGCGCTCTCACTCTCTGAACGTGGATTGGTGGGACAGTTTACAGGACTATGGCCTTCTCCTCGATCAGTACAAAAGTGGATTGAAGGGAACCAATCCTCTTCAATCAGTGGATAAATCTCGATTAGGTTTGGTGGAAGAGGCTACTACACATTCCATCTTGAAACAAAAGAAGACAAAGACTTGATACTCATAAATGACCCATATTTCATGGACACTAAGGGCCTTTATTTAAACAGGTGGACACCAGATTTCGATCCAAAGTTGGATGTGCCAAATGTTGTGCCAGTCTGGGTGCGTCTCCCTCACCTCCCCCTCCATTGTTGGGGAGATAAATCATTCAAAGCAATAGGAAATGTAGTGGAAAATACATCAACATAATTGAGCCAAAGGAGAATATGCACGTGTGTGCAAGGATATGTGTTGAAGTAGACTTAGGAAAAGGCCTTCCAGAAGCAGTGAAGATCAAAGTCGACAGTCAGATGCACATTCAGTAGCTAGAATACAAACAAATCCCATTCAAGTGTAAAGTATGTCATGAATATGGTCATTTTTCGGTCCTCTCGAAGAGATTTTCATTCCCTCCTCTTCTCCTCCCACCTCACTGCATCTCCCTTTTCTTCCCTTTTCCATCCCCTCTGTTGAGCCTCAAACCTGCACCTTCCTATACACCCTCTCAGCCTTCTTTTTCCACTTACTTCATCCATCAAGCTGTTAAATCATTGCATTATAGTCTAAAAAGAGCTTCTGACATGGTTTTCTAACTATGCTTATGATTGTTGTTTGGTTTAGATTTTTGTTCAGGCAGCTGCGGAAACTTGTCAGTTTCCGCAGCCAGCACAGGATTCCGCAACTATTTTGTTAAAAGCTATGCTACAGGTGTCCTATGAAGAAACGAGCCACATGGGCAAGCTACAGGTGACGGGTACATGGAACGTGTCCCTTCAAATCAGCCAAATCATCCATAGAAGGTCACAGTCAACAAGGGTCAAAGGCAAAGCCAACCAAGGAATTTAGCAGTGGCACGTCTATGTTTTGAGCACGTGAAAGTTTACGTGGCATAGTCCTCAGCCCACGGAGACATCAGCACACCTGGAGATCATCCCCGTAACCTGAATCCAACAGCTACCACTCCGAAGATTTAATAGACATGATGACCGTTACGCTAGATCTCGGCTGAGGAAATCTACGTGTCTCTGGCAACGCAGTTAATAGCATAGGATTCAGTTAGTTAGTTTCAACACTTTTTCATTATAAATAACGCGTTGATGAACGTTGTGTAAAAAAGCTTTTGCGATGTAATTTTTGAATTGTTGCTATTATCACCCCACTGTACTCTGTTTTATATATGTTGCTGCTGCTTTAATACATGAGAAGACTACTTTCCTGAGTTCATTCTTGTGATTGTTCGTTGACTGGTTGAGGTGGCCGAGGGCCCCTGCACACTAAAGCCTTGTATAGTTTTCATTTGATTTTATTATGTTTCTGTTTTCATAATCATTAGTTTGTATATAACATGCTGTTTTGATGTTTTTAATTCACTGCTATTTACATTTTCACTTCTGTTTTCCTTATAGCTGTCAGCTGATCAATGTTTTTCTGCAGGTTTTCTTAGGCAGCCCGGGCAAATTTTCATCTTTTTGATAACTATTGACATATGAGATCATCTTGTCCTTCCTGCTAATTTTCATTTTCTAAAGTTTAATTCCAGCACTGTCCTTTTTCAAATTGTGTTTTGCTTATTTATTTTCTGCTATTTAGACATCATACTACTCATTTGTTTATGGTTTCTTTCTATAGTCAAGTGACTCTATTAGTAAGGAATCAAAATATTACTTATTGTAGTGTGATTTAGTTATCATATTGCTTAAACTTATTCATGATTGCTTCCCATAAGGTAGATTGAGCTGAAGGGTAAAGGATCAGAAGAGTTGAAGTAGTGTGATTAGTTTCCTTTATGCAATTTAATTTCTTGCCATTTAGATATCATATTGCTTAAACTTGTTCATGATTGCTTCCCACAAGGTAGATTGAGCTGAAGGGTAAAGGATCAGAAGAGTTGAAGTAGTGTGATTAGTTTCCTTTATACAATTTAATTTCTTGTCATTTAGATATCATATTGCTTAACTTGTTCATGATTGCTTCCCACAAGGTAGATTGAGCTGAAGGGTAAAGGATCAGAAGAGTTGAAAAAGTGTGAATTAGTTGCTTTGCTTTTAGTTTGAGTTGCTTTAAGTTCAGTTTTTACTTTCTTTTTCATTCAACAGCAAGGATACTAGGCCATTGTCATTAGTTCACTGTTTGATACATTTACTTCCTCTTAAGAATTGATTTCATTACAGTTGTTTTAAAGCTTTCTTTTTGAACACTTTTAAATTTGGGAAAATCACTGTAGAAACCACCATTACCATCCATACTTAACTTTCATTTTCGCCATCACACATTAGAAAAAAAATAAATCCAAAAACAAACTAAAAAAACTCAAAAACGACAAAAGACTAAGGAAATGGTTATCTTGTACATATAGTATACTTCACTTCGTCAGTTTACGAATCCCGGATTGACATTTTAAATAGCAATTTAGAACACACTAAATTGACCAAACATTTTTGCATCGTTGCCGGGGAAGTGAAATTAGGTAGCCAATTTCTTTAAAAAAAAAAAAAACAAGAAAATTTCAAGGAAGGAAAATTGATAACCTCTCAAAGTATGCTCTCCTCTTGCACTTAGTGTGATCTGGAGGATCAGAAAAGAGAAAGTTATTGGTTTAATAGTTTCTTGAGTATGCTCTCTTCTTGCACCTAGAGTGACCTGGAAGATCAGAAAGAGAATTATTAGCCCGATTTGAAGAAAAATAAAAATAAAAATGACATGCATAGAGCAAGAGATTCTAGGGGAAGGTTTTTAGCTAGAGCCAAGAGTTCGATTTTTACAACTCCTTCTACCTCAAGGAATAGACAAGAAACACCTCCATCATCTCCAACCTACACTCCTAGCCCTAGGACTCCGAATTCAAAAGACAGTAGATGAGTTAGGAGACTCTTCCTCACCATCCATCGAATCTGAATTAGGAAAAGATCCTTTCTTTTCTTCTACAGGGAGACACATTGTAATTGAAGAAGTAGAATCACCTGAGGAAGAAGAGGGAGAAATTCCTCCTCGTTCGCCATTAGTAGAGGAACCAGAGGACTCTGAAATCTCTGAGGAAACTACCATGACAGAAGAGGGAGTTAACGGATTTGGTAGAGGTAGAGGTAGAGGAGGGGGAGGAAATAATGGAGGAGGTAGAGGTAACAATGGGGGAAGTAGGGATGGAGATAACTCATTTGGATTTCCTATAGTCGATGAGGATTCTCGAGCAACAATGAAAAATATTTCACCATCTTTCCTCCCAAACTTTCATGGGTTAAGAAATGAAGATCCTGAAACATTTCTATTTGAGTTTGAGGTCGTGTGTCGAACCTATGATTATTTGGAAGACTCTCAAAAACTCAAATTGCTTCCTTCAACATTGAAAGGAGCTGCTTTGAAATGGTTCATGGGATTACTCACTCAATCCATTAGGACTTGGAATGATATGAAACAAACATTTTTGGATAGATACATGGATTATTGTATGCCTACCAACCACAAGGATGAAGTATTTAAAATGGTACAAAAAGAAGATGAAAACTTAGAGGATTTACTTGAAAGATTCCAATACAATCTGAAAAGAGCAAAAATGAGTAACTTAGATGAGGAGACCTTGAAAGCCCTTCTATTAAAATCCATTAGAGATGAATGGATAGATATTTTGAACATGATGGGAAAAGGAGACATATCTCAACTTCCACTTCATGACATAGCAGAACCGTGTGTCCATCTCTCAAGAGGAAAATCTAAAACTGGAAAAGGGCCTAGAGATCCTTCTCTCATCAGAGCAAACAAATTTGCAACTGGATCAGTAAGTAGGGCTGAGATTGGCAACATGCTTGATGAATTCAAAACTGATATCTTAGGGAGTCTTAGTGAGCAACTAGACACTCTTAAGATCCACAATAAGCAGAAAGCAGAAGCTGAAGCTTTAGCCATCTTTTGCCTAAAATGTAGAAAAAAACATGCTCTCAGGGAATGTCCCTTGGATGCAAAAGTTGTAGAAACACGTGTGATCTGTTCAGAGAATCATGAGACCAAGGATTGTCCTTCAATTCCTGGGCTCAAAGTTGTCTTTCAAGAAGATCCAAATACAATTGAGTCTCTCTGTTTTGTTGCAAGGAGACCTTGGCAGGGGCAACAAAATCAAGGGTTTAACAACTCTATGAACTTTCAACCCCCACCAAATTGGAATCCTTGGCAACAACCTTGCTCCCAACCTCGAAATCCTTTTCAATCATGGGTACAAGGTATGCAAAATCCTTATGGGAGATTTTCTCAATTTTATCAATATCCTCCATCTTTTCAAAACCAACAAACTCCACAACTTCCAAATCAAAACCCACAACTATCATTGCCATTTCAACAACAACAACCCTCTCAACAAAACCCAAATTCTCAACTCTTGCTTCCATTCCAACAAAAGTCAAATCAACTTCCTTCTCAGCCATTGCCAAACCCCAATAATAAAAACCCTCAAAATGCTTACATGATAGAAGGTCAACAATTTCCTACCTATATGATTGTTCCTCTCAATGATGTACAACTCAGATCTGGTAGAGTTCTAGATAAACCTTCTATAGATGCCCAAAATCAAAGCATTTCTGAGGAAGAATCTCTTGAAGCTAATAAGGGTTCTGAAGCATCTCTTCAAAACCCAAACACTCAGACAGAAAAAGAAAAAGAGCTAACCCCCACAACTCCTATAGTTGAGCAACCTGCATCTTCATCCACACCTCCTTTTCCTGAAAGATTACAAATTGACAAAGGGGTGGAAAAACAAATCTTGTTGCCTCACTATGATTTTCTAGATGAATTGAAGAATGTCTGTATCAAGATTCCCTTATTACAAGCCATTAAAGAGATTCCTATTCTAGCAAAAACAATAAAGGAGTTGAGTCTTAAAAGACCAGGAAGGAAACCTAGAGATACAAGAAAAATCCACCTGGTAGGGAAAATTGCAGACATCATGATGGGAAAAATTACTATGCAGAAGTATGTAGATCCCAGTAGTCCAATTGTCAAAACACATATCAATGGGGTAGAAATTCCAAATACTTTGATTTATTTAGGGGCTGCTATCAACATTATGAGTAGACAGACTATGCAACAACTGAAACTTCCTAATCTTCTCTTTACACCTACTTTACTGCAACTTGCAGATCGATCAATTCTTAAAACAGATGGTGTATTAGAAGACATTTCAGTCTCCTTAGACTCTTGGGAATATCCAGTGGATTTCATGATTTTAACTCCCAAGAGTAATTTAGGAGGACATCCTCTCATCTTAGGAAGACCTTGGCTAGCCACAGCCGATGCTTTCATCAGTTGTAGGTCCTGGGATATGTATATTTCTGATGGTAATTCGACAAAGAAATTCAATCTGTATCCTCCAGCAAAAGCAATTACAGAAATAAGAGATAATGAGTGGATTGATGATGAAGATAATATACAACTTGTCTTTACCATTTCTAAAGTCAGTGAAGATAGTCAAATTTTGAACACATTAGAAAATTTTGAAACATCTTCAGAATATGACCACACACAATTTCAGTTAGATTTTGACATTGAGTTTCTATCATCTAGACAAATGTCTCTTTTCTCTATGGAAGAATTTGGTAGTTCCGCCATTGAGATCTTCCCAGGAAAAACATTGAATATCAACAAAAATTTGGAAATATCACAACAGGAAGAACTAACCAAAATCTTGCAAAAACATTCTACTGCATTTGCATGGGAGTATACCGATATGAAAGGTATTGACCCTAAGACTTGCATTCATCACATCTACTTTGAGGAAAACAGTAGACCAATCAGACAACCTCAGAGAAGGATGAATCCAAACCTTAGGGAGATAGTGAAAGAAGAGCTCCAAAAGTTACTTAATGTGAACTTCATTTATCCAATTTCAGATAGCCGACGGGTTTCTCCTTTGGTTATAGTACCTAAAAAGAATGGTAAATGGAGGGTATGCATTGATTACAGAGAATTGAACAAAGCAACTTTGAAGGATCACTTTCCTTTACCCTTTATCGATCAGGTATTAGATACTTTAGCAGGCAAAAAGTATTTTTCATTTTTGGATGGTTTTAGTGGTTACAATCAGATTCAGGTAGCACCTGAAGATCAGAACAAGACCACATTTACCTGTCCATGGGGAACTTTTTCTTATCGAGTACTTCCTTTTGGATTATGTAATGCACCCGCAACATTTCAAAGGGCAGTACTAGGAATCTTTTCTGATCTAATCCATGATTGTGTAGAGGTTTATATGGATGATTTTACAGTTTATGGTAATTCGTTTGAAGAGGCATTAGAGAATTTGGAAAAAGTCCTTATAAGATGTAAAGAAACAAACCTATCATTAAGTCATGAAAAATGCTTTATGATGTTTACTGAAGGGATTGTTTTAGGACATCATATTTCAGGAGATGGGATTAAAGTTGATAGATCAAAAGTTGAAGTCATCTCCAAGTTGCCTATTCCAAATTGTCAAAAAAATGTTAGAAGTTTTCTTGGATTTACTGGATACTATATAAGATTTATTGAAAACTTCACCAAAATAGCATCTCCACTCTTCAAATTACTTACAAAAGATTGTGAATTCAAATGGGATCCTGATTGTCAATCTGCATTTGAAACTTTGAAAACAAGAATATCTGAAGCACCCATTTTGAGAGGTCCAAATTGGAAACTTCTTTTCCATATTTCCACAGATGCTTCAGATACAGCTCTAGGAGTTGTGTTGGGACAAAAGGATTTAATTCCTTATGCCATTTACTACACCAGTAAAAATTTGACTCCCACTGAGTTAAACTATACTGTGACTGAGAAATAGTTCTTAGTTGTTGTTCATGCAATCAATAAGTTTAGACACTATATAATCGGCTATGAAACTTTTGTCCATACTGATCATTCTGCAATTAGATATTTCATGAATAAACCTGTTACTAATGGCAGAGTTACAAGATGGCTCTTACTTTTACAAGAATTCAATATTACTGTGTTGGATAGACCAGGGAAACAAAATACAGTAGCTGATTTCTTGTCTAGAATCCAAAATACTAACGAAGATTCGCCTGTAGAGGATAAGTTTCCAGATGAATATTTGTTTGCAGTAACTACTAAGACTCCTTGGTATGTAGATATTGCTAACTATTTGGTTACAGGGAAGCTACCTCCACATCTATTTCCTGGTGAAAAAAGAAAAATTATTCAGGAAAGTTCAAGTTATTCATGGATTTCTAATGAATTGTTTAAAACAGGGCTAGATTGTGTGATCATAAGATGTGTTCGGGAAGATGAAATGCCTGACATCCTCAAGGCATGTCATGATGAACCATGCGGTGAACACTTTTCTGACAAAAGGACGGCCTATAAAATCCTTTCTTTAGGATATTATTGGCCTTCCCTTTTCAAAGATGCAAAACAATATGTCAGAAGGTGTGACAGCTGACAAAGAGTTGGGAGACCGACTCTTTCAAATGAAATGCCATTACAACCACAGGTACTCATCGAACCCTTTGAAAAATGGGCTTTAGATTTCATTGGACCCATTAATCCACCATCTAAACAAAAGAAATATATATTGGTATGCACTGATTATGTCACTAAATGGGTAGAAGCCAAAGCATTGCCTTCTGCCACTGAAAATTCAGTTGTTCAATTTTTTTTTGAGGATATTTTTACGCGTTTTGGTGTCCCAAGAGAAATTGTGACAGATCAAGGAAGTCAATTTACATCTAACTTGATGGAGAAGTTGATGGAAGAATACAAAATCAAGCACAGAAAATCTACTCCTTACCATCTGCAAGCAAATGGCCAAGTGGAGTCTATAAACAAAGTTCTTGAAAGAATCATCACCAAAACTGTTCATCTACACAGAAAAGATTGGGCAGAAAGGCTTCCTGAAGCCTTATGGGCCTACAGAACTACATGGAGGAACACAACAGGACATTCTCCCTATGAACTTGTTTATGGGAAAAAGGTCCTGCTCCCCATTGAGTTTCAAGTCAAGACTTTCAAGATGGTAGTCCAGTAGGGGATGAATCTATCAGAAGCCCAAAAGCACAGAATGGAGCAGCTGAATGAGCTAGATGAGATCAGACAAGATGCAATTTTAAGGACTGATCTAGTTCAACATCAAAGAGCTAAGTGGCATGACAGATATATCAAAGAGAGAAAGTTTCAAGAGGGAGATTGGGTGTTATTGTTTGATTCCAAGTTTAAAGACTTCAAAGGAAAATTTCAGACTCATTGGCTTGGGCCATATGAGATTGACAAAGTCTTTAACAATGGAACGGTAAGAATCAAGACTATTGATGAATTTCAAACCCCTCTCATTGTGAATGGCCACCGATTGAAAATTTATCATAAGCCACTCTCAAAAGAGGAATTTATCAAAATGTTCCAGGAGAATTCTGCAATAAGGTTGGTGGAGAAGAATCCTTCTCCCCCATCGGCCTAGCCTTTGTTTCTTTCAGTAAAAAAATAAATAAATAAATAATCGTATAAGCCTGAAAGCCAATCATAGATTGGCGGTCTTATACAGAAAATGTAGAGTGAAAATCAGGGACACCTGACACTCTATATTTTCCGGAAAAAAAAAAAAAAAAAAAATCTCCTTTCCTTCTCTTTCCATCTTCACTCCATCTCATTTGCCATTTCACTTCACCTCCATCTCATTCTCATTTCCATTTCACTTCACTCCACTTCATTTTCATTTCATTCCACTCATTCCATTTCATTTCATCAATAAAAGTCCCTTTCAGGACTATTTTCATTCAGTTAGTTCTTCTCTAACTATCTTTGTGCAGTTAAGGGGGTGTTGTCTCAGTTTCCGCAGCTGGAAACCGTTTCCGCAGCCAGAAGCAGTTTCCGCAGCCAAAAACGATTTCCGCAGCCAGCATCACTCTGTTTTCAAATTTACAGTCAACTGTTAGTACAATAATCATGAAATGCAGGTGTAATTGAGCTAAAGACATGGGACATCTCCAAGACATCAAGGAAGAGCAATTGGTTAGAAGCCTTGAGCAAGAAATGACAAAGTTTCCAAAGGTATGATAAAAAATCCTTATCAAATAACAATTCAAGTCATAATTACGCATAGTTATCAAACCATAACAAGTTCTACTATGTGCAATGATTTGATACGATAGCTCCACTACCACTCCTATTCCACGATATCACTCCACACACCTTGCATTCATTTCTCCAACGGTCTCATGATTATTCCGAGTTTAAACTCAAGACTAACTGCACTTCCATTTATTACCCGTACTCTTGAGACGTGACCTATTGTGTTACGGTTCTTCTTAGCCGTAATTTTCGCAGTCGTCTGTTGAGACGTGTAAAAATTTCATACACAGTTATCCGATTCAAAAGAACCCCGACGTTACTCCATTCGTTTACCACTCCACTAATACCATACTCCTCGCATGCATCCACATTTTATTTTGAACTTGTTTACTGCTGCTCACCCTCGGTTCCTCCGGTAATTCAGGTACTTCCATTCCCTGTTCTCCATTTCCGACTACAACCACTACAGTTTGTTCTCCATTTCCGACTGCAGCCACTACAGTTTGCTCTAAACCCCGACTGCAGCCACTACAGTTGTTCTAAACCCCGATTGTAGCCACTACAGTCTATCTTAAAACCTGTAACCGAGCCATTTTTTCTGAACCCTCACACGCAGAAGAACTCTCAGTTGGAATTTAAAACAGAGGATGGGAAAATTACTGAGAGCCGAGCCGGAAGGACCGAAATACTTGGAGGGTTGTCCTCAAACTAAGGAATTGCCGAAGAAAGCCAGATGTCTACGATTTATCCAAAAGTTTAAAGGCCACAACAAGGAGGTGACCAAAGCTTTTGCGCGGTCTTTTGATGGACAAACAGTGGAGATTGGAGACTTAAAGTTTACAGTGACTGAGGCCACAGTAGCAGCTGCCACAGGCCTACCTCAAGAAGGTGAAAGGTGGTTTAAAAATAGAAGTGTGGACGATCAGATATGGAGAATCATGCTACAAAACCAAGGTATGGATACCACCATATTTACAAGAGGCATCCCTGTTCATGCACTAAAAGAGAAATGGTCTAGTCTACTGTTAGTCATCCAGAAATTTATCACGTGTGAAGGTCGTTTTGGTTCTATGTATATGTATCATGCTAGACTGATGATGAATTTCCTAGAGGGTCACACTCTTAATTTGCCTCATTTTCTGCTATTGAGTTTGAAAAAGATGAGTTTTACAGTTCAAAAACACGTAGGCAACATTGAACCTCATCTCTACCATCATGGACTCATAAAAATTCTTATTGAGGACCAGTTGAAGAAAACTAAGGATACTTGGGAGCAATTCTTGACAAGAAACTACTTCCAAGAGCCGTCTGAGGCCTCTGGAAGCAGTCCACCAAAGATTCCAAGGAAAAGTAGGAGGAAAGAAAAGAACATTACAGTCCAAGACTCCCCTACAATAGAAATTCAAGAAACTGTCCAAAAAGAAGAAGAAGATAGAGCTAAAAATAAGAAACAGAAGAAAGAAAAAGGCAAAGGAACCATTAAAGAAGTCTATCCATCCCCTAAGCAATCCATAGAGGAGGATTATCAACCTCTGTCAGAAAGATTAGTACATCTTCAGGCTGCTGCTATAGCAAAGAAAAAGCAAAAAGGAAAACAGAGTGCACAAGAGAAGAGTACTAGTCCATACTTAAGGAGGAGCACTAGGCTAAAAGGAAAGGTGAATAAAACCCAAGAAAAACAGCCTCACTTTATTGATTTAGGTGAAGAGACACTTGAGAAATCTCCAGCTCAGCCAAGCATTGAACCAAGTCCTCCACATGATGAAAGCCCTTTTCGGCCGGAAAGAGAGAGCAGTCCTCCTCCTCCACCAGATTTTGAGCTTAGTCCGAGAAAGACACCTGAGGTAGATCCTAATCAGTAAGAGGTATATAACTACCTGTAATCCTTAGAACAATCAGCTGCAGGACCGAGTACTACTCTGCCACTAGATGCACAAGTTCAGTCTTTGAAACAGGAAGTATTTGAATTAGAAGTCCTAAATAGGCATATCAAACAGGAAAATGAAGCACTCAAAGAGCAGAGCAAGGTAGACAAGATTGTCCATGACAACACTATGCTCCATTTAGGACTGTGGCAAAAGAAAAATAGGAAGCCGAAGAAAAAGTGCAAAAAGTTAAGCAGAGCATTAATTAATCTCAAGTTCAAATGTCTAGTCAGGAAACCTAGGATGATGTTAGCATCAAAGAAGAAGAAAAGAGGGCTAGATGTCCTAGCAGAAGCCTCAGAGCATATGGATTAGAGGGAAATAACTAAATTTTGGTTGCATGAGGACATGCAACACCTTCACAGTGGGGGTATGTTGAGCCTCAAACCTGTACCTTCCTATACACCCTCTCAGCCTTCTATTTCCACTTACTTCATCCATCAAGCTGTTAAATCATTGCATTATAGTCTAAAAAGTGCTTCTGACATGGTTTTCTAACTATGCTTATGACTATTGTTTGGTTTAGATTTTTGTTCAGGCAGCTGCGGAAACTGACATTCCGCAGCCAGCACAGGATTCCGCAGCTATTTTGTTAAAAGCTATGCTACAGGTGTCCTATGAAGAAACGAGCCACATGGGCAAGCTACAGGTGACGGTTACATGGAACGTGTCCCTTCAAATCAGCCAAATCATCCATAGAAGGTCACAGTCAACAAGGGTCAAAGGCAAAGCCAACCAAGGAATTTAGCGGTGGCACGTCTCTGTTTTGAGCACGTGAAAGTTTACGTGGCTCAGTCCTCAGCCCACGGAGACATCGGCACACCTGGAGATCATCCCCGTAACCTGAATCCAATAGATACCACTCCGAAGATTTAATAGACATGATGACCGTTACACTAGATCTCGGCTGAGGAGATCTACGTGTCTCTGGCAACGCAGTTAATAGCATAGGATTCAGTTAGTTAGTTTCAACACTTTTTCATTATAAATAACGCGTTGATGAACGCTGTGTAAAAGCTTTTGCGATGTAATTTTTGAACTGTTGCTATTATCACCCCACTGTACTCTGTTTTATATATGTTGCTGCTGCTTTAATACATGAGAAGACTACTTTCCTGAGTTCATTCTTGTGACTGTTCGTTGACTGGCTGAGGTGGCAGAGGGCCCCTGCGCACTAAAGCCCTGTATAGTTTTCATTTGATTTTATTATGTTTCTGTTTTCATAATCATTAGCTTGTATATAACATGTTGTTTTGATGTTTTTAATTCACTGCTATTTACATTTTCACTTCTGTTTTCCTTATAGCTGTCAGCTGATCAATGTTTTTCTGCAAGTTTTCTTAGGCAGCCCGGGCAAATTTTCATCTTTTTGATAACTATTGACATATGAGATCATCTTGTCCTTCCTGCTAATTTTCATTTTCTAAAGTTTAATTCCAGCACTGTCCTTTTTCAAATTGTGTTTTGCTTATTTATTTTCTGCTACTTAGACATCATACTACTCATTTGTTTATGGTTTCTTTCTATAGTCAAGTGACTCTATTAGTAAGGAATCAGAATATTACTTATTGTAGTGTGATTTAGTTATCATATTGCTTAAACTTATTCATGATTGCTTCCCATAAGGTAGATTGAGCTGAAGGGTAAAGGATCAGAAGAGTTGAAGTAGTGTGATTAGTTTCCTTTATGCAATTTAATTTCTTGCCATTTAGATATCATATAGCTTAAACTTGTTCATGATTGCTTCCCACAAGGTAGATTGAGCTGAAGGGTAAAGGATCAGAAGAGTTGAAGTAGTGTGATTAGTTTCCTTTATACAATTTAATTTCTTGTCATTTAGATATCATATTGCTTAACTTGTTCAAGATTGCTTCCCACAAGGTAGATTGAGCTTAAGGGTAAAGGATCAGAAGAGTTGAAGTAGTGTGTATTAGTTGCTTTGCTTTTAGTTTGAGTTGCTTTAAGTTCAGTTTTTACTTTCTTTTTCATTCAGCAGCAAGGATACTGGGCCATTGTCATTAGTTCACTGTTGGATACATTTACTTCCTCTTAAGAATTGATTTCATTACAGTTGTTTTAAAGCTTTCTTTTTGAACACTTTTAAATTTGGGAAAATCACTGTAGAAACCACCATTACCATCCATACTTAACTTTCATTTTCGCCATCACACATTAGAAAAAAATAAATCCAAAAACAAACTAAAAAAACTCAAAAACGACAAAAGACTAAGGAAATGGTTATCTTGTACATATAGTACACTTCACTTCGTCAGTTTACGAATCCCGAATTGACATTTTAAATAGCAATTTAGAACACACTAAATTGACCAAACACCCTCCCACCCCAATCTCCCCCTTAGCCCCCTCCCTCTTTCTTTTGATCAAATCCTAACAAGGAACCAGTCCAAAGATTCATTATTCTCCCTTGACCATAAAAAAAAAAACAAGGAAGAAAGACAAACAAAGAACTAAGAGATGAAGTTGCAGCAAAGGATATGGCTATGGGTACTCAATAGCCTAGATTCCTTCCTCGAAAATAACACAGGAAATATGGAGAAAACCCCCCATCCTTCCAGAGGAAAAGGACCCTCTACCTCCAACCAAAATAAATAATCAGTCTAGTCTCCTGGAACTGTCAAGGAAAAGGAAACACATTGAAATTCAATGCAATCAAAGACTTATTAGCAATGGAAAATCCAGACATCCTCATGATACAAGAGTCCAAAATAAATGAACAAGAATCTGGGAAAATGATGCAAAAAATATGGAACTGTGAAGGCTCATCTCTCCAACAACAGGGGCCTCGGGAGGTATTTGCACTCTGTGGAGGAAAGGAAAATGGGAATTAGTACATCAACTAAAAGATCAACATTGGATTAAAAATTACCTAAGAAATAAAACCACTGATGAGCAATACTGCATGATTAATATCTATGCGTCAAATCACTATAGAGAGAAAGAAGTATGCTAGAATTCTCTCAAAGATATCTTATCCCAGGTACAAAATAGAAGCATCATAGTTGGAGGAGACCTCAACTTAGTCTTGAATGCTAATGAGAAGTTTGGATGATCCTTTCATGTTGATCCATCAAGGGACTCCATTGAAAACATTATGGAATCCTATAACCTATTGGATATTCCTCCCTATAACAAAAAATATACATGGATCAATAAAAGAAATGGCAAAAGCAATATAAAAGAAAGGCTAAACTGTATCCTAATCCATGATAATATATTAACAAACTTCAGCTCAATCATTTCTAGAACAGTGCACACTTCAACTTCTGATCATAAGGCAATGGTAATCTCCCTAGAGAATATAGGGAATCTGGGACCTATACCATTTCGATATTGCCCTTTGTGGAATAATAACGAGAAAGTTAAAAAATTAACAGTAGAGGTATGGTCCCAAAAGATTATAGGTTCTCCAAATTTTGTTTGGGAAACCTAACTAAAAATCTCGAGGAATGAAATGAAAATATGGGCCAAGAATAATCATAAAGAGACTTAGAAAAGGAAGACATAATTATTAAAAAAAATGGAAACAGTTCAAGAAACAAAACAACACTTGGAAGAAACAAAAGAAATCCAATATAAGGAAAATAAACTTTATTGGGAAATATATAGAGAGAATAGAGGAGAGGAAGAGGAATGGAGATTAAAATCTTGCAACCTCTGGTTGAAGGCGGGAGATAAAAACACAACCTTCTTTCACAATTCAACAAAGATGTGTAGAATCATAAATAAGATTGACAGTATAAAGGTTGAAGAAGACATAGAAATCAGAGGTCAAGAAGCATTGAAAAAGGAAGCTTACAACCATTTCAAAAAGCTTCTAACAACAAATTCAGCAAATTCAGACTATGGAACCTTCATCCAACATATTCCCAATAAAATAAGTGAAGAAATCAACTTTTAAATCACTAAAGAAGTCAATGAGAATGAGATCCAATCAGCTGTGTGGGACCTTCATCCAGACAAGTCACCTGGCCCCAATGTATTTTCCATTGCATTCTATTGTTTCAATTGGCACATTATCAAAAAACATTTTATAAGAATGATAAGAAATGTTTTTAGGAAAAAGAAGTTAGGAGGTTTCACCAACTCTTCTTATCTTTCTCTTGTCCCACAAGAGGCAAGACCCTCCACATTCAGTCGATTCCGACCAATCTCCTTGTGTAATTCCTCTTATAAAATAATCACAAAAATCCTAGCCAATCGAATAAAGCCTCTCCTCCATGATCTAATCTCAGAAAACCAAGGAGGATTCGTGCCTAACAGAGAAATCCTAGACAATATTATGATAGTCCAAGAAGCACTGCACTCAAGTGTATCAAGGAAAGAGCAGGGCATCATTATAAAATTAGATATGGAAAACACATTTGATAGAGTTAATCTATCCTTCCTATAAGCAATCCTCAAGAAATTTGGATTCTCAAGTGAGATAATAGAAGTAATCAGAGCTTACATAGTAGGACCATGGATCGCCCCTCTGATCAATGGAAGGCCGAGTGAGTTCTTCCAAAGTTCTCGAGGATTGAGACAAGGATGCCCCTTATCTCCATTTCTTTATATAATAATGGCAGACTCGTTGAGTAGAACTCTTGAAAAGTGCAGAAGAGAACGCACATTAACTGGCCTCTCTATAACCTCTGGAGTTAAAAGCATCAATCACTCATTATTTGCAGATGATACACTATTGATGGGAGGGGCTTCTTGCATAGTAGCCCAAAGGATAAAAAAAGTGCTGAATAATTTCATGGAGGTTTTAGGAGGACTCCTAAACAAAAAAAAATGTAGAATGTATGGTTGGAATGCGCTTCCACGCGCTATTCAACAAATATCTCAGATTTTGGACATTCCCTTTCAAGCAAGATAGAGTCATTTCCTCTCTCTAGGCCTCCTTATATCTAAAAAAAGTGTGAAGACAGAACTTTGGAACAACCACATTGAGAAAATGAAAAAAAAAGATACAAAATTGGGGGATGAATTGGCTCAATTTAGCAGGTAGAGTGATCTTAATTAATTCAATGCTCACAGCTCTCCCAATCTATCAATTTGCAGCAATTTTAGCACCTGCTAGCATACACAAGCAAATAGAGTTAATAGTAATGGATTTCTATGGCAAGGAGGGAAATATGATTAAAAAAAGTTCAGCATAATAAAATGGGATCAAGTAACCTTGCCATATGAAAAAGGAGGTTTGTCCATAAGACTCCCTACTCATTTGAATTTGGCTCTGGGGACAAAAATAACATGGAGGATTATCACAGGGAAGGACTGCTGGTGGAAACAAGTCTTGGAATCTAAGTATATGAATCATGCTCGATCTCTCCTTCTAGAAGAAGGCACCTTGATCAGGCCATGCTCTCAAGTTTGGAAACTAGTTAAAAAAGTTCTCCCTCTCCTCAAGGAGCACACATCTAAACTCATTGGGAATGGAAAAGGTACTAAATTATGGGAAGATAGAATAATGGGGAACCCTCCCCTAGCCACTCATTCAAATCTCCAAAATTTAAGAAGATGGATGAGCTCAAAGGGAATAATCACACTGGAAGCAATCTCTCTTTGGCAAAACAGTAATTGGGCAGATTGGAAGATCCCCATCCTCCCTCAAAACCTCAAAAAACAATGGGACTCTTTAATCATCCTTCTCAAGGGAGCTACTCCAATTAATCAAGATTCCTAATATTCATTTATATGGGATCCTAATGGAGGAGAGTATTCAGTGAAATCAAGATATTTGACTATTCAAGCACAACAAGATAAACAAGATTGGGCACCTTGGAGAACGGTGTGGAAAACTGAAATCTTGCCAAAGGTAAAAATATTCATCTAGAATCTACTAAAAGGAAAAGTCCTAACTGTGGATAACCTAAAAAAAAAAAGATTTTCAGGGCCCTCCAGGTGCCCTTTGTGCTTAATGGCTAAAGAAAGCATTCAACACCGATTTCTCAATTGTCCCTTTGAATAAGAATGTTGGAACCTCCTAGTAAGTCCACTGGAGATCGATCTGAATCTATCTCGGCCTTTTAAAGACTTATTTATAGCTTGGAAAAGGGAATATCCCTACACTCTTAGAAAAACCACTCCATCAAAAGGTATTGGACAAGTCTCCATTCCTTCATGTGATGGCAACTTTGGTTAGCAAGAAACCAACAAATTTGCAATGAACACCCTCCAGTGATCGACAAAGTATTGTCTAGGACTTGGGGTCTTACATCTGAATTCCTATCTTCAAAAGGAATGAAACCAATTGACACTAATAAGATACGGCAAGCGGAGAGAAGTTGGACCAACTATGCAATTAGTAGGCCTAATTGGCCAAGCACCCCCAATTTAAAGCCAACACTTCAGAATTGGAAAATTAGGCTAAAAAATGAAGAAGTCATCATTTGGATGAAAAATTTAAACAGACCCTGCCTTTTTTTTTATGGCGCTTCAAAGGAAAATCTAGGCAAAGCAGGAGCTGGTGGCATCCTCCTAGAACCAGGTGGAATTAACCCTATCACCTATGAATGGGGACTTGGGAAAAACACAAACAACAGGGCAGAGGCCTACGGTATGTTGTTGGGCACAATCATCCTAAGAAAAAGGAATATTCAGAATCTAGTCATAATGGGTGACTCGACTATAATCATTCAAGATATGGTTAAAAGAAGCAACCCAACAAATGTTTCTTTGTGCCAATCCATAACAAGAATCAGACAAAATCTGTTAAATTTGGGCCATGTTTCCTTCAAGCACATTCTAAGAGAAAACAACAACTCAGCTGACACCCAGGCCAACTCGGCAGTGGCAAGGCCTCCTGGTGAATCTCGTATTCTTCATGACATTATACATATTCCAATTCCATAAAATATCCTTCATACCAATCATGTCATTGTCACATCGATATATGGATAGGAATTTGACTAAAGCTATAAATAATCCTCCTTCTCTAAAAATAGATCTCTCTCAAATCCTTCTCGTACCCCTCTCCCGCTCCAAGTCTGAAGAGCTCCCTCAGTTTTCTCGTGACTCCTCATCGACCTTATCCTCTCCTTATCCTATCCTTTGTTTTCTCCTTTATATTTGCCTCTCTTTCGCTACATCCTTCATCTTCTGTCGTGGCTTCCTCTTCGCGCATCAACCTCCCTTTGCTTCTCTGTTTTCCTTTCTCTCCCTCTCCCGCAGGCCTGCTTTCAATCTATCCAACATCCCTCACGTTCTTTTGCTTGTCTCATCGACTCCAAGCTGCTCTCTACCTCATCTCTCATCCTCTGTCATCTTATTCAATATCTACCAAGAGGGAGCACTCTCTGCGGATCTCTCATCCTCCTCCCTGTCAAAGCGATCCCTTGTTATCTCCAGACATCAGAGAAGAGCTAAGCCATCGCTCTACTCAACAATGGAAATGAATCCTCTTGATAGAGCTTCCGAAAATGACAAGTGTGTAGTATGTAGAGAAAATAAATTTATGATAGATCAGCTCTGCGAAACAATGAAGGATATAAGGCAGCAATCGAAGTCAGAGAATTCTTTTATGATAAGGCATCTTACTGAGCAGAATATTGAAATTGCTTCGCTCAAGAACAAGTGCTCACACCTTGAGGAATCAATCAACTATCTCAAGGGACTCATCATAAACCAAATTGGAGAGAACTCAAACTACCAGTGTAGCAGGATCAAGTCTCAGCAAAAACCATTAGTCAACCAGTTCTAGAAGATCACAACAGTGATACTAATGCAACATTCTCAACAATTATCATAAGTTTTTCACATGTTATGTAAATGTAATTTTTTTCTTAATCAGTTTGTAAGATAGTATAAGCATAATGTAGTAGGAAATCCGAGCAATTTTGGATCCAATGCTCGGGGTATTCGGGACTGCGCTCCCTCTTCTTCCTCTAAAAGTGAGTTAATCTCCAAAAAACTATCTGTAATGGGAGCTTGCTCCATTTTCCTTTTGGAATAGAAATCTCAATATCCGAACTTGTTAAAAAAAAAATTGTAGGTGCATATTTAAGCCAAAAGGGCACTACAACAAACTCATAATTCCCATACCTCGTTTGGAAGGTGGTTTTATATATGTCTTCGTCTTTAATGCACACTTGATGATATCCATATCTTAAATCGATCTTAGAAAATATTGTTTCTCCTCTTAATTGATCAAATAGATCGTCGATTCGTGGTAAGGAAAAAGTTGTTCTTAATGGTTACTTTACTCAATTCCCTGTGATCGATGCACAACCTTAGTGTGCCATCCTTTTTCTTTGCAAATAAGACTGGTGCTCCCCATGGCGACACACCTGGCCTTATGTAACCCTTGTCCAACATCCCCCAGAGCTGCAATGCCAGCTCAATTAATTCTGGAGTGCTCATTATGTATGGAGCCTTGGTTACTGGTGGTATCCCTGGTAGGAATTCAATAGAAAAATCCACCTCTCTGTGAGGAGGCAAACCTAACATCTCTTCAGGAAATACAACTTGAAATTGGTTTAAGATGGGATACTTCATTAGAATGTCCTGGTCATCCCCTTCATTGTTGCCATTAGGATCAACACTGTTAATAATTTGAACAACAAATAAAATTCATCCTTTCCTACTACTTCTTTTGGCTTGCATAACTGTAGTCAACCTTATTGATGTGGGTTTTAATTTTCCCCACAGTATCCTCCTTTCTCTAGACTCATCTAAGCACTTGGATTCCTTCTCAAAGAAATCTAGCTTGGTGCGATGCATATACAACTAGTCCATTCTTAACAATACATTGTACAATCCTAATTGAAATACATTAAAATTTTCTACTATTGGCATGCCACTCACCTAAAACGGGCATACTTTTCCCCAATACTCGACTCTTTTCCTTGCTCTTGTCGCTAATTTCACTAACCGTGATTCTTCATGAGGTTACTTAGCCAATTGGAACTTCTTTACGATTTTTGGGCTAACATAATTGTAGTTAGACCCTGAGTCAATTAAAATAGAAATGGCTTTGTCATGAATCTTACCTTCCATCTCGATTATGGAGGCTTGGTGGTTGATTTTCATGTTATCTAGCATTGCATAGATCTTGGGCATACTTTGAGGCATGCCCCCCACCGTCCGGGCTTCCTGTGCATTGTAAAGTGGTGGCACATTGTCCCTCTATTTTGGACATTCTCTTTTGAGATGATTTCCTCTGCATGTTCAACATTTCAATGATTCCTTGGCATTGCCTCTGCTTTGCTCTCCCATAGGCTGAATTGCATGACCCTTTTCAGCTAAATTAAATTTTGGTTGTGGTCAACCTTGATTAGCTAAGGTTGCACCTTTTCTATTGCCAAAGGCTTACAACCTTCCTTCTCTCCTATACTATTTTCCTTTACTCTTCATGTTGCACTTCGTCATCCGATCGTTCTTGAACTCATGCTTGTGTGTTGATTGCTCATAGTAGCGTTTTAACTTCCTAATTGCATCCTTTAATGTCTGTTGTTCATCGAATTCAATTCGACCTTCTACTGACAAAGGTATCCTACAGATAAACCTCTGAATCTTCGTCTTCTCATCCTTGAGATAAGGCACGTATCTCAACAGTTCCCAAAACTTTGTGACATACTCCTCTTCTAACATTTGTCCCATTATGAGCTCATAAAAATCCTTTTCCTTGTTGTCATAATATCTATCTGACATGTATTTCCTTCTGAAATGCCTCTCAAATTCTTTCCATGACAACTTCTCTTCACTTATATTTTTCACATTTTTAATGTCTTCCCACCAAATGTATACCTTTCCTTTCAAGCTAAAGGTAGCAACATTTTCCTTCATATTATCTGAATAGTTATGAATTCTAAAAACCTTTTTCATCCCAAGGATCCATGCTGCAACATCCTCTGATTTCTTCACCTCACCATCAAATGTAGGAGGTTTGGCTTTCTTGAACTCCTTTGGCACATATTCCATCTCCTTCCCTTTGTCATGACAATGATGATGATGTCTATGAACATCAATGGATTGTTTCCTATGGTAGCTTTTCCTCTTTTCAAAGGTATTCAATTGAGTACCTCCTCTTACATTGTCCTCACTTGACAACCTGCTCCTTTTCTTTGATCTATTCTCATATGCTCCATCAATATTTTCTTCTTGTTTTGTAGAATTCTATCTGCCATTATGGTTAACTCCTAACTCATGTTGCTTTTACTTCTATAAGTATGAAAGGCTTTGCAGTATAATTTCATTCACTTCCACTTGCCTCTCTTGTGCCCTGACAATCCTTTCATTGTTCGCCTTGCAACTTCTTATTTCAACCCTTAAGCTTCTTAGTGTGTCCATCTAGTCAGGAGAGCTTGTCTCTCCTCTCTTTTCCATTGATTCTTCCTCTTCATATCCATGTTGTGACCTGTTAGTGTTGTACTGGACCATTCCAATCCTCATCTCTTCTAGCTTGTGGTGTCTCCTTAGGTGCTATCATACACATACATAACTTGTTAGAGTAAACAAAATTCAAATGCATAACTTAACCATTACCATGGCTTGTATTGAGAGTCTGTTAAGATAGGGCTTGTTGAAACGACACTTCAAGTTAGTAAATCCAAGTCAACAATAGTATATCAAACCATTAACACCATGCTACATGCATAAATCACAATGGAACCACCTCAAGCAACTCATATAGTCAATCCAAACAACCATAAGGCTTTTTAACACTTATGACACTACTCTAAAGTCTCACTTAGTCTCCAAAGGTCCAACGTTGAACCTTTACTCTGTTAACTCTATAGCATAACTTCTATTCTATCCCCAAAGGTCCAATATTTGAACCTCTAGCTCTGGTGCCACTACGTAACGCTTCCTTCCACCACCTAGCCTACACCAACTCAGCGGAAGTTGTTACTTTTTCTTAACCCGACCTTCATAGTTTTGTCATTGGAGTGGGGTCATAAAATTCATCATTCTTTCAACTTATTCATCTAGAAACAAACATTATTGTCACATTCATCTTATCAATACCTTCTGGATGACACAAACCTTGACCCGCCCCGACTTACAAGTTAGCATATATGGTCATTTAGTGTTGACCCATTGACTTTAGTGGTGGCCTGTACATGTTTCCCACATAGCTTTTTACATGTAGCCTAAGTGGTTGTTCTTCCACTATGGTTAGACCCACACATAACAATCGCACTAGTGGATGGTTAGAAGTTAGCCTATTTCTCTAAAATATCAGGCATAACACTAGACGAAGCTCTGACCTCACCCTGATTGACTGCCAATGAGCTTGACTAGGCTACAACCTGACCTGCTCCTAGGCCCTGACCCAAGCACGACTAGCAGACCCTTCCCGACTTTAACAATTCCGACTCACATCCGGCCCTGACTTGCCTGACCTAGACGACTATCCTGACCCCCTAACTCGGCAGGTCCTGCAGGCGATTCTTGACCTGTTTTCTAAGCATTCCTTCCAACACGTCTTACTGGGATTTTGCATGGCTAGAACTATGCATAACTTATCCACGTCTAGATTCCTTCCAACATGTCTTGGCCATGGAAGCCAACCTTGACTAGTGGATCCCACCCAACTAGTTGACTCACTTTGCCTAGACAAACTAGTCAAATCCCTACTAGTCGACTTACCTCGACTGAAAAATACCCTAGTTAGGCCAACATAACTTAACACTGACAACCATTAGATTTCTTCACCTAGTATGACAACAAGGAAAGTATCCCACACTCTTCAGGGACTTCTGCTCTATGCATACAACTTCATGCATGTGACGATAATCAATCCACTACGTCATCGGTCAATGACCCTCCGAGGAATTGAGTGCCCAACAAGCTGGGTCCTCTCGCCAGGGCCCCACGCTAGCAACTGAGCCCTCATTATGGAAATTTGACACCTGTCGAGCCGAAATAGGCCTCAACTAACCATTGAAATTCGAGTACCCTCTAGTTGATGTAGGGTGAAGCCACACTGGCTCCCTCCACCATCTACTAGATTACCAGTAACCAAAATGGTGGAATTCCCATGTTGTAATAGCATAGTCAACCACATTCTGTAGTCACAAGGGATCATGCGATCATCTTTTCACATCATGAATGTATTAGCTTACACACACAAGGTCTCCATGCCCTTCATGACCATGAGAATTACACACATACATACAACATCTCATCATAGACAAACAAGAACAACATATTCCTACATTAACAATGCTAATACAAGAACGAGTCATCATAGCAACAATACTCATCCTTTCAATATGATAAGTACACAATAAGTAACTTATCTTATTATGTTCAAGTTGTTGGAAACTGTGACTGGTATTTCAACTCTCCACCCAACCTTAGATTGGTCGGCATTGCAGTCTTTCTCGCAACAAATCACCCCTGAGCTAGATTCCATAGTTTGAGAAGGATTGCTCAAAGGATTCAATCCATGCTGCCAGGTGAAAACATGGACTCCAGAGGCCCCAACACCTCCACCCACCAACTACTCTTTCCACAGGCTGAAATATGGAATCCAGAGACCTCTCAGTCTCCACCCACCAACCAAAAAAGGGAATTTAGAGGTTGACACCTCCACCCTCAGCAACACAAATGGATCCAAAGGTTGACACATCCACCCTCAATAACACAAGGTAATCCATAGGTCGACACCTCCACCCTTAGTGACGCAAGCATACACAGTGGTTCCACCCAAGCTTGGGAATCCAAAATACATTGCAAGAACCATGAAACAAGCAAGAAATATTCATAACTATCTTTACCGGAAATCCAAGAGCTTGACCGCCACCCCAGCTGTCAAGGGAATCCAAAGATCATCCATCTCCACCCTTCAACTATCCAAGGAATCCAAAGACTGCTTCCCTCACCTAAGAGATGTTCTTCCAACCTTGCAATGCTCAACCAAAGTACTTCTTGCTTCTCAACTCTTGTAGCAACGGTGAGATTTTTTATTCCCCTTCTCGGTTGTGCTCATATTTTTTTCCTTCTTCCTTTTTCACTATATGTTCCTTCCCCTTATGCGCTTTGTTGCAATGGTCCTTTGATACTCTCTATAACCGTTTTGACTCCCTCTCCTCCTTGGTGCCCAACTGTCGTCATTGCTTTTTGCTTGGTCATGAGGATTTCTTGTGTCAGCTTCCCCAACCATGTTCCTGTTGGTTGACTTGGCTTGTCAAATCTGCCAGCACAACCCATCCTCTTCTTTAAATTTTTGCCCTGTTTTGCCTTGCAAACTCATCAAAGGAATTACGGACTCTCTGTCATCTTTCCTACCTCATTGATTGTTATAACTAGTCTCATTTAATGGCATCTCTTCTAGCCTTCCCTAGCTATAAGAAATAATCCAATTCTCCTTAAATCCCAAGTGTTTTCCTTTCTCAAACTTTGGAATCCGTGTCCCACTACTCAAGCTGGTTTTTCATTAAGATTACATAATTACAAGGTTTACAATGAGGGGGGTATTACCCAGGGGCTATCACAAGGTCCTTGTTGATAACTTGTACTTAAGCAACTCATTATGTAAAATAAAAATCGTCATGAACTCGATCATGGAATTCCACCCCTCATAAACATCTCCTAGGATGGGTTGGTTCGTGCCTGTAAACTACAACAAATTAATGATAGAATCCACAATCTTGATGGCAAGCTCTACTCGCTTCCACCAACAATCATCTAACACTATATCTTTGACCTTGTTTGAAGAAATTTGATTCGTCTTTATCCTAAAGGACCAAAACTCTAAAATAACAATGGCTCCAAGAGTGTTCTTGACCTCTCTCAACCTCTTAAGCATGATGAATGAGGAGACTAACCAAATATTTTCAATCTTCAACAATGATAGATATGTGTATCCTTTATAGATTGAGAGGGCATTAGTACGATTTTGTACAAAATCGCAGATATGATGTGCATCATCAATAAGACTTCCCATCCATGTCACAACTAAAACAATGGATTAAAATGCTAAATTAAAAGAATGAGCGACGCAAGGTGTATATATGGATTTATCTTACACAATCCTGTTAGTGGCCTTGCAAACATGTGCATTATTGTAATAATTTGTACACAAGAATCAACATTTATATGAACTTTAATGAACAACTCACCCATATATTGTGCAAATTTGTATTTTCCAAGAACATTCAATGCTTTTAAGAACATTGGTCCATTCAAAGAAATCATCATGAAATTGATGAGTGGATGGCATGTTGCGCCGGTCCATCCATTAGAAACAAAAATGACATTGGATGAGGACCATGATAATTGAATAGGCTCTAGGATTTTATTCACCTCCTACTTACGTAGTCAAAGCCTAGTGTACTAGAGCTCTGCACATCTCAATAAACAAAGGAGAGCATGCAACATTAAATGTAATGGATTTGAAATTGTTGAAAGAAAAATCCAATGGTAAGATCAACCTCATCTCACCTTTCTTATTGAAATGTCTTGTCCACTAGACCACCATTTGGTGTCAGCCTCTTCCTTGCTGGTTGAATCGAAGTTCCATTCCCAAATTTGCTAGAGGACTACCTCAAGAATGGAAGAGGATTCTCATTCTTGTTTTTCCTACTTGTCGCTGCCACCTCCCTAAGTTAGCATTATCCTCTCTTTCAATTTCTTTTCATTTATATGCACTCATTACTTTACATCTCGAAGTCCACAATTAAAGGCTAACAAATAGCCCTTAACTTAGTAACAGGTGCTCTTATATTGACAGTGGCAGAAATTACATGTTCAAAAAGCATTCTCTTCCCATTTAACTTGGTTTTCCAACATTTGATGCCTTGATACATACTTCCATGATATATATTTCTTCTCTTAAACCTGTACAACACTGTTTTTTTCAACATTGCACTTGCAACAAATGAAACACTAACAAAGACTAGTGAGTTGAGAGAAAAGGGAACAACAACAATAATGGTAGTCCTCCCTTTCCTTTGACTTACCAACAACCCTCCTCTTTGGGCCATAATTTCAGTGAAATGAACAATTAAAAAACACACCGCTGTTTGAAAAAACAAAAAAATTAATTTGCAAATCCACTAACAAGAAATTGGAATTCCTTAAAATCTCAAATTTACCCTTCAGCTGCACATCAATAGACCTCACAGCTCCAACTTGCAGAAGAACATGAGCAAATGAAAGAGGCAAATCGCTTTTTAGAGACCTGCAAGTCTTTTTTGCGTCACACATGTCAGACGCATATCCCAGCTTGTTTGTGTAGGACACAGAGACCTAGTCAAATATATATATTACTCCCTTCTTTTTGAGTTAATTTACATGCATTATATATTTTTCATGTCATTGCTCGGGTACCTGATATTCACAAGTAATAACAAAGAGCAGATAGATTCTTCCACACATAATAACATACAATATGTAAATATTTATCATTATAGTGATACAATACCCTTCAGATATAAATTCACCCATCAATAATCATACATTATATTTTTTTACGCATTAAATGCTAAAATACTTGCATTATTATCATGTGAATGTAAAGCTCCATGTTTATGGTTATGTATACAGGAATGAAAGAATAATGCCTAATTCCCTCGATTCTTCCATAGCAATCTACAATATTATTTATTGTCCCAGAAAAAGCAGGGGAAAACACAGATTTATTTATTTGACAGAAACAGGAAGCAGATTATAAAATGGTAAAACCCCCTTTAACTTCGGCTTCAATTTAAAAACAGAGAGAACAGTCGAATTAAATTTATTTTCTCTTGGTTATATTTACTTCAGGAAACTATGCAATATTTAATCAGTCAGTAATAATCATCCTGCTCCTGCTGCGCGTCATCCGCTACCGCCGCGTGCCCTGATTATCATTACTCTGCCCTGGAAGAAGACATTGAAAGCCCCTCCTACAGGATCGATCCTTGGACCTGTTTACCTACAGTGGGAATGCAAATGCAAATATGTACACATTAAGATTCATCTAGCAGCATGCCAGAAAAGAAAAAGAAAAGACTGGTGTGAAGAAAACAAGAATTGAATTGAAAACCCTATAATTCTACTTTTACGCTACCAGTAGAGAAGGAACACAACCAGAAACGACACAAGAATTACCAGCAAAAGATGCATTGCTGAGATAATACAGAGAGAAAGACAAAGGCATACCGAGGCATTTAAAGAGGCATAATCTGGCTTGAGCCAGTAATTGCAATTAAACGAAGGCGGTAATTAGGCGGTTGAACCAGTAATAAGGTTGCGTGTGTGAAGACAGTAGTAAGGAAATGCAAAAATAAAATTCATGAGAATGACAAGTTGCTTCGCCTGGACCAAAGGATGCAGGCATTTCATTTCACTTGTGACACATTAAGAGCACTTCACTCTCAGGCTAAAAGGTCCTGTGCCGGCCCCGTGAAAATTGTATCCTGCTCCAACTTTTTTCAAGAGAAGGATTGCTGTTACATCTCAATTTAGGGGAGGTCCCTCCATGGTCATCATACAAAGACATTATCAGCAAACCCTATTCAAATGATCTGGACTTCGTCCAAGCAACAACCCGGAAACGCTGAGGGTAAGCTTCATTTTAGACCGAGTTGTACAGGTTTTACTCTTTCCATCAAAATTCTGGCACAACTAAATCTGGAGGATACAGGCAACATCCTCAAGGTCCTTATCAATTTCAAAAAAGAAATGAAAGTAAAGTGGTAGGATCTAAGCAACACCCTCAAGGTCTTTATCAATTTCTCAATATATCAAAGTACGGAGGTATAGCTTGTAAGTCTAAATATACCCAAGTACATAGGTATAGCTTGTAGGTTTAATATTGGGTTCTAATAAACTTTTCTACTTCCCTTTACAAGTTTATAATTCTTAATAAAGTAATTTCATTAAATTTTATAATTGAATTAATTTTTAAAATATTTAATTTATAATTTATTATAATGATTTTGACATTTTATTAATTATATTTATTTTTTAAGTAGTGTTTTAAATAATATTTTAATTAATAAATATTATTAAACTTAGAAAACATAAATTGATATTGAATGGATCTAAATGTTTAGCTATCTACACAGGACAAGTAACAATTACAAACAAAACGTTGAATGCAAAGTAGTTTTGCTAAATAATTTTGAATATGAAAATGTTTAAATATATGTTAATGTTTTGAAGATATCTATAAATTTTGAATATGAAAATGCTTAAATGTATGTTAATGTTTCGAAGATATTTATAATAAACTTACTTTGCAATTGAATTGTTTATATATATATATATATATATATATATTAAACACTAATTTAGTCATAATTATTATTATTATCCTTATTATTTAATAAGAAGTTTGTATATATTAAATAATAACAATTAATAATATCAAGTGATAATAAAATAATATATAGCAATGCGGTAGTCTAACTTATAGGCTAGATGGCTTTTCTTTAAGATTTTTTTGGTTAAACTCAATCAAAATATGTTAGGGATTTTTATAAAATCAAGTTTAAGTTGTTTAATATGTAAAATTGGAGTGTCTCATGAGTTTTTCATGGTGCTAAATCCATTTATGCATTCAAAAATATATTTTCAATAAAATAAAAATTCACAATCTTACTTAAAATTGTATTGACAGATTCTAATGAAAAATACTATTTAATCTATAAGTTTGACTATCACAATTAATACTCTTAATTATTGTTAATATTAATTATTAATTAACAACAAAATATACCAAGAAATTACCAATAAATATTAAAAAAAATTGTATCCAAAATCATAATAACATATTGAAATGGAAAAGATTTAAATATTATTCAATACACATTATTAACAACTAACCAATTATTCTAAATCCAAAATTATTTATATACAACTATTTAATATTAACGAGAGGAAAAGAAATATAATATTAATTAGAATAAATAAATAATATTAGTTTGTAAAACTTCACTCAACTAAGGTAACTTCAACATAGTAAGTAGTTAAATGTCAAATTATGAATGACAGTGAGCAACAACACGAAAATCATTAACAATATGTAGAATATCCTTAATACATGAAAATCATTAACAATCTGTGGAATATCCTCAATACACGAAAATCATTAACAATATATGGAATATCCTCAATTTTAAGACCTTGGCAAGCTGCAAAATTTATGTCATTGCTCAACATAATTCCCTAAATTTTTGATATGATCATGAAATGAGCACTACCCATTAGGTTGATAATGTGCCCGTTAGGTTGATAATATACATTCTATAAACCTGGTTAGCCATCTTTATTCAGAGAAACTGAATGCAAATGTTATGAGAACTGCCCATTAGGTTGATAATGTACATTCTATAAACTCGGTTAGCCATCTTTATTCAAAGAAACTGAATGCAAATGTTTTTCTATTAGTAAAAAAACATATAATAATATTATTTTAATTTGATTAATAGGTAAAATGGTTTCTCTTTGGAAAATAGATAAAATGGTTTCCATGGTAACAAATAAAATATTTTTTTTAATATAAAAATAATTTAATCTAGTACATATTACCAACGTGGAAGGAATTTACAAATACATAATCCAAATCTAAATCCAATATACATAATATGCATGGAAGGAATCTACAGATAGCAATGCATATGTTCTTACCCATATGGGAAGCTCTTCCTGTATGCCAAATTTGACAGAAGAAAACACCTCCTTTCTCGTGTACAACATAAATCCAATATACACAATTTGCATAGCAATGCATATTTCCTTACCCATTCCCGTATGCCAAATTTGACAGAAGAAAACACCTCCTTTCTCGTGTTCAACTTTGAGGCTTGCAAGATTTCACCCGCTCTTCTTTCCATATTCCAAATGTATTTGGATACCTGTCGATATAATTACACATTTCATCATCAAATAGCTTAGAAGTTGAGACATTTTAAGATAAATAATATTAGATACTGTTAATGTAAACTATATATTTGTAATTCCATATAATCTCCCAAAAAAGAAAGAAATCTGATGTTCCACTCTCTATATCAAGATTGTGAATGCAAACCATATTGTAGTTCTTCATATAATCTCACATTTTTTTTTAATGCTCCACTTTCTATATGTGCTCTACCCTTGAGCGGCATATGTCAGTGACTTGAAATGAGAAAATCCCCTATTCAACAAGCACAAAACTTAAAAACAATGCTCAACATCAGCTTCATGGATAAAAATGATTATAGGCTAACATGTAGTTCTAATCGATTTCCAGTAGAGCGTGCTAAAAAAATATGTTCTCTACCCTTGAGCGACATCTAATATGTCAATGACAACATCAGCTTAATGGATAAAAACAAGTCTTGGCTAACATGTAGTTCTAATGGATTGCCACTAGAACGTGCTAAAAAATATCAGTTTCTCTTTTCTCTAAAGGAAATGCATCATATAGCTAGGGAGGCTTAGTCTCTACCACTTATGTAATTATGCTTTAATAAAAATTACAAATTGATATATGAAATGGAAAAATTAGTTGCCAACTTAGGGGCAAGGAGTTGCATAAATTTTGGTGGGTAGTGACCACTAGTAAATCTACACATTTACATTTTCTCCTACTTATTAAAGTGCTAAACAACACATAAATAATGGTGTACGGTAACTCATGGTAAGTATATTTATTTACATCTTGTTCTTATCGTTTTTTATCCAAATACTTGCTTAAATCTTCAAACATTTTAATTTTGGGTAATTTTCTTATGAATATTAACAATGAAAAATCACTCCACAAATATATAAAGTTGATGGCTTAAATATTGAAACTGCATCAAAATACTATGCTTTGGTCAATGCTAAACTAGTAGTGGTCAAAAATAAAATTGATTATTAGAATCTTGCCTTAGCAGAGATTAATAATAATTATGTGCAAATCTTATTTCAATATAAATCTCTATGAACATAGAATTTCTCCTTATATTATAAAAAATCAAATTAAAATTTAAAAATATAATTAAAAAATATCATAAAATAAAATACCTAAGAAACTATGTTAATCCTTAAGAATAGGAAAAATAAAATCTAGTGACTGAGAATGAAAAACTAATCAAAGAGTACAACATATTGTAATGGTATATTATACATTGGAAAACTAGAAGAATGAGATAAATGAAACAAAACTTTCCACCACAAAACCCTAAACCCACATTATTTACTTAAGCAACAATGCATCAATACAAAGTTAGAGGTTGAAAAAAACAAATATCCTTCCTAATAAAAAAAATAGAGAACACTTATATGGAAATTTAGGAAAATGGGATCTTGAAACAAAGCCTTTTACCACAAAATCTACTTAGGCAGCAAGGCATCAAAACAATATTAGAGGTTGAAAAAGAATAAAGGATCCTAATAATAAAAAATAGAGATGTGATGTCCCCCAATAGTAAATATTTAATTTACTGCAGAATTCAACAAACTGAATTATTATTATTATTTTATAAACAATTTGTTAAATTAAGTTATGTAGAAATGGAATAACAGTTATGTGTAAATATTGTTTTCACATGTTTGAGAGCTACTTGTCCCTAACTAATTTATTGAAGATTTATTCAAGAAAGATCAAGAGGATAGGGATATTTGAGATCAAGAGAGACAAGGAGAAAGAGAGAATGGAATAGAGAAGTTTGTGCTGAAGGGTCAGGGAAATTTCTAGAGCTAAGTCTGGTTGGGACCAGATAGTTGTTTATGAGAGATATAGTCTCAAAACAGTTCCTGTGTGCAAGGAACAGCTCGGCGGAGACAACTCGACAAGGCGGCCTCACAGTTGGGGGGAAAGGAGCAACTAAAGCCAAAGTTTGGTAGCAGACTCTTGTGTGGAAATTCAGCAATAATTCAGATAAGTACACTTTGTCATTGTATAGGTACAATAATGAGTAATTTGTAGGTCTTAAGTTCTGTGAAATAAGCAAAGGGAAACAATGCACTTAAGAGAGGAGCAAGAGAAACTTATGTTATTTTGTGCAGTAAAAGAAAGTGTGGAATTAATAACAAACAAATTAGCTTACTATATATTCAAAAGTGGACAATGTAACTATCATATTTAACCATTGCGGTAGTCATCTATGGAACAAATAAAACAATAGTAGTCTTGATGTGAGCTATTTAACCTTCAAGCTTCTTATTCATGAAAATATAAGATTCCCTTGAATATCTTTCCCTTAGTAAAATAATATAACAGTAACAGAAATTCGATGCATCTGCCAAACCAAAACAACAAGTAAACGTAAATTTATACAATAGGAAAATCTGGGTTTTGTTATCATCGTCAAACCCAGAATTTTGAGAGATGTCGATAATATAATTGAATTTCATTATAATATAACTTTCGGCAATTCTGACACATAGCATAAAAATTCGAGGCATAGTTTCGACCAGGGAAGGGTTAAACTGTCAATCGCTCTAATAAACTAAAGAACAGTCGACAAGGGTTGATATCCATCCGAGGATAGGTAAGAAATACAACTCTAAACCACAGACTAAAAAGGCTTGATGCTCACAGCCTTAACTAGCAACTGTTTTTGGCATTTCCATAGCAAAATAATTACACAGTAGACAAATGCGACTGAAGTAAATTACCATGGAAACATCAAGATGCATTATTTCCTTAAATTGTATTACCACACTAAGAAGGAACCAACCCAAAAAAGAGTTGGGTCAAAATAGATAATCCAAACAAAATGAGAATAACATGACTGCAATAGTAAATAATTCATACGATAACAATCGAGATCGAATGGCCTGTCTCCGTTTAACCATATTCCAGAGGTAGGATAAGCAATTGAACCCAAAAAAAAATGCGAAATGCACAGCTAGGGTCTACTGCTAGCTTCAACTTGTTAAGCCAAAAGGGTTTAGGGTAGACCCAGTTCGCAATACAACCCCAAATATAATATAAACTCTGTTTGTAAATAAAACCCAGAACAATTACATGCAAAAGACACATTAGAGACATGGTTTACCTTAGTAATTTTATAGCTAGCTACAACAACTACCAAATAGGCAAGAATGCCTTCGGCTAAAGCAACACCCGATATCAAGATTGGATAGTTTCCCTCGAGATGTGCCAGCCCTGTGGAGGTCCGAACTTCAGCTTTTGCCTCTCCTTGCGACCCAGATTCTACCTCGCAAGAACCAAAGAGAATAGGGTCAACAATGATACTTATCCTAGAAAGACATCATAATCTGTAACTAAAACTCTTGAATCAAGAGTGAAAACCTTACCTGAGACGCAAAACAGGCTGAACAAGGTTTCCTCAAGTCGTGTAGGAACCCACCATCCAGGAGAAGCCATTCCCATCTACAAACATATGCATCATCTAAACCCTCTAATAGCGCACAACATAACTATATCGAGAAACAATAAAAGACAAAGCAATAAACCATTCTCACCGCGAAGGAGTAACAATAACCAGCACAGTGAAGGCCATGGAGATAGACATGTAGCGGAGGCATCGAAAACCACAAATGACCTCAATCATCTGATGGCGAGAAGGAATAGAAACCGTGAGATGAAGAACGAGTATCGAGGCCAGGAGGGTCAGCAGGAGAGAAACGACGGAACTAGGTTCATCCCACCGCCAGGCCTAGGCAGTCACGTTGGCCAGAAAATTAATTGTAGAGATAAACTGTCACGAGAAAGGGAAGCTTGTCAGAATAGAGTTTATGCGACCACTGTCCCTCTGACCAATCTCGTAAGGAAGGATAAATGGTTTTAAATTAAACAACCAAACTTTGAAATTTCCATAATTATATGTAGATAATAGGAATTACATATGGTGTACAGAGCATCTCATTTGTCAACATAATAGTACAAATATTAGTGCATAGTTAATTTCTATAAAAAAAAATTGTGTATTTCATTTAATGTGTTTACATGGGTTTGTGACATGTGGTATCAGAATCCTCAGGTTGCAAAATTGAGACCTCTATAATATAAGTGAATAACAACATTTGTGATGTGCACAGAGAAAGAAGGGAAAACAGACAACACGAGGAGAACTAGAATTACAACACACAGACCCGTAACAGGAACAGGGCCAACCTCCTTTCAAGAAACCAACCCGGAAGTATTGGTATAGTTGGGGGAAGAGTCGCGCAATACCAATAGTGAAATCATGGAAACTATACAAGAACTGAAGGATGAGATGGCCCCGTTACAGGTAGATAACGAAAGGCTAATGCAGGAATAGGAGAAGATTATGAAGAGTTTGTCCGATAGGCAAAATCATCGACCACCAATTTCCAACCCCGAGCATGGAAATATGACTGGCAAATAAGAATTCTGAACTAAGAATATGGAAATGAAAGGTGGCGAAGAGAATCATGAAATGGAATCTGAAAATGTATAGGGACACAATACACAAAAAAAAGGCAGAAGATAGAGCTTCAAGGGGAATTTCGGAAAATAAAACCTCCCCTCTTTGATGGTGAACAAGAAGAGGTAGCGGAAGCCTGACTCATCAATATGAACAAGTGTTTTCAGTTATATGAATACGGCTATAACTTAAAGGCTCATTTGGCCATCTTTTAGCTGCAAGGGAAAGCCACCTTATAGTGGGAAGAAGTAAAAACAGTACGCAGGGTAAATGAGCAAAGTATAACCTAGGAAAAATTTCAAAGGTATTTTAAAGAAAAATATCTAATTGAAAGATTTTATAACGAAAAAGTAAAGGAGTTTTGCGATCTTTGATTAGGACAATTGTCTATGGATGAGTTCATAGAAAAATTCACATCTTTTCTTCAGTATGTTCCTTACATACGAGAAGAAAAGGAAAAAGTGCAATAGTTTATCAGCAATTTGCCATTGTTCATGAAAGAGAGCCTCGAGTTTGATAACCCGAAAACCATGGACGAAGTTATACGGAAGCTCAAATATGTTATCAGCAAAACAAGCAAAAGGGAGATGTGGGAAAGAGATGGGTTGACAAAAAGGGGATTAAATTTACCTCCAATCACAAGGGGAATAAGGCCACAGTCAGCAAAGGACCTTATAAGGGTTAAATAAGCAGGAAAATGAACAGAAATCAACCTAGATTCAAGCTGCCAAGTGAGACTAAAACAAATGAGCAGATAGGCAGAACTGAAGTGGAACTAACAGCTAGACCCCCTGTACAGTGTTGGGGATGTGGAGGGCCACATTATGTTAAAAACTTCCCACACCGCAAGGGAAATGATCAAATTTCATAGATTCAAGAAGCATCTACTGTGGGAGAAGTGGCAAGGAGTGTTCCTACAATTAATGCTGCCCATGAAGATGTTGAAAATAGCAACAAGAAATGCTAAAAATAGAAGTGATAAAAATAGCACTGCTATAAATAGCATTTCGAGATACATTCCAATTTTAGTTAGTCCCTGAACTAAAATTGAGAATTAAAATTAAAATTTGATTTTAGCAGCTATTTGGAAAATAATTAATTAATTCATCTTGAGTTAATTAGTTGTAGAAAAGCAAACATGAAGTCTATGTGAAGACATGCAACAATTTCCCCTTTGATTGAGGAAGTTATCCCTTGATTAAGGTGATCAGGGTGAGTTGTACTTTGAGTTGTAATTAGTTAGCTCAGTTAACTGAGTTAATTCCAGTTAGATTAGTTCCAACAGTTTGTGAAACTGATTGTGAGTTTAGGTAGTTAATGCATGCATGCATGTAATTGCTGCAATTCAGATAACTGAATATTCTCTCATAAATAACTCATGCATGTCAATTCAGTCAGAGACCGAGTTGAGATCAAATGATGGGACGGTGTACTATCAGTTGCAGGAATATTCCTTTCAGGATATCTCTTGCATGTAGAAGGAATTCATTCCTTGGAGATAGCGTAGTTACTTCTGAGTTTGGTGAGTTGTGTGAGAGGTGAATTCACACAGGTGGCAGCTAGAGGACCCAGGAGAAACTGCGTAAGGAAATAGGAGGCTTGGAGGACTAGAGGAAGGCATGCGTTGTGTCTATTCAATCTATGAGTAGCATTTGAGGGATTGTACTGAGAGCTGGATAGCTTGTGAGCTAAAGCTTTGTGTAATCTAGACATACTTCCACTTGTATGATAATATAGAGATCGAGGTTTTTAGCTGAGGCTTTCCCCAGAGTATTCTTCTGTGTTCATGTGTGATTGATTTCTCATTCTCTGTTATATGTGTTCTATTTGATCTTGCTCAAAATTGAGTAAGCTTCTGCAAGTTTGTTCGTAGAAGTAGATCAAGTATTTTTCTTTAGTATATTGCACTAGCAGGTGATCTACAGTGGGAAATTCTACATGGTATCAGAGCAAAGGAGATCAAAGCGAAGAAAAATATACAAAGAAGGGAGAAGTTCGAAGTTTAAAGTTCCTGATTATAGAATTCGAATTCCTATCACATCTCAAATTTCACCAATGGCGTTCAATGGTTTGCGACTCAAGTATGCCCTTGATGGCAGCTCGAATTATATAGCCTGGAAGGATCGCATGGAAGCGGTATTAGAGGATAATGGGTTGAAGGATTTCGTTTATCAAGAAGTCCCCAAGCCAGCAGCTGCTAATGCCCAAGAATTGGCGGAATGGAAGAAATGTGTGGCTAGAGCGAGGAGAATCCTTCTGGAGGGAGTTCGAGACCACATAGTCTCGAGTCTCCATGGGAAGGAGACACCATTTTCAATGTGGAAAACATTGAAGGATCTATATCAGAATAGCAGTGATCAGAGGAAGTTGGCGCTGAAAGACAAGCTTCGGAAAATCAAGTGTGAAAAGGGCAACACGATCTCTACATATCTGAACAAGCTCACCACCTGCAGGGATGAGCTTGGAAGTGTAGGGATCACGACAACCGATGATGACATGGTGAGTCTTGCTCTCCTCGGTCTTCCTAAGAGCTAGAATAGCTACCAAGACTCGGTAAATGGAAGAGAGAAACTGCCAAATTGGGAACGACTTTGGTCGGATCTGATGCAGGAGGAGATAAGAAGAAGCACCAGAGATGGATCTTCATTAAAGCAAGATGATGAAGAAAATCTAGCCTTAGCGAGTAAGGCGAGGAAAGGGAAAGGGAAGGCGTCCCATTCCAAATCCAGTTCTTCCCATGGTGGGAAGAACTTTTACAAATCAAAAGGGAGATGCTTTCATTGTCATGAGGTGGGCCATTATGCTACGAATTGTCCACAAAATAAATCCAAGAGGGGATCCTCGAAGGGATCAAATGGTGAGGCATTGGCCTCACAGTTCGAATTGGAGCTGGAAGACAAAGGCTATGATGTAGTCTTTAGTAAATGAAAGGCATTCTTGTGGCATATCGGAACTGGATAGACCAAGAGGATTGGGATTCGAGTTAAGAATCTCTACAAGCTAGAGGTAGATAACTATGCTGCATTGAGTTCCAAAGCAGAGTTGGTGCAGAGCCAAGATGTTGGCGAGCTATGGCATAGAATATTAGGCCACTTGCACCATGGGGCCTTGAAGATCATGCAATAGATTTCTACCGGACTACCCAAGGGAAAACTGGAGCAAATGGATACATGCAAAGGTTGTACCTTGGGTAAGTATGTGAAATATTCCTTTCAAGATGGAGATAGTAAAGCTGGAGAAATCCTAGATCGAGTTCATACAGATGTGTGTGGACCATTCTCTATAGACTCCACCGCTAAACAAAGGTACTATGCTATTTTTATTGATTATTTTTCTTGTAGATGTTGGATCTACTTTATGAGAAGAAGGATCAAACCTTCTCAAGGTTTTGTGAGTTTAAAGCCTTGGCAGAGAAAGAATATGGAAAGAAAATAAGGGCCTTGCATAGCGACAATGGTGGAGAGTATGTCTCTCAACAGTTTAAGGACTTCTCCGCAGTAGAAGGAATTAAACGGGAGTTGATGACACCCCATAACTCACAGCAGGATGGGGTGGCCGAAAGGAAGAACAGATCGATTGTGGGAGCAGCTCGAGCTATGTTGCATGACCAAAGCCTACCACTTCATTTGTGGGCTGAGGCATGCAATATAGCAGTATACTTGCAGAATAGAAGCTCGCATTGTATACTGGGGATAAAGACACCAATGGAGGCCTTTTCCGGGATGAGACCAGATGTGAGTCACTTCAGGATATTTGGATCATTGGTTTATTGCCATGTGACCAAAGATGCCCGGAAGAAGCTAGATCCAACAACTAAGTTGGGGATACTTGTGGGGTACACTGATACACCCCAAAACTATCGGGTGTTCTTGCCTACTAGTCAGAGGACAATGGTACGTAGAGATCTGAAATTCGACGAGCAGAAAGCCATGCGAGTATCACTTGAGAGGGAGCTCAAGTTGCATGCAGAGGAGAAACTTTTAGTTTCTAAGGAGGAGGAGTCTCAAATTGATGCGGAGCAGCCGCATGCAGAGGATCCGGGAGTGGAGAAATCCACTCATGCTGAGTCTTCCAAAGATGGGCAGAAACGCTCAAGGGAAGTTGACATGTTGATGATGGATGTGTGAGAGAATGTGGGACAACCATCTTCTCAGTGCAGCCAAAGGAGGTCACCCGAGCGGTACACTGGTTACATGGCCCTGTTTAGGGAGTGTGTAGAGACTGAACCTTCTTATTTTTAGGAAGCAGTGCAACAACCAGTCTAGGTTGATGCAATGGTGGAGGAGTATGACTCCATCATTTGGAACTGTGTTTGGGATGTTGTCCCAAGACTGGAGGACAAGTCAATGGTGAGTTCCCGATGGATTTACAAGGAAAAGCAAGCAGCTGATGGCAGTGCTGAGAAACATAAGGCAAGGTTTGTTTCATGTGGTTTCTCATAGGTCAAGGGGATCAACTACGATGAGACCTTTGCTCCTGTAGCAAGGTACTCATCTATTAGATCCATGTTGGCACTATCAGCTCAGATGGGTTGGAAGATCCATCAGATGGATGTGATTGAGGAAGAGGTGTACGTTGAGCAGCCGAAAGGTTTTGAGACCTTCGATTGTAAGTCGCATGTGTGCCGACTCAAGAGGGCTTTGTACGGGCTGAAGCAAGCACCTCGTGCTTGGTACAACAGGATCGTCAACTATTTTACCGGTTTGGGCTTCACCAAGAGTGAAGCAGATGCGAACCTTTACCACATCATGGTAGAAGGTAAGCCATTGATCATTGTTCTTCATGTTGATGATCTGATATTGACAGGTGATGATTAGTTGATTATGTCTTGCAAGGAGCACCTTGCAAGGGAGCTCGAGATGAAAGACATGCGTCTTATGCACTACTTTCTAGGCATGGAAGTGTGGCAGAAGGATGGGGAAGTGTTTGTGTCTCAAGGCAAGTATGCCAATGAGATACTCAGGCGATTCCACATGGAGAAGTGCAGGCCCATGCAGACTCCTCTAGCTAGTAACTGAAGGAAGGAGGATGCTACTTCAGGTGAGGTAGTAGCTGCTATTGTTTATCGGCAGCTTGTAGGTTCATTGATGTATCTAGTGAACAGACGACTAGATTTGTGCTTTGCGGTGAACTAGCTGAGTCAAGCTATGGTTCAGCCTACCAAGCTGTTTTGGAAGGCAGCGAAGCATGTGCTGAGATACCTCAGAGACACATCTTAGTGTGGATTGTGGTACAGACGGATAGAGGGAGTGAAGGTTAAGGGATTCACAGATGCAGATTGGGCAGGGAGTCCATCAGACCGAAAGAGCACTTTAGGAGGAATATTCAACCTTGGTTTAGCTGCAGTTTCTTGGTACAACAGGAAACAAAGGTCAGTTGCACTTAGCTCAACAGAGGTTGAATACATCACTGCTATTCATGCAACATGTGAGGCCATTTGGATGCGGAAGATTCTAGTTGGATTGTTTGGTCAGAGGATGGATCCAACTGTGATGTATTGTGATAATCAGAGTTGTATCAAACTCTCTGAGAATCTAGTATTTCATGACAGGTCCAAGCACATCGATATCCGGTATCATCATCTTCGAGACTATGTAGTGAAGAGGATCATGTTGTTGCTGTATGTTTCGACCAAGGAACAAGATGTAGATATTTTGACTAAGGCATTGTCAAAATGCAAGTTCAAGTTCCACAGAGATAGGATTGGGGTGACTGATAATCCATTTCTTGTTGAGAGGGAGTGTTGAAAATAGCAACAAGAAATGATAAAAATAGAAGTGATAAAAATAGCACTGCTATAAATAGCATTTTGGGATACATTCCAATTTTAGTTAGTCCCTGAACTAAAATTGAGAATTAAAATTCGAATTTATTTTAGCAGTTATTTGAAAAATAATTAATTAATTCATCTTGAGTTAATTAGTTGTAGAAAATCAAACATGAAGTTTATGTGAAGACATGCAACAGTTTCCCCTTTGATTGAGGAAGTTATCCCTTGATTAAGGAGATCAGGATGAGTTGTACTTTGAGTTGTAATTAGTTAGCTCAGTTAACTGAGTTAAGTCCAGTTAGATTAGTTCCAACAGTTTGTGGAACTGATTGTGAGTTCAGTTAGTTAATGCATGCATGCATGTAACTACTGCACTTTAGATAACTGAATATTCTCTCATAAATAACTCATGCATGTCAGTTCAGTTAGAGACCCAGTTGAGATCATATGATGGGACAGTGTACTATCAGTTGCAGGAATATTCCATTGAGGATATCTCTTGCATGCAGAAGGAATTCATTCCTTGGAGATTGCACAGTTACTTTTGAGTTTGGTGAGTTGTGCGAGAGGTGAATTCACACAAGTGGCAGCCAGAGGACCTAGGAGAAACTGCGCAAGGAAATAGGAGGCTTGGAGGACTGGAGGAAGGCATATGTTGTGTCTATTCAGTCTATGAGCAGCATTTGAGGGATTGTACTGAGAGCTGGATAGCTTGTGAGCTAAATCTTTGTGTAATCCGGACATATTTCCACTTGTATGATAATACAGAGATCAGGGTTTTTAGCTGAGGCTTTCCTCAGAGTATTCTTCTGTGTTCGTGGGTGATTGATTTCTCATTCTCTGTTATATGTGTTCTATTTGGTCTTGCTCAAAATCGATTAAGCTTCCGCAAGTTTGTTTGTAGAAGTAGATCAAGTATTTTTCTTTATTATATTGCACTATCAGGTGATCTACAGTGGGAAATTCTATAGAAGACCATCAGGCAAAATAGCAACCAACCATGATAGAATTTGAAGGTAAGGTCTCTGACCACCCTATATCTATTTTAATTGATCCAGGAGCTACTTTAAGTTATATTAGCCCCAAGATAGTAGAGCAATCTTGTTTGCAAGCTGTTAAGTTTAAAAATCCTGGGTTAGTACAACTAGCCACAGGAGCAAAAAGAAGGGTGGTGGCCAGGGTCAACAACTGCCCCCTCAAGTTAGTAGGTCAGTCTATCATGGCCGACTTGAATGTGTTACCTTTGGGATCATACGATGTCCTTATAGGCATGGACTGGTTAGAAAAACATTGGTCCCTCATTAACTGCAAAACCAAAACTATTAACTACATGGATGAGGAGGGAAAGAGGCAAGAAATTCAAGGCATACTAAGACCTCTGAAATTAAGACCAGTAACAACCTCTCAGCTAGAAAAATGTATTAGAAAAGGTTGCTAGATTTATGCAATACAAGTAGGATATACTAATTCAAAGGATAAATCTGTTTCTCTAGAAAATATTCCAGTAGTGCAGAACTTTCCAGATGTATTTCCTAAAGAAATTCCAGGACTCCCTCCAAAAAGGGACATAGATTTCACCATTGAATTGATTCTAGGAGTCGCTCTGGTCTCCCGATCTCCTTACCGAATGAGCATACCGGAGTTGACAGAACTAAAAATGTAGCTACAAGAGCTGCTTGACAAAAAATATATTCGTCCAAGTGTATCACCTTGGGGAGCTCCAGTGCTTTTTGTTAAGAAGAAGGATGGAACTATGCAGTTGTGCATGGATTACCGCCAATTGAATAAGTTGACTATCAAGAATAAATACCCCTACCTCATATAGATGATTTATTTGATCAGGTGAAGGGGGTGACAGTGTTCTCAAAGATTGACCTCCGTTCAGGTTACCATCAGATTAGGATAAAGGAAGAGGACATAGCAAAAACTGCTTTTAGAACTCGTTATGGACACTACGAGTTCGTGGTGCTGCCCTTTGGGCTGACTAATGCTCTCACAACCTTCATGTGCCTTATGAACAATATATTTCATCAATATTTGGATAAATTTGTGTTAATTTTCATCGATGACATACTAATTTATTCTCGGAACATAGAAGAACATAAGGAACACCTCCGAATAGTTCTGCAAGTTTTAAGAGAACATCAACTATATGCTAAGTATAGTAAATGTGATTTCTTCAAAGAACAAATCCAGTACTTAGGACATGTCATTACCAAAGATGGAATTGCTATGGACCTAGAGAAAATAAAAACTATCATGGAATGGCTAGTACCAAAAGATGTGGCTGATATAAGATCATTCATGGGTCTAGCCGGATATTATAGGCGCTTTGTTGAAGGTTTTTCTAGGGTGGCATATCCCATTACTTCCTTGCAGAAGAAAGGGAAAACCTTTCGGTGGACCATGGATTGTCAAATAAGTTTTGATCAGCTCAAACATTTACTTACCACCGCACCCATTTTAAGCATTGTTGATCCAAATAAAGATTATGTGGTTTGTACAGATGCCAGCAAGGAAGGTGTGGGTGGTGTATTAATGCAAGAAGTCCGAGTGGTTTCCTATGAGTCTAGAAAGCTTAAGGAGCACGAGAAAAGATACTCAACCTATGATTTAGAGCTGACAACAGTTATTCATGCCTTGAAGATGTGGTGGCATTACTTAATGGGTAAGAGATTTCTATTAATGACTGATCATCATAGTTTAACTAATTATTTCAAACAACCCACCTTGAATGCTAGACAAGCTTGTTGGGTTGACTTCCTAAGTGAATTTGATTTTGAAATCAAGCACTTGAAAGGAAAAGAGAACAGAGTCACAGATGCCTTAAGTCAAAAGGTAAATTGTTTATATGAGGTTACTTTTAGTGAGTCACGAACTACTTTTTATGAGCAAATTAAAGAAGCATCAATGCAAGATTCAGAATATAAATATTTATGGCAGCAAGCTCAAATTTTGAACAGCCCTGAACACCAATAGGGATATGAGGTAAACTCAGAAAATTTATTGATTTATAGAAGAAGAGTATATGTGCCTAATCAGAAAAATCTTAAAAATTTAATCTTAGATGAATATCATAAGATTCGTATGCATGCCATCCTAAGTACCAGAAGTTAATTACTACACTAAGGAAGGAATTTTTCTGGCCCGGTATGAAGAAGGAGGTGGCTGAGTATTTAGCTCACTGCCTGGAATTCCAGCAAGTGAAAGTGGAACACTGTCACCTGGTGGTTTACTCCACCCATTGCTTATCCCAGAATGGAAATGGGAAACCATTTCCATCGATTTTATTACAGGACTGCCCAAGTCAAAAAAGCTAAACGACTCAATAATGGTAGTAGTAGACAAATTAAGCAAATCTGCTCATTTCATACTGGTACAGTCAACCTACAAGGCCGTGCAAATTGCTAACATATTTATGCAAAACATTTTTAGATTACATGGAATACCCAAGATGATAATTTTTGACCAGGATGTGAAATTCACCTTAGCTTTCTGGAAAGCTTTGTTTGAAGGGTTAGGCACACAGTTGCACTTCAACACTGCTTACCACCCTCAAATGGATGGACAGACTGAGCGAGTAAATCAAGTAGTAGAAGATATGTTACGAACTTATGTAATGTAGCAACCATCCAAATGGGAGGACTACCTACATTTGATAGAGTTTGCTTACAACAACGGTTACCATACATCTTTACAGATGAGTATGTTATAGATCTGACCCAGAAATATATGAGAATACAAATATACCGAGAAATAACAAGATAGAAATAGATAGAAATGTTTCTTTATTGATCAAAACCCTTAAGGTAGGGTAACACCATACATTCACTCCTTAAGGAAGGAGAACACTCCACAAGCCATATGATTGTTCATACAATATTCCTTGACATCTCTCCATGGGGAGTCTCTAGCCTCTATATAGGCCTCATACATACAATACCATGGGTCATTACCATGGTTCCCTCAATACCATCTATCTAATACAATGGGCTTATTACATTATTGCTAACTACTTGTGGTCCCTTACATGATACGAGTTAACCACTTTATTTATTACTATGGCCCATCCCATTATTACATTATTCCCTTGGGTACCTCCCTCTGTACCCCATACTATCCCCCTTAGGTATACTACATTCCACCCCCCTTAAACATGTTTCATTCCCGAAACATAAGAAGAACACAAATAATAAGATTTACTCAAAAGAGTAGTCCACTGGTACCATGCACATGCATCTAGCCATTCAAGAGAAAGGTGAACCCTCGATCTAGCTGGTGCCTCGCTCGCTTGAGATGGAAGTTGATCTTGGCGGCTCTTCTGTTGATGTGTAGCGGGGGGATCATCACCCCTCTTGATTTGTCATGCGGGGATTGTTGTCCTAGTGGCTAATGTATTGCCATTGTGTTGGTTGTTTTCTTGCGTGGTAATGTGGGTGGTGATATGCTGAAGTTTTAACCAACGGTGTATCTTTCTTTAATTCACCACCTAATGGAATCTGATTGGTATTTGGTACATGTTGTGGTGTCTGTTGTTGTTGCATATCTTCCAATATTACTTCAACCACATATTCCTCATTTGATGTATCTATACTTGTAACATTTTTTTATTTAACCTCCTGGGACTTTACTTGTTTTTCTGGTACCTGGTTTGATGTTTTTGTTTGGTTGTCGACCATCAAGGGCTCATCATCGATGTGTCAGTCCCTGGAACATTTTCTGCTTCAGCCTCCTTGGATTCTACCCGTTTATTAATGGAAATATCCTGTAATGTAATTTTCTTCTTTTTATACCAGAGCTTTAGGAATTTATTTTGCACATTAATATTGATAGTACCCACAGATTCCATCTAAGGGTATCCCAAAACAACATCCACATTAGCCATATCTGAAGCATAAAAATCAGAATGCAATACATACTTGTCCATAGAAATCTTCAAATCTTTATAAACTTGCACCTCTTCATTATTAACCTGTGTGTGCTCCATTTGTTTTGCTGGAACTTGCAATTTTTTTGCCAAATTGATATTTATAAGGTTTTTCTTGCAACTAAGATTTATAGACACAATGATCTTCTCCTTTTCAATATATCCATGAACTTGTAATAAGGAGATACCAGTGGAAAATAACCTCTTACATGTCTCATTCCCCTGTTTTCTAGCATAAGACCATTTGTCCAAAATGAGTTTTTCAAATTCTTCATCCGAAATTTTGGACCATTGCTTGGTGTTAAGTGAGTTCCACCATATGGCAACCTCTTCTTTCATACTAAGCGATGGTAAACATTTCCAATGTTCTGGCCATAATGACTTTTCTCTTTCTATGAATTTTTCAGTAGTAAGACCATTATCTTTTTTTGTAAAAATAAAATCTTTGCTAGGTTTTTTGGTTTTCTTCTTTCCAGTATGAGACCATTTGTCCAACAATAGTTTTTCAATTTCATCAGCACGACATAACTTCAAAAACTCACTGTCAAGTGATTTCCACCATATAACAGCCTCATCTTCCAAATAATACCCTATTTTTTCCTTCCAATACCCTGTAAAGTCAACCTTCTTCTCTCGTATAAATTTTTCAATAGTCGGCCCATCATTTTTTCCTAAAAACATATTGCTAGAAGCCAAGAAGAGGACTTTGAAAAAAAAATCACTTACTTGAAAATTTAAAATGGCCACAGTGCGGTCAATATTGCTCAGAATCCTTATTATGATATGTTTTGGGAAATGAAATGACCATTATGCATCTACCCATGTAATAGAAATCTTGTTCAAGGCATTGGAATTTCTGATTTACGTTGCAACTGTCCTGCCGTCACAAAAATTTCCGAAAAAAGCATTGATTTTAAATTAGAGATATCTCCCTCATCTGGACTCTAATTCGACCAATTTTTTTTGAAATTGGGTATTTTTCGCAAAGAACCCAGATCTGGAATTAGATTCTGCAAATTTTGCACCAAAATGTACATTTCTGATTTTCAAACTTGTTGCCCCAAAAAAATTTTGCAACACAGCTGATTTTTAAATCAACGATATCTCCCTCATCTAGACTGCGTTCGACCAATTTTTTTTTCAAATTGGATATTTTTTCACAAAGAACCCATATCTGCAATTAGATTCTGCAAATTTTGCACCAAAAAGTACAAATCTAATCTGTAAGGTCGTCACCCCAAAAATTTCTGTAATACAACTAATTTTTAAATCAACGACATCTTCCTTATCCAGACTTCAATTCGACCTATTTGTTTTTTCAAATTGGGTATTTTTGTGCAAAGAATATAGATATGCAATTAGATTATGCAAAGTCTGTAGCAGAACTTACAGATCTAATCTGCAAACTTGCCGCCCAAAAAAAATCCCAAAAATATATGAGAATACAAATATACCCAGAAATAACAAGATAGAAATAGATAGAAATGTTTCTTTAATGATCAAAACCCTTGAGCTAGGGTAACACCATACATTCACTCCTTAAGGAAGAAAAACATTGCACAAGCCATATGCTTGTTCATACAATATTCCTTGACATATCTCCATGGGGAGTCTCTAGCCTCTATATAAGCCTCATACATGCAATACCATGGCTCATTACCATGGCTCCTCAATACCATCTATCTAATACTATGGGCTTATTACATTATTGCTAAATACTTGTGGTCCCTTACATGATATGGGTTAACCACTTTATTTATTACTATGGCCTATCCCATTATTACATTATTCCCTTGGGTACCTCCCTCTGTAGGTGGGATAATATGGGGTACAGAGGGAGGTACCCAAAGGAATAATGTAATAATGAGATGGGCCATAGTAATAAATAAATTGGTTAACCCGTATCATGTAAGGGACTACAAGTAGTTAGAAATAATGTAATAAGCCCATTGTATTAAATAGATGGTATTGAGGGAACCATGGTAATGACCCATGGTATTGCATATATGAGGCCTATATAGAGGCTAGATACTCCCCATGGAGAGATGTCAAGGAATATTGTATGAACAAACATATGGCTTAGGGAGTGTTCTCCTCCTTAAGTAGTGAATGTATGGTATTTTCCTACCTCAAGGGTTTTGATCAATAAGGTGAATTATTTTCTATATTTCAGATCTTGTTATTTTTGGTGATTATTTACAGTTATTGGGTATATTGGTATCATTTCATATATTTTCAGGTCAGATCTATAACAGAGTCCATTTGAAGTATTATACTGACGTAAATGCACGACACCTTTGATTTGGGGTGGCGCAGAAGACAATTGGATGTTAGGACTAGACATATTAAAATAAATGGAGGATATGGTTAAAAGGGTACGTTCCAACCTAAAATCCGCTCAGGACCGACAAAAGAATTTTGCTGATCGGAAGAGAAGTTTCTGAGAATTTCAAGTGGGAGATCATGTTTATGTTTGGGTACGAGCCAAGAAGAGTACATTGCAATGGACTAGATGTGCTAAATTAGCACCCCGATTTTGCGGTCCTTTCCAAATTTTGGCTCGAATCGGGCCAGTGGCTTACCAGCTTTCCCTACCCAGCCATATTCGTGTGCATAATGTCTTTCACGTTTCTGTACTTAAGAAATACATATATGATCCTAAACATATAATCAATTGGCAGGACATCCAGGTAATTTAGAAAAATTGCTTAAGAATAGGACATATTATAACAGGCTGATTAATAATGAAGAGGACTGACTAATTTTGTCTTCTTGTGAATAGGTTGAACCGGAAGGTGAGTTCTTGGTTGAACCCCTGGGTATACTCGATCAAAGAGAAGTAACGCTATGGAAATGAGTTATCACCCAAGTTAAAGTGCTTTGGCATGACTACGGGCCGGGGAGGCTACCTGGGAGGATGAGCAGGTTATCAAAGAGACCTTTCTAAACCTATTTTCAGAAAAGAAACATCGGGACGATGTTCAATCTTAGGGGGGGGACATGTGATGTCCCTAGCAAATGTAAATATTTAATTTACTGTAGAACTCAACAAACTGAATTATTATTATTATTTTATAAACAATTTGTTAAATTAAGTTATGCAGAAATGGAATAACAGTTATGTGTAAATATTGTTTTCACATGTTAAGTAGTTAGGATTGACAGTTACCTGTCCCTAACTAATTTCTTGAAGATTTATTCAAGAAAGATCAAGAGGATAGGGGTATTTGAGATCAAGAGAGACAAGAAGAAAGAGAGAATGGAATAGAGAAGTCTGTGCTGAAGGGTCAAGAAGATTTACAGAGCTAAGTCTGGTTGGGACTAGATAGTTGTTTATGAGAGATATAGTCTCAAAACAGTTCTTGTGTGCAAGGAACAACTCAGGGGGAGACAACTCGACAAGGCAGTCTCATGGTTGGGAGGAAAGGAGCAACTAAAGCCAAAGTTTGGTAGTAGACTCTTGCCTAGAAATTCAGCAATAATTCAAATAAGTACCCTTTGTCATTGTATAAGTACAATAATGAGTAATTTGCAGGTTTTAAGTTCTGTGTAATAAGCAAATGGAAACAATGCACTCCGAAGTGGAGCTGGAGAAACTTAAGTTATTTTGCAGTAAAAGAAAGCATAGAATTAATAACAAACAAATTAGGTTACTTTATGTTCAAAAGTTGAAAATGTAACTATCATATTTAACCATCATGGTAGTCATCTATGGAACAAATAAAACAACAATAGTTATGATGTGAGCTATTTAACCTTCAAGCTTATTATTCAGGAAAATATAAGATTCCCTTGAACATATTTCCCTTAGTAAAATAATATAACAGTAACAGAAATTTGATGCATTTGCCAAACCAAAACAGGAAGGAAACGTAAATTTATACAACAGGAAAATCCGAATTTTGTTATCATCATCAAACCTAGAATTTTGAGAGATGCCAATAATATAACTGAATTTCATTATAAAATAACTTTCGACAATTCCAACACATAGCATAAAAATTCTAGATATAGTTTCGACCAGGGAAGGGTTAAACTGTCAATCGCTCTAATAAACTAAAGAACAATCGACAAGGGTTGATATCCATTCGAGAACAGGTAAGAAATAAAACTCTAAACCACGGACTAAAAAGGGTTTGATGCTCACAGCCTTAACTAACAATTGTTCTTGGCATTTCCATAGCAAAATAATTACACAACAGACAAATGCGACTGAAGAAAATTAGCATGGAAACATTAGGATGCATTATTTCCTTAAACTATATTACTACACCGAGAAGGAACCAACCCAGAACAGAATTTGGTCAAAATAGATAATCCAAACAAAATGAGAACGACATAACTGTTAGCGCTTGAAATTTCACCTCAGGCTGAGAAAGATAAACCTCAAGGCTACATCAAACCATTCTGCCTCGTAGCTAGCCCTACGGGGCAGGAGAAGGCTCTCTCCGGTCAATCTCGGTAAATCTTCAATGGGATGAGATGACCAACAAGGTAACACTGATATTAGGCTAGTAAACTGATTTAAAAGGTTGATTTGGGGTTTTTTGGGTTTTTTGGTGGCAAATTGAGGAGCTGCAATTTAGGGTGCGGGGATTGGACACAGTTTCTGCAGGGGGTTCCTTGGGGCGAGGTAGGAAACAGTATTGATGCCTTAACTTGAGATGGATGATCAGGAATGAAAGATGAGGAGCTAAAGAGAGCAAACAATGACTTTGAATTCTCTTTAGACAGCAGAAAACATAGAAATTAAACAAATTTAAAAGCAGAGCATGGCAGGCATGAATTCATACTTTAACCCTTCATTTGTTTAATATGCAGAAGTAAAGAAAGGAGATGAAGCACATAAACACACTTACAAGTACATTAGGATACACATCATCAACACATGATTCCACAAGAATCCCAAAGATGACTGCAAAACCCTGGTCTTCCTTAGCCAAAAATTGTAGAGATACAATGAAAATATACAATGATAACTTCTCCCTCAAGAGTCCAACCATGAAAATGAGCAAGAAAGTACATAATATAGATGATCTAACCTCTTTCCCTGCCTCCATGGGTCGAGCTCACTATCCTAGGAGCTGTTTGAACCACTTCTAAACTAAGCACTACAAAATAGGCAGTCAAAACAACTTGCCTCTATAAACTTGGAAACCAGTTCATACATTCAATTTTTACTCTTCACATGAAAGAAACTTCTAGAAGAGATAAACTAGAGTAAAAGTATCCAAAAAGTGTCATAATTACACCCAAGAGGATCACCATCCACCTCAGAAAGTCAAACTAGAGCTAAACTGCGTTTTCTGGGCTGAACTGGTCAAATCTGGCAAAGTTCCCTCAACGGGTCGCACACATCTTCCTCAACAGGTCGCGCACTTTGGAGCCCTGTTTGGAGGCCTTTCCGGTGTCAGAATGAGGTGCAGGATAGCTCGTTGGAAAGGTATCTGAGTCTACTTTCCAACCCAACCGGAATTTTTGGATTTGGAGGTCATTTGCTTAGTCAAAAGTCAATTCTCACAAGACTACTTCTGCAGCTCAAAAAAGGGGCAGAAAGTCAAAATTTGGCTGTATTTTGACCTTTTGGAGGCCCAAAACTCCATAAAAACTCAAGTTCATCCATAGGCATATGTAAATTTGCATGAAAAATCTAGAAATGCTGAGTTTTTGCAAAACGGAGCTACGATGACAAAGGGTCTCACCGGGGCTGAGACCCGTTGAGAAGCCAAAACCTGTAAATTTCCAAAAAACACCAAAATTACCCAAAATTCTCAAAAAAATTTGGGATTTGTGCTATAGATGATGCTAGTGAGTGCCATGATCCTTGAGGGATGCCTCAGCCAAGATACGGAGTGGATTTGTGCTCTTCCTCTGCCTAAGAGCCTCGGACAACCTCCTTTGGAACATTTTCATCTTTGCTTTACAAACGTGCATCCTAGCCCAATAGTGGTTTTTCATATTCCTCAGCAGCCTCTTGTCTTGGTTGGCCTTAGCCAACAGCCTCTCTAAGTGTGCATTCACCTGGATGAGCATGGACTCTTGTTCCGCAAGCAATAGGTCACCGGGCCTCCTTCTTTTCAAGATTCGGTCTCCTCTAATCCTCCATAGCTCATCAAGGACTTTCTCATATCTCTAATTGCTTGTTGCGCTGCTCAAGATAGTTGATAGTCCATTGAGCCATGTCAATCTTCCGCTGCAACAAGCGGTTCTCCGCCTCTCTCTGCCTGATAATCTCATGAAGATTTAAATGTATATATGCAGGGATTTTTTTTTTTTTTGCATAGCAGGGATATGGGAAATAAGGGAAATAAGGGAAATAAATGTGTGGACAAAGGGAAAATCATGGGGATTGTTTTGGGAAGTTTGTCCACAATGTCCTTTGCAATTTCATCAACTTTTCTTGTTTACAATATGCTTATAGTGAGGCCAGCTAGGGTTTACAGTTTTGTTGTTTTAGGAGGGGGTAGGGTTTTTGATTTTTGGTGACTAGGGACAAGGGATGGCCTGCACTTTTATTTTCAACATGGCATGGGAAAATAGGGGCAAATGAACATGTAAGTGATAAGGGAAGGGAAAAAAAATGTGCAAAGGGAAGTTTCTTGAAACCATATAAAACCCTAGCAAATTTCAAACATCAACAAGCAGCCACTGAATGATTTTTTCACTTGCGTCTTTGGAGGCTTTAAAACAAGTATGGAGGTCAATCATTCATCATCAACAAACAAAACAATTTGTAGAGAGCCTACCTCAACCCAATTTGCAAATTTGAAGAATATTTGAGTGAGTTTGAAGTGAATTTGTAGCTTACAGCTCAACGGGTCGCGCCCCTCCCAACGGGTCGCGCCAGTTCAAAATTTGAACTGCAGAAAGGTTTTCAACGGGTCGCGCACCTTTAAACGGGTCGCGCTTTTGCAGGAAGCTTTTGGAGGCCTTCCCGGTGTCGGAATCGGGCGCAGGATGGCTCGTTGGAAAGGAATTTAAGTCTAATTTCCAACCCAAGTGGAATTTTTCAATTTGGAGTTGATTTGACCTATTAAAAATCAAATCTCCCAAGACTGGTCAAAAAGTGCCAAATGAGGCTGCCTGAAAGAAGAGTACTGTTGCAGTCAACTTTTGAATGCCTTCCTCAACCCCAAATTAAGTTCATGATAGCTCATTGGAAAGATCTTTGTGTCTAGTTATCATTTTACCCATCAAAAAAATAATTTGGCCAACCAAGCTAGGAGAAAACTTGATTTTTCCAAGGTCACTTCAGAGGTGTCTTTGATTCTCCTAAGGCAACGGTATTCTTGACATTTCTCTCAAACCATGACACCTGTACAAAAAGTGAAGGAGTTTTTTCTTCCTTGGCATGTTGTGGAAAAAAACCTCTCTCAGTTTTCCCAAATTCATCTTTGATTTCTCTGGAACATCATTTGAGTGCGACTTGTCCCGATGTGTGAAGCAAGGAATTTTGTCGAAATGGAGCGAGATGAAGGGGATAGGGGGCTTCTAAATTCTTGGGGAAATTTGTGGGAGTGAGGAGGGATGTTAGGAAGCAGGGGAAAGTGGAATCTCAGTGATTGAGTGAGGGGAAGGGGTCCAAAAGGGAAAAACATAGGCCCAACCTAGAAAATTGCCAAGTTGTAGCTAGAAACTAGGGTTTGTGCAAAAATGAGGAATTTCGCGGATCTAAGGGATGGGAAGTGTTTAATAAGGTACTTTAAGGATAGGGGAAGGTGTATGAACATCAGGATATGAGTTTTGCTGATTATTTAGCCGCCCAAGAGAAATTGCCTTCAAAACCCTAGGAGAGGGAAATGACCTTGCCTAGGCACAACTGAAGCATGAATAAGTTGTAAAAAGACTCATTAGACACTGACATGATAATGAAAACCCTCTGAATGATGATAGGCTCAGCTGAATGATGACATGGACTGAAATTTGGGCAAAGCCTAGACCTAATGCCTAGTGACCAAATTTTGCTTGAAAACTCACTGAAATGACAAAATTTGACCTTGACACTCTGAGATCACTTTATAAGAGCATATTTGATCACTGTAGGAAGGCTGGAAAGACTGACACTAACATTGGCTCCAATGGGGATGGTAGCTCCTTGGAGGTGCCAAGAACCTTAGACCTCTGGGAGAGCAGACCAGTGCCTTACAATCATTGGGCAATGGAGTCATAAACTCAAGCTGAAATGCATGACTGAAAACTGACACAAACTAACTTAACCACAAGACTAAAAATTGACTCATAAAGGACTCATGACTCAACTAAAAACTGACTCGATACTTAAACACACTCGACCAACTGAAAATGATGCTCAAAGTGGAGCTCATTCATCAAAACCTACTCGAACAGTTTCGTTCATCACCTGGTCAAGTGAAATGAAACAACCAATGTAACCAAGTAAGTGTCCCATCTGCTGTTCGAATTCTCCACAAGTGCTTGCTTATGAACAACAAAAGAGAACTATTGAAAGGCAACTCCCATGACAACTTAGAAACAGATCCGTTGAATGATATGAATTCTCTATCCACCTCCAAAAACACTGCATAAGGATCTTGAAATTTAAGCACACTGGAACTTAGCTCATCGAATTGATTACTTCTCTTTTCATACCATGAATGCAAACTTTGATCTGAGCCTTGTGATGAGACCTTTGCTGAAAATGACAAAGAAACCGGCTGCCGGATCAAGTTCATATCAGCACATGTTTCAAGCTCACATGTAGTCAATGGAGAAAGACTTTGACTGCAAACCTCATCCAAAACATCAGCTATTGGATCATGAAAAACATGAAAAGACCGCTGCAATGTATCCATTGAAAATGTATGACATCCTTCTAGCTGTTCATCTTTTTCTTGAGAAATTTTATGAGAATTCTGCCTTATAAACTGAAATGCTTCAAAACAAAAGGGTATAGAATCTTCCTGTATCATCAAATCATGTATTTCGGCTGCCATACCTTCATTTGTAATCTGCCCTTCAAGTTCATTTGGTAGCTGCAAATCTGATGCTACAGGCTGCTCAAGAATTTTGTCATCTGTCTCATCCTCAACATTTACACTGAGAGATTGCTGATTTGTTATAGGCTGTCCATTTAAAGATTTACTATACAACCTCCCCTTCAAAAACTGAAATGATTCAAAACAGAATGGTAGGGAACCTTCTTGTATCATTTGATCAAATATGTCAACTTCCATGCCTTCATCTGCAATTTGAAAACCAATGGCATTTGGGGGCTGCAAATCTGAATATGAGAAGTCTTGAACAAGGTTTTTATTGCCTCCAAGATGGTCTAGATCAGGACTTGTTGACAGCTCATTTCTAATTTCATGGAAGTTGTCTCTGATGAACTGAAATGAATCAAAACAAAGAGGCAAAGGTCCTTCACTTACTTCCCAATTTTCTGCACTTTCCTCGTCGATGTCATAACTGATATGTGATGGCTGAACATTGTATTCAAGCCGCTGTAAATGAACTTCCTCCCACAAACTAGCTGCTGGTTCGTCTGCAAGATTAGCATTTGTTTGGAGAACATAATCATCATCATACTGATCATAATGAGGCAAACCATTGGTATAAAACATATCATCAAGCATGCAGGTCATATCAACAGATCTCTCTTCTCCAAGATGATTAATAAGACAATCATTATCAGATCCATAACAATTGGCATCAAAAAGAAAATGATTTGAATCAGCAACTTGTTCTTCTTCAATCAGCGAGCCATGGGCTTGAACATCAGAAGCATTTCTTGCGTTGATCTTGTCCATCATCTCTTCCACTGCACTTACCAAAACGTCAAGCTTTACCTCTAGAGATGTCGATTTTTCCAGATCTATGTTTTTCATCTCTTCTTCTTTCAACCTTGCCCGTCGGATCAGCAGATGCACCTCTACACTTACTGCACTGTTGTGCATCTCGTGAAGTGTTGCAATATCCCTTTCTCTCAGCTGAAACTCCATCTCCGGATCAAAGGCACCCGGATAGTGCAAGAGAGCAGATCTAGGAGAAGGTCTTATATCAACTGGCATTGAATAATAAACTTGGTTGAATCTGGCCGAAAATTGTTGTACTGTCTCCCCTGGCAATCTTTTCAGCTGGTTATACTCTTCTATAATTAAGAAAAGGTTCTGCCCGATCATCCACCTGTCGAGAAAAACTTTGACAAACTGCTGGAAATCTGAGATGCTTGCATCAGGCAGGGCTTTGAACCAACTCTTCACTTCAGCTTGCAAAGAAATAGCAAAAAGCCTCATACTAACATCTTCATCATCAACTTCAAAAAGATCAAGAAAATTCTCAAAATTCTGCACATGTTGCTCAGCGTTGACATTCTTACATTCACCATCAAACCTCAGCAAGTATAGATCATAGTTTTTGGGGAAAGCATGAAGAACAGAAGGTAAAACAAGAGGTTTATACCGATCTGGAATTTTACAAGGTACAGGGGTATGTACAACAGGTATAGAATCAGACTTGGTCTTTTGAGATTCATCAATTTGAATATGATCATCACAAAATTGAGAAAAAGGATCTTGATCAAGCTCAAAGGCATGCAAATCTTTGGTATTCACAATATTCAAAGGGAAGGAATCAACGGCAGGCCGAGGATCTCTTCTCAAGCATAGTATACTCTGCAAAGCCTTCTTTACATTCTTGGGAAAAGAGAAGAAATAATTTATGACAAAGAACAAAATGTCTTGGATGAAATTCCAACTTGAATACCTGATATGTCCATGTTGTCCTTTCATGTTTCTGTTGGTCGGGATCATCCTCCACTGGAGTCTTTGGATCTGATCTTGAAAATGATTTAGAGTCGCCAAATGAATGATTTCAGCCTGTCAAGTGTCTGATCGTTGTTCACCATCAACAATCAGATCTGAACTTGATACATGTACTGGGGTAAAGTGTCAATGAAGCACTACGTTCACAAGCTCACGGAGATTGACTGAAGCAGCGTTTATCTACTAACGCTGATGTAAAACAAGAGTGTTTTCGAAGGCTACCTGGCGTAACTTCAGGCTCCGTCTAAGACTTATGAAATAACACGTCAATGAGCAAACGATCAGTTGTTCTCCCCAGTATGGTCGCCAGTATGTTAGTGCTTGAAATTTCACCTCAGGCTGAGAAAGGTAAACCTCAAGGCTACATCAAACCATTCTGCCTCGTAGCTAGCCCTACGGGGCAGGAGAAGGCTCTCTCCGGTCAATCTCGGTAAATCTTCAATGGGATGAGATGACCAACAAGGTAACACTGATATTAGGCTAGTAAACTGATTTAAAAGGTTGATTTGGGGTTTTTTGGGTTTTTTGGTGGCAAATTGAGGAGCTACATTAGGATACACATCATCAACACATGAGTCCACAAGAATCCCAAAGATTACTGCAAAACCCTGGTCTTCCTTAGCCAAAAATTGCAGAGATACAATGAAAATATACAATGATAGCTTCTCCCTCAAGAGTCCAACCATGAAAATGAGCAAGAAAGTACATAATATAGATGATCTAACCTCTTTCCCTGCCTCCATGGGTCGAGCTCACTATCCTAGGAGCTGTTTGAACCACTTCTAAACTAAGCACTACAAAATAGGCAGTCAAAACAACTTGCCTCTATAAACTTGGAAACCAGTTCATACATTCAATTTTTACTCTTTACATGAAAGAAAATTCTAGAAGAGATAAACTAGAGTAAAAGTATCCAAAAAGTGTCATAATTACACCCAAGAGGATCACCATCCACCTCAGAAAGTCAAACTGGAGCTAAACTGCGTTTTCTGGGCTGAACTGGTCAAATCTGGCAAAGTTCCCTCAACGGGTCGCGCACATCTTCCTCAACGGGTCGCGCATTTTGGATCCCTGTTTGGAGGCCTTCCCAGTGTCAGAATGAGGTGTAGGATAGCTCGTTGGAAAGGTCTCTGAGACTACTTTCCAACCCAACCGGAATTTTTGGATTTGGAGGTCATTTGCCAAGTCAAAAGTCAATTCTCCCAAGACAACTTCTGCAGCTCAAAAAAGGGGCAGAAAGTCAAAATTTGGCTGTATTTTGATCTTTTGGAGGCCCAAAACTCCATAAAAACTCAAGTTCATCCATAGGCATATGTAAATTTGCATGAAAAATCTAGAAATGCTGAGTTTTTGCAAAACGGAGCTACGATGACAAAGGGTCTCACCGGGGGTGAGACCCGTTGAGAAGCCAAAACCTGTAAATTTCCAAAAAACACCAAAATTACCCAAAATTCTCAAAATAATTTGGGATTTGTGCTGTAGTTGATGCTAGTGAGTGCCATGATCCTTGAGGGATGCCTCAGCCAAGATACGGAGTGGATTTGTGCTCTTCCTCTGCCTAAGAGCCTTAGACAACCTCCTTTGGAACATTTTCATCTTTGCTTTACAAACGTGCATCCTAGCCCAATAGTGGTTTTTCATATTCCTCAGCAGCCTCTTGTCTTGGTTGGCCTTAGCCAACAACCTCTCTAAGTGTGCATTCACCTAGATGAGCATGGACTCTCGTTCCGCAAGCAATAGGTCACCGTGCCTCCTTCTTTTCAAGATTCGGTCTCCTCTAATACTCCATAGCTCATCAAGGACTTTCTCATATCTCTAATTGCTTGTTGCGCTGCTCAAGATAGTTGATAGTCCATTGAGCCATGTCAAGCTTCCGCTGCAACAAGCGGTTCTCCGCCTCTCTCTGCCTGATAATCTCATGAAGATCTGAATGTATATATGCAGGGATTTTTTTTTTTTTTTGCATAGCAGGGATAAGGGAAATAATGGAAATAAATGTGTGGACAAAGGGAAAATCATGGGTATTGTTTTGGGAAGTTTGTCCACAATGTCCTTTGCAATTTCATCAACTTTTCTTGTTTACAATATGCTTATAGTGAGGCCAGCTAAGGTTTACAGTTTTGTTGTTTTAGGAGGGGGTAGGGTTTTTTATTTTGGTGACTAGGGACAAGGGATGGCCTGCACTTTTATTTTCAACATGGCATGGGAAAATAGGGGCAAATGAACATGTAAGTGATAAGGAAAGGGAAAAACAATGTGCAAAGGGAAGTTTCTTGAAACCACATAAAACCCTAGCAAATTTCAAACATCAACAAGCAGCCACTGAATGATTTTTTCACTTGCATCTTTGGAGGCTTTAAAACAAGTATGGAGGTCAATCATTCATCATCAACCAACAAAACAATTTGTAGAGAGCCTACCTCAACCCAATTTGCAAATTTGAAGAGGATTTGAGTGAGTTTGAATTGAATTTGTATCTTACAGCTCAACGGGTCGCGCCCCTCCCAACGGGTCGCGCCAGTTCAAAATTTGAACTGCAGAAGGGTTCTCAACGGGTCGCGCACCTCTCAACGGGTCGCGCTTTTTCTGGAGGCTTTTGGAGGCCTTCCCGGTGTCGGAATCGGATACAAGATGGCTCGTTGGAAAGGTATTTGAGTCTACTTTCCAACCCAAGTGGAATTTTTTAATTTGGAGTTGATTTGACCTATCAAAAATCAAATCTCGCAAGACTGGTCAAAAAGTGCCAAATGAAGCTGCCTGAAAGAAGAGTACTGTTTCAGTCAACTTTTGAATGCCTTCCTCAACCCCAAATTGAGCTCATGATAGCTCATTGGAAATATATTTGTGTCTAGTTATCATTTTACCCATCAAGAAAATAATTTGGCCAACCAAGCTAGGAGAAAACTTGATTTTCCCAAGGTCACTTCAGAGGTGTCTTTGATTCTCCTGAGGCAACGGTATTCTTGACATTTCTCTAAAACCATGACACCTGTGCAAAACTTGAAGGACGTTTTTCTTCCTTGGCATGTTGTGGACAAAAACCTCTCTCAGTTTTTACCAAATTCATCTTTTATTTCTCTGGAACATCATTTGAGTGCGACTTGTCCCGATGTGTGAAGCAAGGAATTTTGTCGAAATGGAGCGAGATGAAGGGGATAGGGGGCTTCTAAATTCTTGGGGAAATTTTTGGGAGTGAGGAGGTATGTTAGGAAGCAGGGGAAAGTGGAATCTCAGTGATTGAGCGAGGGGAAGGGGTCCAAAAGGGCAAAACACAGGCCCAACCTAGAAAATTGCCAAGTTGTAGCTAGAAACTAGGGTTTGTGCAAAAATGAGGAATTTGGCGGATATAAGGGATGGGAAGTGTTTAATAAGGTACTTTAAGGATAGGGGAAGGTGTATGAACATCAGGATATGAGTTTTTCTGATTATTTAGCCGCCTAAGAGAAATTGCCTTCAAAACCCTAGGAGAGGGAAATGGCCTTGTCTAGGCACAACTGAAGCATGAATAAATTGTAAAAAGACTCATTAGACACTGACATGATAATGACAACCCTCTGAATGATGATAGGCTCAGCTAAATGATGACATGGACTGACATTTGGGCAAAGCCTAGACCTAATGCCTAGTGACCAAATTTTGCTTGAAAACTCACTGAAATGACAAAATTTGACGTTGACACTCTGAGATCACTTTATAAGAGCATATTTGATCACTGTAGGAAGGATGAAAAGACTGACACTAACATTGGCTCCAATGGGGATGGTAGCTCCTTGGAGGTGCCAAGAACCTTAGACCTCTGGGAGAGCAGACCAGTGCCTTACAATCATTGGGCAATGGAGTCATAAACTCAAGCTGAAATGCATGACTGAAAACTGACACAAACTAACTTAACCACAAGACTAAAAATTGACTCATAAAGGACTCATGACTCAACTAAAAACTGACTTGATACTTAAACACACTTGACCAACTGAAAATGATGCTCAAAGTGGAGCTTATTCATCAAAACCTACTCTAACAGTTTCATTCATCACCTGGTCAAGTGAAATGAAACAACCAATGTAACCAAGTAAGTGTCCCATCTGCTGTTCGAATTCTCCACAAGTGCTTGCTTATGAACAACAAAAGAGAACTATTGAAAGGCAACTCCCATGACAACTTAGAAACAGATCCGTTGAATGATATGAATTCTCTATCCACCTCCAAAAATACTGCATAAGGATCTTGAAATTCAAGCACACTAGAACTTAGCTCATCGAATTGATTACTTCTCTTTTCATACCATGAATGCAAACTTTGATCTGAGCCTTGTGATGAGACCTCTGCTGAAAATGACAAAGAAACCGGCTGCCGGATCAAGTTCATATCAGCACATGTTTCAAGCTCACATGTAGTCAATGGAGAAAGACTTTGACTGCAAACCTCATCAAAAACTTCAGCTATTGGATCATGAAAAACTTGAAAAGACCGCTGCAATGTATCCATTGAAAATGTATGACATCCTTCTAGCTGTTCATCTTTTTCTTGAGAGATTTTATGAGAATTCTGCCTTATAAACTGAAATGCTTCAAAACAAAAGGGTATAGAATCTTCCTGTATCATCAAATCATGTATTTCGGCTGCCATACCTTCATCTGTAATCTGCCCTTCAAGTTCATTTGGTAGCTGCAAATCTGATGCTACAGGCTGCTCAAGAATTTTGTCATCTGTCTCATCCTCAACATTTACACTGAGAGATTGCTGATTTGTTATAGGCTGTCCATTTAAAGATTTACTATACAACCTCCCCTTCAAAAACTGAAATGATTCAAAACAGAATGGTAGGGAACCTTCTTGTATCATTTGATCAAATATGTCAACTTCCATGCCTTCATCTGCAATTTGAAAACCAATGGCATTTGGGGGCTGCAAATCTGAATATGAGAAGTCTTGAACAAGGTTTTTATTGCCTCCAAGATGGTCTAGATCAGGACTTGTTGACAGCTCATTTCTAATTTCATGGAAGTTGTCTCTGATGAACTGAAATGAATCAAAACAAAGAGGCAAAGGTCCTTCACTTACTTCCCAATTTTCTGCACTTTCCTCGTCGATGTCATAACTGATATGTGATGGCTGAACATTGTATTCAAGCTGCTCTAAATGAACTTCCTCCCACAAACTAGCTGCTGGTTCGTCTGCAAGATTAGCGTTTGTTTGGAGAACATAATCATCATCATACTGATCATAATGAGGCAAACCATCGGTATAAAACATATCATCAAGCATGCAGGTCATATCAACAGATCTCTCTTCTCCAAGATGATTAATAAGACAATCATTATCAGATCAATAACAATTGGCATCAAAAAGAAAATGATTTGAATCAGCAACTTGTTCTTCTTCAATCAGCGAGCCATGGGCTTGAACATCAGAAGCATTTCTTGCGTTGATCTTGTCCATCATCTCTTCCACTGCACTTACCAAAACGTCAATCTTTACCTCTAGAGATGTCGATTTTTGCAGATCTATGTTTTTCATCTCTTCTTCTTTCAACCTTGCTCATCGGATCAGCAGATGCGCCTCTACACTTACTGCACTGTTTTGCATCTCGTGAAGTGTTTCAATATCCCTTTCTCTCAGCTGAAACTCCATCTCCGGATCAAAGGCACCCGGATAGTGCAAGAGAGCAGATCTAGGAGAAGGTCTTATATCAACTGGCATTGAATAATAAACTTGGTTGAATCTGGCCGAAAACTGTTGTACTGTCTCCCCTGGCAATCTTTTCAGCTGGTTATACTCTTCTATAATTAAGAAAAGGTTCTGCCCGATCATCCACCTGTCGAGAAAAACTTTGACAAACTGCTGGAAATCTGAGATGCTTGCATCAGGCAGGGCTTTGAACCAACTCTTCACTTCAGCTTGCAAAGAAAGAGCAAAAAGCCTCATACTAACATCTTCATCATCAACTTCAAAAAGATCAAGAAAATTCTCAAAATTCTGCACATGTTGCTCAGCGTTGACATTCTTACATTCACCATCAAACCTCGGCAAGTATAGATCATAGTTTTTGGGGAAAGCATGAAGAACAGAAGGTAAAACAAGAGGTTTATACCGATCTGGAATTTTACAAGGTACAGGGGTATGTACAACAGGTATAGAATCAGACTTGGTCTTTTGAGATTCATCAATTTGAATATGATCATCACAAAATTGAGAAAAAGGATCTTGATCAAGCTCAAAGGCATGCAAATCTTTGGTATTCACAATATTCAAAGGGAAGGAATCAACGGCAGGCCGAGGATCTCTTCTCAAGCATAGTATACTCTGCAAAGCCTTCTTTACATTCTTGGGAAAAGAGAAGAAATAATTTATGACAAAGAACAAAATGTCTTGGATGAAATTCCAACTTGAATATCTGATATGTCCATGTTGTCCTTTCATGTTTCTGCTGGTCGGGATCATCCTCCAGTGGAGTCTTTGGATCTGATCTTGAAAATGATTTAGAGTCGCCAAGTGAATGATTTCAGCCTGTCAAGTGTCTGATCGTTGTTCACCATCAACAATCAGATCTGAACTTGATACATGTACTGGGGTAAAGTGTCAATGAAGCGCTACGTTCACAAGCTCACGGAGATTGACTGAAGCAGCGTTTATCTACTAATGCTGATGTAAAACAAGAGCGTTTTCGAAGGCTACCTGGCGTAACTTCAGGCTCCGTCTAAGACTTATGAAATAACACGTCAATGAGCAAACGATCAGTTGTTCTCCCCAGTATGGTCGCCAGTATGTTAGCGCTTGAAATTTCACCTCAGGCTGAGAAAGGTAAACCTCAAGGCTACATCAAACCATTCAGCCTCGTAGCTAGCCCTACGGGGCAGGAGAAGGCTCTCTCCGGTCAATCTCGGTAAATCTTCAATGGGATGAGACGACCAACAAGGTAACACTGATATTAGGCTAGTAAACTGATTTAAAAGGTTGATTTGGGGTTTTTTGGGTTTTTTGGTGGCAAATTGAGGAGCTGCAATTTAGGGTGCGGGGATTGGACACAGTTTCTACAGGGGGTTCCTTAGGGCGAGGTAGGAAACAGTATTGATGCCTTAACTTGAGATGGATGATCAGGAATGAAAGATGAGGAGCTAAAGAGAGCAAACAATGACTTTGAATTCTCTTTAGACAGCAGAAAACATAGAAATTAAACAAATTTAAAAGCAGAGCATGGCAGGCATGAATTCATACTTTAACCCTTCTTTTGTTTAATATGCAGAAGTAAAGAAAGGAGATGAAGCACATAAACACACTTACAAGTACATTAGGATACACATCATCAACACATGAGTCCACAAGAATCCCAAAGATGACTGCAAAACCCTGGTCTTCCTTAGCCAAAAATTGCAGAGATACAATGAAAATATACAATGATAGCTTCTCCCTTAAGAGTCCAACCATGAAAATGAGCAAGAAAGTACATAATATAGATGATCTAACCTCTTTCCCTGCCTCCATGGGTCGAGCTCACTATCCTAGGAGCTGTTTGAACCACTTCTAAACTAAGCACTACAAAATAGGCAGTCAAAACAACTTGCCTCTATAAACTTGGAAACCAGTTCATACATTCAATTTTTACTCTTTACATGAAAGAAACTTCTAGAAGAGATAAACTAGAGTAAAAGTATCCAAAAAGTGTCATAATTACACCCAAGAGGATCACCATCCACCTCAGAAAGTCAAACTGGAGCTAAACTGCGTTTTCTGGGCTGAACTGGTCAAATCTGGCAAAGTTCCCTCAACAGGTCGCGCACATCTTCCTCAACGGGTCACGCATTTTGGAGCCCTGTTTGGAGGCCTTCCCGGTGTCAGAATGAGGTGTAGGATAGCTCGTTGGAAAGGTCTTTGAGTCTACTTTCCAACCCAACCATAATTTTAGTATTTGGAGGTAATTTGCCTAGTCAAAATTCAATTCTCCAAAGACTACTTCTACAGCTCAAAAAAGGGGCAGAAAGTCAAAATTTGGCTGTATTTTGACCTTTTGGAGGCCCAAAACTCCATAAAAACTCAAGTTCATCCATAGGCATATGTAACTTTGCATGAAAAATCTAGAAATGCTGAGTTTTTTCAAAACGGAGCTACGATGACGAAGGGTCTCACCGGGGGTGAGACCCGTTGAGAAGCCAAAACCTGTAAATTTCCAAAAAACACCAAAATTACCCAAAATTCTCAAAAAAATTTGGGATTTGTGCTGTAGCTGATGCTAGTGAGTGCCATGATCCTTGAGGGATGCCTCAGCCAAGATACGGAGTGAATTTGTGCTCTTCCTCTGCCTAAGAGCCTCGGACAACCTCCTTTGGAACATTTTCATCTTTGCTTTACAAACGTGCATCCTAGCCCAATAGTGGTTTTTCATATTCCTCAGCAGCCTCTTGTCTTGGTTGGCCTTAGCCAACAGCCTCTCTAAGTGTGCATTCACCTGGATGAGCATGGACTCTCGTTCCGCAAGCAATAGGTCACCGGGCCTCCTTCTTTTCAAGATTCGATCTCCTCTAATCCTCCATAGCTCATCAAGGACTTTCTCATATCTCTAATTGCTTGTTGCGATGCTCAAGATAGTTGATAGTCCATTGAGCCATGTCAAGCTTCCGCTGCAACAAGCGGTTCTCCGCCTCTCTCTGCCTGATAATCTCATGAAGATCTGAATGTATATATGCAGGGATTTTTATTTTTTTTTGCATAGCAGGGATAAGGGAAATAATGGAAATAAATGTGTGGACAAAGGGAAAATCATGGGGATTGTTTTGGGAAGTTTGTCCACAATGTCCTTTGCAATTTCATCAACTTTTCTTGTTTACAATATGCTTATAGTGAGGCCAGCTAGGGTTTACAGTTTTGTTGTTTTAGGAGGGGGTAGGGTTTTTTATTTTGGTGACTAGGGACAAGGGATGGCCTACACTTTTATTTTCAACATGGCATGGGAAAATAGGGGCAAATGAACATGTAAGTGATAAGGAAAGGGAAAAACAATGTGCAAAGGGAAGTTTCTTGAAACCACATAAAACCCTAGCAAATTTCAAACATCAACAAGCAGCCACTGAATGATTTTTTCACTTGCATCTTTGGAGGCTTTAAAACAAGTATGGAGGTCAATCATTCATCATCAACCAACAAAACAATTTGTAGAGAGCCTACCTCAACCCAATTTGCAAATTTGAAGAGGATTTGAGTGAGTTTGAATTGAATTTGTATCTTACAGCTCAACGGGTCGCGCCCCTCCCAACGGGTCGCGCCAGTTCAAAATTTGAACTGCAGAAGGGTTCTCAACGGGTCGCGCACCTCTCAATGGGTCGCGCTTTTGCTGGAGGCTTTTGGAGGCCTTCCCGGTGTCGGAATCAGGCGCAGGATGGCTCGTTGGAAAGGTCTTTGAGTGTAATTTCCAACTCAAGTAGAATTTTTCAATGTGGAGTTGATTTGGCCTGTAAAAAATCAAATCTCCCAAGACTGGTCAAAAAGTGCCAAATGAGGCTGCCTGAAAGAAGAGTACTGTTGCAGTCAACTTTTGAATGCCTTCCTCAACCCCAAATTAAGCTCATGATAGCTCATTTGAAATCTCGTTGTGTCTAGTTATCAATTGACCCATCAAGAAAATAATTTGGCCAACCAAGATATGAGACAACTTGATTTTCCCAAGGTCACTTCAGAGGTGTCTTTGATTCTCCTGAGGCAACGGTATTCTTGACATTTCTCTCAAACCATGACACCTGTGCAAAAAGTGAAGGAGGTTTTTCTTCCTTGGCATGTTTTGGACAAAATCCTCTCTCAGTTTTCCCAAATTCATCTTTGATTGCTCTGGAACATCATTTGAGTGCGACTTGTCCCGATGTGTGAAGCAAGGAATTTTGTCGAAATGGAGCGAGATGAAGGGGATAGGGGGCTTTTAAATTCTTGGGGAAATTTGTGGGAGTGAGGAGGGATGTTAGGAAGCAGGGGAAAGTGGAATCTCAGTGATTGAGTGAGGGGAAGGGGTCCAAAAGGGCAAAACACAGGCCCAACCTAGAAAATTGCCAAGTTGTAGCTAGAAACTAGGGTTTGTGCAAAAATGAGGAATTTGGCGGATCTAAGGGATGGGAAGTGTTTAATAAGGTACTTTAAGGATAGGGGAAGGTGTATTAACATCAGGATATGAGTTTTGCTGATTATTTAGCCGCCCAAGAGAAATTGCCTTCAAAACCCTAGGAGAGGGAAATGACCTTGCCTAGGCACAACTGAAGCATGAATAAGTTGTAAAAAGACTCATTAGACACTGACATGATAATGAAAACCCTCTGAATGATGATAGGCTCAGCTGAATGATGACATGGACTGACATTTTGGCAAAGCCTAGACCTAATGCCTAGTGACCAAATTTTGCTTGAAAACTCACTGAAATGACAAAATTTGACCTTGACACTCTGAGGTCACTTTATAAGAGCATATTTGATCACTGTAGGAAGGTTGGAAAGACTGACACTAACAATAACGACAATAGTAAATAATTCATAAGATAACAATCGAGACCGAAAGGCCCATCTCCATTTAACCATAGTCTAGAGGTAGGATAAGCAATTGAACCCAAAAAAAAATGTAACTACACAACTAGGGTCTACCGCTAGCTTCAACCTATTAAGCCAAAAGGGTTTAGGGTAGACCCAGTTCGCAATACAACCCCAGATATAATATAAACTCTGTTTGCAAATAAAACCTAGAACAATTACATGCAAAAGACGCATCAGAGACAGGGTTTTCCTTAGTAATTTTATGGCCAACTACAACAACTACCAAATAGGCAAGAATGCCTTCGGCTAAAGCAATACCCGATATCAAGACTGGATAGTTTCCCTCTAGATGTGCCAGCCCCTGTGGAGGTCTGAACTTCAGCTTTTGCCTCTCCTTGTGACCCAGAATTTCTACCTCGCAAGAACCAAAGAGAACAGGGTCAACAAATGTTAATTATCTTAGAAAGACAGGAGAATCTGTGACTAAAACTCTTGAATTAAGAATGAAAGCCTTACCTGAGATGCAAAATGGGCTGAGCAAGGTTTCCGCAAGTTTGTGCAAAGTGTAGGAACCCACCATCCTGCAAAAGCCAGGCCCATCGACAAACAGATGCATTATCTAGATGAATAAACCATCTAACGATGCACACCATAGCTATATCGATAAACAATAAAAGACAAAGAAGTAAACCATTCTCACCGCGAAGGAGTAACAATAACCAGCACAGTGAAGGCCGTGGAGATAGACATGTAGCGGCTGCATCGAAAAATGCAAATGACCTCAATTGTCCAATGGCGAGTAGAAATAGGAACCATGAGATGAAGAATGAGTATCGAGGCTAGGAGAGCCAGATGGAGAGCAACGACGGAACCGGATTCATCCCACTGCCAGGCTTAGGCAGTCACGTCACCCAAAAAATTAATTGCAGAGATAAACAGTCACCAGAAAGTGAAGCTTGTCGGAATAGAGTTTATGTGACTACTGTCCCTCCAACCAGCCTCATAAGGCGAGATAAATGGTTTTAAATTAAACAACCAAACTTTGCAATTTCCATAATTATATGCAGATAATAGGAATTACGTGTGGTGTACAAAGCATCTGATTTGTCAACATCATAGTACAAATATTCGTGCATAGTTAATTTCTATAATATATATGTATAGATATCTATATATATATATATATATATATATATATATATATATATATATATATATATATATATATATATAATTTCATTTAATATGTTTACATGGGTTTGTGACAAGAGATCATTCGTAAATCATGAGGAAATTGGGTAAGAAATAAAGATGAGAGCTACGTGAATCGAACATTAAAGTGGAAAAATTTAGAGTGATAGGTGGAAAAAACAACAATGAAAAAGAAAAACTAAATAAAACTAACAATAAAATATGGGTGAGGACCCTCTATCAAATCTAACGTGAGATGAAGCGTAGGGAGAGAAATTTGTTAGCTTTAAAAGCATGATAAAAATCTCAGAAATTGTATCTTAAAATCAATTTAGAAAGATATAATGCATGTCAAAAAAAGGGAAAGAGATAAGTGTAATATGCAGAGTTGCTGCTTAGTACCTGTCTTTTATGTCAAAAGTAATTAGCTACTATATTTAATTTTTCAAATCTAGTAGAGGTGGGTAGGAATCACAAGTTTGAGTTGTGAAATCCGCACAATTCAAGTGTCTCATAAGTTTTAAATAACAAAAAATCAATTTTTGGTAAAAAATTGTATGACTAAAATTTTGAAAATAAAAAACTCAAAATATATAATAGTTAAATTGAACCTATTCTAATAAATAACCAAAAACAAAATTTGGTTAAAAATTGTATTACTAGATTTTAGTAAAAATAAAAGCTCAAAATGTATAATAGTTAGATTAAGTCATATTCTAATTATCAAATGATTAGCATTCAAAAATATTGTTTTTAACTATTTTATAACATGTTTGTAATTATTTTTACAATTAAAATTATCATAATATTTTTCAATTTCAAAGTGAAAAAGATATTTGGATTTAAAAGAGTGTTTTGCAATAAACTATATAATAATATCAATATGAGTCATGTCAACCATATACTCTTTAAAATGAACTTTCAAAGATTTATACATTTAACTAATGTAAGATTTTTTTATTCATAACAACTAATTAATTTACTAATTTTTTTTGTAAGCTAACATGGTACCATTCGTATTAATTCGAGTTAAAGCCTGTACATACATACAGTGGCCTCAACCCGCCCCGAAGGGAAACCGGGTCTGTTGGCCACCTTAAGTTTTTAACTGCCATCCAGAAACAAAATATATTGAGTCTACTTGTCCATGCTAAATATACTACACATTCAAAGAGGCTATCACTGTTTCCTATCTGCATTATAAAATATAACAAAAGGAGAGCAAGCTCTCAGCATCCTAACTAAGGGGACGTTTTACATAACTTGAAAAGTCAGTCTGCCATAGCGCCCGGCTGGTAATCTTCCTCCTTTGCTCCAGGAATGAGCTTCTTTAGCTGTTGTTGTATCTCGTCAAGCTTGCTATCCTGCATAAGAAGGGTTATCTGGAGGTTTTTCATCTCTTTCTTCAGATTTGGGATGCCTTGGGCCAGTTCTGCCATCTCCATAGCTACCTGTTCCATAGCTTTTGCTAGCAGCCTCTTCATTACCCAATACACATGGAGAGCCTGCTTGTACAGGGACATGCGTCCTCTGGTGTTTCCTGGGTTTGGCAAGAGATACTCCCAGTCTTCCATTTCGGTCTCTGACTGCTCCTGTGTAGCCTCTCTCTCCAACTGTTGGATTATCTTCCTAATATCCGCATTCGTTTCTTCACTATACGCCCTCTCCGCATACTGGACCTGTCGCTTCAACGTCTTCCTGCCTCGTCTTTTTCCTGCCGGTGGAGGGGAGCTCCGCTCCTGGTTTCCGGCCTGACGTCCTCTCCCTCTACCTCTACGGCCCCTTCCATGTCCTGCGCCAGCTTTGTTGCCCTCCTTTACCTTACTTCCTTGACCAGTTATGCCTGAGGAGGCTCCAAGGCAGCCTTCCTCCCCTCGCCCTCTGGCTTTCTTTTCTCAAATTCCTGCCTCTTCTGGTTGCCTGTCCTCCGAAGGTCTCCCTTTCCCCCTTCCGCTTCTCCTTGTCTGCATTTGACTGCCCTGTTCTGGGTTATGCGCCTCCTCCATGCCTACCTGGTTCTGTTCCATTTCTTCCCAGGAGTCTACCGAATTTCCTTCGGTCCCCATAGCGCTTCCTCCCCTGCTCATAACAGTCACTGCCTTCCTCATTCTTCTCTCTGCTACCTTACACTTAGTTTTTCGAGCCCGCTGCTGTCTCCTCTCTGCTTTATATCTTGCTCTGTTTTCCAACTCCTTACCCTTGTCCTCGCTCTCACCAAGGGCATTAACTGCATACCTATCCTTATGCCTCCTCCCGTATCCAATTCCTCTCTCTTGCCGCCCTTTCTTGTGCTGCTGCACCACCTCCCTCTGTCGCCTGCATTTGCCATAATCACCCACTCCTCCTCGGCTTGCCTCTGTGTGAGCTGACCCTTGTCCCATCACTGGAGCACCGTCTCTTGCACCACCTCTGGCCTTCATAATTCCCTCTCCGCTGCTCTTAACAATTATGCCCAGTTTGTCAACCGTCCTGTCCACCTGCAATAATCTCCATGTGCAAGGTGGCTTATCATAGCCCCTCCTTGCCATCACACTAATCACCCTCTTCGCTGCCTTTTTCACCCCAATCGAGGGAACTAATTAATTTACTATGATATATATTATTACTAATATTTAATTTTATAATAATGTATTTTTCTCTAAAAGGAAATTAAAAGGACATTATTGTGACTTTATGTTACAAGGTTTCTCACTAATATTCACTTAAAATATTTTACATTTCAAAATTATCTATATAATATATTTACAAAATTAATAAATATTTTTGTTAAAATAGAATAATTAAGTATTTAAATTCTATAAAAATAGAATAATTAAATATGAAAGTAAGTTTTGTTTTATGTTTAAAATATGGTAGAGTGATTTAGTTGTATGATTTTTTTTTTTAAATTTATTTTTTTTAATAAATATTGTTAAAATAATAAAATTTTGTTCATTGAAAATGTATGTCGAATATGTTAATATTATATATTATAAATATTTTTATTTTTATTATTATTTTTAATATGATATTAATTACATTTATTTTGTTCTTAAATTTTAATTATTTTAATGAAAAATTAAATTAAATAATTAATTATTTTAATTATAATGTATATTATATTAGTAATTTTTAAATAATATTAATAATTTGAAATTTTTTGATTTACAAATTTTTCGAAAAAATATTGTTAATATGAGTGTATGGCATGGTTCATCTTTTAGAACAATACCTCTGTCTCGACATGACATATATAATTCTTTGAGGACAAGTGTCTAAAGAAAAGTGGAGTAAGGAAAAAAGAAGTTGATGCATGCTATTGCAAATTATAAATGAATCTAAAAATATGGCAACAAAAATTCCAAATACTAATGCTAGTAATTTCCCCTAAAGGTGCAAATATACACCGAAGGTATAGAAGATTTGGGAAGATCATCTTGTTAAAAATAGAGCCCATTGTTGAATGCATGCTCATAACTAAATTCTAAGTTCATAAGAAGAATTGGAAATCAACGACATAATTTCAAAAATCCTTTTAATAACACAAATACTCATAAATTTTTATTTATAAATTTTATAACTCAATAAATTTAATTACATTCAAAGTAATGATTTAATATATATATATATATATATATATAGATATATATATTTAGCGCAAAAAATTGTAATAAAAAAAATTCTAAATCTTACATTCAAAATACAGAGTTTTAAATATACAACCCGACCACATTAATGGACCTATGACCAGATAGACATATACATTTGGACCGCTAATAGACCTATAACCTGTTAAATATTGGTTACCTAACCTTAATACTCAGTACCTTATTTGTGTGTCTAATCGTATTAATTATTGTGATTGTTGACTTACGCTGGTCCTTAACCCAAGTTGAAAGTGTCACGAGAGTCATATGAAGATATTGGACCTCGTGGATTCCTTCCTTCGAAATTAGCCTATAGGGTTCATGTGCGATAGTCTGAATGTAACATTAGAAATCTTATTCTATGATTACTTGCAATAATTAACAATCTTATACTATTTATGTATAGGAATGCCAGAGGATACCCATTCAAGATTTCTTATGAGGATTTATGTATAGGAATGGAAGAGGATACCCATTCAAGATTTCTTACGAGGATGGTCATATGAGAACAATATTGTAATCCTATACGATTTATATATAGGAATGGCAGAGGATAGGCCATGTATAGGAATGGCAAATGATACTTATTCAATATTTCCTATGAAAATGGCTATATGAGAACAATATTGTCGTAACCTTATTATGACTTTTGTACTATATATTTTGTTGAAGAAGAAAGAAGCTACTAAATTTATTTAAATATTATTTATTTATTTGTATTTTATTAAATGTCAAATAATTTGAAAAAACACAACAAAGAGTTTGAAAGGGCTCTTGAATATTTGCAGCGGTATTTGATTCACGAAGATAGAGATAATGTCATTGGGCATGTTGATTGTGCAGGCAAGATGCCAATTTTCGTGCTGGGAAAGGTTGGACGTCGATTGCATAATATTCTGGCCTTTCCCATGTATTCATTAAATAGAGTCAAACCAACGATGAAAAATGACAGGTGTTGATGTTGTTCAAATCAACAATAGAAAATAAAAAGATAGACGAAAGTTGGTGTAAACATACTTTATAGAAGTAACTATTGAATATTTATACCAATAAATAATAAAAATGAATGTAATGAATTCTAAGAATCATTAATGAACTATATCACTAGCTAAATTGTAACAAATATTTGATGATCAGTAATAATAGTGACTACCTACTAGAATGATGTGGCATATTTTATATTAAATTTGTAAGAACTAGGACCTTTTTTGCATTAAATATTCTCCTTTCCTAATAAAAAATAAACAGTCACAAACCTGCATGATTCGTACCAAATAGATTTGCTTTAATTTTACTAACAAAAAAAATCGTGAACCCTGTAAACTAGTAAATAAAACTTGACCTAGACAGTCCATATAGGGGTCACATCTAGACATTTTTTATTTTTTTACTAAATAATTGAGCAACAATTATTATTTAAGCTGCAATAGATAATTGCAGGTACCAAGCATATTTAGATTATTTTATTAAAAACAAAATCTACATAGATAATAATGGATTCAGGGTACACATACAGACGTAATAATAATTATATAGGTGTCAATTTTTTATATTTTTTTAAATTTATATTTTTTAACTGATTTTTTTATGTCTAAAAATTCAAATTTAAACCCCAATAAAAATTCAAATTTAAACCCCATAAAAATGGTTACATCATGGGTTTTAACCAATGAAAAAATAGAATTTAAAATTTTTAAAAATATTTAAAATTAAAAAAAAAAAAAGAATTTTAATATATTAATTTTTGTAAACTTTATAATTTTTTTCATAAAATTAAAAAGTCAAATACTTTTTACTAGAAATAAAAAACAATATAACCTATCATCGAAAGATATAATAAGGACACCTTAAATATACAAAAAATACTTTGAAACATCTAAACATCAAATCAAACTCCTTATAATCTTAGACATTAGATATGAATAAAAAAAGGGAGGAAATCAAACCATGAAAAACTATTCAACACCTCTCATCCCCTTAAAGTCATCTTAGGCAGCGGGAGTGTTACTCATTTGACTAGATCTCTAAGGTCTCTTATAAATATGTGGCTACAACAAACTCTTTTTCTCAAAGTCTTTAGATTCTAAAACAAATGCCACCATCACATACAGTGTGTCGAGAATTTTATGGCAATATACGTTTTACCTTAATTCAGTCCAAGGTATAAAGTTATGCCCTTTATAAATTTACCCCTTTAAAGAGGCCATGTCATCAAGAAGGATCTACATGGAAACCACATGGCCACACTTGGCCCACGTAGGCATCCATGTGGCACGTACCTCATATCAGGTTAGAGTGATCAACATGTTAAATTGTTTGTTATGTGATTTGGTTGATGGCTAAAGGTTGGTATTGACCCATCGACATCAGGCGTCCACACACAAGTATCCACTTAAAATTTAATGCTCTAGTGGTTTGATGGCCTAATGGCTCTATGTGGCACCCATGTCATATTTTTATCAACACATTCTTTTAGTTCCTTGGTACTGCATTTCTAGTACGACCTTCCCCTCGATTGGTATTTATGGGACTCTTTACCCCAATACCATGTTCCTAGGGATCACATCCCCAGTACAATGGTCCCTAGTGTCACTTCCCCAATGTCTTTCTCCCTAGGATTACATACCTTAGTACTACATGTCCCTAGCCAATATCTCCCCAAGTCAATATTTTTTCTCTTTCCTAGAATTATGTTCCATGGGCTAATATTGTTTACCTCCCATAGTATGGTCACACTTCCCAGGCCAATAGGTTTAAACATTGTTTAAGTCTTTTAGATGCGAACTGTGTAGAAATTTTCCTTGTCCAACGTTTCATATGGACACTCTACCCATCATCAAGGACCAGTAAGAATATAGATGGCAAGCGTGAGATTTGATCAATGTTTAAACATTGGTTAAACTCTAATTAGATGTCTTAATTAAAATGATCATCAACTAATCCCAAACATACCATTTGACGAATTTTTATGTAAAATTAGATCCGTCTTAACTGAGAATCTACCAATAACCAAGAGGGATCAAATCTCTTGAGGTGCAGACCTCTTTTGAAGTGAAAAGAGATTTGATCCTATAATTAAGATGGATCTAGATTTGATCATAGAATCGAGATGAATCTATGTTGGTATTATATAAAATTCACATCTCTCTATATAAAAACATTCTCATTTTTCATTTTATTAAAACCTTGATTTAATCTCTATGGAATATCCATAGAATATTTATAGCAGTAGTGAGGGTAGAGGGTTTTGATATATCTAAAAAATATAACCATGTTTCTTTTATATTTAATTAAAAAAATGTTATAAAATTAAATTAAATTAAAATAAAATAACATTTTGACTATGAAATGAGTTATGGTTTTTGAGCATGTGGTATTGATATGCCATGGTATTGTAACAAAGACTATTCAAAAGTTAATAATATCCATGGTAAAGTAGGGGTGAACATTCATGGTTAAGAATCTTGTTATATTGTAAGTTTATTGTAAGTATTAAATTTTTATGTGCTTATTAATCAAATTTAAATATGGTTATAAAATCATCGTTAGTCCCTGCCAAAGGACTCTAGTAATCGATTGTTGACCATTATTAGTTTAGCATTGACCAATGCAACTTATAATGTTTAACTTTGAAAAATAAATATGTAGTTTTCAATATTATTAAAAGAACTATTTTTCAAACATTTGATTTGACCATAACTTGAAGGTCTTATTGTAGCCTTTGCATAATATATTTCCATATAGATAACTGCATCACATATTTTATGCCATAATTTATGAATATGGTTCCAATATTCATGCATGATTTTTAGATATTTGTGTAGTAATTTTTTATTCCAAAAATAAAATCCTTGAAAATAACTCATATTCACGTAAACAACATATTTACCATTAGTTACTTCCCATGATAATTTATGCAAGTCTTTACATAAAAAATAGATAGAAATAACATGTAAACTCAACATATTGAGCAAACATGTACAAATGTTAACATTGATCCAGGAGGATCCCTAATGCCCCAAATATTCAAAGTCCTCGAATCACATCAAAACTAGGACTAGATTGAAGACCTTGTCACAAGGAATCCAACAATGCAAATGACGCCTCAATCGAGTTCATACGCAGAAGTTATGCTCGGTCAAAGTTTCAGTCAAACTTGTCAATGGATAGACTTGGTGACAGGGTTAGTCATGGTTGAAATTGGTGGCATTGACTTGGACCAATTGGTGGTCTCCACATGGCCCAACCATTGGGTGCCACATGACATCTCGTAGTTGGCCACTTGGGCCTAACCATATGTCAAAATAAAAATTTTCTATCAAACTCACCTTGACATAACCAAATATATAAGGGGTGGATTGAAAATTTTAAAATAATATGACATCCCACGATTGGAAACTTGGGCCTAACCATATGTTAAAATAAAAACGTCAATCAAACCGGCCTCGATGGAACCAAATATATAACAGGCAGATTGAATATTTTAAAAAATTATGTTTAACTAATAATTATACATAATGCCAAATGACAAACCTGATTCCAACAATGATTTTTTTATTAACGCCAATAGTTTGTTTATCAATGGCGACAAGTTTGTTTGTATTATAAAAAGGGTTAGTAGGGGTTGGAACTCGCGACCTACCCAAATCGTCGACGTCTATTAATATATGTGCCAACCAATCCACTCGCTAGCAAGACCTTGGTAGGTCAACTAACCTAACCCTATAAAACTCATCATTTTTCCATTCGACAGGGGAGAAGGAGGGCCAACAGGCTGCAAAACTCAGTGTTTTGGAACCAACATGAGGGGCAGAATGTAGAACGATAACCATATGCGAAACCTTGATGGCACAGTTCTAGTGGGGAATATTCCCACAAAGATTCTATTGTTGAATCTGAAGATTCTATGGGGGGTCCAGAGTTGATAGTGGTAGAATATAGCTAAGTTTATACTCATTTTACTCATAATTTCACAAGGATTTTACTGGTGTAGTCATATTTAGTATTTGAGCAGGGGAAAGTTTATGGGCTAATATTGGCAGGTGGGCTAATTTTCCATGTTTTTTCCAAAAAAATATTCGCCAAGGTTTCTAAACTCAAAATAAATTTTCATCCTTACAATTTTCCTTGTATTTGAGCAACTCATTTTCAGGTCATCCTCAGAATTGAAGGTATAATGATGTATTTTTCCATGTACTCATTTTAATTTTATTGAGATGAACGAAGTGACCTCCCCACTACTGAAGTAGGGCCCACAGACGAAGTCTACATTGGACGAACTCTGTTATCAAGCATTGTGTGCATTGTATTTATGGTCTCCTTTATGTTGTTTCTTCTTTTAGTGTTTGCATATATGGTTTTTACATGCTCTTTCATGCAATTATGCTAAAATCAATTGAAGAAAAGATCCAGGATCATGTTGGTATAAGAGCATACCAGATCAAGCTTGGTATCAGACCAGTCTTCTTGCTAATGTAAATTGTGAGAGTGGATGATAACCAAGGCCAAAATTAAAAAGGGTGAAGGAAAACTTAAGCCTTTTGACCAAGAGATTGGACACACAACACGAAGAAGGAAAATGAAGAATGATGATGTTTGCACCAATAATGACAAAGCATTTGAAAAATATTTCTACAACATGGAAAATAAGGTAAATAAATTGTTTGCTCGATTTCCAAGTCTGACAAGCTCCCTCAGTTTTCTCGTGACTCCTCATCGAACTTATCCTCTCCTAAGCTTATCCTTTGTTTTCTCCTTTATATTTGCCTCTCTTTCGCTCCATCCTTCATCTTTTGTCGTGGCTTCCTCTCCGCACATCAACCTCCCTTTGCTTCTATGTTTGCCTTTCTCTCCCTCTCCTGCAAGCATGCTTTCAATCTATCCAGCATCCCTCACGTTCTTCTACTTGTTTCATCGCCTCCAAGCTGCTCTCTACCTCATCTCTCATCCTCTGTCATCTTATTCAATATCTACCAAAAGGGAGCACTCTTTGTGGATCTCTCATCCTCCTCCCTGTTGAAGCGATCCCTTGTTATCTCCAGACATCAAGAGAAGAGATAAGCCATCGCTCTACTCAGCAATGGAAATGAATCCTCTTAATATAGCTTCCCAAAATGACAAGTGTGTAGTATGTAGAGAAAATAAATTTATGATAGATGAGCTCCATGAAACAATGAAGGATATAAGGCAACAATTGAAGTCAGAGAATTATTTTATGATAAGACATCTTAATGAGCAGAATACTAAAATTTCTTCGCTCAAGAACAAGTGCTCACACCTTCAAGAATCAATCAACTACCTCAAGGGACTCATCATAAACCAAACTGGCGAGAACTCAAACTACCAATGCAACATGATCAAGTCTCAGCAAAAACCATTAGTCAACCAGTTCTAGAAGATCACATCAGTGATACTAATGCAACATTCTCAGCAATTATCATAAGTTTTTCACATGTTATGTAAATGTAATTTTTTTCTTAATAAGTTTGTAAGACAATATAAGCATAATGTAGTAGGAAATCCGAGCAATTTTGGATCCAATGCTCGGGGTATTCGGGACTACGCTTCCTCTTCTTCCTCTAAAAGTGAGTTAATCTCCAAAAAACTACCTGTAATCGGAGCTTGCTCCATTTTCCTTTTGGAATAGAAATCTCAATATCCGAACTTGTTAAAAAAAAATTGCAGGTACATATTTAAGCCAAAAGGGCACTACAATAAACTCATAATTACCATACCTCATTTGGAAGGTGGTTTTATATATGTCTTCGTCTTTAATGCACACTTGATGATATCCATATCTTAAATCGATCTTAGAAAATATTGTTTCTCCTCTTAATTGATCAAATAGATCGTCGATTCGTGGTAAGGAAAAACATGTTCTTAATGGTTAATTTACTCAATTCCCTGTGATCGATGCAAAACCTTAGTTTGCCATCCTTTTTCTTCACAAATAAGACTGGTTCTCCCCATGGTGACACACTTGTCCTTATGTAACCTTGTCCAACATATCCTAGAGCTGAAATTCCAGATCAATTAATTCTGGAGTGCTCATTATGTATGGAGCCTTGGTTACTGGTCGTATCCCTGGTAGAAATTCAATAGAAAAATCCACCTCTCTGTGAGGAGGCAAACCTGACATCTCTTCAAGAAATACAACTTGAAATTGGTTTAAGATGGGATACTTCATTAGAATGTCCTGGTCATCCCCTTCATCGTTGCCATTAGCGTCCACACTGTTAATAATTTGAACAACAAATAAAATTCATCCTTTCCTGCTACTTCTTTTAGCTTGCATAACTGTAGTAAACCTTATTGATGTGGGTTTTAATTTTCCCCACAATATCCTCCTTTCTCCAGACTCATCTAAGCACTTGATTTCCTTCTCAAATAAATCTACCTTGGTGCGATGCATATACAACTAGTCCATTCTTAACAATACATTGTATAATCCTAGTGGAAATACATTAAAATTTTCTACTATTAGCATGCCACTCAGCTAAAACGGGCATACTTTTACCCAATACTCGAATCTTTTCATTGCTCTTGTCGCTAATTGCACTAACCGGGATTCTTCATGAGATTACTTAGCCAATTGGAACTTCTTTACGATTTTTGGGCTAACATAATTGTAGTTAGACCCCGAATAAATTAAAATATAAATGGATTTTTCATGAATCTTACCTTCCATTTCGATTATGGAGGCTTGGTGGTTGATCTACCCATTATTTGGCATTGCATAGATATTGGGCATACTTTGAGGCATGCCCCCACCGTCTGGGCTTCCTGTGCATTGTAAAGTGGTGGCACATTTCCCCTCTCTTGTGGACAATCTCTTTTGAGATGATTGCCTCCGCATGTTCAACATTTCAATGATTCCTTGGCATCACCTCTACTTTGCTCTCCCATAGGCTGAATTGCATGACCCTTTTCAGCTAAATTAGATTTTGGTTGTGGTCAACCTTGATTAGCTAAGGTCACACCTTTTCTATTGCCAAAGGCTTACAACCTTCCTTCTCTCCTATACTATTTTCCTTTACTCTTCATGTTTCACTTCGTCATCCAATCGTTCTTGAACTCATGCTTGTGTGTTGACTGCTCATAGTAGCAATTTAACTTCCTAATTGCATCCTTTAATGTCTGTGGTTCATAGAATTCAATTCGACCTTTTAATGACAAAGGCATCCCATTGATAAACCTCTGAATCTTCGCCTTCTCATCCTTGAGATAAGGCACATATCTCAACAATTCCCAAAACTTGGTGACATACTCCTCTTCTGACATTTGTCCCACTATGAGCTCATAAAAATCCTTTTCCTTGTTGTCATAATATCTATCTGACATGTATTTCCTTGAAATGCCTCTCAAATCCGTTCGATGAAAACTTCTCTTCACTTATATTTTTCACATTTTTAATGTCTTCCCACCAAATGTATACCTTTCCTTTCAAGCTAAAGGTAGCAACCTTTTCCTTCATATTATCTGAATAACTGTGAATTCTAAAAAACTTTTTCATCCCAAGGATCCATGCTGCAACATCCTCTGATTTCTTCACCTCACCATCAAATGTAGGAGATTTGGCTTTCTTGAAATCCTCTAGCACATACTCCATATCCTTCCCTTTGTCATGACAATGATGATGATGTCTATGAACATCATTGGATTGTTCCTATGGTAGCTTTTCTTCTTTTCCAGGGTATCCAATTGAGTACCTCCTCTTATGGTGTCCTCACTTGACAACCTTCTCCTTTTCTTTGATCTATTCTCATATGCTCCATTAATATTTTCTTCTTTTTATGTAGAATTCTACTTGCCATTATGGTTAACTCCTAACTCATGTTGTTTTTTCCTCTGTAAGTATGAAAGGCTTTGCGGTATAATTTCATTCACTTCCACTTGCCTCTCTTGTGCCTTGACAATCCTTTCATTGTTCACTTTGCAACCTCTTATTTCAACCCTTAAGCTTCTTAGTGTGTCCATCTAGTCAGGAGAGCTTGTCTCTCTTCTCATTTCCACTGATTCTTCCTCTTCATATCCATGTTGTGAGCTATTAGTTTTGTATTGGACCATTCCAATCCTCATCTCTTCTAGCTTGTGGTGTCTCCTTAGGTGCTATCATACACATACACAACTTGTTAGAGTAAACAAAATTCAAATGCATAACTTAACCATTACCATGGCTTGTATTGAGAGTCTGTTAAGATAGGGCTTGTTGAAACAACACTTCAAGTTAGCAAATCCAAGTCAACAATAGTATATCAAACCATTAGTACCATGCTACATGCATAAATCACAATGGAACCACCTCAAGCAACTCATATAGTCAATCCAAACAACCATAAGGCTTTTTAACACTTATGATGCTGCTTTAAAGTCTCACTTAGTCTCCAAAGGTCCAACGTTGAACCTTTGCTCTGTTAACCCTATAGCATAACTTCTATTCTATCCCCAAAGGTCCAATATTTGAACCTCTAGCTTTGGTTCCACTATGTATCACTCCCTTCCACCACCTAGCCTACACCAACTCAGCGGAAGTTGTTACATTTTCCTAACCCAACCTTCATAGTTTTGTCATTGGAGAGGGGTCATAAAATTTATCATTCTTTCAACTTATTCATCTAGAAACAAACATTATTGTCACATTCATCTTATCAATACCTTCCCGACGACACAAACCTTGACCCGCCCCGAATTACGAGTTAACATATATGGTCGTTTAGTGTTGACCCATTAACTTTAATGGTGACCTGTACATGTTTCCCACATAGCTTCTTACATGTAGCCTATGTGGTTGTTCTTCCACTATGGTTAGACCCACACATGACAGTCACGCTAGTGGATGGTTAGAAGTTAGCCTATTTCTCTAAAATATCAGGCGTAACACTAGACGAAGCTCTGACCTCAACGTGATTGACAGCCAATGAGCTTGACTAGGCTACAACCCAACCTGCTCCTAGGCCCCGACCCAACCACGACTGGTAGACCCTTCTCGACTTTAACAATTCCAACTCACTTCCAGCCTCGACCTGCCTGACCTGGATGACTATCTCAACTCCCTAACCCGGTAGGTCCTGCAAGCGATTCTTGATCTGTTTTCTAAGCATTCCTCGACTTAGAAAATTTCCCCAAATTCTTACTGAGATTTTGCATGGCTAGAACTATGCATAACATATCCATGTCTAGATTCCTTCCAACACGTCTTGGCCATGGAAGCCAACCTCAACTAGCAGATCCCACCCAACTAGTTGAATCACTTTGGCTAGACAAACCAGTCAAATCCCTACTAGTCGACTTACCTCGACTGAACTACCCTAGTTAGGCCAACATAACTTAACACCGACGACCATTAGATTTCTTCACCTAGTACAACAACAAGGAAATTATCCCACACTCTTCAGGGACTTCTGCTCTATGCATACAACTTCATGCATGTGACAATGATCAATCCACTACGTCATCGGTCAGTGACCCTTAGAGGAATTGGGTGCCCAACAAGCTGGGTCCTGTCGCCAGGGCCCCACACTGGCAAATGAGCTCTCATTATGGGAATTTGACACTTGTCGAGCAGAAATAGGCCTCAACTAACCATTGAAATTTGAGTACCCTCTAGTCGATGTAGGGTGAGGCCACGCTGGCTCCCTCCACCATCGACTAGATTACTAGTAACCAAATGGTGGAATTCACATGTTGCAATAGCATAGTCAACCACATTCTATAGTCACAAGGGATAATGCGATCATCTCCACACATCATAAATGTATTAGCTTAACACACAAGGTCTCCATGCCCTTCATAACCATGAGAATTACACACATAAATGCAACATATCATCATAGACAAACAAGAACAACATATTCCTACATTAACAATGCTAATACAAGAACGAGTCATCATAGCAACAATATTCATCCTTTCAATAGGATAAGTACACAACAAGTAACTTATCTTATTATGTTCAAGTTTTTGGAAAGTGTGAGTGGTATTTCAACTCTCCACCCAACCTTAGATTGGTCGGCATTGCAGTTTTTCTCACAACAAATCACCCCTGAGCTAGATTCCATATTTTGAGAAGGATTGCTCAAAGGATTCAATTGATGCTGCGAGGTGAAAACAAGGACTCCAAAGGCCCCAACACCTCCACCCACCAACTACTCTTTGTTGGCATTATGACACAGGTTTGGCGCTATGACATAGGTGTTGTCCTTGATCGCAACTCACTCAAATGACAGATCACAGTTCAAGCTCTCAGAATGAAGAAAAAGAGATATATGCAGGTTCCTCTTAACCAAGTCGCGTATACACGTGAGATCGACGTTCAAAAGGCGTGTGTACATATGCACGCACATTCATGCAAGGAAAAACACATACATGTGGGAAAACTTATTTTTTGGTCCATGGTATTTAGTACTTGGTATTTGAACCTATGGTTTTGGACCATGATATCTCGTCCAAAGTGTTAAACCCAGGTATTGCGTCCATGGTATTGATTCTCTATGGTTTTGAACCATGGTATTGAGTAAGGCCTAAGAGTATAAAAGGGGAAGGAGATCATTAGGCAAAGGCATTCACTTAAGCATTGAATATCTTATGAAGAGCAAGATCTGGAATACTGGTTATTGGGTTATGGTGCTTAGCTGGATCTAAGTCAAGGAGGAACTTGAGCGTAAGAAGAAGGACAAGTTCTATTGATGGGTCAAGGTATTAAGGCTTGAAGAGAAGCATCTTTGTGTGATTTGATCTGTTATATTTGGCGCATGACTTGATCTATAAATCTGATGATTTGGGTATTACAAATGTTTGAATAACTGAAAAGGGTAAGATTATATTTTATAGATCTGTACACAGGTTCAACGAAGCAAAGGCACGTATACACACTGGTTCGGTAATTCAAAATAGCGTATATGCAGGTTGGCCTTAATACAGAAGTGTATGCACGCAGGTTCTACATATTGAAGTAGCATACGTCTCATGAAATATGTTTTAGCTACTTTTGTTTATTGTTGCAGTGTTCTGGGTTTAGGATTGGTTTCTGGTTACTGTTAATGTATTCTGGTTACAGCATTCAGAGAAGTAATTGTTTGATTTAGTTTTGATGGAAGAAAAGGAGATTGGTTGATGCAGATGTATTTGATGTTTGATTATTTTTATTGATGGATCCAGTCTGAAAATTTATGAAACGTAGTCCCTGGAAGAAAAGAGAAGGTTGTAGCCTTCTGTAGGTCAACACCTACGTACTAGTACATCAGCTAGTACAAGAGATAAGGGGGTTGTAGCTCCCTTCCAGGAGAAGCTAGAGAATGAGAGAAGGTTGTAGCCTTCTGCAAGTAGAAGCCTGCGTACTGGTATAAGACTGCACCAATACAAAAACATTGTAAAAAGAAGTTTCTAATTGAAAGAAGATAGAGACGAATTGCAGCAGGTGGTTTTCACCCACATTGGTTTTCCACCTTATATCTTGTGTTCTTGTGTGTGACTGTCTGTTCTATTTTACTGTTCCTGGTTACTGTTTATATGGTTCTGACGCACATATTAATGATCAACATCTCAAGAATAAATTAAATTATAAGTCTGTAAGTTATACGCGAGTTTCCTTAACTGCAATTGCGTATATACACCATTTTCACTAACTGAAGTAGTGTATGCAAATCTGATTATGAAATGAAAAATAATTGACTTGATAACACTGATTCACCCCCCCTCTCAGTATTATTTCCAACAATTGGTATCGGAGCAGGTCCTTCAGAAGAAGCTTGATCACTTGAAGGAAGATCTATCATCATGAGCAACTACGAAAAAGAGGCATCTATTAGGCCACCAATCTTTGATGGGAGCAACTTCATCTATTGGAAGGTAAGAATCACAACCTATCTTCAATCTCTTGGTACAGAAGTTTGGGATATCGTGGAAGCAAGATACACATTTCCATCAGCAACTCCTACAGATACGGCTGGTAAGAAGCAGTATGAAACAAATGCAAAGGCTGTCAATACTCTATTAGGGAGTTCATCTCAATTAGAATTCGTCAAGGTTATGCAACTCAAAACCACAAAAGAAATATGGGACAAGATCGTTCTAAGCTATGAAGGAGACGATCAGGTAAAACATGCAAAACTACAAACTCTCATAATTCAATATGAAAATCTCAGAATGCACAATGATGAAAATGTGGCTAATTATTTCTTACGTATAGATGAGATTGTTAATCGTATGAAAAACTTGGGTGAAGAAATAAAAGAAGTTACTTTGGTTGAAAATATATTAAGATCTTTGTCTTCTAAGTTTGAATCAAAAGTTTCTGCCATAGAAGAAAAGCAGGATCTACAGAGCTTTACCATGTCACAGCTACACGGAATCCTAACTACTTTCGAAATGAGAAAAGGGGGACCATCAGAGAGGAGAGAAGCCGCATTCAAAGCTTTCAAAAAGATCAAAGCATTCAAAGCCTTGGTTGAAAATGAATCAGATCACAGAATCAAATGCCTCAGGTCTGATCGAGGAGTGGAATTTACCTCGAATGAATTTTTCGATTTTTGTGAAGAACATGGAATAAGAAGGGAATTCTCTACTGCAAGGACTCCTCAGCAAAATGGAGTAGTAGAAAGGATGAACAGAACAGTTCAACAAATGGCTCGTGTTATGCTTGATGAGTCTGGAACTCCTGCAACCTTTTGGGGTGAAGCTGCATTTGTTGTCGTTACTATTCTCAACAAGACAAACGTCCGGGTGAACAACACTCAAACTCCTCGTGAACTTTGGTATGGTAAGACTCCTACAGTAAAATACTTCAAAATTTTTGGAAGAAAATGTTACATCAAAAGGACTGATGAAAACCTTGGCAAGTTTGAACCTAGAGCAGAAGAAGGCATTCTCCTTAGTTACTCTCCCCAAAGCAAAGGATATAAGTGTTACAATAAAAGACTTGGAAAAATTGTTGAAAGTATTGATGTAGTGGTTGATGAAGAAGGAAACAATCCAAGGCAGGTAAAATCCAAAGATTTCGAAGATGATGAGGACTATCCTTCAACATCAAATCAGACTTATGATGAAGAAGAAACCTATGAGGCACCAGAAGAACAGATAAGGGTAGAAGAAAAGACTCCATCCAGGTATGTCCAGAAGAATCATCCAGAGACTCAAATTTTGGGGTAGAAAGAGACAGGTATACAAACAAGAAGAACTATTTCAAAAGCTTCAAGCTATCTAGCATTGCTCTCCTCCAATGAACCACGGAATGTAAGTGAAGCATGCCAAGATGAATGCTAGGTCAAGGCCATGAATGAAAAACTTGAGCAGATTTAAAAGAATAACACTTGGGAGTTGGTTCTTAGACCAAATGATAAGAATGTCAGAGGGACAAAATGGATATTCAAAAACAAGCTGAATGAGAATGGAGATGTTATTAGAAACAAGGCCAGACTTGTTTGTAAAGGGTATGCTCAACAAGAAGGCATAGACTTTGAAGAAACTTTTGCACCAGTTGTTAGACTTGATGCCATAAGAATGTTCCTTGTTCTTTCTAGCTTTCAGGAGTTCAAAATATATCAAATGGATGTGAAATTTGCTTTTCTAAATGGAGACTTAGAAGAAGAAGTGTACATTGAGCAACCAGATGGATTCATCCTTGGAAATGATCTAAAACTTGTATGCAGACTCAAAAAGGCTCTCTATGGCCTTAAACAGGCTCCAAGGGCTTGGTATTTTCGGTTGGACAAATACCTCCATCAACAAGGTTTTTCAAAATGATCAACAAATAGCAATCTATATATAAAAATTGATAATGATAAATTGCTAATACTTGTTGTGTATGTTGATGATATCATCTTTGGTAGCAATGAAGAAACCATGAGTCAAAACTTTGCGTTGGTGATGCAGAAAGAATTTGAAATGTCTTTACTTGGTGAGCTCACATATTTTCTTGGTTTACAAGTTCAACAAAACAAAGACAGTATCTTTCTATCACAAACCAAGTACCTCAAGCAGATCTTGAAGAAATATGGGATGGAGGATTCGAAACCAGTATGTACCCCTATGGTAATAGGATGCAGCCTCAGCACAAATGATGAATCAACAACAGTGCATCAACCAACCTATAGATCCATGATTGGAAGTCTGCTCTATCTGACAAGTACCCGACCAGACATCATGCATGCAGTGGGAATAGTTGGAAGATTCCAGGCAAATCCAAAGGAAGCACATCTTCAAGTAGTTAAGAGGATTTTCAAATATCTTCAAGGAACACAAAACTATGGTTTATGGTATCCTAGAGACACAGATCTCACACTTCATGCATATACAGATGCAGATTGGGTAGGAAGCGTGGATGACAGAAAAAGCACTAGTGGTGGTGCATTCTTTATGGGTTCCAGATTAGTATCTTGGTTCAACAAGAAACAACGCTCAATTGCATTATCTATAGCTGAAGCAGAATATGTGGCCACTGCATCTTGTTGCACACAACTCCTTTGGATGATGCAAACATTGCAAGATATTCAAATCACTTGTACTCCACCTATCTCCATTTTTTGTGATAATACAAGTGCAATTAGTGTTTCAAAGAATCCAGTCATGCATTCGAAGACCAATCACATACCTATCAAATATCATTTTCTCCAGGAACAAGTGCTTGAACAAAAGGTCAAATTGGAGTATGTTCCCTCCAAAGAACAGGTTGCTGATATATTCACCAAACCACTGCCCAGGGAGACATTTGAATACCTCAGACAGAAGCTAGGAGTAGTTGATGCATCATCTTGTTGTTGAAATTATCTGTTTCAGAGAATAGTGGTTGTACGCGAGTTTGATGAAGCATATCTGCGTACATACACATATTTATGTGGATACAGTCGCGTATATGTTGGTTTGAAGACAAACAGTGGAGCCAGACTCAGGATGAAAAGAGTCTGATATGGGTCTGACAAAGACCATCTGGCATTGGTTCAGGGGGAGCATATACTTCTAATTAATAATGCATTGTTGGCATTATCTTAGAAGATCTTGGTTCATTTTATTTCAGGTGGAACAGGTGCAGAGGGAGATCATGGTCGTTGGTTTTGATGATGATTGACAGATGTTGTTGATATTAGTTGCGGATGACTATCATACTCTTGTCTCAGATATTTAGTCTCTATGTCATGTATTTGCTTTATTATCAAGGTCATGTAACGACCTATCTTGGTTTCCCCACTATGCCTGGGATGGATGATGTAATGTTCTTGTTTTATCATGTGTAAAATTTTGGTGTATCCCCACTTGCTTGGGCAGATGAGTCAATATTGGTATACCCCCACTTGGTTGGGAGATGGATGTATGTATGAGTCTTCGGCGATAGGAAGGTCATTTATGATGTATAAAGTCATGTTTCTTTTTGTAGAACATCTTTTTGCAGACCTTGCCTACAATCAGGGGGAGCATGGATAGCACAACAGAGCAGAGATTTCAGCATGTACTCAGGGGTAGCATAACCCTTTGCCCTTGATGACAAAGGGGGAGAATGACCTTGAGTGACTTGGGGTTGCCATCAAGTCCAAAGGGGGAGATTGTTGGCATTATGACACAGGTTTGGCGCTATGACATAGGTGTTGTCCTTGATGGCAACTCACTCAAATGACAAATCACATTTCAAGCTCTCAGAATGAAGAAAAAGAGATATACACAGGTTCCTCTTAACCAAGTCATGTATACATGCGAGATCGACGTTTAGAAGGCGCGTATATGTATGCACGCACTTTCATGCAAGGAAAATCGCGTATATGTGGGAACACTTATTTTTTGGTCCATGGTATTTAGTCCTTCGTATTTGAACCTATGGTTTTGGACCATGGTATCTCGTCTGAAGTGTTAAACCCAGGTATTGGGTCCATGGTATTGATTCTCTATGGTTTTGAACCATGGTATTGAGTAAGGCCTAAGACTATAAAAGGGGAAGGAGATCATTAGGCAAAGGCATTCACTTAAGCATTGAATATCTTATGAAGAGAAAGATCTGGAATACTCGTTATTGGATTATGGTGCATAGCTGGATCTGAATCAAGGAGGAACTTGAGCGCAAGAAGAAGGATAAGTTCTATTGATGGGTTAAGATCTTAAGGCTTGAAGAGAAGTATCTTTGTGTGATTTTATCTGTTATATTTGGTGCATGACTTGATCTATAAATCTGATGATCTGGGTATTACTAATGTCTGAATAGCTGAAAAGGGTAAGATTATCTTTTATAGATCTGTACGCAGGTTCAGCGAAGCAAAGGCGCGTGTACACGCTGGTTCAGTAATTCAAAATAGCGTATATGCAGGTTGGCTTTAATATGGAAGCGTATGCACGCAGGTTCTACATATTGAAGTAGAGTACGTCTCATGAAATATGTTTTAGCTACTTCTATTTATTGCTGCAGTGTTCTGGGTTCAGGATTGGTTTCTGGTTACTGTTAATGTATTCTCGTTACAACATTTAGAGAAGTAATTGTTTGATTCGGTTTTGATTGAAGCAAAGGAGATTGGTTGATGCAAATGTATTTGATGTTTGATTATTGTTATTGATGGATCCAGTCTAAAACTTTATGAAACGTGGTCCCTGGAAGAAAAGAGAAGATTTTAGCCTTCTGTAGGTCAGCACCTACATACTAGTACATCAGCGAGTACAAGAGCTAAGGGGGTTGTAGCTCCCTTCCAGGAGAAGCTGGAGAACGAGAGAAGGTTGTAGCCTTCTGCAGGTAGAAGCCTACGTACTGGTATAACACTGCAACAGTACATAAGCATTGTAAAAAGAAGTCTCTAATTGAAAGAAAATAGAGACGAATTGCAGTAGGTGGTTTTCACCCACATTGGGTTTCCACCTTATATCTTGTGTTCTTGTGTGTGACTGTCTGTTCTATTTTATTGTTCCTGGTTACTGTTTATATGGTTCTGACACATAGATTAATGATCAACATCTGAAGAATAAATTAAATTATAAGTCTGCAAGTTATACGCGAGTTTCCTTAACTGCAGTTGCGTATATACGCCATTTTCACTAACTGAAGTAGCGTATGCAAATTTGATTATGAAATGAAAAATAATTGACTTGATAATACTGATTCACCCCCCCTCTCAGTATTATTTCCAACACTCTTTCCACAGGCTGAAATATGGAATCCAAAGACCTCTCAGTGTCCACCCACCAACCAAAAAAGGGAATCTAGAGGTTGACATCTCCACCCTCAACAACACAAGGGGATCCAAAGGCTGACACATCCACCCTCAATAACACAAGATAATCCATAGGTCAACACCTCCACCCTTAGTGACACAAGCATACACAGTGGTTCCACCCAAGCTTGGGAATCCAAAATGCATTGCAAGAACCATGAAACAAGCAAGGAAGATTCATAACTCTCTTTACCGGAAATCCAAGAGCTTGACCTCCACCCTCGCTGTCAAGGGAATCCAAAGATCATCCATCTCCACCCTTCAACTATCCAAGGAATCCAAACACTGTTTCCCTCACCCGAGAGATGTTCTTCTAACCTTGCAATGCTCAACCAAAGTACTTCTTGCTTCTCAACTCTTGTAGCAACGGTGAGATTTTTTTCCCCTTCTCGATTGTGCTCATATTTTTCTCCTTCTTTCTTTTTCGCTGAATTTTCCTTCCCTTTATGCGCTTCGCTGCAATGGTCCTTTGATACTCTCTATAACCGTTTTGACTCCCTCTCCTCCTTAGTGCCCAACTATTGTCATTGCTTTTTGCTTGGTCATGAGGATTTCTTGTGTCAGCTTCCCCAACCATGTTCCTGTTGGTTGACTTGGCTTGTCAAATCTGCCAGCGTGACCCATCCTCTTCTTTAAATTTTTGTCCTGTTCTGCCTTGCAAACTCATCCAAGGAATTACAGACTCTCTGTCATCTTTCCTACCTCATTGATTGTTATAACTAGTCTCATTTAATGGCACCTTTTCCAGCCTTCCCTGGCTATAAGAAATAATCCACTTCTCCTTAAATCCCAAGTGTTTTCCTTTCTCAAACTTTGGAATCCGTGTCCTACTACTCAAGCCAGTTTTTCATTAAGATTACATAATTACAAGGTTTATAATGAGGGGGTATTACCCAGGGACTATCGCAAGGTCCTTGTTGATCACTTGTACTTAAGCAACTCATTATGTAAAATAAAAATCGTCATGAACTCGATCATGGAATTCCACCCCTCATAAACATCTCCTAGGTTGGGTTGGTTCATGCCTGTAAACTACAACAAATTAATGATAGAATCCACAAGCTTGATGGCAAGCTCTACTCACTCCCACCAACAATCATCTAACACTATATCCTTGTCAACCTTGTTTGAAGCAATTTGATTCGTCTTTATCCAAAAGGACCAAAACTCTAAAATAACAATGGCTTCAAGAGTGTCCTTGACCTCTCTCAACCTCTTAAGCATGATGAATGAGGAGACTAACCAAGTATTTCCAATCTTTTTTTCTGGTAGGTAAGCACCCACGGGGGATTTGAACCAATGACCTATCGCAAGGAGTACCTTAATAGTGCACCCATTCATCGTCAATCCAAAGCCCCGTGGGGAAGTATTTTCAATCTTCAACAATGATAGATATTTGTAATCTTTATAGATTGAGAGGGCATTAGTACGATTTTGTACAAAATCATAGATATGATGTGCATCGTCAATAAGACTTCCCATCCATGTCATAACTAAAACAATGGATAAAATGCTAAATTAAAAGAATGAGCGACGCAAGGTGTATATATGGATTTATCTTACACAATCGTGTTAGTGGCCTTGCAAACATGTGCATTATTGTAATAATTTGTACACAAGAATCAACATTTATATGAACTTTAATAAACAACTCACCCATATATTGTGAAAACTTGTATTTTCCAGGAACATTCAATGCTTTTAAGAACATTGGTCCATTCAAAGAAATCATCATGAAATTGATGAGTGGATGGCTTGTTGCGCCGGTCCATCCATTAGAAACAAAAATGACATTGGATGAGGACCATGATAATTGAATAGGCTCTAGGATTTTATTCACCTCCTTCTACTTACGTAGTCGAAGCCTAGTGTACTAGAGCTCGCCACATCTCAATAAACAAAGGAGAGAATGCAACATTAAATGTAATGGATTTGAAATAGTTGAAAGAAAAATCCAATGGTAAGATCAACCTCATCTCACCTCTCTTATTGAAATGTCCTGTCCACCAGACCATCATTCGGTGTCAGCCTCTTCCTTGTTGGTTGAATCGAAGTCCCATTCCCAACTTTGCTAGAGGACTTCCTCAAGAATGAAAGAGGATTCTCATTCTTGTGTTTCCTCCTCGTCGCTGCCACCTTCCCTAAGTTAGCATTATCCTCTCTTTCAATTTCTTTTCATTCACATGACACTCATTGCTTTACATTCTCGAAGTCCACAATTAAAGGCTAACAAATGGCCGTTAACTTAGTAACAAGTGTTCCTATATTGAAAGTGCCAGAAATTACATGTTCAGTTCCAAGCGTTTGTTGTCTTGATACATACTTCCATAATGGAAGTTTCTTCTCATGAGCCTATTATCTCAGTACAACAATGTTTTTTTTCAGCGTTGAACATTGCACTTACCGTTCCACTCGCGAAGGATGAGACACTAACAAAAACAAGTGAGTTGAGAGAAAAAAAGATAACAACAATAATAGTATTCCTCCCTTTCCTTTGACCTTTACCAACAACCCCCTGCTTGGACCATAATTTCAATGAAATGAACCATTAAAACCTACCGGTATTTGAAAAAATCTCAAATTGAAATCCCTTAAAATCTCAAATTTACCCTTCTCAAATTGAAATCCCTTAAAACCTCAAATTTACCCTTCATCTGCACATCAATAGACCTCAAACCTCCAAGTTGCAGAAGAAAACGAGCAAATGCAAGAGGCAAATCAAATTTTAGAGACCTGCGAGTCTCTTTTGCACCATTCATGTCAGATGCATATCCCAGCTTGTTTGTGTCTGACATGAGGGAAACGGACACAGAGACCTAGAAGAGTAGTCAAATATATATATTACTCCCTTATTTTTGAGTTAATTTACATTCATTATATTTTTTCATGTAATTGCTCGCGTACCTGATATTCACAAGTAATAACAAAGAGCAGATAGATTCTTCCACACATAATAACATACAATATGTAAATATTTATCATTACAGTGATACAATACCCTTCAGATATAAATTCACCCATCAATAATCACACATTACATATTTTTACGCATTATATGCTAAAATACTTGCATTATTATCATGTGAATGTAAAGCTCCAGGTTTATGGTTCTATATACAGGAATGAAAGAATAATGCCAAATTCCTTCGATTCTTTTATAGCAATCCACATTATTATTTAAGATTTTTTTAGTGTGATTTAAGAAAAAATGTATAATGTCTTTAAATTTTTGTAGGAATTTATTGAAATCACAAGTTTAATGGGTGATTTTTGTACAATTGAAGTGTTTTAATCTCTGCCCAATTAAAGTGCCTTAGAGATTGGGGATTTTTAGAGTGCTGTATCCATATATAATTAAAAAACCAGTTTAAATAACACAAATCAAAATTTCACCTCAATTTTTTCCTAGATTCCAGCGCTAGAAAATCCAAAAAATCACACTAAAAATAACTCTTATTATTTATTTTCCAAAAATTCACAGTAAACAACTCAACTCAACTCTTATTATTTAGTGTGGAAAACGCATATTTATTGATTTATCGGAAACAGGAAAGCAGATTACAAAATGGCAAAAACCCCCCTTTATCTTCGGGCTTCAATTTAAAAACATTAAATTTATTTTCTCCTGCAGTATTTAATTAGTCAGTAATAATCATCCTGCTCCTGCTGCGCGTCTATGCGCTACCGCCGTGTACCCTGATTGTCCTTACTCTTCGCCCTGGAAGAAGGCATTGAAAGCCCCTCCTACAGGATCGATCCTTGGACCTGTTTACCTACAGTGGGAATGCAAATGCAAATATGTACACATTAAGATTCATCTAGCAGCATGTCAGAAAAGAAAAAGAAAAGACTGGTGTGAAGAAAACAAGAATTGAATTGAAAACCCTGTAATTCTACCTTTACGCTACCAGCAGAGAAGGAACACAACCAGAAACGACACAAGAATTACCAGCAAAAGATGCATTGGTGAGATCGAGATAATCCAGAGAGAAAGACAAAGGCATACCGAGGCATTTAAAGAGGCATAATCTGGCTTGAGCCAGTAATCGCAATTAAACGAAGGCGGCAATTAGGCGGTTGAACCAGTAATAAGGTTGCGTGTGTGTGAAGACAGTAGTAAGGAAATGCAAAAATAAAATTCATGAGAATGACAAGTTGCTTCGTCTGGACCAAAGGATGCAGGCATTTCATTGCCCTTGTGATACATTAAGAGCACTTCACTCTCCGGCTAAAAGGTCCTGTTCCGGCCCGTGAAAATTGAATGCTGCTCCAACCTTTTTCAAGACAAGGATTGCTGTTACATCTCAATTTAGGGGAGGTCCCTCCATGGTCGTCATACAAAGACATTATCAGCAAACCTTATTCAAATGATTTGGACTTTGTCCAAGCAACAACCCGGAAACGCTGAGGGTAAGCTTCATTTTAGACCGAGCTGTACAGGTTTTACTCTTTCCATCAAAATTCTGGCACAACTAAATCTGGAGGATACAGGCAACATCCTCAAGGTCCTTATCAATTTCAAAAAAGAAATGAAAGTAAAGCGGTAGGATCTAAGCAGCACCCTCAAGGTCTTTATCAATTTCTAAATATCTCGAAGTACGGAGGTATAGCTGCATAGGTATAGCTTGTAGGTTTAATATTGGGTTCTAATAAACTTTTCTACTTCCCTTTACAAGTTTATAATTCTTAATAAATTAATTTTATTAAAATTTTAAAATATTTAATTTATAATTTCTTATAATGATTTTGACATTTTATTAATTATATTTATTTTTTAAATAGTGTTTTAAATTATACTTTAATTAATTAATAAACATTATTAAACTTAAAAAACATAAACTGATGTTTAACTATCTACAAATGACAGGTAACAATTATAAACAAAGTGCCCAATGCAAAGTAGTTTTGCTAAATAATTTTGAATATGAAAATGCTTAAATGTATGTTAATGTTTTGAAGATATTTATAAATTTTGAATATGAAAATATTTAAATATATGTTAATGTTTTGAAGATATTTATAAATTTATTGTTTAATAAAATACAAACAAAGGTTGATTGCAACATAATTCTGTCAAATCATTTTAAATATAAAAATGTTTAAATATATATTAGTGACCATATCTATAAAGTTATTTTACAATTGAATTGTTTATATATATATATATATATATATATATATATTAAACATTAACTTAGTCATAATTATTATTATTATCCTTATTATTAATAAGAAGTTTGTATCTATTAAATAATAATAATTAATAATATTAATTGATAATAAAACAATATATAACAATGCCTTAGTTTAACTTATGGGCTAGATGGCCATTTTCAAATATTTATTTTGGTTTTAAAAATACACAACCAAAATAGGTTAGGGATTTTTAGAAACTCAAATTTAAGTTGTTTAGTATGTAAAAATTGGAGTGCCCCATGAGTTTTTCAAGGTGCTAAATCCATTTATGCATTCAAAAATATATTTTAAATAACAAAAAATCACAATCTTATTTGAAATTGTATTTGCCAGATTCTAATGAAAATTACTATTTAATCTATAAGTTTGACTATCACAATTAATACTATTAATTATTATTATTTACTAATATTAATTATTAATTAACAACAAAATATACCAATAAATATTAAAAAAATTGGATCCAAAATCATAATAACATGGAAAAGATTTAAATACTATTCAATACACATTATTAACAAATAACCAATTATTCTAAATCCAAAATTATTTATATAAAACTATTTAATATTAAGCAAAGGAAAAGAAATATAATATTAATTAAAAGAAATAAATAATATTAGTTTGTAAAACTTCACTCAACTAAGGTAACTTCAACAATAGTAAGTAGTTAAATATTAAATTATGAAAGACAATGAGCAACAACACGAAAAATATTAACAATTTATGGAAGATCTTCAATACACGAAAATCATTAACAATGTGTGGAATATCCTCAATTTTAAGAGCTCGACAACCTCCAAAATTTATGTCATTACTCAACATAATTCCATAAATTTTTTGATCTGATCATGAAATATCAAATTGCCCATTAGATTGATAATGTACATTCCATAATTCCTGTTAGCCATCTTTATTCAAAGAAATTGAATGAAAATGTTTTTCTATCAGCAAAAAAAATTAATAATATTTGTAGGAATTTACAGGGTAAGTTCCTCAGACAGAACACCAAAGGACATCGCTCACAACCAGATCACAGATCAATACACCAGTATTTTTGACGTGGTTAAAACCCTCAAAGAGGGAAACAGTCCACGGCCTGAGCCAACGTGGCCACTTCAGGCAATTTATTAATAAAAGAATGAAAATTTACATATGCTTCTCTCATGCACGGATTACCCTACAAATGACCCTCCATGCGCTTTAAATAGAAATCATGGACCAATCGAGTGTCAAGCCACGGATCAAGTGTCGGTAATACCGAGGAGAGAATGAACCGTCAGATCACTACATATCGTGACCGTCGGATTGTAAGTTACAAAATGTACAACGGTAAAGAAACACACTTTACCTAACTCTATACTAGACCAAGTTGTACTTAACTATTTCCTATGTGTCGGAATATCCTAACATCCCCCCTTAAGAACAACTTGGGATAGGATTGAAGGATTTACAAATATGACACAATAGGAGAAGGAAGGAGGCACTAGAGCCTATCCCCCCTTAGTGACAACTTCTTGAACTCCAACCATAAATCGAAGTTTAGTGAAATTCGCCTCTGTGAGAGCCTTTGTAAAGATGTCTGCAACTTGATCATCTGTAGAACAATATTGCACTTCAAGAACATGGTCATGGATGAGCTTTCTGATGAAGTGCATGTGCAGTTCAATGTGTTTGCTGTGTTGATGTTGGACTGGATCTTTGCATAGCTGAATGGCACTTTGATTATCACACCAAAGTGTAGTCGGATGCTGCTGCTGAAAGCCAAACTCTGACAGGATCTGACGAAGCCACAAGGCTTCCTTACTAGCTTCTACGGCACCACGATACTCTGCTTCTGCTGATGAAAGAGAAATGGCAACTTGTTTCTTACAATCCCATGTAATAGGTCTTGAACCAAGAGTGAACACATAACCGGCAGTAGACTTCCGATTATCAGGGTCACCAACCCAATCAAAATCAGTGAAACCAACCAATAGAGGAGCTGCTTCGGCACTGTAATGAATCCCAAACTGAACTGTACCTCGAACATAACGAAGTATTCTTTTAGCTGCTTTCCAATGACTTTCACGTGGGTTTTGCATAAATCGAGCAACAAGGCCAACATCAAAGGAAAGGTCAGGACGAGTATGAGTTAGATACAAGAGTTTTCCTACAAGTTGACGGTATAAGGTAGCATCAACTTCAGGAGAAGTACAAGTGACTGAAAGTTTGACTCCAGACTGAAAGGGAGAAGGGGCTGGCTTACAATTTTCCATGTGAAAATGACGTAGAATATCACAAGCATACTTGGACTGGGAAAGGGAAATACCCTCCTTGGATTGCAAGACTTGAAGACCGAGAAAATAGTGTAAGTGTCCTAAGTCTGTCATTTCAAATTTCCTTTTAAGGCTAGACTTCACATGGTTTATAAGGTTGGGATCACTACCAGTAAGGATAAGATCATCAACATAAAGAACAGGGATGATAAGAGAGTTGCCCACTTTCTTGGTGTAGACAGTATTGTCAGAATGACACCTAGAAAAGCCAAATTCTAAAAGAAAGTTATCCATTTTGGCATACCAAGCCCGAGGAGCTTGCTTGAGACCATAAAGGGATTTCTTAAGTCGACATACAAGGCTGGAGTCTGTTTGTATGAAGCCAATGGGTTGTTCCATATAGATTTCTTCATGCAAGTCCCCATGCAAGAAGGCAGATTTAACATCCATCTGATGGACTTCCCATTTGAAAGAGGCAGCAAGGGAAAGAACAAGGCGGATAGAGTTCATTTTGGCAACAGGGGAGAAGGTTTCAGTGTAGTCAATGCCTTCAACCTGTGAAAAGCCCTTAGCAACAAGACGAGCTTTATGTTTATCAACTTTCCCATCTGGTCCATACTTGGTTCTGTAAACCCATTTGCATCTAACAAGTTTTCTTCCCTTTGGTAAATGAACAAGATCCCATGTATCATTTGCCAACAATGAATGATATTCTTCATTCATAGCTGCTTCCCAATCTGGATGGCTGAAGCTTCTGCAAAGGTGTCAGGATCATAATTTACTGGAGCTTGAGCCAGTAAAGAAGAGGCTCTCTCGAACTGAGAACGTGTACGTCGCTGATCTGTAGGATCACCGGCAAGATCACCTGCTGCATCTTGAGTAGCAGGAACCCATTTTGGAAGTTGAGGAGCTGAAGGAGGATCCTGAGATGGTGGGGGAGGATTGTCATCCTCACTTTCATCATCTGAAGAAGAAATGTTTTCAAAAGTAGAAGAGATAGGGAGAGGTGGCACAACCGCCGGACTAGGCTCGCAGGCCGATATATTTTCATCAAATTTTACATCTCTTCTAATGATAACATTTTTGGACTTAAATGGAATAAGTCTATAGCCTTTGACATCTTCAGAATATCCAACAAAAGTACATTTTTCACTCTTAGGTTCTAAAGCTTTATGCTTTTCATCTGGAATATGGGCCCACGCTTCACTTCCAAAAACACGAAAGTGACTTACATCTGGTTTGATTGAGCTCCATGCTTCTTCTGGAGTGATATTCTTTAAAGCCTTAGTAGGAGTGCGATTTATTATGTAATTTGCACAGTTAATTGCTTCTACCCAAAAACTAAGACCAAGTCCTTTAGATTGTAGCATACAATTAGCCATTTCCTTTAAGGTGCGATTCTTCCTTTCAGCTACACCATTTTGTTGTGGAGTATATGGAACAGTATGTTGCATTTGTATTCCATTCTCAGTGCAAAAGTTGATGAATGTGTTTTTAACATATTCTCTGCCATTATCAGATCTTAGCTTAAGAATTTGATGTCCAGATTGTTTTTCAACAAAGGTTTTGAAGGCCAAGAATGTGTTAAATACTTCACTCTTGAGTTTTAAGAAGTATACCCAAGTGCGTCTAGAGAAATCATCAATGAAAGTTAAGAAATACTTGCAGCCAGAGAATGAAACAACAGGAAGTGGACCACATAAATCACTATGCACAAGCTGTAAAGGGGCTGAGGCGTGCCAAGAGGCACGTTTTTCAAAACTGTCCCGATGATGTTTTCCGAGTACACATCCGGAACAAACGCCATCTCTGCAAGATACCATAGGAAGACCTATCACCATATTTTCTTTACATAGATGTTGAAGGGAGCGATAGTTTAAGTGACCAAATCGCTCATGCCAAAGTTTGCTCACTTCATCGTTATGAGCAACAAATACTGAGGGAAGATTTGATGACCCAAAGTTGTGAAACTTATACAACCTTGTAGAATCATCAGCAATGCCAGTAGCTAAAATCTTTTTAGGATCTCTTAGGTCCTTGATTACAACATCATGAGGTGAAAATTCAATGATTTTACCTTCACCTGAATGAGTTATCTGATATACAGATAGAAGGTTGCAGGATAAGGTTGGAACACGTAATACATCATTAAACTGACCATTGTCTAGATGAACAGTTCCAGTCCCTACAACACTAAGATATCTATCATCACCAACATATATATTTTTGGTGTTACAATCATTTAAAGAAGAAAACATGGCTTTGTTTTTGGCCATGTGATAAGAAGCTCCAGAATCAATGAGCCACTCATGAGAATGAGAAGAAGAAGATACATTTAATGCATAGCCAGATCGAGATGCTTGACAACCACATGCAGAAAGTGTCATTCCTGAAGATGAAGTTGAAGTTGAAGATTGCCCCAAATGGATGTTATGCTTCTTCATTGTTGCTTCCAAGGCTTCCATCTTCTTAAAGCATTTTGATTCTAAGTGGCCATCTCGATTACACAAATTGCAATGTCTATCAGTCTTCTTCTCTTTGTTTTTATTTGTCTTATCATTTTGTTGAAATGATTTTTCATTTTGGGGCTGAAATTGCTTAGGACCCTTGTTTTGTTTAGGACCATTCTTTTCAGGATATGAATTCTTAGGATTCTTTGAATTTGGTTGCTGCTGGGCGGCTAATGCTTTCTTGGAAAAGTTTCCAAGATTAAGAAGACCAAGGTGTAAGAGTTTTTTTTGTTCTCTTATTAAAGAATCACAAAAAGAGTCAAAGGAAGGGGGCTTGTAGTTTGTTCCTTGAGAAATGAAGGCTTCTCTTGTAGAATGGAAGGTGGAAACAAACACAGAGTAGGCTGGTCCCAACTTAGTAAGAATGGAATAGATAAGGTTACTATCTTCTTTCTTAACTTTAACACCTTCCAAGAGATATCTAAGGGTCTTGAATTTGGACAAGAAATCTTCAATGCAAGAAAAATTATTAGGGTCCAATGTAAGCAACTCATTTTCAAGTTGATGGGCTCTAAGTTCATTTTTAATCCCAAAAACTTTATTGATTTGTTTCATTGCTTCATCAGGAGTATCAAGTTCTGCAATATGGAATCTAAGATCTGAAGAAATAGACATCCCGATCAATCCACGTGCTTGATCTTGCCTATTTTCCCATTTAGCAGCCTTATCTTCATCCTTTGGTTTCTTTTCTTAGTCTGAGGCTATTCGGTAGAGACCTTTACTTCTAAGTAAATTCTCAATGTAGGACAACCATTGGAAGTAGTTAGTGTTGTCAAGGGTAACTTGGTATTGACTTTCCATTTCAATGGAAACTGAAGCTAAAGATGCTGAAAATAAGTGTTCCAATGGATAGATCTCGAAAAATTAGGCTGGTTTAAAAAAATCCGCCCCCAAAAAATGGAGACTTGAACCCAAGACCTCTACTCTCTTAGAATAGCTTTGAACCAATTGAGCTATACAAAAAATTTGAGAGAGAGAGAGAGAGGGGTGGGGGGGGGGGGTTGATGCTTTGGGTTGCGTGCTTGCTTTGAGAAGGCTCTTTTTCCCTACAAAACAAAAAACACAAAACCCAATACGGACATGCAAAGAAAACGAACCTTACGGCTCAAAGTTAGCTTTAGCCGAAAAACTAAATATTTTCAAAAATGAACCTTGCGGCTCAAAGTTAGCTTTGGCCGGAAACTAAATATTTTCCTCAATGTTTCTGATTTTTCGAGATCACCCTAAGGCGCAGGGAAAAGAGCATACGCATGAGAAAAATCCTTCCTTTCTGTTTCTGATTTGCCCAGATTGCACAGAGTCGCAGGGCAAAGAGCATACGCAGAAATGAAAGGTATAGATCCGGTAATACAAAAGCTAAATAAACCGAAACCGAAATAAACAGAGAGAAAATAACAGTAAACTACAAATAAACACTGTATACCTCCAGATCTTAAAAATGACGCAGCTAGGGATACCGGAAACCTTTTCGCGTGAAACGAAAGGGGTTCCTCATTGGAACAGATGCTCCCAACACAACAGAGCAGTCTTCTCGGCCCGAAAGCAGTCAGAAACAGTAGATCTAGGAAACATCAGTCGGATGCAGTTCTACCGGCTTCAGATTTGGATCACCAACGGACCCGGCCCTCAAATAGCTCCGATACCATGTAGGAATTTACAGGGTAAGTTCCTCAGACAGAACATCAAAGGACACCGCTCACAACCAGATTGCAGATCAATACACGAGTATTTTTGATGTGGTTAAAAATACCAAGGTGTAAGAGTTTTTCTTGTTCTCTTATTAAAGAATCACAAAAAGAGTCAAAGGAAGGGGGCTTGTAGTCTGTTCCTTGAGAAATGAAGGCTTCTCTTGTAGAATGGAAGGTGGAAGCAAACACAGAGTAGACTGGTCCCAACTTAGTAAGAATGGAATAGATAAGGTTACTATCTTCTTTCTTAACTTTAACACCTTCCAAGAGATATCTAAGGGTCTTGAATTTGGACAAGAAATTTTCAATGCAAGAAAAATTATTAGGGTCCAATGTAAGCAACTCATTTTCAAGTTGATGGGCTCTAAGTTCATTTTTAATCCCAAAAACTTTATTGATTTGTTTCATTGCTTCATCAGGAGTATCAAGTTCTGCAATATGGAATCTAAGATCTGGAGAAATAGACATCCCTATCAATCCACGTGCTTGATCTTGCCTATTTTCCCATTTAGCAGCCTTATCTTCATCCTTTGGTTTCTTTTCTTGGCCTGAGGCTATTCGGTAGAGACCTTTACTTCTAAGTAAATCCTCAATGTAGGACAACCATTGGAAGTAGTTGGTTCTGTCAAGGGTAACTTGGTATTGACTTTCCATTTCAACGGAAACTGAAGCTAAAGATGCTGAAAATAAGTGTTCCAATGGATAGATCTCGAAAATTTAGGCTGGTTTAAAAAAATCCGCCCCCAGAAAATGGAGACTTGAACCCAAGACATCTACTCTCTTAGAATAGCTTTGAACCAATTGAGCTATACAAAAAATTTGAGAGAGGGGGGGGGGTTGATGCTTTGCGTTGCGTGCTTGCTTTGAGAAGGCTCTTTTTCCCTACAAAACAAAAAACACAAAACCCAACACGAACATGCAAAGAAAACGAACCTTACGGCTCGAAGTTAGCTTTAGCCGAAAAACTAAATATTTTCAAAAATGAACCTTGCGGCTCAAAGTTAGCTTTGGCCGGAAACTAAATATTTTCCTCAATGTTTCTGATTTTCCGAGATCACCCTAAGGCGCAGGGAAAAGAGCATACGCATGAGAAAAATCCTTCCTTTCTGTTTCTGATTTGCCCAGATCGCACAGAGTCGTAGGGCAAAGAGCATACGCAGAAATGAAAGGTATAGATCTGGTAATAAAAAAGCTAAATAAACCGAAACCGAAATAAACAGAGAGAAAATAATAGTAAACTGCAAATAAACACTGTATACCTCCAGATCTTAAAAATGACGCAGCTAGGGCTACCGGAAACCTTTTCGCGTGAAACGAAAGGGGTTCCTCACTGGAACAGATGCTCCTAACACAACAGAGCAGTCCTCTCGGCCCGAAAGCAGTCAGAAACAACAGATCTAGGAAACAGCAGTCAGATGCAGTTCTATCGGCTTCAGATTTGGATCACCAACGGACGCGGCCCTCAAATAGCTCTGATACCATGTAGGAATTTACAGGGTAAGTTCCTCAGACAGAACACCAAAGGACACCGCTCACAACCAGATCGCAGATCAATACACCAGTATTTTTGACGTGGTTAAAACCCTCAAAGAGGGAAACAGTCCACGGCCTGAGCCAACGCGGCCACTTTAGGCAATTTATTAATAAAAGAATGAAAATTTACATATGCTTCTCTCATGCACGGATTACCCTACAAATGACCCTACATGCGCTTTAAATAGAAATCATGGACCAATCGGGTGTCAAGCCACGGATCAAGTGTCGATAATACCGAGGAGAGAATGAACCGTCGGATCACTACATATCGTGACCGTCGGATTGTAAGTTACAAAATGTACAACGGTAAAGAAACACACTTTACCTAACTCTATACCTAACTCTATACTAGACCAAGTTGTACTTAACTATTTCCTATGTGTCGGAATATCCTAACAATATTATTTTAATTTGATTAATAAGATAAAATGGTTTCTCTTTGGAAAATAGATAAAATTGTTTCCATGCTAACAAATAAAATATTTTTTTTCAATATATATATATTTTTTAATCTAATACATATTACCAAAGTGGAAGGAATTTACAAATACACAATCCAAATCTAAATCCAATATACACAATCTGCATGGAAGAAATCTACAGATAGCAATGGATATGTCCTTACCCATATGAGAAGCTCTTGCTTATGCCAAATTTGACAGAAGAAAACACCTCCTTTCTAGTGTACAACATTGAGGCTTGCAAGATTTCACCTGCTCCTCCTTCCATATTCCAAATGTATTTGGATATTTGCCAATACAATTACACATTTCATAATCAAATAACTTAGAAGTTGAGACATTTTAAAGATAAATAATATTAAAGACTATGAATTTAAACTATATATTTGTAATTCTATATAATCTCCCAAAAAGGAAAAAAATCTAATGGTTCCACTCTCTATATCAAGACTGCGAATGCAAACCATATTGTAGTTCTTCATATAATCTCACAATTTTTTTTGATGTTCTACTCTCTATATGTACTCTACCCTTGAGTGGTATCTAATATGTTAGTGACTTGAATGAGAAAATCCCCTATTCAACAAGCACAAAACTTAAAAGCAATGCTCAACATCACTTAATGGATAAAAATGATTGTAGGCTAACATGTAGTTCGAACATGCTAAAAAAAATCAGTTTCTCTTTTCACTAATAGAAATGCATCATATGGCTAGGGAGGCTTAGTCCCTATCATTTATGTAATTATGATTTCATAAAAATTACAAATTTATATATGAAATGGAAAAATTAGTTGCCAACTTAGGGGCAAGGAGTTTCATAAATATTGGTGGGTAGTGACCACTAGTAAATTTGCACATTTACATTTTCTCCTAATTAAAGTGCTAAACAACGCATAAATAATGGTGTACGGTAACTCATGGTAAGTATATTTATTTACATCTTGTTCTTATAATTTTTTATGCAAATACTTGCTTAAATCTTCAAACACTTTAATTTTGGTTGATTTTCCTATGAATCTTAACCATGAAAAATCACCCCACAAATATATAACGTTGATGATGACTTAAATATTGAAACTACATCAAAATATTATACTTTGGTCAATGCTAAACTAGTAGTGATCATCAAGAAAATTGATTATTAAAACCTTCCTTTAACACAAATTAATAATAATTATGTGCAAATTTTATTTCAATATAAACTTCTCACGAACATAAAATTTCTCCTTATATTATAAAAAAATCAAATTAAAACTTAAAAATATAAATAAAAAATATCATAAAATAAAATACCTAAAAAACTATCTTAAAAATATAAATAAAAAATATCATAAAATAAAATACCTAAGAAACTATCTTAGTCCTTAAGAATAGGAAAAATAAAATCTAGTGACCAAGAATTAAAAACTATCAAAGGGTGTAACATATTGTAATTGTATATTATACATTGGAAAACTAGAAGAATGAGATAAATAAAACCAAACTTTCTACCACAAAACCTTAAACCCACATTATCTATTTAGCAGCAATGCATCATACAAAGTTAGAGGTTGAAAAAAAACTGAGATCCTTCAAAATAAAAAAAATAGAGACCACTTCTATGGAAATTTAGGAAAATTCTGCGTAACAAGGCATCAAAACAACATTAGAGGTTGAAAATGAATAAATAACTCTCATAATAAAAAAAATAGAGATCACTCGTAACAAACATCATGAGGAAATTGAGTATTGAGTAAGAAATAAAAACAATAAAACTGGAGATGGGATCTAAGTGAATCGAACATTAGAGCGGAAAAATTTAGACTGATAGGTGGAAAAAACAATAATGCAAAAGAAACTTAAACTCAAAAGAAAATCTAAATAAAATTACAATAAAATATGGGTGAGGACCCTTTTAAAAGTATGCTAATTTCAAAAGAAATTGTATTTTAAAATTAATTTAGAAAAATATAATGCATAATAAAGAAAAGGAAAGAAATATAAGTGTAATATGGAGTGTTGTTGTTTAGTACTTGTATTTTATGCTAAAAATGATTAGTTAATATATTTAATTTTTTAAATTTAATTTTAGTACTTGTCTTATGTCAAAAGTGATTAGTTAATATATTCATTTTTTCAAATTTAATTGAGGTGGGTAGGAATCACATGTTTGTGTTGTGAAATCTGCACAATTCAAGTGTCCTATAGGTTTTAAATAACAAAAAATCAAGATTTGGTCAAAATTGTATGACTAAAATTTTGTAAATAAAAAACTCAAAATATATAATAGTTAAATTGAACCTATTCTAATAAATAACCAAAAACAAAATTTGGTTAAAAATTGTATCACTGGATTTTAGTAAAAATAAAAGCTCAAAATGTACAATAGTTAGATTAAGCCATATCTTAATTATCGAACATTCAAAAATATTGTTTTTAACTATTTTATAACATGTTTGTAATTATTTTTATAATTAAGAATATCATAATATCCTCTATCAAATCTAACTTTTGATGAAGATGAAGATATTACCAGTATGGAGAGAGATGAAGATATTACGAGTATGGAGAGAAATTTGTTAGTTTTAAAAGTATGCTAATTTTTTTTTGAAATTGTATTTTAAAATTAATTTAGAAAGATATAATGCATATTAAAGAAAGGGAAAGAGAAATAAGTGTAATATGTAGCGTTGCTATTTAGTACTTGTCTTTTATGTCAAAAGTAATTAGTTAATGGAAGCTGAGAGAGCATGGATCGGATCTGCGAGCGTGACCTAGCCCCTGCATCGCCCCCGCGCTGGTGCTGCGATCGGCAGCTGCGGCTCTTGGCAACCATGCCCAATGAAGGGGAGGCAGATCCTCCCCCCCTCCCTCTAGAAGTTATTGAATTCCAAAAAATTATTGAAGCATGCAACAAACGCCCACCATCTGCTCAACAACATAAATTCGTCAAGAAAAAAGAATGCATTCCCTCGGTGGCCCTCCCTGAGGAAGAAACTTGCCGCTCAGCTCTGAATCTAGCTGATAGAGGGCTCATAGGGCAGTTTACCGGCCTCTGGCCATCGCCCAAATCTGTAGAAAACTGGATCAAGAGAAACTGGACCCCTCTGATCAAGGAGGGAATTAAATCATATTTTGTAGGCAAAGGTTTCTTTGTATTCGTCTTTGAATCAGCAGAAGACCGAAGTCTCATCTTCAGGAACGGGCCATACTTCATGGGGCCACAGGGACTATATTTAAACAAATGGTCTCCAGATTTCGACCCGACCCAAGATGTTCCTTCTGCGGTTCCAGTTTGGGTGCGGCTTCCCCATCTCCCCCTGCACTGCTGGAGTCAGAAATCTCTCCAAATCATCGGTAACTCCCTTGGCAAATACATTGATCAGGCTGCAAGGAAAGATCAATATTCTTGTGCTCGAATATGTGTGGAAGTAGACCTGGAAGAAGGACTACCCGAAGCAATTAAACTTACTGTGGCAGGATGGTCACATATCCAAGAGCTGGATTACGAGCAGATCCCCTTCAAATGCAGACACTGCCACGACTATGGCCACTTCGCAAAATATTGCAAGAAAAAAACGGAAGATCAGAGCCACCCCCACAAGGGAGACCAATGGACTACAATTTAGAAAACGGGCCATGCAAAAGCAACAGGGAAAGGAGCCACAAAAGGGAATAATCAAGGAAAAGCCAGCAAAGAAAATGAAACCCAACAGCAACCGAATGAGACCCCAAGCACTGAAGAAGCCTCCCCATCAGAACCCCCAGAAACGGATATGATCAATCCAGCACAGGCCGAAGATCCGCAGACAAATAAAGAGCGAGGTGGAGATGCATCGCCCGGCTCTCCTCAGGACAGCCCCTCCAGGCCTTCGTATGCAGATATAATAAAGAAGAAAAAATTGCCAGATCCTCCAGACTCCTCAGATGAAGAGACCTATGAGAGACCCTCAAAGAAAGCAGGCAGGAAGACCCACAAAGCAGCCAGGGAGGAGGAGGCAGAGCGTCTCAAAATGCAAGGAAGCCAATCCACAATAGAGATGACTATAGGAAGAAATACTAGAGGAAGATCCACCAAGGGAGGAATCCCAAATCCCTCACCAGGTAAATAATGCGTATAGTCTCTTGGAACTGTAGAGGCCTGGGGACCCAACCAAAAATTGAAGCCGTCAAAGATCTGACGAAAATAGAACCCTCAGACATCCTCTTGCTCCAAGAGACCAAAATCGATGGGCAAGCCCTCAAGGATATCAGCAAATCTAAATGGAAGAAGAACGAAGGCATAGCAGTCAGCTCAAGGGGAACCTCGGGGGGCGTTGCAACTCTCTGGTCGGAAGATCAGTTTCACCTGTCAAACTCCCATGAGACCCAGCACTGGATCTTCACGGAGCTCAAGCATTTAGAAAGTAAGTTAACTATAGCTTTATTCAATTTATATGTTCCTGTAAATTATGTAGAAAAAAGAGACTGTTGGAATACTCTTTCGGCCTTCTTAGATCAACACTCCCTAAACAACATTGTCCTGGGAGGAGATCTCAACTTAGTCATGAAGCCAAAAGAAAAAAGGGGGGGAAACAGTAGCACTGTAGCAGAGATCAGTTGCTCCCATTGGTAGAGGAAATAATGCAGCAGAGGGATCTACTTGATTTTGCCCCGGTGAGAGGCAAATATACTTGGACCAACAACAGATCTGGGTCTGACCACATCGCTGCCCGACTGGACAGATTTCTAATTCAAAGTTCCCTGCTGCTGGAAAATCTTCTCATATCAACAAAAATTCTCCCCAAGCTCTCCTCGGACCACAAGCCAATCCAACTCCTTTTGGCTCCTGAAGAATATCTTGGCCCCATTCCTTTCAAATTCAGTCCTCTTTGGATTGAAAAAGCAGGGTTCATGGACACGATCCAATCAGCCTGGGATATCCCCATCAACGGATCCCCTAGTTTTGTTTGGGAGCAAAAATTAAAAGCCACCAAAAAAGCTCTAAAAGAGTGGCTAAGGAAACCCCATAACCCCATCATCCAGCAGAGAAAACTCGATGTTCAGCAGCTGGAAACCTTGCAAATTGATATGGAAGGGCTCAACATTACCCCGGATATTCTAAATAAAGAAGCAACTTTCCAAAGAAACATCCACCAATCCTGCAGAAGGGAAGAAGAGCACTGGAGACTTAAATCTCGCAGCCTCTAGCTAAAGGCAGGAGACCAAAATACTGCCTTTTTCCACCGACAATACAAAGCTCGCCTATCTCGGAATCATATCACTGAGATTAAAAATGATGAAGGGCAGATCTATAATAAATTCGGCCAAATAAAAACTGCAGCTGAAAATCATTTCAAAAATCTATATGGCACAAGGCATGAAGGAAGCAAAGAAGACATTGAGGATCTTCTCTCACATATTCCCCATCTCATCACCCATGAAGACAATCAGGCTTTACTGAAACCAGTTTTTAAAGAAGAAATCATCAAGGTTATTTGGGCAATGGAATCAGATAAGGCCCCTGGGCCAGACGGTTTCACAATACATTTCTTCAAAGTCTGCTGGGACATCATCAAAATAGACTTGCTGAAAATGATACAAGGTTTCTTTGGGAAAGCCAAGATTGGTGGAGGCACCAACTCCACCTTTCTCGCTCTAATACCAAAAGAGGCCAACCCGGAAACATTCAGCAGGTTTAGGCCCATCTCCCTATGCAATGCCTCTTATAAAATTATGTCCAAGATTCTGGCAAATAGAATTAAACCCCTGCTGGACAAGCTGATATCCAATGCCCAAGGGGGGTTTGTCAAAGGCAGACATATCTTGGACAATATCATCCAAGTGCAGGAAGCCATCCATTCCAGCAAACAAAGGAAAGAGAAGGGGATGCTGATCAAGCTTGATATGGCTAACGCATTCGATAGAGTCAACCATTCCTTTCTTCTCCAAGTCCTACGATCCTTTGGCTTTCCTCCTCAGTTCATCAACCTTATTAAAGCTTGCATCTCATCCCCCTGGATTGCCCCCATGGTTAATGGACGCCCAACATCCTTTTTTCAAGCTCAGCGCGGATTAAGGCAAGGCTGTCCACTCTCACCTTTCTTGTACATTCTCATGGCAGATTCTCTTAGCAGGAAGCTGGCTGTGGAAATGAACACAGGAGATCTCCCAGGAATCTGAATCGAAAAAGATCTAAACCCAATAAATCATGCTTTATTTGCAGATGACTCCATTCTTCTAGGAGGAGCCTCTACTAGAATCGCAGCCAATTTTAATGTTGTTTTAAAATGTTATTGTAGAGCTTCAGGAGCTGTTATAAATGACAGAAAGAGCTCGATCTTCGGATGGAATGTGAGCCATCATAATCTCAATAATATATCCCAGATCCTTGGATTTGAGTGCTTCGCTCAATGGGACAGCATCAAATACCTCGGCTTACCCCTCACAACCGGAGTCAATAACAGATCTTTGTGGCATGGCATCATAAGCAAAATTAAAGACAAGATCACTTCCTGGGGAGGTTATTGGCTAACCAAGGGAGGGAAAATTATCCTTCTTAAATCCGTCTTATCTGCTCTTCCCATTTATCAAGCCTCCTTTCTTCTGGCCCCGAAACACATTACGGATCAGATCTCCTGTCTTCTACGAGACTTTCTCTGGAAAGGAGGCAGAGGCAACCACAATAAAATTCATCTGGAAAACTGGGAGCTAGGCAAGCGACCAACTCTCGACGGTGGGCTCCAGATCAGAGATCCTGCTCTTTCAAATCTGCTACTTGGATGCAAGCTCCTGTGGAAAATATACTCAGATCCTACACATCAGGTCAGTGAAACGTTCATCTCAAAATATGCACAAGGGATCTCCCTCAGGCACCTGTCAGCAAATAATACTTCAGCAGGCACTCTCACCTGGAATCTCTGCAGGAAAAGCATAAGCAGCTTCAGTAAACATCTATACCGCATCCCAGGTAATGGGGAGAAGACCCTTCTTTGGAAAGACCGCATCATGAATAGTCCTCCTCTTAACTCCCATGCAGAAATCCGGGACATCAGAAATTGGCTTCATGATGCAGGAATAAGAAAGTTGAATGATATCTCTGAGTGGGACAGCAAAGGAAATTGGATCGAATGGGCGATCCCTCCAGTACCAGCGCAGTTTCAACACCAAACTGAAATTCTCAAATCACTGCTCTTAAATGCAGCGCTGATACACCGCAATATCGCTGACAGATGGGGGTGGGGTGAAACTGGGTTTTATACGCCATCTTTGGGTTACTCTGCCCTGCAGATTAAAAAAGACAGACTGAGAACGCCATCGTTCTGGAAACAGGTATGGAGTGCCAAGGGACTTCCCAAAGTCAATTTCTTCTTTTGGACCCTCATTCAGAATAAACAGCTCACAGGGGACAACTTGGCAAAACGAAACTTTGTTGGGCCTCATAGATCTGCAATGTGCAGAAACTTAGGAGAAACAACCTCCCACCTGTTTATTGACTGCGTTTTTTCCAAAGAAGTTTGGACATTAACCCTTCTTGGTCTGCCCGTCTCCCCGCCCCATCACAACTCCATTGCTGTTCTCTTTTCTGAATGGCTTCATCACTATCCTCATCCCATTCCAAATAAATCCTTGTGGCTTCACATATGGCTTTCCATTCCTAAATTTGTAAGCTGGGAAATTTGGCTGGCCCGGAATGATTTAATTTTCAACAATGCCTCTCGCTCTCCTGCTAAATCCGCCTCAATTGCTAAAGCCCTCCTCATAGAATCAGTCCTCCAGCACTCCCATTTCTTCGACTCCTCCCTTCTCCCCTCTGAAAAGGCTTGGCTGAACCTCCACAGCCCTCATCCCTCTTGCAAAGTCCTCTCCCTTCCCCCTCCCCTCCCCTCTCCTTCATGGAAAATCAGAGAATCTGAAGCAGCTTTCCAAATCTGGTGGAAGAAGCAAAACACAACTTCAATCTTCTTTGACGGAGCCTCCAAAGGAAATCCGGGGGCTGTGGGAGCTGGTGGAGTCATATACTTCGTAGACAATCTCAGTAAGGCCCATTTCTGCTGGGGGCTTGGCATTTCCACAAACAATCAGGCGGAGCTTCTCGCCTTCACAAAAGCCTGCCAAATAGTTCGGGATAAAGGCATCAAAGACTGGCAAGCATTCAGAGACTCTGAAATCCTCATTAGGAAGATCAATTCAGATGACCAGTTCAGCAATGCAATCCTCAATAAGTCTCTGAATAGGCTGAAGCTAATCCTGCAAGACTTCACCTCCTACAAAATTTATCACATCCTCAGAAGTCTGAATAGGGAGGCAGACGAAATGGCAAACAAAGGTTGCCTATTAGAACCGGGAACTCTAAACTACAATGGAAACAACGCTAATTCATATAGCATATCTTAGCTAAAGGGCAGATCAGAATAAGAAGCAGAAAGCAAGGATCATACCACACTGAACATGCATGAGAGGAATAAGACTGATATCTTCGGCACATCATCTGAAACAGGGCTCAGCAAGAGGTGTACAGGTAAAATTTGGGGAACTTACTCCTTAGCAAATATATTCTCACAGGGAAGTAGCAGCTGGAAAAAGATGGAGGCCTGCAAATTATTTCGGAACAGAGGAGCCCCTTTTTGCAAATGCCAAGTCTTTCCTCCATCGAATCTGAAGGCGGCATATGCATCTCTGATGATGTTATTGCTCTCAGAAAAGGATCGGTTGGAGGACTATGTAAACGAATACTGTTGGACAGTGCTCTGCCGACGCCATTGGGCTCGTTTGGAGGGTTCCACAAAGGATAGCAATGGCCTGATATAGAAAACTATAAGTATACAGCGGACAGCAAACCAAAAGGTGCCAAGATCTTCAGTGGTTACAGATAAAGCCTCGGCAATCCTTGTCCCTATGCCGGAAAATGCGCAGAGTCCTGAGAGGTGTCGCTTCTCACGCTTGCGGTTTCAGATATAGCCACGGCAAACCTTGTCCCTATGCCGGAAAATGCACAGAGGAGAGGTGTCAGTCTTCAAACTTGCAGAACCTCCTAAGGCGGGAAAAATGAAATGCTATGTAAAATTGGGCGTATAGATCTTGGTCAAATCAGATTTTCTTAATAAAAGATATCCGTTACTGTTAAAAAAGAAGAAGTAATTAGTTAATATATTTAATTTTTCAAATCTAATTAAGCAGTTGCTGCTTAGTACTTGTCTTTATGTCAAAAGCAATTAGCTAATATATTTAATTTTTCAAATCTAATTGAGGTGGGTAGGAATCACATGTTTGAGTTGTGAAATCTGCACAATTCAAGTGTCCTATAGGTTTTAAATAACAAAAAATCAAGATTTGGTCAAAAATTATATGACTAAAATTTTGTAAATAAAAGAACTCAAAATATATAATAGTTAAATTGAGTCTATTCTAATAAATAACAAAAACAAAATTTTATTAAAAATTGTATCACTTAATTTTAGTAAAAATAAAAACTCAAAATATATAATAGTTAGATTAAGCCATATCCTAATTATCAAATGATTAGCATTCAAAAATATTGTTTTTAACTATTTTATAACAGGTTTGTAATTATTTTTAAAATTAAGAATATCATAATATTTTTCAGTTTCAAACTGAAAAAAAATATTTGCATTTGAAAGAATGTTTTGTAATAAACTATATAATAATATCAATATAAGTTAGGTCAACAATATACTTTTTAAAATTAACTTTCAAAGATTTATATTTTTTTCATAACAATTAATTAATTTACTATGATATATATTATTACTAATATTTAATATTATAATAGTGGTTTTTTCTCTTACTAATATTTAATATTATAATAGTGTTTTTCTCTCTCAAAAGATATTATTGTGACTTTTATGTTATAAAGTTTCTCACTAATATTCACTTAAAATATTTTATATTTTAAAATTATCTATATAATGTATTTAAAAAATTAATAAATATTTTGTTAAAATAAAATAATTAAACATTTAAATTTTTTAAAATAAAATAATTAAATATGAAAGTAAATTTTGTTTTATGTTTAAAAATAAAATAATTAAATAGGAAAGTAAGTTTTGTTTTATGTTTAAAATAGAGTAGAGTAATTTTATTTATGTTAAATAGGTTAATATTATATATTATAACATTTTAATTATTTTTACAATTTTTTATGATATTAATTACATTTATTTTATTCTTAAATGTTATATATTTTTTTATTTTATATTAGTAATTGTTAAATAATAATAATAATATTAATAATTTGAATATTTTTGATGTACAAATTTCCGAAAAAATCATGTTAATACGAGTGTCTGGCATGGTTTGTTTTTCAAAACGTATATTATATCTGTTTCGACAGGATGTATATAGTTTTTTGAGGACAAGTGTTTAAAGAAAAGTAGAAAAGTGGAGTATCGACAGGATGTATATAGTTTTTTGAGGACAAGTGTTTAAAGAAAAGTAGAAAAGTGGAGTAGGAAAAAAAAAATTGACGTATGTTATTGTAAATTATAAATTAATTTAATAATATATTAATAGAAATTTTTATTTAAAAATATATATATATATATATATATATAATCTTTACGTATTACATCACTAAACGGTAAATATTATTTTAATAAACAAAAATAATTAAAAACAAAAATTCTAATAATAAAAACAATTAAAATTCATTTTTATTATTATTTTTTTTAATATTTATACCAATAAATAAAAAAATAAACTTAATGAATTCTAAAAATCATTAATTAACTACATCACTATCTAAATTACGAAGATTTCGTACGCTTAGTGATTAGTAATAATAACAACTACCTATTAGAATGACCTAATAGTAACGACTGCCGGAATGACGTGGCATATTTTTATATTAAATTCGTAAGAACGAAGACTTTTTTTCCATTAAATATTCTCCTTTCCTAATTAAAAAATGGCCACAATCCTGCATGTTTCGTACGAAATAAATTTGCTTTAATTTTACGAACAAAACAATTCGTGAAGCATGTAAACTAATAACCGTGCAGGGTCACATCTAGACATTTTTAATTTTTTAACTAGATAATTGAGCAACCATTATTATTTAAGCAACCATACATAATTGCATTACCAAGCATATTTAGACTATTTTATTAAAAAAAAATCTACATAGATAATAATGGATTCAGGTACACATATAATAATAATAGTATAGGTGTTAATTTTGGCAAGAGCTAACGAGTATATCATTGGGCATTAAATGCCTAGCTACATGCGCCCTCCATAGCCCGATAACACACACGCATGCGGTGACTAGATAAATAAAAACAATGGCGTGTGTGTTATCAAGCTATCGAGGGCGCATGTAGCCGGACATTTAATGCCCAATGGTATGCTCGTTAGCTCTTGCTTTTTATATTTATATTTTATAATTGATTCTTTAAGTTTGAAAATTCAAATTTAAAGTCCATAAAAACAATCACAGTTTTAACCAATGAAAAAATAGAATTTTAAAAATTTTAAAAATAATTTTAATATATTAATTTTTAAACTTTAAAAAAAATTATAATTTTTTTCATAAAATAAAAAAGTCAAATATTTTTTACTAAATAAAAAACAATATAACCTACCATCAACAAGTATAATATAGACACCTTAAATATATAAAAAATGCTTTGAAACATCTAAACATCAAATCAAATTCCTTAAAATCTTAGACATTAGCTATGAATTAAAAAAGGAGGAAATCAAACCATGAAAAACTATGCAACACCTCTCACCCCCTTAAAGGCGTCTCAGGTTGCGGGAGTGTTACTCATTTGACAAGATCTCCAAGGTCTCTTATAAACATGGGGTTACAATAAACTCTTTTTTCAAAGTCTTTAGATTCTAAAACAAATGCCACCATCATGTTCAATGTATCGAGAATTTTATGGCAATATACATTATACCTTAATTCGAGTCCAAGGTATAAAGTTCTGCCTTTTATAAATTTACCCTTTTAAAGAGGCCATGTCATCAAGAAGGATCTACATGGCAACCACATAGCCACACTTGGCCCACATATGCATCCATGTGGCACATACCTCATATCGGGTTAGAATGGTCAACATGTTAAATTGTTTGTTATGTGATTTGGTTAATGATCGAAGGTTGGTATTGGCCCATCGACATCAGGTGTCCACACACAAGTATCCACTTAAAATTTACTAGTCTGGTGGTCTGATGGCCTAATGGCCCTATGTGGCACCCATGTCATATTTTTACCAACGCATTCTTTTAGTTCCTTGGTACTGCATTTCTAGTATGACCTTCCCCTCGATTGGTATTCCTGGGACTCTTGACCCCAATCCCATGTTCCTAGGGATCACATCCCCAGTACAATGTTCCCTAGTGTCACTTCCCCAGTGTCTTTCTCCCTAGGATTACATAGCCTAGTACTACATGTCCCTAGCCAGTATCTCCCTAAGTCAATATTTTTTCTCTTTCCTAGAATTATGTTCCACGGGTTAATATTGTTTACCTCCCACAATATGGTCACACTTCCCAGGCCAATAGGCTTAAGCAATGTTTAAACATTATCTGAGTCTTTTGGATGCAAACTGTGTAGAAATTTTCCTTGTCTAATGTTTCAGGTGGACACTCTACCCATCATCAGGGACCAGTAAGAATATAGATGGCAAGCGTGAGATTTGATCAATGTTTAAACATTGATTAAACTCTAATTAGATGTCTTAATTAAAAATATCATCAACTAATCCCAAGCATACCATTTGACGAATTTTTATGTAAAATTAGATCTGTCTTAACTCAAGATCTACCAAGAACCAAGAGGGATCAAATCTCTTGAGGTGCAAACCTTTTTTGAAGTGAAAAGAGATTTGATCCTAGAATTAAGATGGACCTAGATTTGATCCTAGAATCGAGATGAATATATGTTGGTATTATATAAATTTCACATCTCTATATATAAAAACATTTTCATTTTTCATTTTATTAAAACCTTGATTTAATATCTATGGGATATCAATAGAATATTTTTAGCAGTAGTGAGGGTAGAGGGTTTTGATATATCTCAAAAATATAACCTTGTTTCTTTTATATTTAATTAAAAAATGTTATAAAATTAAATTAAAATAAAATAACATTTTGACTATGAAATGAGTTATGGTTTTTGAGCATGTGGTATTGATATGCCATGGTATTGGCCTATGGTATTGTAACAAAGCCTATTTAAAAGTTAATAATATCCATGGTAAAGTAGGGGTGAATATTCATGGTTAAGAATCTTGTTATATTGTAAGTATTAAATTTTATGTGCTTATTAATTAACTTTAAATATGGTTATAAAATCATAGTTAGTCCCTACCAAAGGACTCTAGCAATCAATTATTGACCATTATTAGTTTAGCATTGACTAATGCAACTTATAATGTTTAACTTTGAAAAATAAATATTTATTTTTCAATATTATTAAAAGAACTATTTTTCAAACATTTGATTTTACCATAACTTGAAGGTCTTATTGTAGCCTTTGCATAATATAATGCCATGTAGATAACTATATCACATATTTTATGCCATAATTTATGAAAATGGTTCCAATATTCATGCATGATTTTTAGATTTTTGCGTAGTAATTTTTTAATCCAAAAATAAAATCCTTGAAAATAATTCATATTCATGCAAACAACATATTTACTATTAGTTACTTCCCATGATAATTTATGTAAATCCTTACATAAAAAATAGATAGAAATAACATGTAAACTCAACATATTGAGTCGACATGTACAAATGTTAACATTGATCCAAGAGGATCCCTAATGGCCCAAAAATTCAAAGTCCTCGAATCATAGTGAAACTAGGACTAGATCGAAGACCTTGTCACAAGGAATCCAAAAACACAAATGACACCTCAATCCGAGTTCGTATGCAGAAGTTATGCTTGGTCAAAGTTTCAGTCAAACTTGTCGTTGGATAAACTTGGTGATAGGGTTAGTCATGGTTAAAATTGGTGGCACCTACTAAATTTGGTGGCATTGACTTGGACCAATCGGTGGTCTCCATGTGGCCCAACCACTGGGCGCCACATGACATCCCATAGTTGGCCACTTGGGCCTAACCATATGTCAAAATAAAAAATTTCGGTCAAACTCACCCTGACAGAACCAAATATATAACGGGTGAATTAAATATTTTAAAAGAATATGACATCAGGTGGTTAGTGACTTGTCTGAAACCCATGATGGAGTGGAATTATCTGAAATAAGGAAAATGTTTAAATTTTCACAAAGGAATTTAGGAAACAAGCATTGGCATTGGGCATTCGTTTAGATTCACCTGATACTTTGATGACATAAATTGGTGCTTTACATAGTTACTTTTAACATTCATTGTTGTTGTTTGAACCCACTACTCTTGATGAAGCTAATGTGAAGACTATTCACCTTGAAAATAAAGGAAAGCATGAACAAGAGAACCATGCAAAGAAGACAATGACAAAAAAGAAAAAGGAAGAAAATCCCTCTTGCACTCATTGCAAGAAAAAAAGGGCAAGACGATGATAATATTGTTAGAAATTGCATCCATAATTTAAATCTAAGAAGTATGGTGGAAAAGGGAAGTAGAAAGTTGTTGCTACAATGCAACATGCCTTGGGTTATGATTAAGGTGATGAGATGAAGATCACAATTGTCAGAATTGCAGGTGTTTGACTAATTGACCTGGGTTCTGATTTAGGCAATGAGATGAAGATCACAACTATTAGGATTGCAAGTGGTGGACCAATGATGGGAAGAACATCAAATAATACATGGCTCCAAGAACTTGAGGAGATCAACTAAAACATTCAAGCAGAGAATGATGAACTCATAAGGCTACTACAAGAAGTAGAAGAGGAGAAGTGGGGATTGCAACTTCAGGTACAAGCCATAGAAGAGGCCTTGGAAAAGTTTAAGTGCAGTGAAGGTTTATCAAAGCCATCATCACCCGCTTTAGAATTAGAAACTAAGGTAAACAATTTCAGTGATTCTTTAATTTAATGTTCTCATTATGATGATGATTTTGGTGCATTTAAAAGGCACACTAGAGGGATTGGTTCGAAACTAATGAAGAAGATGGGATATGAAGGAAAGAGCATAAGAGCTAATGGCCAGGGCATTATGAATCCCATCAAAGTGGTGGGACTACCTCGATATGCAGGATTACGCTATGTCAGAGAATAAGGACACTCCAAACCCACGGAGACAGGAGAGCCTTTTAGAAACAAGTCTGACATAGTGCAAGATGTTGAGAGCACATCAAAACCTTCCAGTGATAGTGAGAATTTCAAAGGAATAACTAAGTCAAGTTCACCTCGCTAGAGCCACACCAAAGACAATCGCTCAAGGAAGCTTATGTTGACTAGAAAGGAGACACAAAAGAATCTCAATAAAATTTGGAGGAAGAAAAACCATTGCAGCCATTGCAATAAGGGTGGACATAAGGAATCCACATGTTGGAAGCTCGACCTAGAGCTACGCCCAAAGAAGGACTAGGATCATATGAAAGTGCATGTGAAGGAACCAACTAATGAAGCAGTTCAACAAGGAATCCAACTACATGAAGGAATCCCATTAGCCTGGTTAGATAAGAGATGGGTAGTATTTTTAAGTAGTTGCTACATGTCATTTTTTTTCATCCAATCAAATGGCCTTGAACCCATATCAATCATCATCCATTCACACTTTTCAATCATCCACTATAAAGACAAAATAATCCATTTTCCAAAATTCCCAAGAATGCTAGATTACATTGGATAAAATCCCTATTTTTAAGGATCAAAGAACTTTCCTTTAGAGCAACCTGCGATGGTACAATTTTCACACACGCAAACTGCACTTATCAACGCAGATTGCCTCTTCAACAAGTGTGATGGTACAATTTTCACACATGCAAACTGAATTTATCAACGCAGATTGCCTCTTCAACAAGTGTGATGATAACTAGAAATTAGTAAAAATAAAAAATTAATTTTGAAGGTTCTTTCTCTAGAAGATTCGAAGGTGGTTTTAACCATTTATTGTTGGATCAGATCTTGAACTCCTAACCTTGAGGTATTATTTCTTATCCCCTAGAAATTACCCCCCGCTCCTCTTATGTGGATCTAAGATCTAGAATGGTAAATCCCAAACCGCCTCATTTAACCTATAAATTCACTGCCTCCCATAGAGTCTGGGTTGGCTTTTGGAGACTCTTAGTTGTGCCTAGAGGTCCATTATCCATCCATGTGCTTGAGGTATGATTGAAGGTTTTCTATTGTGGCAAAGGAATGACAAGATAACTAGGAGAGATCTACAAGGTCAAGGCCTACAAGTTTTGTAATCTTCTCCTACTTTTATTAATACAAAAGTGCCTTGTTTTCCTATACATTATGTGTCATTTATGCATATGTAGAACGATGAATCTTTGACATCTTGTATAGAGTTGTTTGCATATGCTATTTGTATGTTTTGGTTCTCTTGCTTGTTTTGGATTTTTTTTGTACGTTCCACTTTTAGCATTTGGAGTTGGAGCTAAATATTGCAAGCAATGAGAAGGAGGAAACTTGCATTGGACTCCAAGTAGGTATTCGTCTGATATTTCAAACTTCTTAAGGAAAGCATAGAAATTTTTTCCTGGTTGTTTCTAGATCAAGCCACTAGATCTAAGGAGAATTCTTCTGTTCGCATAAGGAATTTATCCATAAAAAAATAGTTGAGCATGGCCACCATTGTAAAATACATGTTTCTTTTTAAAGACACCATAAATGGGAAAAAACTTGTAAAAGTGATGAAGTGTATAACATCACTTATGAATGCAACATAGTGATATTTTGGCCTTAGTTGAATAGAAAAGGGTATGGGTTTTATTGTAAAACTTGACCATGATTTTTTTATAAACTCTTGGAAAGTATGGTATTGTTTGGAATCTTGCAAGTTGTACATGCATTGGTAGCTACAAATTTGTATATGGATATAGGTGCCAACTTCATCATTCATAGTTCTGAAGTACAAAGGTGAAGGAAAGGAAAATGTGGTATGTTAAAGACATTTGTTATGTAGATCAATATTGGAGTACTTTTTATACTTTTAGAGGACCAAAAGTGCTTCAATGGAGAGGAATGATCCAAGAGGATCTCTAATGGCCCAAAAATAAGATCCCTCAAATCACAACAAAATCAGGACTGGGCAAAGGCCTCATCAAAAGGAATCCAACGATGCAAATGACACCTCAATCCGAGTTCATATGTTGAATTTATGCTCAGTCAAAGTCAGTCAAACTTACATTGGATAAACTTGGTGACCAGGTTAGTCATGGTTAAAATTTGTGGCAGCTACTAAATTTGGCAGCATTTACATGAACCAACTGGTGGTTGTCACGTGGCCCAGTAACCGGGCACCACATGGCACCTTATGGTTGGCCACTTGGGCCTAACCATATGCCAAAATAAAAACCATTGGTCAAATCCACCCCGCCAGAACCAAATATATAACGCGCGGATTGAATATATATATATATATATATATATATATATATATATATATATATATATATATATATATATATATAACCAACGATTATACACAAATCCAAATGACAGACCCGATTCCAACGACAATTTTTTATTAACGACGATAATTTTTTTATCAACGACGATAATTTTTTTATCAACGACAACAAGTTTGTTTGTATTATAAAAAGGGTTGGTGGCAGTTGGAACCCATGACCTACCCAAAATACCAACACCTATTAATATATATGCCAAACAATCCGCCGAATGGTGGGACCTTGGTAGCTCCGCCATCTTGACCCTATAAAATTTATCATTTTTCCATTCGACAGGGGAGACGAAGGATTGACGAGCTACAAAACTCAACGTTTTTGAACCAACATGAGGAGCGAAACACAAGATGGGAAGCAATCACAGAACCCTGATGACACAGTTCTGGAGGGCCATATTCTAGGGGAATATTCCCACAAATATTAGGTTGTGGAATCTAAATATTCTCTAGGGGGTACAATGTTGAGGATGGAGGAATATAGTTGAGTTTATATTCATTTTACTCAAAATTTCGCAAGGATTTCAATGGTGTAGTCAAATTTGGGATTTGAGCAGCCCATTTTTTGAGGTCATCCTAAGAATTAAAGGTATAATGATGTATTTTTCCATGTACTCATTTCATTTTGTAGATATGAATGAAGTGACGTCCCCACTATTGAAGTAGGGCCTAGATATGTATTCCACATTGGACGAACTCTGCTATCAAAGATTGTGTGCATTGTCTTTATGGTCTCCTTTATGCTGCTTCTTCTTTAAGTGTTTGCATATATGTTTTTTACATGCTCTTTCATGCAATTCTGTTAACATCAACTGAAGAAAAGATCTCGGATCAAACATATATACATACTTACTTATATTACACCTACACATCTCCCCTATACTGGGTTGTAGAGCGTCTCAACGCAATCACATTATTTCAATGTTGTTGTTCATTTCATCAGTTCAATGAAATGTTTAACAAAATACGTTCGCTTCCTTTGTGATCTGATCAAACTTATTCAAAGAGACGTGAACATCAATTCACCATCATTGCATGAACACACAAGTTCTCATAATTAAGCAAGAAGAGTTGTTGTCTACCTATCATACATTACCAATCCTAAGAACAAAATCAACCAATATATTTACAAAATCCATTTCTTTCAAATAAGAGAGAATAAACATGCAATTTCTCATATCAATGATGAATATAACATTAGACATCATAGTCCATACATTCATTAACATTCATAGACATACCATAACTCATACCAGTTGTAAGTAAAGCATCGAACATCATGATTCATGATTAAAATATATAAATGTAATATACTTATGTGTATGTCTCAAACTAATTAGAAACTGAAGGAGGGACTTCCACTCTCTACCCAACCATAGGCCATCTACACCACAACTTTCTTGTAGCTAGCCACTCCTAAGCCAGATCCAATGTCTGAGGAATGCTTGCTTAGGGAATTCACACCAAAAGCTTGATTAAACACTTAGAGGATGGGGCCCACTGTCCAGGTGGTTTATCAACTACTTTATCAGTAAATACCAAGGTGGTTTATTAGATGTACCTACAAAAAAAACCAGGGACATTTATCATTTGTTCTTACCAGTAAGCACCACAATGACTCATTCTTTCCTCTAAGTTCATTCATAGGGATACACCCATAGTTTAGATGGGGTATTGCTTAGTCTTAGGAGTTGAAATCCACTATCCAGGTGGTTTATCAACCATTCAACAAGCACCACAATGGCCCAAAATTCTTTATCCAGGTGGTTCATCAACTATATAGAAAGCACCATAGTGATTCAATCATCTACTAAGCCTCTCACTTATCACACAAGCCTAGACAACACAGTCCAATGAACTCACACAATTCATAGGGGTTTAGCTCTTGCATAGGGATCTACATAACAGTTGAGACATCACTTTGTCTTCCATTGCCAAAGCCCAACAACTTCCACACACCAAAAATCTGTGACAATAACCAAAAGAATCTTCCACCTTAGAGAGTCAACTGTAATATTCCTAATGGAAATTTTACAATGATAACAAGTCATGCAAAGATAATAACGCAATTTTTTTTAGAAATGCATACACATAAACTAGAAATTTCTCCAAATCCACAAACTGACCAAGATTTTATTAATAATAGTGTTGTGGTACAAATGAGTTGGAGAAAATGCACCTAGGCTTGCACAAGGAAAGCTACAAGCACCAGGTGATGAATACAATAAAGCTCAACAACTATAATAGCAAGCTCCTCTAGAAAATTGTGTTGCTGCTCCAAAACTACAATGTTTCTTGACATCGCCGCCTGATTTACCCACTCTAGAGTGCCTAAAATAGTTTATAAAATTAGGAGAGTGCTCCTTGCCCAAAACCCAGAAAAACCCAGAAAGGGTTTCCCTTAGTTCCAACTTCCAAAATTTGACCCTTCACAACTTGGCCCTCCACTAAATTCGAATTCTATTATTGTGGTTGCTCCTGTCAATATTTTCTCTTCAAACTCTAGAAATCCTCCTCAAATGGCCCTTCCAATGATTTCTCGGCACCCCAGCTCCAAACTCCCCAGGATGATGCTGCCCCAAAAGAGTCTCACTCCAATGACTGCGTAGTCATGGAGGTGACGATGCAGTCCTGTGTATGCTAAAGTGAGAGTTAAGTGTAGGTTGGTCCTCTTGGCTATATCTGCCCTCCACACTCATGGAAATGATTAAGGACCACTCATGTAGCTTCTTCAGTCAATTCCCCAACAACCCAGCTCCACAAACAACCACTGAATCCTCCCTCTATGTAGTGGTGGCTCCCAGACTGCGTGCTCTACTCTAGAAATGTGTGGGACCTATAGTTGATGCCTCTTCCAGTATCAATGATGAAGGAAAGCCTTCCTTGGGCGGCACTCAAAGTCCACAGAAGAAAGGTTGAGCTTATATCCTTGGGAAGCTCTTGTGCTAAACAACACAATATTGGCTTCGCTAAACAACTAAGGAAAATTCAATTTTCAAATAGAAAAAAGACCCCTATTTCTCCCTCATTCCTTCCTCTTATAATTGTTGGCCATGCATTCCTTGTGGGTGCCTTCATCAATTCGATTTTCCTCAAGGAATTAGAATTCCTTCTTCCCCAAGGGCATACTTCATGTGGGCCCCATATTCCACTAGTAATTTAATCTTTCCTTTTCCCTAATATTGGTGACCTCCATCTCTCCAAAACCTAAGTGGGGACTCCCTCCATCCACTTTTCCTAAGTTTACGTGCCAAAATATTTCCCAACGTCCAATTAAAAAAATAGAAATTCATCTTAGCAAAATTAATTTAATTGGGGACATTAAATTCCTCCCCACCAAAAATTGATTGTCCTCAAACAATGCCTGAAGAAGCACCCTCTCAATTAGTTAACCCAATAGTATCTACACACAATACCAGGTTCCCAAATGTACCACCCAACCATCCTTGATCTCTGCCTTGTCTTGCCAGGATCCCAAGCCATCCTGATCAGCATGAGGCATCCCTTGCTCCACTCACTGTACAACTCAATATAAGCATCAGACGCCCTCTGCACACCGCTACTAAGTAGAGCATCATGGTAGTATAAAATCATGATCATCTCCTCATGTAACTACTCTACCAAATAGTCCCTCTCGTGCATTACAAGAGTGGATTCCTAATGATGCAAGATGAAGAGAGAAAGCATCATACCCGCCAAGAGAAAAGAGAAGTTCCCCATCGTTTCTACATACCCGAGATAGGAGATTTTCCCCCATGCGCCACCTAAAATAGGATGGCTAGACGTGTTGCTAGACCTAACAACCTGAGAATGGCACTCGCCGTCCAATCCTGCTGGGATTGAACCCTCGTCTGCCTGAGCTTTTCCTAGCCTCCTCCTGCTGATCACCCTGCCACACTAGTGAAGTTCCCCACACCATCAACGAATCATTAAAACCCAATGGAATGTCGGGATGACCCTCCCTTGTAGAAACCATCTCGCCTCTATGGGTAGTTGAACTGCTAAGCCCTATTATGCTAGAATCCCAAGCTAGTCCAAAGGAGTTCCACCATTCTATTGTTGCACTACTCTGATCATGACTATTTTCCCATCACACGCAAGCTATATCCTCCTCTCCTGGGACCTTATGGAAAAATATCTATGGAGTCCCAATGCATCTAGCCCAAGCATCCCCATGATGTCATGACCTACCCATCCAATACTTACTCTGATTTGTAGCAGTAACAAGGAAAACCAACCTTGCCATGTGACAAAGGCCTCAATGCTCCCCCGCATGTCAAACTAAGTTGGAGGAGGGTCATTGTTTGTCCTGCTCTCACTCATCATGAAACAAAGTGTCTAATCAACCAACCAAATCCCTGGATCCCATAACCAGAATGGCTACGACATAGTCTTGATAGCTGTTGGTGCTAATCTGTACCATGTCTCAGGCCCCTGCATGTAATCGATATATGGACTTCATACATCACGAACCAATTTGGTGCGTACGAAACTTCCTTGCACCGACCATACCACATAGTGGGATCTATCATCCTGCCTCCTGAAAGCACTCCCCAATACCGCCTGGAGTCTAAACATCCGCCTGCATGTAAGGTCCACAAACTACTATGGATGCTCCTGAGACACCTCGGAATGTCTCGCCAAAAGGGGGTCATGCCTATCCCTGAGTGTGGGCTCAAGGGTGGTGCAAGTGTTACTTCTACAGAAGATTGGATGACCACCAAGCCTGCATCCACCAACTCGCGCCTTGACCCTATGCCACAATTGGAAAGCCTCTCTCCTGATGCACCGTATCTCCTCCAACTGTCCTAGATGAACCTCATGGGTTCTGTTGCTCGCAATGAGAGAATGAAGGGATGATATCAAAGTCCTCGACGTCAGTGTGCAATGCTGGTGAGTGATAAAGGAAAGCTCACGGACATCCCTATTATCAACTCGCTCTCCAAATTTGATTGTGCCAAACCCAATGGATTTCCTGATGCCCTCATCAGGAGATCTCTCTAGCAAAAACACCTCAACAACCTGTTGTGCATCATCATGCTTTGCTGAAATCAAATACACATGCCTACACTCCATTGCATAGCCCTAAACTCCACAACACAACTACAGGAACCACTGGACATCAACGCTCAATGCCATGCCACCATGTACCATAGGGCATCCCATATGTGCCCATGCATCCACCACTCTACTAGTACACCAACCACAATGTGATCTACACCTCCTCATCTGCCTAGGTACACCTATGTGGCCCAACTCCTCACATGCAATCGGGAATAACACTACCATGTCGAACCTCAGTAGCTCTAGTGCCCAATACATCAATGAGAGAGCATTGTCTCCATATTATGCCTTTTCGGTGGCCTGATGATTCCACCTCCTTCTACCAACTCCTACCAGAGTAGTCTAATCATCCTACAATCGCATGTCAACCCAACATGCCATGACAACTCATGGGATCTATCTGCTCCCCTGTCAATGCATCATGTCACTAGTGTTGTCAGGAACTTTGAAGGGGATATGAAAAGGTTTGTGAGCCCAACCATCAAGCCCATCACGCAACTACTACCATCACCTACCGACTCCATGATGTGATGGAGAATCCCACCTGGATCACAACAACAATCTGGTCCTCGAGCCCCTCTGGTAATCCACAACCTCTGTTGAACTATGGCCATGGATGCATTTAAACTCCTAGACAACTTCACCGAATACCAACTCAATATCTCTTGCCATACAACCCTGAGAGAGGGATTGAATGTATGAACAACAATACACGGAACATGTCCTCCATCGTGCGAATGTTGCACCCTGCGCAACTCATGTCATCCCATCTCACTAGTCTGGCCAATCCATGTAATCTTCCTAGGTAATGCGGCCTCTCTCTCACTAACATGCGGAGGTGGCCCAATAATGCTACAAGCCTCATCGATGTATGCCTAAAGGGGGTTGTCATATGAAAGTATGACATCTCTGTTGGCTGTCGATGCATCTGGCTGCTCCTCATCGATGGCTGACTCTAAGGATGGATGCTCATCCTCCTCCACCATGGGCTCAACATGAGCCACTAACTGTCCCTCCAAATATAGCTCATCATGCATAACATCCTCAACAATTAGCGATAGGTAGCTACCATCTAGAATCTTCGTCACAAATGCCTCTATACCTATTGAATCCTCAACAACGGTGGATATGTCTCTCAACACCTCATCAACCTCTTGCGTCCTACTATCACCTAGAAACTCAGACATGGCCTTGGACACCTCATCAATGGATCCCTCAACAGTGGATGACATCTCATCTGTGGGTGGCTCCTCATCATTAAATGACCCTTTGAGTGTATTCTCTACTCTCTCCACTAGGGCGTCATCCGGAGCTACCAAGGGGATCTCCAACAAGGGTGACTCCTTCATCACACTAGACACATAGACACATTCCTCACACTCCTGTGTGCCCACAATCTCATGCTCAACCTCCTCCTCAAGATCCTGATATCTAAAGCAAGGTCTCCATCAGCAAAAGCACCTCTCGGTCTCATCCTCTAACTGTCCTCCTCTATGCTCCTCAAATGAGAAAGCCCTCCCGATCCTAGGGTCTAATGCCTCATAATATTCAATCCTATCGATGGAGGGCCTCGTCAAATATGCAAAGATGTTTGGTTCCCTCTCCTTCTCTAGTTCACCCAGAAAATGAGGCATGGTAGGTCGGCTAGGCTGGCCATGGGTATTGTACTGCTGAAATGAGTGTGCATGTGTGTGGCTTCTCTGCTGGTTATGTCTAAACGTCCCCATCATTTGTTTCATCCTCTCTAGGACTTGTTGGTTTTTCCTCCTCAACAGTCTGTTCTCCCTCACCAACTCCTCCATGTTCCCTTGTGTACTCTTCCCTTTCGGTGTCATCAGAGTGCCCATAAATTCACCAGTCACTATGAATGCATGGCCAAATCTTCCATGATCTTGCTAGCTCCCTCACAACTCGGCAAGATCATGCTCGGATACCACTGTAATATTCCTAATGGAAATTTTACAATGATAACAAAGTCATGCAAAGATAATAACACATAAATTTTCAGAAATGCATACACATAAACCATAAATTTCTACAAATCAACAAACTGGCCAAGATTTTATTAATAATAGTGTTGTGGTACAAATGAGTTGGAGAAAATGCACCTGGGCTTGCATAAGGCAAGCTACAAGCACTAGGTGATGAATACAAGAAAGCTCAATATCTATAATAACAAGCTCCTATAGAAAACTGTGTTGTTGCTCCAAAACTACATTGCTGCTTGACTTCGCCCCCTATTTTTCCCACTCTAGAGTGCTGAGAAAATTCTATAAAATTAGGAGAGTGCTCCTTTCCCAAACCTAGAGAAACCTAGAAAGGGTTTCCCTTAGTTCTAACTTTCAAAATTTGACCCTTCACAACTTGGCCCTCCACAAAAATTCGAATTCTGCTACTGTGGCTTCTCCTGTTAATATCTACTCTCCAAACTCTAGCAATCCTCCTCAAATAGCCCTCCCAATGATTTACCAACACCCCATCTCCAAACTCCCTCAGATGATGCTGCCCCAAAAGAGTCTCACTCTAATGACTGCACAATCATAGAGGAGATGATACAGTCATGTGTATGATAAAGTGAGATCTGCGTGTAGGTTTCTCCTCTTGGCTGTAACTTCCCTCCACACTCATGAAAATGATCAAAGACCACTCTTGTAGCTTCTTCGGTCAATTCCCCGACAACCCAGCTCCACAAACAACTAGTGAATCCTACCTCTGCGTAGTGGTGGATCCCAGACTGCGTGCTCTACTCCAAAAATGCGTGGGACCTGTAGTTGATGCCTCTTCCAGTGTCAGTGATGAAGGAAAGCCTTCCTTGGGTGGCACTCGAAGTCCACCGAAGAAAGGTTGAGCTTCTCTCCTTGGGAAGCTCTTGTGCTAAACAACACAATATTGGCTCAGCTGAACAACTAAGGCAAATTCAATTTTCAAATAGATAAAAGACCCTTGGTGAGTGATAAATGGAAACTCATGGTTGGCCCTATGATCAACTCGCTCTCCAAATTTGAGTGTGCCAAACCCCATGGATTTCCTGATGCCCTCATCAGGAGATCTCTCTGGCAGAAACATCTCAACGACCTGTTGTGCATCATCATGCTTTGCTGCACACAAATACACACCCCTGCACTCCACTGCATAGCCCTGAACTCCATGGCACAACTCCATGCACCATTGGACATCAATGCTCAATGCCATGCCACCATGTACCATAGGGCATCCCATATGTGCCCATGCATCCACCACTTTGCTAGTACACCAACCAGGATGTGATCTACACCTCCTCATTTTCCAAGGGACACCTATGTGGCCCAACTCCTCACATGAAATTGGGAATAACACTACCATGTCGAACCTCAGTGGCTCTAGTGCCCAAAGCCCAACACCTTCCACATACCAAAAATCTGTGACAATAACTATAAGAATCTTCCACCTTAGAGAGCCAACACTAAAAACTATCTAATGCCCAAGGGAGAGAGAGTTTGTTCTCTTCAGTTGTGCACTCCTCTAATATTCCTAGTTTCTTGTTATGTTTGTCTCCTTGATGCGCAAGGGGGATGGGCATTGTCTTGTAGCCTACTACCCCAATCACATCTCATAACTTGTCTGTTAGCCAATAGCTCTCCCTTAATCATATCTCTTACTCGATTGTTAGGAAGGGGCTCAATTGTGTCTGCAAATGATTAACTACGACATTTAAGTTTAGGTTGGGGTTGTGGCTTCTTGAGCAAGCAAGAAAGCTCACTTAGACATTGGGATCCAAAAGGTTGTCCCCTCCTTTAGTTGATAATTAATTTTAAATGTTTTAAATGCACTATGTATCATCTAGGCATGACTCTTTTGCCCAGGTTGATATTACAATCATGTTTTTAATTACAAAAACAGGGCTAAATGGGGATTGTTACAAACCCCACCCCCTCAAAGGAACATTGTCCTTGGTGTTCTATAAACCATAACAAAACTAAGATTTATAATTAACAACTCTTACATCTATTTATAAATTAAACAAAAATGGGTAGATCTCTCTCATTTGGTCTTCAAATTCCCACATAGCTTCATCGAGTCCAAAGTGCTTCCATTGCACCTTGACTTGCTCTACTACTCGATTATAGAGCATGGTTTGTCATAGGTCCATATGCATAGTGGTTCGGGTTTGGAATTTTAAGTTGGTTCCTGAAACTTCAACACCATTAAATATAAAAGGCACAACTGAGTAGTACCCTTTGGCTTCTTATCTAATTGTTCCTAGTCTTATTTTTCCACACCCATGGGTCTATTTCTAGAGAAAGTAACCCATATATATTTTTCTATAACAATATTTTCCATGTTCAACTTCCATGACTTGAAGCTTTGACCATTAAAACTCTTTATCTCTAATCTTGAATTGCTTGCCATTTTCTTTCATAAAAGATTCAAACATGCAAAGCTCCCACTCAAGAATGAGTTTATTATAAACCTAAGATTCTCTTGCTCTTCATAGAATAAGCTAAACTCTAACAATAAATGCTTCCATCTAAATCCAATAACTTAACCTGAATATTGAAGTAAGAGTTTGTCTAACCTATTTAAAATAAGCAACACTAACAAAATTGAAAACATAAGGAAAAAATATCACATTCATATAGAATATACCCAATTTACTCTATAAACCCTTAAGGGGGAAAACCAACCCAAATGAGAGCCACATCCCTCTTTATTTCATTTATTAACTTAATTATTCATAACACCGCATTTAGACACTATCTAACTTCAATTAACCATATTCCAATAAAATATCTTTAAATATATTTTTAATCCACTAAAAATGGTGCAAAATATTATGTTATATATAAACATTTTTTTTAACTTACAAAAGCCTATAGATTTTTTCTTTAATGTTACATAAAACTAATCTATATTATGTGGAAAAAATAATCCATTTGGAAATATCACATCTGCTTTTGCATAACATTTTAACTCCGGTCACCAATTCTCCTTTTGAATAACCTTTTAACCCTGTCCACCGATTTCTATGCTTTTAGGTGCATTCCCAATTAATATAAATGGATTATTGTGGTCATTGATTTGATATTAACAAAATAATTTTTCTCATATTATCTACAGATATCTATAACATCAATGTGGTCACATGTGTTTTTAAAAAATATCTTGAATATCAATATGGTCACATGTGTTTCTAATAAATATATATAACATCAATATGGCCACGTGTTTCTAATAAGGTATTGCTGTCGTAAATTCCTCAACCATCTCAACAATAATTTTGATGATATTGGGTGTTCGTTGAAAAACATTAGCAATTCACTTAATGCGACCTACAATAATCAAAGTCATTGAATTATAACACATATCATAGGTATGTTTTAGAATGTATTTTACTATTGTTTTACTTTTTCACTTCCTTGGGTAGTTACAACTAATTTGGCGAAAAGAAATTAAAAAATGAAAACCAACCACCATTGTTATTAATTTTGGTTTATTTTTCTATTTAAAAATAAAAATAAAAATAACAAAAATTACCATTATTAAGTTTTTATTTTTATTTTATTTTATTTCATATTTAAAATTTTTATTTTATATGATTTTCCATCATTGTTACTAATTTTCATTTATTTTTTTATTTAAAAATAAAAATAAAAATAACTATCATTAATTATTATTATTATTATAATTTTTTTTGCTCTAAATTTAAAAATTGTGTGATTATTTTTCAAAAATATAAATATCTCATTTGATGTATTCTTATTCTTATTTTCTGTTTTCGTGTCCATGTAAATAGGTAAAAATATATGGAATATAATAAAAGATGGTACTTATTTTGGTGTATAAATAAATAATTATGATATTTGAATTTTTTATAAGTTAGTTTGTATTATTTCAAAATAGCAAATTACATTATTTTATCCATTCTATATCAATATAATATAAGACCACGTATTTATTATGATGGTAGTATCAGAGGAGTGATTATGAAATTTTCATTTTTCCCAAGAACATCAATCTATTCAAAAGAGTTATTAAGAAATATCAATATTTTATTTGAAAGAGTTATTAAGAAATATGGACACTTTTTCCCAAGAACATCAATCTATTCAAAAGAGTTATTAAGAAATATCAATATTTTATTGAAAAGAGTTATTAAGAAATATGGACACTTTATTATTATTGAAAACAAATAAAATTAAAATAATATTAAAGAAATTTTGAAATTCATATTTATAATATACAAATATTAAATAACTATAAGAAATCTGGGAAGGTATAAATGAATATTTAATTTTCTAAAATGGAAAGGTATAAATGAATGTTTAATTTTCTAAAATGGAAATAGTTTAGGTATAAAAATGGGAAAATAGGTAAAAGAGAAGGATATTTAATTGTATATATTAGGAAATGGTTAAGATGTAAAAATGGGTAAGGGGTGGGAGTTAAAAAGAAACAAGGAAAACCATCAATGGTTTTGGATAGAAATTAGATAGATAATATAAACTAAAATGGAAATCATTATAGAGAAAGTTGGGTGATAGGATTCTACAATTGTCTAAATTGGTAGTCATTTTCATAATTAAATGACCAAGATGACAAATGGTGAGCTTCCAAGATTGGCTAAGTTTGTAGCAATCTTCACAATTTAATGACCAAGACAATGGATGGAGGGATTCCAATATTGACTAATTTTGTAGCCATCTTCATGATTTAATGACCAAGACATGAACTGAGTTTCCAAGATTGGAGAAGTTTGTAGCCATCTTCATGATTTAATGACTAAGATGACAAATGGTGGGCTACCAAGTTTGGCTAAATTTGTAAGCATCTTCATGATTTAACGCCCTAGATGATGGATGGTGGGCTTCCATGATTGGCCAAACTTGTAGCCATCTTCATGATTTAATGACCACGTTGATCGATGATGGGCTTCCAAGATTGATTAAGTTTATAACTATCTTCATAATTTAATGACCAAGATGATGAATGGTGGACTTCTAAGATTATCTAAATTTGTTCATGATTTAATGACCAAGACAATGCATAGTGAACTTGCAAAATTGACCTTTTATAGGAATTTAATGCACATCTTCATTGTCTTATTAATAATTTATTTTGGAATGAGATATATCGAAATCTAATAAACCCAAATAATTTTCAAAATGAATTTGATGAAAATAAAATTTCCATATATATAACCACCATTTACACATTTTTTCTATAAACTTCTAAGTCACTCATTGATAAATTAATAATGCATAAATTTCCTTTTATATAACTTCTATTTACACTAAATCTTAATTTTGACTACAAACTTTTATATTAACCATTAACCAATTACTTTTATATAGTTGGTTTCTAAATATTTATCACCATGAGTATAGTAATTCTACAAATTCATAAACCTCAACATCACTTGTGCTCCCATTGCCCAAGAGAATTATGTAAGGCATGGTATTAAATTCCTAACGAGTTGAAACCATTTGTATGCCCTATAGCTTTTAGATGAGTTGGGTATATACTTAATTCGTTTTCTTTCCACCATTACGAATTTTATCCCCTCTAGCTTTTAGATGGGTTGGGTATCTATTTAATTCATTTTCTTGTCACCAATAAGAACAAAATGGCAGATAAAGGGTAGTATTGTCTCAATGCTTCTCCAGAGTTGAAAAGCTCGGAAGGATAACTATTTAATAGTATACCATATGACATTAAGGAAAGACCCTTAATCCTATTTATGAATATAAGTTTGAAACTTATCTGTATAAGCCATTTTTAAGTAGAGATTGTTTACACTATCATATATATATATGGAAGAGGTCTAGATTCATTAAGAAGGTTATAAATTATTTTGGTCTTGATGGTGTGCATTGCCTTTTGAGAAATACATTATATTATATAAATGTAGTGAGTGGTTGAGTTTTAAGATATAGTTATTTTATTGCTTTCATTATATCATAGTTAGGATTTAAGTAAGATTGTTTTATAGTGGCTTTTTCTTCTTTATATTTGGCATCCCTTAAATCGGCTAAAGGTGAATTTGATGTTCAAAATTATATCGATGTTTAGTTTGGTCTTTTCTTCCTTTGGTTTTCCTTTGTTGATTTCCATTTCTCTACTTTTTCATCCTACTACTCCACCCCCCTTACCTTCTTCCCTTTCGACTATACCCCTTATTGACTTCATTCAACTAGATCTCTCAACCACAACTCACAATGGCATTGGGAATTAAGAGAATCATGGTCATCACAACCCTCCTATGAATCATGCCTAGCTCAATGTCAATTCCTCTATCCATTCTTATAGAGCTATAAGCCCACTGAAGATTTGGGACGAGATTGAATATGCTCACATAGAATGGAGTTTTCTTATGGATGATGAAGTAGATGTCAAATTTATTCAATGGATCCCAAACATGGGAAACACTTGTAGCCACAATACAAAACATTTCTAGACCATTGACATACACCAAGAAATGAAAGCAAGCATGGGAAATTTGTTTACTTGTGAGGAATGATTCACAGAATGAAACCTTAGTCTACTTAGATGCTAAAACAAGTGAATGACAAAGTAGAAGCAGTTTCCAAACGATTTGTGGCGTGGAGTTGGTAAAGGACAACCCAACAACTAGACACACCACTAATGTAGAGGATGTCGAGCACTCACTTATTGACATATATAGATATCGTGTTTTGTTGTCTATATTTTTTTTATGACAATGTATTTCTCTTTTAGTACAACTCTAGGAATATAAATAATACATATGTCAAATATAATTGATTATAAATAGATTTTAAAGTAAGTAACTTCTCTCAAACTCAATGGATAAAAAACTTGTTCTACTACCATTAATTTAATTTCCGAAAGGAAAAATTAGTGACATGTGACTATGTATACTTTTGCATTTTGATTAATAAAATATAATAACTAACTTGTATTTAAATAAAAAAAACATTAATTATTAATTGATTATGAATAGATCTCATAGTAAGTAACCTCTCTCAAACTCAAGGGACAAAGAACTTGTTCTACTACCACTTATTTGGTGTCCGAAGGGAAAACTTAGTGGCATTTGACTATGTATACTTTTGCATTTCGATTAATAAAATATAAATAGCTAGCTTGTATTAAAAAAACAAAAAAACATTAATTATTAATTAATAAAGAAAATTAGAACTAATGAATTATAATATATATCATAGCTATCTAGTTATAATATATATTATGTAATAAAAATTTATAACTGGTTAGTTGTATAACTGGGCCTTGTTATACAACATTACGGGAAGTTAGGTCAATGTTATATTGGTTTCAGATATTGGATATTTAAATTTTGATTTTAAAGTAATTTTGTTTTTATTTATAAAATTAAAAATTAAAAATTTAAGATAATATTATTTAATAAAAAATATAGTTTTATAATTTTTTTAATATAAATTAGTTTTAAGAATTTAAATTATTTGTTATATTGTAACTTTATTTTTATTAACAAAAATATAATTTTTTCCATTTCAAAAATTTGTATATATATATATATATATTAAAAATAATAATCTATATATAATAAACTCTTATATATAGAGAGACATCTACTAAGATTGATATAGTTTATTAGACTTTAAGAAGGTAAGAGATTATTGGAATTTTTTAGCATTTTATTTTCATATTTGAAAAATATTAAGAGAAGCATTCCAACACTAATATAGTTTTGTTAACTTAAAAGATCAAGAAGGTCAGTAGTGTGACACATATTGTGAAAATTAAATCAAATGTAAGTATAAGATGGTCAATCTAAGAGAGTGTTTTTCATCTTCAACCCTCTTAGTGCCACAAAGGTGATATACTCTTTTATTCCATGGTGTTTTGCGAATTGACCAACACCCAATTTCACTATGAAGTTCATGAGAATTTGTTTTAATTTTAACAATGTTCATTTTCTTCTTGATATTAGTCAAGATCATGAGATATTTTTTTAGATTGAGTTTAATCACTTCCTTATAATATATTAGTTTAATTTTTTCTTCTAACCCTTTATCACCTCACATTTTCTCCTTCAATTTTGAAGTAATAATATTTTAAAATTATCCTTATTCTACAAAACAATTTATCCTCCTTTATCCCCCAATGGTCTAGATCTTATGCCATGCCCATTTGAGCCAAAGGTGAGGGTTTTGGCTAGAGTTAGAAGTAATTTTAGGAAACCTCTTAGTGTCCGTGTTGCTTAACTTCTTCTCATACATAAAATACCTAGTCATAGCCATGCTTTCAATGGGGGAGACTTATTTCAATTTAGAGGATAAGATATAGAGTATTACCTTTAATCTTGAGATTGTAGGTTCTAAACTGTTTTGAGATCTATTCTATCTTCCTCCATGGTTATTTGGATATATTGCAATCTCAAGCTTCACAACCATATAGAATAACAACAATGATGAGAGTCTAAAAGAGGACTCTCATTTTATCTCACATCTAAAGACCTACTGACTTATATTTATTTTCAAGCGCATAATATGATTTCCATTATCCATTTATCCTTTTCTGAATGTTATAATTCTAATTAAGCTTGTGATGACTATCTATTCCAAGACATTTGTATGAAGAAACTTCCTCCATGTACTTTTTGTCTTATATGAAAGTATGAAGCGTGATTTTTTTGGATTTAATTATTATGACTTTAGTTTTATCAGTATTAACAATCATACTCATCTTAAAGCATATAACGTAGATACTTAGCTTCTTTCCAAGATTGTAATGACTCCTTGCCAAAAGAACAATATCATTAGCATAAAGGAGTAGAGTTATGATTATACTAGTGAGTGTGGGGCCATCACAACCTACGTCTTCTAGACACTATTCTAGCTTATCAATGTATAAACATGTCTAAGAAAAATGCCATGTGCATATGTATGTAGCTATATGTATTATGAGGATTTTGATGTTTTATTACCACTATGAGATACCTAATGTTCGCATATGTAGCTATATGAGTATGAGGATTTTAATATTTTCTTGCTACAACGAGATACACATTGTCCACATTGTATTATCTCTTTAGTAATAGTATGTACTTGCTTCAATAATATTCTCAATAGATAACTAAAATTATAATGAATGGAACAACAAATAGAAAGAAGTGATTATGATTAACTTCCTTATACATAGGTTCATTGTTTATTTTTTATTTATTTTATATACATGTTTATAATAATAATATAAATATCAAATAAATAAAATTATAAATAAGAGTAGTTCTATACATAGAGATGTGGATTTACATTATATAATATTATAAATAATCAACTTACATTTATCTTAACTCCATATTTATTAAGCATCCACAATGATCAATTATTTCTAAATGTAAAACTTTCCTCAAAATTTTACACTAAAAAATAAATTTATACCTAAAAATTGAACCTGATACTAATATTAATTACAATTAATTTAGTTATCTTATATAATAATTTTTATATTATATAGATAGGTAATTTATTGTTTTATAAATTTATATATCTAACAATTACTTATTATATATCATATTTATTATAAAACAAATAATAGTATACAATGTTTATTATAAAGTGATTTTATTATGATTAAAATTGATGTGATAATTATTTTAAAAATATTGGAAGTGTGATAATATAAAACCCTCTATAAAATGTTTTATAAATAGTATTTAAAATTTACCAAAACCTTAACCAAATTAAAGTTTTTATATAATTAATTATGGTTAAATAAAAATATAATCTATAATTATTTTCTAATTTCATGGTTCCAATTTAATGATATGATTAATTTAATTTTTTGGAAATTTATTAATTTTTCAAATCTAACTCATCAACCATATATTTTTTTATAAAACTCATTTAAACTCAAATTTAATAAAGGGAAAGTTATTCCCTTATATGATTATGAAGCCATTTTTGAGGTTAAGGAGATGCAATTATGGGGAATGTTAATATGGATATGATGGAAGGAGTCAAATTAACGGATAACAATCGATCAAATTGGCTAACAATATTCTCAACTAAATCAATTAGTGCACATATGTAGCATAAAAGTTGGATCTTGCTCATGCCTAAGGTGATCAATATGAACCGTCTTATTCATTTTGAGAGGGCTAGTTACACCATCGAGTATATACGGAAGATTAAATCTATTATTTTATAAATAATATATTTATTTATTCCATGTATTGTAATATGCTTATTTGTAATAATGTATTTTAACACTACTTCCTTTTTTGTGAAATTAATAATTAATCACTTATATAATTTTTTAATATTCTAGATATAAGCATAATGAATTTCTCCCCGGAACCCAATGTTTCACCATTGATCATATGAACAACCCTTTTCTATTGAATTTAAGAGTTTGTACATTAGAATTTGCTTGATAATTTTTAATTTTTTATTATTATATATATTTATTAATTTTTTTTATTAAAATTTTTATTTAGATGGTTTGAGTATTTTGATTATATATATATATATATGAAAAATTTATCATAATTTAGTTATATATATATATGGAAAATTTATCATAATTTAGATGTCAAATCAGTGATGGGACAATTATTGTTGGCTATTATTAGCAAAGACAGATTGACTCATCACTTTTATTCAAAGAAAACCATGTCACCTAAAATAATCTATTAGTAGTCTATAAAGAAACATCCATTAATAGTCTCTAAAAAGACATACATTCCCTCCTGCCATATTCTTTTAAGCCTTAAGTCATTAATTTATTTCTTTATATCTAAAAAACAAACTCATCCTATTTTAAATTTTAAATAATATTTTTATTTTTTAAATTTTTTTATATATTTTTTAAAACATTTTATTTTATAATCATTTTGTTTTTCTATTTTCAATTCTACGAAAGTTAATAAAACTTTTGAATATATTTGTTGATGTATATTGAAATGGAAATAAAAAAAACTTTCAAAACTTAACATCCAATAAATAAACCAAAATGAAAACTGTACATTTGATTGTTATTTTCCCTACCACTTATCATATAAGAAACCAAAATGAAAACCATAAATTTGATTTTTATTTTCCTTGCAACTTATAATCGAATGATGGCTCATACTAAGTTATTATAAACATCAAATCAATGTATCCATGTGTAAGTTGGATGGATTGGTTAATACCATATCTAATAAAAAGTGAAAACTTTAAGAACTAAATTAGCATTTTTGAAGAATACGGAAGATGATGTTTTTTCCATCAAATCATTTAAAAAAAGTGATAATGCATGAAATTCAAAAAAATATAACCCAATATAATAAAAATAATATTAAATAAAGGTTATATAGTAGTTAATATTGTTCTCAACTAAAAAATAATAAAAACAAATATTTCATCACAAAAATAAAATAACTAATATAATCTTGTATTGTTAAATATTATTACCAAAAATAAAAAAATATGATTAACTAATATTATTTATATTAATATATATATGTGTTTTTGTTTTAATATATATTTATAACTATATATATATATATATATAATTTTTTATAATTAAATTTATCAAAATATGTTTTTAATATAATAGTAGGTTATCTTAAATTGAAAATATGGAAAAAAAAATATAAATAATAGAAAAAAGGGAAAAAAATAAAAAAGTTAAATAAAAAGGAAATACAACTAAAAACAAAAAATTAGTAACTTATACCAATGGAAATTACTAAAGACTCCATAATAAGACCTCAATCAATTACTTCACAAAAAAAAAAGAAAAAAGAAAAAATTTGAATTCCCAATGTTAAACTATGGATAAGTGACATAAATTTTTGGTCAAAGACAAACTAATACATAGTAAAAGAAAAAATGAATGTGTAATGCCATGCCTGCGGAAGGTATAATAAGGAGGGTTGCGGGGTAGCAAGTCCTTGCCTTGAGGGGTAGCAAGTCCTTGCCTTGAGGGGTAGCAAGTCCTTGCCTTGAGCGAGGCTTGAAGATAGCTAATTGGCTTAGTCTAGTTTTTCGAAGATTTCTGTTAACAAAGTCTGTAATAGGATGAAGTAGGTTGATTTCTGTTGACAAAGCCTATAATAGGTTGTAGTGTGTAGGTTGTAATGGTCTATAGATTGACTTAGCAAACTATTTTGGTAGATTATGCTTTAAAATAGTGGTTAATTACTTATATAAGCCCAAACAATATAGGAACTTGACCAAATGATGCAGGGGCTGGTGGAATTGAGTCAAAAGGATGAAAAAAATAAAATAAATGAGTGAATAGGACCTAGGAAAACCAAAGCAAAAAAGGGGAAGAATTGAGAAAAATCAGAAGCTCTCATTGTGGTTTTACTCGACAGTGATTCAACATTTGAAAAGCAAAGCTCTCAAAATCGTTAAAGTTGCAGAGACCTTGCTAGAAGTGGTGGCATAGAGAGATAGGAGTTTTTATATCATAACACAAATAGTGAGCAAGAATTATCAGTCGCTGATATACAAGAAAGAGTGCATGGGAATTGTTTTGCGCTTTATGCACTGCTAAAACGGGAGACATAGTCAAAACTAGCCTGATCTCAATCAATAGGTACTCCAATCTAGGTGGCAACCAAATGTCTTGGTCTCTAGCCAAGAATTACACTAAAGTCATGTCACAAATTTGATCTATAGATTTCGTCATAAAATCTGAACCCATCCTTGATCCCTTTGCTCATATGGGGCTTGCAATTATTAGTTAAAACTATTCTTGGCACACTTATTTGATTGAAAATTTAATTTAATTTTAACACTAATTTTATTGGAAATTTAATTTAATTTTAAAATCATATGAAGTAAGAATTTAATTGGTTATTTAAAAATATGTTTTTTTTTTTTTTTTTTGGTCCTATATGCAAAACTTCAAGAAAATAGTACAACTTTGACATAGCACTATAACTATATACGATGTTTATGTAATGAATATTATGTTGTATCTCAATAGGTAGTGCTTAGTAGAGTAACAATAGGTAATTATACTACATTACAACTTAATATAGATGTTGTATGTAAGCAACTATAATACTAGTACTAACTTAGTGTAATCAAGTAATCAAAGCTATTGAGATTGTAATATATTGTTCAAAGATGAGTCTCTAGTCTATCCTATTTATAAAGTACTATTATATAAGATGGATTGGGTCCTTTGTATCTAGTTTGTATAAAGCTCAGGGGATAATGGTACAGTTTCCATTTTATGAGCAAAGAAGACCTCAGGAAAATTGCAGCAAGGCCATGGGTCAAGGATCGTGGGTTTTTGGGAATGTATGTGTGGTATGTGGGCTTCAATCCCCTGAAGCAAACGCCTAAGAACAAACTTATATGGGTCAAACTGCCCGGACTTCCACTGGAATTCTGGACAAAGGATGTTTTTACTGATATTGGAAATGCCATAGGAAAATTCGTATATGTAGATCCTTGGTGTCTGGGAGCTAGGGATAAGAGGATAGCTTGGGTCCTTATAGAGAAAGATTTCGGTGAAGCTTTTCCAGACCACATTGAACTAAAGTGGGAAAATATCAATCTCACTCAATGCTTGGATTTCTGGGGAATTCCATTCTAGTGCCTTAACTGTCACCAGACGGGACATTTAATTGCAACTTGTCCTAAAGCAAGAGGAGGTTGGCGGTCATTGAGGGAGCATAAAGGGCCTCACCAAAGGGTACAAAAGGAAAACAAATCAGAATGTTTCTCTTCGTGCAGAGGCTATGACATCAAACAGAACATAATGTCTTCGGGCTTAGGTAATTCTAGTCACTCAAATCAGATATTCTCTAAACCTTCTCCCAGACTCATAAAAAAGACATCTGCTCCTATTCCTATTCAAATCCAGTCATCATCCCCGTTGTCGGAGCAGTCAGGTTCCCATATAGCAGTTGATTCATCCAGTAGAGAAAATATACAAAAATTATCATCTCCAGTGTTTTCCCAGATCCCGTTACAGGCAATACATAATATGAATGATATCCCATCTACTTCATATGCAACTTACACTCAAGCCCGTGGGTTTTACTCACCATCTACTCAACCTAACTCTCCAAAAGATAAAGAAAAGGCTCCTACTCAAATCTCTCTGGTTTCCTCTCCTATTAATTCCCTTGATAGTGATCTTGATTTCCTTCTACAAAGGAAAACTCTTGACCTCAAGTCACTTACTATCCATAAGCCGAAGGGATCTGGGTCTCCAGAAATCAGTCCTACATCTGTAGGAAATATTACTGTAAGATGAAAAAAAATAGAGGCAGTAGATATTTTAGAGGTAGACCTCGTCAAACACATACTACCTTGACAAACTCGCCATCACTCATTGATATTCCTATTTCATCTCCCATCTCTCCCAGGGCACTTAGAGCATGCATGCCCTCCAATAATCCCAAATGAACTCAATTCTATCCTTGAATATAAGGGGTTTGGTGGCCCATCCAAAATTCCTCGCTCTAAGAGATCTTTTTATTTCATCTAAATCCAACATAATTCTTATCCAAGAATCAATGCACTTTGCTGCCCAAACTATTAACTATTTTAGGAGGATGCTTCCCACATGGTATATTGTGGCAACAGATGCCACTAGTAGATCTGGAGGTCTTGTTGTTTTCTGGGACCCAAGGGGGGAAAATTTGAAGGCTTTTTCTTGTTCGATGGGTATTCTCCTGGTAGGTGATATCAGAGGTATCCCGGGAAGATCATATATTCTTAATGTATATGCACCTTATAAAGAGAAGGAAGGGTTTTGGAATACTATGGAGGTATCGGGGATTCTTAATGCTCCTTCTCTAATTTTGGCAGGGGATCTTAATTGCACCTTAGGTATAGAAGAACTGTGGGGACAAACTAGGGTGGTAGACAGAATGGCACAAAAGCTAAGAGAAATCTTTCTTGTTCATAATCTAATAGATGTCTGCCCACCCAAAAATGCCCCCACTTGGGATAATGGAAGAAGTGGTAATAAGTATATTTCTAAGAGACTTGATAGGTTTCTTGTCCATGAAGACATGATAGAGAAGATGGGGGATGTTAGATCTACTATTGTTGAAAATTATGTTTCAGACCATCGCCCAATAACTCTGATTTGGAATAGTTCTGATGCAAGGTTTGGCTTACCTTTTAAGTTCAACAAAATCTGGCTAGAAGATTCAAATTTTGATTCATTAATTCGATCATTCTGGAAGGAAAAAAGATCCATAGAGGAGGGCACTTTCAACTCTGAAAATTTCATAAATAGACTCAGGCTCCTTAAAACAGAAGTAAAACAATGGGAAAGGAAGAAGAAGAAGGAACTGAGAAAGGAATTGGCCACAATCGAGGAGGAGTTGAAGGTCCTACATAACCAAATGACTGTCCATTCTCTTCCTCCTATAGTAAGGGAGAAAATTCATGCTTTAGAACTTGGGAAAAAGAAAATTCTTCAAATAAGGGAAACAACCTAGAGATTGAAAAGCAGAGCTCTGTGGATTAAGGAAGGAGATAAAAATACCAAATTTTTTCATTGATTTGCTAATCACAGAAGAAAACTAAATACAATTTGGCAAATAAAGGATGGTGAAGGAAACAGTTTTAACAAGCAATCAGATATTTCATCTCTAGCGGTTTCATATTTTAAAAAAGCATATAATAGAGTGGAAGTGGAGGATGTGGATGCTCAACTGTGGGTAGTTGAAGAATATCCCAAAATGTTTAATGAAGAGGATAATGTGGAATTGTATAAGGAGGTTAAAGAGGAAGAACTGACATGGGCCATTAAATCAATGAAAGGAGACAAAAGCCTAGGTCCAGATGGATGCACTGTTGAATTTTTTGTTCATTTCATAGACATTTTTCAGGAAGAACTGCTTCAGATGGTAGAGGAATCTAGGTCTAAAGGATTCATACATCGTTTATTAAACTCCACTTATATCTCCCTTATCCCTAAGAAATATGTGGTGGAAACTTTTGCTGATTACGACCCTATTTCTCTGTGTAATCTATAATATAAGATTATCTCTAAGATTATAGCCAACAGAATGAAAGTTTCTTTATCAAAATTCATCTCTCCTAAGCAATATGGATTTTCAAACAATAGAGTAATCCATGACACTGTAGCTGTAGCACAGGAATGTATGCACAGTATTAAATTAAAGAAAATGAATGTTGCGGTAATGAAGGTTGATTTAAAAAAAGCTTTTGACTGTGTAGATTGGGGATTCCTAAGAATGGTGTTGTTTAAAGTTGGAGTAAACTCAGAAATGATTGAATGGATCATGGGGTGTGTGTCAACAGTTCGATATGCAGTTATAATTAATGGTTTCCCATCAAAATTTTTGCTGCTAGTAGAGGTCTTAGACAAGGATGTGCTTTATCCCCCCTTTTGTTTATCTTGGTGATGGATGGATTAAGCCTAAAAATAAGAAAAGTAGTGTCCATTGGAGATTTTGAAGCATTGAAAATTAGCAGTCGTGTTACAATCTCACACAACTTTTTTGTGGATGATATTCTGTTGATGGGTATGGTAAACAGGTTTAAATGGTTATCACTCTCCCTAATCATAAAAAAGTTTGGGGTAGCCATGGGTCTTGTTCAAAATGAACAGAAATCTATTATTCTCTATGGATCATGTGCCCAGGATGATATCTCTTTTATTCAGAACTGCTTTGGAGTGAAGGCAGAAAATATAGAAAAGGGTATGAAATATCTGGGTTATCGACTAAAGATAGGTAGCTACAAAAATGCAGATTGGATGTGGCTGGTGGAGAGATTCTATCTGAAGATTAAGGGGTGGGAACACAAATGTTTATCTATGGGAGGACGTATCATCCTCAAACAGTGAGTGCTAACTCAGCTAGGGATTTATTGGGCACATCTTTTTTGTATTCCTCAAATGATTATTAATCTTCTGAATCGAGTTATGGAAAGTTATATATGGTCCGGTGCAAGTATGAACAACAAGTATCATTTAGTGAAGCTGGAAAAGATCACTAGACCCAAAATCTTGGGTGGCTGGGGTATTCTTAACCTTAAGTTCTTTGGATGGGCTCTTATTTTGAAATCACTGTGGAGGGGTATCAATAGTCAAAGTATTTGGGGAGAGCTGATCCGATCCAAATATATGAAGAATAAGGATTTCTCCTTCTGGTTTAGACAAGGAGAAATCAGGAAGAAAGGCGGCTCACAAATCTGGAATAGTTTTCGAAAGGTCAAGAATATACTTTTCCAAAATATTATGTGGTTTTTTGGATCTAGTAACAATATTATACTAGGTAAAGATTGCATTGTGGGAGCATGTGAGGGTGTACCAGGGACAATAGAACTGATAATGCATCTGAATAGAAGAGGTATTTATGTCCTAAGTCAGCTGATCAGTGAATGAAATGGAAATATTCCAATATGGCGTGACTTCTCCCAACTGAATCTGGCTGATCAATATAAACATGATTGGCTACAGCTGGTAAAAACATTAAAGGAGGCAGGGATAAGTTATGACAGCAAAGGGGATTGTATGACTTGGGCTGGAAAGAAGAAGATTTCAGGAGAAGTAGAGGTGGTGGACTGTTACCTCAAAATTTGCATGAAGGAAATTCTAAATGTTGAATATTGTTGGTTTTACAGTTTTTGGAAAGTAAACATTCCAATTAAAATTGTAATCTTCCTCTGGCTAACATGGCAGAACAAAAATCTGACATGGGAAAACTTACAAAAGAAGAACCACTATGGCCCTGGGATATGCTATCTATGCAGGAATAATTCTGAGGACAATGAGCACTTATTTTTACATTGTCATAGATCTGTTAGCATTTGGAAACACTTCACAAACAAGAGGAAGATTCCATTCACTCAGTTTAATACAGTTGAGGAGTGTTTAAAATGGTGGAGCACTCAGAGTAAAAGCAGGAGAATGCTAGCTTTGGTCATTTTCTGGGAAATCTGGAAAGATCAGAATCATCTAATTTTTGGTCTCAGCGGAAGGGGGGAAAACTTAATCTATGAATCCATAGAACAGTGGGTGGTATTAGATCAGAATGAGGACCCCAAGAAAAGTAAAAAGAAGAAGACAAAGAAGGGGAGAGTTCAGTTCTACAACTATCCGGTGGGGTTTTTTGATGGAGCAGCTCAAGGAGGAAGATGTGGGAGTGGATTTTTCTTAAAATTGGTAGAAGAGCAGGAATTCTAGATTCACTGGTATGTGGGAGAAGGAACAAGTATGAAAGCAGAAGTTGTTTCTTTATGGGGACTATTATGGTTTATCAAGTTCTTGGATATCCCTCAAGTACAAATTTTTGGGGACTCCAAATGTATAATAGACCATGTTAACGGGAAGAACAACATTCAACAAACTTCCCTACAAGGTTGGATGAGACATATAAAATGTATATGGATTTCCTTCCAGAATTCATCCATTGAGCACATCAGCAGGGCACATAACAAATCTGCGGATGAATTATCGAAAAAGGGACTACAGGACACAGAAGAAGGCATGCACATCATGATGAAAACAGGAGTAGAGGAGACAGAAGTAGAAAATCTAAAAGTGTTGGGATAGATCATTGAAGAGAGCTAAAAAAGGCAGAACTTCATAGCAGATAAGTCCATATAAAATTCCCGTTTCTTTTTGTTTTAAGTTTTGTATAAATTGTATCTGATTTTGTATAGAAATCATATAAGAAAAGAATACATTAAGTCTACGATCTACAAAAATGTAAATGATCTGATCCACATATTAGACCCTGTGTAAATTGCAAAAATGACTGAGAGTAAATAGTTTCATTATGTTGTAACTTATAGACAATAGTTCAAATGGATGTAAGTGGAGAAGCTTCCTCCCAATGTAGTCATGTTGTGAATTTCTCAGGGTTTATGAGGACATAATGTCCATCATAAGAATGTATTGTTTTATCCATAATATTAAAACATATGGCAAAAAAAAATAAATAATTTTTTTTTTTTTTTTTTTTGCTTAACTATCTAGTGAGAACCAAAACTTTCTAAAGGAGTAAAATTTGTTCCATCGAGTTCATTTTCTTCTATGTTTTCATATTGAGCATGTGAAAAGTGGACCAATGTACTGGTGGTATCATCATAAGTAGATGTCTGAGAAATGCTAGTAACATTCAAATGCCAAAGTTTGTTTTTTTCTACATTTTTCAGAAGTGAGTAAAGGACCGAGGTTCCAGGAAAGACTCAGTCCTATTCCAACAATCTTCATTTATTTTTTCTCCACTATCATAGTTGGATGTTGAACTCGTTCCAAATCGATCAATGCACTGGTTGGTGGAATCAATAAGTCTATTTTCTATTGTCAACTGAACATTGACATTAAGCAAACACTAAACCTCATCCAAATTTGGCATATTCAGTGTTCCTTAGACCATTTAAGCAATATCAAAATAGAGTATATCCTGACTAGTTCTTTGAGCCTTAAAGGAGTCCCATATCTTCCCATAGTCATGACATTTTACAAACATTCAAATTCAGTGAGACTCGATTTGTTGGAAAACAAATATTTCAGGTTGTTATGGCTTAGAATTTCATAGGAATTGGCACAAAATTCTATGAGTTGCTGAAATTGAAACTATGTTCTTTTTGTGTTTTTGGGTTTAAATTTTTAATATGATAGGAGATGATCTGGAAAAAGTGGTGCTTATCTTTGTCCTTCAAGTGTGCATATCTTGTGAAATTTTTCACTAGCCATTGTGAAAATATCTCTCAACCTCATGGGTGTTTTTATTTGTAGGCAGAAAACTCACCTTATCAGTACCGTGGAATGTTCCATGCATTGTCAACTGTCTTGCGTGAGGAAGGTCCAAGAGCTTTATACAAAGGCTAGTTTCCTTCTGTGATTGGAGTGGTGAGTGAGACATTTTTCATTTCTCACTCACCACTCCAATCACAGAAGGAAACTAGCCTTTGTATAAAGCAAAATTTTAAGCAAAAGTGGAGAATGCTCGTTTGGAAAGATGGTATTTATTATACATAATTAGAGTACACAAATTGAATTCCTTACTTAGCTCTTAAGTCTTGATTGTAGTTAATAATTGACCTCTTGAAGTAAACATAACTGTTTATAAAATGCAAACTAATATAAAACCTGCACAATCACCAATGATAAAAACATCTTCTGTTGAAGGAATTCGTAACCATTTGTCCACACCGATCCTATATTTTAGGTAATGCCAAATGATAAATACCATAGTTACAGACCTCTGAGAACAACAAACCAAACACATGATAAATAAATGAAATTTATCACTTCACATTTACAAAGAATATCTATTTATTTAGATAGAGAATACCTCTTGCTTGGGGATTTTGGAAGATTTAGGGATTTTATAAATGGAGAGGTACCAACGCCTGTATACTAGATTAACAAGCCATAGGTAACTTCACTTACATCTGTAAGTATTAGTTTCTCAGGTTGAACATCATTGATAACCTCACGCACAAGACAAACTCTTGCCTGCACAATCAATAAACCACTGCCAAAAGCCAATGTTATTAATACATAATTAATATATGGAAAAAAATATATCACCTCTAACCTATGTTTTAGACTGCTTCTCTGTCAATTTGGTTAAATGGGGACAATGGACTAGTTTAACCCCCAAAGACCATACGACCCTACATTGCCATTACTAACTTCTTGCATCCATTATTGGTAGGGAATTTATGACATTCTGTGTGGAAAGCTTGGTGTGTGCAAATGCAATAAGTTATGAAAAGTTAAAAATTGGGAATATGGGAGCATACTTGCTATAATAACAACTACAATTGTGTTTCTTTTCAAAATTTTCCTGCAAAAGAGACTTGCAATTCATGCAAACATGTCATATACAAAACTTCATAATCATTGATTTATAATTGAATTAAACATAAATTACAACTTTTGGGCCAAAAATTATGATATTTTAATTTCTTTAGTTAAATATCAATGACACGACAAGGCATTGACAACTAAATATGCAAATCCTTGTATTGGCCACTTGTCCATAATGTGATAAGGGCCACATGCATGTAATGACAATAAATATATAGCCTTTTTTAGCTTTGTCTCTCTAAACAAGGGGTTATGAAAGCAATAAGTAAGAGAGAGAAAGGAATATAGGCAGACAAACATGCGCTAAGGAAAGAGGATTGATTCTATAGGGAAGTCCAGTGAGAGGACATAAATGATAGACTTGGAAGGGTGTGTATATGGATGTTGAAGTCCAGACCGATGGGGGAGGTCTACCTATTGGAGAATTTGCAACCAAAACTAGGTTTTAATACCCAGAGATTAACGAAACCGAAGCTGATGCACAATAAGATGATGAAATTGCATGTGTTTTGACTTTTTGAAGGTGAAGAATCCCCCTAGGTGAATGTGGCACTTCTTGTAATTAGTGGAGACGGTCGAATCCATCTCACTCCCTAGGCACCCTCAAGTAATTACATACATATAGTGAATTTTGTTAACCCTAGTTTGATATCAGTTAGTACTCCACCAATGTCAACAAGAAGTAGTGCTCATAATAGTGGTAGTAGTGGAAACCAGTCAGTAGTTAATCAAGGAGGTGGTAGGATAATTAGTAATCAAAATAAGAATCATACTTAGTGGCACAACTGAGAACTAAAGGATCTCTCCTGGTTGGAGTTTCTCCCAGTAATATGGTAGGAACACGGGGTGGATCCCCTGTCTGAGTTTTAGGTAAAGGAGAATAAGATGCAAAACAATACTAGTTTCTCTACAAAGCCATATGGAATCCTAAGTGCATTATCCCATCAACAACGAATCCATGTTTTGATCTGAACAAAAATGAATTCTAAGCTTTAGCTGTCACTATTTGAGGTAATTATGTGCTTACCAAGAATTGATGCAACTAAAAATAGAGTTTACAACTATAAAAATTGCAGAATGAAGGTAGATGCCAAGTTAACTGAGGAAAAATTGGAGTTATTTCTTCACCACTTTGAAATTAGCCAATTTTGATCTTCATCTGCATTGTTGTATCAATCTACAAAATATCTCCGAAATAGGGTAAGACTATTGTTACCTGTGTGTGTGCTTCATGCAAGGGATGCTCAAATCTAGATCCTAAGAAGTAGATGATTCAACCATCGATCCAACTATTGATATAACATATCTGGTTGAACGAGCAATAACACCAGTAGTATATCTAGTAGTAGCCCACCTTTGAACACTTGACAAACTATTCTCACGCACCCAAATTACTCATCCTTGAAGTGTTTATTTAACGACACGATGCTAAGCTATTGGTTCTAGCTTTGGTGGATGAAGTCTTGCTCCAGAAAGGAAGATGGCTATGATGCGCCTTACCCAAATAGTGTTATTCCTTGTGCATAATGTCCTACAATTTAGATAATGTATTGTAGTTTAGGTAATGACGGAATAAGGAGATGCAATACCAAGGTGAAGTGAAGACATGTGTAGTACTTTCGTGCTAAGTATTTATATGCTGATGAGCCATGTGTATGTTTTACACAATGATAGTGTAGCCTCTCTTTTATGTTCTTCATTTTTTTAAACATAAAATGTTTGCAAACTAATGTTAGCATTAGTCTAACATTATTTAAGTGAAATTGAAACTCCCTACATCAATTTACATTTATCCTAAGTTTGCCTACCTATTTCCTCGATATGAGGCCAAATAAGACCTCTAAATTCCCTATTGGTTGAGATCGTTGTTGGAAGAAGCTCATTCGTTTATGAATTTTTTTTTTTTAGAATTTAATTTGAAAACATTAAGTTAATTAGCGTTGGTTTTTGTGCAGACTAATAAGAAAGTACAAATCGATTACAATTGTCCCTGCATCCCTGAAGGGGCAGGGACTAATAATGAATATAATGGAATTTCACTTATTTTATTCAATCAAAGTGTAGATAAGTGTCCTTTCATAAAGTAATTGATAATAATACTCTATATTAATATTTATTATTTAATTAGGCATGTTGCATCTCATTTCTCCTTGAGATGCTTTGTACTAAAAATTGTGAGGTCAAGAATAAGTAATTCCATTCTTGTCATTTCTATTAATGTGTGGTTAAATTTATACAAATAGGTGATCATTTATTTCATTGTTTAGAGGTATTTTTTGAATTCTTTTAATTCATTTATCTACAATTTCAAGAAAAAAATCCGGAAGGATTATGTCCAACATTCCTCCCCCTTAAGATGAAAGGGTGTTTGTGAGCCCAAGCATCTTTCTAAAATTTTCAAGCTTTTCTCTCTTGGGTGCTTTGGTGAAGATGTATACAAGTTTCTCATTCGTAGAATAATGTCTTAAATGAATTTTCTTGGTCTCTACATGATATTAAATCAAATGATATTTTGTGTTGATGTGTTTGGATTGATCATGGAATATGAAATTATTTTCCAACTTGATTGTAGAATTGTTGTCAAATATAAGAGGGTTATAATTCACTTGTTTCCCTTGCAAAATTTCAAGTATTTTCCCTAGCCACACAATCTCTCTTGTTGCTTCTATAGTTGCCACATATTTTACCTCTATCATGAAATTTTTTAGAATCAACTTTTTGCATGACCTTCAGGAGACAATTGTTGATCTAAGACTCATGAAATGGCCTGAAGTCAACACTCCAGTTTATTTATCTCCATCAAGGTTTGAATCAGAAACAAAATCACAAAACATAAGGAAAGATAGATCAAAAACTTGAAAATAAGCCTCTTTGAAGGGGAAACCTACTTTTACATCACCTAAATAAACATTTATTGAATGATTCAAATGACAAGACCTCCTTGGTATATATATGATTCTAAGGGGCCAAAATATAATTAGGGCCTACATAACAATAATAATGTAAGGGCACAACAATAACAATATGGAGGCTACACTAGTATTATAGGGACCTAACATGCCCCTCTCCTTCAAAAAAATTTTGTCCTCAATTCTTGAGTAGTTCTAGATGCTTTTGAATAAAATACTCATCCTCCCATGTGGAGTCTTCAACAGGTAAGTTATTCCACTTAATGAGATACTCTAAAATTGATATGTTAGGTAATTGTCAAATTCTTCTTTATATGATTTCTTCAGGCTCCAATATCATTTTTCCTTTCTCGTCAAGTTTTGACCATACAGTTTAATCTGGAAGATTGTCACCTATAACCTTTTTTAAGCATGAAACATGGAAAACTAGGTGTACTCACAAAGATGCGGGTAACTCCAATTTGTATGCCATAGCACCAATCTTTTGCAACAACTTGTAAGGGCCATGATACTTTTGTGATATTTTATCATCCTTCTTAACTTTATTGAGGGAAATTTATTTTTATGGTTGTAGTCGTAAACATACTTAATTGCCCACATCAAAACTTCTTTCACTGCGATGCTGATCTTCTTGTTGTTTCACTCAATTCTGTGCCAGAGTTAGAGTATCCTTTAAGAGTTGGAGAACTTGCTGTTGATGCTCAAAGTGATCTTCCACTACTTGAGCCTTAGTTTTTTTTATTAAAGATGATGTAATGGATGGTGGATGATATCCATAAAGTGCCATAAATTGGGTCATTTTGCTACAATATGGAAGGAAGTGTTATACCACCATTTTTCTAGGGGTATCACTTGATCCATTGTGTTTGTTTATCAGATACAAAGCAACGAAGATATCCTTCCAAACATTTGTTAATTATCTCAGTGTACCCATCAGATTGAGGATGATAAGATGAGTTATGAGCTAATTGAGTGCGAAAAGAAAATAATTAAGTCCAAAATTTTCTAGTGAAAATGGGATCTCTATCACTTACAATAATCTTTGGGTTTACATGTAGCTTTTGAATTATTTCCATAAATGCAGTAGCAATTGTACTAGTTTTCAAGGGATGATATAGTGCACAAAAGTGCACATACATGGTAATTATATCTACTACCACCTTGATGATACTCTTTCCTTCTGACTTAGGTAAACCTATGATAAAATCCATTAAGACCTCTTCCCAATGCTGACTTAGAATGGCTAATGGTTGTAAAATACTTGAAGTCTTAATTGTCTCAACTTTATTTTGTCATCAAACCAAACATTATGCCACAAACTTATGAATATCAAATTTAAGTCCTTCTTAACCTTGTGGTAAGTTTTTGAAAATCCTGAGCGCCCTCCTATAGGAGAGGTGTGCAATTCCAAAAGAACCTTTTGTTTAAGTTGAGAGTTCTTACATATATATAAACAATATTTGTACCAAGGTGAATAATTTTTCCAAATAAGTGAATCAAATGCACTGGGATCTTGCTGCATCTTTTAAATGAGTGTCCATAACTCTTCATCATTCTTCCATTCATCCCTTGCTTCAGTTATCCAATCAGGTTGGATAATAGAAATGACACAGAGTAATGATTCCACATCCTCATCCCTTCTTGACAGTGCATCTGCAACAACACTTTTTTCCCTTTTTTGTAGATGATTTCAAAGTCATAACCCAACATCTTCGTGACCCATTTTTGTTGCTCTTCAAAAGATAATCTTTGTTCCAAGATGTATTTAAGACTATCATGATCTATTTTTACCTTGAAGTGTTTTCCCGTTAGGTAAGGGAGCCATTTCTTCAGCGCATGTAGTATTGTCAACCTTTCCTTCTCATAAATAGGCTTCTATAAATACTTTAAATTAGTTGGATGACATTCAAAAGAAACGTGTCTTCTGTCTTGCATTAAAGCAACACCAATGCCATTTCTTGAAGCATCACATTCCATAATAAATGTTTTTGTGAATTCTAGTGTAGTTAATATAGGAGCTCAACGCATTGCCTCCTAAAGATGTTCAAAGGCCTTAGTTTGCTTCTAGAGTCCAAAAAAATGCATCTTTCTTGAGTAATGTTGATAAGGGTGTGACTATATTCCCCTAATTCTTAACAAATTTGAGATACTACCTTGTCAACCAAATAAATCCTTGAAGATTCCTTAAGGTTGTGGGGATTTTCCATTATTTTATGGCTTTAATTTGGTTATGCTCTACCTTAACAGCCTCATGGCATACAGACCCAAATATTCTACTTCCTATAATCCAAAGAAAAATTTGGAGGATTTTACATACAATTGTTTCTCTTCCAGTAGTTTGAGCACCATGTCAACATGTTGAACATGTTCTTTGTAAGACTTGCCATAGATTAGTACATCATCAAAAAGTACTAACACACATTTTCTAAGGAAGGTTTTGAAAGTAGAATTTAGCAAACCTTGAAATGTGGAAAATGCACTAGTAAGGACCAAATGAATGACCAAAAATTTATAATGACCTTCATGAGTTTTGAATGTTGTTTTCAGAATGTCTAATGTCTTCATTCTAATTTGATGATATCCTTAACAAAGATCCAACTTCATGAAGTAAATTTCTCCATGTAGTTCATCCAACAATTCATTAATGACAAGAATGGGAAACTTATATTTATTACTGAACTTGTTGAGCTCGCTATAATATGGACACATGTGCCATGACCATCCTTCTTGTGCACCAATACTACTGGAGAAGAGAAAGAAATTTGGATAGGTTGAATTATACCTGCTAGTAGAATTTTCGAAACCATACATTTAATTTCACTCTTCTGGGCATAAGGATATTTGTAAGGTTTGATTTTTGAAGGAACACTTCTTGGAATCAAGTGAATAGCATGATCATGATCACAAATAGTTGGGAGACCTTTGGGAGTCTCAAATGCCTTGGAATGATTACCATGAACTCTTTGGAGATATGGAGAAATGGATGACTTAAGACATTTGAACATCTAGTGAGCATAATTGTGAAATTACCCCTCATTGTTCCTTCTTCAAAAGCTTTGTCATGCCATTAGAGCTAATTATCTTCCTAGGTTTCCCTGCGATACCCCTTAATTAAATTTCCTTTCCTTTAGAGAAAAAATTCAAAAAAATTTCTTGAAATTTAAAAGGTATCGTCCCCAAGGATTGTAACCATTGGACTTTTAATACAACATCCACACCACCCATTGGAATAACAAGCAATGGAATATTCAATACATATCCCCCCATGGTTATGTTGATATTATGGCACTTCCCTGAGCAATTTATATTTCCTCCATTTGCAACCATCACTTGATACTTTAGTGATGGGTTTAGAAAGTAATTCAAATCCTTGGCTATCTTATAATGAATAAAATTATGATTACTACCTGAATCAATTAGCAGTATTATATTTTTCTTCTTGATATATTCTTCTATCATGAGAGTAAGAGGTGTGGTGATTCTTGTCAATACATTATAAGGTATTATCAGATTCATTTCTTCCTTTTTAGACCCTGGGGTTGGTTTCTGGTGTATATCTTATTCCTTTAATGTTTCTCGTTCCTTTTATTCCTCCTCTTCACAATCTATGTAAAATAATTTATTCTCATCTCATTGATGACCTTTAGTGTATTTTTTATCACAACCGTTACAAATCCCTTTTGATTTTTTTTCCTCCAGTTGTTATGGTGTCAATCTTGTAGGTTGTGGGAAGCTAGGAACAACAATGCTTCCATATTTATAGTTGTGACTGGTAGACCTTATTGTTGCAATAATTTTTCTTTCAACTTTTCTTGCCACCCTGAGTGCATTCTCCAATGACTTAGGTTGCCAAAGGCAAACCTCATGTTGGACGTTATCCTTTTGAGTCCCTAAGAAAACATCAATTAGATGCTCCTTCAGAACGTTGGGTGTGGAGCCTGATTATCTTCCTGATTGTTAAGATGTTTTTTGTTTCAGCCATGTTAGATCCTTGTTCCTAATGGGGCAGAAACACCACCCATTTAATCGCTGTCAGGTGGGTCCAGGTGGGGGGGGATGATGACTTTTATGAGTTCCCCTGGCAAGCGTTCAGGAGCAACACCCCCAAAGATAAAAATATATGAAAAAATACCTTGTAAAATATTTTAATTTCATAGTCAATCTGGGCTGTTCATTACGTGAATGATCTGATGGTAGAAGTTATGTTAATTTAGGGTTTTTTGCCATAGAAGGCAATCTTCAGTTTCTATGAGGGAATTGTATTGCGGTTGTGTATAATTATTCAGTGAGAGAGAGAGAGGAGGTTATGTGAGAGCGAAGAGGATTATAGTGGATATGTGTAAGTTGTATATCTTCATTTTGTTGGATAATATAAAAGGAAGGGCTGGTTGTTTCTCTAAGGATGTAGCCCAAATCAGGTGAACCACGTATATCTATGTCTCTCTTGTTTATGCATTTTTGTATTTGTGTTTATGTAATATTGTATGTGTTACATTGCTCCCTTAATTAATTGCTAACTATTGGTATTAGAGTCGAAGGTTTATTTGGATGATAAACTCGCAGGAGAGAAGGGTTCCTGGTTCGAGTGGGAGTAATGGAAAAATATGGTAGGTTTAGGGTTGATAAATTTAACAACCAAAACTACCAGTTGTGGAAGATGCAGATGGAAGATTATCTGTATTAGAAATATTTGTACCTACCATTGAGAGGAAAACCAAAGAAGCCGATGAGTATGACGGATGAAGAATGGGAGATTCTCGACAAAAAGGCCCTAGGAACAATATGGATGTGTCTGACAGCATCAATGGTATTCAACATTTCAAAGGAAACGACAACATAAGGTTTAATGATGACATTGGCCAAACTATATGAAAAACCATCAATCTCAAATAAGGCATTTCTTATGAAGTGTCTATTTAATATGAAGATGTCAGAAGGTGGATCTGAGTTGATCATTTAAATGAATTTAACACGGTTACCAGTCAATTAAGTTCTGTAGGGGTAAATTTTGATGATGAAGTTAGGGCTATGTTATTTATGTGCTCATTTCTAGAAAGTTGGAATGGCCTAGTTATGGTTATTAGTAACTATATCTTTAGATCTAGTACTCTAAATTTTGATGATGTTGTTGGTGTCATCCTTAGTGAGGAAATGTGACGCAAAATATCTGGTGGGACATCAGGTAATGCTTTGACTGCAAAGACTAGGGGAAGACAAATGGAAAGAGGAAGGAACCTAGGAAATCATAGTAAGTCAAGAAAAGGCTAATAAAAATATAGATAAGGGATAGTGTGCTGGAAATATGGGAAGAAAGGACACCTGAAGAAAGACTGAAAATCTCGGAAGGGAAAAGAAGGAGATGGACAACAAGAGAACAAACATGAAGCAAATGTGACAGGTGATGTGTTGCAAGATGCTTTGATTATTTCTTTAGATAATATTATTGATGCATGGGTGGTAGATTGAGGGGCCTCATTCCATGCCACACCTGATAGAAAACATTGTCATGACTATGTTCAAGGAGATTTTGGACAGGTTCGTCTAGGTGATGATAAACCCTGTAGAATTGTTGGAATGGGTAAGGTTTTTATAAAGAAATAGAATAGAAACCAATGGTCATTGAAGGAGGTAAGGTATGTTCTAGATATAAGGAAAAATATAATTTCAACAGGGAAGTTGGTAGGTAAAGGTTGTGTAACTACTTTTATAGACAAAACCTGGAAAGTCACTAGAGGAGCCCTGGTAATAGTAAAAGGAGAAAAGGTTGGTACATTATTTTTATGCAATAGTATTTCTAATTCTGTTAATGCTTTAACCTCCACATGAGAAGATACGACATGCTGACATCATAGGTTCGAGCACATGAGTGAGAAGGGGATGCAAATTATTCACTCAAGAAATTTGTTGCCAGGTTTGAAGCATGTTGATTTGGATTTTTGTGAAAATTGTGTTTATGGAAAACATAAGAGATTCAGATTTATCAGAGTTGGGAAGGAAAAGAAGAGTGAAAAATTATAGGTTGTGCATATAGATGTATGGGACCTTCTCAGGTATCATCTCTTGGTGGCTCTCACTATTATGTTACTTTTATTGATGATGAAACTAAGAAAACCTGGATTTATTGTATTCAAAATAAATCTAATGTATTTGATACTTTAAAGAAATGGAAAGCTTTGGTTGAGAATGAGACAGGAAAGAAGTTGAAGTGTCTCAGATCAGACAATGGAGTTTTATACTGTAGCAAAGAGTTTGATAACTATTGTTCAGAGCATAGAATTCACAGAGAGAAGATAGTTTTAGGAACACCACAGGAAAATGGTGTGTCAGAAAGGATGAACAGGACAATCATGGAGTGTGCAAGGTGCATGAGATGCGATGCATGATTTCCCTTACAATTTTGGGTAGATACTATAGATACTAGTGTTTATCTAATTAACAGAGGGCCTTTAATTTCCTTGGATGGAGGTATTCCAGAGGAGGCATGGATAGGTAGAAAGGTAAAATACTCATTTTTAAAGACCTTTGATTGTGAAGCCTTTGTCCACATTAATAAAGAAAATAGAACAAAGCTTGAGGCAAAATCAAAGAAATGTATCTTGATTGGATATGGTGTTAATGATTTTGGTTGTCGCTTATATGACTATGAAAATCACAAAATCATTAAGATCAGAGATGTCATATTCAATGAAAAGGTCTTGCATAAGGATCAGATACAAGGAAAGGAACATGAAAAAGAAAACAAAGAATACACAGTTCTTGATGAGATCGTAGAAAAAGTAAAGGTGCCTAAAAATCATAATGATCAATAGCCACAACAACAAAAACAACCACAACAACAACAAACACCTCAAAAAACCTGAAAGTGGTGTTAGAAGATCTACCAGGATAATTAGACCCCCTGAATGATACTCTCCTTCATTATATTATGTATTGTTGACTAATTTTGGTGAATCGGAAAGATATGAAGAAGCAATGCAGGATGAAACTAGGAAGAAGTGGGAGCAAGCCATTGAAGAAGAGATGGACTCCTTGATGCATAACCATACTTGGGACTTAGTCAAGTTTCATACAGGTAAAACAACATTGCAGAATAAATGGGTTTATAGGTTGAAGGAAGAAGATGGAGGTAAACAGAGATATAAGGCTAGACTTGTGGTGAAGGGGTTTGAACAAAAAAAAGGTATAGACTTTGATGAAATTTTTTCTCCTGCTTTTAAAATGACTTCAATCAGAACTATTTTAAGTCTAGTGGCAACAAAATATTTTCATCTTGAGAAGTTAAATGTAACAAAAAAAGGTATATAATTTGATGAAATTTTTTCTCCTGCTTTTAAAATGACTTCAATCAGAACTATTTAAATCTAGTGGCAACAAACTATTTTCATCTTGAGAAGTTAGATGTAAAGGCAACCTTTCTCCATGGGTATTTGGAGGAAGAAATATATATGCAACAACCACAAGGGTAGGAGGTCAAAGGGAAGAAGAAGTTAGTGTGAAAATTGAAGAAGAGCTTGTATGGATTCAAATAGGATCCAAGGTAGTGGTATCTAAAATTTGACAGGTTTTTGTATGCACAAGGTTATCCTAAATGTCACTCTGACCATTGTGTTTATCTTAAAAAGGAAAATGATGGAAACTATATTATATTGTTATTGTATGTAGATTACATGCTTGTTGCAGGGTCTAACATGCAGGAAATAAATGTGCTCAAAGGAAAATTGGAAATTCATTTGCAATAAAGGATTTGGGTGTTGCAAAACAAATCCTTGGTATGAGAATAACTAGAGACAGGAAAAATTGCAAATTAACATTGTCTTAGAGTGAGTACATAGAAAAGGTGTTGAAAAAATTTAATATGCAGAATGCAAAACGAGTTAGTACACCTTTGGCCAGCAATTTCAAACTAAGTAAGGAGATGTGTCCTAAGACTCAGGCAGAGATGGATTATATGTGTAAAGTTCCATATGCATCAGTAGTTGGAATCTCAATGTATTAAATGGTCTACACAAGTCATGATATTGCACATGCAGTGGGAGTTGTGATGGAAATGAGAAACTGGGGGTTAACCAAAATCCATTTCCTTTACAAAATCGATCGAGGCCTGTGGGTTATGGCCCACTAAGCCTATTGGAAGCGTTTCTTTAGGCTTTAAGCCTTTAAATCATGGACCACAACATTTATCGGAGCCCTCTTTACACTATCAGAAGCTTTATACTATCGGCAGCATTGAGATATGCTTTAGCCCTTAAAACCCTAGGCCATTTAGCTATTTGGATTTTCCTTTAAAACCGGGGTCTCTACCATTTAACGCAATACAAAGGAAAGATGGGGAAAATCGCTCCAGAATACATAACTAGACTTCAAAAAGATTATGCCCCATCTATAAAATCGGCGGGTCTGTTCTCTTTGACCCTTCTCGCTTCTATGATCCCTGAAACCTCTGATCCCCAATTTCCGATCGGCTTCATCTCTGCCGTTCATTTCTTCTCTGATCCAACGGTCAGTGGTAATTCGCAATACTGGCCTATTGCACTATCGCTCATCGCTATTTTGGCCCACGGCTAGTTCCGATAGTACCAAGGCTTTCCGCCGATGCGATAAAGTGATGCGATCGCAATTGCAAGTTCTTAAAGGCCGAGATTCACCCTTCACCGATGCGATATTGCCTTATGGACCCAATAAGGTCCAAAACTTCCCTGCATAGATTTTCATGTCCGCTTTATCAAATCCGCTAAGTGTTTTCATGCAGTTTCTCTGTGTAATTGGGTTTTCCGCTTGCGGACCCAAACTACACTAGATTCGCCTTAGTCGCAGGATTTCTACTGTTAGTTATGGAAACATAGAGCCAATGCCTAAATCCTCCACATACAAAGGGAAATAATCCTTCAGGGCCTCCACGGGCCGGTTATATAATCATATATCCAACGCTAGTTTATTTAGCATAAATACATTAGAACTGAAAAGACTTAATACACAGACACGCAGGAAAACCACAACCACATATGTATTATGCACAACACGGTTACAATTCTAAGGCATTTCAGCCTTAGGAATAGACTTCCTCTCGACTACATCTTGATTGCTTTTGGCTTACTAATCGATCTCTTTGTATTTCCTTCTACACTTGAACACTTAGGTTCATTTATATAAGGAACATTGTTGGATCAGATCACAGAAGGATCCGATCAATCCTCTAGCCAAAAGCCCGAAAGCTCTCTACGCATACATGCATATAACACATGGCAGATTACATTGATAAGTCTCCTCGAGACTTTATCCATTCCATCTTTAAATCTGTTTTAAAACATATTTTTCCCTGTTTTGCTCCTTTGTCCATGTCTTCCTCTTTGCTCCGCTTTGGAATCCTCCCTTTGACTAAGGGTGCTAGATGCTCCTGCATCAGACTCCCGAGGCACAAAAATTTATGACTTCTTGGTCTTATGCTTCTCCTTGTCCTTAGCAATTCTACCCACTGTTTCAGTGGAACTACTTTTATGATCTTCTGTGAGCTGCAACCAAACCTCTGCAGTAACAGTCTTCCTCTGTTACACGATACCTCACTAAGCCCTCCTCACTTGGTCTTTTTGCATCCTTCAGGTTCTCTCCTCTGGAACCATATGAGCACTCCATGCTTTAGGTTTGCTTCAATCTTCTCACCTTCTGCTGTCGTTCTCTATGTGACAGTAAGACCACAAACTCTCCATACTTTAGCAACTGTACCTCCTGCTCATTCTTCTTTCTCTCTAGAATCCTTTCCCTTCTCTTTCACACAGAATCTTCTTTTGCTCTGATACCACTTGATGAAAAGGATAAATTGGGGGTTAACCAAAATCCCTTTCCTTTACAAAATCGATCTTGAGGCCTGTGGGTTATGGCCCACTAAGCCTATTAGAAGCGTTTCTTTAGGCTTTAAGCCTTTAAATCATGGACCACAACATTTACCGGAGCCCTCTTTACACTATTGGAAGCTTTATACTATCGGCAACATTTAGATATGATTTAGTCCTTAAAACCCCAAGCCATTTAGCTATCAGGATTTTCCTTTAAAATCGGGGACACCACCATTTAATGCAATACAAAGGAAATACGGGGAAAACCACTCCGGAATACATAACCGGACTTCAAAAAGATTACGCCACATCTATAAAATCGGTGGGTCTGCTCTCTTTGACCCTTCCCGCTTCTATGATCTCTGAAACCTCCAATCCCCGATCTCCGATCGGATTCATCTCCGTCATCCATTTCTTCTCTGATCCAACGGTCAGTGCTAACTCGCAATACCGGCCTATAGCACTATCGCTCATCGCTATTTCGGCCCACGGCCGGTTCCGATAGTACCAAGGCTTTCCGCCGATGTGATAAAGCGATGCGATCGCAATCGCAAGTTCTTAAAGGCTGAGATTCACCCTTCGTCGATGCGATATTGCCTTATGGACAATAAGGTCCAAAACTTCCCTGCATAGATTTTCATGTCCGCTTTATCAAATCCGCTAAGTGTTTGTGTGTAGTTTCTTTGTGTAATTGGGTTTTCCGCTTGCGGACCCAAACTACACCAGATTCACCTTAGTCGCAGGATTTCTACTGTTAATTATGGAAACACAAAGCCAACACCTAAATCCTCCACATACAGAGGAAAACAAGCCTTCAGGGTCTCCAAGGGCCGGTTATATAATCATATATGTAACGCTGGTTTTATTCAGCATAAATACATCAGAACCGAAAAGATTTAATACACAGACACATAGGAAAACCACAACCACATATGTATTATGCACAAAACGATTACAATTCTAAGGCATTTCAGCCTTAGGAACATACTTCCTCTCGACTACATCTTGACTGCTTTTGGCTTACTAATCTATCTCTCTGTATTTCCTTCTACACTTGAGCACGTAGGTTCATATATATAAGGAACATTGTTGGATCAGATCATGGAAGGATTCGATCAATCCTCTAGCCAAAAGCTCGAAATCTCTCTACGCATACATGCATATAACACATGGTAGATTACATTGATAAGTCTCCTCGAGACTTTATCCATTCCATCTTTAAATCTATTTTAAAACTGATTTTTCCCTATTTTGCTCCTTGGTCCACGTCTTCCTCTCTGCTCCACTTTGGATTCCTCCCTATGACTAAGGGTGCTGGATGCTCCTGCATCAGACTCCCGAGGCACAAAAATTTATGACATCCTGGTCATATGCTTCTCCTTGTCCTTAGCAATTCTACCCACTATTTTAGTGGCACTGATTTTATGATCTTCTCTAAGCTGCAACCAAACCTCTGCAGTAATAGTCTTCCTCCGTTACATGATACCTCACCAAACCCTCCTCACTCGATATTTTGGCATCCTTCAGGTTCTCTCCTCTAGAACCATATGAGCACTCCATGCTCTAGTTTTTCTGTAATCTTCTCACCTTCTGTTGTCATTCTCTGTGCGACAGTAAGACCACAAACTCTCCATACTTTAGCAACTGTACCTCCTGCTCCTTCTTCTTTCTCTCTGGAATCCTTTCCCTTCTCTTTCACACAAAATCTTCTTCTGCTCTGATACCACTTGATGAAAAGGAGAAATTTGGGGTTAACCAAAAATCCCTTTCCTTTACAAAATTGATCTTGAGGCCTATGGGTTATGGCCCACTAAGGCTATCGGAAGCGTTTCTTTAGGCTTTAAGCCTTTAAATCATGGGCCACAACATTTACCGGAGCCCTCTTTACACTATCGGAAGCTTTATACTATCGACAACATTTAGATATGCTTTAGCCCTTAAAAACCCAAGCCATTTAGCTATCAGGATTTTCCTTTAAAACTGGGGACTCCACCATTTAACGCAATACAAAGGAAATACAGGGAAAACCACTGCGGAATACATAACCAGAATTCAAAAAGATTACACCCCATCTATAAAATCGACGGGTCTGCTCTCTTTGACCCTTCCTGCTTCTATGATCTCTGAAACCTCTGATCCCCGATCTTCGATTGGCTTCATCTTCGCCATCCATTTCTTCTCTGATCCAACGGTTAGCGCTAACTCGCAATACTGGCCTATCGCACTATCGCTCATCGCTATTTCGGGCCACGGCTAGTTTCGTTAGTACTAAGGCTTTCCGCCGATGCGATAAAGCAATGCGATCACAATCACAAGTTCTTAAAGGTTGAGATTCACCCTTCGTTGATGCAATATTTCCTCACGGACCCGATAAGGTCCAAAACTTCCCTGCATAGATTTTCATGTCTGCTTTATCAAATCTGCTAAGTGTTTTCGTGCAGTTTCTTTGTGTAATTGGGTTTCCGCTTACGGACCCAAACTACACCAGATTCACCTTAGTCATAGGATTTCTACTGTTAATTATGGAAACACAAAGCGAATGCCTAAATCCTCCACATACAGAGGAAAACAAGCCTTTAGGGCCTCCATGGGCTGATTATATAATCATATATGCAATGCTGGTTTTATTTAGCATAAATACATCAGCACCGAAAAGACTTAATACACAGACACACAGGAAAACCAAAACCACATATGTATTATGCACATCCCAGTTACAATTCTAAGGCATTTTAGCCTTAGGAACAAACTTCCTCTCGACTACATCTTGATTTCTTTTGGCTTACTAATCTATCTCTCTATATTTCCTTCTACACTTGAACACACATGTTCATATATATAAGGAACATTGTTGGATCGGATCACGGAAGGATCCGATCAATCCTCTAGCCAAAAGCCCGAAAGCTCTCTACGCATACATGCATATAACACATGGAAGATTACATTGATAAGTCTCCTTGAGACTTATCCATTCCATCTTTAAATATATTTTAAAACAGATTTTTTCCTGTTTTGCTCCTTTGTCCACGTCTTCCTCTCTGCTTCGCTTTGGATTGCTCCCTTTGACTAAGGGTGCTGGATGCTCCTGCATCAGACTCCCGAGGCACAAAAATTTATGACCTCTTGGTCATATGCTTCTCCTTGTCCTTAGCAATTCTACCCATTGTTTCAGTGGAACTGCTTTTATGATATTCTGTGAGCTGCAACCAAACCTCTGCAGTAACAGTCTTCCTTCGTTACACGATACTTCACCAAGCCCTCCTCACCTGGTCTTTTGGCATCCTTCAGGTTCTCTCCTCTGGAACCATATGAGCATTCCATGCTCTAGGTTTGCTGCAATCTTCTCACCTTCTGCTGTCGTTCTCTGTCCGACAGTAAGACCACAAAATCTCTATACTTTAGCAACTGTACGTCTTGCTCCTTCTTCTTTCTCTTTGGAATCCTTTCCCTTCTCTTCTGCTCTGATACCACTTGATGAAAATGAGAAATTGGGGGTTAACCAAAATCCCTTTCCTTTACAAAATCGATCTTGAGGCTTATGGGTTATGGCCCACTAAGCCTATCAGAAGCGTTTCTTTAGGCTTTAAGCCTTTAAATCATGGACCACAACATTTACCAGAGCCCTCTTTACACTATCGGAAGATTTATACTATCGGCAAAATTTAGATATGCTTTAGCCCCTTAAAACCCCAAGCCATTTAGCTATCGAGATTTTCCTATAAAATCGGGGACTCCACCATTTAACGCAGTACAAAGGGAATACGGGGAAAACTGCTCCAGAATACATAACCAGACTTCAAAAAGATTACGCCCCATCTATAAAATCTGTGGGTCCGCTCTCTTTGACCCTTCCCACTTTTATGATCTCTGAAACCTCCGATCCCCGATCTCCGATCCCTGATCTCCGATTGGCTTCATCTCCGCCGTCCGTTTCTTCTCTAATCCAACGGTTAGCGCTAAATCGCAATACCGGCCTATCGCACTATTGCTCATCGCTATTTTGGCCCACGGCCAATTCTGATAGTACCAAGGCTTTTTGCCGATGTGATAAAGCGATGTGATTGCAATCACAAGTTCTTAAAGGCCGAGATTCACCCTTCGCCGATGCGATATTGCCTTACGGACCCGATAAGGTCCAAAACTTCCCTGCATAGATTTTCATGTCCTCTTTATCAAATCCGCTAAGTGTTTTCATGCAGTTTCTCTGTGTAATTAGGTTTTCTGCTTGTAGACCCAAACTACACCAGACTCACCTTAGTTGCATGATATCTACTGTTAATTATGGAAACACAGAGCTAATGCCTAAATCCTCCACATACAGAGGAAAACAAGCCTTCAGGGCCTCCACGGGTCGGTTATATAATCATATATGCAACGCTGGTTTTATTCAGCATAAATACATCAAAACCGAAAAGACTTAATACACAGACACGTAGGAAAACCACAACCACATATGTATTATGCACAACACGGGTACAATTATAAGGCATTTCAACCTTAGGAACAAACTTCCTCTTGACTACATCTTGACTACTTTTGGCTTACTAATCTATCTCTTTGTATTTCTTTCTACACTTGAACACGCAGGTTCATATATATAAGGAACATTGTTGGATCGGATCATGGAAGGATCTGATCAATCCTCTAGCCAAAAGCCTGAAATCTCTCTACACATACATGAATTTAACACATGGCAGATTACATTGATAAGTCTCCTCGAGACTTTATCCATTCCATCTTTAAATCTGTTTTAAAACAGATTTTTCCCTATTTTTCTCCCTAGTCCACGTCTTCCTCTTTGCTCCCTTAGTTGTAAGCAACTAAGGGTGCTGGATGCTCCTGCATCAAGTTGTAAGCAACTATATGAACAATCCAGGAAAAGAGAATACGATGGAAGTGAAGTGGATTCTCAAGTATTAGAGAGGTACTACAAATTAAGCATTATACTTTGGTGGTTCAAGCATTTCGCTATAGGGATATGCTGATGCATATATGGTAGGTGATAGAGATAACATGAGGATCACCATAAGGTATGTGTTTACAGTAGGTGAAAAATTATCAGTTGTGTTTCAAAATTGAAAAATATTGTTTCACTTTCAACAACCTAAGCATAATATGTTGTTGCTACAGAGGCTAGTAAAGAAATGATTTGGTTATAAAGATTTATGGATGAATTGGGCAAGAAGCAGGAGATGGGTAGGTTATACAGTGACATACAGAGTGCCATTCATCTTGAAAAGAACTTAAAATTTAATTCTAAAACTAAGCATATACAAATCAAGTACCATTTCATATGGTCAGTGTTGGAAGATGGGAATTTGAGACTGGAAAAGATACACACTAGCTAGAATCTTGCAGATATGTTAACAAAAGTTGTAACCAAGGAGACACTGAGACTCCGCTCAGTTTCAATTGATCTTCAAGTATGATGGTGAATATGAGAAATAGCCAGTTCCAAGTGGTGCCATTTTGCAACAAGTGAAGCAACGATTGAGTTTATATCAGTCTCCAAGTGGGTGATTGTTAGGTGTGGAGCTTGATTACCTTCCTGATTATTCAAAGGTTTTTGGTTTCAGTTGCATTGGATCGCTATTCCTAATGGGGTGGAAAAACTGCCCATTTAATCGTTTTTAGGGGTGGGGGGGGGGGGGGGGGGGACGAATTTTATGAGCCCCCCTCTAGCCGGGGTTCAGGGGTAGTGCCCCCAAAGATAAAAATGGATGAAAAATTTCCTTGTAAAATATTGTAATTTCAGAGTCAATTTGAGTTGTTCATTAAGTGCATGATCTGACGATAGAAGTTTTGTTAATTTAAGGCTTTTTTCCCTAGAAGGAAACCCTTGTTTTATATGAGGGAATTGTATTGTGGTTGTATAATTATTATGAGAGAGAGAGAGGGGAGGAGGTTGTGTGAGAGTGAAGTTGAAATTAAAGTGGATTTGTTGTAGGTTGTATCTCTTCATTTTTCTGGATAATATAAAAGGAAGGACTGGGTTTTTCTTCATGGACATAGCCCAAATTGGGTGAACCACATATATCTATGTCTCTCTTGTTTTATGTGTTTTTTTATTTGTGTTTATGCAATATTGTATGTGTTTCATTGCTCCGTTAATTAATTTCTAACATGGAATATTAGTTGAGATTTATCATTTTTGTATCCTCATAATGTGTTATCAATTCCTCTATAAAAATAATCCAAGTGACTAGTGCTTTACAAGAAGAAAGCCATCGATAACATACAAATTGATTGGGTTCTAAATATAAAGATGCATTGCATACCTTTTATGTGTGTTGTACATTGTGTAGATCAAAGAACTTCTCCATATGTAGTATCCATGTTACTGGATCCTTTCCATCAAACTTCCTCATATTGATCTTTGGAATGTGGTTAATATTTAACCCACTATTGGAGTGTCTAAAATCATAATTCATATTCCCTTTGTCCTCATCCTTATTTTCATGGAATACCTTGGCACTACTAGGAATCCTTTCTTGCAACAACCTTGTCAAACCTTCCTTTAACCCTTCCATATTGACATTCATCATTGCTTGCATGTATGGTTTTAAAACATCATTCAAAAATCCCATGCCCATTTTTAATTTTTCTTCTAAACAATCCATGCCCCCTTTTAAACCATTCATATTAACATTTATCATCACTTCCAATTCATTTTTGGTTACTCTTTGTGAGAGCAAAATTTATTACATTCGGTCTCATAATTTTGATATATCATGTCGCATTTCTTCCTCTTCTTCATGCATCATAGTAGAGCTTTCTGTTGGCTTACTAGGTGTATCCAATTTTTTTGTTTCGAGGAATTTTAGAACCAAATTCTAATATCTATTCTTCCATATTCCCTTTGAATCACTTCAAACTGATTTTCAAACAAAAGTTATGCAAATTTTAAAAAATACACACCTTTCTCTTACTTTTAGGAGTTCGATCTCGAAACTATTTTAACGCTGTAATTTCGACCTCCCAAGGTCTGAAAATTTGTCTAAAGGTGTCTTTCTATGTCTTCTTTCCAACCCCACAAGTTATACTGAAACTGGATTATTCAAGAGAAAGTTATGCCAATTCTCCCAAGATGGCCTGATTATGGACTGGTTCAGTAAAGCAAACTTGTATAGGATTCCACGTGCCAATGCCCAAGTAGTAGTAAACGTTTCTCAAATATGTCATCTCAAAGCCCTTCTAAAAATCTTTATTTATTGATGTAATATAGTTTTCATTGTTCCAATAATAATTTTATATTATCAATAGATCATCTACATATACCACAAGATATGCAAAAATTATACCAACTTCCTTGAGAAATAGAGATGTGTCATAAATTTAAAGTGTTTGAAATTCAATTTTAGAAGATGCTCAGTTAAATTATCATATGAGGCTCATAGTGCTTGTCTTAGGCCATATAAGGATTTAATTATTTTACATATTTTTTGTTCTTTTCCCTTCACAAAAAAAACTTTTAATTGAGCCATGAAGACATTCTCTTTCAAGTATCCATTCAATAAAGTAGTCTTCACATCCATTTGATGAACTTTATATCCATTGTGAGCTACCAAATCAAAGATAGTCTGGATTGCGGCCCATTTTCCTATGGAAGAAAAAGTCTCTTCATAATAAAGACCTTCTTTTTGTGCAAATACTTTTCCCACAAGCCCTTCTTCCTGCTTATCAAATGAGCCATATGTGTACTTGTTCTTATAGAGCCACTTGTAGCTAATTGGTTTGGTTCCAAATGGAGGGTCCACTAACTTCCGTGTTCCATTCTTAATGAAAGCATCTTAATCTTGCTGCATTTCTTCTTTTCATTCATCATGAGAAGAATTTCTTTTTAAGGAAGTTGGTTCAAAGTTAGTAGATAAATTTAATTCACAATCATATGAAACATCCATATCATCTATATAAACTGAATCAAAATGATCTATATCACCTCCATCTTGTCAAGTGGAACTTATTGCTCCCTTCTTCATACCTCATCATGATGAACACTTTCAAGTGTTTTGATAAAAGGCATTTTGGGGGACATTTTTGAGATGGTATAGGTTTCTACACTGATTGAGATGGGGATGCATCAATATTTAGCCTTCCAATACTCTTAATCACATCACTTAATGAGTCTTCCTGATGTGATGAAGTGGTTGGAACTTCATGAGGGGGAGGTAGTGCTTTAGAAGGAAATTCTAGATGGTGATCCAAGATAAGGATTCCCCCTTCAAGATGTGGACTATAATTATCAAATTCACAATATGTCTTTGCATGAGTGATTTTATCCAAATGATCAAGTTATCGCTCAATCGTGTTGTCAATCTTGTAAGTTTTAAGTGTTGACCTAGGTTGTCATTGATGTGAAATGGCAATATTCTGGATACTAAAGGATGACATGAAGCCAAGGGGATGCAGAGCAGATTCATGAAGAGACAGGAGCAAGGTCATCAGGATAGCCAAGCCATAAGCAAAGAGGAGCTACCTAAGGAGGCATATGAAAGCACATAATAGGATATTGGAGCAAGAGAGGCATTCATATATGCAAGGAGGTCTTTGGAAGACACTACCAAGCTAGAGGAGCAGATGGAGACAAGAGGAGCAGACAGAGCTACAAGAGGAGCCATACACACACATATATATAATATATATATATGCCAACAGAGTTAGAGGAGCTGCAAGAGGAGCTATAGGACGAGCCATATATATATAATATATATATATGCGAAAACAGAATTAGCAGAACTACATGAGAAAACTAAGCAAGTAGAACAGAGCCAAAGAAGAGAAGTACACAGAGTTATCGAGGAGGAAATAGAGCCACCGAGAGGAGCAATATATATAGAGCCATCGGTATATGCCAAAGAGGAGGAGCAGATAGAGATGAGAGGAGCAGACGGAGCCAAGAGGAGCAAGAGGAGCCACATAGGAGCAGACCAAGCCATGTTGGGAATTTTTTTGACTGTACCCAGCTTTGACTTCGATCCAACGGTGAACAGTCTTCATACTAACCAATGATCATCGCTCGCCCAAACAGAACGAATGTTACGTCCCGATAGAAAGTGGTTTTGTGAAAAGTACAGTTGACGCGTGGCAAAATTTTATTGCATCAGGTGAGATTTATGGAATACCACTTTCACAGCAAAAGCGATCCGATGAGCTTGGTGGTTTTCTTCAGCTGTTTTGTTAAAATAAATGCACAGGTGAAATTAATATTTCAACAAGCCAGAGAAGCCACACATATGTATATAACATAAATATATATGCCAAAAGGAGGACACAGCCACCGGAGCAACAGAAGAGTAGATAGAGCATACACAGCAAACAAGCCAAGACAGAGCCATCGGGAGCCTATCGGGAGCCATATATCCACAAACAGAGCCATATATGCCACAGATAACAGATATCAGGAGCATACACAGCTATCGAGAGCCTATCGGGAGCCATCGGGAGCAGAACTCATATAGATATGTTATCGGGCTTGTAAAACCCATGTATGCATGCTTTAACATTATCGGCGGTTAAAAACCATATATATATGCATTCACAACTATCAGGAGCAAAACTATGCATATATGTGTTTAACACTATCGGAGGGCAAACGGAGGCTAAGACTTGGTTATATATGCATTCACAACTATCGGAGGAGAAAACCCATATACATATGCCTTAACACTATCGGCGGGCACATATTACAAACACACTATCGGCGGAGAAGTTTATATATAAAGGCATATATATGTATATCGGCGACATCGCTAATCGGCGGTTCAGCTATGTGCCACCACTGAAACCTCCGATTGCGATAATAATGCGGACCTGATGCAGAATTATGTTATGGTTAAATACTATATCGCATCCGCCCATCGCAACAATACACAAAGGCATGACACTCTCCCGATCGCCGATTGCGATAAGCATGCGGACCCGACAGGAATATAAAGCATGGTTAAACACCATATCGCATCCGCCCATCGCAACAATACACAAAGGCATGACACTCTCCCGATCGCCGATTGCGATAAGCATGCGGACCCGACAGGAATATAAAGCATGGTTAAACACCATATCGCATCCGCCCATCGCTATGCTACACAGAGGGTTGTCCGACTTACGATCGCCGATTGCGATAAGTATGTGGACCCGACGGGCATATAAATTATGGTTTAATACCATATCACATCCGGTCCATCGGATTGGCCCATCGGTCATCGGCGATGTCATGAGGAGCGGACCCGATACAGGAATAGATGCGGGTGAATTAAATTTGAAGTCCGCCTTTAGCGCTTTTCGCTTGTTTTTCTCATATTTCCTATGTATTTACATATTTTCCTTGCGCGCGGTTTGAAGGGCCAAAATGCATATAATAACGGTTCCGATAGTCAGAACGATGCCGGTGGTAATGTGACATGTGGGCTCACCCTGATGGTATAGTCTTTACAAATGAAAGCCTCCGTAAACATTGTAAAGCCCTGTGTATGTCAAATAATTATGGATAAAAGGAGCGTTGTTACAGGTTTAACTTGTAATAAGTATTCTTTGTGTATGTGGCCTCTATTCCTCTTGTATGTGTCCTATGAATATTGGAACGCTTGGATAGACAGAGGAAACTGAAGTTCGGGAAGCCAAAGAAGCAAGCAAGCGAGGAGGTAACTGAGAGAATAAGCGAGCGTTGAGGAAGTTGAAGAGCCTGCGGAGAAAGGAAGCCACAGAGCCAGCGAGTAAGAAGAAATGAATGGACAGAGGCACGGGAATGCATAAAAGTAGCAAAGACAGAGGACTGTTGAGGCTGTTGGTATTGCGAAGAACCAGAGTGTGAGATAGCAGAAGCAGCAGCGGTGAATGTTGTTGAAGGTTGTTGAACGTTGTGGAAAATAAGCTAGAGGAGACAGAGGCAGCGAGAGGATGCAACATAATAGAAAGAGGGCAGTAGGGCTAACAAGACAGCAGATAGTTGAAGGGGAGAAGCAGCCAGCTGAGATCATAAGCTTGAACAAGAAGTTGTTCTTTATGCAGAGCTTAGTTCAGCTAACAGTAGACTGACTAAAGCTGCGTGAAGACATTATCAGAAGTCATGAAGGGTACTGGACACTCTGTGTGGGTAGTATGAAGAATTGGGAAGACTACTTCAAGAGAAGACGGGTTGTCATTGATACTGTAGTTTGGAGACTACAGTGAAGCTGTAAATAGACAGAACTCAGCAGAAAAGAGTTCTGAGAGAAGAAGTAAGTAGGATTGGAGTCCTTGGGGCTGGTGCCTCAAAAGCAAGAAGGATAGGAGTCCTTGGGGTTGGTGCCTCAGAAGTAAGCAGGATTGGAGTCCTTGGGGTCGGTGCCTCAGAAGCAAGAAGGATTGGAGTCCTTGGGGTTGAAGCCTCAGAACTGAACAGGATTGAAGTCCTTGGGAGTTGGTGCTCCTAAGTCCAAGATTGGTGTCTTGGCAAAACAGAGTTGGTGCTCTGGAGGTTGGAGCCTCACCAAAGTCCAAGTTGGAGCTTGGAAACTGTTTGTGACAATCTATATATTATATCTATTTTACTGCATAGTTTATATTAATAAAAAAATTTATTCTTGTTGTTCATCTTGTGTTCTGAATATATATGTTTTAATTGGTAAAACAATAGCGGGAAATAGAAATACTGATTCACCCCCCCCTTAGTATTTCCAACATTAAGAAAATTTATGTCTCTATAAACAATAAACTTCTTGTTTACCTCATTGTAAAGATGATATGCCTTGGTGGTATTTGAGTACCCCATGAAGAAGCACTTTCAACTCCTTTCATAAAGCTTGCTTCTTTTTTCCATGGGAATTAAGGCATAACAAGTAGAACCAAATACCTTGAGATGCCTTACTGAAGGAACGTGGATGATACCACATTTCATGAGGATCCTTATGTATGAGAGCATGAGATAGACATCTATTTTCCACATAGGAAGCACATAGAACTATATTAGCCCAAAACATAAAATTTTCATTTTTAAAAACAACGTTGAGCAAACCATATTTCAAAATAACTTTATTCATTCTTTCAACTACACCATTTTGTCGAGACTATATGGAACTGTAGTTTGATGTTGAATCCCATGTTGGTGAAGATAGTTTTCAAATTTATTAGGGTATATTCTCTTCCATTGTTAGTACAAAGAGAATTAATATGTGATTTTTCTTCATTTTCAATCCATACATGAAATCTTATGAAAATTTCAAAAGCTTAAGATTTACTTTTCAATAAGTACACCTAACACATTCTAGTGTAATAAAAACTAAAAGTCATTATATATTTATTTCCATTAGCAGAAGGAATCGGCATAGGGCCATACAAATTATAATTTATAGATCCAATTTTTCTGCGTGCTTTAGTAGTGGAATGATGAAATGATGATTTTTTATGCTTTCAAAGGTAAAAGCATCACATTGCTTAAGTTTCCTAGGATCAATAGGAAAACAAAATCACCATTCTTTTTCAATAAATGAAGGATGTCATAATTAATATTTCCAAATCTATCATGATATATAAGACACAATTTCAATGTACCTTTATCATGGTGAGAGATGTATGTAGAATTATGTTTATGAGCAGATGTCCCTTTCAGCTTCAAAAATCTTTCATCCTCCACTTTAGTCACGACAACCATGTTTTCATATGCCTTCCATATTTCTACTTTTCCATCAAATATATGAATAGAGTGGCCTTGTTAGTGAATGCGAACAAGGGATAACATCTTTTGTCACAACTCCAGAAGGTAGAGTACATAATGCACAAGAAAATCGAGAAATTTAAGAAATATAAGCCTGATGGTGCCAAGTATTGAGGGATTATGACTTGATTTATTTTCAAAATACACTATTCCATCTACATTTTCATTAAAGTCTTCAAAGAAGTCTCTCCAGAAGGTCACATGCCATGTTTCACCTATATCAAGAAGCCATGCATCTCTCCAAGAGGAAAATGAAGTACAAAACAAATAATTAGTTACTACAGTATTGCAATGGGAAACAATATAATGAGTAGATTCAAGTGCTTTACCTTTTGTGTGATTTGGTGTTTATATTTGATCTTCTCCCAGGGGTTCTGAATTTTAATGCATCATGGCCATTTTTGTCGCATTGAATGCAAGGAAGATCATATCTTTATTAAAAATTATTACATCTCATTCTTTTTCTTATTAATTCGCTCTTCCATTTTCATTTGCATAACAATCACCTCATGGTAAGATCCTTCTTTACACTCTTATATTCACACTCTTTCTATCATAATGAATTTATATTTTTGTTGGTTATTCGTCTTTTTGGGTTTTATATTTTAGTTATAATTGTTTTTAGTTTTTTTTTTTTTTTTTACAACTTGTTTTTGATTCGTGGAATTAGTTTGTGGCATAAGAAACCATGGACCAAATAATTTAGGTTGTCAAAATCACTCACAGATTACACTTGGCCCATGCCACACAAACCCTTAACATGGCTAGATTATTTGGGGAGAGGTGGTATCCCCTGACTCTTTAGGGTGTGGGATGTTTGGTTGAGCACTACTTATCTTGGATTCCAACTAAATAATCTAAACCATAGCTATGTTATTAGGTAGAAATCATACCCTTTACCTCATTCCTTGTGCTACTAGATATTTTATATTAGGTAGATTGCATACTCGACTACCATGAGTTCCAAATATTGACTATTGTACAAAAAAACACTGAAAACCAAATTACACTATTAAAATTTGACTAATTCTTTATTTTTTTATAAATAGTAAAATAAATTTTATGAAACCTATTGAATAACATTTTTAGAATGGAGTGGATTAAGTTGGGAGTGAAAATATGAATGGACACTAATTTAAGGTTCCTCCTATCAACAATAATTTTGACCACAAATCAACCATAGACAATAATGTTGACCACAAGTCAACATGAATATCACTCTAGTAGCATTTGAAACAAAGTTAATGGTTAATTCATCGATGAAAAATCAACCAATAAAATTTTATATCAAAATAAATATTTAGTATTATAAAAATGATTCACACTATATACAATTAAAGTGGAAAAAAATGTGCCATTCACAAAATGTTGTCCTCTCTCCCCACATATTGCATGGATGGGATTAGTAACAAGATTAATAGATGAAACACAGTATAGTCCCTACCTCTACTACTAATTATATGATTAAGGCTATGCTTCTTTGTTTAGGGCCTACATTTTGTTTTTTTTTTTCGAAAATCTATCGTTATTTACACGTCTGCAGCTCTATCCCACACAATGAAATAGTTTGCTCGACACTTCCATACTTTGCATAATGAAATCCATCTTCGCATAGTTTCGTTTGCACTTCCACACTCTGTATAATTTCAATGCACTTTGACTGCAAAGCTAGTGCTATAGTCCCTAGTGAGGTAGAGACTCTACGCATTTTTCACAATGTGTTATTAAGGATGTGCCTCTTTGTGTAGGGCACACATGTTGTCATTATTGAAGAATATCCTCATTTTCAGAATTTTTCATTATTTATGCATCTGCACCTCTGTGTCCAACACAATGAAATCCACCTTCGCATAGATTTTCTACGCACCTTCGTACTTCACATAATGAGTTCAAGTGGTAGAGGCACATATTGTGTTTCTAGCTGTAGTTGGTTCAAATCTCCAGAGACATGCTCTACTTGGTGAAAATTGTGAAAAAAGTTATATGAACAAGTCCTACTGGGTAGTCCCATAACTAATTTGTTGAACAAAAAAAAATTAAAATAATAAATATTCATATATTAATTCAACTCATATATGAAGTAAGTGTTTCCATGTATAGTCCTAGAAAATTAATATATCAATTTCATCTCCAAGATTTAACATTGTGCAGAGTGCATAGGGGCAGTGGACGTTTTCATTGTATGAAGGGAAGAGGTGGGAATGAAGCTTTTATTGTGCGTAGTCCAAAGTGTAGAGGAAGAACAATTAAATTAACTCAATTAAAAGTAAAATATTAAAACATATAATTTGATAATCTAGTGACAAATCAAAGTGAAAGAACATAGTTTTGAAATTTGCTTCGCGCATAGTCCAATGTTCGGTTCTCAAAACTATATTTGGTGGCACTAAGTAAAGAGGAGTAGTTTTGCATGTGCATGGAAGGAACACAATGAAATCTTCTTTTGCACCTTTGGATTAATTATTTAAAAAAATTGTTGTTTGGAACAATTTGATAGTTACTTGAACTTATATTACCTTGTATTGCTAATTTTTAAGTTTACAATCGGTTGCATTTCTGCTGAACAATCAAGGAGGTAGGTGTACATTAGAAGTATTCATGAGGTAAGAAATTCTTGTTCCTTATTTAGGAAAAGGTAAACATCGAACACTTAACAATGTTGGAAGCATTTGTAAATGAAACTAGCTATTAGTTGTTTTGAATATGCTTATTAAACACTAATATACACTGGTTTCCGTCTAATGTGTGGATTCATTTATTAAAATTTTAAAATATACATTGTATCGAGCATAGAGGAAAAAATATTGACTTGATGCAGTGCATGTGTAGAGAAAAGTTGTGTTGGTAAGGATGCAAAAATTGTGGGGAGTGTAGTAGAAAGTGTGTGTGAAGAATGTGTGTCTCCTCCTCCTTTGTTTGGCTTACCAATTATCTTGAATATGATAATCAAATGAAGCATAAAGAAAATAATTCTTAAATTTAACGACAAATATGCCAAAAGAAAGAGAGTTCACAATCCATTATGTGAGCCTTGTCAAAGATGATATTTTCACATTTTTTTATCACAACTTTTCATATAGGCTCAGCGTTTTCATTAAACGAAATCCCTGACTTTTGGTGAATTGAAAGGAATGCTAAAATGCATGAATGAATGCATAAATAATTTATTTCCCTTCATTCAATATTGGATAATAAGAACTTAGTTCACAAATGTGATATCACACTTAGTATTTGAGAAGCTCAAATAAAACAACTCTAGGTAAACACAGTAGTGGGGATAATTAATCGCCTACTCATACAACTTATTTGATATACACATTTGAATGTTCAAAATATGTTATATGTTTTAATTGTTTAAAGTTATGCATATATGCATAAGAATATTTCATTGTGCTTCTTCCACACCTCCATACTCAAAGCTACTGAACATTACAAAGTAAAGTTTATGTTGCTAGTTCTGCACACCTATCATCCCGAAAAACACTCCTTTCTCACACACATTAAAAAGAGACCTCATTTAATATTAGATATTAATATTTTGTTTAAAGTTAAAATAATTTTTTGTTTGCAGAATAAAGTTCCCTTTGTTGTCCTGTTCTCCTGCACATACCCCCTCTTTGCACATCCTTCATTATGCATAGATTCATAGCTCTATGCAACTGTTCTCGTTCACATGTTCATTGAAAAAAAAATACAGCAAGTTCTCATTGTGCTTAAGATTAAAACATTTATTTCAATAATCAAAATGATAAAAGTTGTTGTACATTATCTAGTAATTAAGAATTAAGATTAAATGAAAGTGAAACAAAGTTGTATATATCAATATATCAATTTTATTTCGAGGTGCGGAAGAAGGTTTCATTATGTGGAGTACAAAGATATGGAGAAGCACAATGAAATCCTTTCCACACATTCATTCTCCGTACAAATTTAAAACGTTAAAACATACAACATGTCTTGAACTTCATAGTAAATAGAACAATTAGAGTTAATAAATTCTTAGCTACATTTTTATTATGTATTCTTGGAAAATGTATGTGTGATGTAAGCAACAATAAGCATAGGTCTTGAACAATAAGAAAAATAATTACAGTAACAATAACTGTATCAATATTCAAATTCCAAACTGTTCTTGAGCATTCATTTTCATTGTGACCAGTAACAAAAGATTAGATATAATATAAAATTTAAAAGCATATTGTTGAAAACTTATGTTCTATTAATGATTTTGGGAAACACCACATAATTCAAATCCATACAACATCTTATCCAAAACATTAAGAACCTTCATTTATGGCAGAAGCCACTATATCGGTAATGACAATTCTTAGCATCTCAGCTCACCAACTAATTCACTCTGCTATTCTGACATCATCTCTCTTTAACTATCTTCTCTTGCATTACGGGGAAAATTAGCAATAATTGTTCTCTAGTAGGTTATGTAAACACAATAAATTATAATTTATTTATGAAAAAAAGATTTATGGTAAAAGGAATGCCTGTGCATATGGAAGGGATTATGTAATTGAACCTACCTTTATGTTTGGTGTATGAATTACTCATCAAAATCATACTACTTAATTGCAATGGTAAATGCTTTTGTACCATTCGGGACTGGGATTGGGCTCCTATGAACCCTATGGAAACATGTATTTGTAAGAGAAAAAAAGAAATTACATCCAACAATTAGCTTAGGTCATGATAACACAACTAAAAAATCTCAATAATTAAATACTAGTAAATAGAAAAATGAATCTACCAAGATTTAACGACACTCACAATGTGAAAGAATAGATCATGATCGTTTAAATATTAGTTGTCTTTCAGATCCATGATTTCTTGAAAAAAATTCTCGAATGTAGCTTTAATGAAAATTTTCATTGGACCAATTGTAATTTCTAGCTCAACATGTTCATTGAATGTATGTTTCTAGATTTCTAAGTCTCTTTTTTCAACTGAGCAGTGAAGATAGAGTTCTCTTCATTAATACTAACAAAACTAATTAGCCATTTACTAATTTATTCTATAGTAAAATCGGTTAAATCATCAAACTCTCTTGCCTTTGACTCTTTTAGCCTCTCTAGTTTAGTTATTAGCATATCTCTTGAAATTAATTTAGAATTGTGTATAATGCATGTGCGTTTAGATCCTGAACAAATTGCATTACTTTGAGAAAGGCCTCACCACTTTTGACGTTTATGCTTTCACATTTAGAAATAATGTTTTCTAGTGTGTTGATTTTTTGATTAGTTTAGACCATCCAACTTTGACTTGCTTCATTCGATTAACATTTGGGATTCCTTTTTTTGTCTAGATTAGATAACAAATCAAGCCTTTGACTAAAATAAATTAAGTCATTGTCAACAAAATGCTTGTCTTCTTTAACATTACGTTTAAAAAAATTGAAAAATGAGTTAATTCCCTGTTCTAAATGCAACAGATCAGAAGTTTCTTACCATCCATGTTCAATAATTTCTAATATTTGCAATATATCAGTGATAATATAAGATTTTACTTCATTAAGAAGTTTGAGAGATTTATTAGGTCCATGGGATGTGTCGAGAGTATAAATTATTGTTGGTGGTGCCTGTATTTCCAATGGAGTCATTAACAAAGGACCTAGATTCAGAGCATCTTCTAGCTCTTTTATTCTTGCTTTCAATATTAGGTTCTTTGCTTCCTATTTACCAACACATTTGCAAGTATGTTACTAGTAACTTGATCCAATTTCATGAGTCCGTTGGTTGCTACCCTAGAACATCAACATATATTTATACTTTATTAATAGCCTTTTTATTATGGACCTTTACTTTTTAAATTTTAAACTTTTTACTGCCTTTGTTATAGTTTGCAACTTGCAAAGTAACATTTTGATCATCGAAAGTAGTGGCTTCTTCGGTAATTTGCTCCATTATTTTATGATTTTCTACTAAACAATTACTAACCCAATCTGGTAGTATAAAGCTCTAAATTTCCACGTTCATAGATTGTTCAATGCTTCTTGTTCTCAAGGGACTTTTGGATTTGGCTGATTCATTTGCGTGTGTTCTTTTTGTAATGAATGATCGGGGAGGCTCTTCGTCATCTCCACCACTTGGTAACTGACCCCAAATTAGTTTTGCAATTATAGTACATTTCTCTTTCTTTGACTAAAGGATGAAGTTGGACCAGTACTGAATGTGCAAGGTGGAGATTGTTGCATAGGGTTTATGCTTATTTGCTCGTATTTTGTTTCCATGTTGACGCTCGCTTCTTCAACAATTTCTCCAGTATCGATTACCAGTGATTAATTGTTGCTTGGAGCACTGTGACTCTCCTTTCTTTTCTTTGTGACTCTTGTAAACAAGTTCACATATCTAACAACACCTAGATGTGCAGTAAATAGGCCTTCTGGATCAAAGCCTCGATGGGATTCAACTTATGCTAAGTTAAAACAACACAAAGACTCTACAAGCTCTACAATGTGAGCCACATTCTTCATAGTGATTTTTCCAACAGTAAATGGAAAATAAATAATTTTATTTTTTATTTTTTGTTCAAATAACTCTTCAGTCACAGTAATGTCTATAAACTTTGGTAGCAAAATACCTAAATATAACAATTTTTGGTAGCAATAGCGGTTTACCTTTAAACTCATAAATTTGAATAACCATATTATTTTCTCTTTCTTCATGCACCCATTTTCCCCACAAGAAAACTTGCATTTGGGCAGATATTCGATGGGGATCTTGTCCAATTATCATGTAAATGATTTGTTTTACAAAGACATATTGGATTAGAAAAAAATTAAACCAAATCCCTGCTTCCACAATATGGGATACTAGAACTACATGAGTTCTTTGTTGTATTTGAACTTAGGTTTATGGGATAAGTCATCAAAGACATGGCTTGAGATGAGGATTGTTATCAAGTACGATATCATAAAGAATCTATTGCTTTTGGACAAATTTTCTAACTGAAAATCTAATTCATTTGAAATAAGATCAACCCAATGGAATAAATACTTTTTATATGATTAATAGAAAAGATAGAGAATGTATTTTGGGACATTCATTGAAGTTTTTTGGCCCATCATACGAGCACAAAACCAACAAAAATCTCTAAACAATTGTGTAAACAAAGAAATATCTAAAACGGAAAGATCAGAAGGAACCTGATAAGTTGGCGAAATTAATTTTCGAAAAATGCTCATGTCGTCTACTTATGATTCAAATATTTGCTTCTGACAATTTAAGCACATATCCAGTTATGGTAGCTTGAATATGCATCTGAATTCTTGGGGAGTCAGAGGAATTGGATTCTTCTTCACTACTAGTATAATTGTTCTTGTGTTCGAATCAAATTTATTTCTGAACAAATAAATTATTTCTCTAAAATCAAACACTTTTGGAACACTTGCAACATTTGTTAATATGTTACACCAAATATTTTTACTATTTTTCTCTTCCATTGACATGTTCACATATCACTCATATATGAATGACCACTAAAATCTCTCATCTATAAGAGTAATTGATTTAATCATATAAGTGAAAATAACTTCTTTCCTTCCTCTTCTAGCCATTTGTGATTTGTACTTTCAAAATATTCTCTTAATCAATAACATTTTCAATGCCCTTTAAGTGTAGATTTCTCGATACGCTAAATTATCACCATTTGTTACTATTTGGCATGTGAAATCTATTTTACAGGATACTCTCAATAAATAATTATTCAAGATACCAAAGCTGATCTTTACGGGAAAAGGTGGAAATAAAGCTTGAAATTCCAAAAGCATCTCCTTCATTTACTTCGCACTTTGTTGTTTCTTTGATATCATCAATATACATACCATAAGTGTTAGAAGTTTACGAATTAAATTAAATGTGAATTCTTTGTGATAATGATAACTAACATACAGGTTGTCAATAATAACCCTAAGTTGAAAGGCGTGCAAGGAAAACCACAAAGAAATATGGTGCAGAAACATGGGTAGTTATCTCTATTACGAAGCGACTTGATAGTTGGGTTGGTACCCACTACTACGTCAATGTCGGTTGGCTCTATTTGATAGAAACAACTTTTTTTATGTGGAAAAAATTGTCATTCATAACTACATGCCGATTCACTAATTTGCTGGAAGAATGCTAAAATGCCTTAGCATTGAGTTAATGTCATTATGCAGAAGACAAAAATGCAGAGAACTGATATGAATGGAAAGTGGCATCTACCCATGATATTTATCCACCCATGATATTCATCCACCCATGTAATCTACCCATGGTATTCATCCACCTATGGTATTTATCCACCCATTGTATTCATCCACCCATGGAATCTACCCATGGTATTGTAAGTGGAATCCACCCATGGTATTTATCCAACTATGGTATTGTAAGTGGCATCTACCCATGGTATTCATTCACCCATGGTATTTACCCACCCATGGAATTTACCTGTGGTATTGTAACTAAAAAATACTATAAGTAACAAGTCACATTTTGTAAAAGGAAGAAAGAAAAAATAAAACACACAGTGAAAAAAACCACAAAGAAACTTTTTATTAAAATAGAGAATAACTGTAAAAGCTACATTGTGGTGGGAAATATGTCCTTTTACAAAATGTGACTTTTTACTTATAGTATTTTTTAGTTACAATACCATGGGTAAATTCCTTGGGTGGGTAAATACCATGGGTGAATGAATACCATGGTTAGATGCCACTTACAATACCATGGGTGGATGCCACTTACAACAACATGGGTAGATTCCATGGGTGGATGAATACCATGGGTGGATAAATACCATAAGTAAAGGAATACCATGGGTGGATGCCACTTACAATTACATGGGTAGATTCCATGGGTGGATGAATCCCATGGGTGGATAAATGCCATGGGTAGATTCCATGGGTGGATGAATACCATGGGTGGATAAATGCCATGGGTAGATGCCACTTTCCATTTGGATCATTCCTGCCTCCTTAAGAAGCAATGGTCCCCATTGCGTGAATGACCATCCTGAGAAGCCTTTGTTGAATATCAAGATCCACTAAAGATAAGGGTATGAATGAAGATCCGAGGATAGAGATACCCTATAATTCTTGTGACCAACTGTGATACTAACATTGTGAGACCTAGCAAATGAAATTCAATGAAGTGTGGGTTTGTGGATGACACATAACCATGAGAAACAAAGATTTGAGGATAGAGATACCTTGTAATTCTTGTGACCAACTGTGATACTAACAATGTGCGACCTATTAAATGGACTTTGATGACAAGGATTTTGTGCAGTTGACTGATAACTGTGATGCTGACTGTTGATGAAGTAGGAGGTTCCTACATATGCTGGGGTGGGAGGGAACATCTCCAGAGAACCCAAGTCAGATGCTGCTATGCTAACACTGATGAATGTGAAGTAAGTACCTACTAAAGTGGGGTGGGAGGGCACATCTCCAAAGGAAACCTGCTCTGAATGTTGCTCCAGATATAAAAAATCATGGATTTTGGGTGGGGTACTAAACCAGGGCACACCAGAGATGTAATTGAATTATAAATGTGTTGTAGAGTTGTAACAAAAGTGGCCATAGGTGCTATAGATTCTCCTATCCAATGAGATGTTGTAAATGCTTCTTTCACATATAGGCCTCTTGCTGCAACTTTGTTGATAAGTTCTGATACATGTGATGAAATCAAATTCCATCAAAGACCTATTTGAGGTATTGAAGAGATATTTCCATTGATATAAGACACTTGAAATTCCATGAACTTTGGAGTGAAAAAATGATTCCAGAAACTCATGGTACGTGCAGTCACGCAATGTTCCAGACATGTGTAACTTAAATTGCCCATATCTCTCAAACCGGGAAACGAAATCAAATTCCACAAAAAAAAACCCATTTGAGATAAGGAAAAATAATTTCAAATGAGATATTTTGTACCTTCGATAATTCTCTATGGATTTGGTAGTACTTGCATGAATTTTGTTGAAGATTGCTGCATAATTTTGAAACTGAAATATGCTTCAAACCCTCATTCCCATGGAGTCGTAACCTGAATTTGATACCACTGATCTAGATCTTGGGGGGAGGTTCTCAATATATGAAAAGTTAAAATTCCCAAAGAAAAAAGGAGAAAACACAGTAAACAAAACCATCAAGAAACTTTTTTATTAAAATAGCGAATAATTGTGAAAGCTACATTGTGGTGGACAATCTGTCCTTTTACAAAATGTGACTTGTTACTTATAGTATTTTTTAGTTACAATACCATGGGTGGATAAATACCATGGGTAGATGCCGCTTACAATACCATGGGTGGATGCAACTTACAATATCATGGGTAGATTCCATGGGTGGATGAATACCATGGGTGGATAAATACCATGGGTAGATGCTACTTACAATATCATGGGTAGATTCCATGGGTGGATGAATACCATGGGTGGATAAATACCATAGGTGGATGAATACCATGGGTGGATAAACACCATGGGTAGATGCCACTTTCCATTTGAATCAAAAACACACTTTGTACAATGAAATATTATTTTGTTGATCATGATGCTAATTTGTAATTTTGTGCTTCTTCCAAACTCATTACAATGAAATATTCACCAACATTTCCTTAACGATGTTGACTGAAACACTATAGCTTAAAGACCATCTATAGAGATATCAGATAAACAAAGTCATAGACATGTATTGGAAAAGATCCATAGTTTATATTCCACATCGATAATTATATATATTTGTTTTATAAATTCTCTCAAGATTCTATGAAATATATTTGTTATGAAACTAGCTCACAAAAAGATAGAAAAGAAAGATCAATGCCTTAGAAATAAGCCTCTTCAAGGGGGCAACCTCCTTTACATTATACAAATGAACAATTCTTGGATGATACAAATGACAAGACCTCCTTTCTATATATAGGAGTCTAAGGGGTCATAATATAATAAGAGCCGACATAACAATAATAATGTAAGGCCACAAAAATAACAATAGTGGGCTTCTATGGGTCACAATAATAACAATATGGGTACTACATGGTGATCTAAAAATCACTTATGTATGATCTTAGTTAATTAATGCAGGTATTACAGACTCATGTGCTGGTGTGTGTGTCTATTATCTTAGGTAACAGATCGATAAGATTGAAAAATAAACAAACACTAGAAAATAGTAAGAGAAACACAACAAGCAAATGCAAAACACACCAATTTAATAAGGAGTTCACCCAATCCTCCTGGGCTATGTCTCCTGGTCCAGCTTTCAATGGTGGCTTTCTTTTAGAGTTTTTACAATGAGGAGCTAAATTGAGTCTCCTATAGCAGATGATGCTTAGTAGGGTGGTACTTGGGTTCCCCAAGCCACTAGAGTACACAGATTCCCCCTTACCAAGTCTCGAATTCAACTGGTCTTAATGGGATGAGTCCAATCTGGTACTCAGTTCCCGACCGATATCCTCATAGGGATTTGCTCAAACCTCTCAAGCCTTCTCGGTTCTATCTGCTTGATGCTGCCTTATCTCTGCAGGTTAGCTTGACTTCTGCTTCTTGCTCTACTCTCTGTCTTCTGTCTTTCTGTCTCTTCTATCCTCCTCGTATGTTCTCTGTTTATTCATGGCTTAAAGCCAATCTGTCCCTTGACTGTTCACTTCCTCTCCCGTTCCTTTGGTTCGCCTGCCTCTGTTCGCTTGGAATTCCCTGCTTCTATGTCATTGCCACTGTGTAACATTTCACGGGAGGTGGCCACTTGTTGTCTCACGAACTGAGTGCCAACTCTTCCTCAAACGGTTCGTTATTTCAGTTACTTTGTAAAATGATTCATCCGCCAGCTCAGCGGTCAAATTGGACTTCAAACTTTTATATGCCTTAGCTTATTCTCCCCTCCAAATCCAGTTTCCCATCAGGTGCAGTCTCTGTCGTTAGATCTGGGGCCTCCAGATCCTACGATTATTGCTCTTATCGCGCGGTTGACTTGCTCGAATGTTAGCCCGCTATGAGAGCAATTTTCTCTCTCATCCGCCGAACATGCGTCATTCAACGTATGGAATCGCTTGGTCCGCTGACAAATCCGCTTACCGCCCGAAATGCCTTTGATATTCTGCTGGTTTTGGAGCGCGGGACCCGCCTTTTGTTTTAGCGCTTTTCCCACGGTTTTTCCGTTTCCCTTGTGACCATGCGCTCGGGGCTTTTCTTTGTCGAGGAGTTTTTCCGCTAATCGCGCATTAGAAACAACCTTTGTTTATGGGTTTGAGCCTCCTAACTACCATTTTTACACCATGCACGGTCCCCATGGGCCAACGGTCAGCGCGCTTTGACCGAAGGTCCTTGTTGCTCCGTGCTGTCTGCAATTTTCCATTATACAGAGGCTATTTCTGATAGCTTGTTGTCTACAAGATTTTGAAGTATATCATGTTTTGAACATTCATATAACTCTGATAATTTACATGGATCTAATTCGAATCACGGCCTTCTGACTGAAAAAGCTTTTGGACCACCAAAACTTGATTTTCAAGCATCGACTAAGTGAGGGTACAATTGTCTCACTTGTCCAATCTCTATCCTCTTTGCATTGCTTGGCTTTGAACCCCTAAGCCCAATTCTGAGGTACTCAACATCTCCCTTACACATCATTCTCACCTTCCTGTCCAGAACTGTGTCTTCCTACAATTCATTAAGATATTCAGGTAGCAGGTCATCAATAGAAGGCAATTGACTCTGCTCTTTGGGATCCTCAATTAGTGAAGGTTCAAATAATCTCAAGCTACCTACATTTACGACTAAGTAGATGTGCATGTAAGCTGGTAGATCAAGGCGAAAAGCATTCTCACCAATTTTCTCAAATATCTTAAAAGGTCCATACTTGATAAGCTTTAGCTTTTTACCTTCACCTTGCATCCTGTCCTTGCTGATATACAGCCAGACTTGATCACCAACTTGGAAACTATGCTCCATTCGATGCTTGTCATGCCTTGCCTTGTATTTGGCCTGGCTCTTTTCCAGCTGTTCTTGTACTGCTTGGTGGATCTCTTGGATTTGTTCAATGAACCTAGTTGCCCTGTCCACATCGTTGTGTCCCTCAACTGTTGTGTCCTTACCAAAGACAAAATCCAAGGGTGACCTGGGTGTAAAACCAAAATAGGTCTCAAAAGGAGATCTTTGTGTAGAAGAATGTTTGGCTCGGTTGTAAGCATGCTGCACATAACACAAATGTTCATCCCAAAGCTTAGGATGTTTGCTGCAATATCCTCTGAGTAACTAGATTACTGTCCTGTTGACTACTTCTGTCTAGCCATCGGTTTGTGGATGGGAAGCTATGATTTTATTCAGTTTGGTGTCCATAAGTTCCCACAGACTTGACCAAAACTTTCCCACAAATTGGTTGTCTCGATCATATATAATGGAAGTGGGTAATCCAAAATGAACCCATACATGTTGAAAGAACAGTTTTGTAGTTTTCTCAGCTGTAATTTGTTTATTACAAGGTATCAAAATACACATTTTACTGAACCTATCCACAACAACATACAGATAAACACGACCTTTCCTAGATTTGGGCAGTCCTCTAACAAAGTCCATGGAAACACTTTCCCATGGATGAGAAGGAATTGGTAATGGAGTGTACAAGCCTAGTTTTCTATTGCTGGGCTTGTTTTTAGCACACATAGTACACCCTCTCACATATCAAGAAACTGTCTCGTTCATTTTTGGCAAATAACAAAACCTTTGCAGCTGTGCAACTATTTTACTTACCCCAAAGTGACCTGATATTAGAGAAGTGTGTGCTTCTCGAATTATCTTTCCTCTTTCAGTTTGTGGAATGCATAGCTTCCCACAATGATATAGGAGTCGGTCCTTAATATGATAATCCATTCCTCTACTCGTTTGCCTTGACTTAAAGTTGCATATACATCTTTAAAGTCTATATCTTGAGCATATTGTTCAATGTAGCTCTCATGTAACACATAATTATGCTTAAATATAGTAGATGCATTAATAATGGGTCTAGATAACATATCTGCAACTTTATTGTGTATGCCCTTTTTATATCTGATGACTAAATGAAGCTGTTGTAGAAAACCTATCCATCTATAGTGTCTTGATTGTTGCAACTTAGTTTGGGAGTGTAGATATTGAAGTGGTTGATGATTAGTATGTATTACTGTCTCTTTTCCCATTAAGTAATGTTTCCACTTTTTCACACTCTGTACTAATGCATACAATTCTTTGTCATATGTAGGATAGTTGACTACTACACAATTAAATGTCTCAAAATGATAACATATGGGTTTACTGTGCTGTATCAACACTGCTCCCATGGCATAGTCACTGGCATCCGTTTGGATCTCAAAGGGTCTTTGAAGATCAGGCAGTGCTAGTACTGGTGTTGTACTAATCTTTTCTTTCAAGGTGTCGAAGGCTTTATGCTATTTTCCTCCCCACTGAAACACCTTGTTCAATCCTGTTAAAGCATGTAAGGGAGCTGCAATTAAGGAAAAGTTAGAAATGAACTTTCTCCAATATTGTGCTGCTCCTAAGAAGCTCCTAACTTTTGTAGCAAATTTGGGTTTAGGCCAGTTTACAGTGACTGCCACCTTAGAGGGATCTATCTTCAATTCACCACCCCCTACTATATGTCCCAAATAATTCAAAGATGTTTTGCCAAATTCACATTTTGAGAGTTTAACATAAAGTTTTTCTCTTTTCAAAACATCTAGTGTCTGCTTAACATGCTTTAAATGTTCTTCCCATGTTTTTCTAAATATCAGAATGTCGTCCAGATATACAATAACAAAATCATCAAGAAACTATCTGAGTACGTCATTCATTATTCTCATGAAAGTAGCAGGAGCATTAGTTAAGCCAAAAGGCATAACCAACCACTCATACAATCCCTGCTTTGTTTTGAAAGCATTCTTCCATGCATCTTTTTTTGCAACTCTGACCTAATGATATCCACTATGAAAGTCTAACTTGGAAAAATAAACAGTGTCTTTCAATTGATCTAATAGATCATCTATGCGAGGAAGGGGATAACGATTTTTTGATTGTTATATTATTCAGTGCTTGGTAATCAATGCACATTCTCCATGAGCCATCTTTCTTTCTCACCAAAACAATTGGAGATCCACATGGTGATGTGCTAGGTCTGATGAACCTCTTCTTGAGCAACTCCTGCACCTGCTTCTTGATTTTTTCATTCTCTAAAGTGGACAACCTGGACATTCCAATGTTAGGCAATGGAGCATCTTGCTGCAAATTATTTTCATGCACTATTTCCTTTTTGGGTGGCAGACCTTTAGGTTCTTGAAACAAGATATCATATTCTGAAACAACTTTTTCTAAATCAGCTTGCTGTTTAGCATCACAACCCTCAAATACATTGGTTTTATCAGGTTTCTTTTCCTTTACAACCATCATTAAAAATTGTTTGCATGAATTTATCATTCGTTTCATCAGCCCTGAGTTTATGAGAGTGTAATTATTCTTGAGCTTATGAGCTCTTACAAAGTATTTGATTCCATATTTAACGAGTAGGTACTTGTTCTCAGCTCTATAGAAAATAGTTTTTCTGTCATACAAGTAAGGACATCCTAAAACAATTCCACATATATCCAAAGGAATTATGTCTAACTCAACCTCATCTACAAATGCTGACCCAAAAGAAAACTTGAGTTTGCATTGTCTAGTCACTTGTAGTTGTGCTTTATCACTTAACCATCCTAATGGGTATGGTTTCTCTCATTTTCTTCATAAATAGTATATTGTGCAGAATTACTAGTAGATGCTTCAAAATTCTTACCTTTTATACCTGTGGCTGCAATGGTTGTTTCATCTCCTGATTCTGATCCCAAATCTTTCTTAATAGCTGCAAAAGTCTTCTTCTTCTTGCCCTCGAACTTCTTAGGTTTCAGCTTCGGATGCAGAATCCAATAGTGCTCATCATCATGCCTATCCTTCTTACAGTGAGTGCATGAAGACTTTCTCTTCTGTGTAGTATTAGCCTTCCTTGCTTTCCATTTCTGTTTTCTTTTCTCCTTATTCTTGCTTGCAGTGGGTTGGGATGATCCCCCAACTTTTGTGTTTCCATTCTTTCCTCTAGCTTCTAGATGTGTAGCTTGAACAGATACCTCATCTATACTAGTGGGATTAAACATGAGGATAGTGTGCCTCATGTAGCTGTGTAGACCACTGATGTACTTCAACAGAGTCTCAGGTGAGTCTAATGAGATTCCTAGAATCAATGCTTTCTTCCTAAATTCTTGGGTGTAACCTTGTACACTTTTCCCTTTCAACTGACAAAGAGTTTTCCAGCTCATCATGGCTTGCTGCATGTAGGCCAGTGGATAGAACTGCTTTTTGATTGTAGAAACAAATTCACTCCAGACAGAAAGAGTCTTACCATGTCTCTTCATGTCAGCTTGGGTCTTGCCTTCCCACCAAACCAAGGCAGTGCCTCCAAGGTGTAGGCTGGCCAGCTAAATCTTGCTCTTGTCTGAATCAATACTCTGCACTCTGCAATAAACATCAATTTTTCTGATCCAATTGTCCAACTTTTCTGCATTCAACTCTCCATCATATATTGGTAAATCAAATTTAACATCTAGTTTAATCAAAGATGTCTTCTTTTTATGTTCAGGGCTATTAGGAGGTGTGAGTCTTTCCCTTTTCCTTTTGAGTGGTCATGGAGGAAATACTCTTCTTCTCTTTTATCTTGTTTAGAGCCTGATGAGTCTTCATCCTTATTTTTTCTAAAATCCTTATACATTTCCTCTACCATGGACCTTATGGCTAGGAAACTATCTATAAATTGAGTGTCTGGCCCCACAAAACCTTCCTCTGACATTTTCTTCTGAGGATAGAATCTTCCAATCTTAGGATTAGTTTTGACCAACTCTCCTTCTCCTAATTTGAGCTTTGATCTAGTTAGCATTCAACAACTAAATCCAGCACAAGCTTGTCTAACCTTACAACCTATAGCTCTGATACCACTTGATCTGAAAATCACTTATGTATGATCTCAGTTAATTAATACATGTATTAAAGACTCATGTGATGGTGTGTGTGTCTATTATCTTAGGCAAATGATCGATAAGATTGCAAAATAAACAGACACTAGAAAATAGTAAGAGAAACACAACAAGAAAATGCAAAACACAACAATTTAATAAGGAGTCCACCCAATCCTCCTAGGCTACGTCTCCTGGTCCAGCTTTCAGTGGTGGCCTTCTTTTATTGTGTTTTAAGCAGAGTTTTTACAATGAGGAGCTCAATTGAGTCTCCTGTAGTAGATGATGCTTAGTAGGGTGGTACTTGGGTTCCCCAAGACACTAGAGTACACAGACTCCCCCTTACCAAGTCTCGATCTCAATTGGTCTTAATGGGATGAGTCCAATTTGGTACTCAGTTACCGACCGATATCCTCACAGGGATTTGCTTAAACCTCTCAAGCCTTCTCGGTTCTGTCTGCTCGATGCTGCCTTAGCTTTGCAGGTCAGCTTGACTTCTGCTTCTTGCTCTATTCCATGTCTTCTGTCTTTCTGTCTCTTCTATCCTCCTTGTCTATTCTCTGTCTGTTCATGGCTTAAAGCCAATCCATCCCTTGACTGTTCACTTCCTCTCCCATCCCTTCGGTTCGCCTGCCTCTGTTCGCTTGGAATTCCCTGCTTCTGTGTCATCGCCACTGTGTAACGTTTCACAGGAGGTGGCCACTTGTCCTCTCACGAATTGAGCGCCAGCTCTTCCTCGAACGGTTCGTTATTTCGGTTACTTTGTGAAATGATTCATTCGCCAGCTCAATGGTCAAATTGGACTTCAAACTTTTATATGCCTTAGCTTATTCTCCCCTCCAAATCTGGTTTCCCATCGGGTGCAGTCTCCATCGTTAGGTTTGGGGCCTCTAGATCCTATGGTTATCGCTCTTATCACGCGGTTGACTTGCTCGAATGTTAGCCCCCGATGAGAGAGGTTTTTCTCTCATCCACCAAACACGCGTCATTCAACGTATGGAATCGCTTGGTTTGCTGACAAATCCGCTTACCACCCGAAATGCCTCTGATATTCCGCCGGTTTTGGAGCGCGGGACCCACCTTTTGTTTTAGAACTTTTCCCACGGTTTTCCAGTTTCCCTTATGACCGTGTGCTTGGGGCTTTTCCTTCTCGATGGTTTTTGCTCAGCGATGCGCGATTGCACTAATCGTGCATCAAAAACAACCTCTGTTTCTGGGTTTGAGCCTCCTGAATGCCATTTTTATGCCATGCATGGTCCCCATGGGCCAATGGTCAGCGCGCTTTGACCGAAGGTCCTCGTTGCTCCGCGCTGTCTGCAATTTTCCATTATACAGAGGTTATTTCTGATAGCTCGTTGTCTACAAGATTTTGAAGTCTGTCATGTTTTGAACAATCATAGAACTCTAATAATTTATATGGATCCAATTCGAATCACATGGGCACAACAATATAATAAGGGGGTTGCACTAATAAAAATAAGGGGTTACACTAGTACTATAGGGACCTAACAATATTTCACAAGAAATACAAAATATATTTCCTTGAAGTGCACAAGTGCAGAACAAGCTTTCATTGTGATTCTTCTACACACACACACACACACATATATATCCACAAGCCGCATAATGAAAGCTTCCTTCTTCTATATGTTGCAGTGAAATTGATGTATTAATTTTGTGGGGACTTAAATTTGTGGGCACAAACTTTAACAATTTCAACAATCAAAGGTAGAAATGAAGCTCAAGAAATCAATAAGAATTACAATTGGAGCCTTTGGCATCGACCAATACTTGGTGCATATAAGTTTAATTGAGTTAAATTCATTGCGTGTATATGTGTGTGAGCAGAGCTACAGAGAAGGATTTCATTATGCTTCTTCCGCAATCTGAAAGCTTCTACCATCGTAAATGACGCTAACTTGTATTTTCGTATCTAAAACTTCATATTGTCAAGTTAATTTGTACATTAGTGTGGTAATTTTCATGTAGTTTGTCTCACACTAAATACATCTCACTATACTTGGATTCCATAGATTGGAAACTCATTCAATCCTAGACCTATTTGGCTTTCTTCAAATATTACTCACAAGTCAATGCCATAATTGCTTTACATCAACCTGGACTCGTTTACCCTTCCAGGATGGTAATTTCTCACAATTTTTTCCTCAAAGAAATTGATCGCCAATTACAAATCATTTCTAAACATATGTGTTACTTTTCTATGCTATGGGATATACGTATTCCTTTCTGAAATTTGATGGGAACGCATCCAAACATGCCCATTTTAATAAGCTTATTGAATTATATGTTGATATCGATTCATTTTATTTGATATTAGATTGATAATTTTACGATAGAAAATAAATACAAATTACTTGTGATCATGACAATTAGCTTAGAAATTGTTAATAATAATTGTAAATGGAAAATTGTGCAAAGGCAATCAAAATAAATATTATGCGGAGATGTGCTCAACTACCTCTACCACAAATTGACTTGATGGTTGAGTTGGTCTCCGCCACTATGTTGATGTCGATTTGTTTTATTTGATATTAGACTGCAAAAAAGGTTGAACAAATTCATAAGAGACATCAATTTATGATATAAAATACATATGAGTTACTTGCAATCATGAAAATTAGCTTAGACACAGTTAGTAATAATTGTAAATAGAAAATTGTGAATTGACAAATGAAAATAATATTATGCAGAGATGTGCTCAACTACCTCTACCATGAATCAATTTATGACTGAGCTATTCCCCACCAATATGTTGATGTTGATTCATTTTATTTGACACTGGATTGATAAAAAAGCTTAACCAAATTTGACTTACGAATGACCTGACATGCGTTTTGAAGACTATGATGCAAAGCTGACTATTACAATATGTTCAAGCCGACTGCACAGAACATGGAGAAAATTATTTCTTTCGAAATATTTTGTGCCTCCACCCAAATTCCCCACACATTTCTTCTGCACACTTCCCTCTTGTACAACACTACATATTAATCAATTAGCTATCCATCATATACACTGTATCCAAAACCCAAATCCTTGAACATATACAAGAATTGACTCTGATCATAATACAAAATACTGAACAAAAAGATATCACGATACACTAAAGTATTCTTTGACTAATGCGACCAACCATGAATTACTAGTTTATTCCAGTAGCTTTATGTTCAATGCATTGATGTTAGTTTATTTTGGTAACAAAAATTCTAAGATTGCACACACAGGAAAATTTATAAATTTCCATGCAAAGAGAATAAAAATTACAATTCATTCGGAAAAAAAAACCTTAGAAACACAGAGTTTTCTCCAATCATTAGAAATTGATTCACTCACTTATTCGTGAATAATACTTTGTCTTCGCTCAAAATTACACAATATACTATCGTCCTGCTCGACGCTACTTACCCCTAAATAAAGTTTAGTTGTAAAATTAATCTCATTTAAAAAGAATTCATGAATATACAGAAAAAGTGTTGTGTGAAATGGAAGTGTGCAAAAGAATCTTGTGAACCCATACTCACCTCTAAATAATTATATGGGAAAAGTATTATGTGAAATGGAAGTCTGTGAAATAAACTAACAAAAGTTGAAAAAATAACCCCATTTAAAAAATAATTCATGAATGTAGGGGAAACGTGTCACGCAAAATGCAACTATGTGGAAATTTTCCTTCTGCATACTTATTCCACACAACTCCCTTCCAAACAACAATACATCTTAATCAATTAATTCGCAGTTTGCATGCATCAATATGCACTTCTGCACATTCTAAAAAGCACTCTTGCATATCTCACGTATTCCATTATTGTAACAAGGAAGAGGCTCTGCATTCGATAAAATGTAACAAAAAATAAGCTTAAATCATGTCATATGCTTCAAGATTTAAAAATACTCAAAATATACAAAAGAAAAAACCACGATTTTTGAATTGTCGTCTATCTTTTGCATTCTTGATTTCTTGCAAAGATCACATAAATCACATCTTGATTTCCAATTGAGCTTGAATGAAATTTCCAATATGTATTAGCTATCGATAACAAGGAACATCGTAGTCATGAAATGCCACTTTTTGAACCCTAATTTGTTATCAATAGTGAATTAATACTATATCCCAAATTCATCATGTTCAGATTTCATACTTTTCATACAATAGTTAGACATGTTATTTAGACATAATTGAAAGTCAACGATGTGATCCTATGTGACGCCATCTTGAAGATAAAAAGTTATGTAAGGCAACAAAAGCTTTGTTATGAACATACTATATGCAAGAAATAATAGGCTACATCTTGATACTAGTAAGAACACATATTACGAGAATACATAAAGAACAACAAAATATTGGGAAGGAATTCCAACCAAGGTTCTATTATACTTTGAGTATATTTATACATAGATGATATAGTTGGAGCGATTGTGCCCACTCTCAACCAACCTTCATTTATTTTACCTTACACATTTACTAAGGATTATTGACATTTACATGATACATGATATATGATGAAAACATAGGTCTAAGAGACCCCTCCACATCTACCCCACCATCAATGCCATGCTCATCTCGAGCAAGGATGGAAACAAATTCTTGGATCCCGAGAAAAGATATTTTGAGTTTTCCCCTTGGAGGGGTTTGGCCCTAGCTTGGAGCCTAATTTTAGTGTCCATTGTTTTTACTATTTTGTTCTTGATAATTATTTGATGAGAAGATCTATTAATTAAACACAAGAAGATAAATAAATTTCACAAGAAATTATTAAGGTTAAAGGAGAAATTGAATTAATAGTTTCCCTACTGTATTCTCCAACATGGTATCAAATCTAAGATGAATAAGAGAAGGAAGTTGGAAGATCATATTTAAGGGTTTTGTCAAGGGGAATCATTTGTAGAAGGACACAAGGAAAGAATAAGAAGACCCATTGATAAATATTTCATTAAATAAGACCTCATGATTAAGCCCCCAATGAAGGAAGGAAGGACAAATATTTATTGAATATTCTCTAGTGCATCATCTTGAAGAAGAGGAAGAATCAAGGAATCTTTGTATCATTTTTCACTCTTTGAAGATGTTTGAAGGCACCGTTGTTGAAGGCATTCTAGAAATTATCATGTTGGGTTGTGTTATATTCTTTCCATGACTAACTCACATAGTTAACCAGGGGGTTAGAGGGGGGTTGCGGAGCCCCCCCTTCATTGCGCTGATTGCGCAGTAGGGGGGTCACGGGGGGGTGGTAGCCCCCCTTGTCTGGGGGGTTTGAGGGGGGTGGGTAGCCCCCCTCTACGGGGTTTGGGGAAGCGGCCCGGGGAATTTTTTTTTGGACCCTATATTAGGTTGGGAAAACCTACCTATGGTTTTGTGCATGGTTTTTGCACATGGTTTTGGACGCGATGGTTTTCGGTCCATGGTTTTGGACGTGATGGTTTTCGGTCCATGGTATTGGATGCTTCGGCATGTATAAATATGTATTGTAACATTAAAAATAACATAATGAAAAATCAATCTAGTAGTCCCGGTTTTGGGATCCAGGGGAAAATCTCTGTGTATATGTGTTATTCCCTCGCATTGTTTATTTTTTGTGTTTTAGAATTCGTATGCAGGTAATTTTTGTACGGGGTTAAAACCTACATTTGGTATCAGAGATGTTTTGGCTTCAAGGGGACACCTTTGTTGCTGAGGGGTGTCGCTCGGGCTTGTGGTAGACCCTATTCAGTGGGAGATCTACGGGATTAATTCTAGTGGTGAAAGAAGATGGCGAGCAGTGGAAAGATAGAGATCAAGAAATTTAATGGTCCGAGTTTTGAGTTGTGGAAACTCAAGATGGAGGATCTATTGGTGGATAAAGATCAGTGGATCGTAGTAGATCTGGGTACTAAACCAACAAGAGTGCCTGATGAAGAATGGAAGAAGTTGGATCGAAAGGAAAAGAGCACAATGCAATTGTGTGTCTCGGATTCAGTATTGCTGAATGTGTCAGGAGAACCTATGGACTTTGTACCAATCTAAGTCTTTGGTGAATAAACTATTCCTATGGAAAAAGCTGTATAACCTAAGGAGGAAAGATGGAGACTCGGTAACAGAGCATCTGAATGCATTTAATATTGTGGTATGTAAGTTATTATCTGTTGATATTAAAATTTTAGATGAAGATAAGTGCATCAGTTTGTTGTGTTTTCTACTAGATTTGTGGGATAGTGTGGTTATTACAATAGGTAGCAATGCAACTTCCTTGTAGTTTGATGAAATAGTCTCATCCTTGCTGATGGAGGAGATGAGATGGAAAAATGTGGACAGCTAAAATGGTGATGCCTTGTCTATACGAGGATGGTCCTAGAATAGAAACAAAAATAGGTCATCGAGTGGGAGATCTAAATCTAGAGGGAGATCTAAATCTCCATGAAAACCTATAAAGGTAGTTTGCTAGAAATGTAGAAAGGAAGGGCACTACAAAAGGGACTATAAATCTAAAGCTCCTGATAAAGGAAAGAGATCTGATGATGCTCCTTTTGCAGAGGTGAAAACCACCTCAGATGAAGGTGGGGATGTGTAATTGGATTCTTCAAGTACGCATGTAGATCATGAGGCATGGTTGATTGACTTAGGTGCGTCCTTTCACTTCACTCCCCATAGAGAGTGGTTCTGTGAGTATGAGAAATACGATAGTGGCAATGCCTTCTTAGGGGATGATAGGAAGGCTAGATCATTGGTCACGGAAAAGTAAAGTTGAAGTTGCAAGGTGGAAGGGTTAGAACACTTTCGGGTGTTCTCCATTGGCCAGAAATCTAATTTCTGTAAGCAAGCTAGATGTTGTAGGTGTAAAAACATTGTTCTTGAAGGATACCTGCAAGATGGTTCGGGGTTCATTGGTATTGATCTGGGGAGTTCGGATTGGAACTCTGTACAAGCTACAAGGTAGCACTGTTGTTGATGGGTACAATAGTTCTGTGGTTCCTGAGAGTGGAGCAGAAAATTTAATGGTCTATGGAGAGAAGACCATGCTGTGGCATCAAAGGCTTGGACATATTAGAGAGAAGGGCCTTTGAATACTTCATGGTAAAGCTATGGTAGAAGTTATGAGTAATATCTCTCTGGATTTTGATTTCTGTGAAAATTGTGTATATGGGAAGCGAAATCGAGTAAGTTTCCCCTCTAGTGGTAAGAGGGTGAAACAAATATTAGAGCTTGTGCATAGTGATGTGTTTGGACCTGTGAAGGTTCCATCACTATGTAAGTCTGTGTACTATGTATCATTTATAGATGACTTCTCAAGGAATACATGGATATATTTCCTTAAGAATAAATTTGAAGTCTTTGACAGGTTTAAAGAATTTAAGGCTCTGGTGGAAAACCAGACACAGAAGAAGATAAAGGTGTTGAGGAAAGATAATGGTGGAGAGTTTTGCAGTAAGGAATTTGAAGAATTCGGTAAGAAGTGTGGTATAACATGACATAAGACTACTCCATATACACCTGAGCAAAATGGAGTTGCAAAAAGAATGAACAAGACGTTGATGGAAAGGGCAAGAAGCATGCTTAGTGGTGTCGGGTTAGGACAAGAATTCTGGGCAGAGGTGGTGGAGAAAACATGTTACCTGGTCAACAAATCACCTTCATTAGCGTTGGAGGATAAGACTCCACAAGAGGTATGGACTGGTAAGAAACCCTCTCTTTCACATTTGAGGATATTTGGATGTGATGCATATGTACATGTTCCAAAGGAAAAAAGAACCAAGTTGGATAGTAAATCTAAAAAGTGCATCTTTATTGGGTATAAGGATGGTTTAAAGGGTTATAAGCTTTGGAACCCAGTAACAAGGAAGGTTGTGTACAACCAAGATGTGGTGTTAAGAGAGGTGAAAGATGTTATTAAAGATGAAATCCCATCAAAGGAATTTGAGAAGATAGAGTTTGAGCTAAAGGATGAAGAATAAGACTCTACAACAGAGGAGGAATCATAAGATGAAGAGCCACAAACTTCGGGTGTGAGAAGATCAGTTCGAGAAAGAAGGCAACCAAAAAGGTATATTCCATCCGCTTTCTATTCAAATTTTGCTTTATCTATTACTGATGATGATCCCATAACTGTGAAGGAAGTAGTAGATTCAGAGGATGGAAAACTCTGGAAAGAGGCCATGGTTGATGAAATGGCATCTTTGCACAAAAATGAGGCTTGGGATCTGGTGGAGTTGTCAGCTAGAAGGAAACCCATTGGTAGCAAATGGGTGTTCAAGAAGAAGACAAATGCAGAAGGAAAGGTGGAGAAATAAAAAGCTCAGTTGGTAGCAAAAGGTTATTCCCAGGTGTCGGGAATTGATTTTGGTGATATTTTTTCTCCTATTGCCAAGGTAGCTTCTATTAGATTACTTCTATCCATTGCTGCTGCTTTTGATTTTGAGGCAGAACAGATGGATGTGAAGACAACATTTCTTCACGGGGATCTGGAAGAGGAGATCTACATGAAGAAACCTGAAGGTTTTGTGGTGAAGGGTAAGAAAGAACTGGTATGCAAGTTAAAGAAGTCTCTGTATGGGTTAAAACAATCACGAAGGATGTGGTATAAGAAATTTGATACATTTATACGGGGACTTGGCTTCACCAGAAGCAAAGCAGATCACTGTGTGTATTTTAAATTAATTGGTGATCGTGTTATTTATCTGGTCTTGTATGTGGATGATATGTTGCTGGTTAGAAATGACAAAGAAATTATCCAGGATTTGAAGACCCAATTTTCCTCCAAATTCGACATGAAAGATCTTGGTGCTGCAAACTATATTTTGGGCATGGAAATTAAAAGAGATCAGGCAAAGAGGAAGCTCTGGTTAAACCAGAGGAAGTATGTCGAGACAATACTGAAAAGGTTTAATATGCAGGATAGTCAACTGATGAAGGTTCCTATTCCTGTAGGTGTGAAGTTATCTGCTGAACAGTGTCCCAAGACACAAGAAGAGGAAGAGGACATATCTCGTGTTCCATATGCAAGTGCAATTGGTAGCTTGATGTATGCAATGGTCTGTACTAGATCAGAAATTGCACATGCAGTGGGAGTATTGAGTAGGTTTATGTAAAAACTAGGAAAGGAGCATTGGATATCGTTGAATCGGGTTTTTAGGTATTTGCGTGGCACTAGTGATTATGGTTTGTGCTACCAAGGAAGACCAGGAATAAACATAGTGTTGGATATTCATGGCTTTGTTGATGCAGATTGGGCTGGAGATCTGGAACAGAGAAGATCTACAAGTGGGTATGTGTTTAACCTATTTGGAGGTGCAGTCAGTTGGATGAGTAAGAAACAATCTGTAGTGGTACTATCAACTACAGAGGCAGAATACATGGCAGCCACTCATGCAAGCAAGGAAGCAGTTTGGTTGCAAAGATTGTGTTCAAGTATGGGGTTAGTACAGGGAGCTATAAGGATAGACTGTGACAGCCAAAGTGCAATTTTCTTGGTAAAGAACCTTGCTTGTCATTCAATGACAAAACACATTGATGTTCAGTATCACTTTGTGAGGGATATGATAGAAGAAAAAAAAGTGTTGCTCGTAAAGGTGGACACTTTGAAGAATACTGTAGATGCATTGACAAAATTTGTGAGCTCTGAGAAGTTATCTTGGTGTAAAGAAACAATGGGCATGGCAGGGCTGGATAAATGACTAAGCTCTCTTGTGGCCCCCTGTGGAAAGAAAACAACAAGTGGGATAATGTTGGGTTGTGTTATATTCTTTCCATGACTAGCCCATGTAGTTAACCAGGGGGTTAGAGGGGGGGCGGAGCCCCCCCTTTGTTGTGCCGATTGCGGAGTGGGGGGTGGTAGCCCCCCTTGTCTGGGGGGTTTGGGGGGGAGGCAGGTAGCCCCACTCTATGGGGTTCGAGGTAGCACCCGAGGAATTTTATTTTTTGGACCCTATATTAGGTTGGGCGGACCTACCTATGGTTTTGTGCATGGTTTTCACACATGGTTTTGGACGCGATGGTTTTTGGTCCATGGTATTGGATGCTTCGACTTGTATAAATATGTATTGTAACATTGAAAGGAACATAATGAAAAATCAATCTGGTAGTCCCGGTTTTGGGATCCAGGGGAAAATCTCTGTGTATATGTGTTTTATGTGTTATTCTCTCGCACTGTTTATTTTCTGTGTTTTAGAATTCGTATGCAGGTAATTTCTGTATGGGGTTAAAACCTACATATCATTATAGGGAATCATTGAAGTCTCCTTGAAGATATTGAAACATCAAGATATATGGAGACATCATCAAGGAGGTCCCTTGAAAAGTAAGTGTTATATTGTCTTCTATGTCTCAATCTACAAATCGTATGGCTATATTTTGCAAGGAAATCAACAAGGTAATTTCATCAACAAATTTCTTATCATGGAAGAAGAGGATTGACCTGGAACTCACAGAAAATGAAGTAATGGAATATGTTCTTAGTGAAGTTGTTGAACCAAGCAAAGAAAAGACTCGAGAATTAGCAAAATACAAGAAGGGAGTGGTAAGAGCACAAAGGATTATTGTTTAAATCATTAAAGATCTTGTTCCCTTTATTGCTGATCTAAAGACATCCAAAGCTATGCATGATAAGTTGGTAAAGTTGTAATCCATAAGTACATCAGGTCAAAATATTTCCTTGAGGAATCAACTATATAGAATAAGGAATTCAAAGGATGAAGACATAGCCACCTATCTAATGAAGATATCACAAATAAAATATCAATTCCAAGGGCTTGGGGAAATTGTATCTAACTCTAAAATAACCATTTGTGTATTAAATGCTTTGCACATGATTGGAGCAGTTTTGTAACTAGTATCTACTCAAATAAGGATACTACTCCTTTTTATGAGTTGTGGGCTCAATGTGAGTCGTGGGCTCAATGTATCTTGGAAGAATCAAGGATTAAGGAAAAATATGACATTGAATCAAATGAAAGGTCTCAAGACTTTATTGCAAGGATCAAGAAGTTGAAGAAAGTGAAGTTTGTAAAGTCCAAGAAGAAGCCAAATATGTCCAAGATTCAATGCTTTGGATGCAATGAGTATGGGAACTTTAAGAGGGATGGTCCAAACAAGAAAAACAACAAAAAAAAAGGAAAGAAGTGAAGCTCACATAGCTAAAGAAAATGGAAAACTTGAGAAGAAGCTTAAAGGAGAAGATCCCAAGGATCTTTATTATTGAAGGAAGCCCCATCCCTACCAGGTTCTTTATACTATTTTTAGTTCTTTTATTAAGTATAAATTAGAGCAACATGCATTGTTGGATACTCTAGAAGAGTCTTAGTTTTTGTAAAAGCATGGAATCACATAAAGAAGCATATGATAGTAAAATAATTAAAGTCTATGCGATTATGTTGCTTTGTTAGGAATCATATAACTTTCGAGAATGAGAAGATTGGGACTATAGTGCATATTATAGTTCATCGAAGCATTTTCTAAACATCTTGTTAGGGGTAGTCATTTTACGAAGAAGGATCATCAAGATCCTATAAGAACCATCACTTTGGAAGTTTCTTGGAAAGAGAATTATGACATCACTAGTATATATTCCATATAGTATGGAAACAATACTCTTGAAGGATGAAGGAATGCAGATGGTCTAGTTTTAGTGTGAAGGGAATAATAAAAATGTTTCTACTCTTTATCCTATCTTTGACAAGTACAAGATGCAGGCTCATTCAAGAAAATATGGGTAGATGGTTGTACAGAAGCAAAGGTATGCATAGTATAAGTAACTCTTCTCCAGGGTAACGTTCATATCTACAAGAATCTTGCAGAAAGAATTGGATATAAAAATGTGCTCGATAAGTCTTTCATATGGTTGCATGATGCTTGAAAGAAGAATTTTGACATTCTTTGGAATGGACGAAGATCAAGACTCTCTCACAAGATTGTATGGAATAAATATAACAATGTTTATAACCATCAAGTATAGTCCTTGAAAGAAAGAAAGGGAGTTAATAGTGACAACTCCAAGGAAGATATTCTAGCTTGGAGTTGACGGTGTTGGATGCTGACAACAGGGAAGGGGGTCTCGCTGATATGAAGTCCCAATTAGACATGACATCATTTGGAGTAGGAGCACCAACCGGAAATACAATCGATTTCCATAATTATGATCTCAAATATGTGACTTGGCTGCAATAAACACATAAGAAGACATACACATAACTTTGGTGACAACAAGTGAGCGAACTTTGTGTAATATCAATTGTAATGCATAAGAGGTTCCTTCATGCATAAGGAAAGAGCATGAGCCTCTAGAATAAAACTAGTAGTACTATCCTAAAAGAGACACACACACATATGAAATAATCATTGATTAACCTAGAAATTAGTTCATAATATAATAATGATCACGAAATCAAGTACAACACACATTGACCAGGATATATACTAAAGCTAAAAAAATAGTTCATTAACCTTAGCTTAAATGAAATAAAATATACCATAAAGATTTATAGAATAGTCTTACAACATCCATCATACATGAATACAAGTGTGTTGGCTCTGAGAGCTTATGATAATTAGGTGAAATTTTGAAGGATACAATACAATGATATGACAGTAGCCCCAATAGTGGAACGTGAAGCTACCACTTGCTTCTCCAAATAAAGATACTCACTCCTATGCTAGACTAGAGAAGCCAAGGATACCAATATCAAGTTCCAATCCTTTTGCTTAAGTTGTGAGAGTTTATTTATCACAAATGAGGTGACCTTTAGCCTCCTCTTACGACCTTTGAGCTTCCTCATGACTATTGAGATTCTTTTTTCTTTATTCTAGCTAATAGTTCCTCTTGAACTTCCACTTATATTTACATTTCTTATTATTATCTAAATACAAAATCACATAAGACAAAATGTGGCTAGAGCCTAATAGGACAAAACTTTATACATTATGCTTGAGTTTGAGGAAATAATATCTCAACAACTTCTACTTGTAGAATAGTGGTACCAAGCCTTGTATTTTTCTGTTGTTCCCTCAAACTTTGATGGAAGATATAGCTTCTGTCCGACTCTTTCCTCCATTGCATCTAGATAGATAGATTTGGAACTAGTTTGAACATTATTCCATAATAAGAACAACTTCATATTTAACTTGGCAGGTTCAGTTACAAATTGTTGAATGTTCAGACTTGTAATATCTAAATAATTTTTGTTGGACATATACCTTAGATTATTTAAGAATTTTCAATTTCTTTCCTAGAAACATTTTTTCCCTTAGTTTACACAAATGCTACAACATAAGGAATCTTTTGGAATCTTATCAAGGCATCCAAACTATGATACTATCAAGAATAAGTAGTTATGATGTTGGCCACATAAATGTTGAGTTGTTTATTTTCCTTGTACAAGCATTCTGACCTCAACCCTTTCTAATTTTGCTTCCTACCTTATTTTGCTAGCCAACTGTGATGGTGCATTTATGTAGTTAGTTCCCTTTCCTGTATCACATCGACGGTTGCATAAACTATCCTTAGAACTTGACGTTTTCCTGCGATCGCTTTTGCATTGCATGCAAGGGCATTACCGCCTTATGAAGAGTGATCATTTCCTCATACAACTGTCTCATAGTGTCTCCCAAGGATTGGATTTCGTCAAAGATTTTTTCTCGTAGCTCCCTCAAGTTAGAATTAGTGGAAGACAACCTTTGATTCTTAGCGATGAGATGATTGAATTTTTGCCTAATAGAAGCTAGATCCTTTGCCAATTGCTTATTTTCTTCCATCATGAAATCAATGTTTACTTTCGTTGCTTATGAAAGGGCTTCATTTTTTGCTACGATTGTTCTTAGATTCTTCTTGGTAATGCACACAATTATCCTCTTTGTGTGGATAGAAACGAGATGAACCAAGTTGTTAAGAAAATACTTCTGCCTTTCCTGCAGTATTATGTTCTTTAATTGATCAAAGGCAAGGTTGGAAATATCCATGACCATATCATCATATGGAGGAGATATTCCATTTCACTAAATTGGATGTGGCCACCAATAAGGGGAGGTGAAGGTTGATTGTTGGTCTATTCTACAATAAGCACAATAATAACCACTTGGTTATCTTCTTCTCATTCAATCTCCATATCTTGGGCGTATATTTGCTCCTCTATTTTTCTGACAAAACCGTCATCATGCTTCTATTTTCTTGCTTCATCCTCTAATTTCTTATGTTGCTCTTCTTCCTCAAAATATTTATTTTTTCTTCCCCTTGACTTTGTCTTTCCCATATTTCATCCTGATGTTTCCTTTTGGATTCTACTTCTTCTTTCTTTCTTAGCTCTTCTTGTTTTCGCATATCTTCTCTTTCTTTCCTTTCCTATTCTTTTATCTGCATCCATTCCTCTTCTTGTCTCTACTCCTACTTCTATCTCTCTTATTCTTCCTGCTTATTTTTCCTTGATTCTTCTAACTCCTTTCTCCTCTTTTCTATTTCAATTATCGCTCTAAGAATAATGGGATCTACTTTGTACTTGGGACTCCTTTCCACTCTAAGATTGTGCACAACTTTCCTCTTATACTTGGAAATTCTAATGAACGTGGGAACTTCTTGTTGATTCCCTTCCTAGACAATATCCTACTCATGAACTGCATTGGAAAGGCCTGCCTCATTGCCTGGTGCTTGTGCTCGAGAGGCATTGTAACAATTCTTTATATTTTCTTCCTCCTTCTAGAAATAAGACTGATAAGGCTAGGAAAACTGAAACTTAACACAATGTCTTTTACACACTCCTCAAGGATCATATTTGTGGAAGCTCATCTCACCAAACTTAAGGATGATATGCTCCTCATCTTCTACTTCTGTAGCCTTTAAGCTATTGAGCACATAGGATCCCACTTGTAGAGGAAAGGAAGGTCGAGGTGCCTTCTTCTTCTTCTGTGACAGTTGAGATAGTCCTGTGATAAGATGATAACCAACCTCCTGCATGACCATTTTATTTGTCACATACCTTGGAAAAATAGATGGAGGTTTCTAAGAACCGAACACTCTAAGGTATGTGCCTTGAGGAGAGGAAAACCAATATGCTATCTCCACAACTACTCTCCTAACCTCACAGGACATGCACAAGGCTTCTTCCTCAAAGATCATATGATATAAAACCATGAAGAAGTGCCCAACAAGTTTATCATGCTGAAAATGCAGCAAGAAAGTCTCAATTTTGATTTTTCCTTATAATCAAATTCAAGAAATTTGAAATTCCACATCAGCAGACAACTTGGAGAAGTTAACTGAGGTGACATGGCTCTTGTCACTCAGTTAAGAACACTCAATTTGAGTTAATGAGTTGAAGTTCAATTTGCTTGTGTTGATTCCTAAAAAATAGGAGTCTAGCTCAGTTAATTTGAGTTAAGGGCATGAAGTTCAGTTGTATGTAGTGATTCCTAAATGTTAGGAGCCTAGGTTGAGTTAATTTCATTTGTAATAAGTTAATCTAGTTCTAATTGTTAATCGAGCTAGTTGGTGGCTAGTTAAGTAGTGGGACATCAGTCTAACTCAGAGATCATCTAGTTAACTAATCAATAAGCTAATAATTAGATCATGCATGCAAATAATACGAATTTCCCAATTATGGTGGAGTTTCCAAGGTAGTTAACCATCAGTTGTAAACTAGTTGAGTGTACATGTGTTGTATGAGGTCAGGTTATCAACCCTGAGGAATTGTGCAAGAATTTTGGAGGAAATTCCTAATTAATAGGGGCCTATTTACTTAGTAATTGTGCAAGCAAATAGGGACTCAAGCAGATGAAAAATTTGACTAAATATTGGTTAGAGCTTCGAAGTGAGCAGAGCGATAGGTTATGCACTTGTAGGTTGTGCTCAATTGAGAAAATAAATTGTAATACATCATTATTCATCAGTTTAATGGAAGAAGCAATTGGGGTTTTAAGTAGTTTTCTTTCCCTGGGAAAAATACTATTTGCATGTGTGTGATTTCTGATTACATGTCTGATATTTTTGTTCTAAATTGTGAATTAACATCCACAAAGATGTAGAGTAGGTTTGTGTCTTGTGATTTTGATTAAAACTTCATGAGAAATTGCAAATATACACCATAATTTATACATGGTATCAGAGAAGGATTCACATTAGAGAAGGAATTTCGAATTTGTTTCTTAGGAGGTTCAGATTTAGAGTTCAGTGCAGCATGACTTCTTTAGAGTTGATAAGATGGCCTTCAATGGACTAAGGCTAGAGTATGTCTTGGAAGGAACCTCTAATTTTGTTTCATGGAAGGATCACATGGAGGTGGTATTGTATGACAATGGGTTTCTAGAATACATCAAGACATATTTTGCAAAACCACAAGCATATGATGCCTAGAACCTTGTTCAGTGGAAGAAATATGTAGCCAAGGTGAGGATAATAATCTTGGAGGGAGTACAAGATCACATTATTTCAAATCTCCATGGAAAAGACACTTCGTTTGCAATGTGGAAAGCACTGATAGAATTGTTCAAGAACAATAGTGACCATAAGAAGCTGGAACTCAAAGATAAACTTCGAAGTATCAAGATGCAAAAGAATGACACTATTCCACAGTATCTGAGCATGTTCATGCAATGTCGTGATGAACTGGACAGGGCTGGTGTTACTGTCCCTAAATATGACTATCAAGATTCAACAAATGGGAGGGAGAAACTACTGAATTGGGAGTGATTATGGTCCAATTTGGTACAAGAAGAAATAAGGTAGAATACGAGAGATGGGCCCTCATCCAAATAAGAGAAAGAGAACTTTGATCTAGTCAGCAAAGGAATTAAGACCAAGGGAAATAAGTCCCAAGGTGAGGCTAAAGCTAGCCAAGAGGGAAAGAAGAAGGAGTCCACACAAAAGGTCTAGCAAGAAGGAGTCTGCAGTAGCAACAGCAGGTGAAGCTTTGGCTTCATAGTTTGAGCTAGATTTCACCTTTATCGCATGCATGGTAAGCACTGTGATGGAGAGTGTGTGGTACTTGGATTTGGGTTCCTTGTTCCACATGACTGGGTGTAGAGAATTTTTTAGTGACTTGGAGGAGAAAGATATCCAAATGAATATTTAGTTTGGAGAAAACTGAAGGTACAATGTGACTCGGATTGGTACAATCATCTTTCAGAGGGATTTAGGATCCCCTCTTAGACTCAAGGATGTCATGTTCATTCCAGGCCTAAAGAAAAATCTCATCTCTATTGAAATTTTGGAAGACTATGGTTATGATGTGATCTTCAGCAAAGGAAAGACATTCCCGAGACACATAGCCATGAGACAAGTGAAGCGGTTTAGGGTTCAATTCAAGAACCTGTATGCACTTAAGGTAGAAGATGCATGCACAAACTTGAAGAGCAAGGAAAATACTAGATATGTGGTAGTTGAGAGGGAGGATGTGAAACCTCTCAACATGCAGCCTCAGGAAGTTGTGGAGCAGCCACAAATGGAGAGGAAAAGAGGAGTAAGTGTGGAGACATCGACTAAAGAAAAGACCTCCAGTAAGGGGATAGTTCGGGCCAAGTGGAGAGAGTGATCATATGCAACTATACCTCTAGGAGTGAGGTGGAGCCATGTAGATCCTTAGTGCAAGAGTTGCAGAAATTTGGCTAGGGTCCATGGAGGCATTCTCCTCATGGATCATTACCTTACTATGCGGGCCCACAATATTCAATAGTAGGAGGATAAGTGTCAATCAGATACTGAGGAGTGCATAGGACTGTTGGAAGCTAAGCAGGAGGCTCAATAGTAGAGTCAGCAACAACACTGTTTTCGTAGTAGACAATAGTAGACATAGTTGATTCATTTTGTTTTTTTTATGCTTCTTAGTTGCAGTTGTTGCAGTAGGAACAACAATAATGATATGTGTTGCATGCAGTACATTCCACAATTGTATGATAGGGGTGTTTGATAATCCCTTTCTTTTTGATAGGGAGTGTTGAAAATGCAGCAATATTGTATCACTTTTCTATTTTTCCTTAATCAAATTGAGGAAATTCAAAATCCCACATTAGCAGACAACTTGGAGGAGTTAATTGAGGTGACATGGCTCTTCTTACTCAATTAGGAACACTCAATTCAAGTTAATGAGTTGAATTTCAGTTTTCTTGTGTTGATTCCTAAAAAAAAGAGTCTAGCTTAGTTAATTCGAGTAAGGGCATGAAGTTCAATTGTATGTAGTTATTCCTAAATTTTAGGATCCTAGGTTGAGTTAATTTCAGTTGTAATCAGTTAAACTAGTTCTAACTATTAATAAAACTAGTTGGTGGTCAGTTAAATAGTGGGACATCAGTCTAACTTAGATATCATCTAGTTAACTGATCAATAAACTAATAATTAGCTCATGCATGTAAATAATATGAGTTTCCTAGTTGTGGTGGAGTTTCCAAGGCAATTATAAACTAGTTGAGTGTATAAGTGTTGCATGAGGTCAAATGATCAACCCTGATGAATTGGAAAAGAATTTTGGAGGAAATTCCTATTTAATAGGAGCATATTCCTCAAGAATTGTGCAAGAAAATAGGGGTTCAAGTAGAGGAAAAATTTGACTAAGTCTGGGTCAGAGCTTCTCAGTGAGCAGAGAGATAGGTTATGCACTACAGGTTGTGCTAAGTTGAGAAAATCAATTGTAATACATTTCTATTCACCATATTAATGCATGTAGGCATTAGTATTTTTAGCAGTTTATTTACCCCAGGAAAAGTACTATTTGCATATGTGTGATTTCTTATTGCATGTTTGAGACTTTTGTTCTAAAATGTGAATCAACTTCCACATGGCAGTAGAGTAGGTTTGTGTCTTGTGATTTTGATTAAAAATTCATGAGCAGTTGCAAATCTACACCATAATTTCTACATATCATACACTCCTCTATAGTTGTACAATGAAAGCACTCTGTAATACACATTGATAGGGAGCTCTCTTGGGGTCCACCTCCATTTTAGACCTAGGAATTCATGGTGAGCACAAATACCATCGAGTAGGTAGAAAAGCAAGTAAAATTTTGGTTCCTTTCACATTGTTTAAATTAACATTCAGCTATTCGGATAATTTTTTTTCCAAATTGAATACTTCCCCTCTATGATGAGAGGATAAAGCGTGAATATCCAACCTTTGTTTAAGGATTCAATATTCTTTCGTCCATAGATCCTACAAAACATAGCCATCAAGTACTGGTAAACTGTTCTAAGAGACTTATCCTTGTAGGCACTATCAGGCTTCTGGAAAAACTTTGTTGGTTCCTACCATCATGACTTAATCATTTCTCTAGTGTTGAAATAACTCCAAGTTGCATAAAACTAGGAATCCAAGTGTTTCTCGAGCTTGGGTAAGTTGTAATATGAGTAAACGTCATGCAGATGGCACGAGGCAAGTTGCAACCCACTAACAATGTTGATCACCATGTTATTAGCATCTATACCTTGCAGTATCCATTTGATGGCATCGACATAAAGTAACACAAGATATCTACAAGAAACTTTATGGAACCTTGATCGCTTGATGTTCTCATAGACTTCCCTATCCTCTATATCTTATGCAAACTCCTCTTGGATTGAATACACCTTTGATGGTGAGCCATGTGACATTGTAATATTTGTCGATAAAGAATTGGGTGTCTGACAAGATAGGCACTCCTGTCAAGCTACTTTCCATGGCATCATCAATATTTCTTTCCATGACCTCATTTGATGATCCTTTCTTCGGAGGCATGGTGTTAGTAGATGATGAGAGGCTGATGCATCCTAGATCTACTGCAGTACCTGGTGGAAAAGATGCACTTATGGTGGTAACAAGTTAGTTCCGCGATAGATTAGCTACTTAAACAATCAATCACAAGAATAAGAAAACCAATAAGAAGAGGGATTACACAATGCTGGGCACAAGGAATGCATGGTGACCTCACTGGTCACTGGGAATGTGCACTGTGTAGCATCTAAGGAAGGATAGTGCAGTTCTTGACAGCAAGGGAGACTGACTGAGGATTGAGACTACACAATGTGTAGTTGATGCTGGAGAGAGGAATTGTATTACACACTGTGAAGTTGTAGAGGAAATGAAGGCCTCACTTTTGCTTGTGATTTTGCAGTGCACAACTAGAAGGCCTAGGGGTTATGCAGTGCAATTATAAAGGAAAGGAGGAGCCTCTACTAGTTGAGATTGCATAATGTGCAGTTGTGGAGGGAAGGAAGCTCCAACAAATGCGTAGTTTTCTTTGATGGAGGGAAAGTCTCGAGATATGCTGACTAAAGGGAGGAAGAATGTGGATAAGCCAAAGATTCATCCAAACAAGTCACTTTGAATGAGCAATAAAGATAATTAAAGGAAGAGGACATGCATGCATAAATACACCCAACAACAATAATTATTGGTAGGAAAAAAGACAAGGAATGTGAAGCAACATTAGAAAAGAAGCGAAACAGTAAAACAATAGTTGCAGAAGCTAATAATAGTTAAAATGAAACTTGTTATAAGAAAATAAAGACAAAAAGACATTTGAGAAATAAAAAGAAAGAAAAGCCAAAGAAAAAGCGGCAAAAAGCAAGAGTTGAGAAACTTACCCAGAAAACTCCAAAGGTAAGTGTGAGAATGAAATTTAGTATGGATTTCTTATTTAGATGAGCATTCATATGCACATGCCTAAAATAAAGGATCCATTCTTAGTTTAATAACACATTTTAGGTTATCAATTTAGAAACACATGCCACATTGCTAATTAGAAGATCACATGGTTATCCTCGAGAAGTTCGCACTTCCTATAATGCAGAGTTGGTTTGCTTTAGGAATTATGTAGTTGGTTTACTTCAGGAACTGTGCATTTCAATGGCTTAGGAGACTGTGTAGTTAGTTGTCTAAAATGATTGCACAATTCACTGTCACAAGGGGCTGCATAGGGTTACAATGTTCACTCTGATAAGGAGTTGTGCAATTCACTATGACATACACTACAAGAAAAAAGGACATTGGTGAGGGGCGAAAAATGTCACCATAAGCTCATTGGTGACGGTCAAAAGAGAATTTGTCACCAAAAACTGAACGTCACCAAAGGTGGCGTCGCCAAAATTATAGGTGTTGTAGTGACATACAAAGTCTGTCACCAATAATGATTTATAATGACGGATAATGACTGTCACCATTTCATATGAGCAATGGTGATGGACCATAGCCTCTGTCACCAAAAACTGAATGTCACCAAAGGTGGTGTCGCCAAAAGTATAGGTGTTGTAGTGACATTCAAAGTTCATCACCAATAATGATTTATAATGACAGATAGCGACCGTCACCATTGCATATGAGCAATGGTGATGGACCATAGCCTCGGTCACCAAAAATTGAATGTCACCAAAGGTGGCGTTGCCAAAAGTATAGGTGTTATGGTGACATTCAAGGTCCATCACGAATATTGATTATAATGACGGATAGTGACCGTCACCATTTCATATGAACAATAATGATTTACTGTGATGGATCTTTAATGGGTGCATATATATGGTGACGTTAATTGACCGTCATCAAAAGCCGCATTGTTAGAAGTATAGGTGTTGTGGTGACATTCAATGTCCATCACGAATAATGACTATAATGACGGACAACGACCGTCACCATTTCATATCAACAAAAATAATTTATGGTTACAGACCTTTAAGGGTCGTCACTATTGATGCGTATATATGGTGGCATTCGTTGACCGTCACCATTTCATATTTTTGGTGAGGGTCGAAAAATGTCACCAAAGCTCATTGGTGATGGTCAAAAGAGTCCCTGTCACCAAAAATTGACCATCGCCATTCCATATGGATGTCAGGACACGATGTAATCGAACCACCAACCTCCTGCTTGTAAAGCAGGGGCTCTTTCATTGAGCTAGCACCCTTCAAAGAATTATATTTTTTAAAATTATACCTTGAAACTTCATAAATTGTAAATTTTACAACTTTCAATAAATTAAAGTCTTAGCAATATTTTACTAAACAAGCAAAGCAACATCGAAGATGTAGGTACCTACCTAATGGTTATTGAAGTTATGAAAATTGAGTGGAGGGAAAAATAGTGATGTATAAGAGAATCAATATGTTCAGTTGAATACTCAATTAGAAGTGAAACTTTGAAGACATTTATAACCTATAAATAACCAATAACTATAAAATGCACCAAATATTGCAAAGGAAATGTCATAAGTGGATATCATATGGAAGAAGAGGAGGCATGGACTTGGAACCCTTGTACATCTTGGCATGCCTTAGCACTTGGCACATCTAGCTTGTTTGACATGTCTTCATACTATCTGGCACATCTTAGCATGCCCTAACATTCCCTAACACACCTTGGTAGTCATGATCTCACAACTAGCATTGCATTTTTCCGTGACTTTGGAACCTTACATTCACTAGAACACCTTGGCACTCCCTACTTGTCATGCCCTCTGTTATCCTCCATAATGTCCCAGGCTGATGAAGAGATCGACGGAGGTAACCACAGACCAAGCTTTTAGTTTGGTAGCTAGCCCTACCAAACCAGAGAGGGCTCTGCCTATGAAATCACAGCCAAGAGATGACTAGAATGTAAAGGATTTTAGGCTAGATAGCTAGGGTCAGGTGGGTTTTTGGAAAATTTAGGGACTTGGAACTCTATCCATCGGTGTCTTTTCTGGCAGGGACTTTGTCAAGGAGGAAAGGACTTGGAACTCTATCTAGGATAAAGCACCTAACATGCATGACAAAAGCTCCCTAGAATAGAGTACATCCTACTGAGAAGAGTTTCCCCTGCTCAAAATATAGAACCCTTCTCTACTGTGCACTTTTCTTAAAGATAAATCTGTGCATAAAATAGTACTAAGAAAAACACCTAAATTAAGAAAAGTGAGCATCTAAGTCAAACTATAAAAGTATAATAAATATGGATCTATATAAGTTTGGGAAACACTAGACAAGCATGCTTTCATACAACAACAATAAGATGCCTAAAATCAATGCGATTCTTTCATCGTTGTTATACCCTCACAACAAAACTGGAATCTATAGCATGTACCCCAAGGCTGTATGCATTTGCTGAAGGTGTATATTGAAAGGATCTGCTGAGATGAAGTACTATTGAAGGAGAAACACCTTCAAAACAATAGATAAAGTCTATTGTGAATTCAACCCATTTGCACAGACCAAGGCTGCTACTGGGTACACTTCTCCACTGAATGGAAACTATAATGTATTGTAGTGCTGCTGAAGGAAAAACACCTTTAGTGCAACACGGATAAAACTCTAACAGATATTGTCACTGTGGCCTCAGTTGTCGATGATCTCATCAATATAGGTAACAACTTTGATAATTGAAAAACCAAAAGGTGAGATGCATAGATCATTTGAAATGACAGATTTGGGCATACTTTATTATTGTTTAGGAGTGTTAGTATAGAAAATGCAAGGTAACTTGTTGCGTCTTTATGTCATAGGCCAAGGATGCAAAGAAATACATAAAATATTAAATAGCATGGTATAAGTCGATTGTAGGTTATTTTGAAACAGGAATGGAATTCTCCTTGTGCGGGTTCTAATCTAGTGGGTATAACTTTAAATAAGAAACTGATATTTATGGGGTTGAAATTGTCTCACAATTCATGAAAAGTCCCAAATTTGTTCACTAGAAAGAAGTAGAGCGAGTCGTCAAGTTTATGGAAGGGAACACCCTATTCGTAGGAAGATAACTTGAAATTAGTCGGGAATATTATTTCTCGTCTTCTTGTACGTGTGTGCTTTGAAAAGATAACCACATCCAAAGACTCAATAACAACTCTGGTAAAGTTTATAGATGTGAAGCACTTTTGAGAAAACCCATCGCTTAATGACAATTGAGCGAGGAATATGTCGAAGGATTCAATCTTGCACTTAGTCATAAAAAGGAAGTTGGGGTATCCAACATCTTGCCAAAAAACCGACTCCAACCATAATGTGAAAGGAAGGTTAACTGCGAAACCTCTTTCCCACTTTGTAGTATTGTTCCCTCTTGAATTCCAACAGGTATCTGGCTGCTTAGATCCACAAAACTTGTGCCAGGTAAACTCTGCATGATACAATTGTGACGTGCAAGCTTGACACACACTCTAGTTTCCCTCTAAAAGAGGGTAAGTCAAAATATTATGACAATCTTAACTGTAATTTGATCATACAATATTGAGGTATTGCATGGAATAAATAATATACTATCAATTCACTAATGAAGAACTCAAAATAAACGAATTTATTATTGCTACAATAGTGCCTCCTGGGATTCTCGGATAAATCACCTAACTTGCATGGCAAAAGCTTCCTAGAATAGAGTACCTCCTACCTAGAAGTGTGTCCCCTGCTCAAAATATAGAACCCTTCTCTACTGTGCACTTTTCTTAAAGATAAATCTATGCATAAAACAAAACTAAGAAAAACACCTAAATTAAGAAAAGTGAGCATCTAATTCATACTATAAAAGCATACTAAATATGGTTGTATACAATATTGAGGTATTACATGGAATAAAGAATATACTATCAATGCACTAATGAAGAACTCAAAATAAACAAATTTCTTATTGCTACAATAGCGCCTCTTGGGATTCTCGAATAAATCACCTAACCTGCATGACAAAAACTTCCTAGAATAGAGTACCTCCTACCAAGAAGTGTGTCCCCTGCTCACAATATAGAACCCTTCTCTACTGTGCACTTTTCTCAAAGATAAATTTGTGCATAAAATAGAACTAAGAAAAACACCTTAATTAAGAAAAGTGAGCATCTAAGTCAAACTATAAAAGCATACTAAATATGCCTAAAATCGACGCACTTCTTTCATTGCTACTACAACCTCATAGGAAAACTATAATATACAACATGTATCCCAAGGCTGCATGCATCTACTAAAGTTGCAGACCGAAAGTATCTACTAAGATGAAGTATTGTTGAAGGAGAAACACCTTCAAAACAATAGATAGAGTCTAATGTGCATTCAACCCATCTGCACATAGGCCAAGGTTGCTACTGGGTACACTTCTCCCCTAAATGGAAACTACAGTGTATTGCTGCTCTACTGAAGGAGAAACACCTTCAGAGAAACACATATAAAACTATAACATATATTGTCACTGTGGTATCGGTTGTAGAAGTTCTTGTCAATATAGGTAATAACTTCGATAATTGAAAAACCAAATGGTGAGCTACATAGATAATTTGAAATGAAAGATTTGGGCACACTTTATTATTTTTTAGGAGTGTTAGTATAGAAAATGCAAGGTAGCCTGTTGCATCTTTATGTCACAAACCAAGGATGCGAATAAATACAGAAAATATTAAATAGCATGGTATAAGTCGATTGTAGGTTCTTTCGAAACAAGAATGGAGTTCTCCTTGTGTAGATTTTAATCTATTGGGTATAGATTTAAATAATAAATTTATAGTTATGGGGTTGGAATTGTCTCACGATTAATGGAAAGTCCCAAAGTTGTTTACTAGAAAGAAGTAGAGCGAGTCGACAGGTTTATGATTGGGAACACCCTATTCACAGGTAGATAACTTCAAATTAGTCGGGCATATTATTTCTCCTCTTCTTGTACGTGTGTGCTTTGAAAAGCTAACCACCTTCGAAGACTCAAGAACAACTCTAGTAAAGTTTATAGGTGTGTAGCACTTCTGAGAAAACCCATCACTTAATGACAACTGAGTGAGGAATATGTCGAGGGATTCCATATTGTACTCAGCCATAAAAAGGAAGTTGGGGTATCCAACATCTTGCCAACAAACCGACTCTGACCATAATGTGAAATTCAAGTTAACTGTGAAACCTCTTTCCCACTTTGTAGTATTGTTGCCTCTTGAATTCCAACAGGTATCTTGCTTCTTAGATCCACAAAACTTGTCCCAGGTAAACTTTGCATGATACAATTGTGATGTGCAAGCTTGACACGCACTCTAGTTTCCCTCTAAAAGAGGGTAAGTCAAAATATTATGACATGCTTAACTGTAATTTGATCATACATTGTTGAGGTATTGTATGGAATAAACAATATACTATCAATGCACTAATGAAGAACTCAAAATAAACAAATTTCTTGTTGCTACAATAGCGCCACTCTTGGGATTCTCCAAGGAGCCACTAATTTATACACATTTGGAATCTTTACTTGGTTTGCAGAAAGATTAAGCAATGGTAGTGATCACTCTTTGCCCTCCCATGGAAGGTCTATACAGAGTCAGCAATAAATTGATTTAAAAGTGAGGTATATGCCTGAAAAATAGGAGTCCGACTCTTCAACTCTAATTTAGTGGCAAGGAAATATTCAACTGTAAATGCTTGATCTTCTACAGTGTAAATTTCTAGATAAATGGTTAGCGTAAATTTTTCCATTGTCCACATATCCCAAAAAACCATGTATGTCTGGACTCTAGTTGTGTGTAAGAGAGGGGAGATCACATAAATAATCCATTATCAAAAGAAAAAGTTAAAGCACAACATTGTACAGAGATTTTTTAAAAATTTTTATTACATACCTTAGAAAGTTTGAAAGGACATAACTGAAGCTTCCCTCTCATTCCAAACTTCATTAAATATGCCCCTTTTCCAATGCATATGTGGCCTGCAAAATCCCAATCAGAAAATAGAATATGAAAAGTAAGTTTAATAAATTAAAATAGCTTTGTTATACCTCAAGCAAATGGACTATGAGAAATTGGATTCATTCTCTACAAAAGATGATATAGCAAGATCTAATTACTTTTTTAACTAAAATAAGGTAAATTGGATTCATGCTCTGCAATAGATGATATAATGAGATCTAATGACATTTTCAACTCAAAGAAAGGTAAGTTGAGTAAGCTCAAGCTCCAAAATGATGGCATCCAAGTTTTGAGTGGCAGTTACTGTATATATCTAGCTAGAAGCTATAACATAAAGATATTTGTTATATGTGAAGATAAAAAAAATGAAAGGAATGTGAAATTTTGACCATCGACTATAAGTTCCTTTCAAGGACTAGATCAAACCATAACATTGTTATCAAGATAATCAACTCACCCATTCTAGTACACTTCTAGTAGTTTCATGATAAAACTCAAACTCAATAACCCTCAAACAACATAAATTAACGAACAATATGTCTAAGGTTGGTTACCTAAGGATTATATCATACTAAATTACCCTTTGCATCTAACATTGGAAATGAATGTGAAAGAAATGAAGACAAATCAGTGATTATGATGGATGCATGTGATGAAATAAAATAAATAAAGACCTTTCTTCTTGCTATTGATGAGCCTTCTAGGGGATTCTTGGATGAAGTTGATCCTAATCTACTTTCTGAAATCAAAGAGACACTTTCTAGCTACTCTAATTTGACGTACAACAACCCTAATGCTTATGAAAATGAATATGCAAAGTAATAAGCATCGATGAACCTGGTCTTGAAGAAGGTGTCTCAAAGTCTAATATGGACAGTATTTTAAATTTCTACAGCTAGCAGAGGGTTTTCCCAGTTGGGTTCCCTAGAATTTTTTTTTTTTTTTGCTATAGTGTGAATGTGTTTTATTTCTGTTCTATTCCACTACAAATTGGTAGAGATATTTTTTTGTCTTCATGCAACAATTAGTTTTGGATTTATTCATTCAAGAAGTAGCAAAATTTCAATGAAATTCTACACAAGGGACAATTAATCTATATTTTCACTTATATCTTTTGCGAGTAAAATTCACAACTAAATTTTCATCCAAAGTGTTTAGGTTACTAGCAAGTGGTATCACAACATATCTTAACATTGCAAGGCATAAATCATACTATTCAATAAGGTTGAGACTTGAGATACAAAAATATCCCCAAGTTATGCAAGCAAGAAAACTGTTGATTTTTAGTTCTAAATCTATCCAACCAGAACAAAATTATGCCATTTTCAACACCCTCTAGTCAAAGTTATTCCTGGCCTCATTCAACTCAATTAAGAATATGTCAATCTCGTTGAGATTTCTTCTTCATTTCATGCTTCTAAGTTATATATTTATACAACCTAATATATCATTTATGTTAAGTGATTATTCATTAAAAATTATTTAGTCCGTCTAGCGCATCTACCTAGTTTTCTGATCAGTTTCTGGGAAGACTTTATCAAACATTTGTAGCAGAAAATAGAAGACTGTTTTAGTACCTAGTGTTACACAACTCTAATCTGGAAAAAGTATTTTGGGTTGTTTCCATAAAAATATTTACAAAATTTTCAATCCCAAAGCCATTTCAGGGAGAATTTTAGTGGAGAAATTTAGTACTATTTTTGGAAAATTTGAATGCAACTAAAAGAAATTCTTCTCGTTTTCTCAAAAAATTCCAGCACCAAATATGAGTGAATTCACAGAACTTAAGATTTGGAAATAATTAAAATTCACTTCGCTTTTCCAGGACCATATATGAGTGAATTCACAAAACCTGAGATTTGGATTGTGGAAACACTTAAATTTCACCTAATTTATTAGGATTAAGGATCCACTTTTCTTATTTAAGGACAATGTTTAGTTTATAAATAGTGATGCAAGAATCCTTGTATACATGCCTAACACAGTGCTTTGGTCACAACTAATGAAATTGAACTCCATCAGTACATAACAGACAAGGTAGAATGTAAGAGAGCATCTACTTTTCAACATATACTTTGACAAAAATAAACATCTATACAATCATATAAAGTTGTCACCACACCAAAGAAGGAATTAAAAACCAAAATAAAAATAGGAACAGGCTTGGATTGTTATGGTTACTCTAACAAAATGTTAAATAGGATCAATATGTTAATATGGAAAATAGTGTAGTTGATTATGATTTATTGAGCCCAAGGGGTTAGCCCAACCGAATGTCATTAATGTTACTGTGTATTTGGCTAGTTCTGTGCTAGCAGGTGCCTTGTTTGAAATCCCTTGGGTGAGTTGCACTAGTCAATTCCAATGGGTTTACCGAGGATTTCATCCATGAATGTGGGGAAACATCCATTGGGATTCCCCAGAGAGTTTTTCTTGGAAAGAATAAAAATAGGATTTCCTAAAGAGAAATTTTGAGATGCATACAATGTACACCCAGTAAAATCAACTCTATAGAGACAAACCATAAAATAAGGAAAAATACATATGCTTTTACCTATGTTCCCTCGTTTTCCCTCCTTCCCTACTCTCTTCAATCTCGTTTTCCCCTACCTGGGCGCCATTAATGGATTGAAGATGTAAAACCTTAACTCACAACTCTCTTCAATCTCGTTTTCCCTCCTGCCTTGTGAAAAGTGAAAATATGCTACTCGTAAACTTGAAAGAAAGGATGAAAAAATAGTGAATGTGAAAAGTGAAAATGTGCTACTCGTAAACTTAAAAGCAAGGATGAAAAAAATAGTTAATTTTGAACCAGAGATATGAGGTGTGCGTACTCCTCCATGTGTACTTAAAAGAAAGGATGAAGAAAATAGTGAATTTTGAATCAGTTCTCCTTGTGTGGAAGAAGACTAAGAGTGGGGTGGAAATGCAGCGAGGTTAGAAATGAAACATACTTGGGCGCCATTAATGGACTGAAGATCCAGTGGTGGGGTTCGATATTAGTTTGCTACTAGTAAAACCTTAAGTCACAACTCTCTTCAATCTCGTTTTTCCTCCCGCCCTGTGAAAAGTGAAAATATGCTACTCATAAACTTAAAAGCAAGAATGAAAAAATTAGTGAATTTTAAACTAGATATTTGAGGTGTGTGTACTCCTCCCAGTGTGGAAGAAGACTAAAAGTGGGGTGTAAATGCAGCGAGGTTAGAAATGAAACATGCTTGGGTGCCATTAATGGATTGAATATCCAATGGTGGGGTTCGATATCAATATGCTACTGGTAAAACCTTAATTCACAACTCTCTTCAATCTCGTTTTCCCTCCCGCCCTGTGAAAAGTGAAAATATGCTACTAGTTTTCCCTCCCTCCGCCTTATGAAAAGTGAAAATTTAATTCACAACTCTCTTCAATCTCGTTTTCCCTCCCGCCCTGTGAAAAGTGAAAATATCTACTAGTTTTCCCTCCACCCTATGAAAAGTGAAAATATACTATTTGTTTTAGAAAGTAAATGAAGATTGGAATTAGGAGGGCTTTGTTACATCAAAATTAAGGCTGAATTTTTTCAAAAATGTTAAAATTTCCCTCCCTAAAAAACAATAAATACAATATTTATAGAGTATAGAGTAGATGTGTAGGTGTAATGTAAGTATGTAAACAATTCTAAATATGGGCTTAGTTAAAGAATAATAATAATAATAATAATAATAATAATAATAAGAATAATAATAATAATAAGTCAAAAGTATGGGGATGAATGCAAAAATCTAAATGTTGGCTCAATTAATAATCAAAATAATAAAATTCAATTTGTTATATTTTGATTTTGTTATTAACTTGTGAATAGGTTTTGTTACAATACCATGAGCCAACACCATGGTTTATCAATGCCTCAAGCCCAAAAACCATAACTTATTTCACAACCAAATTATTTTATAACAATATGACAAGATTCTTAACCATGGATATTCACCCCCCACTTTACAGTGGATATTATTAACTTGTAAAAAAATGGTTTTGTTATAATACCATGGGCCAATGCTATGGCTTATCAATACCACATGCTCTAAAAACATAACTTATTTCACAATAAAAATATTTTATAACAATATGAAAATATTCTTAACCATGGATATTCATTCTCACTTTACTAGGCATATTATTAACTTGGAAATAGACTTTGTTACAATACCATGGACCAATAGCATGGCTTATCAATATCACATGCCCAAAAAACATAACTTATTTCAAAATCAAAATATTTTATAAGAATATGACATGATTCTTAATCATGTATATTCACCCCCACTTTGTCATTGATATTATGAACTTGTGAATAGGTTTTGTTACAATAGCATGGGCTAATAGCATGGCTTATCAATACCACATGCCAAAAATCATATCTTATTTCACAATCTAAATATTTTATAACAATATGACAAGATTCTTAACCATTGATATTCACTCCCACTTTACCATGGATACTATTAACTTGTAAATACGCTTTGTTACAATACCATGGGCCAATATCATGCCTTATCAATACCACATGCCCAAAAACCATAACTTATTTCAGAATAAAATATTTTAATTTAATTTAGTTTTATAACATTTTTTATTTGAAGCTAATAGGAAAAGGGTTGTAATTAGTTTTGAGATATATATAAACCCTCTATCCTCATGACTACTAAAATTATTCCCATATAAATTAAATTAAGGTTTTAATAATATTAAAAATGAGAATACTTTTGTATTTAAAGATGTGAAATTTATATAATACAAATATTAGTAAGAACCAACATAGATCTATCTTAACTAAGGGTCCAAGTGATGATAGCAAGCAAAGTGAAGGGAAGAGAAGGGGAGGGAGATAGTGACAAAGATCGAGAGTGGAGAGAGAGAGAGAGAAAGAGAGAGAGAGAGAAAGAGAGAGAGAGAAGAAGAGAGTGGGGGAAGGAGATATGGAGTTGGGGGGGGGGAGAGAGATATGGAGTTGGAGGGGGAGAGAGAGGGAGGAAAGAACTAAAGCATAGGGAGATAGAGGTGGAGAGAGAGGGAGGAAAGAACTAAGGCATAGGGAGATAGAGGTGGAGAAAGAGAGGGAGTGACAAGGGATAGATGGATAGAGAGAGAGGGAGAGAAGAGAGGAGAGGAGAGAGAGAATAGTTGGGGATAAAGATAGGGAGAGAAGGGTAAGAGAGAGAGAGGGAGGCACAAATATGGAGGGGGGAGATAGAGAGAGTGATGGGGGGGGACAGAGGGAGGTGAGAGAGAAAGGGAGAGAGAGGACTAAGAGAGAGGAGAGAGAGATGAAGTTAGAGGGGAAGAGAGAGGGAAGGAAGAAGAAAGACATAGAGGGAGAAAGGTAGAGAGAGAGAGATAGATATGGAGAGAGAGTGTGTATGTTTGGGGGGTGAGATAGAGAGAGGGAATAAGAAAGAGACACATAGATACAAATATAGATATTATATAGTATTATATAACTAGCCTAGATCCATCTTAACCTGGATCCACCAAGCGCCAAAAAAAAAGTTTGCACATCGAGAGATTGGATCCGTCTCAGCGCTTGATAGATCCAGATTAAGATGGATTTAGGCTGGCTTAATAAGTTTGTAGTTGTATTTGATAAACCAACACTTTTTTTATGGTTGTGTTTGAAAACAATTTTTCCATATTTGGTGTATTTATCATAATAATAATAATCTAATTTTAATTTAATTTTAAGCTTACCTTTTTTATGCAGTGATTTTGTTATTAGTTTATAGAGATAGACATGTTATACTTTTGGAATTTGAAAAGGAAATACGTGCTCTTAACTTGGTTGTATTGAAAACATTTAAGTGTAAGAAAGAAACATGCCCTCTTAACTTGGTTGTATTAAAAACATAAGTGTTCTTGTATACTAGGTGGGTCAAATGAGAGAGTATATGGTAAGTGGAGTAAATAGTTAAAAACAAATGTTAGTTAAGGAGAAAGTTACAAACATCTAACAAATAGGCTAGGGTTGGGATATTACTGTTTTGGGACATGTAAAGTTGAAGGTACATTTTATGGAGGTGTAGTCTAAGCCCTTGGGTGTAGGGCACATATTATGGGTATCTTGGACTTTTGGTGTGTGTTAGTGGTGTCAACTAGTGGTGGAGTGTCCAACCAATGAATAGGCAAAGTTTTTCATTTACAAGGTTGACATCAATCAAGTATTCTCCCTCTCTACCCAACTCTAAGATGTGGAGTGTGCATAATGGACTTATTATTGTAACAAATTGCAAATATTTGATTATCTTTAAGTTCAAGGGCTTGAAGTGGCTGCCTCAACCTACAAATATTTAAAGGAACTATGTGTTTGTCAATTACACCCTTGTGGTCAAGGAGCTGCAAAAGAGGAAGGCCTTATGGCTACTTTTAAGGGGTTGTAATGACCCTTATCTTGTGGTAAATATGTAGATATGATGCTAATGGTCCTGATCTTAGTACATTCACGTATATAATGTAAATATTTTCCTATCACCTTGCATTGTGTAAATATGATAAATATTTTGTGGTTACCCTGATGTACATGTTGAAGTTCCACTTGCATGATTATGGGAAACACTTCTCAGTTATCCTTGTGTGCATGGGGAAGATAATAATTACTCTATGCGATAAAAATACCTAGTAATGTTTTCACACTGAACACTATACAATAAACTTAACCCTAATATATTAGTGAAGAACAAGTAACTAGCTAGACTCTAGAAGGGCTTTTGGATTGACTGTTAGTGAAACTCATTGTAGTTAGGTGTGCCAATGTGTGGTGAGTGTTAGTGAGTGCTAAGGAAACACAAGGGAGCACTAGGTCAAAATGCATGGAAATGAATGAATAAGAGTGTGTGATAGGGAGTGTCAATGAGTTCCAGGTGTGGTAAGAGGGGAGTGACATGGTATGCTAAGCAGCGCTAAGTCATTCTAGCGTGCCAGAGCGACATGCAACCAATATGTGCTAGGTGCCAAGGTGTGCCAAATAGTGCTAGGAAGTGTTAGGGAGTGTTAGGGAAACACAAGGGAGCACTAGGTGAAAATAATGCATGCAAATGAACGATTAAGAGTTTGTGATAGGAAGTGTCAGTGATTTCAGGGTGTGCTAAGGAGGGAGTGACAAGGTATGTTAGGCAGTGCTAAGCCATTCTAGAGGCCAGGGAAACATGACAAGATGTGCTAGGTGCTAAGGTGTGCCAATGCATGCCAGGGAGAGTTATGGAGTGTCAGGGAAAAACAAGGGAGCACTAGTTTCAAATGCATGGAAATGAATGAATAAGAGTGTGAGAGCGATTATCAGCGAATTCCAGGTGTGCTAACAAGGGAGCGACAAGGTATGCTAGGTAGTTCCAAGGAATGCTAGAGTGCCAGGGCGACATGCCAAGATGTGCCAAGTCCTAAGGTGTGCCAATGTGTGTCAAGGAGTGCCATGAGAACACAAGGGAGAACTTGTTAAAATTGCATGGAAATGAATAGATGAGAGTGTGTGATAGGGAGTGTCAGCAAGTTCCAATTGTGTTAACGAGGGAGTGACAAGGGTATATGCTAGGAAGTGCCAAGGCATGCTAGAGTGTCAGGGCATGTTAGGGAGTGGTAGGGTCTGTTAGGGAGTGGAAAATCATGCCAAGGAATGCAGGGGATGATAATATGTGCCATGTAGTGCCAATGGATTGTTATACGTGCCAGATGTTATGGCATGTGAAGATGTAAACTATGTTGCTTAGTTGTTTTATGGGCACTATTGGATGTGAGCCTTGAGTTGGTAACTTGTTAAGTGGGATGAGTTAATATTGGACATGAGAAGCCTAAGATGATTTATAGTCCATTAGGGGAACAAGGCATAGTCTAGTTGTAGTAAATGTAACTTGGTAAAGTTGTTGTAGTCGAAGCAGGACTTGGTTGGGTTCCTAAGTCTAAAAGAAAATAAGGGTAGTTATGAGGGAATGATAATTAAGGAGTGCCATGGCATGCCAAGGAACGAAAAGGCGTGCTGACATATGCCAGATAGTGTCAATGCATGTCAAGGAGTGTTTCAGAGTGTCAGGGAATCATAAGGGAGAACTAGGTCAAAGTGCATGGAAATGGATGAATAAGAGATTATGCCAGGGAGTGTCAGTGAATTCTAGGTGTCCCATGGACAAATTATGGTAGGAGAATTTCATATTAGGACTTGTAGGAGGAAAGCCTACAATTGATAAGAGGATGGAAAAAGTAGTTTCAGACAAAGGGAGACTTTGGTCTAGGCACAACACTATTTTTTCAATGACTTGGCTGGGTTCCCAAGTCACAAAAAAAGTAAGGTTATCTATGAGGGCATGAAAACTAGGGAGTTCTAAGGTGCACAAAGAATTTCAGGAAGTGCTAACACATGTTACAAAGTTACAAGGAATGTTAGGCATGTTAAGACATGCCAAGTGCTAAGGCATGCCAATGTGTGCTAGGTTCTAAGATATGGCTCCAACACATGCCAGGGATTGCCAAGGAAACACAAGGGAGGACTTGTTTCAATTACATGTAAATGAATGAATGTGCATGTGTGATAGGGAGTGTTAACAAGTTATAGGTGTGCTAAGGAGGGAGTGACAACGTATGATAAGCAGTGCCAATAGACGATAGAGTTGTAGGAAATCCTACTAAGATGTGACAAGTGCCATGGTGTGCCAATGTGTGCCAAGGAGTGTTAGGGAGTGTTAGGGAAACACAAGGGAGCATTAGGTCATAATGCATGGAAATGAAGGAATAAGAGTGTGTGGCATGGAGTGTTAGTGAGTTCCAAGTGTGTTAAGGAGGAGTTACAAGGCATACTTGGCAATGCTAAGGAATGCTAGAGTTCTAGGGCGATGTGCGGCCAAGATGTGCCAACACGTGTAAGGAAGTGTTAGCTGGGAGTGCCAGGGAAGCACAAGGGAGAACTATGTTAAAATGAATGGAAATGAACAAATAAGAGTTTGTGATTAGAAGTTGCAGTGAGTTCTAGGTGTGATAAGGACAAATTGACAAGGTATGCTAGGCAGTGTTAATGCATTCTAGAGGCTAGGTAGACATGCCAAGATGTCATAGGTGCTAGGGTGTAATAACACGTGTCAAGGAGTGATAAGGAGTGCTAGGGAAACACAAGGGAGAGCTAGGTAAAAATGCATGGAAATGAATGAATAAGAGTTTGTGACCAAGAGTGTCAGTGATGTCTAGGTGTGCTAAGGAGAGAGTGACAAGGTATACTATGTAGTGCCAAGAAATGCTAGGGTGTTAAGGCGGTAGACCAAGATGTGTCAGGTGCTAGGATGAGCTAGGGAGTGTTAGGGGGTGTCAATTAAACATAAGGAAGCACTAGTTCAAAATGCATGGAAATTAACGAATAAGAGTGTGTGAGAAGGAGTTTCAATGAGTTCTAGGTGTGTTAAGGAGGGAGTGACAAGGTTATATGCTAGGCAATGCCAAGATATGCTAAACCACCAAGGCATGTCAGGAAGTGCCATGGTTTATTAGGGAGTGTCAAAGCATGCCAAGGAATGTATAGGATGTTAACGCATGTCACATAGTGCCAAGGAATTCTAAGACATGTAAGGTGCTATGGCATGTCAAGATGTAAATTGTGTTGCTTAATTGTTTTAGACCAAGGTTGGATGTGATGAGCCTTGTCTTGGTAAATTGTTAAGTGGGATGAGTGAAATTGTACGAGTATCCTAATATGAGTTACAAGTACTTCTTAGGTGAACAAGGCATATGTTGAATTTCCATGATACATGAGAATCCGGTTTGGCCTTATAATTTTTTATGTGAACACACTCAAGTGCCACAACACATCTACTATGCAGAATGAAATCTTCCATGAAAGAAAAAGTAATGGATTGAATGCACATAGTTTAGGGTCTACACATCTTCATATGTTAATGCTTATTATTGTGATATAAAATAGCCATTTATATGTCTGGTGTAAGACTCCTCTTGAGATTTATATCCAACAACAACATCATCTTCATATGTTAATGCTTATTATTGTGATATAAAATAGCCATTTATATGTCTGGTGTAAGACTCCTCTGGAGATTTCTATCCAACAACAACAAATTTGTGGTAAAAGGTGTATTATTAGAGGTTGCTCCATCAAAAATAGCAACCAAAAGGGACCTTACTGTGCACACAGATGAATAATTAAGAATATTGTTATCTATGAGTGCTGATGTGGAGGTATGGGACAAAATTACACATGCATCGAACCTTTTTGTTCAACCAATCAAGATCTAAAAAGGAAAATGTGTGATTATATATACATGTGTGATAGTATTTGGAGAAATGCCAACCTAACCCACAAATTTGTTGACATTTTGCTAGAGTTGACCTATAATTGTTCCTAAATTTAATAAACATGTAAAATAGGACTGACTTTTCAATACAAAATATAAATTAATAGGAACATGGCCAAATTGTGAAAGTGTAAAAATTGGTATGGTTTAAAGGGACCGATTCCTTTGAAAAGTCTTAAATGTGGTAATGAAGGTTGAGCCTCGTTCTAGAACCCTTTGGGCATCCATCTTAGGAATTGGTGTAGGATGAAACACTTCAGAATAATTTTTGTAGTAGTGATGTCAACACTTGTATAATGACATGGGGTTGGAGTTGGCCTGTCAAATCTCATTGGTCTACTTTGGAAATTCTCTAGGGTGATTCCTTAGATAATTTGGAGTACAAGGGCATGATTTGATATTTAGTTTGCATTGAACAAGCTTTGGAGGCTAGATACTGCAGAAAAACCCCTTGTTCTGAACAGGGAAGCACATGCCACTGAATAAAGTAACAGAAAGTACACAGATTTGAAACTCAAATCACATCAATATTTATTACTCTTTGAAACAAGAAATAACTAAAAATTTCAAACACTACTATTCACTTTTCCTTTAGTCTAGAAGGTACTATGAATCTGGAAACATGTACAACAATGTCTCAACTTTCTTAACTCCTAATCCTAATGCACCTTCCTTGCATGGATAGATAAGACAATTAAAGTTTGCCACTAGTGAATATGATATGAGATATGCAAACATTCTTCCTTAGCTAAGGTTGAGAATTAATAACTAAGTAAGTGCTCCTTTTAACTGTGCATGCAAAAACTAAATAAAGCAAAGAGTTTCGCTACTCCAGGTGCCAGAAATGAATCCACTGCCTAAGGTAAGTGCTTTGCCCAGAACGAGATATTAAGGACTCAGAAAATTTGTTGCTTCCTTCAAGGGAGGTGTATGCCAAACAGAACTAATCTATCATGCACTATCCTCCAAATTTATTCACCTTTAACAGAAATCTTGTGCCCAAAAAAAGACAAGAGACCATTATCCAACAGAACTCATTGACTAGCTAGAGACCTTTGTGCTCAAATAGCGAGATAATAAGGGAATGTCAACTAGGGTGGAATATTTCACCACCGAAATTGACAAGAGATAGAAGGGGTAAAAAATTATTAGACCTAATGCTCAAGAACAAATGAGTTAATCCACACTTGGTGATCCAAAATGAATTCAATCCTTCTTTATTTATAGATTTTCCAGAGGGGTTTCATATTCTTAAGTGATTGAGTAAACCTTACTCCAAACCCCAAATTTGGGTTTTTTAAGCCCAGTTTCCCCAAAAATTGCCCAACAATGGGTATTTTGGAGTTTTTTCCCCTTTATGGAGGACTATAGTCTACGGGGATGGATAGGATATTACGTCCCATTCGTCCTAAATTTGTAGAGGATGTTACATGGCACCTAATAAAAGAAACAATGCTTTAGTTTAGGAGGTAATAACTAAATTCTTATTTCTTTCCACATAGGACATACATCTTGCAAAAATGATCATGGGGTACAAATACTACAAAAGGCCTAAATCTTACTAGCATTGTCATAGTCCAAGAATAAAAACCCTTTTAGGTGAAACAAGGTCAGTACCACATATTACAAGCACAAATGACAAATTCAAAAACAATATACTTATTCAATGAAAGAATGATGAATCATATTAGTGCACTTTAAATTTAATAGCTCTTGAGTTGCAGTGTCAATCAAAGTTTCTCAGTTTGGATCATAATTAAGTACTCAATGTTGTTTTGGGTCCAATTTGTGGAAAAGGAGCAGCTCTTGGTGACAATGGGATGATCAGGCTTTTCAGAAGGGAGCTCCACTATACTTTTCAATATACAAGCCATTCATTCTAGTGGAGGAGATATAGAGAAGCCTTTAATAAGGACCTTTCCAAGATCAATTTGGAGGAAAATCCATTTTCAAAGCTTAAACATAGTTCTAGATTCAAACAAGAGTAGTCATTTTTCAAAACAATTATTAATTCCCAAGAAATTGGAGCCAAGCTAACATGTTGACCATTTATTCTTTTATTGGACAAGGAATAATTTATGAAAAGTCCTTGGCCCTTTGATCTAGTATTTGATGTAAATATCTTGATTAGAAATGTAATAAGAGATGCAGTTTATATTAAGGAAAAGGGAAAAGTAGAGGGCCAATTAATAATTATCTCTAAATAACTCTCAATAGAATCATAACATATTTGAAATGGAAAAGGATAACTCCATGGTTGTTTTTTTCTTTAGAAACTTTGCTAATTGCCATGATTGAAGCATGTATTCATGCCTTGAAAGAAGCTCACAAATGATTTTGATATTGGTTGAAGCAAAGAAATTGTGCAAAGTTACACTCACATAGAGGTATGGAAAAAAATTATGTGGAGCTTGTTGTCCCAAACTCCAAACAAACAATGGACAAAAGGTGAAAAACCAAGTCAAAAGGTATGTGTAGCGTTTGTCATGCAAAGGTAGGTGTTAACTCCACACTCTACTGCGAAGGCTTTGTGGCGCAAGTGACACAAAGGTTTGCAGCATGCACAACTTTGGATTAAAAGGAGTGGATCTTGATGCTACATGTCCACTATTACCCCACTTTCTGTATGAGCTATAGGAGATAAAAGTAATGAGATACGAAAGATATAGAGTAGATACTATTGTTATTCAAATTTAATAAAAAACATTACTATGTATTCCTCGACATAAAAGAAACATCTTCCATAAAATATTTTCTCCATGAACCTAATTTAAAATGAATCTCTTCTGTTGATGCGCCCAACCACAAATAGAAACGATGCCAATGGGCCAATTTCAGTTTAGAAAATTCACAATTAGTTTCAATTGTAAGATCTCCTATTTTCAGTTTAGATTTCAGTTACAAGCAATGAAATAGGACTCGCCAATCAATCGTGATTAATCACGAGTCGAAATCTGCTCGCTCTCCAAACGATTCGATCTAAATATTTGCGAGTCAAACTCACGTTGACCAAGTTTAACTCATGGTCAATGCAAGTTTGACTTGAGACTTTCCGATTAAAGCAGATTCCTGCGATTGATTCCAATTTATTCGATTTTCAGCCTTGACTCGACGAGCACGAGTTTTTCAAGTTTAGGTATGTTGCATTGCTAAAAACTAAATGTCAGTCGTTCCAAAATTTATTTCTCATTTCTCAGGCCCAAAACTCATACGTCGAGACCTTCAGTAATCAATCACTACTCACTATTACATAGTCCAGACTCAATATCAGGGAACTGCCAAGGTGAGCCTAAGTCCAGACTCCATATCAGGCAGTTGCCAATGTGTGCTCTATCCATACTCCATATCGACCCTCGGGCAGTCGTGCGTCACCTTCAGCGTGTGTTACCTTTAGGCTTAGCTGCTTCACTATTCAACAATCGAGGTACATTGGCACTTGGCTTAAATAATAGGTATATTACTATATTGAAGTTTCAATGTTGTTTTCAATGGCAAGTTTCAAGTTTCACTGTTCAACAATCGAATGTTCAGTGTATTCCTTTGGTTATGACTTTTCAACCCTATAAATGGGGCTTAAATAGATTTTAAAAATGCACTAAGAAATGGTTTCATACCAACCATCAACCAAGTCATCAAGCATTCCTTCCTTGGTCAATGTCTTGCCGACTTCAAAGGCTTTAACCATACATTCACAACTTTGGGTATTTTTGTTCTTCTAGAATTTTTTATTGATGTATTGGTTCAGTTGTCTTATGCTAAATGAACTTGTAAATTCAAGATTACAATGCAATATATGTTGATAATATTTCCTTTAGGTAGCATTTCCTCATATATACCTAATTGTGTTTCAAGGTCATAATGATATATTAGGTTGAAATGTGCTTGTGTTGTTGGACAGACTCCTATTTGATCCTTAACAAAACCTCATATCCTTTAAAACCAACCCTCTTTTTTGCAAAGTTATATATGTAATTTTTAATTGTATTTTACAGGAGCCAAATTAAATAGAAGGCACAAATCCAAATCTAAATAGAAGCTGCAATTTGAACAGAAGTCCAAAACAACAACGATGCTGAGGGAGAAGGACTTTGCTTGGGCTTATTGTGACAAGATTCTTGGAGACCCTAAGCTCCTTTGTAAATTTTTCAAAGCGAAATGTAGTGGAGGAATTTATATATTCAAGTACCACCTTGCACAAATACCCTACCATGATATAGGTATTTGTAAAAATGTTGAAGAAAATGTCAAACACCAAGAAACCTTGGCCATTGATATGTCGAGTCAGCATAATGCAAAGAAAGAAAAGCAAAAAAAAGAAATAGGAACTCCTAGAGTTGACAATTTTTCTTCCACTACCCCTTTGTCATCTCCCTCTGTTGAATCCTCAATGCAGTTCCCAAGTTTCCCACACATGCCTCCAAGTCCAAGTCAAACTCAAGGCCAAATGAATCCTCCTCCATTCAACATTGGAGGCGGAAACATAAACACCTTTTTTTCTCCCTGCACAAAACTCGGTTCCCAGCCTACCTTGGATACCACTGGTTGGAAAAAAAATATCCATATTCAGGAAAGGAAGGCCATTGCTAACTTTTGGTACTATTCTGGAATACCATTCCACTGTGCCATAAGTCCTTATTGGCAAGCTATGATTGATGCAGTTGTTGTTGCAGGTCCAGGGTTCAAAGCTCCTTCATTAGAGAGCAATAAGACAAATTTTCTATTAGAAAGTGTTGAAGATGCCATGCTTGTAACATGTGAGTTTCGTTCATCATGGGTAGAAACAGGGTGCATGATCATGAGTGATGGATGGACAGATTAGAGGAGTATAACTTTAATAAATCTCCTTGTATCTTGTCCAATAGGTACAATGTTTCTCAAATCAGTTGATGCCTCAGACAAGGTTGAGACTGCAGAACTTATTTGTGAAATGATGGAGGAAGTTGTTCAAGAAGTGGGATAAAAACATGTTGTACAAATTGTCACAGGAAATGCAGCTAATTATATGGCTGTTGGTAGACTTTTTGAGATTAGGCACCCCACTATTTTTTGGACCTATTGTGTTGCCCATTGTATATATTTAATGCTTGAGGACATTGGTAAGCTACATTGGATACATGAGGTTGTGGAGAAGGAAAAATACATAACCAAATACCTATACAACCACATTATTTTCCTAAACACCATGAGAAAATACACTGAAGGTAAAGAAATTGTTCGACCTGCAGTGACTAGATTTGCAACAAATTTCATATATTTGCAATTTGTGGTTAAGAAAAAGATAAATCTGAAGAGGATGTTGTTGGGACCTGAGTGGATGGCATATAAACATTCCAAGACCCTTGAAAGCATTGAATTTGTTGCACTAGTTTTTAATGACAGTTTCTGGAAAGATGCCGAAGAGATTATTGTTGTGATGGAGTCCCTTGTTAGAGTTCTCAGGTACTTCAAGTATTTTAAAATTTTCATGTTTTAAATTTGATTTCAAGCTTCTTTTTATTTTCAATGTTTCATATTAATTTAAATTTGAAAGCTTGAACTTTCAGGATGGTTGATGGTGACAAACCCACTATGGGTTACATTTATGAGGCGATGGATCTCGCAAAGGAGGCCATCAAAAGAAGATACGGGGATGAGGAGGCAAATTATATGCCTCTTTGGGACATTATTTATGCACATTGGGATAGGAAATTGCATTCCCCCTTACACGCTGCTAGGTACTTCTTAAACCCATAGCATTTTTATGATAAGAGAAAATTTAATGAGGATGAGGAGATTCACATAGGACTTATGACATGCATGTAAAGGTGCTTCCTTGATCCAGAATTTTGAAGTCATGTCTTTTCCCAACTATAGGATTATAGAGCACCACCTAAATTATTTTCCTATACCAGTGTTATACGAGAAAGGTCTAAGGTGTTTCCAGGGACCCTTTGAGGCTTGAAGGCTTTATCAGTTCATTAAATTTGTTTAAAATTTATTTTTTTATGTTAAATGTTTATTAAACTTTGTTGTCCTTTTAAGTTTTTACTTAGTACTTAGTACGTCTACTCACGAACCCTTGCCACTTGCTAGGTCTTTGGTGGAAAAACTTTTGTAGCGATACGCTAGATTTGAAGAGATTTTCCATTCGAATATTAAACCAAGCATGCAGTGCTTCAGGTTGTGAGTGCAAATGGAGCATGCTTGAGAAAATACATTCTAAGAAGTGCAATTGATTGACACAAAAGAACTTAAATGACCTTGTATTTTTCCATTACAATCTACAACTTCTCAACAAGAAAATACTAGGTGAGAGCTTGAATTTGAAGGTTTCATAATCTGATTTGGAATTTAAAGTTTAAACTTTAAAGTTCAAAGTCAAACTTAAATTCACATTTCAATGTCTCGTGATAATGATAGGTTTGGATCATTCACCAATAGACCTTGAAGAGATAGATTTTCAAACTACAAATGCAACAGATTGGGTCCAATTAGAGGAGGCTCCTCTTTTAAGCCTAAATGACTTGAAGAACTTTGAGAGTCAAGCAAGCAAAGGAGTGGGAGGAATAGCTTCTAGTTCTCACTCTTAAAAGTCTTAGACTCTTAGTTACTAATTTTTTCTAATTAGTATGCAGTTGTTTGTAAACTTTTAGAAGCAGTTGCTTCTAGTTCTATGTAGTCACTAGTTAGGAGTCATGACTCAATACTTTGGATCAGGTTTGGACTCATAACATATATGATATGCTTATTCATTCATGATATTTTGGACATCTATTGATATTATGAATTGTTTGGACATGGATTTACTGAATATCAATGAGAAATAGTTTTTTTTAAATTCAATATATGTGTATATTTTTATTTATTGAATTCATTGGTTTTTTCCTGATTTTTTTCCAATTTTTCCCCAATCTGATTAAAACTCTTAGCTCTTTTGCCTCGCCGATTTATTGTCTATTCCAAGTCTAGTAACATTGGTTACAAGTTTCATTCTTCACTTATGAGTGCTAAGGTGTGCTAGAGAGTGCCAATGCATGCTGAGGAGTGTTAGGGAGTACTAGGAAAACACAAGGGAACACTAGGTCAAAATGCATGGAAGTGAACGAATATGAGGGTGTGTCAGGGAGTGTCAATGAGTAATAGCTGTCATGCCTAGGAGGGAGTGACAAGGTATGCTAAGCACGGGTAAGGCATGCCAGGGAATATCATGGAATGTCAAGAAGTGCTAGAGTGTGCTAACATGTGCCAAATAGTGTTGAGGCATGCCAGGTGCTAAGATATGCTAGGATGTGTAGGGTGCCAGATTATGCTAATATGTATCAAGGAGTTTCAAGGAAACAAAAGTAATAACCAAGCTAAAATGCAAGGAAATGAACACATAAGAGGGTTAATAAGTCGAGACTTTAACTTTTTCAAAAGGTGCATGCTAGGCACACTAATAATATGTTCCAATACATGCCAAGTGCCAATGTGTGCCAAGTGCTAATGTTTTTCAATCCAATATTATGCCAAGGTGTTCCAGGGAATGCTAGGGACTACAGGACATGCCAACACATGATAGGGGAGTGCTAGGTTATGCTAGGGCATGCCAACATGTGCTTGGGCGTCCTACTCATGGCAAGATGTTCTAGGTACAAAGATGTTCCAGGTACAAAGATGTTCCAAGACATTCGAGGTGCCAAGGAAAGTTAGTGTATTGTTCTAAAGCATGTTAAGGTGTTCCATGAGTGTTGAGGAGTGCTAGGTCTCTCTCATTGATAGAATTGACAGAGCTTGATTATGTATTAAATAATATAGTTCCTACACACACTAGTGGAACTTTATTTAAAGGAAATTTGCTTGATAATAAATCTAATAGAGATGAATCATGTGTTGAATCATAGGCAAAATATATTCTTATGACTTGAGGGAAACGATACACACTAATTACTTCGTAAAAAATTGATTGACTATTATAACCACTATGACCTTGGACACATAATGAAAAAGACTCCACAACAATGGTCTTAAATCATTATATTTTGATAAAAAATATAGTAACATGTACATAGCATCATCAAAAACCCATTGGAATGATCAATGATGACGAATATTTTTTGACCATCACAAAAAGTAACCAAAAAGAGAATTGGTGAGGGTCAATAAAAGATCGTCACTAGAAGTGTCACAAAAGAGAGAATTAGTGATGGGCCTTTAATGACCCTCACCAAAAGGATCACCCAAGAGAGAATTAGTGATGGGAATTTAACGACCCTCACCAAAAGGGTCACCAAAGAGAGAATTGGTGATGGGCCTTTAACGAATCTCACCAAAAGTGTCATTGAAAATGTCTTTGGTGACAAACCTTAAAGGACCATCACTATATACACTTACAACAACGATTTTTTAAAGACTGTCACCATATGCGACATTGGTGACAGACCTTGCACGTTCGTCACAGGCATGAAGCGTCATCAAAAAATCATTGAAATGATCAATGATGACGAAATTTTATTGACCGTCATCAAAAGTAACCAAAAATATCATTAGTGACGGTCAATAAAAGATCGTCACTAGAAGTGTCACCAAAGAGAGAATTAGTGATGGGCCTTTAACGAACCTCACCAAAAGTGTCACCAAAGAAAGAATTAGTGACGGGCCTTTAACGACCCTCACCAAAAGTGTCATTGAAAATGGCATTGGTGACAAACCTTAAATGACCATCACTATATACACTTACAACAATGCTTTTTTAAAGACTGTCACCATATGTGACATTGGTGATGAACCTTAAAGGTCCGTCACAGGCATGACCCTCACCAATGACCTTTTTTCTTGTAGTGATAGGATTGTCCAATCCCTCAAAGCAAGGTATGCAGTCAGTGTCATCAAGGCAAGACTTATATTCTTTGTCAATCTTTAGAATTTGTTCAACTACTATCGTCAAGGAATGACTATCATCAAGGAGTGCTTAATAACTGCTAAAAGGAAAGCATAGTTAAGACATCACAAATTTAACATGAGAGAATGAGTCGTTATGACACCTAGTAAAACAAGAAGAAAACTTAACACAAGTTGAAACAATAGTTCTTATGGTCAAATGGAGGCTCCAAAACTAAAGCATGGGAAATTTTTTGGAGGGGGTTTGTAGCAGCTACAACACGTGGTGACGCACTGGAAGAACCCCAACTTTGGGTCTAACTTTATGGGTCAATTCTAGTACTTCAGGAGGTATTGATTCACCGTGTGGATTAACTTGGCTTCCCCATTTATTCCGATTATAGATGTAGTCTCTTCTATCCATTTTCTTAGCTAAACACATTAACAAATCTTACCATATCACAATTGTTTCAATCAAGGATAAGGGTAATATTGTTGTAAGTTTGAAAAGGTCGGAGTTTTAGTTGCATCTTCGGTGTTTCTCTACTGCCACAGGCTTGTTCAATACCCCAACAGATTCACTACAGGAGCACAAGAATTGCTTCATTGTCAACGATCACGTTGAGTACCTTGAAAAAGTTACTTGCTTCACCTCCCTGCATAGGAAACCTTTCTCTTCTTTCACCCCTTACTTTATTTTCAATATACTTATTAGATTTTTTTTTAGTGTTTATATCGCCAAGGTGGAAGAGGGAATCCAGAATTATTAAGAGTAGAAGAGGTCGTCCCTTCAGAGAATTTTGAATATATATATATATATATATATATATATATATATACGACATTGATTTTCTCACCATCGGTTTTCCCCTTTCATTTCTCTACTTGATTGAAACAACATGTAACACTCAATTGAATCGCAACACTGAGTTAAGGAAATAATATCCTAAATAGATATGGGTATCATGATTTTTCTCAAACCTTTTTGTTCGAATGGATTGTATTTTCCATTCAGACATCATGGATTATTAAGGATATAAGGCCTAAACAAAGAAGGGGATAAATAATTAACCAAGTTTTGATAGTTTTACAGTTTCCTCTTGAACTTTGCCACATTTATTTAGGGCCAAGCAACATGTCTTTCACACAACTTACTATAAAAAAACTCCAATAAAAGGTGCAAAATAAAAGCAAATGAAGGAAACAACGATTAAAAAAATGCAAAAGAAAACTACACTAAGCCTACTCCTAAACTAACAAAGTAAAGGTGAGGATTATGTAAAGTGAAATTTCCAATGTAACCATCAAAAAAATTCTTGACCTACGAAGGTGAAGGATGGAGCAGTAAGGAATAATATAAATCAAAGTATAACCAAGAAAAAATAGATTGATAAATCTCACTCCAAGACTTGAAGCCTAGAAACATTAACAAAAAAATATAATAAGAAAGCTTGTGTTAAACAACATGTTGTTGTGTCTTGATGGTCACACATATCTCACCAGATTCTCATGGAAGTAAATTCATTTATACTTTCAATTTTGCCAAACGTGAATAAATATCAAATCTTGTTACTAGCAAAAGAGCTCGCCATGTAAGATTCTACTAGCCATTTGGCAATCGGGTCATGATATATAAAAGATGCAGGTGAAGAATCCGATAATGAAGGAAAGATACATTTTCAATATGTTCAATCAAGTCATGAATATTTTCCAGGTCTGATCCTGTTTGGAAATCTTACCAAGATCATGAGATCTTGACATAACCATCATCAAAGGCTAAATTGCCTTGACTTCTTGATAGGTTTCCAAACTATCAAAATGTGAAACATCAAACATTGGTGTCATGGAAAGATCAATGGATGAATATGTAAAATCATCACTTGATGTATCGATGAACACATTAAGAATGCCACTAGCTAGATCACATTCTCATTAAAATCCAGGGACTTTTCATGGTTGGATGAATTAAATGAAGGGTTGACTTGAGTACAGGGAGTTACAAAATCTTCTTGTTAGCATATTAAGGATGAGGAATGAAACAAATTATGAAAAAATGGATTCCACCATTTCTTCTTTCAATTGAAAGTCAACACCACACCATCCCTAAGTATAATCAAAACCAACAATATATATGAAAACTAGAATCATTTAAAGAAAAAAATGATGTAGCAGATTCATTAAACATATTAGGAGATGATGAATGGTGGGTTAATGATGAAGAGGGGGAATAATGATAAAATCTGAAATCATCAATAATGACATATTATCGTTGTAGGTTTTAACCCCATCCAGAAATTACCTACATACAAATTCTAAAAACATAAAATAAACAATAGCGAGAGCATAAAACATAAAACATATATACACAGATATTTGCCCCTGGATCCCAAAACCGAGACTACCAGATTGATTTTTCATTATGTTCCTTTCAATGTTACAAGACATATATATACATGCCGAAGCATCCATAAACCCCAATTCATTAACCATGGATTAGAACATAAACGTAGTTCCCTTGACCAGATTTACAAAATACCATGGACAGAAAACCATCATGCCCAAAACCATGTGCGAAAACCATGTACAAAACCATAGGTAGGTCTGGCCACCTAATATAGGGTCCATTTTTTTTTTCTCAGGGCGTTGCCTCAAGCCTCGTACAGGGGGGATACTGCCCCTTTGCATACCACTCGATAAGGGGGGCATCTATCCCCCATGTGACCTCCCTATTACGACCCGCGCAACATATAGGGGGTTCTTCCCTGACCCCATTGTGACCCACCCCCCCCCTCCCCTGCGCGTGAGGTAGTTGTGGAAATAATATAACACACACCTAACATTCTCCCGCTTGTTGTTTTCTTTCCAAAGGGGGCCAAAAGAGAGCTTAGTCATTGATCCAGCCCGACAACGCCCACTGTTTCTCTACACCAGGAGAAATTCTTAGTGCTTACATACTTTGTCAATGCATCTGTAATATTCTTCAAAGTGTCCACCTTTACCAGCAACACCGTTTTTTCCTCAACCATATCCCTCACAAAGTAACACTGAACATCAATGTGCTTTGTCTTTGAATGATAAGAAAAGTTCTTTGCAAAGAAAATTGCACTTTGGCTGTCACAGTCTATCCTTATAGATCACTATACTAACCCCATACTTGAACACAATCTCCAACCAAACTGCTTCCTTGCTTGCATGAGGGGCTGCCATGTATTTTTCATATGTAGTTGAAAGTGCCACTACAAACTGTCTCTTACTCATCCAACAAACTACACCTCCAAATAGGTTAAACACATACCCACTTGTGGATATTCTTTGATCCAGATCTCTAACCCAGTCTCCATCAACAAATCCATGAATGTCCAAAACTTTGTCCAATCCTGGTCTTCCTTGGTAGCATAAACCATAATCACTAGTGCCACGCAAATAATGGAAAAGCCGCTTCACTGTTGTCCAATTCTTCTTCCCTGGTTTTGAATTAAACCCGCTCAATACTCCCACTGCATGTGAAATGTATGGTCTAGTACAAACCATTGCATACATTAGGCTACCAATTGCACTTGCATATGGAACATGGGACATGTCCTCTTCCTATTGTTGTGTCTTGGGACACTGTTCAATAGATAACTTTACACCTACATGAATAGGAACCTTCACCAGTTTACTATCTTGCATATTAAACCTCTGCAGTATTGTCTCGACATACTTCCTTTGGTTTAACCAAAGCTTCCTCTTTGTTCAATCTCATTTAATTTCCATGCCCAAAATATAGTTTGCAACACCAAGATCTTTCATGTCGAATTTGGAGGAAAGTTGGGTCTTCAAATCCTTGATAATTTCTTTGTCATTTCCAACTAGCAACATATCATCCACATACAAGACTAGATAAATAACACATTCACCAATTAATTTAAAATATAGACAACGATCTGATTTTATTTTGGTGAAGCCGAGTCCCCATATAAATGCACCAAAATTCTTATATAACATCCTTGGTGAATGTTTTAACCCATACATAGGATTTTTTAACTTGCATACTAGTTCTTTCTTACCCTTCACCGCAAAGCCTTCAAGTTACTTCATGTAGATCTCTTCTTCTAGATCCCCGTGAAGAAATGTTGTCTTCACATCCATATGTTCTACCTCAAAATCAAAAGCATCATCAACATATAAAAGTAATTTAATAGAAGCTACCTTGGAAAATGGAGAAAAAAATATCACCAAAATCAATTCCCGACACCTGGGAATAACCTTTTTCTACCAACCGAGCTTTGTATTTTTCCACCTTGCCTTCTGCATTCATTTTCTTCTTAAACACCCATTTGTTGCCAAAGGGTTTCCTTCCAAATGACAACTCCATTAGATCCCAAGCCTCATTTTTGTGAAATATTCCATTTCATCAACCGTGGCATCTTTCTAGAGTTTTCCATCCTCTGAATCCACTGCTTCCCTCATAGTTCTGGGATCATCATCAGTAATAGATAAAGCAAAATTTGAACAGAAAGCGTATGGACTATACCTTTTTGGCTTCCTTCTTTCTCGAAATGATCTTCTCACAGTTGGAGTTTTTGGCTCTTCATCTTCTAATTCCTCTTCTGTTGTAGAGTATGTTTCTTCCTCTTTTAGCTCAAACTCTATCTTTTCAGGTTCTATGGTGAAGTAAAATTATAAGTGCGGACACGAAATAATTCCTCTAGCCCGATAATTGGTCTAGCCACAACATATACATTCTATGGAATATTTACTTAGGTTAGAATCAATCAAGAGGGCCTACCTCTTGGTCGCTTATCTTGTTTGATGAAGTCTTCGCTTGCTCGCTCCAAAAATCTCTCGCTTCCTTCTTCAAGTTCCTGAAACAAGTAAACAACAACAACACACAGACATAATAATAGACAAATTGCAATTCAACCTACTTAACGAGTCAGGAAGCATTAAGACAGGCATATGTAATATTACAAAACATGTAGGAAATCAATCGATAGTTGCATATATTGATATCAAAGAGAGATTACAACCATTCATCTTGACGTTGCAGTCTTCCTCTGATAAGATCGAGTTCCCACACACTTCTGCTAGCATTCCATGATGACTTCAAACAACAATAGTTTAAAGGCTCTTCCCTTTGGGTTTCACTCCAAACCAAAACACACTTCTCGCTCACACAACTAGGTAGCTACAACTAGTAATATCTTGCTTGTCTACTCCAAAATAGTATCAACACTCAACAATAACTCTGCCAAAACTATCCACTGTAACTATAACATTCACACTAGTTTGTGCTTGAGAAGAAGGGAGGTTTATATAGGAAATATGTATGGGAGATGGATCCTCTTCTTATGGGAGAAGGACTTATCCCTTGAGGTAGTTCCATCATTATAGGGGAAAGGAGCCCAAACTTTCATCCTTGACCCCATCCGACCAAACCATTTACCAGACTTCCGTTACGGAGCTTCTAGAGCTAGAAGCTTTGGCTCTAATTTAAAAAAATTTCCATAATAGGACCAACGTGATTGAAACACAGCTTAGTTTATCCAGTCGGTGCGAGGAGTAGTGCTAATATTTGCACATCAACACGGGGGAGACAAAGGCCATTAGCTCCAGTCTTGTAAACTGGGAAAAACATAAGTTTAAGGGGAAATGGTGCAAAAGGGAAATGATTTGTTCGTGAAGAGGGACATAATTGGAGTTTCTCCATGAAGGCAAAGCATGCAGAGTTCACTTTAGAGGTCCTCTAGGATCAAGGAATGGGGAGTATAGGGATAGTGACAAAATGTTGTGTAACAGGTTCCTTTGGTAGGACTTCATGTTTAATAACATCTTTCACCTCTCTAAACACAACATATCAGCTGTACACAACCTTCCTTGTTTTTAGGTTCCAAAGCTTATAACCTTTTAAACCATACTTATACCCAATGAAGATTCACCTTTCAAATTTACTATCCAACTTTTTTCTTTTCACGTTTGGAACATGTACATAATGCATCAAATCCAAATACCCTCAGATGTGAAAGAGAAGGTTTCTTACTAGTCCATACCTCTTGTAGAGTCTTATCCTCCAATGCTGATGAAGGTGGTATGTTGAATATGTAACATGTAATCTCCACTGCCTCTGCCAAGAATTCATGTGCTAACCCGAAACCACTGAGCATGCTTCTTTCCTTTTCAATCAACGTCTTGTTCATTCTTTTTGCAACTCCATTTTTATGAGGTGTGTGTGGAGTAGTATTCTACCATGCTATAACACACTTCTTACATAACTCTTCAAATTTTGCAACACTCTCCATTGTTGTTTATCCTCAATACCTTTATCTTCTTCTCCGTCTGGTTTTCCACCAAAGCCTTAAATTATTTAAATGTGTCAAAGACTTTAGATTTCTTCCTGAGGAAATATATCCATGTATTCCTTGACAAGTCATCTATAAATGATACATACTACATAGACTTACCCAGTGATGGAACCAACACAGGTCCAAACAAATCACTGTGCACAAGCTCTAATATTTGTTTTGCCCTCTTAACACCAGAGGGGAAACTCACCCGATTCTTCTTCCCATATACACAATTTTCACAAAAATCAAAATCCAGAGAGCAATTGGACATACCTTCTACCATACCATTACCACAAAGTATTTGAAGGCCCTTCTCTCCAATATGTGCAAACCTTTGATGCCATAGCATGGTCTTTTCTCCAGAGACCACTAGATTTTCTGCCCCACTTTCAAGAACCACAGAACCGTTTCACCCATTAATAACAGTGCTACCTTGAAGCTTGTACAGAGTTCCAATCCGAACTCCTTGCATCAATACTAGTGCTCCCCAACCCATCTTGCAAGTATCTTTCTCGTACACTATTTTTACACGTGCATGATCTAGGTTACTTACAGAAATCAGATTTCTGGCCAATGCAAGAATATGCATAACACTCAGAAGTGTTTTAATCCTTCCACATTGCAAATTCAACTTAAATTTTCTGCGACCAATGATTCTAGCCTTCTTGTCATCCACTAAGAAGACATCACCACCATCAGATTTCTCATACTTGCAGAACCACTCTCTATGGGGAGTGAAGTGAAATGATGCATTTGAGTAAATCAACCATTCCTCATGAGCTACATGCGCACTTGAAGAAAAATCCAAGTACACATCTCCACCTTCATCTGAGGTGGTTTTCTCCTCTGCAGATAGAGAATCATCGGATCCTTTTCCTTTCTCAGGAGCTTTAGATTTATAGTCCCTTTTGAAGTGCCCTTCCTTTCTGCATTTTCCAACACACCTTTATAGGTTTTCCTGGAGATTTAGATCTCCCACTCAAGGACTTATTTTTGTTTCTATTTTGGGACTGTCCTCATACAGACAAGGCATCACCATTTTGGCCCTCCATATTTTTCTGTCTCATCTCCTCTGACAACAAGGATGAGACTATTTCATCAAACTGTAAGGCAGTTGCACTGATACCTATTGCAACAACCAGACTGTCCCATGAATCTGGTAGAGAACACAACAAACTAATGCACTTATCTTCATCTGAAATTTTAATATCAACAGATAATAACTGGCTTACTACAGTATTAAAGGCATTCAGATGCTCTGTCACCGAGTCTCCATCTTTCATCCTTAGGTTATAATTTTTTTTTTGTAGGAATAGTTTATTCACCAGAGACTTAGATTGATATAAAGTCCCTAACTTTTCCCACAAAGCCTTCGTTGAATATTCCCCTGATACATTCAACAATAATGAATCTGAGACACACAATGTATTGTGCTCTTTGCCTTCTGATCCAACTTTTCCCAGTCATCAGCTGACATTGCCGTTGTTTTTTTACCTGGATCTACGGCTATCCACTGATATTTATCCACTATTCAATCCTCCATATTGAGTTTCCACAACTCAAAACTATCACCATTAAATTTCTTGATCTCTATCTTTCCACTACTCACCATCTTCTTTCACCACAAGAATCAATCTCCTATATCTCCCACTAAACATTGGTTACTACAGGCTCAAGAAAAACCCCTCAATAGCAAAGGTGTCCCATTTAAGCCAAAAAAACTCTGATACCAAATGTAGGTTTTAACCCCCGTACAGAAATTACCTGCATAAGAATTCTAAAAACATAAAATAAACAATGGTGAGAGCATAAAACATAAAACATATATACACAAAGATTTTCCCATGGATCCCAAAACTGAGACTACCCGATTAATTTTTCATTATGTTCCTTTCAATGTTACAATACATATATATATATGCCGAAGAATCGATAAAATTGAATCCATTAACCCTGGATTAGAACATAACTGTAGTTCCCTTGACTAGATCTACAAAATACTATAGACAAAAAACCATCATGCCCAAAACCATGTGCGAAAATCATGCACAAAACCATAGGTAAGTCTGCGCATGGGGTGGTCATGGAAAGAATATAACACACATCCAACACTGGTTCATAATTTAAGGCCCACACGTAATCATCGTAAGAGATATCATGAGTCTCTTGTCTTTATACTTGAACAACACCATCATCTAGTACTTGATCACCATAAGGTTCAAAATAAAGTTATGAAACAGGTTGATTGGGTGAATCAAGGCAAAGAGGGTCATGAGAGATTGTTGGTGGAGTACAAGAGGTGTATCTTCAAATGAAAATATCATTTATTGAATCAGATTAAAGATTTAAGCATGCATTCAAATTTTGATTATGAGGGGAAGATGGACATGGGACTGAATCAACTATTTGAGCTCCAAGTTTTCCAACTTCAACATTGAGATATGGTACTAATTCATTTGATAAAGAAATGAAAGAAGGGGAAGAGTCACAAGAAATATTATATTCTTCCTTTGAGACTTTAAGTGTTTCATGACCAAGAAAATCTAGAAGACTTGTAAGAGATTAAGGTTCATGAGGTTCCAAATAAATTTTCTCTAGATATTGAAACTTTTAATTCATAAAACCCCATTTTCCTAAGAAAAATCATAACAAAAATGAAGAAAGTGATCAAGAAAATATTCCAAATATTCATTAGATCTCATTCTCATAGGAATAATATTCTTATATACTCTTTGATAATCATACCTGTTAAAATATTGGTGGAGTTCCATGACAAGTTGTTCGAAGTAATGGATTGATGTAGTTGACACTGTATAACACCATTATTTAACACAACTAGCATACTCACGATTAACTTCAAAGGAATCACAAAAATCAAGAAAGTGAAGGGTGTGCTAAAAAATGGTTATTTCACCCTCGCCATTAAAATTTAAACTTGACAGGTTATGAATTATCTGTGCAGGAAATTTCAGATTTGTAGTCTTAGAAAGACATCCTGGGGTTATGATTTGGGAGGAAGCCATTCAAGATGAAAATTGAAACTAGACTTCATAGGCTTAGCTTGTCATCTGAGCCTCTTTCTAGTGCCAAAATCCTATTGATGGTGCTTGATGGTGACAACAAGGAAGGGGGTTCCCCAATATGAAGTCCCAATTAGACCTCACACTGTTTGGAGTAGGATCCCCAACTAGGAATATGGATTGTTTCCATAATGGTGATCTTAAATATGTGCCTTGGCTACAATTGGTGACAATGAGTAAACTTTGTGGGATATAAATTGTAATGCATAATACGTTCCTTCAAATAGGGAAAGAGAGTGGGCCTCCAGAAGAAAAGTAGTAGTATTATCGTAAAAAAGACACACACACACATGGAAAAATCGTTGATTAACCTGTAAATTAATTCACAATATAATAACGATCATGAAAGAAAGTACAACACACATTCAACAAGATATATATTAAAGCTAATGAAATAGTTCATTGACCTTATCATAAATGAAATAACATATACCATAAACATTTAAAGAATAGTCTTACAACATCCATGATACATGCATGAAAGTGTGTTAGCTCTGAGAGCTTCTGATAATTAAGTGAAAGTTCCAAGTATACAATACAATGATATGACACTAGCCCCAATAGTGGAACATGAAGCTACCACTTGCTTCTCCAAAGAATGATACTCACTCCTATGCTAGACTAGAGAAGCCAAGGCTACCAATCTCAAGTTCCAAGCCCTTTGCTTGAGTTATGAGGGTTTATTTATAACAAATGAGGTGACCTTTCACCTCCTCTTGTGACCTTTGATCTCCCTCATGACTCTTGAGATTCTTTTGTCTTTATTATATCTAATGACTCTTCATATTCCCTATTTGACTCTTGGACTTCCACTTATATTTACATTTATTATTATTCTCTAAATACAAAATCACATAAGACAAAATGTGGCTAGAGCATAATAAGACAAAACTTTATACATTATGCTTGAGTTTGAGGAAACTCTAGCTTAACAACTTCTACTTGTAGCTCTAATGTAACATAGTGGTACCAAGCCTTGTATTGTGTTGCTATGTCCTCAAAATTTGATGGAAGATCTGCCTTATGTATGACTCTTACCTCCATTGCATCCAGATAGATAGTTTTGGAACCAATCTGAACATTATTCCATAAGAATAACAAATTAATATTTAACTTGGTAGGCCCAATTACAAATTGTTGAATGTTTTGCCTCGTAATCTCTAAATCTTCTTTGTTGGACATCTACCTCATATTGTTCAAGAATTCTTCAATTTATCATCCGAAAAAATTTATTCCCTTAGTTTTTGTAAATGCTCCAACAAAAGGAATATTTTTCACTCTTACCTAGGAGTCCAAACTATGATATAGTCATGAATAGGTAGTTATGATGTTGCCCACATAAGTGTTGAGCTGTTTATTTCCATGTACAAACATTTTGACCTCGACCCTTTCCAATTCTACTTCCTGCCTTGTTTTCTTGGCCAACTTCGATGGTGCATTTATGTACTTAGTGCTCCATTCCTGGATCGCATCAATGGTTGCATAAACTATCTTTATAACTTTGACATTTTCTTGTGATCGCTTCTTCATTGCATGCAAGAGCACTACCACCTTATTAGGAGTTATCATTTCCTCATGTGGTTATCTCATAGTGTCTAAAAGGATTGGATTTCCTCAAATATTGTTTCCTTAGTTCCCTCAATTTATAATCAACAAAAGACAACCTTTGATTATCAGTGAGGAGATGACCAATCTATTTCCTTGCAGAAGCTAGATCCTTTTCCAATTTCTTATTTTCTTCCATCAAGGAATCAATGTTTACTTTTGTTTCCTTTGTAAAGGCTGCGGTTATTGTTGTGATTGTTCTTGTATTCTTCTTGGTATTGGGCACAATTATCCTCTCTGTGTGGATAGAAATAGGATGAACCAAGTCATTAGGAAAATACTTCTGCCTTTCTTGCACTATTCTATTCTCTAACAGATCAAAGGTAACATTGGAAATATCCATGACCATATCATCATATGGAGAAGATATTCCCATTTCACTAAATGGGATGTGGCCACTAGTAAGGGGAGGTGAAGGCTAATTGTGTGTCTGTTCTGTAATAGACACAATTTCAACCTCTTGTTTATCCTCTTCTCATTCAACATCCATGTCTTGGGCTTGTATTTGCTCGTCTATTTCTCTAAGAAACTCCTAATACTGCTTCTGCCTGCTTTCTTCATCCTCTAATTGCTTCTGTTGCTCTTCTTCCTCAAACTATTTTTTCCATTCTTCTTCTTGAATTTGTCTTTTCCATATTTCATCATGATGTTTCCTTTTAGCTTCTTATTCTTCCTTCTTTCTAGTTTCTTCTTCTTCTTTCTTTCTTAGCTCTTCTTGTTTTTGCATATCTTCTCTTTATTTCCTTTCCTGTTCCTCTATTTGCATGCATTCATGTTCTTGTATTTACTCTAGCTTATGTCTCTCTTTCTCTTCCTGCTTCTTTCTCCTTGATTCTTGTAACTCCTTTCTCCTCTTTTTCGTTGCAATGTGAAGGAAAAAATATATTTAACATTATGGTAGAAAAAGAACTAGTGGTCCATGCAGATTGAACAAATGTCAACTACATGATAATCAAAATCAAATACCATAACCTAATATAAGGGAACAAATACCATAACCATTTTTTTATTAGGTTTCTTGAAAGAGAAATTTTGAGGTCAAACTGCAAATGAAAAATAAATGTACAACCTATTGACGGTGTTGAACCCACCAACATTCAGGGGATATCCCCAGTATGAAGTCCCAACTAGACCTCACACAGATTGGTGTAGGATTCCCATATGGTACAATGGCCCAATTTCCATTTATTTAGAGATTTTCCTTAGCTCTTGATGTTCAACACATGAGAGTGTTATGCTGGTATATTTGAAAAGCGAGGTGAGTATGTCTGGTGAATGTGTAATGTAACTTGTGTCTAGGTTCTGTTACTGTAAAGGGGAAGAGTAAAGTGAGCCTCTAAGTGAGAGGTAGTAGTACCACCCAGGAAGAGACACATGCGAGCCAAATAGGTATGTCCAACCTCCAGCGAAATAGTCCACAGTGGATGCGGCAATGGTTAAAACCATAGTACAAGGGAAAACACGTACACCGTCCAACAGAGTAGTCCACATAGATGTGATGGTCATTACAACCAGTAAACAAGAAAGTTTTATCTAATATCCTGTGGAGTAGTCCACAAAGATGAGACAGTAGTGATAACCAATATAGCACATTCCTAACAGTGTAAGTACTAAAACAACCGAAGTAGTTCAACTACCTTAGTACAGGTGAAACAAACATGCATTACAAATTTCGAAAGAATAGTCTTACAAACATCTACAAAACATGCATGAAAATGTGTTGGCCTTAACATGATTTTGTATTAAGAAAAAGTTCCAAGACACATATGTACACCATACATCACTAGTTCCAGTGGTGGGACATTGGAGCCACTCCTTGCTCCTCAAAGAACTAATTAACAACTCTCAAGGCTATGTGGGAGGAGCCAAGGTGAAAAGTCCCTGCTCATACAATGGGAGGGGTATATATATCCAAGGGTGATGCTTGACCCTTATGACTCTTGCACTACCCTCATGACCGTTCAAATTCCTATGAATTTTCAATTGACATGACTCTTCATCTGCATGTGTGTGTGCGTTGGAATTTCACTTTACATTACATTCAATTACAATAGATATGGCCCATAATAGTGATGTAGCCTTGACAACTCATGACAGAACTTGACATGACACCGCTGAAATGGATTGGCTAGCTGTGGTGGCAAGGTCAAGCTGCTATTTCTACTGAGTGATGGATGTGTTCTTGGATGTGCTTTGTCTTCTCCTCCGCATGTCTTGGTGATGTGAGGTCTTCAATGGTCTTGGTTCTGTGAGATGTTTACATGCATGTGTTCCTTTCTCTTTCTCTTTTATGAGCTTCTTCTGTTTATCTAGCTGCAAGTGAGTCTTCTAGCATGTATGCTTCTTCTTCATCCCATTCGTCATCTCACCATGATCTATAGGCGTACATGTTCCTACAATTTATTCATGATGGGATGACATCAAATCCAAAACCTCCTAGTCTAAGATGATGCATTTTTTTCCATGGTCTGGGCCCGGGAAAAATGATAGGCTAGGAAGAGGGCCTAGTCACTACGAAATGCACAGTTGTATGTGACAAGGATGGAGGTTGGTCACTGAGACTATGTAGAGCGAAACTCATGCTTGGATGAGGAACTCCAAGGCACAGTCTTCACTGTCGGGAAAAATTGCGTAGTGACCACTGGGAGACATGATTGTGCAATTGAGGTCACCAATGGAAATTGCAAGGTGGGACCTTGGGAGGCACCTCTGCATATTTTTTTGAGGGAAGACAAGACAAAGCAGGAGAAGGACCAGAGGGGAAAGTTATGTGCAGTTTCTGAGAGTTGTGAGTCCTGGCTAAGGTGAGACACTAGGAGAACACCTATGCGTAGTTTTGGGAGGAAAGACGGGCTTAGGTATCTATCCATTGCAAGGTTACAACATGTAGGGAGGAGGCTTGATGATTTATCTTGCGAAGTGCACAGTTCATGTCAGGCTTTGAGGTCGTTTACACGCCATTCTGGGAAGAAAGGCAGGCTGCTCACTTCTGGGATTGTGCAAGGAAATTGTCTTGGAGGACAACCTCAAGCATTGCGCAGTTCTAGGTAGCAAAGAAACATCATTGAGGGATGATACTATGCAGTGTAGCCCAATCGGGGTCCAATGAGAGGGGGTTTGACTGATCGGAATGATATTCAGGAAAATGGCTAAGTGTGGGAAGAAAGTGTACCTATGAAAACTTGACATTGTGATCACACACTTAGCATACTTCGACAACATGACAAAATTGACCATTGGGACAACAAGCCAAATAATTTCCCTTTGTGAGACTATCTAGAGCTAAAAGCGACAAGTACGACACTTGAGATAGACCTTCAGACGACCGTGACGACACTTGTGTGAAAATGCATACAACTTTGTGTATGAGTGCGACTAATGTATACATAGCTAGGAAAATTAAAACACACAAATAAAAACCTTCTAAATCACTAGAACAAGACCGCAAGCATGATAAAAAAATCAACATGCAAGAAGACGACAATTGGTGAGACAAGAAAAAGGGGTGAAAAGACTTAAAGGGAGCTCATAGAATGAGCCTGAGTGTTTGAAACCATAAAGAGAAAACCAAGGAAGGCTCTGAAATTTGAGTGCAAGCCAAAATTTTGGAGGGCTTTGTAACCACTACAACACTTGGCAACACACTAGTTGAATACCAGCTTCTCTATTTTGGTTTATTTTTTAGTGTAGGGCCTTGATCCTTTGGGGAGTATTGATTCATCATGAAGATTACTTTGGGTTCCCCACTTACCACACTGACATACATGGTTCACCTTGTACCTTCTCAATTGAACACAACATAATATTCATCCAGATTACAGTGTTTCGAATCAAGAAGGATAGTTTGGCTCGCATGCTTAAGATTGTTAGAGTATAGTTTTTCATCTCTGGTGGTTCCTCGCTGCCTACAGGCCTGGACAGTACCCCGACGAGGTCACGCAGTAACACAGAAATTTCTCCACTGCCAGCGAGGCTAGACAATACCCTGGTGGAGTTACTTGTTTCACCTCTCTACGTAGGAAGCATTTCTCTTCTTTCACCTTTGTTAAATTTTTAAAGAGAACTGTGCATAGGCACTTATTTATTTTTGGGGCAGAAGAGGAATCCCCACTTATTGAGAGCAGGAGAGGTTGTTCCATCATAGAATCATATGAAGACCTATGATTTAGTTTTTCTCGTTTATATTTTCCCCTTCTCCGTTTCTACTAGTTGGATGAGCTTGAACACACTAGAGCAGAAAATTGAGTATACTCCAAAACTCTTCATTGCTTGACCAAAACTCTCCTTACAGACGAATCGTATTTTAAATCAAGACTTCATTGCCAAAAGTTACAACCAAACACAAGGAAGACGAACACAAGACTTAGCCAAGTGTTGCAATGTCACAAGACTCTTTGAACTTCAGCCACATACGCATTCACAAGCCAGAATGAATTGAAGAAAAACACTTATTTACATAAACAGAAACAAAAAAAAGCAAAGAAAACAAAAACAACATATCAAGCAATGAAAAGATTATGTACATAGCGCAAGGTGCAGCCCCAAATCTCATTGAAAGTAACATTTTAAGTCTTAGACATTGACAGGGAGGGTTTCAATCCTCCCATCAAGTGATTGAAGATGATATGTGTGTTAGCCAAGCTTCTCGTGGACTATAAAAGGATTAATCCACAGGGATTCAAACTTCTTATGCTTGCCTTTGTCCTCGTGGGCTTTGTCCCCATTTAAGACTAAGTCACCAACATTGAAGCTAGTACTCCTTGCAGACTTTCTATCAAACCATCTCTTGATACGGTTCTGGTGGAGTATACATTTTTCTTTTGCTTTCATCCTTTCTTCCTATAACTTGTGTAATGCATCCATCCTACGCTGAACTAAAAGACACGACTTGCCTTGGGATTCTTGGGACAACTGGAGAGAAAGCAAGTAGATGTTCGGGTGGAGGATGGCTTCCTTCCTTTCCATATACCAGGAAGTAGGGGGAGTTATTCAAGAAGGCTTATGTGTGAGTGGATCATCCCATAAAGCATTCACCAGGGCGAAGTGCCAGTTTCGCTGTTTAGAGTAAATGGTCTTTTTGATGATGCGAATGAGTTTCTTGTTTGTGGATTCGGCAAGAACATTTCCCTGCGAGTAGTAATTAGAAGAATGCTTCAAAACAATACCATTTTCCAATGCAAAGTCATAAATCTTTAACGAATAAAAGTATGTTTCATTGTAAAAAACAAGTGATGTAGGAACGCCAAACTTGGAGATGACGTTCAGCTGTAGGAAGTTGATGAGTTCCTGATTGTTCACTTGTTTCAGCGGAACTGCTTCTATCCATCGCGTGAAGTAATCTATGGTAGTCAAAATATAGTGGTGTTGCTTTCATGAATGTGGTAAAATCTCCCCAATGATATCCAAGCCCGACAGTTGGTATGGTTCCTCCACTGCAATAGGTTATAGTGGGGCTGCTGACCTTCGATTTTTATCAGCGCATCTTTGACAGATCAGACACTTGCGGGCATAAGTGTGTGCATCCTTGAATAAAGTAGGCCAATAGAAACCGACCTGCATAACCTTGTGAATTATTGTGTTACCCGCAAAGTGTCCCCCGAGTGTCCCCCAACTGGTCTGTCATGGAGATCACGTAAAACCTTTTCTGGATCTTGTGCCTCCAGGCACATGAGAAATATAACATTATGGTGCTTTCTGTAAAGCACCCCATGCACCAGCTAGTAAGATAGAGCTTTTAGTTAGAGTGCCCTCTTCTTCCACATAGAAAAATGGGAGGGCATGGTGCCATGCTCAGGGTACTACTGCACTTCTGTGTACCAAGAGTTTCTGTGTGAAGTGGGAGAGGCTCGCTCAACATTGTACATTTCTATTTATTGCTACCAACCTGTGAACTCCTCTTCTTCTTCCTATGCATGTACTGCTTCCGCTACTAGTCTGCAAATACCATGACCCTTGATGGTGTGAACTGGCTCGATGTCAAGATCATACTCTTGTAGTCATGTCATATAGTTCGCCCTTCTTTCACCTAGCTCTTGCTGAACAAGTAGCGATCTGACCGTTGGGTGCAACACAAAGATAATGCAATGGTTTTTCAATAGGTAGGGTTTGAAATGTTTCACCATCTTGTACACTACATATGCTTGTTTTTCCATGATGGGAGAGTTGAGTTTTGGTCCTTGTAGGCTTGCACTCATGAAGGAGATGGGTCTCTCATTTTTCTTCTCGTCCTTCTAAGTGAGCACTGAAGCGAGTGCAGTGTCGGAAGAAAAAGTATAGAGCAAGAAATATTTGCTGAAGTTTGGGTTGTATAGTGTTGGTTCCTCTACTATTTATTGCTTGATACAGGCGAACGTGTCCTTTTCCCTCTTTACCCAACTATAAACTGCGTCCTTCTTGATCATCTCTTGAATGGGTTTAACAATCTGCGCATAATAAGAGATGAACTTTCTAAGGAAGTCGATCTTCCCCAAGAAAGACTGCATGGCTTTCTTGTTCACGGGGTGAGGAATCTACGTGATGGTCCAAAATTTATTTGGATCTATCTTGATCCCACTTTTGGCAATGATGTGTCCAAGCAGTTTACCCTCAGAAACTGCGAAGATGCTTTTCTTGGGATTCAAGGATATCTTGTATTTTTGACATCGCTAATTTTTTTTCTTAATATGGCACAGGTGGTTTTACCGCTGTCTTGAGAAGACTGTAACATCATCGAGGTAGACCACTATGCTCTGTCTAATGATCCCACAGAAGGCGATGTCCATTGTGCGTTGAAATGTTGCACCTACGTTCACCAACCCAAATGGAATTCTACAGAAAGCGAATGTATGTCACTTGGTACGGAATGTCGTTTTAAGCCTGTCAGGCTATGCTACCAGAACTTGGTTGTATCCTGGAAATCCGTCAAGAAAAGAAAACATCTTTTCTATAGATATTGTCTGTAGTGTATGCTCCATGGAAGGCACTGGGTAGTTGTCCTTGTTCGAGGTGCGATTGAGATTACAAAAATCTATGCACAGGCGGATCTCCCCGGATTTCTTTTTGACAGGGACTAAATTGGACACCCATGTTGAATGTCGCACTTGGTAGATGATCCAAGTATCCAACAACTTGGTCAGTTCTTTCTGTATGAGGGGCTCAAGTGATGGATGAACTTTCCTTAGCTTTTGTTGAAAAGGCTTGGCCCCTTCCTTGATCAGTATGACGTGGTGAATTATTCGCGTGTCATATGTCTTGAGATCATCGTACGTCCACACAAATACATCATGGTACTGTTTGAAGATGTAGATGAAATCTTTCCTCTCTTTTGATGTACAACATGTATCGATGTTTACAAACTTTAGATCCTTGTTCGTTCCAAGAATAATATGTTCGTGCAACAATGTAGAGCTGTTGGTTTTGGAATTCACAAGTCCCTAAAAGCGGTTTTGCAAGTCATACAACTTCTTAAGTGATACCACACCCTTGGGGATGAGGTTTCGTTTGCTTGTATTAGCTGCATCCTGCAAAGACTATTCGTGCTCATCCTCATCTATCACTGCGTCCTTAAAGACGTCAGTGTTAGCTATGAAATGCATTATCTGTCATTAGGGGAATTTTGAGGTCTAAAAAAAATAATAGTCGAAATAATAAAATAAGATTAGATTACATCATCAAATTTTAAAGGGAAAAATGAAAAACTATTTTTTCAACTCGCATTTTCAACTTATCTCCCTATGGGTTTACTCAAATTTTGAGCAGAAACGCTTGTTGGATGTAGAATTTGATTCCTCATCCAAGGAGTATACGTGTTCCATACTTTCGATGGAACCTACTACACAAAAAATGAGAAATACATGAAAAATGTGACTGCATTCATGTTTTTCATGCATTTCTCTTTTTTGTGTAGCAGGGTCCATTGAAAGTATGCAACATGGGTACTCCTTGGATGAGGAATTAATTTTCGCATCCAACAAGTAGTCCTACTTGAAATTTGAGTAAAACCTTAGGGAGATAAATTGAAAATACGAGTTGAAAAAGTTATTTTATTATTTTTTAATATTTTTACTTTTTTACTCCAAAAATGGTGAATCATCCCCCATGGTTGACATCATCATCTCGAATCCTATTGGTTCTTATAAATTTTGTTTTGGTTTTACATTTTTCTTAGGAGGCTCATTGTAGACCTCAAAATTCCCCTAATGTGATCGTCATAAAAAACACATAAATTAGTGATATTATTTGGGACATATGATCTATACAAAATCTCAATAGTAAACCTATCCCTTAATGGTGACATCCTAGAAATTGGATTTGCCAAAGCATCTGCAACTACATTACACATTCTTGGCACTAAAATAATATTCAAAGCTTGGAATTGAGAGATGAGTCTCCATGCCTCTTGTTGATAACTGTTAAGACAGGGTGACTTACATTGAATGGTGTTATGTACCTGACGCACCACGATCTCTGAGTCACCTACCACTTTTAGAACAACAACATTGAGGTTGATGGATTTCCATAATCCCCAGCCGAGTGCTTCATACTTGGCGGTGTTGTTCATGCACTTGAACTCTAAGAGGCTAGAGATTAAGTGCTTTCTCTATAGAAGGTTATTAAAACACAACAAGCTCCATAGACCTCTGGCGTTTTGGATCCGTCAAAGTACATGGTCAACAAATCATCTATACAAGGACCGCTTGTCACACTAGTACTACAATCACTACTACTACTACTGTTACAATCTACTATACAAGTTTCATTTTCGCTAGTTGGGCATGGAAGGAGGCCCAACCATGTGTCTGGTGGGGTATGGGATGACTCTGTAAGATAACACCCGAACTGTGTTTCCAAAAAGCAATTGCCAAAAATAAGTTCTGCAAAATCCAATGGTTCATTTTCTTCGTTCAAGGGAGTCACGTTATGCTTCATGTATCTCTCTGACAATAATCAGATCTCGTTTTTTATGCCCTTGTACAGAAGCCATAAGTGTGATCAGTCAATGGCAAAGTATCCTTGCAACTTTCTTGACCAATCTCTGCTAAGAAATACTCCATATGCTTCTGGGATGTCCACAACTACATATTGATGCATTGATGAACTCATCCAATAGACGATAACCAGATGATCACATACCCGAGTTCACCAATGGCTGGTACACATGTTCTTTCTAGCTGGATGATATGCGCACTTGTCTTCCTCCATTGAGCATTGATATTCTTAGCAATGGAGAGTGGCATGACATTAACTGATGTGCCATAATCAACCAAGTAGTTGTGAACATTGAAATTGAAAATTTCGAATGAAAACAGAAATGGTGGGTAGAGTGAGTTTGCCTCCTCCATGTGGAGCACGTTGAGAACAGATGCGAGTGTGTCAGGAGACTTACTTGATCCCTTGTTGGAAGAGGTAGCATCACCTGTAGAGGTTTTCCTAAGTGATTGTAGAATAATGTCTCGTTGACTCCTGATTTTTGTTAGCTCATACATCAATACGTTTGCACAAGTCTTCTTCGTGTATTCCCAATGTTATAGTCCAAAGCGGGGAGACTCACCAAGGTGTCCGGGGGTGGAACTGAGTTTATTGTTTCTAGTGGGTTTCTTTTGTCTTTATTACTTGTGGAAATACTCTTTGTTTTAGTTGTCTTCTCGAACTTTCTTTGAGTTTTCTGTCTTGAGTTAACTGATGGACCTACTATCCTTAACATATCTGGTCTTCTTTATCTCCCGGTATCTCAAACACAGTGGGGACCCCTTGGCTTCTGAAATTATATCTGTTGTTTTACTTTAGGGGTAGACCGTCACTCGAAGGCTCCTTCTCGGTGGTGGTCTTATGGGTTGTGCAAGTACACTAATACATGTTTACTACATACCCAATACTTGGGGCTTCATTAGATGCAACAACTTCTTCTTATTCATCATTGGCCTCAGCCTATTCACTCGCCACGAGGTTGTTGGAAAACTGTATGGCCATGATGCTCATTACATGGTTCCATTCCGGGCACATTATTTCCAAATGTTGTTCACGATGGAACAAGCAGTATGAATCCGTCGCGAGCTAGTCAAGTTTCAACACCAAATTGGAGCTTTGTGCAGATTCGGTTGGCTAGATGTTGCTGTTGCTTGAAGTTATGTTCTTCTTCTGTGGATACCTAGGATTCTTGTTGTTCACGGTTGTCTCGCTCATCTGTTGTTTGAGTTTCAGAAACTTTGGTGGTCAGGGACTTGAGGTGACGAGTAAGGTTCTCATTGTCACTTGCTTCCTTTTCCTTAGCCTTACTCACAGAGGCCTGAGACCTTTTGCCCGTGTCTTTAGAGTCCTTAGTGGATTTGTCATCTCTAATGACTCCAATAACATGCAAGTCTTTCTCTACAACAATCGCTTATTCACAATTTTCTGTCAATGTTGGTGTCGCAACTCGCTTGATGAACTATGCAATACTGGTCAGTAGTGTAGATGTATAATAGTAGATGGTGATGGAGTCATGAGGTTTAATGTCTACTGAGAACTTGTTCAGAATGTGGTTAAACCTCTGATTGAAATATTTGACCTTTTCTTTGTGCTCCATCTTGAGCCTACCCATCTCTTTCAGCAACATGGCAGGGATCTTATCTTCAACAAACTTTTCAAGAAAGATCCATTTGAAAACTCCTAGTTCTAGATGGAATTTGGTGGAAGGTTGTGGTACCATATAGCTGCTCTACCATCTGGGGTACATGGAAACAGTCTGCATGCAACATCATTATAATGTACCTTGAGTGTCTACAGATGTAGGTAGAATTTGTCTAAGTGATCTTCTGCCTTCACTATCTTGTCAGGTTCATATTTTGTTAAAAGCTTCTTTGTGTGTCTCGACATCTTGTGTAGGACACTCGAGAGTGCCAATGGGTTCTGAGTCATCCACTCCAGATTTTTTTTTTTTTTTTTTTCCATGTTGTCCTCTTTTTCCTCCTCCTCCTCCTCTTCTAAATATGATGGTTCCACTTTTGAGCCTATTGGTTCTTCTTCCTATTCTCCTACTCCTTCGTTTTCTTCCCCTCCACCTCCTCCACCAGAAATTGAGCCCGAGAGTAATATGTTGTCTTATTATTCCTTTCAATATATCGAGGGTTCCTCTTCTTTCTCCACAGCTTCTGCCAGCTCTTCAAGAGTGGTGAAGATCACTTCTTCCACAGATGAAACTACAACTCTTGTGGGGTAGTATTTTGCTTCCTATGAGAATATGGAAGAGCATACACTCCCAGAATCAGTCCAATTTTTTTTGCAAATTGACAGTTGATGGGACAGACAACTTGGATATGATGATACATGATTTCACGTTCAAGTCTGGGAGGTGATAAATGACCAACTTTAGAATTGCATGTAGGGGAGAGGGAGTAGATGTTACTACCTTGAATAGATGATGGATGAGTGGGGCTAGTGGGACAATTAGCCATAAACTACTGGCAGCCCTCCTTCTAGCACCAGAAATGTTGACGGTGTTTGACCGCCAACATTCAGGGGATCTCCTTGGTATGAAGTCACAACTAGACCTCATACTCTTTGGTATAGTAGTCCCATCCGGTATGATGGCTTGGTTTCCATTTACTTAGAGATTTTCCTTAGATCTTGTTGTTTAGCACATGAGAGTGTTATGTTGGTATCTTCGAAAAGCGAGGTGAGTATTCCTAGTGAGTGTGTAATGTAACTTGTGTCTAGGTTCTCTTACTACAAAGGGGGGGAGTAAAGTGAGCCTCTAAGTGAGAGGTAGTAGTACTACCCAGGAGGAGACACACGCGAAGCAAAGAGGCCTATCAAGCATCTAGCAGAACAGTCCACAACAGATGCAACAATTGTTAAAACCAGAGTATAAGGGAAAACATGTAAACTATCCAGCAGAGTAGTCCACACGGATGTGACGGTCGTTATAACCAGTAAACAAGAAAGTTTTGTCTAATATCCTGTGGAGTAGTCCACAAGGATGAGACAACAGTGATAACCAATACAACACATTCCCAACAATGTAAGTACTAAAACAACCAAAGTAGTTCAACTATCTTAGTACAGGTGAAACAAACATGCATTACAAATGCCAAAAGAGTAGTCTTACAAACATCTATAAAATATGCATGAAAATGTGTTGGCCTTAATAGGCTTATGTATTAAGAAAAAGTTACAAGACACATCCGTACACCATACATCGCTATTCCTAGTACTGTACTAGGGACATTGGAGCCACTCCTCACTCCTCAAAGAATTGGTTGACAACTCTCAAGGCTATGTGGGAGGAGCTAAGGTCAAAATTCCCTGCTCATACAATGGGAGGGGTATATATAGCCAAGGGTGATGCTTGACCCTTGTGACCCTTGGACTACTCTCATGACCGTTCAACTTCTTATGAATTTTCAACTGACATGACTCTTCATCTTCATGCGTGTGTCCGTTGATCTTTTACTTTACATTACAATCGATTACAACATATATGGCCCATATTAGTGATGTGGCATTGTAAACTCATGACACAATTTGGCATGACACTCTTAACGTGCACTGGCTGGTTGTGGTGGCAATGTTAAGCTGTTGTTGCTGCTGAGTGATGGATGTGTTCTTTCTTGGATGTTCTTTATCTTCTCCTCCGCATGGCTTGATGTTGCGAGGTCTTCATTGGTCTTCGTATCATGCGATGGTTACATGCATGTGTTCCTTTTGCTTTCTCTTTGATGAGCTTCTTTCATCCATCCAACTGCAAGTGAGTCTTCTAGCATGTGTGCTCCTTCTTCATCCCATTCATCATCTTGCCATGATCTATCAGTGTACCTGTTCCTACAATTCACTCATGACGAGATGAAATCAAATCCAAAACCTCCTAGTCTAAGATGATGCATTATTTTCCATGGTTAGGGTCTGGGACAGATGACAATTTGGGAAGAGGGCCTAGTAACTATGCACTGCATAGTTCTAGGTGACAGGGAGGGAGGCTAGTCACTGAGACTGCATAGAGTGCAACTCATGCTTGGATGAGGAACTCTGGGGCATAGTCTTCATTGTAGGGAAAAACTGCACAGTGGCCATTGGGAGACAGGATTGTGTAGTTGATTTCACCAGTGGTAGTTGCAAGGTGGGACCCTTGGAGGCACCTCTACGCATTTTTCTAAAGGAAGACAAGACAGGGAAGAAACAGGACCAAAGGGGACAATTATGCGTAGTTTCTGAGAGTAATGAGTCCCAGTTGAGGCAAGACACTGGGAGGAAACCTCTATGCAGTTCTGAGAGGCAAATTGGGCTAAGGTATCCACACATTGTGGGGTTCTAGAAGGCAAGGAGGAGGCTTGATGACTGGTCTTACGAAGTGTGCAATTTAGGTTGGGCTCTGACGCAGTTTATGCACAATTCTGGGAAGGAAGGCATGCTACTCACTTCTAGGATTGCGTAGTGCAACTATTCTGGAGGACAACCTCAAGCAATAGAGTAACATCACTAAGGGTTGAGACTACACAGTGTAGCCCAGTCAAGGTTTTGGTGAGAGGGTGGTTGTCTGGTTGGAAGGATTTTCAGGAAAATGGCCATGTGTGGGAAGCAAGTGTACCTGTGAAGACTTGAAATTGTGATCACAAACTTATCATAATTCGACAACATAACAACATTGACCACTAAGACAAGAAGCCAAAGCACTGCCCTTTGTGAGACTGTTTAGAGATAAAAAGCGAGAAGTGTGACACTTAAGATAAACCTTCCGATGACTGTGATGACAATTGCGCGATAGTTCTTACAACGTTGTGTATGAGTGCGACTGATGTATACATAGATAGGACAAATCAAACACACAAAGAAAAACCTTCGAAATCACCAAAACAAGACCACAAGCATGATAAAGGAATCAACATGCCAAAAGACTACAGTTGGTGAGACAAGAAAAAAGGGTGAAAAGACTCAAAGGGATCTCATGGAATGAGGTGGAGTGTTTTCAACCATAAAGGGAAAACCAAGGAAAACTCCAAAATTTGAGTGCAAGCCAAAATTTTGGAGGGTGTTGCAGTTGCTACAACACAACCATAACCTAATCAAATATTCAAGAAAACAAAAATGTGCAACCAAAATCAATGTTATAAGAATCAATAAAATTGAATATGATGATGTCAACCATGGGGGATGATTCACCATTTTTTGAGTTAAAAGGTAAAATGATAAAAAAAATGAAAGAGCTATTTTTTCAACTAATATTTTCAACTTATCTCCCTATGGTTTTACTCAAATTTTGAGTGGGAGCACTCATGTAATGCAACATTTATTTTTTCATCCTAGTAATATCCATGTTGAATACTTTCAATGGAGCCCACTACATGAAAAATGAGAAATACATGAAAAACATTATTGCAGTCATGCTTTTTCATGTATTTCTCATTTTTTTTTGTAGCAGGTTATATCGAAAGTATTCGACATGGGTACTCTTTGGATGTGAAATTAATTTTTTCATCCAACGAGTGCTCTTGTTCAAAATTTAATTAAAATTGTAGGAAGATAAGTTAAAAATACAAGTTGAAAAAGTAGTTTTTTCTTTTTTCACTCCAAAATTTGATGAGGTAATCTAATATTATTTTATTATTTCCATTATTATTTTATAATTTTCCTTAGGGGGGCCATTTTAGATCTCAAAATTTTTCTAATGGACATAATGTTCAAGGTTTTGTGGGTAAATGATATCATAATTAACTTAACAATTTTTATCTAGTTATGTTGTATTTAAGATGATATTTCTTTATAAGATTTTATGGCAATGGTCAAGGGATGAACTCCATTACAGGAATTGAGTGAGGGGTGAACACCCTCTTGAGATGTTTAATAAAATTAAACATTTATAGTTTTTCCCTTCGGGGTTTCCAGGGTACTATATCGGTGTCTAACAATGTGTTTTCCTATTGTGTCATTCTAATGATGTTGCCTCCTTACATGACATTAACACTTACATTATAAAATGAATGATTAACTAGCCTAATTAATGAATGATGAAAATGATGTAAGATTACAACAAAGAGCTTTATGATAATATTTTATAACAGTGGGTGTTATGTTATGTAGCTTACTAGTCCATTTCTAAAGTTATTCCACGTAATGATGAAGATTTTATCTAATGGTCAGTGAAGGAATATGGAGTAAGTAATTCAAAACGTTACATGCTAGTAAAAATTTGTAAAAAAAATTATAATCCTATGTATGTTTACACGAGGTTTATTGGGGGATGTTACAAGTGGTATCGGAGTGAAGGTCACAACACTGACTCCTTTTGGGAATTCGTAAGGGAAAAACAAGTAGAGGTATGATGCTAATGCGCATCAATTCAGGTATGACACTAATGAAAAACTCTATGGAAATGTATGCAATAGACTACACTTGATATGAGATGCATGATGGTGTATGATAACTGCATTAAAAAATTGTAAGTATTAATGTCTACTTTAAGGAATAATTGTGCTCATGGAATTTGAATATTTATATGGATAAAAGATAATAAGAAAAGTCTATTTCATTTATGAAAAATCTCGAGCACTCACTAGCGATAGTGTGGATTATCTACTAACCTTTGCATGTATACTCTTATAATAATTCTTAATGGTGCATTTAAAGAAAAATGGTGAAATTTACAATGCACTGCTTATAAAGAATGAATGCTTGTATTGTTCTGTATGATAACGAAAGAATTGAAGGTCGGCGTTATCCTTGAAGTGGACAATACAATGTTTTAAAAGACACTGAAAGAACCCCTTTGGATGTTAAAGATAAAAAATGAATCAAGTGTTAAGGTTTTCACTGTAATGACTAATTGACTATTGAGTCTTGTCATGCATTTTGATTGAGTTATGATGGTTGGTATCATTTATCAGTATTGCCTGATTAAGCACAAATCAGTTTTGATTAAAGATTATTACAAATTGTAAACAATGTGATTGTGAAAGTGGAAACTTGTTTAACAATGAATAAGTACGACTGCAAATTCTTGAAGGTTACAAAGAACTTACATTATGATACAATGGTGTCATTAAAGTGACTTATTTAGATGACTCGTTATGTCATTGTGGTTTTACATGTGAGCATACATAAATGATAATTGGTTTGATGAAAGCATCCAAGGTTATTCGATAGTTTGATAATGTATCGAAATGCATGAGATGAAATGTATTATATATGTTTGAACAACTTAATGGTAGAATTAGTGGTAATCAAATGTTGTTGATTATGTTGTGTGTTCAAAACTTCACAACTCTACAAATTGATGATTCAATGATGATGTTAGATGGTATGCATCCTACATCTAACAAATATGTTAATTTCATCCTTTATAAATTCACCCAATGCATGTGAATGTTGTGGTGGCATTGCATATTGTATCGAATAACTTAAGTCTATTATGTTGTGGACATGTGGTGTCTTAATTTTCATCACTAAACAAAATCTAGATGGCATTTTGAACCTATTCGCATTGTTGATTTGCTTAATCAAGAAAATGTTGTGTGATTGACTTGAATTTGGTAAAGTTGCATAATGATTGTTGATTAGATACATATGTGTAAATGAAGTGTCATTTTGCATGAATTAGTGACTATGATATTTTTTAAGGTCATATTTCCTTAATTGTTGTTGGAAAACAACTTCATGGATTTTTTTATTTTTTATTTTTTAATTTCCTTGGATGTAGCCTTATTTGTTATGCAAGGAAATGGTTTATGAAATGTGGATAGGACCAATACCTTTCTACATTGTTGAAATATTGAATTGAAAAGATATTTTGTAAATAACACTATTTTGTAGAAGATATGTTTTTATCAAAAGAAGTTGTGACTAATGTTGCTAGTGTGATTAAGCAGGGGTAGCTTAATGGAAGCATAACAACGTTCCAGTAACATGGAACATAAGGATTTGTGAAAGGTAAAACATTGTAATGTGATTTACAAATGAAAATGAGAAGGTATAATGCTATGATATGCAAGATATGGTAATGTTTTTCTAAATTGCATGATGGTTATTATGTGGAAAATTTGAAATGAATACCACCTGTATGATATGTGATGTCAGTCATGATTTCCTATAAATTTACTTTTATAGACTATGGGGCCCATGTTGAGGGTCAAGTATGAATACATGATGTACATAAATGTTCCTTTTGCTTCAATGTTAATGTGCACATGGTTAGTTATGTACATTACAGTGGGAAAAGGTGTTGAAAGATAATTTCAAATCCTAGATAGTTATAGGAAATTTGGAAAGGCCCAAGGAGGGTCTTGGGCAGAGGTGGTTGCCTGCCTAGATTTCCTCTCCCTAGAGATAGATGATATTAGTAAGGAAAAATGTTTGGCGAAGATGGTGAGAGGGGAAAACTCTGAGGAAACCTAGTGGATTTTGGAGCTTGTTGGAGGAGGCCCAAACAATGAGCTATTCAGCTCTAAATTCCTCATGACATGATGTTGTCGGAGGAATAGGAAGGATGCTACCAAGAGGAATATTGTGTTAGATTGAGTGGTCATTATTGGGGAATTGCCTTGGATGTGAAGTTGACTTGATTTGGTTTTGGAAACCAGTTCCCATTGGTTGGAAGGAGCATTATTTTTCCCAGTGTGGTTATCATAGCTAAATAAGTTAACTAATCTGATAAGTGATGTGTTAAAAATGATTTTTCTATATGATTGCATAAGAATTTTATGTACATTTTGACTTGAAATTAGCATAGTTCTCTAGAAGCAATTACTGGAAGTGTAGTTCGTCTATTGTATTACCAATCTTATGGTGTCTTTAGCAGGGGCTAAGACAATATGCACTTGGAGCCATTATTCATCATTTTGATGTTTAGAGAGCTAGGTGCTCTCTAAGTACTTGTAGAATTACTGTGATTAAAATATCACCTGACATTACATGAATGATTGATATTGAAAAGTATTTCATTTAATTGGAAATGTTGTGATTAATGTGATTATGTTGGATTTGTTGGTCATCTTGATGAACCTCAATATTGCAGCAAGGATGTTGCACCTCCTAGGGCTACCAAATTTCCTTTATCAACCTGTGGTTTCGTACAAACTTGGAGGTGACAATGCTATATGCACAACAGATGCAACATTCTACTGATGTCACTTCTCAACTTGGGCGATAGACCACTAGGGTTTCAAACCAGTCTTCTATTGACTAGAAGGAGTATGACTGTTGACAGTGAATATAAAGCTAGTTCTAATGCGGGAAAGTAAATTCTTGTCTATTTAGGAAATGAAATCTAATGAATGAAAAATGCCATGAATCATCTAGCTAGGAAAAGATACAAATTACTTGCAAAAAAGAAATAAGCTAACCTTGCGTTTTATCATCTAACTGTTTGGACTAACTGGACATGGGAAGTTGTTCTGTCATCTTATGATTCATTTATCCATACACTAAGCATCTCATGTTGCATTTGCAGAAAAAGAGTCTTTTAATTTCTAAATTCAGGAATGTAAATGTTATGTTATGCTATCTGATCTTGCAAGGGGGGAAGGCATGGGAGAGACAATATAGATGAAGGCCTAATCTATACTTAGACTAGAATTTCTGATCAAAATAGGATCAAACAGAATGCTACAAGAGATCCTGTAGCTACTACATGAACTACTATAGGATGTCCTAGTTTGCTATAGGATGTCCTGGTTTTCTACAGGAAATTAGTAAAAATCTTTAGGAGGGAAAGAATAGTGGAATAAGGTGCTGGAGATATGCATGATAGTGAGATAAGGTGTAAGGAAGGTGCACAATACCCAAGGCTAAGCCTAACACTCCAGGGAGGTTGGAATTTCCTATGGTGGTTATTCACGGTGGCTGCAAAACATATATTGAACTATGTGTTGTTATGCCTTGGAAGAAGGTGGAGAAGACTTAGGTGAATATGGTTGGAGGATTTCCTCCCTGCAAATCAACAATCCCTACAACAAAACCTGTTTTCTTCTTCATCTATGCATCACTATATACTAACATGGAAAATATGAGTTGAATTTTGAGAAAGCTAATCTATGTATTTCTAATGGCTAGATCTATGGAATGGAATGCCTTCTAAGCTATGGAAAACATAAGAAAAAAAATAAAAATTTCAGTTGCTTCCAAGAAATCATAAACAATGATATATTTAAGCATGGAACCTACTCTATGTAATGACTAAAAGACAAACTCTGTTTTTGGGGCTGTTAGAGTGGGGCCCTCTAATCATGATACCACAAGGGAGATGAGGGAGAGGCCATTGTCACAAGATTTTCTGAAGTACTCTCCTTCACTACTACACCACTGATCTACTTCTTCAAACTAATGGAAAAAAGATTAAGCAATAATTCAAATACTAGTTAAGATAAATAAAACATAAATAACTTCAACAACTAACTATCATTTGAATTTAAGAATACATATACAAAAGGAGGAACTTTTGTTGCTAGGGTTGGGCCCTAACCTAAGAGATTCAGCCCTTTGAGTCAACTCAGTGTTGGATCAAGGTCAAATTTCTCATTATCATCAAAATGTCAAATACAACATAGCAAATATCAGTCACAATGTTTTAGCTCAAATTGCCTCTAGCCTACATCAAAAATTCGAATCTAAATGAGTCCCTTGGCTCTATTATTTATACAAACTGAAGCTACCAACAACTTCCTAAAAAATAGGGAGAGTTGGCTACCTAACTAGAGAATAACTTGTCTTTGATTGTCACTAGCTTGGCTACCAATGAGCTCGGCTTGCTTGGCTGCTAGTAACTTCGAGATGATGAGATATGGTGGAGGAATCTTCGAATGATTTGAGGAGTAAAGGAGGGAGACCAATCTCCTAAAATCTCTCTTGCTTGTCCACCTCGAGTTCCTGCACTTAAATTATCCCAAAATTGCTCCAATTCCTACATTTAATACATATTAGGCCACATGACATAGCAACTCACTTTTACCCTTCTCACTAAGAAAAATAGAACAAAATATGTAAATAAATGTGAGAAAAGTCAATTTTAATAAGTCAGAGAGTGGCATTGTGACCCATATAATTTACCTATTGATGAGCCTCATCATCATCCCCATACTAAAGGTGTTGCTCATCCTCTGAGAAACTTAGTCTACATCCATATCCTTCATAGCTCTGGTGGCTTCTCTGACATCCCATTCATTCCTACCTTCTAATAGACCCAACAACAAGGTTGGATTGATTTTTAGTCCAATCCAATTGATCTTTAGTCTCTGCATGGCACTCTTATATAGGGGGGTCCTTTCCAATGCATTTCTCAACCTCTCAGGGGTGTGGTACTCTCTGATCCTTAGATAGTGTGGCAGGTTGCTCCATATCCTATGTCATGCTTGTTGGCTTTCATTACCCAACAATCTTAAAGTGCTCTCTAAATGGGAGATGGCTTGTTCTTGTGTAGCTAGGTATGTTGGTGCAAGTTGGACATCATTGTAAATTATGTTGTTGTTACTAATGACAACCATGGAATTTATATGTTCTGCTCTGATGTAGAGGGGCTCCCTTTCCTCTTTTTCTACTATTTTCTTGACTTCCCCATCCTTGGCCTTCTAATGACTCATCCATGATGCAAGGGACATCATTTTCAAGTACCCCAACTTTGCATTGCGGTCCTACACATTCAAATATGTCAAGGAAAAGTTGTATAGGTAAAATTCAGATATTTTGGCCTTGTCTCCCAGGGTGCTCTTGTCACATAGCTCTATGAATTTTCTATAGTCTTGGAATGACATGGTCCCCTGTTGTGCTAATGTATTCATTTGAAATTGCAACCATTGATCTTTGAAGTATAGTGAATATGATTTGGATGGCATCCTGCACTGAAGTGCCTCCATGGAGAATCTTGCCATGGTGGCCAATTGGCTCTCCTTTTCCTGCAACTTCCTCCTCAGCCATGTGTTTTTGGCTGTAATTGGTATCATATGATGTGTTCTTCCATATGGCACACATCTTCTACTTTCGTTGAATTGGAAATTTTCATCTAGTGATGTGTTATTTCCCTTTTTTTTCAAGCTCAAAGAAGAGATATATTGCAAATTTCTATGGTATTAATTTGCCTCCCTCAATGAACTTGTAGTAAGAACTCAGATTTGGTTGTGGGCTAGGCTCCTGCAACTCTAGAAAATCTACCTCAGATGCTTTTGGAGAAGCTACCCCCTCCTGCTCCTATGGTGTTTCTCCCATGACTTCTCTCTACCTCTGTTGTCCTTCCTGTAGATTTTTCTGTGTTTCTTGTAGCACTGACAATGTTTCTTGTAGCACTTTCTGAGGATCCTGTAGCAGGTTTATTTCCTTTCTATAAGAGGGTCATAGGTGCCTTTGTTTTCTTTGTTGATGCTGACATAGTGACAGGCCTCCTAACATAGGTGATGGGAGCCTTTGGGGTTGCTTTTTGTGATTTTACTTCCTCACTCCTCATTCCCAAGGAACCTAGCTCTTCCTACTTGCTCGACGACTCTTCAATTAGGATGGGAGTTTTTGTAGGTGTTTGTGGCTTCCCCTGCTTGATCCTAGTGCTTCTTCTTGTTTTAAAATAGAGCGGAGTCTTCCTCTATATTTTCCTCTTGGACTTGATGAGTGTGCTTAAGGCAGCCAAGGTAGTAGTTGCCTCCTTTTTAGTGTGCTCAGGAGACAATCTTGGAGATTTATCCCTTTCTCTGGTATGCTCCTAAGGGCTAGTATCTGCCTTCTACTCCTCCTCTTCTTATTTCTATTCTTCCTTTTCTTCTTCCTCTCCTTCTTTGTTTGTTCCTGCCTCCTCTTCTTTTTCTGCTTCTTCTTCCTCTTCTCTTGCTTCCTCTTCATCACTAGAGGTTGGGGTCCCACCATATTCAAGGGCTTGGATTTTAAGGACAACCTCTCTATCCATGTCTCTAAATGTGAACTAGAGAAGAGGAATTCTCAGTTTCATCAAGGCATCCTCCAATATTAGTTTAATGAGTCCATGATGTGTCAATTGCTCGTGTTTCCCTTCTTGTACCTTTTGGCTCAAGTCTATGATTGATTGCAACAAGAAATAAAGCACATTGAGCCTTCGATTTATGGTTAAATCCTCTCCAAATCTCAACTCATGGAGGAGTCTGAATTGGTAGCCATGGACTACATTGAGCCTCCCTTCACAAGAAATGTATTTGAGGATTTGGTAGCTCACCTCATCCTAAGGATAGGGAAGGCTCTCCCTCTTGATCCCATTATTTTTTTCAATTGGCTCTTCATCATTTAGGAAGAAGTTTTTCTTAGCAAAGTTGCTTCTAGCCTTGTCCTCCCTTCTCGATTGTACCCATTGAGGAAGTGTGGTTACTATGTTGATCACCTCAGGGTTGATTGTAATTGACAAACCTCTCACCATAGTGGTAGCACTTGTTCTTTCCTAAGGGTTGAATGCCATGGAAAACTCATGGGCTATATCATCATCATATCCCCTGAGAAACTCAAAGAAGCCCAACCATTGATGCCTCCTAAAGATATCTACCATAGGGGGATGTAGGTGAATCCTGGATGTATCTGTGGGTTCTCTTCTATTGAATCCCCCTCCCATTTCTCTTCTCTGGTTAGCTAAATGCAGGAAGTCTTGTAAGCTAGCTTCAGTATGAGTTCAGGGTGGCTGAGAGTTTAAAGTATTTTTGGGAGATGACTGCAATTTATACCTTGTTCTATATCACACAATTCTCTTAAATTCCCACAAATTATGTCTAAATCTCAAGCCCATTGTAATTTCTAGGAGAAAATAGAGTATTTTCTTCTTTCCTTTTTCTTTAGTTATCAAACCACGAACACAAGAGAGATGGGCCACATTTTGATGCTTGGGATGATGATATTTGCTGAAAAATTTGACCCTAGGCACCCCCTTGTAGACTTCTTTTGGAATTCCAGTGCTTCCTGTAGCTTTCTGAGTTTCCTGTAGCTTCCTGTAGCTCTGTTTCCTGTAGGGTGGCCAAAACAGGGTTTGCTTCTCCGATGGATTTCCAAGGTGGTCCCATTTTCTCTAATCTCGAAATGAACAATTGGTGCATGGAAGTTTCGAATTTATGCTATTTATGGTCGATTTCTGGAGTGCTGTGTTGGCTGGTAGTGGTACGAGATTTCTTGAATGGGACCATTGGCCCACCGTTGGTGATCATGCACTCTCCCTCGTAATCATCACCCACTCTCACATAATTGAATCGACCACCTTTTTGACTGATGCTTATTGATTTGACATTCCAACGTGGCATGCTAATTGGGAGTTCACTCTTTGATCTTGAGTTGAGGTTTGCCAAGTTAACTGCCACCTCCAGCTTATAAGAAAGAACTTTTTCAACATTCGTACATTTTTATCATATCTTTACTCAGGGAAGATTTGGATGAGGTGCCATACCTATGCCTAACTTTGTTGAACAATGCATGCTGGAGGATGGCTTGTTGTCCTTCTTGCTTAGGTAAGTGTTCCTCTTTGGTCATTTTTTTATTTCCTCCTGCTTATGTAGCTTTTTGCTTGTTGTTTCATGTGTGCAGGTGCTTGGTATATCCTTGTTGCTGCTATTGTTGTGGAGCTCTCGTGAGGAGAAATAAGGTCTTCAGAGATGTTGGAGCTCTTTTTTCTTTGGTTGTGAAGGAGGATTCAGGCTTAGGCTTGTTGCAGTGATGACACAAGATGCTACAGGAGATTCTATAGCTGCTACAGGGGATCTTGTAGCTGCTATAGGAGATGTTGTAGCTGCTACAGGAAACCCTGTAGCTGCCTTTTTCTTCATTATTTATTGATTTTTTTCTTAGAGGGAGGTTGGGTGGTGGTGTAGGAGTTGATGATGGTGATGAAGGCTCAGGTGGAATGGTGGATGGTTGAGGTCAATGAGGACATGTCCTCTGGACCTCTTTTTTTAATTTTTTTTTCACATTTTCCTATGTTTTTTTTATGGACATAGAGGTAGGTATGGATATGACTTGATGTTGGATGAGAGATGGTGAGGTGTAGGGTCCCAAATTAACCTAGAATAGGCATGCATAGTTGTTTTCCTATCGGTATCCCTTTCCTGTAGCATTTCAGGACATCCTGTAGTGCTACAGGATCTTCCTGTAGCAGCTACAGGACATCTTGTAGCAAGCTAGAAAATGCTCAAAAATTTATTTTTGATGCTTGAAAGTGGAAATGAGTGATGGGGACATGGTAGTCATGAATGAGATGAAGTGGATGGAGCAAGAAGTGAGGTGATACTTTGCTTGATGTCCCTGTAACTATGATTCCTTTATTGCCTTCAAAAACCTACAAAATCACATAATTTATTAGTGGGCATGTTTGAGGTCCCTGCCATGGCATTTTTGGGTTTTTTCTTCTCTTTTTTTTTTAAAGACACACAGGTTTCCCCAATGATGTTTTTAGCCTGTCTTCCCGCCCTAGGTGCCTCAAAGGAGGTTTTCAACCAAGGATATTTTTATTTTCCTTTTTTCAGTCCTAGGTTTCCTCAAGGAGATTTTCAACCCAAGAGTTGGCCTTAGATGCCTCATAGAGGTTTTCACCTAGGTCCCTTATTTATTTTATTTTATTTATTATTTTTTTTTTCAAAAATAAAAACAGTCTTCAAGAATTGGGTGATCTGGAAGCTAAGACACTTCCAATCACATTTACTTCCTTACTGATGGTACTGATAAAATCTTCCCTCGACAGAGGTCTTTTATAGGATTTCAATTTATATCCATTGACAAGCAAGGGGATACCTTCCTCATCAATGGTCCCGATTTAAACAACCCCATTGTCATGACACTTCTCTATCAAATAGGGTCCCAACCACCTGGTCGTAAATTTTCCTTTGAAGTCCTTGAACCTAGAGTCATATAGCAGAGCCCAATATCCTTCTTGAAAAACGTTTCCTTAACGTTCTTGTCATGCTAGACATTCCTTTGTACTTGAATAACTTCAGTTTGTAGTAGGGTCTACATCCTGTAACCATCCAAACCATTGAGTTGGAGCAGCCTCTCCTGGTGTACCTTTGTAACATACAAATCCAACTGTGCTGCCATTCTGAAAGTGTTGTACTCAAAATCAATGGAGAGCAGAGCCTTATTTCCATAGACCAAGGCATAAGGGGTGAAGCCAGTAGTTGTCTTCAAGTTTGTATTATAGGCCCAAGTGGCCTCCACAAGTCTGTCAGCCCAATGTTTTCTACTGCTGCTCACAAACTTGGTGAGGGTTCAATGCTCTATTAGTGACCTTTGCTTGTCCATTGGCATGAGGATGATAGGTAGTTGACTTCCTGTGTTTGATCTTATGCTACCTCAACAAATTCTTAGTCAATTGTGATGTGAATTGAGCTTCCTGATCAATGACCAGTTCTCTAGGGTGCCCAAACTTGTAGAATACATTCTCCCTTAAAAACTCAACCAATTTCTCTTTTATTGCTACCTTGACAACGTTGGTCTCAACCCACTTTGTCAAATAATCAATGCATATAATTATGTACTTTTTACGCCCTGATGGTGTATCAATGGACCCAATGAAATCCATGCCCCACTTTTCAAATGGCTCTATAGTCACTTGAGGCTACAAGGGTATTTTATCCTTGGGAGTAGGCTTCCCCATTCTCTGGAACTGATCACATCGACTGGTGTATCTTCTTTAATCTTGGTGGAGAGTGGGTCATCAGTAACCATCTTGCAGTACCTTGAAGGTTGTCCTCTTGGTTGCAAAGTGGCCTCCACAAGGCCCATCATGACAGGCTAGAAGGATGTCAAAGACTTCCTCCTCCCTGACACATCTCCTCAAATTTTGATCTGGGCCTATCTTGAAGAGATTTCCCCCAATCCAAGTGAATGGGGCGCTCTTCCTTATAATTATGCTATTTTCCTTGGATGACATATTTGGAGGGAATTGTGCAGCAACTAGGTAGTTGGATATGTTAGAAAACCATGGATAGAGAACTAAAATAACAAATAAATGCTCATCTGGCAGTTGATCATCAACCATCCCTTCCTCACCTATAGGCAAAGCAAGTCTAGAGAAAAAAATCTGCAACTATATTTTCCATACCTGGCTTATCAATGATAGTTAGATCAAATTGTTGTAATAAAAGCAACAATCTAATAATTCTGGCATTCACATCAGGATTTTTCATCAAATATTTTATAGTAGCATGGTCAATATGCACAAAGATTTGATAACCAGTGATGTAGTGTCTAAATTTGTTCAAGGAATGGGCAACAATTAGGAGCTCTTTTTCAGTCACAGTGTAGTTTAATTAAGCCTTGGAAATTTTTTTGCTAATGAAGTAAATGGCATAAGGAAAATTGTCATCTATCTAGGCTAGGGATTTTCCTATAGCTTTGTCAGAGGCATCAACATGGATGTGGAATGGAAGAGCCCAATTTAGGCCTTAGAGTATGGGTGCAGTAGTCAACTTGTCCTTCAAGATTTCTAGGGCTCCTTTGCAACTTTCTGACCAGTAAAATTCAAAGTCCTTATCCAACAGTCCAAACAATGGTGAGTCTACTTTGCTAAAGTCTTTGATAAAACTCCTATAGAATCCCGCTAAACCCAATAAACTCCTGTCATCCTTCTACTTTTGAGGAGTAGTGACCCTTTTTATGATAGCAATTTTAGTTGGGTCCACTTGTAGTCCTTCCTGGGATATTGAGTGACCTAGAACAGTCCATGCATTCATCAATAAGTCACACTTATGAGGACTAAGGGATAGGTTCATTTCAATGCACTTATTTAATACTTTCCCCAAGTTAGAGAGAGCCTCCAGGGAATCACACCCATAGGGAGTGGGATCATCCATATAGATTTCTACAGAGTCATGGACTAGCTCAGCAAAGATGCTCAAAACTGCCCTTTGAAAAGTGGTAGGGGCATTACATAATCCAAAAGAAAGGACCTTATAAGCAAAGGTACCCCAAGGACAAGTGAATGTGGTTTTATCTTGGTCTTCTAGGTTGATCTGATTGTAACCACTGAATCCATCCAGGAAAGAGAAGAACTTCTTCCCTGCGAGACCATCCAAGACTTGATCAATGAAAGGTAGAGGGAAATGGTATTTTTTAGTGTCTTTGTTTAACTTTTTGTAATCCACACAGATCCTCCATTTTACATTCTTCTTTGGGACCAAAATTAGAGGAGACACCCACTCACTATCTGACATGGGGTAAATGAACCCTGCATCTAACAACTTCTGTAGGTCTTCTTTGACTATGTCTTTGAGGGTTGGGTTCATTCTCCTTTGAGGTTGACACACTGGTTTGTAACCTTCCTTGATGTATATGTGGTGAGTACACAACGAAGGGTGCACTCCCTTCATTTCCTTATAGCTCGAGGCAAAAGCATCCAAGTGCTCTCTCAGCATGTTGCATAACTTCTCTTCCTGATGGGCTGAGATCGAGGGATTGATTTTCAATGTTTTAGATGGACCGAATTATACCATTTTGATATGAGCGGGACTTGAGTCAACTAGGCACAAATCAGTCCAAGGTTATCTTCATATTTCTTCACCATCTCATCAAGAGGTATGGTGTTGGGGGGTTGGTTCTGAAGGATTTTACCAATTAGGTCATCTTCATTAGGTTGACCCCTCCTATAATACTATCTAGGGTACATATTGGGTAGGATGTGGTATGGTACACTTCATTTTCCTCTTCCTCTTCCAACCATAAGGGCAAGTCATGCTCTACGGATGGTTGAGCAGGAGGATACAAGACCAATTTGGAAAAAATTCCATTCTTAATGGTCATGTTCTCAGCCCTACAAATTATGTAAGCATCAACATTGGCTAGCCATGGCCTTCCAAGGATGAGAGAATAACCATTGAATTTTGTCTTGGGTTGGAGAACTAATAAGTCAGCAGGATACTCCCAAGAATCAATGGAGACCATCACATCCTCAACAACTCCCTCAAGAGGTACCGTGGATCTCTCTACAAGTTGCAATACTGTTGTGGTCTTCCTCAATGATCCTTGGAGATTTAGTTTGAGCATGGTATCCTTAGTCATCACATTGATGGCAGCCCCAATATTAATCAATTGTGTGGTACAATGATTTCATCAATGTTCACATCTACCACAGGACTCCCAGGATCTCGATACTTTGGGCAAATCACTCTCCCCAACATTAAGTCATACAACTATCCAATGACATTAATGGTAGGGGTGTCTTTCTTTCTTATCGCAGGATGTTTGAAGCATATGTCCTTAATTAGCTTGTTGTAGATGGGGACATCCTTGATGGATTGGAGGAGTGGGATTTTAACACACAAGTTTTTTAGTTCTCCCAAAATTTCATTATCTTCTGGAGTGTGCTAACTAGATGGATCAATATTTCAGTAAAAGTTGGTTGGCTGGCTTAAGGAACACTCTCTTCCTTTTCCTCTTCGAGCTCCTCAGGTGGAGATGTAGGTTGGTTATCTGGAAGCACTCTTCCAAACCTGAGGTTGATTTCTTGAATTTCCACAGCATATGCAAGCTAGGATGTCTCTCCACTATAGGTTTGTTGTGCCTTCCTATTGTTCGGGTTCATATTTGGTTGAGCAGGCATCTGAGGTTTCTTAGGTGGAGCAGGATGAAGGAGTTGTGGTTGAGATGGAGGTGGAGGAAGTAAGGATGGAGATTGGTTGAATGGGGGCCTACACCCCTATGATGGGGTATTCCACTGAGGTTGTGGGGGAGCATATGGATGGAATGATTGATTGACAGGTTGGGAATGGTATTGAGGTGCATAAGACTAGGGAGAAGGTGTGTACCATGAAGGATGAGAAGGAGGACACCAAGGGGGAATGTATGCATTTTGATTGGGATTGTAATATGAATATGACAACCCTTGCATGCCCCGCTAGTATGGTCAAGGTCCTTGAGGCCTCCTTTGGTTGATATAACAAATTTGTTTAGCCAAACCTTCAGTTCCTTGATATACAACTTTCAATCAAGGCAGAGAAGGGTATTTATCTGTGGAGTGGTTTCCCTCATAGACCGAGCAAACCTCTATAACATTCAATGGACATTCATTTTAGGGGTTCCTTCTGGTGCATCTAGGGAAAATGATAGCTAAGGCTCTCTCTACTTCCTCTTGCTTCCTCTTGATATGCATAGTTTCCATTTACAGAGCAAGGGTGTGAAACATTTCACTCTTGATAGATGTGTTGGAGGAGGATGAACTGGCCAAAGGTTGACTAGCCCTACCCTTCTTCTAGCAATCCTAGAATTATTTTTGAAAATTGTCATGATATCATCATAAGGCAGTTGATAGATGTCCCCTCTAGACAATGTGTTTATGGTTTCTAGGATATTTTCCGTGATCCCTCTAAGGAGGACTAACTTGAGTGATTCAGGATCAAGGGTGCATTTGGTCCTTTTGTAGCTGAGTTGGAACCTTTCCTCATAATATTCCAAGGATTCATCATGTCCCAAGGTCATTCTAAAGATTTATTCTTTGGTGTCCTTGGACCTACAATAGTACCTATACTTGTCATTGAAGGATTGTTGCATTTGAGCCCAAGTAGTGATGTTGTCCCCAGGTAAACCCATGAACCGGTGCAAGGTTGCATCTTTAAGGGTGGATGGGAACAGCTTCAACTTCTATTCCTTAGAGGTATAATCATAAGTTCTACAGATGACAATAAACTCAAACAATAAGGTATCAAGGTCTTCTGAGTTTAAGCCATGCAAGTGAGGAAGGGCAGAGGAGCTTATGTTTTTCATCTTAGCATCTCCATTAGTCTCTCTAATGGGAAAAGCACCTTCATTTCTGTTTTCATCCATGTTGTAAGTATGTGGGAGGGTTTCTTCTTCGTCTTCCCCAATAGGCTTGTTATCACCCCAAGAAACTCTCCTAGGTTGTATCTCAGAGATGCTCGGGAACATTACAAACTCAAAAAAAATGTTGGAAAAATGGTGGAAAAATGGTGGATGAATGAAAGAAATATTTCATATTCAAGCCAGATAACCACTTCTACTGTGCTTTTCCCCAGACATGGGTGAACACCCCCAGACTACAAGGCTTTTAACCACCAATTACTCATAGTTTTAAAGAAAATGTGATGATGGAGAACACTGATCACACCAGCAGATGCACAAGACCCTGTGATGCCCAGCTACAACCAGTTAAAAGGTCTGTAAATCTGTTTCCTAATGCAGAGACAGGATGACAACTCTCTGGCATTAAAACAACAGAAACCTGCAAACAAATTCAATGATACATGCTAAATCCTAACACAGAGGTGGGATGACAGCCCCTCTAATGCTAAACATTAACAGCACATGAATAAATGCAAAACAGGCACAACCTAGAACAAGAAGAAGTGGACAATGAGCAATTAATAGAAAAAGAAGCTTGCATTAGCTGAAAATGAAGACCAGACACTGCAGGTATCACAACAGTTACAATCTCTAGAAGTTGAACCTTACAGCAAAATTACACTCATCCCCCTATTACATTCTGCCTTCTAGATATATATAGAGTCTGTTTACAAAATTGCTCTGCTAGGCTATGCGTGGAGGTGTCTTAATGGACCACCGACCACACTTACAATCTGAAATGGGCCTCTACTACACTCTCAGTGTCTTAATGAACAAAATCGACCTTTTCTGATGCTCTGCAGTCCTTCTCGGGTAGATGGAGTATTGACTGATAGGAGTTCCATCACTGATAAATGGTTGAACTGCTCGAGGTTGTCCTATTTGTCTTTCAACCATTTTCTTCTTTAAATGCAGTTGCTGAGGATTTATTGTGCCGGGAACTGCAACAGTGGCCGCCTTCTTCCTCCTTCTGGAGCACAAAATAGGTTAAAGGTATGGACAGAATGGCAGAGGTGGGCACGGGAGGAGAACAAACATTAGCTGTTAGATCCAAAAATCAACGATGGAGATGGATTATGAAGGCTATCGGGAGAAATCGCGGGCGGGTGGAGCAATTATAAACCATCAGATCACACAAACGGATGGCCTGGATTAATTTATGGAGTCTATCGGGAGATGGACGATCGGGGTTAACTAGGGTCGCCCGATCACCGTCAGGCAGATCCAACGGTGATCGCGCGCGAAAGTTGCACGAGGTTTAAATAGTGGGGAGGTCGTACAGGATGAGCGGTTTCACGGGCGGGCGGTTTCCCCGCACTGCCTTTGGGCTGCGGGCGGTTTCCGTAACGCGGGGCGCGATCCAACCAAATAACGATGTGTGGCAGCCAAAACCACCACCCCCGCGGGTTAACGGGCGGGCAGGTCGCGCGATGAGGGGAAGCGACTACCGTCGATCTAGCGATGGATGGTCAGATGGAGGGGAAGATGCATAATAGTTAATGTGCGGGCGGAGAACGTGGAGACCGTTAGATCAGATGCGATCAACGGTGGAGATCCAAGCAGGGGGGGGTATATGAGAGTGCCAGGTTATATGCTCAGGTCATGTGTTAAGCGCCCGGGGCCTGGGGAATATGGTTTATAGAGAAATTCGGCCGAAACAGAGGCAGCGGGAATTAAACAAAAATGAGTTTACGCAGAAATTTTGGAGTAAGACAGGGATAATGAGGGTTATGAGAATTTATGAAAAATGAAGGAGGAGGAGAAAACGAACTGCAGCAAGCTCCTTTTAAGCATAATGCAACATGACAAAGCTATCTTTGACCCTTGACTGTTCAAATTTGTAGCAGAGCTAACACTGGCTCCTTCTGGGGATGAGATCCTCCCTGTGAGGTCTCAAGAACCTGCAGACCAATGCCTTCATGCAAAATCAGCTTTCAACATTATGCCTAGTATCCATTGGGCATGGAGTCAACGAAGTATACAATAGAAACCTATAAAAGAACATGATTACAATCATTAAAGCCTGAAAACTTAAACTTTTAACAAACTGCCCATCTGCTGGGCCATCAAAAATGTTGCCTGTCATCTAGTTCATCATAGATCAGCAAGACAGGATTTATTTGATCCTCCACCTCAAACAGTTTAGGACATTTGAGCTTGACAGGCAGATATTTCCCTTCTGTGTATTTTCCTCCTTGGTTGTCCTTTATGGGATCATTTGTACACCTGCTGAATAATCATGGCTACTGTGCACATTTCTATGTCATGTGTGGTCTGCACAATTAATATGAATGAGGAACCATCAATTTCTTGTGCAAGGGACACAGAGACATCATCTGCTCCTGAATCTTGCTTTGAACAATCCTCATCCAAGGAGGGATTCCAATACTGTGCCTCCTCTTCTTCTGTCTTCTGGAAAGCTGCCATTTCATTATGTGTGGAGGCCATATGAGCAGGTATTAGCGTATCAAGATTGGGTGATCAGTCTCAACCGTGGGCATTGAATTTCATTCTGCCTCAGTGTTCAAGGGGCAACTATGAGGGATTATTATTTGAGTAGGCAGAGGGGCAAAAGATGATGGAGAGCCTTCACCTCCCTTCTTAATCACTGGACTGGGGACCAAGGCAGGTTGGAAAATTGGTAGATCTGCATAGTCATGTGAAGATGAGCAAGCATCGAGCATAGATTCTTGGAGGAAGAAGGGATCTGCTGCTGGCTGCCCCTGCTAGTTAACTTGTTGCTCTGCAGCTACAACAAATTGTAGAGCAGTGCCTCTGGATATTGCTTTCTCATAAGCAGCTCTCATTAGGAAAGGGGCACCTTCCAAAACATGGACCTCCTCCTCTTCATCAGGATACTCTTCTTTCATGATTATATTTTGGAAAAGGGTCTTCACCCTTTGATCTTCGTTGGTATATTTGTTTCTTTGCAAAATATGCAAATGCTCATTTGCTCCTCTATAAGGATTTGGAGTTAGAAGAGAAAAAGAACAATGAGCTTCAGCTTCCTCATAATACTGCTCAGTCTTTAGTTTGGAAACTTCAAAGGCTAAAAACTCAATCATCCTAGCTAATTCTTCAATCTCAAGATCATAGGATGATGAAGATTCACCTCCCTGTCTTCTCCCTTTATCATCACCTTCAAGTCTTTCTGCAGCCAGAATGTTTGCTTCTATCTCAAAGGCTGCATTTTGCATATCGGCCAAAGAAGTAGATTTTCTTTCTCTTAACAATAGACAGAACTGGGAATCAAAGGCATTAGCATAAGTAATGATGGCAGAAGCAAGGGAAGGTCTTATTTTAGCTAGCATTCTGCTGTACATAAGATTGAACCTTATGTTGAAATCAGACAACAGCTCACCATCTTCTCTCTGCAAGTTCCCAAATTCATCATGATAAAAGAGAAGATCTTTATTATTTCCCCAGTGCTTTAAAAATACATCATCTAGGGCCTCAATATCTGCTATAGACCTAGGAGGTAAATTTCTGAACCAATTTCTAGCTTCCCCATCTAGGCTTTGAACAGAAACCCTCATCCAGACATCCTCTTCATTAATATCTAGGTTATCAGCATAGCTATAAAAAGACTCTAAATGCTCTTCAGCTGTTATTCCTTCTACACTAGTAAACTTAGGCATACATTCTTGATAATCCCTTGCAGGCATGGTATTTAAAGGAACAGGCAGAACCAGGGGTCCATACCTAGCAATAACTATTCTTTCTATCTTTGTGAGGGCTGGATGACTTGCCATGGCTCAGGTGTATGAAAGGATACTGGTGGGCTGATTGGTATGAATCAATGAAGAGTATGACAGAAATAGAGGAATATAACAGACAACATGGAATGTTTCTTTCAACTGAAGTCCGAAAGGGAAATGAAAGACTGAGGAGCTAAATGAATCTCTGAAGGTATTTCTACACTGACAGAGATACATAAATATTCCAAGGCTTACCTGATCCTGATGCTCCTTACTACAAAATCTTTCTTCTGCTTAACAGTCTTCTCAGGATCAGGCAATGGTTCAACTGATGGCTTCTAAGGATTTCTTCGAGCAGGCCTCACTGTCGTCAAAAGACGGTCTTCCTCCAGTGGAGTCGCTAGATAGATGATTACAACCAAATTATGTGTTCAAACCTTGTCTATCATCAAAGCTTGAAACTGTGTCGTTCTCCCAGGGAAGCTAAGCTTCGATTCTCCTCTCCTCGGCAACGGTGCCAATTAATGTTATCACCCCAAGAAACTCTCCTAGGTTGTATCTCAGAGATGTGCGGGAACATTACAGACTCAACAAAAATGTTAGAAAAATGGTGGATGAATGAAAGAAATGCTGCATATTCAAGCCAGATAACCACTTCTACTGTGCTTGTCCCCAGACATGGGTGAACACCCCCAGACTACAAGGCTTTTAACCACCAATTACTCACAGTTTTAAAGAAAATGTGATGATGGAGAACACTGATCACACCAGCAGATGCACAAGACCTTGTGATGGCCAGCTGCAACCAGTTAAAAGGTTTGTAAATTTGTTTCCTAATGCACAGACATGATGACAGCTCTTTGGCATTAAAACAACAGAAACCTGCAAACAAATTCAATGATACATGCTAAATCCTAACACATAGGTGGGATGACAGCCCCTCTAATGCTAAACATTAATAGCACATGAATAAATGCAAAACAGGCACAACCTGGAACAAGAAGAAGAAGTGGACAGTGAGAAATTAACAACAAAAGAAGCTTGCATTAGCTGAAAATGAAGACCAGATGCTACAGGTATCACAGCAGTTACAATCTCCAGAAGTTGAACCTTGCAGCAAAATTACACTCATCCCCCTATTACATTCTGCCTTCTAGATATATATAGAGTTTGTTTACAAAATTGCTCTACTAGGCTATGCGTGGAGGTGTCTTAATGGACCATTGACCGCATTTACAATCTGAAATGGGCTTTTGCTGCACTCTTAGTGTCTTAATGAACAAAATCGGCCTTTTCTGATGCTCTGCAGTCCTTCTCGGGTAGATGGAGTACTGACTGATAGGAGTTCCATCACTGATAAATGGTTGAACTACTCGAGGTTGTCCTGTTTGTCCTTCAACCATTTTCTTCTTTAAATGCAGTTGCTGAGGATTTATTGTGCTGGGAACTGCAACAGTGGCCGCCTTCTTCCTCCTTCGGGAGCACAAAACAGGTTAAAGGTATGGACAGAATGGCGGAGGCGGGCATGGGAGGAGAACAAACATTAGCCGTTAGATCCACAAATCAATGGCGGAGATGGATTATGAAGGCTATCGGGAGAAATCACGGGCGGGCGGAGCAATTATAAATCGTCAGATCACATAAACGGATGGCCTGGATTAATTTATGGAGTCTATCGAGAGATGGATGATCGGGGTTAACGAGGGCCGCTGGATCACCGTCAGGCAGATCCAACGATGATTGCGCGTGAAAGTTGCGCGAGGTTTAAACAGCGGGGAGGTCATACAGGATGAGTGGTTTCGTGGGCGGGCGGTTTCCCCGCACTGCATTTGGGCTGCGGGCAGTTTCCGTAACGCGAGGCTTGATCCAACCAAATAACGATGCGTGGCAACCAAAACCACCGCCCCCACGGGTTAATGGGTGGGCAGGTCACGCGATGATGGGAAACGACTACCGTCGATCTGGCGATGGATGGTCAGATGGAGGGGAAGATGCATGATAGTTAATGTGCAGGCGGAGAGCGTGGAGACCGTTAGATCGGATGCGATCAATGGTGGAGATCCAAGCAGGGGGGGCTATATGAGAGTGCTAGGTTATATGCTCAGGTAATGTGTTAAGTGCCCGAGGCCTGGGGAATATGGTTTATAGAGAAATTCGGCCGAAACAGAGGCAGCGGGAATTAAACAAAATGAGTTTACGCAGAACTTTTGGAGTAAAACAGGGATAACGAGGGTTATGAGAATTTAAGAAAAATGAAGGAGGAGGAGGAAACGAACTACAACAAGCTCCTTTTAAGCATAATGCAACATGGCAAAGCTATCTTTGACCCTTGATTGTTCAAATTTGTAGTAGAGCTAACAAGGCTCTTCAAAGATCTTTGGTTGTTCACCTAATGGGTCCTCTAGCTGCCCTATAGTCAGAGAGGGAAGATGATAACCATCGAAAAATAGGGAAGGTTGACTTTCTGATGATGTGGGGGTATTTGGCGAAAATTTCCCTAAACTGTCTCTAATCATACGAGGTATGAAATAAATTTTCTCTTTTTCTTTAAGGTATTTTTCATAATCACTTGCAATTAAACAGAAAGAAAGTAGAAATTGCAACTATTTATTGAATCCAAAACAGAAAGAAAGAAGAAATTGAAACTATCTACTGAATGCAAAATAGAAAGAAAAGAAGAAATTACATCTACCTAGACACCTCCCCGGCAATGACACCAAAAAGTGATGAGCCTCAGAATTGTAGCAAGGATGTTGCACCTCCTAGGGCTACCAAATTTACTTTATCACCTGGGGTTTCATACAAAACTAGAGGTGACAGTGCTATATGCACAATAGATGCAACATTCTACTCATGTCACTTCTCAACTGGGGCGATAGACCATTAGGGTTTCAAACCAGAATTTTGTTGATTAGAAGGAGTCTAACTACTAACAATGAATGTATATCTAGTTCTAATGCAGAAAATTAAATGTTTGTCTATTTAGGAAATGAAAGTTACCGAATGGAAAATGCCATGAATCATCTAGCTAGTAAATGACACAAATTGCTTGCAGAAAAGAACTAAGATAACCTTGCATTTTATCATCTAGCTATTTGGGCTAATTGGACATGGGAAGTTGTTCTATCATCTTATGATTCATATATTCATGAACTAACTATTGCTAATGGCTAGATCTATGGAATGGAATGCCTTCTAAACTATGACAAACATAAGAAACAAAAAAACAATTGTAGGTGCTTCCAAGAAATCATAAACAATGATCTATTTAAGCATGGAACCTACTCTATGTAATGACCAAAAGACAAACTTTGTTTTTGGGGCTATTAGATTAGGGCCCTCTAATCATGATCCCACAAGGGAGATGAGGAAGAGGCCACTGTCACAAGCTTTTTTTAAGTTCTCTCCTTCATTATTGCACCACTGATCTACTTCTTCAAACTAATGGAAACAAGATTAAACAATCATTCAAATACTTGTTAAGCTAAGCAAAACATAAATAACTTTAGCAACTAACTATCATTTGAATCTACATTAGGGAAAATTTGAGGTCTAAAATGGGCCTCCTAAGAAAATTGTACAACCAAAATAAACTTTATAAGAACCAATAGGATTCAAGATGATGATGTCAACCATGGGGGTTGATTCACCATTTTTGGAGTAAAAAGTAAAAAGATTAAAAAATAATAAAATAATAAAACTACTTTTTCAACTCGTATTTTCAACTTATCTTCCTAATGATTTACTCAAATTTCAAGTGGGATTACTCGTTGGATGCGAAATTCAATTCCTCATCTAAGGAGTACCCATGTTGCATACTTTCGATAGACCATGCTACATAAAAAATGAGAAATACATGAAAATGTGATTGCAATCTTGTTTTTCATGTATTTCTCATTTTTCGTGTAGTAGGGTCCATCGAAAGTATGCAACATGGGTACTCCTTAGATGACAAATCAAATTTTGCATCCAGTGAGTGTTTTCGATTGAAATTTTAGTAAACCCATAGGGAGATAAGCTTAAAATACGAGTTGAAAAATATTTTTTTCTTTTTTCCCACTAAAATTTGATGATGTAATCTAATATTATTTTATTATTTCCATTATTATTTTATGTTTTCCTTAGGAGGCCCATTTTAGACCTCAAAATTACCCTAATGAAGAATACAAATACAAAAAGAGGAACTTTTGTAGCTAGGGTTGGGCCCTAACGCAAGAGCTTCATCCCTCTAAGTCAACTCAATGTTGGATCAAGGTCGAATTTCTAATTATCATCAAAATGTCAAATGTAACATAGAAAATATCAATCACAATGTTTCAGCTCAAATCTCCTCTAGGCTACATCAAAAAATCGAATTCTAATGAGTCCCTTGGCTCTCTTATTTATACAAAATGAAGCTACCAACACCTTCCTAAAAAATAGGGAGACTTGGTTCCCTAACTCGAGAATAAATTTTCTTTGATTGTCACTAGCTTGGCTACCAATGAACTCTGCTTTCTTGGCTACTAGTAACTCTGAGATGATGAGATATGGTGGAGGAATCTTCGAATGATTTGAGGATTAAAGGAGGGAGACCAATCTCCTAAAATCTATCTTGCTTGTTCACCTCGAGTTCCTACACTTAAATTAACCCAAAAATGCTCCAATTATTGATTTAATACATATTAGGCCACATGACATAGCAACTCACCTTTACCCTTCTCACTAAAAAAAATATAACAAAATATGTAAATAGATGTGAGAAAAGTCAATTTTAATAAGCTGGAGAGCAGCATTGTGACCCATATAGTTTATCTATTGATGAGCCTCAACACATACACTACAGGGTGATTTCCATGGAGGTTGTTAACAACCCAAGGTGCTTGCTATTGGTTGGTTAAACCACTCATAGAGTGGTTGCCACAATTGATACACCACCTATAACTAAAAGTATTCCATGAAGTAACCATTATTTCCAAGAGTAATTCACAAGTAATAATAAGTTGGTATAGAGATTTTGTTTTTGTTTTAAAGAAATTGAATAATGGATAAGTGATTGAAAGTAAAAATTGAATATTTGTGTAGTTGTAAATGCTTATGATTATTGAAAAACATTATTGATTTTACTTATTGAACATAAAAAAAATTCACTTTGAAGGGGAAGGAGTCCCTCTTGGTTGTTTTGAAATAGATGTCATGAGTAAAAGTTAATGATGAACACCAAGGAAGGTGTTGTCTTTAAGTGGAGTATGTAATATCCATAGAACCACGTAATTACACATGGCATTCATAAAAAATATATTATTAAATTATTTAACACATGGCATTCATTGCAAAACTAATTTTAACATTCATGAAACTAAAATATATCTAAAATCAAACTCACTTCAAGACATTGAAAATAAGGGAACCAAATCGCATCATGGGGATAGCCTATTTGCTACATTTCAGCAACATATTTCAGAAAGTTTTTTCCTCTTTGCACTTGAGGCAATTGCTGACCAAAAATGTAAAAGTTATTGCTTGTATTATGATCACCACCTTATTTTTTAAGGCATTCCCTACTTTAGCCTTCATATTTTATTGTGAGCATTGTTTGGTAGTGGAACCAAAGAGGATGCCAGAAGATTGTGGTGCAACATTATTTTGTGTTTGGTTTTTCTGGATGTTGGTAGAGTGTGAAGAATCAGGCAATACAACGTTGTTAAATAGCCCATCAATAAACTCCGGCAATCGAATGGAAAAATAAGATAAGTAATTGTGTTATTTTTCTTAAATAGTTTTCATAGTTTATACACACAAAAATAAGTTATTTTCTTGAAAAGAGAATGCAAATGAACCTTGCACATAAAAGATAAAAAAAGCTATGTTATTTTAATCGGAAAAGAATGCAAGGAAATAATGTGTGGAAAGCTAGATTATTGTTTTGGAAATATTCACATAGTTTCTATGCATTATAATTCTTGAAAAGAGATATGTTTCATATACAGAAAAGAATAACAATTGTGAAGAAATAGGTATTTATATGCACAAAATAATAGCTATTAGAATTCTTGAAAAGAGATATGTATTCTATGCAGAAAGTAATGTGATAAATTTATTGAAAAAGAAATAGGTATTTATATGCAAAAAAGAATAGCTATTAGAATTCTTGAAAAAGAAATATGTATTATATGCATGGAAAGAATGGTTATGGTATTAGGTTTCTTGGAAAAGAAATTTGCATTTGCAAAAACAATATCTATCGTGTTAGTTTTTCTTGAAGAGAATATGAGTTTATATACACAAAAGATTAGCTATTGTGTTAGCATTCTTGGAATTGAACAAGTGTTTATATGCACATAAGTAATGGTTGTGGTGTTAGACTTCTTGAGAAAGAATATGTGTTCATATATAGAAGAATAATAACCATGGTGTTAGCTTCTTTTGGAAAGATTGTGTATTTGCATACAATAAATTATAGCTATTATGTCAGTTTTCTTTTGGAAAGGGAAATGTATTTACATGTAGAAATAATAGCTATTATGTTAGCGTTGTTTTGGAAAAGAGCATGTATTTTCAAGTTAGCTTTCTTTTGGAAAAGAACTTGTAGTTGCATGCATGAATAATAGCTATTGTAATAGCTTTCTTTGGAAAATATTCTTTTTGAAAAGCATATGTATTTGCATGTTAACTTTGCTTTGGAAAATAACTTGTAGTTGCATGCATGAATAATAGTTATTGTATTAGATTTATTTTGGAAAAGCATATGTATTTTCATGCACATAGATAACAACTATTGTGCTAAGTTTCCTTTAAAATGTATATGGGTAGTTGTGGTGGTTTATTCTTTTGGAAAATAAGGTGTTCTTATGCAAAGAATATAATATAAGTTGTGGTGTTTATGTAGGGTGTAACTACTTCCCTTTTTCATGATATATGTGAAGGAGGGATAAGTGAGCATGCCTTGGTAATATTATGTATTTTACCATATGCATGTGAGTTATGGATGGTCTGACATGGGTCATAATCATCCATGTGTAAAGATAATTAGACATGTTTTGGTAGTTATGTACTTTCAATTAATGCATGTGAAATGTTAATAAAGATGAATGTCTCAATACTTTGTATGTGTTTTAATTATGCACATGAAAAGATGCTTGAAGCATAACTAGTAAAAGATTTATTATTTGGATGTCAGAGTTTTCTGACAGTAGTAATTGTAAGAAAGCATTGTAGCTCATGTGAAGGATATATTATATTTAACATTATGGCAGGCAAAGAACTAGTGATCCATGTAGATTGAAGGAATGCCAATTGCATGATAATCCACTGATGGAAACAACCATACCACAAAGATATAATGTTCACGGTTTTATGGGTAAATAATATCATGATTAATGTAACAACTTCTATCTAGTTATGTTGTATTTAAGATGACATTTCTTTGTAAGATTTTATGAAAATGGTCAAGGGATGAACTCCCTTACAACCATTGAGTGAGGGGTGAACACCCTCATGAGATGTTTAATAAAATTAAACGTTTGTTGGTTTTTCCCTTCGGGGTTTCCAAGGTATATCAGTGTCCAAGGACGTGTTTCCTATTGTGCAATTCTAATGATGTTGCTTCCTTACATGAAGTTGATACTTACATTATCAAATGAGTGATTAACTAGCTTAATTACTCAACTATGAAAATGATGTAAGATTACAACACGGAGATTTATGATAATATGCTATAATAGTGGATGTTAAGTTATGTAACTTACTATGCTATAACTGTAACAACCCTCAGGTGAAAATTTCATGTAATAAAAGTCAAAAACAATAACCAAAGATGAATGGGACACTTATTCCAAGATTAATTTTGGGCAAGACATCCTAGGGGGGTGTTCATTTCGTTTTTTATGGATAAGGAAATTGGAAAGGCAACAAATAAGGCTTTGGAAAGGCAAAATGGCATTTTGGCACAATTATTTATGAAAATAATAGAAATTAGGAGAAAATGAGGTGAAATGTCATAGGTTGCATGTGAGGAGGAAAATGAAGGAAAATAATGGAAAATGAAGAAAATAGAGGCCTCATTCATAAAAAGGCTTCTGAGGATCAATTGGCAACCTTTTGTCAGTTTAGCTTTGGATTTCTTTCATTTTTCTCTCTATCTCTCATACTTTTGGACACTTTTAGTTTTCTTGGATCATTTTGGCATTGGAGCAAGAAAGGCAAAGAAGGCAAGAGGAAGAAAGGATCAAGTAAGGAAAGGCAAGATCAAGCAGCTACAACATGGTTCATTTTAGGTATTGACTTGCATTTGTATTTTCCTTGCTAGATTTGGCATGCATTTGGTTCTTTTCTATCATTGCATGGTTTTTTCTAGGTGTGACAATGTTTTTCAACCTAGCCTTGCCATTTTCGGATAGCCAAGGTGTGACATGGTTCTCATGTTTTGTTGAGCTGGATTGTCAAATGGATTTGATGCTAGGTGAGGTGGATCTCTAAAATAGTAGAACACATGGCCTAGTAACCCCTGAACTAGACTGTGGGTTGCGGTAAAGCTAGATTTTGTGTTGCCTTAGATGGCCTAGGAATCCTTGCTGGTGAATGGAAGGATATATGGTAAAGCCTAGAGGTGGTTTGCTCTCTGTTGGGCCTAGTAATCTCGGGTTTGGGATATGTGGTAAAGCTTAGAGAGTGGGTCTCGGTTTAGGGCTTAGTGATCTAGGTTTAGATTGCGGTAAAGCCTGAGAGATTAGGAGACAAGAAAATTCCTCACGGTGTAGGTGGAGAAATATGGTGGCATCCATGCTTGTTTGGCCTAGTGATCAGGTGGAGATTAGGGTAAAGCCAATTATTATGTGTTTATTGTGGTTGCCTAGTGATCTAGGATGGATTATAGTAAAGCCTGGTTTCTATTGATGAGGGTGAGGTGGTTTAGCCTTGGTATTCCCTGGTTGGTTCTTTTGGTTTGAGTCCCACATTCATGATTGGAATATGGCACAGGGATGAATGGCTGAAGAGAGATTTGGCTCAACCATTCTATGGTCGGGTGGAATGTGGTAGTCCCATCACCAGTTGGTTCATTGCATTGATTAATGAGAAATTCATTCCATTGATTTTCATATGTAAATGTACTGATGTATATATGGATTTTGATGGTTGATATGTTTATGGAATTTATGTTCCTATTATGTTGGTTATATGTACATTTTGTGACAGAAACTATGTGTGGCTCTCAACATTTTTTACTTGTAATTGAATGAATATGGTATCTATGAACTAATACCAGATAAGGAAACAAATGGCATGAGGGAACAATGGTTCATAGCGATTCTCAGATAAGTATGAGATCACTACACTTAACTTTGTTGTTTATACCTGTAGGTTACATGTGGATGATATGTTTGATGAAATGCATGTCATGGCTAGTAGGGGTCTAATTAAGGTCTTGATCAACTATTTACTTTTGCATCATTGTTTCCTTGTACTTTACCTGATTTTGAGCTTTCATTCCATTTTGGGTAGTGGCCTAGATCTGGGCCTGAAAATGTGGCTTAAATCTTTGGGTCGTTGGCATAGAAATGGCAAGTTTGGTCCACAGTCACTGCAATGTAGTCCAATGAGAGAGACTTTAGGTCTCTTGCTACTCCCTTGGCCATGGCATGAGAGTAACTATGGCCTCAGAGGTCTAGAACAACAATGGGACCCCGGGACATGATGTTTAAGTGGCTAAGTTGTCTTCTGAGGGTTCTGTTGATGATGTTGGATGATTGTGTGTGATGTTCCATCAATTCCACTTCCTTAAGGTCACCTAGGAGGTCGAATATGATCATAGTAGCCTCTCGTCTCATGTTTACCCCAGTTGGCATGGTTACTTGGGTGGATGTGGGAGGAGGGTGTTACAAAGTGGTATCAGAGCATGGTTCAACTCTCAGACTAGATGGGTTGAATGTGTTGGTCATGCATGCATGTCAGTTGCATGTGTGTCTCTTACACTTATATACTTGTTGCATTTGCTTGATGTTGGATTAGGGTTGTAATATGGTTATCACGAAGAATTTGATGTTGATTTCATGAATAATATTTGACATGAGTATGCTACTGACTGTATATGGTTATTTGTCTCTTACATGTTGATTTTATGTCACCTACTTACATCCTTGTATGTTAGGTTAAATTTTGAATATTTTGATTACATGTATCAGTCTTGCAGGTTGATTTCAAGAACTGATCGATTATGTTTGACTACATGTGATTATGCATATTTGTAGTTGGTTAGGCATTTCTTATGCATATTGTCGGTTGCATGTAGCAATGTGTACAATGGAGTAATGGTTGTTGTCATGCATGAGGTCATAGCATGAATTGTTGATATGACCTTGCATTGATGATTGGATCCTAGTTAGAGTGATGTTTATGTATTCATACATTTATTTGTCTATGTCTATACGTTGTTATGATTATGTTATACATGTATCACACTAATTTGGTGATCTTGCAGACAAGGTATCCTCCCCGAGGTATACTAAGATACGTTGGTTTATTGTGATTTGGTTTATTTGACATATTATGCATTACAGGAAGAGAAAGATCAAATGGCTAGCAAGGTGTTAGACTACGTAGAATCTCCCTATGCATCAGATGAGCAGTGTGGTGTGGGGCATACTTCTGATTTGGCCGATACATTGAGAAGTTTGAAGGAAGAGATAAGGAGTTGTAAGGTAGATAATGATCGGATCATATAGGCACAAGAGAAGCAGACAAAGGTGAATGCTATACTTCTTCAGAGTTTGTCGGACTCGCAGCAACAAAGGCACTTCGGATTAGCCATGCCACATGAGGATGGGACTAATGGAGTATATGGCAGTAGATCTCCGGGTAGACACAGGTTTGATAGATCTGATACCATAAGATATGGTAGGTTGTTGGACACTCCAGATAGGAGGGGTGGTGAGTACAGGTATTATTCTAGTTCTAGATCTGATAGGCATCATGATCATCATCTTTATCATCCTTATAGGAGGAATGATAGGGGATACTTGCCAGATGAATTCAAGAAAGAAAAACCACCTACTTTTGATGGATATATGAAGAAGCCGGAAGATGCAAAGGCTTGGATACTTGGAATGAACAAATTATTTAAGTAAATAAGACATATAGCGGGAAGATGTTGAGCGAGTTAGAGACATCAGGACAGATGACTTGAGCTGGCAGGAGTTCAAGAGACTTTTCAGGAAGAATTACTTGTCAGAAAGGTACTATGACGATAAGGCAAAATAATTTTATGAGCTAAATATGGGATCAATGACAGAGGAAGAATACACGACCAAGTTTCTGGAGCTATTAAGGTATGCACCATATCTTACTTATGAGAAGGCTAAAGTTCAACTGTTTTTCAGTGGTTTTCCATTAGCATTTAGAGATCGGATTGAGTATGATGAGCCTCAGTCACTTGAGTAAGTTATTGAGAAGCTGAAGCATTTCTATGAGCAATCAAAGCAAAAGAATGAATCTCAACATGGATGGTGTTATCACTATGTAAACAAAAAATTGGATAACTTGTATGGTTTTAAAGTTGTAAGTCAGTCTTGGTCAAGTCATTTCTATTGTTTTGTTTAGGGAGTCCAAAACATAGGATAGAGTCTTGTTCCCATTGTTAAATAAGGTCAACAATCTTGTTTTAACTATCATTAGTCCCACATTGGTTCATAGGTGTCATGTGTTAAGACTGTTTTAAAGTTGGTATGCGCTACGAAATCAACTAGGAGTTTTCATAGCGCAAACTCATAAAAATACACTATGTGCGCTATGAAAACAGGGATTCATAACTAGGAGATTTCGTAGCGCAAAACCCAGAATTTGCATTGGCTGCGCTACGAAATCAGGGATTCGTGCCAGATCTTGTCTAACTATCTTTTCCATCAAAATCCATTAATGTTTCATCACCATGTGTCAGTCCTTGAACCATGCCTATCACATGTAGCCATTCATTCTCATCATTAGATTCGTTAGATGTCTTGTACGCATTCTTTCAAATTTCAAGAAAAGTAAGGTGAGGTGAGTTAGTCTTGGTTTTTCCCATGTTCCTTTCATGCATAAGAAGACAATTGGCAAGCTTAAGGACGACACTCATCAGAAATTTTTGTAAGCTTAAGCGAGGTAGTTCTCAGTTTCAAATTCAAGCGAGGCAGTGTTCAAACCGATACAGTGCAGGTTTATCTTCAAGTTTTCTTGCAGGGATTTCATAGACATGTTTGAAGAAAGGAAAAATCACAGATCAGGCCGGTGTCTTAGAGCTGAGCCTGAAGGTTTAGATGTGCTCATGAGAAGCAGAGAGGTTGAACATGCATTCAAACAGGTGGGCTGTTGGAGATTCTACGAAAAAATTCAAGGTGGTCATGTTCAAGTAATCAAAGATTTTGCTTTCAATTTCACTGGTTTTAATTCAAGAGTTGGAGTGCTAGAAATTCCAATTTCTCCTGAAGTCATATCTGCAGTCACTGAGATAACAAGAGGCCAAGAAAGATGGTTCAAGAACTTTAAATTCGAAATGGCACCCTGCCAAGAATTTTTGAAGTCAGAATTCATAGGCTCGAACTTAACCAAATCAGTGCCTAGAAGCTATGTAAAGGATTCATATGCCAACCTACTGACATGCATCCAAAGATATTTTACCTGTGAGGGGAGATACCATAAGGTGTAATCTTACCATTTTAAACTCCGCTTACATTTCATTGGAAAGATATCTCTTGATTTACCTTTTTATCTGTTTCGTAGCTTAGGCAGAATGTCTGATAAGGTTCAATTGAAGAAAGAAGCTTGTGAAACCTCCTTATTCCATCATGGGTTGATCAAGTTTATTGTTTTACATGAGCTTCAGAAGATTGGAAGAGAATGGTTTGATTTCCTGTTTATGGCAGGCTTTAAAACTGAAACAGGACTTAGCCCCAATGCTAAGGAGATTTTTGCACCAACAATAAGTCATCAAGAGGAAACAAGATCAAGAATATTTGTGAAATTGAAAGCTAGAAAGTAGGTGAAGGAGCCTATGACACCACTAGCAGTTTAAGACACCCCTCAACAGTCACAAAGGAAGAAGGTTCAGATCAATGAGGTGGTACAAGAGTAGTCTGTTGATAAAACTGTCCAAAGAAGAGTAACAAGAAGTCAATTAGCCAAGGAAAAGGGAAAGACTATGATTGCTGATGAAAGCCTAGCTTCAAAGGGAAGTTTGAACGATCTCCTCCAGGCCATCAACATAGAAGAGACTCCTCTGGTCCAAGCAGAGCTACTTGAAGCCAGTAAGAACAAAACCAAAAGAGTTAAATCTTCCAAAAAGCTTCAATTTGATGACCAGGTCTCAGAGTTTGTGTTCAAGCCGAGAAGACCTGTGACAAGACATTCAAGAAGGATACAAGAGGCACAACCAGAAGCAAGTGAGACAGGGGAGGTAGCAGAATTACATGAAGAACCTGTGGTTCCATCAAAAACATCATCACAACTACACAAAGATGACAGAGGTAAGGCAGTTATCACTTAGCAGGAGGAATGTGGTTTTGAAGAGGTAAAAAAGAAATTGAAGCTTGCCAATCTTGAGATTTCCAAACTTAGAAAAAAATAAAGGAAACATGCAGTTAAGGAAGCCAATTTCAACAGAATGGAGGCTCTGTGGGAAGATAAAACAATTTCAATACCTGAAGTAGTTAGCTGTCATGCTCAATATTTCACTTGGACGGTCCCTGCAATAAAAGAGGCAAGATATATCAGAAGGGTCAATGAAAAATTGAGAACTGGAATCCGAATGATGAAAAGATAGATCGAAGATTTGAAGATTCAACTGAATGAACCAGAAGAACAACCTCAACATAAATGAAGCAGACAGTAAGTGAAGCAATTTTGGGACAATTTTGATGTGAAGTTTACTTTTTGAAGATTGAAGGTTATTTTGGATAGATAATGTCAGATTATTTGGCTCATAGCATGTGGATAAGCCATCGAAAAATCCCAAAAATGACAAAAACTATGTTCTTGAATCACATAGCAGTTTCGTAGCACGCTACGAAACTGCTAAAAATGACATATAATGCACAGTAGTTTCGTAGCGCACTACGAAACTGCTGAAGCTGCCAGTTTTGTTTTTTGAATCAATTTTGAAATGAAAGGGGGGAACCATTATGAAAGAATTTTGCTGCAGAAGATACAAAAGGGCCACCTCAGAAGTTTTGAATACTAAGCAAAGGAAAATTCAAAGAATGAGAGGCATTTAATATCTCCAAACTCTGTGCTACGAAAACAACAGTCATTTCGTAGCTCAGATAGTTTTCAGGCTTCAACCAGCATCTAAGGGGTTTTGTCTTAGCACGAGTATATGAGCAGGACATTTGGTCTAATTCAAGGCATCACATGTTATTAAAAGGATAAGATGGTTAGCAGAATTCGAGGAACCACTTTGGAGACCAAAGTAGAAAAAAAGGGGGCAGTTTTCCTAGTATCCAGCGACAGTTGAAGGACAAGCAATCAAAGGCCAACATGAAGTTTAAAGTCATCACTCAAGCCAAATATGAAGAGGGACAGATGTCAAAGAACGAGTTTTTTTTCATAGCTAAGGTTGTTGCTAGCATAGATAAGGAGTTACACTCCTCGTCAAATTAGGTCTCTAAGACTGTTAGTTTATAGTTAGTTGTAATTAATAGTTTGTTTAAAGTTTAATAGGTGTCAGGTCTAGAGAAATTCGAATTCCCCTCTTGCTGGAGGAAGGAATTCAAGATTGTAAAGAAACTCTATATATGACAAGAGTTGTAATGCACCAGGGGTTGGAAATTTTCAAAGAAAACACTCATATTGTGTCATTGTAGAAGATTATGATTTTATGAATACAGACTTTAGCTTTACTTCTGAGGATTCATAAAGAGTTCAATGGTGGCTTGTTTTATGTTTGTCCTCATTTCCTTATTTGTAGTAGTATGAATGTATGATACTTAGAACTCATTGGAAATGCTCTAAATTCCTTCATGCATTTGTAGACTTTGTTTCCTACATGTTTCTATGTGTTAACTGATATATTGAACTTTTGATGCCCTGACTTCCATGTTCAGCTGATATAGTTGTCATACTAAGCATTTTCTGACTCCATAAGCCCAATGGATGTTTATTGACTGCGTTTCGACCATTTACACTCCTTCATTTGTTTCATAGAGTTAACCATCTAATCCATTATCAAAAACTTTAACCTAGTGAGAGAGCCCTCTCAGGTTGAGGAGGCTAAGCCTCAACCAAAAGTTGGTTTGAAATAGTTACTCAAGGTATACCTGATCAATAGCCTGTCAGGGTTAGGTTTTGTGATAACATATGGTAAGGAAAGGACACAGGTAAAAGTAAATGGAATTCCAAGAGGACAAGGCCTCAACATGCAGATGAGATAGAAAATGTGGCACCACAAAAGATATTTAATGTAGCTAGACAAGGACATGAGTCACAACAATAGCATAGAGGTGTTGGTACTAGTCAGTTGGAGTGTTGGACATGTGGAAAGGAACACCTTAAGAGAGATTTCCCATAGAATTAGGGTGGTAGGCCTCAGATATACAGTTCACAAGAGGCGCAAACTGTTGGGGATGTTGGTAAGAGTATTCCACGTATCTATGCAGCAGTGGACAATAGGAAGGTAGAAAACTAGGAATCTATAATTGAGATGGATGGTAAAGTTTTGTGATCAATTTATTTCTATTTTGATTGACCCTGGATCTAATGATAGCTATGTTAGTCCTGACTTGGTGGATAAGTGTGGTTTGAATATGGAGTTGCATGCAGAGTCTTGGTTAGTGCAGTTGGCTACAGGCACAAAGAAGTGAGTTCATCATTGGGTAAGAGCTTGCACATTTGATTTAAATTGTATGCCTATAGTAGCACATTTAAATGTATTACCATTGGGTTCATACAATATGTTATTGGGCATGGGTTGGTTGTATCTACATAGAACTAATGTTGACTGCTATGACAAAGCTATTGATTGTGTTTGATGAAAATGGAGAACCAAGAGTCTTGCAAGGTAAGAAGAAAGCCACATTAGTTGGGTTGGTGACAGTTATGAAAGAAAAGCGTAGCTGCAGGAAAAGGTGCAAGCTATTTACAATACAAATTACTAGTGATGAGGATAAGGATGTTGAGGATGCATATGTGTTGAGTAGATACCAAGTGTTGCAATAGTTTTAGGATGTATTTCCTGAGGACATTACAAAGTTTCCACCTCACAGGGAGGTAGACTTTTCTATTGAGTTAGTGCCAGGGGCAACTCCAGCATCATAAGCACCTAACAAGATGAGCACACCTAAGTTGGTTGAGTTAAATTTGCAATTAAAGGAAATGTTGGACGGGGTATACATTAGGCCAAGTGTATCACCTTGGGGTGCACCGGTCTTGTTTGTGACGAAGAAAGATGGTACTCTCAGATTATGCATTGATTACAGGCAGTTGAACAAAGCGACTATCAAGAGCAGGTACCCTTTTCTAAGGATTGATGACTTGGTTGACCAGCTGAAGGGAGAAACAGTGTTCTCGAAGATTGACTTGAGATCTAGATACCATCAGGTACGCATCAAAGAGGGGGACATTTACAAGACTGAGTTCAAAACTAGGTACGAGCAATATGAGTTTGTTGTTGTTCCATTTGGCTTAACTAGTGTTCCAACTACATCCATATTTGGATAAGTTTGGTATCGTGTTCATTGATGATATACTGGTATATTCTACAAATGGGGAAGAGCACGTCGAGCACTTAACATCAGTATTGAGGTTGTTGAGAGAGAATCAATTGTATGCTAAGCTCAATAAGTGTAGTTTCTTTCAGTCTGAGGTGCACTACTTGTGGCATGTGGTCTCTAAGGAGGGAATTGTAGTAGATCTAGAGAAGATAAGGGCCATCATGGAGTGGGTATCTCCTAAGAACGTGGATGAGGTGAGATATTTCATGGGTCTAGCAAGATATTATAGGAGGTCCATCAGGAAATTCTCCTAGATTGCTTATCCCATTACATCATTGCAAAGGAAAGGTAAGAAGTTTGAATGCACTAAGGAGTGTGATGCTAGCTTTATGAATCTTAAGCAGTTGTTGACACATGCACCAATACTACAAATTGTAGATCCTAACAAATAGTTTGTGGTATGCACAGATGCTTGCAAGAGAGGGCTTGGTGGAGTCCTTATCCAGGATGGACTGGTAGTATGTTATGAATGTTGAAAACTAAATGAGAATGAGCAGAACTACTCGACACATGATCTTAAGTTAGCAATGATTATACATGCACTGAGGATGTGGAGGCACTATCTTCTTGGTAGGTGGTTTGAGCTTATGAGTGATCACATTGGGCTGAGGTATTTGTTTGACTAACCAAATCTGAATGCCAGGTAGGCTAGATGGTTGGCCATGATCAACGAGTTTGATTTCGAGTTCAGGTACATCAAAGGTAAAGAGAATAGGGTAGAAGATACTCTCAGTTGACGGGTACAGGTAAATCACTTGGCATCTATGAGATCCTATGGGACAGACTTACAGGATAGGATCTTGCAGACAAGACAACATGATGTCAAGTATATGGATATTGTGCACAAATTGTAGCAGGGTGATAGTATAAGAATATGTACAGGTACAAGTATAGGTACATGTACAAGTGCAGGTGCACATGGCATGGACTATTGTCTTACAACAGATGGATTGGTCAGTTTCCGAGACAAGATATATGTATCAGATATTAGTGAACTAAGGAAGGTGATCTTGAGGGAGTTTCATGCGAAACCTTATTTAGGTCACCCAACTTATCAGAAAACACTAATAAAGGTAAAGATATATTACTATTGGCCGAATTTGAAGAGGGATGTAGCAGAGTTTGTGGCTACATGCTTTGATTGTCAGTGAATGAAGGAAGAGTGTAAACACCTAGGTGGACTACTATAGCCAATTGTGATTATGGAATGGAAATTGGAGGTCATTTCCATGAACTTCATCATAGGGTTGCCGAAGACAGTGAAGCAACATGATTCCATCATGGTCATTGTGGATAGTTTAATAAAGGTTGCACACTTCATTCTGGTGACATCTGCATTCTCAGCTAGTGATGTGGCATAGGTGTTCATCAGAGATGTGGTTAGACCACATGGTGTTCCGACAAAGATTGTGTCAGGCAAGGATGCAAAGTTCACTTCCAAGTTTTGGAAGGAGTTATTTGTTGGTTTGGAAACAGAGTTGGCCTTTAGCACAACTTATCATCACAGCCACATGGACAAACGTAGAGGGTCAACAGGATGATGGAGGACATGTTGAGGATGTATGTGATGCATCAAAAAAGGAAGTGGGAAGAGTGCCTTCCTTTGGTAGAGTTCGCATACAACAACGATTATCTGGAGTCATTGAGGATGAGTCCTTTTGAGGCACTATATGGGTGGAGTTGTAACACTCCTATCAGTTTGAGTGATCTGGTTAGGAGAGTATTGATTGGAACAAATATGTTGGCAGACATGGAACGGGAGATGCAGGTGATCAAGAAGAATCTTAAGGTAACACAGGATAGGTAGAAGAGTTATGCAGACAGGATCAAGTTTTTCAAGGAGTTCTAGGTTGGCAAACAGGTATACTTGCACATCAAACTGAAGAAGATCTCCTTGTGGCTTGGCTCATGTGCCAAGATAACACCATGGTTTTGTGGACCCTTCAATATCATTGAGAGGATTGGGCCAGTATCCTATCGCCTTGTGCTACCTCCGACATTGAAATTCCACGCTGTTTTCCATGTATCTTTGCTTAATAAGTATGTTAATGATGTTGATCATGTGATTGACTAGTCTGTATTGTAGGTGGAGCCAGATGGAGCATTCCAGCTGAGGCCTCAGAGTATATTGTAGAAAAATGTGCTCATGCTCTAGAACCGAGCAATCGAGAAAGTTAAAGTGTAATGGATGCACTCTGGGCCCGATGAAGCTACATGGGAGATGGAAGATTAGATGCAGACCATGTATCCTTCCTTGTTTTTCAGTTGAGGCAAAGTAGCTTGATATGGTGGTTTGGTACTTTCTTATGATGGTTTGGTATTTGCTTATGGTGGTTTGGTATTTGCTTTATGATGGTTTGGTATTTTATTTACGATGGTTTGATATATGCTATATGATGTTTTGATATATTCTTAGACATGATGTTTAGTATATGTTTTGATATATGCTTTGGTATATGATTTGGAATATGTTTTGGTATCTATATTTTTGATGATGTTGCTATATGTACACTTGTCTATGAATGTACATACCGTAATGAGTTGTGCTATAAAACTCCACTATGCGGTATGGGTGTCAAGTCATTATGATTATGCTATCATGTTATTATGATATCATGTGGTTATGTTATCCTGATGTTATGATTTCATGTGGATTGGCACTCGGCAAGATGATCATTGTAAATACCATAATGAGTTGTATTATAGAGCTCCACTATGCAGTATGTTGTCATGTTGTCATGATGTTCTTCTCTTGAGCAGATCTTTCATTGTAAATACTACATCGAGCTATGTAATAAAAATCCATGAGCAGTATGTCTTATTTTAGTGGGTTGTTGAGGTATATATGTGATTGAACACTGAGGACGATGTCCTCCAAGGGGGAGGTTTCTGTAACAGCCCTGTTGAAAATTTCATGTAATCAAAGTTAGAAACAATAACCACGGATGAATGGGACACTTATTCCAAGCTAAATTTTGGGCAAGACATCTTGGGGGGTGTTCATTTGGTTGTTTATGGCTAAGGAAATTGGAAAAGGCAATGACTAAGGCTTTGGAAAGGGAAAATGGAATTTTGGCACAATTATTTATGAAAATAATGGAAATTAGGAGAAAAAGGAGGTGAAAGGTCACAAGTTGCATGTGAGGAGGAAAATGAAGAAAAATGAATGGAAAATGAATAAAATAGAGGCCTCATTCATAAAAAGGCTTTTGAGGATTAGTTGGTAACCTTTTGTCAGTTTAGATTTGGAGTTATTTCATTGCTCTCTCTCTCATAGTCTTGGACACTTAGATTTTTCTTGGAGCATTTTGTCATTGGAGCAAGAAAAACAAAGAAGGCAAGAGGAAGCAAGGATCAAGTAGGGAAAGGCAGGATCAAGTAGCTACATCGTGCTTCATTGCAAGTATCAACTTACATGTGTATTTTCCTCGCTAGATTTGGCATGCCTGGCATTGCATGTGGTTATTTTATATCATGGCATGGGTTTTGCCAGGTGTGACCGTGTTTTTCAACCTAGCCTTGCCATTTTCAGATAGCCATGGTGTGATGAGATTCTCATGTTTCATTGAGATGGATTGTTGGGTGGATTCGAAGTTGAGTGAGGTGGATCTCCGAAATGATAGAACACATGGTCTAGTAACCCTTGAACTGAACTATGGGTTACGGTAAAGCCGGATTTTTTGTTGCCTCAAATGGCCTAGGAATCCTTGCCAGTGAATGTAAGGATATATGGTAAAGCCTAGAGGCATTTTTCTCTTTGTTGGGCCTAGTAATCCTGGTTTTGGGATATGTGGTAAATCCTGGAGAGTGGGTCTCAATTTAGGGCCTAGTGATCTGGGTTTGGATTGTGGTAAATCTTGAGAGACTAGGAGATAGGAAAATTCCTCATGGTGTAGGTGGAGAAATCCAGTGGCATCCATGCTTGTTTGGCCTAGTGATCAGGTGGAGATCATGTTAAAGTTGATTATGTTGTGTTTATTGTGTTGATGTAGTGATATAGGATGTATTACGATAGAGCCTAGTTCCTATTGATGAGGGTGAGGTGGTTTAGCCTTGATAATAGCTGGTTGGTTCTTTTGGTTTGAGTCCCACATTCATGCTTGGAATATGACATGGGGGTGAATGACTGAAGAGATATTTGGCTCATCCATTCTATGTCAGGTGGAACGTGGTAGTCCCATCACTGGTTGGTTCATTGCATTGATTAATGGGAAATTCATTCCAATGATTTTCATATGTAAATGTACCGATGTATATATGGGTTTTGATGGTTGATATTTTTATGGTATTTCTGTTCCTATTATGTTGGTTATATGTACATTTTGTGACAACAACTATGTATGGATCTCAACATATTTTTACTTGTAATTGAATGGACATGGTACCTATGACGTAATAAGTGATAAGGCAACAAATGGCATGAGAGAACAATGGTTCATAACGATTGTCAGATGAGTATGAGATCCCTACACTTAAATTTGTTGTTTATACTTGTAGGTTACATGTTGACTATATGTTTGATGAAATGCTTGTCATGGCTAGTATTGGTCTATTTAAGGTCTTGATCAACTATTTACTTTTCATCATTGTTTCCCTGTACTTTACTTGATTCTAAGATTTCATTCCATTTTGGGTAGTAGCCTGGGCTCTATGCCTGAAAAAGTGGCTTAAATCCCGGGGTCGCTAGTGCATAACTGGCAAGTTTGGTCCATAGTCATTGGCATGTAGGCCTATGAGAGCGACTTTAGGTCTTTGGCCACTCCCTTTTCCATAGCATGAGAGTGACTACAGCCTCAGAGGTCCATAACAACAGTGGGAACCAGGGATAGGTTATTTGAGTGGCTAACTTGTATTATAAGGGTTCTGTTGATGATGTTGGACGACTATGTGTGATGTTTCGTCAATTCCACTTCCTTAAGGTCACCTAGGAAGTCGAATCTGATCATAGTAGCCTCTCGTCTCATGTTTACCCCAGTTGGCATGGTTACTTGGGTGGATGTGGGAGGAGGGTGTTACAATAACAGTGGAATAAGTTGTTCAAAAATTTACATGCTAGTAAAATTCCATAATTGTTTTTCTAATCCTATGTAATTTTACACAAGGTTTACCAAGGGATGTTACAATCTATTTAGAATTATCAGTAAAATTGCCATAAACACAGGTTACATATGTACTGGACATCAAAAAGTAAGATTATGGTGGAAATGGATGAAATATGTAAGGGTTATGACCCGAAAACCAAATTTTGTGTTTAATAGACTTGAAAAAATAAAATAAAATAATATATAAGCTAAACATATATACATATTCACTCTCACTTTAATATTTTTATTACAATACTATCTTTACTCCCGCTTAACCAAGGTATATTTTATTTTAGCGTAGTCTAACTAATTGATGAAATGGTCATTTTCAAGGCCGTTTTTTGGGTCAATTTTTCCAAATTTTTGTAGAGATTTTTAAGAATCATAAGTTTAAGTTGTTTAATCTACAATGTTCAAGTACATCATTCCAAGTTGTTGAATCCATTTATGCATTAAAAAGTGCATTTTAAATAACAAGAAATCATAATCTCACTTGAAATTGTATTGAGGGATTTCATCCAAAAAAGGCCATTTCGTCTATTTTTTTTTAATGTGGTTCACAAACACTAAGTCACTGCTACATCCATGGGAAAATATAGGTAGATCAACCTAAAGGGATCTACCTGCCAGCCAAACTAGCAAGGCCTAACCCCAAGGGCGCCAAGGACATTTGACCTCATGACCTCCTGATAGGCGAGGTACTTAACAACATGAACTCGACCAACTAAGCTATCCCTTGGGGCTCATTTCATCTTTTAATTAGATTGTCCCTTTTTTAAATAAAAATTACTTTGAATAATTATAAAAAAAATATTATATAAGTTAAACATACATACATTTTTTTTAAAAATAACAAAATTCTTAACTATGAAAATTCACTCCCACTTTCCTATCTTTATTACAATGCTATCTTTACTCTCACTTAACTAATTTATAATTTTATTTTATCTTAGTCTAACTAGTGGATGAAATGGTCCTTTTCCGGGCTTTTTTTTGTCATTTTCTTTTGTCATTTTTTTTTTTTTTTTTTTTTTTTTTTTTTTTTTTTTTTCTGAAATATGATTGAGATTTTTAACAATCGCAAGTCTAAGTTGTTTAATCTATAAAGTTCAAATGTGTCATGGATTTTCTAGGACGTTGAATCCATTTATGCATTCAAAATTTCATTTTAAATAACAAGAAGTCATAATCTCGCTTGCAATTCTATTGTGGGATTCTAGCAAAAAAAATCATTTCAGCTATTTCCTTTTATTTTAATTTTTTTTAACTAATTATAAAAGAATTAATATATAAGTTAAGCATATACACATTTAAAAAAAATAACAAAATCCTTAACCACGAAAATTTAATACCACTTTACTATCTTTATTAAATACTATCTTTACTCCAACTTAACTAAGGTATAATTTTATTTTTCCTTAGTCTAACTAATAGAGGAAATGGTCCTTTTCTAGGCATTTTTTTGTCAGTTTTTCCAAAATCTATTAAATATTTTTAAGAATAATAATTTTAAGTTATTTAATTTACAAAGTTCAAGTGAATCTTGGGTTTTCCATGGTTTTGAATCCATTTATGCATTCAAAAGTGCATTTTAAATAACAAGAAATCATAATCTCGCTTGAAATTATATTGTGGGACTCTGGCTAAAAAAATCGTTTCATCTATTAGTTAGATTGCACTTTTAGTTTAAATTATTATTATTATTATTATAAAAATAATTAATATATAAGTTAAACATATATGCATTTCAAAAAAATGTAACAAAACTCTTAACCATGAAAATTCACTCACACTTTACTATATTTATTACAATACTATGGGCTAATATCTGGTGAGCGCCAGTATTGCAGCAAGAATGTTGTAACTCCTGGGCTGCCAACTTTATTTTTATCAACCCAGTAGTTCGTAACAAACTTGGAAGCGTCGGTGCTATATGCACAAGTACTAGTTCTCACTGCAGGTTGTCACTTGGTCAGCCGACACAAGATCACTAGGAGCTCAAGCCAACTTCTATAGATTTCAGAAGAATCTCTATGTGTGATGAAAGGAAAGAAATATTACTCTACAGATGCTATTCTAACTGCAGAAAGGAGAAAGACTGGAATGTAAAGCAAAACCTAGTAAAGCCTAATTAACAAGCCAATTCTACTTCTGCCAAAAACACTATGAAAACCATGAAAGAAATGCCATTACCTACTCAAGGAAGTAAAAAACATTTAACCATGCTATTTCTAGAAGTAAATAAGCAGAAAAACATATTTTTGGACTTTTATGTGTTTTTATGTGAATTTAATCATGCATCTAATTTATTGTGTGTGAGTGTGACAGCAAATAGGTGGCATTAGAGGGCGGTTTTGGAGCTTGGGAGGATGTAGGATGGTGTGGATGGGTCCTAGGAGCTATTAGGTGGCCTTTTGAAGGCTTTTCCCACACTTAGCCTTTAAAATAAAGCCTACAGGAAAAACTACAGGAGAACATAGGGAAACTACAAGAGGAAAACAAGAAAACTACAGGAGGCCCATAGGAGGAGGCCGAGAGAAATTTTCGATGTTTTGAGGGTGTGCGAGTGGGTGAAAAAGGTGGATGAAGGTTGGGATGAGGTGTTAAGGCACTTAAGGTCTACCATGAACCACCAGGAGGGAGAAAGATGATTGGGTTTGCTGAAGGAGAGAGGAAGAAGTTCTATGGAAAATAAAGGGAACTAGGGCAGAATTGAGGTGAGGTTTGGGAGACCTATAGGGCATGGATCAGATGGAGGGCGTGATTGCTGGTAAGCTGGCCTACTACTGGAAGAGATGTATTACATAGAAACTGACAGTCAACTAAGAAAATCGAGCAACAAATGAAATGAGTGCATCCTAGGAAAAACATAGTTTTGCATAAAAATGGTCTAACCTATGATGTATGAAAGGAAATGCTAAGAAATGTTGCAATAAAGGAAAGCATGAAAGAGGAATATTGCAAATCAGGAAGTGAACATGATAAAGGAGATCTAAAGAAAAGAAAAACTGGACTATCAGCCTACTAAAGAGTTGCAAATACTAGAAGTCCTATGAATGAGGAAAATTTGTGTTTTTGGGGCAGCAAGAGAGTCTTTGCCTCAAATCATGGTCCCAGAGGGAGGAAGAGAGGCCAAGGCACTATTGCTAGCCTTTTGAATCTTTTTTGATCACTGCTTAACCTGCTACAGAAAGCACAAATGGAAGCAAACTACTAAATCATCAAAAGAAACCTATTCTTAACCATAAGGAAAATACATCTAACAACAAATTGATCTACAAACTAAAGTACAACATAAAAATACAAGTAAAGAGAAGCTTGGCTGCTCGGATTGGGCCCTAACCTAGGAGCTTCAACCCTCTGAGGTAACTCAGTGCTAGCTCAAAAAGGATTCCATCTTCATTATAAAAACAATAGCGAGATTACATGAAACTGTCACAAAATAATAAGCTCGAAATTTGAGCAGAGTTTACATAAGCAAAAAAATCCGATGCTAGTGAGGCCCTAGGCCTCTATACTTACATCTGAAGCTACCAACAGCTTCTTTAAAATTAGGGGGTCTTCGCTCCCAAAACTCGAGATAACTCTCAATCATCTTCCACTTGCTCAACTGCCTTCTAGTGCATGATTCCGCTGCTTGTACTCCAAGTTGAATGAAGGGGAATTTGAAGTGAGGAGCAATAAACGAGGGGGGATCCCTCCTATAAGTCCTCTCATCTGTCTATTGTTGGGTGTGGAGCATGATTATTTACAGGTCTTTCAGATGGATGTATAACCCAGATAGTTTGTACACCCCTCCACGCGGGGGGGTGCGGGGGGGCTTGTCCCCCTCGTGACGGTTCGGGGGGGGGCCCATCCCCCTCGGCTGGGGGGTACAGGGGCGAGCGGTCCCCTGGCGGGGGTTTCAGGGGCAGTGCCCCCGAAGCTAAAAACATATGTAAAATTGCCTTGTAACAGAATAGTAATTTCTAGTCAATCTGGGTTGTTCATTAGGTGGATGATCTTATGGTAGAACTTATGTTTAGTTTAGGGTTTTTTGCCATAGAAGGCAACCCCTCTCTTTTTATGAGGGCATTGTATTGAGGCCGTGTAATAGATGTGTATTCTCAGAGCGAGAAACAGAGAGGTGAGACTGTGAGAGAAAACAAAGGATATTACAACGGATCTGCTGTAGGTTGTGTCTCTTCATTTTGTTGGATAATAGAAAGGAAGGACTAGCTATTCGGGGTGGACATAGCCCAAAATGGGTGAAACATGTATATCTGTGTCTCTTTGGTTTTATGTGTTTTCTTTGTTTATATTTATGCAATATTCTATGTGTTCCATTGCTCTGTAATATGTAATTTTATAACAACTGGTATCAGAGCCAAAGGTCTATTTGGCTGATAAACTTGCAGGAAAGAAGGGTTCCTCGTTTGACTGGGAGCAATGGTGGAAGATGGTAAGTTTAGGGTCAAGAAATTTAACGGCCAAAACTTCTCACTGTGGAAGATGCAGATGGAAGATTATCTGTATCAGAAATATTTGTACCTACCATTGGGCAGAAAAACAAAGATGCCGACGGGTATGACAGATGAAGAATGGAACCTTCTCGATAGAAAGGCTCTCAGAACAGTATGGTTGTGCCTCGCAGCATCGGTCGAATTCAACATTTCGATGGAAATAACAACACAGGGTTTGATTAAGGCGCTGGCGAAACTATATGAAAAACCCTAGGCCACAAACAAGGTATTTCTTATGAAACGGTTATTTAATATGAAGATGTCGGAAGGTGGATCTGTTGTAGACCATTTAAATGATTTTAATACTGTTACAAGTCAGTTAAGTTCTGTAGGGGTAAACTTTGATGATGAAGTTAGAGCTTTGTTATTCTTGTGCTCATTTCTAGAAAGTTGGAATGGTTTAGTAATGGCCATTAGTAACTCTGTTTCTGGATCTAGTACTTTAAAGTTTGATGATGTTGTCGGTGCTATCCTTAGCGAGGAAATGCGACGGAAAAGCTCCGGTGAGACGTCGGGTAATGCTCTAAGTGCAGAGTCTAGGGGAAGAAAAATGGAAAGAGGAAAGAGCTCAGGATATCACAGTAAATCAAGGAAAGGTAGATCCAAGTCTAGATCGGGGATAGTGTGCAAGAAATGCGGAAAGAAAGGACACCTAAAGAAAGACTGTAGATCTCGGAAGGGAAAAGAAGGAGATGCACAATAAGAAAACAATCATGAAGCAAATGTGACAGGTGAGATGTTACAAGATGCTTTGATTCTTTCTTTCGAAAATATTACTGATTCTTGGGTGGTAGATTCAGGGGCCTCATTCCATGCCACACTTGATAAGAAATATTTTCATGACTATGTTCAAGGAGATTTTGGAAAAGTCCGTTTGGGTGATGATAAACCTTGTAAAATTGTTGGAATGGGTAAGGTTCTTGTAAAATAGCAGAATGGAAACCAATGGCTACTAAAGGAGGTAAGGCATGTTCCAGATCTGAAGAAAAATATGATTTCAACAGGGCAGTTAGGCGATGAAGGTTGTGTGACAACTTTCACAGATAAAGCTTGGAAGGTCACCAAAGGAGCCCTGGTAATAGCAAAAGGTGAAAAGGTTGGTACATTTTATTTATGCAATGGTATTTCTAACTCTATTAATGCTTTAACTTCCAAAGGAGCAGATGCAACATTATGGCATCGTAGGCTCGAACACATGAGTGAGAAGGGGATGAAGATTCTTCACTCAAGGAATTTGTTGCCGGGTTTGAAGAATGTTGAATTGGACTTTTGTGAGAATTGCATTTATGGAAAACAGAAGAGAGTTAGATTTCTCAGAGTTGGGAAAGAAAAGAAGAGTGAAAAATTAGAGCTTGTGCATACAGATGTATGGGGACCTGCTCAGGTATCATCTCTCGGTGGCTCTCGTTATTATGTTACTTTTATTGATGATGCAATTAGAAAAACTTTGATTTATTGTATTAAGAATAAATCTGATGTATTTGATACTTTCAATAAATGGAAAGCTTTGGTTGAGATTGAGACAGGAAAGAAATTGAAGTGTCTCAGATCAGACAATGGAGGTGAATATTGCAGCAAAGAGTTTGATAGGTACTGTTCAGAGCATGGAATTTGCAGAGAGAAAACAGTTCCAAGAACACCACAAGAAAATGGTGTGTTAGAAAGGATGAACAGAACAATCATTGAGCATGTAAGGTGCATGAGATTGCATGGAGGATTGCCTTTACAATTTTGGGTAGATGCTGTAGATACTGTTGTTTATCTAATAAACAGAGGGATTTCAAGTTCCTTGGATAGTGGTGTTCCAGAGGAAGCATGGACAGGTAAAAAGGTAAACTACTCTTTTTTAAAGCCTTTTGGTTGTGAGGCCTTTGTCCATATTAATAAAGAAAATAGAACAAAGCTTGAGGCAAAATCAAAGAAATGTACCTTTATTGGATATGGTGTTAATGATTTTGGTTATTGCTTATATGATTATGAAAATCACAAAATCATTAGGAGAAAAGATGTAATATTCAATGAAAAGGTCTTGTATAAGAATCAGTTGCAGGAAAAGAAACAGGAAAAAGAAAACAAGGAATACACATTTCTTGATGAGATCACTGAAAAAGTAAAGGTGCCTGAAAATAATAATAATCAACAACCACCACAACAGCAACAGGCACCCCAAACACCTGAATGTGGTGTTAGAAGATCTACCAAGATAAGTATACCCCTTGAATGATACTCTCTTTCATTATATTATTTATTGTTGACTAGTTATGGTGAACCCGAATGTTATGAAGAAGCAATGCAGGTTGAAAGTAGGAAGAAGTGGGAGGTAGCCATGGAAGAAGAGATGGACTCCTTAATGCATAACCAGACTTGGGACTTAGTCAGGTTGCCTACAGGAAAAACTACATTGAAGAATAAATGGGTTTACAGGCTGAGGGAAGAAGATGGAGGAAAACAAAGGTACAAAGCTAGACTTGTGGTGAAAGGGTTTGCATAGAAGAAAGGTATTGATTTTGATGAAATATTTTCTCCTGTTGTTAAAATGACTTCAATCAGAACTATTTTAAGTCTAGTAGCAGTTGAAGATTTGCATCTTGAGCAGTTAGATGTAAAGACAGTCTTTCTCCATGGGGATTTGGAGGAAGAGATATATATGCAGCAGCCACAAGGATATGAGGTAAAAGGGAAGGAGAAACTAGTGTGTAGGTTGAAGAAGAGCTTGTATGGCTTAAAACAGGCTCAAGGCAGTGGTATCTGAAATTTGACAAGTTTATCACTGAACAAGGTTATACTAGATGTCACTCTAATCATTGTGCTTATCTAAAAAAGCAAAATGATGGCAGCTATATTATATTGTTATTGTATGTAGATGACATGCTTGTTTCAAGTTCTAACATGCAGGAAATAAATGTGCTCAAAAGAAAATTGGCAAATTCATTTTCAATGAAGGATTTGGGAGCTGCAAAACAAATCCTTGGTATGAGAATAACTAGAGACAGGAAAAACCGCAAATTAACATTGTCTCAGAATGAGTACATACGAAAGGTGTTGAAAAGATTTAATATGCACAATGAAAAACCAGTTAGTACACCTTTTGCTATCCATTTCAAACTTAGTAAGGAAATGTGCCCAAAGACCCAAGAAGACATGGATTATATGTCTAAAGTTCAATATGCATCAGCAGCTGGAAGCTGAATGTATGCAATGGTTTGCACAAGGGCTGATATTGCACATGCAGTGGGAGTTGTAAGCAGGTACATGAACAATCCAGGAAAGGAACATTGGATGGCAGTGAAATGGATTCTCAGATATTTTAAAGGTACCAAAAATAAAGCATTATGCTTTGGTGGTTTAAACATTTCTCTACAGGGATATGTTGATGCAGATATGGCAGGTGATAGAGATAATAGGAGGAGAATTACAGGATATGTATTTACTGTAGGTGGAACAACTGTCAGTTGGGTTTCAAAAATCCAAAGTGTTGTTTCACTTTCAACAACAGAAGTAGAGTATGTTGCTGCTATAGAGGCTAGTAAAGAAATGATTTGGTTACAAAGGTTTACGGGTGAATTGGGTAAGGAGCATGATATGGGAACGTTATACAGTGATAGCCAAATTACGATTCATCTTGCAAAGAACTCAAAATTTCATTCCAGGACTAAACACATACAGCTTAAGTACCATTTCATACGATTAGTGTTGGAAGATGGAGAGTTGAAGCTAGAAAAGATATACACTAGCCAGAATCCTGCAGATATGCTAACAAAAGTTGTAACCAGGGAGAACCTAAAAATATGCTCAATTTCAATTGGTCTTCAAGGATGATGATGAAGATTAGAAATAGCCAGGTCCAAAGAGGAGTCATTGTCTAGCAAATGAAGCAGCGGTGGAGTTGCTACAATCATTCTCCAAGTGGGAGATTGTTGGGTGTGGAGCATGATTATTTAGAGGTCTTTGTTTCAGTCGGATGTATACCCTAGGTAGTTTGTACACCCCTCCACGCAGAGGGGTGTGGTGGTGACTTGTCTAAGAGTATGATCTAACAATAGAACTTATGTTTAGTTTAGGGTTTTTTCTCTAGAAGGCAACCCCTCTCTTTGTATGAGGGCATTGTATTGAGGCTGTGTAATAGATTTGTATTCTTCGAGTGAGAAACAGAGAGGTGAGACTGTGAGAGAAAATAGAGGATATTACAGCGGATCTTTTGTAGGTTGTGTCTCTTCATTTTGCTGGATAATAGAAAGGAAGGACTGGTTGTTCGGGGTGGATGTAGCCCAAACTGGGTGAACCACGTATACGTGCGTCTCTCTGTTTTATGTGTTTTCTGTGTTTATATTTATGCAATATTCTATGTGTTCCATTGCTCTGTAATATATAATTTTCTAACATCTACTTCGAGTTATTGCTGCAATTTGGCCACTAGATCCTTGACTTTGACCTCTAAATCCATCAATAATCTGCATTAACTACATGTTAGACCACATGGCATAATAACTAGCTCAACTCACCCTATAAGCATAAATATAATCAGAAAATCATACAATAGGCTAAGATAATGGTTGATTTGACTAGGTTAGGAAGTAAAATGAGCCCATATAATTACCCATTCATGAGGCTCATCATCACCCCCCTACTGAAGGTGTTGCTCATCTTCTGAGCAACCTAGTCAATCTCTTCATCTTTTATGGCCCTGGTGACCTCCCTAGCATTCCAGGCTTCTGATGTGGTCTGCTCATGTTCTCCATAAAATCCTGTTGTTCTGTTTATGTCCTTCCACTGCTCCTCTTCTTCTTCTCTTCTGCCTTCCAGCATGCCTAATGGGAGTGGAAGACTTAGTTTGAGGCCAATCCAGTTTACCTTCAGCCTTTGCATGGAGTGCTTGTCCATTGGCACTCTTTTCAATGCCTCCCTCAGCCTCATTGGGGAATAGTATTCTCTGATCCGCGATCTGTGGGGTAGGGTGTTCCATCTTCTCATGCATGCATGCACACAGTCATCCCCAAGTAGCCTTTGCATATCTTCAAAGTGTGCAATGGCTTGTGCCTGATTGGCTAGATATTTAGGGGCAATCTGAGGGTCATTGGCAAGCAGGTTGTGTGTGCTGATGAGTGCCATAGGATCTGATGGCTCAAATCTTATCATTAATGCTTCATTCTGTTGGTTTATCAACATTCTTTTCATTTCTGCTGCCCTCAATTCTTCATGGTTCATCCATGAGGCCATGGCCATTAATTGCAGATCCCCTAGCTTGGCATTGGGGTCCCACACATTCATGTCTATGAGGGCCATGTTGTGTAGGTAGAACTCTGCCATCTTTGCTTTATCCTCTGAGGTGCTTTGGTCACACAAATCCATGAACTGCCTGTAGTCTTGGAAAGGCATGGTGCCTCTTTGTGCTAAAGTTTTTATTTGGAATTGGAGCCATTGATCCTTCAAATAGAGGCCATAAGACTTGGCTAGTGTTCTACATTGTAATGCTTCCATGGATAAGTTGGCCATGTATGCCAAATGAGTCTCTTTCTCCTGTAGTTGCCTCCTTAGTATTTCATTCTCATTCTCAAGGTGGCTTCTTTTGATGGCTTCTCTATCTCAGAGTGCACTAAATTCTCTGCCCATTTCCCTGAGTTTGTTTTCCATGTGGCAAATATCCTCAACTCCTTTAGACTTGGCTATTTGCATCCATCTATGTGTTCTCACTCTCTCTTTCTCCAATTCGAAAAATAGTGGAATTGCAAATTTCTCTAGGATTATCTTGCCTCCCTCAAGTAGATTGTAATAGGAGGCAGGACTAAGCTGGGGGTTAGGTTCTTGTAGCTCTTATGCTTCCTATTTCATCTCTGTCTATCCTCCTACCTTTTTCTCAAGCTTTTGGGTCTCCTGTAGTTGGGACAGTGTCTCTTGTAGGATTGTTTCAGCTTCCTGTAGGTCTAGTTTGGGGTCCTGTAGAATTGCCTTTCCCTTCCATGTAGAAGATCTTGGAGTCCCCCTTTCATAGGCTATAAGTGTCTTGGAAGGAGATTCTTTCACCTTGGCAGATGGTGAATCTTCAATGGTAATGGGAATCTTTGAGGAGGGCTGAGGTTTTCATGTTTTAATTCTTGTACTCTTCCTTGCCCTGAAATACATGGAGTTTTTTCTTTTCCTCTTCTACTTTGGCTTGATTGGTGTACCAAGGGCAGTGAGGGTAGCTGCTAATTCTCTTTCCAAAATTTCAGGGGACTCTTCTCCTTGCTCTGCCTTCTCTGTCTCCTTTTCTCCCTCTTCTGTCTCTTTTTCTGTCTCTTCAACTTTTCCCTCCTCTATTTATTTTCTTTCCTCCTTCCTTTCTTGCTCTGCTATGTCACCACTAGCTTCATCTTCTCCTCCTTGTTGTTCTTCCTCCTCACTGATAGTAGGACTGACATCATAGGTTAATGCCTTTATGTTATCCTCAACTGTCATATTTCGGAAAACTTCCCATGCTATAGGGAGTGTAAGTGTATGGAGGGTTTCTTCTACTAGGATTTTGATTAGGCCATGGTGAGCTAGCTACTATGAATTTCCTTCTTATACCTTGGTGCTGGAGTCAATGACAGACTGAAAGAGAAAGTAAGGGATACTGAGATTTTGAGGTGCTGGGGTATCCATGCCATATCTCAAGTCATGGAGGATTCTGAAATGATATCCATATACAATGTTGTGCCTCCCCTCACAAGAAATGTATTTGATTATTTGGTAGCTAACCTCATCCCAGGTATATGGTATACTAGCCCTCCTAATTCCATTTTTGTCTTCAATAGGTGTTTCATTATCTTGGAAAAATTTCTTCTTGGCAGCTTGGCCAATTGGTTTCTCATCTTTATTCCAAGGAAGCCCAAGAGGAAGGGTAGTGATCCTACTGATGAATTCAGGGGTTATTTCAATAGAGAGGCATATAATGGTTACAATACATGAGTTCTTGTGTGATGGACCAGAGAGAGAGAAAATTCTTGGGCAATTTCATCATCAAACCCTCTAAAATTTTCAAAGAAATTCATCTAGTTTTCCATTGTGAATATGTCCACCACTTGAGGATGTGCATGGACCCTAGTGGAGTTAGTGGGCTCCTTTCTCATAAACCCCCCTATCATACTGCTTATACTTCTTTGGAAAACCAAATATGGAGGTGGAGAAAACGAATTCCTAGTGAAATAGAAAAACAGAGGAAATTCATGAACCCTACCTCTTCAGATTGAAATTCATGCCAAACATCGTGTTTCCTTCCTTCAAAATGACTTACTTCCCCTCTTGTAGGAGCCTGCTATCCCTCCTACAAATTTCCTGTAGGTGCTCCTGTAGAAAATGCCGAGAGCAAGAATATGGAGGAAATCGATGGAGGATGGTGGTTACAAGGCTATGGGGGCACAAGAAGACTGCTGTGTGGCTGACTTACAAGGAAGAAACGAAGAAAAGGTGGTGAGAATGCATGGGGAGGAGTGCTTATTACCCTTTATGGATATTTTTGGTTATGAGTGCTGAGTTGGCAAGGTGTACGTTGCCCAAATTAGGACCGTTGGTCCCCACCTACTTGGTCATCATGGCCCCTCCTCATAATCATCCCTCATTATTGCATCAGAGTTAACTCTTCCTCCCACTACCTATCCTTGGCATCTTATGCTTGAGTTGACTGTGTGCACGTGTGGGTGACATCTCGGTGAAGTGGAGTCAACTACATGAAGGTGGCTAAGTTAACTGGCCACCTTTCTATTTCAACCATCTTGTTGCCTTCGTATGATTTCTAATTACACAAATGCAAATAGAGGAGTGATTTAGTTACTTACCTGTGATTCGAGTGTATTTGTTGTGAGGTGTTGTGGCTTTCTCTGCTGCATGCATTCATTTTCCTTCATGCATGCTATTTCTACTTGCTGATGTGTGTTTTGTGTTTTTGCAGGTTCTTCCCTTGCTTGAGATGAGCTACATGTGCCTTTTCAACCTACAGATGTGCAATCTTTTGCTGTTAGTGCTGGACTTTTATGGGATCAGCTACTACAGGAATTCTTATAGGAGCTCCTGTAGCTGCTTCTCCCTTTGAAACTTCATCTTTTTCCTATGTTTGGAGCTCGAGAATGATACCAAAGGTGTAGATAAAGATGGAGGGATAGAAGGTAAGCTTCAGATAAGATTAATGGTGCCTTTTCCTCTTTTTTTTTTCAAAACTGAAAAACTATTTTTCTGTGTTTTTTTCTTAGACAGGGAAAAAAATAATGATGCTTGGAGTGTGATTCAGGCTTGAAAAAAATGGCAAGGATGCTTGAATATGGTAATAGGGATTATAGCTTCCTCATGAAGTTGTTCTTGTCCCTCAAACTGCCTCCTGTAGACACTTTCGGCTCTCTGTAATTCCTACAGGAGCCTCCTATAGAAAACACAGAACCTCCTGTAGAAAACACAATTTTGAAAGAAAAGGTACAGTGGGGTGAAAGAGATGCAAAAAATGATGGATGAAGTTGTGGAGGAGATAAGATGGATGCTGGTGTGAATTTCAGGGTCCCCTTGGCACCTTCTTCTGCTCCCTGTAGTCCTCCTGCAAATGTGCAATGCAATAAAAATTCATTTTTTTCCTTCTCTTTTTTTTTTTTTTGAAAACAACTAGGGTACCTCAGAGAGGTTTTCACCCTAATTGCCTGCCCTGGGCACCCCCAAGGGAGGTTTTCACCCAGGGATCTTATTCCTTTTTTTCTCTCTCTCTTTTTTTTTTTTACATCACTGGGCCGCCTCAGGAGAGGTTTTCAACCCAATGATGGGACCCAAGCGCCTCACGGAGGTTTTCACTTGAATCCTTATTTTTCTTTTTTCTTCAATGAGTGGGTGAAGTGGGAGCTAGGACTATGCTCCACTATCATCACTTTTTTATTCAAATCTTCAATAGAATTTTGCTTGGAGAGGGGTTTCCTGTAGACTTTCAACCGATGTCTGTTGACAAGCATGGGGATGGCTTCATCATCAATGGTTCTAATCAAGACTAAAACATTGTCATTGCATTTCTCCACAGTGTAGGGTCCCATCCATCTTGTCCTCAACTTGCCTTTGAAATCCTTGTATCTTGAATCATAGAGTAGTGCCAAATCTCCCTCTTGGAATTGCTTCTCCTTGATATTTTTGTCATGCCATATATTTCTCTGAAGCTGAATTACCTTTGTATGGAGAAGGGCTTGCAATCTATATTCATCCAATCCAATGAGCTGAAGTAATCTCTTCTTCTGTGCATGGCTGAGGTCTAGGTCCAGCTGAGCTGCTATCCTTAGGGTATTGAATTCAAACTCTATTGACAGCAAAGCCTTCTTCACATAGACCAGTTCATAGGGTGTGAACCCGGTGGTGGTCTTGCATGTTGTGTTGTAGGCCCAAGTGGCCTCAACTAATTTGTCCGCCCAATATTTTCTGTTGCTACTCACTACCTTAGTTAGGATCCCTTCCAATGCTCTATTAGTGACTTCCACTTGCCCATTATCTTGTGGATGGTAAGGGGTGGAAGTCTTGTGCTTGATCTTGTGATGTGTGAGTAGGTCTTCAATTAGGCTGGAAGTGAATTCACTGCCTTGGTCTGTGACCAACTCTCTCGGATACCTGAACTTGTAGAATATGTTTTCCCTCAAAAACTCAGCTACTTTTTCCTTTGTCGCTGCTTTAATTGCTTTTGTCTCCGTCCACTTTGTCAAGTAGTCGGTGCACACAATGATGTACTGCTTCTGCTTTGACGGGGGATTGATAGGCCCCACAAATTCCATGCCCCACTTCTCAAATGGCTCAAAGGTCACCTGAGGTTGCATGGGCATTTCATCCTTTCGAGTGGGTTTCCCCATCCTCTGACACTGATCACACTAGCTCATGTATCTCCTCACATCCTGATGAAGAGTGGGCCAGTAGTAGCCTACTTGCAATATCTTGAAGGCAGTTCTTTTTGTTGCAAAATGACCTCCACAAGGCCCGTCATGACAAATCAGGAGGATGTCAAAGACTTCCTCCTCCCTGACACATCTTCTCAAGATCTGATCTGGGCCAAGTTTAAAGAGATTGCCTCCAATCCAGGTGAAAGGGGCACTTTTCCTTACTATCTTGCTCTTCTCTTTTGAGGATAGTTGTGGTGGGAACTGTGTTGAAACCAAGTAGTTTGCTATATCATCAAACCATGGAGAGAGTATTGATATAGCAAATAGGTTTTCATATGGAATTTGGTCATCCACCATTCCTTCTTCACCTGCAAGCAAATTTACTCTAGACAAAAATTCAGCAACAACATTTTCTTTACCAGGCTTATCAATAATGGTCAAATCAAACTGCTGCAGTAAAAGAAACCATCTAATAATGCGAGCATTTACATCTGGTTTGTTCATTAAATATATAATTGCAACATGATCAGTGTGCAAAAAGGTTTGATAGCTTGATATATAATGTCTAAATTTGTTTAAGGAAAGCTCGACAACTAGGAGTTCCTTCTTGATCACTATATAGTTTAGCTCTGCCTTTGAAAACTTTTTGCCTATAAAGTATATGGCATAAGGTAACTTTCCATCAATTTGTCCTAAGGCTACTCCTATCGCTTTTTTCGAGGCATATGTGTGAATGTGAAAGGGTAGGGCCCAGTTTGGGCCTCTGAGAATTGGGGCTGTCACTAACTTGCTCTTCAAGGTATCTAGGGATTCTTGACAGTTTTCCGACCATATGAACTCAACATCTTTACCTAGGAGGCCAAACAAAGGAGAGGATATCTTGCTGAAGTATTTAATGAATATCCTGTAATATCCAGCTAAGCCTAGGAAACTTCTGACATCTTTCACCTTTTGAGGAGGTGGGACCCATTGGATGATGGCAATTTTGTTGGGGTCCACCTACAGTCCTTGTTGAGATACTACATAACCTAGCACGGTCCCTTCAGTCATCAAAAATTCACATTTTTCTAGACTGAGGGACAGGTTCATCTCAATACACTTATCTAGAACTTTTCCTAGGTTAGATAAAGCTTCCTGAAAGTCAGAGCCATAAGGAGTAAAATCATCCATGTATATTTCTACTGCATCATGAACCAGTTCGGAAAATATACTCAATATCACTCTTTGGAAAGTGGTTGGAGAATTGCACAAACCAAAAGGAAGGACCTGGTATACAAAGGTACCCCAAGGACAAGTGAAAGTGGTCTTATCTTGGTTTTCTGGGCTGATTTGAATCTAATTGTACCCGCTAAACCCATCTAGGAAAGAGAAAAACTTTTTCCCTGCCAAACCGTCTAACACTTGATCTATGAAAGGTAAAGGAAAATGGTCCTTTTTAGTGGCTTTGTTCATCGACACAGATTCTCCACTTACCATTTTTCTTTGGCACTAGCACCAAAGGAGAGACCCATTCATTGTCAGAGATGGGATAGATGAATCCTACATCAAGCAATTTCTGCAGTGCTTTCTTAACAATATCTTTAAGTGCTGGATTCATCCTTCTTTGAGGTTGCCTGACTGGTTTGCAATCTTCCTTGATGTATATATGATGAGTACATACTGAAGGGTGCACTCCCCTTATCTCCTTATAACTCCAAGCAAAGGCATCTAGATGTTTTCTCAGTAGGCTGCATAGCTCCTTCTCCTGGGAAGTAGATAGGGATGGATTGATTTTCAATGTTCTTTCTGGGCCAAACTCTATATTTTTGATACAAAGTGAAGTAGGGTCTACCACACAGAGATCAGTTAATGGGTTGTTTTGGGTTTCTCTTACTATGTCTTCTAATGGTGATGCATTGGGAGGTGGATTCTGAATCAAATTTTCAATCATATCATCCTCATCTTGCGGTTTCCCCCCCATGGCGATTTCTAATGGAAAAAATGGTGCAGAGTAAACTTCATCTTCATCCTCCTCCTCCAACCAGAGAGGTAGATCATGTTCTAGCAAGGGTTGAGCAGGAGGATATGGGGTTAACTGCTTGGACATGTGCCCGTTCTTTACGGTCATCTTCCCAGCTCGACAGCTGATGTAGGCATCGGTTGTAGCCAACCAGGTCTTCCTAGGATGAGAGGATACCCAGTGAGCTTTGCCTTTGGTTGGAGAACTAATAAATCAGCAGGGTACTCCCAAGAATCAATGGAGACCATCACATCTTCCACAATCCCCTCAGGGGTCACTGTGGAGCGGTCTGCTAGCTACAACACTGTCGTGGTCTTCCTCAAGGAGCCTTGGAGGTTAAGTTTGAGCATTGTGTCCTTTGTCATCACATTAATGGCAGCTCCCAAATCAATCAAGGTATGTGGGACCATTGTGCCATTGATGTGGACATCAACTACTGGGATTCCAGGATCCAGATATTTTGGACAGATTATCTGTCCCAACATCAAGTCGGACAGTTGTCCTATGACATTGATGGTTGGGGCATCTCTCTTGTGCCTTCCTGGATGCCTAAAGCACTTCTCTTTGATCAACCTATTGTAGATAGGAACATCTTTTATGGCTTGGAGAAGTGGCATCTTCACACATAAGTGTTTCAATTCTCCCAAGAGATCAGTCTCTTCTGGGGTAGGCTAGATTGTCATGGATAGTCTCTCAGGAAAGGGTGGATTTGCTTTAGGTTCACTTTCCTTTTTATCTTCTACAACCTCCTTTGGTGGAGGTTGGCTATCTGGGAGAACTTTCCCAGATCACAAGTTAATTTCTTGAATCTCCACAGCATAAGTTGGGCATGATGGTTCCCCACTATACACTTGCTGAGTCTGTCTGTTTCTCAGGTTAGGATTTGGCTGGGCAGGCATTTGGGGTTGCCTTGGTGGATCAGAAGGTAACGGTTGTGGTTGGGTAGGTGGTGGAGGTAGAAGAGTGGGAAGAGAGTTGTATTGGGGCCTCCACCCCTGATGAGATGCATTCCACTGAGGTTGCGGTTGAGCATAGGATTGAAATGAATGGGTGGTTGGTTGGGAATGATATCAAGATGTGAAGGACCAAGGATGAGGCTTGGACTAGGAAGGATGAGCAGGGGGGCTCCAAGTATGGAGGGGACTTGGTTGGGGTTGTAATGCCTGAGATGTCCCTGACATCCCCTACTGGTATGGTCTAGGTCCATGCGGCCTCATTTGGTTTATGTAATAGATCTATTGAGTGGCTCCTTCAACCCCTTGGTATACAACTTTAAGTCTGGGCAAGGAAGGGCACTTATCTGTAGAATGATTTCCTTCATAGACTGAACAAACCTCTATAGATTTTAATGGGCATTCATTCCTAAGATGCCTCCTGGCGCATCTAAGACAAAAGATGGCCAAAGCCCTCTCTGCTTTCTCTTGTTTTCTTTTGATATGTAAGGTATCCATTTGCATGGAAAGAGTCTGCAGCATCTCACTCTTGAAGTCTTCTAGCATGTTTCCAATTTCACCTTTAATGGACGAATTGGAGGAAGAGGTATTGGCTATGGGTTGACTCCCCCTACCTTTCTTTCTGGCTGCTCTAGAATAGCTTCTAAAAATAGTCGTTATGTCCTCATAGGATAGTTGGTAGATGTCTCCCCCGGCCAGTAGATGGAGGGTGTCTAAAATGTCTTCCCAAATTCCCCTGAGCAGGACCAACTTCAAAGACTCAGGGTCAAGTGTACACCTGGCCCTTTTGAAATTGAGCTGGAACCTCTCTTCATAGTCTTCCAGGTACTCATCAGTTCCCATGGTCATTTGGAAGATTTATTCTTTAGTATCTTTTGACCTACAATAGTCTCGGTACTTGTTGTTAAAGGCCTATTGCATCTGAGCCCAAGTTGTGATGCTATTCCCAGGTAATCCCATGAACCCTGTTGCATCCTTGAGAGTAGAAGGGAACAATTTCAACTTTTGCTCATATTTTGCATAGTCATAAGTTCGACAGATGACAGCAAACACAAACAAGAAGGTGTCAGGATCTTCTATAGTCAGACCATGGAAGTGAGGTAGGGCTGAAGAGCTTATATTCTTCATTTTGGTGTCCCCATTGGTCTCCTGAATGGGGAAGGTACCCTTTATTCTCTCTCCATTTCCCCTAGCATTTCTGTTTTCAGCCGTTGGCTTCAAGGGAATGTTTTCTTCTTCTTCTTCCCCTATAGGTTCTACAAATATGTCTAGCTGTTCACCTAAGGGTTCTTCTTGATTACAGCCACTGAAGAAGAGAGAAGGATGGCTGTGTGAAGCAGTGGGGGTGTTGGGAAAATTTTTTCCTAAGTTATCTCTATTCCTATGAGGCATGAAAGGAAATCTTTTTGGTTGGTTTTTGTTTCTTTTTCCCCACACTGATAATACCTGCAGAAGCTGAAATTGTGATTGAACAAAACAAATTGCAACTAGCTGAAATGAACTTTCTAAATGGAAATTTGTAGAATTGAAAAGGAAAGCAAGGAAAGGCAGAACTGAAGGGAAAGAAATGACTAGTCTATTTTTGCTAAAATAAACTATTAGCAGAATGTTGCAATAGGAAATAGAAGAAAGCCGTAATCACAAAATACTCTGATGCTTCCCTGGTAGCGATGCCAAAAAGTGGTGAGCGCCAGTATTGCAGCAAAAATGCTGCAACTCCTGGGCTGCCAACTTTACTTTTATCAACCCAGTAGTTCGTAACAAACTTAGAAGCGTCAGTGCTATATGCACAAGTACTAGTTCTCACTGTAGGTTGTCACTTGGTCAGCCAGCGCAAGATCACTAGGAGCTCAAGCCACTTCTATAGATTTTAGAAGAAGCTCTATGTGTGATGAAAGGAAAGAAATATTAATCTACAGATGCTATTCTAACTACAGAAAGGAGAAAGACTATAATGTAAAGCAAAACCTAGTAAAGCCTAATTAACAAGCCAATTCTACTTCTGCCAAAAACACTATGAAAACCATGAAAGAAATGCCATTACCTACTCAAGGAAGTAAAAAACATCTAACCATGCTATTTCTGGAAGTAAATAAGTAGAAAAACATATTTTTGGACTTTTATGTGTTTTTATGTGGATTTAATCATGCATCTAATTTATTGTGTGTGAGTGTGGCAATGAACAGGTGGCATTAGAGGGCAGTTTTGGAGCTTGGGAGGATGTAGGATGGTGTGGATGGGTCCTAATAGGTCTTAGGTGGCCTTCTAAAGGATTTTCCCACACTCATCCTTTAAAATAAAGCCTACAGGAAAAACTACAGGACGGCACAGGGAAACTACAAGAGGAAAAAAGAAAACTATAAGAGACCTACAGGAGGAGGCCAAGAGAAATTTTCATTGTTTTGAGGGTGTGAGAGTGGGTGGAAAAGGTGGATGAAGGTTAGGATGAGGTGTTAGGGAACCTAAGGTCTACCATGAACCACCAGGAGGGAGAAAGATGATTGGGTTTGCTCAAGGAGAGAGGAAGAAGTTCTATGGAAAATAAAGGGAACTAGGGCAGAATTGAGCTGAGGTTTAGGAGACCAATAGGGAATGGATCAGATGGAGGGTGTGATTGCTGGTAAGCTAGCCTACTTCTGGAAGATATTTTTTGCATAGAAACTGACAGTCAACTAAGAAAATCGAGCAACAAATGAAATGAGTGCATCCTAAAAACAAAGTTTTGCATAAAAATGGTCTAAACTATAAAGTATGAAAGGAAATGTTGAGAAATTCTGCAAGAAAGGAAAGCATGAAAGAGGACTATTGCAAATCAGAAAGTGAACATGATAAAGTAGATCTAAAGAAAAGCAAAACTGGACTATCAACCTACTAAAGAGCTACAAACACTAGAAGTCCTATGAATGAGGAAAATCTGTTTTTTTGGGGCAGCAAGAGAGTCTTTGCCTCAAATCATGATCCCAGAGGGAGGAAGAGAGGCCAAGGCACTATTGCTAGCCTTTTGAATCTTTTCTGATCGCTACTTAGCCTGCTATAGAAAGCACAAATGGAAGAAAACTACTAAATCATCAAAAGCAACCTATTCTTAACCATAAGGAAAATACATCTAACAACAAATTGATCTACAAACTGAAGTAAAGCATTCAAATACAAGTAAAGAGAAGCTTGGCTGCTTGGATTGGGCCCTAACCCAAGAGCTTCAACCCTCTGAAGTAACTCAGTGCTAGCTCAAAAATGATTCCATCTTCATTATCAAAACAATAGCGAGATTACATGAAATTGTCACAAAATAATAAGCTCGAAATTTGAGCAGAGTTTACACAAGCAAAAAAATCCGACGCTAGTGAGGCCCTAGGCCTCTATACTTATACATCTGAAGCTACCAACAACTTCCTTAAAATCAAGGGGCCTTGGCTCCCAAAACTCAAGATAACTCTCAATCATCTTCCACTTGCTCAGCTGCCTTCTAGTGCATGATTCCACTGCTTGTACTCCGAGATGAATGAAGGGGAATTCGAAGTGAGGAGCAATAAATGAGGGGGATTCCCTCCTATAAGTCCTCTCGTCTATCTACTTCGAGTTATTGTTGCACTTTGGCCACTAGATCGTTGACTTTTACCTTGAAATCCATCAATAATATGCAAATTTAAATACATGTTAGACCACATGGCATAATAACTAACTCAACTCACCCTATAAGCATAAATATAATAAGAAAATCATACAATAGGCTAAGAGAATGGTTGATTTGACTAGGTTAGGAGGTAAAATGAGCCCATATAATTACCTATTTACGAGGCTCATCAATATCATGGCTTACTAATACCATGCTTGAAAAACATAACTCATGTTGATATGAGACATGTTTAAAGGAATTTTTTTTAATTAATCAATTTAATCAAAAGGGAAGAAAGAGAAAAATTGCTTTTAAGATAAATATCAACCTTTGATCTATTACTACAACAAACAATATTATAGAATATTCCAAGGAGGTTAAATATGTGGCATCCACAATAAATTATTATATCAACAAGTATGTCTATTTTGGAATAGGGCTTCTAGGATTTTAATTTAATTATCAATAATTATTAGGTGGATGGTAGGAATTTAACCTCCATATAATATTCTAAAATATTCTTAGTAGTATACACGAATCCAAGACTAAGATTTATTTCCAAAGTAGTTACATTTTTTGGCCCTTTTAATTAAGTTCATGAATTTGAAAACATGAGTGATATAAACAAGTGTCATATGAAATGAGTTATCGTTTTTTTTGGCATGTGGTATTGATAAGCCATGGTATTGTAACAAAGCCTATTTACAAATTAAGAATATCCATGATAAAGTGAGGGTGAGTCTTCATGGTTAATAATCTTGTTACATGTTTTTCTAAAATGTATATATATATATATATAACTTTTATATTAATTCGTTTTATCATTGATAATAATAATTATTATTTTAATCACTCCAAACTTAAGCGTTCCCTCTATTAGCGTACACATAGTTGTATCCCATGCTAATGCACAATAGCTCATTTATGGTTTAGGTTGGGTGGAAATTGCACTTAGATCCTGATGCAGTCCATAATCAATGCACTAGCCAAGATAGTGAACGAACAACACTCAAGTATTTTCACTAGGACTAGGACATGAATTTGACAGTTAATATGTGTGGGAACACTCATTCTCTCATTCATGACACTCACCTCTACAATCTCTGCTGGTATTTATTGCAGACCTATGCATTTTTGGCCAACCTTGGAAGTGGGTCTTAGCTCCACTCATTAGCGTTTGCCACAAGCTGTTGTGACCTCAACCTACTACTACATTGCTCAGTCATCAACCCATGTTGCATGTGCTCTTGGACAAATCCCACTAGCCTCAATTAATGGCCATAATCTCATTTGTAGAACTTGGTTAGTATTCACTGCACTTGTTTGGTAGCAAAGGCAACAATGATAGAACAAAAGAACATAAACCCTTCTTCCCAAGAATAAATGGTACATGAAATAGGTTGTGTTAGGCATGGTGGGCATGGATGAAGGCATGGTCTACCTCCCCTCAATTGCCATAGCCCAGGAGTGGAGAAATATGATGAATATATGCCTCAACAAATTAGATTCTTGGTGGCCACCATGGAAGCTAAAGAGATTAGGAATGATGGTAATGGACACTAATTAGTTAAAATCTTGTTGGGTTTCCACCTCAGGGACTAAGAATACGTCTTGCAACTGGTGGAGAGATGAATTGCAGATATAGAATTTCATCTGGTACATACCCGCTCAACCTTGAGGGATATCTTTGGAGATTTGGGAATTCAATTCCCTCCTCCTTTGCCTCCTCCATCATCCCCTAATTTCCATATCCTTCAGACATTTCTGATTCAACTACTTAGGGATCCAAACCTCTTAGCCTTGAGATTCCATAGCCTCAAAACACCAAGGAAAAGGATCTCGAAGACCCATGCGAGAAAGCTCAAATTATGGCCAAGATGGAAAACAATCAAACTACTACCAACAAAAATGTTGTCAAAGCTTATTTAGCTGGATCTTCTCTGCAACCAAAAGCCACCACCAACTCACATGGAGTGTTTATTGAGTGGTAGTGACCTCCTTGGATCCTAGAAGGATACGAGGACATGTATGAGGACCCCTTCTAGTTCATCAAAAAAAATCATCAGCCCTATTAATAGGTTCAAGGAAAGGCTCTTCCATTTTATGCTTTGTCTATGTTTTTCATATGATCTTTTGTTGTCACTGATATAAATGTTCTTGTTAGTTTATTTTGAAGCTAAATGTTATCCTCAGACTTATTTGGAGACCATATGGTTTCCCTCTCAAGAGCAAATGGTCTCTTCTTAGTAGGCACTCAACTAGTATGGTTTTGGTAGCATGATAGTTCTCATATCAGAATGTATCAGTACATGTCCATTCATGCATGTATTATATGCAACTTTGTGAAAACATAATGAAAATTTTTCTTATTTACAAAAATATAATAAATAAAATTGTAATCTAGTTAACTTTTATGATTTTTTTTAATCGTAGCAACTTAATAGGTATGATGAAGTAAGTGTTTTGATGTTTATTATGGATTGATTCCTATCCACATTTACCAGTGATTTGAGTTATATGGAAATTTAGCAAGCCTTATTAAAAACAAACACAATTATCCATGTAATTAATATCATTTTTATTTTAACTAGGGTGAATCAGTAACATATTGAAGTAATTTGGGCACTTTAGGATCAAATCCTCTAACTACCACTATAACACCAAGAGTATATCCAATAGCATATGATCCAGATATACCAATAACTTATGACTTAGAAAGAGAAAAGATGTCACGTGGGTGGGATTCCTACTCTTCCATCATTATCACAATGGGACAAATATGTCTTTGTCATTGAACCATGGCTATCACACCCCTAGAGACCTTGCATAAATAAAGTCACATCATGATCAGTCATGTGGCACCAATGTGTTTCCAAGCGATAACTTGACCAAACCAATAGTAATCCGCCTAAAAAATGTCTCACAAATAAACACTTGTATAATTATGTATTAATTAAGTTACTTAGCATAATTTGAAATTCAATTATACCAAGTGCATCATTGTCCAACAATATTACATGTAAATCTCCATAAACAATTTTACAACATGAATAAATCATAAGACATGTCATAAGAAAAAATATGCAACATCAATATATAGGAGAGGCTTGTGGCCTAACACTCCTCTATTGATACAATATATCACGTATATAAAATTTTACAACCAATTTTGGGGTTTGGGTCACCACCTGACCCTACCCAAGTCAATAGAATAAGTGTCTGAGTAGCTACAAGTCATGCCACCCGTCTTCTATACATACAATAAACAACTTACACAAGGTTCCCTTACCATTGACACATCTCAATACGCAAAAATAGACCCACTGTAACACTCCCCCTCACCCACTTGGTAGCTCGAGTGGAGTGTGTACCTCTAGCACATCCCTTAACCCAAAAGAGAGACCCCAAATCTATTCCAATTTTTTTTATTGCTTGCACTCGTCTTGCACACCCGTCTTCAATGATGTCAAGTCATTGTTATTCCCCTCTCCATGCTCTTCATTTTTTTATCTGTATGTGTTGGTTGGGGTTAGCCAAGTGTCGTGACCATTCAACATAACTTAAGCCAACATGCTCCATGCACCCAAATTCCCAAATTTTCTCATGCCATATGTCATTTAACCTACTTTCTTATGCATCAAATCATCTCCATATCTCATGTGTGTGGGGTACACGCTCAAATGGCGTGCCCAAAACCAAACTCGACCCACATTGTGCACACTCTCATTTTTCACCTTTAACCAAACTTGGACATGGCGTGCGCGCACATCCTCTCCCATGTGTGAAGGGATATCACGTTACCTCTCGATTAGTTTACTCATGCGATGTCTGGTCATTCAATGCACTCAGTTGGGAACTCATTGATGGTTGTATAGGAGCATGCCCATCTGCATGCCCATGAGCTTTACATTTCCCCCACAATAAGTCATTACATACCTTGGAAATCCTGGAACCCGTAAAAGATTCTTCCTTTTAAACTGATGGAGTTCTTTCTCCCATCTCCAAAGTGACTCACATGTCTTCCATCCATTCTCTTCTTCTAGAGCATCCTTCCAAGAAAAAAAATATTATCTCTTCCAATTGTTACCAATTCTTAAAGTCATGTAAGGAAAGTTGTCCTCAAGCTCCAACTTTGGATGATTAATAATCAAGGTTAGTTCATGTGGGGGATCTACTCTACTTTAATCATTTGTTTCAACGCAACATTGCTTCAACTAATTAATGTGGAAGACTAGATGGAAAGCCCAAAAATGTAAATGCAGTTCCAATCTATAAGTGAAGTCACCAATCCTCTCAATAACTCTGAATGGTCCCTCAAACATTTGTATTATAAATCTAAACATCCTAGTAGGTGGTGGAAATTTCTCCCTAGTCATCCTAACATAGACCAAATCACCCACACTAAACTCTACATTCATCTTTGATCTTCGTTTTACCACTTCTTCATCTTGTTTAATTCCTCTATAAATTTAAATCAAATCAACTTCAAACTCTCCTACCATCTTGTCATGAATCCCAAGGATGGGGGACTCCTCCCATAATAATCCTGCATAACCATATATGGTGTTGTAACCACACTCCTCCAACATTTACCTAAGCTAACCATCCAATTGGGGTTAACATGTGATGAAGAGTTACTATGATATGATTCAACTCCCCATGTACAGTTAAGGAAGTGGAACTGAAAAAACAAAAACGAATATGACCTTCTTGAGGAGCTACAAAACCTTCAGGAGACAACCAACGATTCTAAGTGCCAAAACCCTAAGAAAACTTTATTTTTCACTGCCCTAGAGCCTCTACTGCTCCCATGACAAGGCATGCATGTGATTGGGACCTATAGTCGCTCCCACAACAAGGAATCCATGTGACTATGGCCATTTTAAGGCAATTTTGTGCCACTTTTTCAAGGCCAAGACTCAGGCCACCGCCCAAAACTTCATGAAACTTCCAAAAATAAAAAATAACATCAAAGCAAGGATACTAATGTAAACATTTGAACAAGGAATTGATCTGAACCCTACTAGCCATGATAGGCATTTCGTCAAACATATCACAAACACGTAATCTAGAGGTCACTATTGGGCCACTAATATGTCATTATTATTATCACTTTTTAATGCCTATTTCATCCATTTCTACCATTATTTATCATGTCATTTATCGTAATTTATCATATAATTCCATTTTATAATTATTTATTCTCTTATGGATAAATACAAATTTTCTCGTTTATTTTTAATAAATTGATGATTATAATGCATTATTTTACCAATGATGGCTTATAAATGAATTTTTTATAACATCACTCATGATTTTAGCCTCAAAGATCTTTTCCAGATTGCAAATTTGGTTTCCAGCTCATAATCAAATATTCCAACTCAGAAATTCATTGGAATAAGAAGTGACAATTTTGCATTGGATGGTTCAGATACATGAAGGTGAATCTTGAAAATTTGAAAAATGGGTTTTGTCCAGAACGGATCGAATTAGTTTTCCTATGAACGGTTTTCCAAAATTTGGTACGTATTAAGAGAAACAGAAGGTTCTTCGAAGATGATTTTCTCAAATTTGCTATTGTGGCCATTTTCCAAATTCTTCCAATTGCAATACCAGATTTGACTTGTTCCAACTGAATCATGATGGGAATATATTTAAGATCTGATCTTCTTTATTAATATTATGTAATCAATCTAAATTTGTAATTGAAATCATTTTGTAATCAACATTTTTGTAACTTCCCTTTTCTCTCTGTGTATTTAAATAAAAATAGAGATCAAAGAGGAAAAGGATAATTGGAGGATAATGAGGGGAGAATTAGAGGATAATGAGGGGATAATTGAGAGATAATGAGGAGATAGGAGATGGACAATTATTATATAGGATGTAGGAGAAGAGATAAGAGATGAGGGATGGGAGATGAACAATTGTCGAATTTCAGGCAAAGCTAAGAACTTCATTATGTTGTAATAGTTTATTAGAGATCTTTTAATGAAGGAATTTATCCATTGAGTTCTACATCTATTATTTGTAATCTGATTTGAGTTACTTCTCAAGGTGGAACTGAGTCTTGAGTAGTTGGGCTCACTACCTTGGACGAGGTGTTTCCTTGAACATCTACAGTAGTTTAGTTGTGTGCTTTTTTCTTTGAATTTTAATCGTTGTTCTTTAAAGTAAATCCATTTTAATCAAGTAATTTGTTAAGTTGCTGCATTTTCCATATTTGTTATTTCCTGCAGCTTCTATATTTCATTTGATTGGTTGCTCTATATTAACATTTGAATTGTGTTGAGTGCAATAGCTTAAATTTTCAATTTAGCAATGTGTGGTTTAATTTAACAATGATTCAAGTCGTGTGATTAACATAATTGTTTTTCCTGCCATTTACTATCTTCTTTTTAATTTTAGTTTTATTATTCAAGTCTCACATTTTGTTTCTTTTTGAATGAGCTTGATAGTATATAACACAATCATATAGAACTGGTGTTAGCTATTGGTATTATTATGCATATATTTTGTTGATTGCCTTGTAATAAAAAGATGCTCCTTGGGTTGATAGTTAATGTCTAGGTGATTAGTTGTTTTATTTATTTATTAAGCAAATAATTTTACCCAACATTTTGGCATCATTGCCGGGGAGAGTCAAATTTCACTACCACACTAATATCTGGTTGTAGATGCATACTTGACTTCGTGAGAGATGGATATTGAAGAGGGAAGGTAAGAACCTACGTGTGCATTCTGGGGAACCAATGATGGGTCTACCCTCAGTAGTCAGGGTTAGGTCATATAACATGCACTGATAGAAGTAGGAATTTTAGAGGTAGAATTTTGAAAAAAATTCTTATGATACCACTTAAGTGGTGATGTAAGCACCACCCATTCCACTAACCAATTGACAAGAACATTTGAAGGAGGAGCCTCAAAGCAACACATGAAGAACATCTTCTATTATGGTAAGAAATGGCTCACATTGCTACTTTTGAATTTCCTATCAGAGATCTAGGAGGAGTGACACAAATACACATAATTCCCCCATCTGCTCTACCAAATTTTCATGGTTTGACAAATGAAGATCCAGATACATTCTTATTTGAGTTTGAAGTACTTTGTAGAGCATATGATTATTATACTAATGCTCAAAGGTTGAAAGTGTTTCCTCTTACTCTAAAAGGAGCAGCTCTCCGATGGTTCATGAGCCTTGGTGGGAACTGCATCCAAACATGGGAGGACATGAAGAATGTATTCTTGAAGAAGTACAAAGACTATTGCAAGGCCGGTGAAGATATTTTCAGTATGATACAAGGGGAAGATGAAATCTTGGAGGACTATGTAGAGCGATTTCAATACAACCTTCAAAAATCAAAGCATAACTATTTGAAAAAGAGATCTTAAAAACACTCCTACTCAACGGAATCAAAGATGAATTTTTTGAACTCTTAAATCTGATAGGGAAAGATGATGTTTTTTAGTTATCATATGATGATGTTTGTGAATTATGCACAAGGTATTCAAGAGGAATCTCCAAGGCTGGTAAGAATTCTAGAGAAGTTTCTTCTTTCTTTTCCAAATCTACTACAATAACAAGATATATAGGAGTTGAAATCGATGATTTATTTGAACATTTTAAAATTGATTTTATTAGCTCTCTAAATTCACAATTGGACATTCAGCAAGTTCATAAAATCCTGAAATTGAAGAAGTGATTTTCCCTCATTGCCAAAAGGAGAATCCCATAGATAGTCACTCTTCCTTATCTAGGATGGAAGTAGCATATCAAAGAGATGGGAAAGCTACAACAAGGTCAAAACCATGGAAATCGTGGCCTACATGTATGGTTCAAAACACTTCCTCTCCATTTTCTTACTTGCATAATCCATTATGGAATACTCTTGTGTTAGAGAAACCATGTCAATCTCAATACAACCCCCACCAATCTTGTCTACAAGTTTGGCATGGTTCATCTATGATTACATGGATACTCTCCCACATCTTGTAGAACAAGAAAATCATCCATATTTTTTTCCGACTTTTCAACACCATCTTGCTTGCTATCAAAACCATCCACACAACCTAATCAACAACACCATCAAAATTCTCCATGCCTTACACAATTCCCTACTCAACTCATTCCACACCCTCACCATAATAAACCAGTACAACATGCTTACAACGTTGAGCTACAAAATTTACCTACCCTTCCCACCCATTCTATCTCACATGCACCATTGCAGAAAACTTATATTGAGATTGGGAATGTTTCAAATCCAAAAATTGTAGAAGCTATGGAAAAAAATGAGGTTTCTTCTAGTCTGCATCAACAAGTCGTTTTAAAAACTCACGAAATTTATGATATGATGACTATGGGAAATCAAGAAAGTAAAGGATATATTTAAGATTGGTTTCACTCCATCATTTGTTTGCAACATCACTCCATACTTCAACAATTTTTGACATAATCTTTTCAAGGGAAGTTGACTTCTCATACCCTACTATTTATTAACATGCATTTTTCAAATTTCGGTATGTACATACTTGAGGCCTTATTTTGAGAATGGCTCCACTGGAAGTACTATTATACATAAGCATATTTATTTTTCAAAGGAAAGTAGGTTAGTGTAGAAAATAACATAAATAAGGACATAAATAAATACATTTTTTTAATGTAAAAATAGTTGTTTTTGTTGCAACACACGTTCTACAAACAATCATATTCATTTTTATCGCCAATTTGGAAAATTGCTTGAATATCATATTTTTTAGCTTGTGGGCTTGATGAAAGTTCTGAAAACACAGTCGGGACAGTCATGTTTTTAGGGACAAAAAGGGAATATTTTTAGAACCTATTTCTATCCTAAGTATCCATTTATGTATATATTCCAACTGAATTTGAATCACTCCATTTGGATTTGAAACGGAAAAATTATAACCAAAACATTGAGAGGGTGTCTATTAGGCAGCTCAAGAATAGAGTTGGGACAGTAATTTTTTGGAGGCCTAAGTGAATATATTTTTAAAGCTTGTTTCTATGGTATATTACCTTATGAATCTAGTTTATAAGACAATTTGAATCACTCAATTTGGATATCATATGAATAGGCTATGACCAAAATACTGTCTGTCTATCGTAAATCTGTACTTTTAAAACTTTGTTTTTCAATTGTTCACTTGCGTATTTGACCCATCAATTAATCTTGTCTTCAAAACCTATTTATACTAGAGATATATACATGAATATAATGTAATCTCCAATTTTAATCATTTGAATCCACCATCAAACGAATTAAAATATCCATTGTTGGTCTAAGCTGGGAAATAGAAAATGACTGTTATGCAGGTCGTTCTAAGTAAAATTGACATATCATATCATGGAATTTTTAAAACTTGTTTCTATTGGAGATATCCCTCTCAATTAAATTTCATTTTGCTTTGGAATCACTCAAATTAGACAAAAAACAAAAAAGTTATGATTAAAACACTACAGGTTAGCATGATTGGCCACTACTCTCCCACAGGTAATAAATTAATTTTACTTTGATTTGTTTTTGCAGAGTAACTACTTGTTATTTTTTTTGCATAATTCTTGGATTAGGGGAGCCCAATCACCTCTCTTTATCCATGATTTAATTTTTTATTGCAGGCAGACACTCATTTTTCAAGGCTTAGGAGAATAAAAAAGGTCAATTTATGAACGAGTGATTCTTGAAAGAAATTTTAATGTAACAAGGGAATTTTATCCAATTAATTACCTAATGGATTAGTAACAGAAGAAATGGAGAATTGATTTCCATTTGAAGATTCATGTCACTACTGCCAAAACATTTTTCCAAAAGATCATTTTTTTTCCATTGACAGATTGATATTCCCTTAGGAAATAACATCATAGTTGTTGTAACTTAATTAATTTATTTATTTACTGTTTTTAAATAAAGTATTGTTTCTTTTCTGATTTCTCTTATGTTTTTGTGTTTCAGGTGTTGTTTCCTTCAAAGTTGTAGTTTTCGCTCTGTTGGCGATCGAACAACACTTATTTTTGTATGTGTGTTGTTCAATCAATTGAACGATTGTTGTTCAATCAATTGAAAAACACTTATTTTTGTGTGTGTTGTTTTTCAATCAATTGAACGATTGTTGTTCAATCAATTGAACAACACTTTGTGCGTTTTGTTGTTCAATAAATTGAACAACAATTTTGCATTTTTTACGATTTTGTTGTTTAATCGATTGAACAATTGTTGTTCAATCAATTGAACACTTTTGCATTTTTTATTTTCGATTTTGCTATTCAATTGATTGAACGATTGATGTTCAATAAATTGAACAACACTTTTGCGTTTTTACGATTTTGTTGTTCAATCGATTGAATGATTATTGTTCAATCAATTGAACGATTGTTGTTCAATCAATTGAACAACACTTTTGTGTTTTTTTCGATTTTTTTATTCAATCGATTGAACGATTGCTATTCCATCAATTGAAAATCAATTTTTGCGTTTTTTCCGATTTTTTTGTTCAATCGATTGAACTATTGTTGTTCAATCAATTGAACAACACTTTTGCATTTTTTTCAATTTTGTTGTTCAATCGATTGAAAGATTGATGTTCAATCAATTGAACAACACTTATGCGTTTTTCTGATTTCGCTGTTCAATCGATTGAACAATTACTGTTCAATCAATTGAACAACACTTTTGCATTTTTTTTTATTTTTGTTGTTCAAATGATTGAATGATTGTTGTTCAATTGATTGAACAACACTTTTACGTTCTTTGATTTTTGTTGTTCAAACGATTGAACAATTGTTGTTCAATTGATTGAACAACACTTTATGCTTTTTTCTATTCAATCGATTGAACGATTGTTGTCCAATCAATTGAACACTTTTTTCATGTTTGTTGTTTAATCATTTTAGAAATTGTTGTTCAATCAATTGAACAACATTTTTTCATATTTTTCTTTTTGATTTTGTTGTTCAAACGATTGAACAATTGTTGTTCACTCGATTGAACAACACTTTTGGTTTTTATTTTTTATTTTTTTTGTTCAAACGATTGAAAGATTACTGTTCAATAGATTGAACATCACTTTTTTTGTTTTGTTGCTCAATCGATTGAACGATTTCTATTCAATCATTGAACAACACTTTTTGCGTGTTTTTTGTTCAATCATTTGAACAATTGTTGTTCAATCGATTGAACAACATTTTTACATGTTTTTCTTTTCGATTTTGTTGTTCAAACAATTGAACGATTATTGTTCAATCGATTGAACAACACTTTTTCATTTTTTGATTTTTGTTATTCAAGCGATTGATCGATTGTTGTTCAATTGATTGAAAAACAATTTTGCGATTGGTTTTTTTTTTTCAAACAATTGAATGTCGATTGAACAACACTTTTGAATTTTTTATTTTTGTTATTTGGACGATTGTTGTTAAATCGTTTGAACAACACTTTTGTTCTTTTTTATTTTTGTTGTTCAAACGATTGAACGATTGCTGTTCAATCAATTGAACGATTGCTGTTCAATCGATTGAACGATTGTTGTTCAATCGAATGAACAACACTTTTGTGTTTTTTATTTTTTATTTTTATTTTTGTTGTTCAAACGATTGAATGATTGTTGTTCAATCGACTAAACAACAATTTTGTGTTTTTGACTTTTGATGTTCAATCGATTGAACAACACTTTTACACATTCTTCTTTTCGATTTTGCTATTCAAATGATTGAACGATTACTGTTCAATTGATTGAACAACACTTTTGATTTTATTTTATTTTTGTTGTTCAAACGATTGAATGATTGTTGTTCAATCGATTGAACAACACTTTTGCGTTTTTGACTTTTGTTGTTCAATCGATTGAACAACACTTTTGCATGTTTTTCTTTTCGATTTTGCTGTTCAAACGATTGAACGATTGTTGTTCAATCGATTGAACAACACTTTTGCGTGTTTTTCTTTTCGATTTTGCTATTCAATCGATTGAACGATTGATGTTTAATCAATTGAACAACACTTTTTGAGTGTATGTTGTTCAATTGATTGAACGATTGCTGTTCAATCAATTGAACAACCCCGATTTTTATTTTTGTGTGTTTGTTGTTTAAATTAGTAGAATGAATAACTGTGATTTATTTTTTTTGTTCCATTGTCGGTCATTCATTTTTCCATTTTTCTTTCTCTTTTATGTTTTGAATAAAAAAACCATCTGGTTGGATTTGTGCCTAAGATAAAGAAAAACAGTAATATTAATACCATTATGACTTATAAAACCTTTTGATGGCCATCTTTATTCTGAAGCTGACATGGTGCACCTATATAATGACTGGTTGAATATTTTCTCTTTGGACACATCATAAAATGATTTATTATTATAATACCATGCTAGTTTATCTTTTACACTTTCATTTGGATAAATCCATTTGATATGATGATATGGGGAGGGGGAAGCATAACTTTCATTGAAATTTTTTTTCTTCTTATGCCATCCCTGATTTTTAAGGAGTAAATGAGCCCCCCTCTCTTTACAATAAAAACATTAAAATATAAAAATATGTAAATGTAACAAGCATTGTCTTAAAGAGGATAGGGGGCCTCAGTAAGAGCCAGCCTACCATGATCATAAGGATGTAATGGATGAAATTCCATTATGGCCACCACACCAAGGTAAATGACCTTCTTGACAATTAAAATTATCAAAAGGATAAGGGGTCTCATCAAGAGCCAGCCTGATCACTTTGTTATATCTTGGTGAATGGCACTATGATTATCTGGTTACCATGCTAGCACAGTGGTCTCTTTATAGCAAGAAAAAGAAAATCATATAAATACTAAAAGGAGGACTCTGGCTCATTTGTGGGGTTAAAAAGAAACTATGTCGAGGTTATGAATGTCTGCTGGTAGCAGTGGCTCTACTTGTGGTATTGAAGTATTATGTTACACTGCTAAATACTCTGTATCTTATTACCACCTATCGATTTGTTTCTAAAGGAAAATTTCCCATTTGAACAACATTTCTAATAGCCAACATGCATGGTAAACTATATCTTTATATGCATTATATCATTATTGTCCGATCACTCGATACCAACAGTCATTAACATTTATCGCTGGTCATGCGTTCGTCACCTTTCCACCTAAGGTAAATATCTATTTACATCATGGTATAAATCTCTATTTTATTTTATGGGCATTTCAAATCTTTTGATGTGTAATGCTCTGATTTCTTTTGTCGTATTTTATGCCACTTTGATTGATTGTTTGGCTACATTTATGAATCCTCAACGTCCTTTCCCTTTTTCCTATGCTTTATGGTCATGGACACCCTTTTCTGATTGGAGGGGGGAAGGTATGCATTATGGGATAGCATGCGTAATACTTACTGAACTCCGCCATAACTTGCTGATTTGACAAAATATTATTATTGCATTTGTACAAAAGTTTTTTTGATTGAAAACTTTGCATGTGGTTTATTTGTTGCTGTTCAAAACTAAAACTGTGGATTCAAGAAAATTGCATGCAAAATAGTGAATTGTTGCAGTTGAACAACAAGTATGGAGGGAAAATCTATTCACAGCAAGCCCACACGATTGCAACTAACAGAAGAGGCTCGAGCAACTCACAAACACAAACAATTTTTCAGATAAGATGTGCTTACATGGCTTCCACCTTTTGCATCACTTTCAGCATCAACTCAGCCTACATCACCTTCAACAAATGCCAGTCCATACATGTCATTCCACATTTTTTTGGAGGTAAAACTTGAGGTAAAAGAGCATAAGTTTATGATTTATTAGAATTTTAAGAGAATTTCAAGAAAATTCATTGAGCATTATTTATCATAGTTCATTCCACATCTTTACCACTTCCCATTTTTTAGAGACAATTTTTTTTAGTTTGGGGGAGTGTTACTTTTTCCTTTTATAAATTATGACTATGCCATCATCCATCGATCTCCTTGTTCATTCTCAAAACCTCCCTTATTCCATGTTGTTTTACACCAAGCATAGATTTCAATAGATTGTAGCAACCACCTCAATTTGTTTTCTAGTATTGCATGAGAGCATGTTAATTGTCCAGTTTGGGGGAGGAATTGCTACACATGATAGATATTTTCTACTTTCTTTCTCATTTAAGGCATAAAATTTCATTTTTATACAGTGCATAAATTGATTTGTGTATATCTTTAAAACTATAAACTAAATTCTGGTGATTTTTGGACACTAAAGAGGTATCATTAAAATAAACAAACCCAAGAAATTTCAAATTAAATTAGTTTGTAAAATTTCAGAAATCATGCACTATCACCTACAACCATTTTTCTTATATCTCATGATCCATTCATCAAAACGATCTAATTTTTGGATTAGAGAAGCATTAATATAGTAGAAATAAGCTTGCAAAATTTCAGCAAAATCTGGTTTGTAGCTTTTTAGAAAATGGTTAATGAAGTTTGTCGTTACATGTATCATATTTTGTTGCAACTTCATATACATATGGTTGAAAGTCAATGTGAAAATTGTTACACCTTCATTAACATTGCTAAAATTGAATATTCATTATTTGAGGAAGAACTCATTTGTTCCATCAATTTCATGAGTTAGGATGAACTTTTTTGTATTTTAGCTTGGTTAATACAGAGACTTTGGGTTGCATGAGGACATGCAACATATTCAGTTTGGGGGTATGTTGGGCCACTAATATGTCATTATTATTATCACTTTTGAACACCTATTTCATCGATTTCTACCCTTCTTTATCACGTCATTTATCATATAATTCCATTTTATAATTATTTATGCTCTTTTGGATAAATACTATTTTTTTCGTTTATTTTTAATAAATTGATGATTATTATGCATGATTTTACCAATTGGCTTATGTATGAATTTTTTATAACATCACTCATGATTTTAGCCTCTAAAATCTTTTCCAAATTGCAAATTTGATTTCCAACTCATAAACAAATATTCCAACTCATAAATTCGTTGGAATAAGAAGCAATAGTTTTGCATTGGATGGTTCGAACAAATGAAGGCGAATATTGAAAATCCAAAACATAGGTTTTGTCCAGAACGGACCGAATTAGTTTTTCCATGAGCAGTTTTCTAAAATTTGGTTTGTGTTAAGCGAAACAAAAGGTTCTTCGAAGATGATTTTCTCAAATTTGTTGTTGTGGTCATTTTCCAAATTTTTCCAATTGCAATACCATATTCGACTTGTTCCAACTGAATCATGATGGGAATATATTTCAAATATGATATTGTTTATTAATATTATGTATTCAATCCAAATTTTTAATTGAAATCATTTTTTAATCAACTTTGGTGTAACTTCCCTTTGCTCTCTATGTATTTAAATAAAAACAAAGATCAAAGAGGAAGATGATAATTGGAGGATAATGAGGGGAGAATTAGAGGATAATGAGGGGATAATTGGGAGATAATGAGGAGATAGGAGATGGATAATTATTAGATAGGATGTAGGAGAAGGGAGATGGGAGATGAACAATTGTGGAATTTCAGGCAAAGCTAAGAATTTCATTATGTTGTAATAGTTTATCAAAGATCTTTTAATGAAGGAATTTATCCATTGAGTTCTACATTTTTTATTTGTAATCTGATTTGAGTTACTTCTCAAGGCGGAACTGAGTCTTGGGTAGTTGGGCCCACTACCTTGGACGAGGTGTTGCCTTGAACATCTACAGTAGTTTAGTTGTGTGCTTGTTTCTTTGAATTTCAATCGTTGTTCTTTAAAGTAAATTTCCATTTTAATCAAGTAATTTGTTAAGTTGCTGCATTTTCTAGATTTGTTATTTCCTACAACTTCTAGATTTCATTTGATTTGTTGCTCTAGATTAGCATTTGAATTATGTTGAGTGCAATAGCTTAAATTTCCAATTCAATAATGTGTGGCTTAATTTAACAATGATTCAAGTCGTGTGATTACAATAATTGTTTTTCCTGTCATTTACTTTCTTCTTTTTAATTTTAGTTTTATTATTCAAGTCTTACATTTTATTTCTTGTTGAATGAGCTTGATAGTATAGAACACAATCATATACAACGAGAGTTAGCTGTTGGTATTGTTATGCATATATTTTGCCGATTGCCTTGAAATAAAAGATGTTCCTCGGGTTGATAATTCATGTCTAGGTGATTAGTTGTTTTATTTATTTATTAAGCAATTAATTTTACCCAACAGTCACAACAACAGATCTGAGCATAAGGGTCTCATACTTATCTGATAATCATCAAATATGATTGATATCTCCTCACAATCATTGCATTGTTATCTATTAGGTCATTAATTCACTAAAATTTCATATACTAACCAAAACATGATGAGATCCATACATCATAACTATCATAAAACATACTTATAAACAACAAATAATATAAGATATATCAATGATGAAACAACCATTAAAGCCATAGAATATCAAGCACATTTACTCATCAAAATACCAAGGAAAACAAGCTCTTACTAACATATGAAAATCCAAACAAGTTAGGGACTTCCACGTACCACCCGACCATAGATTTGGCTGAACCAAATCTCTCTTTCAGCTAATCACCCCCATGCCATATTCCAAGCATGAATGTGGGATCTCATGAAATAAATCAAACAAAACCAAACCAAGGCTTCTAGAGGATAAACCACCTCAACTAATGATTCCACTTCACTTTCGTACATCCCTAACCATCACCAGATTGGTCTCTACCCAAGCTATCCAGGGCTCCAAAGTGTTTTTTCTCTTCAAGGATTCCATGACTAGTAAATCAACTCACAACTGTTGTTGTGCTCTAGAGCATTTGTCCAACTAAGGCGTCCAAGACTAGTAACTCAACCCACAGTTATTGTCAGTACCTAGAGAGTTTGTCCAACCAAGGCTTCAAATACTAGTAACTCAGCCCAAGTTGTTGCAGGGTGTTACGGGAATAAGTACCCTAGGGCTTTGGGTTGAAACCCCAACAGAGCAAGAGAAAACTACAGTAAGAAACACTCATACAACTGAGGAAAAATGCTTATATAAACAAACTATGTGAGAGCGACCATACTTGGATGTCCTTCATTTGGGTAGATCCCACAGGGTTCAGACCCTCTGCAATTCCTGATCTTCTACAAACTTGAAAATCATTCAATTTGAACATACATAGCAGTATATAGATGAATAATTTTAATGAAACTAACTTTGTATCATATAATCAAATGATTAGTTATACATCAAAATAACATTCATATATGAATTACAACTGTATTTGATGCATAAACACAATTAATCTCGGAAACAAGATAGCGCTTCTTTTTATTGTAGAATGCTATAACTAACATGGACAGAATTCACCTGACTCTTCTTCTTCCAGCTCTAAGTGCAACTGTCCTCCGGATCTGTCCAGTCCCAATCTTCAACAGCCTCTTTCCATAACCAATACCATGATATCTCAAACAAGAGGGATAATATCTATAATCAAGGAAACAAGGGTTTCCTGAAACTTAGGGAAGTGCATGAAGCACAGAGATACTTCAGACTCAGTCAGGGATAATCTCAGTATAATAACTCTATCTCTTGTCCTCCTTAAGGCCTTCCCATAGAAGTCTATTTATACTTCTCCCAATTAGTTTTTTAGTTTGGAAACAGTTGGGCCATGGGCACTAGGAGGTAATCAACAGGTAAAACCTGTGAACTCCAACCACAATTAAGGAAATTTATTTTTTTAAGTGTTTTAACACATATACGTGGATTGGGTATTGACTAACCTGCATGTACACACTTTTATCTCAGGGAAACGTAACGTACAAGGAATAAAACACTGTTTTTAAAATATTTGGACCAAGTCTGGAAGGAGGGGTTTCCCTAGGCCATAAACCAAGCATCACAAATACCAAGGGTGGTAAATGGTGCTATAACAGACGCCCCCTAATATATGAGATCAGAAGGGGTACATGATGGACGAAATGTATTAAGTATATGGAAAGAACCTTGCCAAGACTGAGAAGGACTTCACCAGAATTCAACCTGCCAAGCCATCAAAAGAGATCATAAAGAAACTGTTATTTGAGGTAGGCATACCCATGCTCAGAGAAAGTAAAGCATGTCTGCATGTCAAGTACAAGCGGATCCAATATGTATACAAGTATAAAGAATTGAAAGTACATAATGGATCATCTGATCGAAAAAGTACATGTCTGAATATCACATATAAGAAGATGATCAATGAAGTTGATCACTGATGTCAAATAATAATCCCAATAGTACCAAATGAACATGATGGAATAAAATGATACTACATCGCAACTCGGATGCCAGCATAAGATGTTGCTGTGAGGAACTGCAACATATACGGTAGATGGTGTCAACTAGCAGTAACAAGAGAAACTGACAAGTGAACCAAAACATTTTGATGCAACCCGAGGTCTTCACTGACCGCCATGGTACATTTCTACACAATGGGAATAAATTATCTGAGGTCAATCATGTGAGAAATCGTTTGATTACCGGTCATTGATGTATATCGTTAACAAACGCGAGACTACTCACCAATAATGATAATGAGAGTCAAGGTACCCAGTACAATCTAACAAGTGCGAATGAATGAGCTGAAGTCAAATACCTGGAAGAATCTACCAATTAGGGGAAAATGATGGTTTCCCACTGTCGATAGTGTAGGAACCTGCCATTGATGACTGCAAACCCCAAGGTATTACCAAATGGACTCTAGATCTTTGTCCCAGAGCAAATGAGTTGTAGTCGATAGGAAAAGGTGTGCTAGAAAGAAGGCATTAAGGCATCCTTCATAAATCTAGCACGAGTGTAACCCGTAGGCCAATAATGTGGAAGGAATCAGACGAAAAATATGTAGTAACCCCAACCGAAGCACATTTTTGGCATACACAAGATGTAGCTAGTGCACGATAGAAATCCTCTGAACCAACCAATAATGAAAGCTAACACAGAGGCAAGGAATCCACCAATAAGGTCAAATGGAAACCAAGGTACTACACAAATCCAAATGTGTGATAATGAAATCTGATGTCGAACACAAGGGAAACCACTCAGTCAAAGACCCATGATACTGATCGATGTTGAGCACAAGGTGACCTATCAATAATGAAAATAGGGCCAGGGTGCGGCTCTAGGCCTGCCCTCAGAGCAATATGTCGTCGTCGAAAAGGAAAAGACCCGCCAGCAAGAAGTCAATGGAGACCTTATAAAACTGGCATGAGCAAAGGACTAATATAACTGATGAGATGACAAACATGACACTGACAATCAGGGATGGCCAACTGAAAAATAGGTCAAGAGACACCACAGACAGGCTAACTCAGGCTTACTTCCCTTGAACAAAAGCATGACTCAATGATGACTATATGGCATCATATGATAACTCTGTGTAAGTTTGTCATGTAGGAGGTACGAGAAAATTCTTCATATGATTGGAAGAGATAACCAATCAGAGGAGAACTGACTCAATAACAAGGTTAAGGCATACCTAAGTCAAACTAAATCCTACCCAAAATGGTGGAGAGACTTTCTTTTGAGTGCTTTGTTCAAGGGAGACACGATTGACTCTTGCTGCCAACAAAATATGGAAATGTTGTCCCGTTCCCACTCTTTTTGGAATATATAATTTTTTTTTGTATTTTTCTTTAAGCTGGAAAAAGAATAAAATAATGCTATAATATAGTGGAAATAACGAGTGTCAGAGAAACAAATGATCTAGTTCCTGGGATGGGAACAGTCCTATGCTTAATGCAGGGAGGAGAATCTGGTCAAGGAGACTCAAAGGGATGCTCCTTCCATGGGTCAAAGGATGCATCAAGTTGTAGAGGCTAAGTGATTGCATGGTTGATTTTGTAGAAGACATGGTTGAATATGTGGCTTAAACACGAGTCCAAGTGAGGCCGACTCAAGGCCAAAAGGTGCAAATAATCAAAATGTAATGCAGCAGTACAACTCAACACAAAGGAGTCTCTACATTATAAGGCCAGAAATAAGCATAGAAGAAAGGAGAATGTGTCTTCAACGCACAAGTCATGGCAGGACTAAAGAGGACTCCCGAGCCTACTCAACATAGTAGCATGGGCAACCAATGTCAGCAAGGTTCTAACTAAGATTCCCATGTAAAGGATGGCTCTACCACCGCACCATGATTAAAAAAATCAATGGGTGAACATGGTTTGCTAACCAAGACACTATGGGGTCGACCCTATGGCTAATGTATCGCTGAACGGAGGCTAGTATGCAAGATACAATGGAAAAAATGGTTTTCCCTAACCTATATACCAGTGAGTGAACGATACATGCCATGATGGGTCAGCGGTCATGGGAACGAAATAACATCTCGAAGAAGTCTCCAAAATATCCTAAAAAATAACCCATTCTCGACAATCCAAGCCCACAAGTGAAAAAATTCATGAGACAATAATCAATTTTTGAATTTTTTTTTTTGCAATTTCAGAGTTATATAATGACTTTTGGACTCATAATTTTTTTATTTCTATTTGGAGCAAAGAGTTGTGGATCAAAAAGGAGCAAACTTGCCTCTGAACAATTGGACCATTCAAATCGCACCAAAGTTATCAAGTAACCCTCAAATCATGCTTGTAATAGTTTGTGATAGTTTTTAGAAGTTTTCATCAAGTTTTGACCGTGGGAATTTATGCCAAAAAATCCAACTCTACGTACACGCGGGTTGGATGTGATCAACCCGCGTATACGACGGCCCTACACACAACTGTGTGTAAAGGGAACCCATGTATAAGCGAGTTAAAATTTTAAACACAAAAACTAACAGTTGAAACTCAAATTTTTTCAGGATGACCATCACATGGAGAGAGAGAGAGAGCATACCACAATTGACAATGAGGTAATGAATGACCAACATGCACTAGATGCATTGAGAGGGTGTGGCTTATTGAAATTTTTCAAAATGCCAAACATGAAAGCCAACACATGCCTGCTCGAACTGTTGATCCACTACTGGAGTGCAGAGGATGATGCCTTCATGGTAGATCAGATGCATTTGCGGATTGAGGTTGAAGACATCGACTTTATTACAGGTCTCTCCAGAGTGCTGGTTACAACATGATGTGGCAATTGGAGTCATTTTTGTCAATCGTCCTTTGCAGGATAGTCTTAAGGGACTTATTCACCTTCGACATTCCATTGGCCTAAGGATAATACGGAGATGAATGCTCCTGCCGGAAGCCCAACTTGAGAGCCAATTCGGTCATCAGTTGATTCTGGAAGTGACTACCATGGTCAATGACACTCTCTCTTGGGATACCAAATCAGGAAATAACCTGATTGAAGACAAACAAGGTTGTTGTTTCACTGTCGTTTTTGTAAGTAGGCATGGCCTTAGCCCACTTCGTAAAGTAGTTTACGACCATAATGATGTACTTGTGATTTGCCACCGAAGGCAGATTACAAGTAGTAAAGTCAATGCCCCACTTCGTAAATGGATCAACAGTGATAATAGGAAAAGGTGGAGCTAGATGCACATGCATTTTTCGAGTATAGATTTGACAAGGGTGGCGACATTTGACCGCTTCAATACAATGTTTGAAAATTAAAGGCCAAAAGTAGCCGACATGTAAAATTTTCTGGGTTGTTGCAAGCCCTGATAGATGACTGCCACAAGCTCCACTGTGGCAATCATTAAGTAGAGACTCTACTTCCTCCAAAGTTAAGCAATGCCTAAGGATTGAATCAACCTGTCTGCGATATAATGTATCACCAATGATAACATAGTTTTTTGCAAGGTGACATAACTTTTGATGCTCATCCTTGGAGGAAGCAGGTGGGAACTTCAAAATCTGGAGATATATGATGATATCTCCATACCAAGGATCTTGTGAAAAAATGAGGAATAAATGTTCATTAGGGAAATTTTCCTCACAAACAATGTCTTCCTCACAAGGTAGCTCAGAAATTAATTCTGCAAAAACTAATGACTACTTAGACTTGGTTGACAAGAACTCGAGATCAAATTCTTTCAAAATAACAATCCATCGATTGTATTTTCCCCCAATCACTCGCCTACTAAGGACAAACTGAAAAGGATTGACAACCGCTAAGACAAACATTTTGCGTAGCAGAATATAATGACGAAGCTGCTGGATAGCATGGACAGCTGCCAAGGCCAATTTCTTGATAGGAGAATAGCATAGTTCAGGACCTACTAATCCTTGACTCAAGTAGTAGGTTACATGCTCAGTGAGAGCATCATCCTCTTGAACTAGAACCATACCTATGGTTGATTCTGCTGCAGCGAGATACAAAAGGAAATCTCTACCATAATCTGCTGGACTCAACAATGGAGCAAATATTAAGGCCTTATTCAAGGTATCAAAATATCGTTGCACAAAGTCTTCCCATAAAAATGGAACTCCTTTCTTAAGAAAATGCATAAAACCTTTGGTAATCTCAACGTAATTTTCTATAAATATTCTCAAGAAATTTTCCTTCCCTTGGAGACTTTGAAGTTGATGAATGGAAGACGAGGGAGGCAACTGAATTATTGCCTCAACCTTGAAAGGATCTACTCGAATCCCTTCAGTCGATACGATGAATCCTAACAACCGACTAGATGTGACCGCAAAAAAACACTTATTCGGATTCAACCGGATTTTATAAAAATGACATCTCTCAAAAACTAACCAAAGGTGGCTGGGATGATCGATTATCTTTCGAGAACGAGTAGCTAAGTCATCCAAGTATGCTTTGATAACATGTTTGATGTCGTGGAAAGCATAAGACATGGCCTGCTAAAACATAGCTCCAGCATTTTTAAGACCAAAAGGCATCTTCTTGTATGTAAACGTGTCCCAGGGACAAATAAAAGTTGTCTTATGTCGGTCATCTGGATAGATAGCAATTTGATTGTAACCAGAGAACCCATCCATGAACGAAAACATTTCATTACCCGCACATTCATCAACAATTTGATCAATAAAAGGCGTGGGGTAATTGTCTTTTGGACAAGCTTTATTCAAATCCCTAAATTCGATGCATACTTGTTACAGGGAAAAGTGTCTATATAGAACTGCTTATCCCACTAAGGTGTGGTGGCTACCTTAGAAACAAACAAAGTAAAGCTACTTTCGTTTTTCCTTTATGAAAGATAGATGAGAGTAGAATAGAGGAGACCAACCTCTGTCTTGCGCTTGGCTCCTAGTTCGATTCCTCTCCCTTCTGATAGTCCTTTGCTACTTGATTCCTTGTACGCCCAGCTTCACAGAGTACCTGTAGAATCAGAATAGCATAACACTATACAAGAACATGGATCTATAATCATAAACAATCTAGGATCAGATGTAAATTGACCATACAAATGCATAAAACATAAATGACACAAGAGTATGGAGGAAAACTTGAATAGCTTTTATTGACAATCAAGAAAGTTCCAAGGGAGTTACAACCAGTTGTTCTGACCCAGCATCATCCTCTCAGCAAGTAAGCCCTTCTTCACCTCATACAAAGCTTAGATCACCCAACACTATGATGTTGTCTCAAGAAACCAACAACAATTCCTTACAAGATGCAAAATTCCAGCCTCTGGATCTCTGGGATGAGGGATCCATATATAGATATCTGTAAGCGAGATGAGTCAGCTTGTGATTTGATTAGTGTCTTCCCTCTGATAGTTCTTGCTTCCACTTGGAGATTGATGATCTCTTACTCATCCTTGGTCGAATTCAGAGAGGCAAGTGTCACAAGAGAAGTTTCTGGAAGATTCCATGCCTCTCCACCTCGCGGATTGACACTGCCATTTGTCACTTCTCACCCATCGCACCCCATAGAAGGGCTTTTTGAAATGCAATGCACCCACATAGTGTACTTAGGTGAGATGCAATGCACTTTGCCTATGGAGTAGTTGAAATGATCCTATTTTGACCAGTTCTGAGCAGTTTTTCATGGAGAACTTCTGAGAGAAGCTGTAATCAATTGACCTTGTTCCTTTAGGGGTTAGAACAACACTTTTAGGGACTTAGGAGCCCTTGGTTTATGGACATTTTATGCTTGGGGTTGCAGTGCCCAAAAATGTCTATAACAGTTGCCCCCTAAAGCATGAGGTCGTTAATCTTTTTTGATGTTGGGTGAAATGCTTTATTATGAGGATCCGAAGTTCTTTCAAGCTGGGAGGAGACCTGTAATAAGATACAATACAATACATTATCTTCATAATTTTTTCATGATCTAGCTGAGGCGGGCATTCCCATGCTCAGCTTTATAAATTCATTTTCATGTACATAGGACAGACAATGAGTGTAGAATGATGATTCTGGTAGAGCCATCATCCCTTTGATTGGATGATTATCTGTGCAGAAACGATGTACATTTGATGTCTTTATTTCCCTGAATATATATATCGCAACCCTAATGGATGAAACTAGATGCGGGGTCTTCAATCTCGTTCGATCTTCACTCGAAGTACAAGTCTATCAAGGATAATTTTAGGGGCGAATGTTCGCCCTTTGGCGAAATTAAGGGGTTTTAAATTTTTAGTGGGCGGATATTTTGTATCATAGTACATTTTTACAAATCACCTCAAATAGCCCACCTTATTTTAAGGGAGAGGGTAAAAAAGGTAAATTTAGCCCTTGAAATTAGGACTTACAACCTTCCATTCGCCCATTTTCAAGAATAGGTTTTATTTAAGTGAATCCATTCGCCCATTTTCAAGAATAGGTTTTATTTAAGTGAATCCTATGGGCCAAATACCATATTTATAAAAGAGGTATGGTAAATTAATAAAAATATAAATAAATGAGAGGTATGGTAAATTAATAAAAATATAAATAAATGAGAGGTATGGTAAATAAATAAAACATCTTTTATATTTACTCCATAAGTCACCTTATATACATGTAAGGGTGTAAACAAATAAAAATATAAGTAAAGTGGAGGTATGGTAAATAAATAAAACGTCTTTTTATACTTACTCAAAAGGTATGGTAAATAAATAAAAATATAAATAAACTAGACATATCGTAAATAAATAAAACCTCTTTTTATATTTAGTCCATAACCCTCGTTCTATTTATGAAGGCTCAAGAAAGAGGTTTTATTTAATTGAATCCTATGGGCCAAATACCATATTTGTAAAAGAGGTATGGTAAATTAATAAAAATATAAATAAACGAGAGGTATGGTAAACAAATAAAACATTTTTTTATATTTACTCCATAAGTCAACTTATATTTACGAACACTCAAAAAAGGGGTTATATTTAGGTGAAACCTATGGCCAAAACACTATGGGACAAATACCATGGACTAGATTGTTATTAATACCATGCAAAAAACCATTATTAACGCTAATATTAGAATAAATAAAAATAAAAATGGCACATGGTATTGACCCATGGTATTCACCAAAAGGGCACATGGTATTGACCCATGGTATTCACCTGGAATGTAGCCTATTTAAATGGGGGAATTAAACCAACATGTAGCCTATGCTAAGATTCACTAGGACTTTACAAAGTTTTATTATTTAGTGAAAGACTCGCCAAGATCTTACAAGATTTTATAATTGAGTAAAATATTCGCCATGCCTGGTGAGAGATTCGCCAAACAATTATATATACATACTATATTATTGATAAAATCGCCTTCCATTTTTCCTATATACCATGGAGATTCGCCCATTTATTATATTTATAAATTTAGGGGGGGTTCTTAAAATTTTCCTTGAAGTCTATCCATGTGAGAGATGTTCTGGAGTCGAACATGGAAAGACATCGCCTGATTACCAGCGAATGATGTAAGCTGTTAACAGGCATGAGAGTAATCACCGATAATGATAATGACCCTCAAGGTACTGCAGTACAATTCACGTGGTGTGAATAAAGGACTTGGCGTCGAACACCATGCAAATATTTCGGTCGAAGGTCATTGATGTAAACCTGTCGCCGGAAGTGAGAAACTTGCCTTTGAGTCATGCAAGCTTCAAAGTACTGAACGGGGTGTTCCTAGATCGACTTCTTGGATAATGAGCTGATGTCGACAAGAAGCGATCCGTCATAGGAGGGCCTTAATGAATCCCACATCAATGACACGAAACGGAGCAAATGATTTTAATGGAGGTGAAAATGATCTGGTGATATAAGGTTCAGGGTGGCGGTCATGAAAGAATGGAGCGTAAATGTATTGTAGCGGGTGAGACACAGGTGAATTCTCTGAATGACTTCTCTTGAACATATCAGCGATACTGACATGATGGATTGGTAGCATTAACCCCAAATGTGGATGGTGTGATGGGACCATGGTGATGTGACCGGTGAATGAAACAACCCAACCCAACTTGGATGCGGAGTGAAAGTGTCATGTTCAAGAGCGACTTGCTACCAACAAAGTTTCTTCAAGTTTTCTTCCCAATTTTTCCCCAGTCATTGCTGACCAGTACCTCTTTATTTTTGTCAAGCTTGAGGAGGATAACATATTCTTGTTCTATAATTTGCCCTTCGGGCAAACCCATCGCTATGTTTTAACGAGCCTAGCGATAGTGAAACTCGTTCTTGTCTGCTATGGACAAGTTTCTCGCTATTAGGTTTTAACGAGTTTAACAACAAAGATAAATCGGTCCTTTTCAATTTTAGAGAGTCTGAAAAGGGACGTAAAGGAAACTCCAAAATTCCTTTTTCATCATCTAATCCCTTAAGTTCGAAAAAGTATAAAACAATATAGAAGGGATGAATTTTTGATACTTTTAACGAGCCGAATAAAACAAGCGCTCGATCTTTTTGTGTAATAATCCCTCAGGTCCAGAAAGATTAAAATCTAAAGGAGGGATAGCACTTCCGGTCCCTTTAACGAGCTGGAGAGGCCAATGGCTCGGCAACCTTTTCATATTTTATGAGTCAGTTGAAAAGAGCTTAAAGAAGACTCGTTTTTTGAGGAACGAGTGATAAAATTGGGTGGCAGCTGATTCCAGGTAAGGTTTGGAATTTTCCAATCATGGCAGTGTTACAAGGATGGCTAGCGGGATCACTCTTCGCAGCTGTTCCTCAAAAGGGGTAAACAATCAAATGGAGGTGAATGATCAGCCAATACAGAGTGGAGGTGATGATGAGAACACGACCAAGGCTTTAAAGGCTGAAGTACTACATTCACGATGGTTATTTACCGAGAAATAGTTCATTTTTTAATGAGCTTAAACGCGGGGAGAAACATTTGCTCATGACTTATGTTTATTTTTTAACGAGCTTGAACTATGTGCTAAAACTGCTCGATACAATGGTCATTTCTTGACTTTACCATAAATAGCTTCGTTCTTTCAAAGATTGTACTGCATTTTCAATTGCTTCATCAAACTAGTTAGAAATGAACAATATATGCTTGAAAAATGAGTTAGAACACTAATATTTTACTCAAATTACGTAAAAAGTAATTTAAAAGTGATTTTACCTCTCATTTTACCATTTCATTTGAACTTTGGCTTGTTGGAGCTTTAGAGGTGCTTTTCCCCCTTGATTTTCATCAGCTGATTCTAGGAGATTCTGTGGACGATTCTCGGCGCCGTCTGGATCAGGTAGGAGCTAAACCTGAGCTCTTTCATTTCATGTCTTCCATTTTGCATTCTGAGCTTGATCCCTGGTTTTTCTGAGCCTCTGGGGTTTGAAAAACTCACCCTGGCTTCAGCGCACCCCTTGTGTATCGAAAGGTGCGTTGGATGTTAGCCTCTCTACTGGCCACCTAACATGCAACGCACCAGAACACTACTGTAGGTGCGATGGGCGCAAGGAAGGAAATTTATGCACAGTTTTTGACGGAAATTTTGCCTTTTTCTCAGCAAATCAGGATCTAACTCTTCTCTTGTTTGTTTTCAGAGATTTTTGGAGCAAGATGACTATTACATGGCGAGAACGTGAGCATGAAGAAGAGGACATGCTTGCTTTACATGATCCGGTTACAGTAAACGCACTGCGGAACTGTGGCTTGCTGAAGTTTTTCCGCATTTCTAGCATGAGACAACAAATCAACTTGCTGCAGTATTTGCTCGATGCTTAGGATCCTACCAGCCAGGTGTTCCATATTAGGGGCAAATCCATCCCCTTGACTGTAGTGGACATCTATTTCTTGATCGGCTTATCGAGGCGGGGTGCCCCCATCTCTTTATCAGGTTCAGCCCAAGGAGGTGAATCCGTTAGAGATTATGTTCGCAGGTATTGCAGAGAGGGATCTCAGTCGAGTAAAGACGGAAAGATCATCATCCATGATGTCACTGACAGGTCCCTGAGGACTCTTCTGTTTACTTTTGGTAGGATGGCTGGTGGTGCGGCTCTTCATGTAGCCAACCGATCTTATATGCAGTATGCCTTGGAATGTCTCCAACCGAAGGTGTTCAACTGGTGCGACGCAGTACTCCTTGTGATGAAAGAACAGTTGACCAAGGTGAAGAGTGGGAGGTTGAAGAACTTTGGATATGGTTCTATCTTGACCGCCTTCGCCTTGGAAAAGATACCACTGATGCAGCCGCAGTATATTGCACTCGATTTACCTTCACCGACTGAACCACGTATGCAGAGATGGGTCGACCATATGTCTAGACATGCTGGTCAGTCTCAGATTTCCTTTTCTGATACCTTCTTTGGGTGGTTTGATCGTCAGGAGATGGTTTATTCCGAGTATCCATATGTTGGTATGGACTTCCGGGGTGACCCAGATTTAGTATTGTCGGCTTGCGAACAGTGGGGTGCCATTAGTAAATTCTTTGACCATATTCATGTTTATCATTTTTTTTTATAATGTCCTTGTGCTTTATTCTATCAAGACTAATCAAAACTCATGTGTTCATGCAGATGTCGGTCCCGTTCGGCTAGTAGCACGCCTGAGAGTACCAGCTGCCGCCCCAACAGGAAAGGCTGTTGGAAGGGCTATCCTTCGCGACCTCGATGTGGCCGAGACTCTTACAGCATTACAGGACCAAGTCGAGGGCCTCACTCTAGGTATTCCAGATGTGAGGATTGACGAGCTGCCTTTGAGGTTGCAGCGGCATACTACTGGTGTGCCATGAAGATGGACTAGGTTCTTACGCATGATCGCACAGGCTGTGACTTGCTATCACGAGCATCATTAGACTAGGGTGCCCCCTAGCGTTTTGAGTTTTGGGTCATTTGACCAATTTTGTCTTGGTTACAGAGCATTATGTGTAAACCATAAACAGTTATATATATATTTTTGATTTTCGGAGTTTTGTTTTGGTTAAGTTACATGATCCAAACACAAATATTGATGGGATGCTTCTTTTTATAAATGTTGCAAATGTCTATTTAACATATAATTTGCCAATGAGTCAGTTAATGTGTTTAAGCTTCTGGAAATATGCTGATATTGAATAAAATCAAATTTCCTTTCCAAAATTTTAACCCTTAGGAACATGCGATAAATAGCTGGATTTCGGACAGAGTAGATACTAGTGAGTTGTAGTATGACGAGTTGTGAGTCTAGCCTGACAATCAGTCGGCGTATACCATGTGTGATGGCATCAGAGAGAAGTTCTATCAACGCGCTGTATTCAGTGATGTTATTCGTTGATCGACCAATACATACCCCTCTGAAACTTACTAACTCGCCGCTTGGATCAAAAATGGCCCAGGCCGCGGAAGATAGGTTCCGCGAACTACGACTCGCTCCATCGGCATATCCAACACATGACTCCAATAGGTTTGACATCTGAAATAAATGTAAAATGTGGATTACTTGACCAAAACAAGTACTTTAGCGAAAACAAAAACATAACAAAAGCATATAGGTTACTATACTGAATCATGCATAGTAACACTTAAGGTACAACCCGTTACGAGGTTGCGCCAGTGGAATCCCGTCATAATCCATTAACTCGTAGGCTCCTTTTGCTAAAACTCGCTTAACAATATAGGGGCCCATCCATAAAGACTTGAATTTACCTGCCCCCAATTTATCGGATTCTTGGTCATAAAGCAAGACCAAGTCACCTTCTGAGAAGACACAGGGTTTGACATTCTTGTCGAACTGCGCCTTGACTCGTTTCTTATGGGATTCGTTAGCCAAAGTGGCATCACGACGGGTTTCATCCAATTGGATTAGTTCCAAGAAACGAGCCTCCTCTTCTGAAGTTCTGGGGAGAAGGTCAATTGCGAGTTTGAGGGATGAGATTTCACACTGGATTGGTAAGACTGCTTCTAGGCCATACACCAGTTGGAAAGGTGTAAACCCGGTTGCATTCCTTACCGATGTTCGGTAAGCCCACAAGGCTGAGTACAGGATTAGGTGCCAACTTCTTTTGTGAACTCCAATCATCCTTTGCAGCATGCGCTTCAGGACCTTGTTGATTGCTTCAACTTGTCTGTTGGCTTGCGGGTAATATGGAGTAGAGCTGTCGTGAGACAACCCTAATTTGGCAGCTAATTCGACCATCATGTGATTGCGAAAATGCGATCCATGATCTGTGACTATAGCTTGTGGGACGCCGAATCTGGTGACTACATGATTGAAAAAGAAGAGGGCAGTTGTTTCACCAGTATTATCTAATGTAGGCATCGCCTTGGCCCATTTGGTAAAATAGTCAACTGCGACTATGATATACCCATGCCCCCCGGTCGAGGTGGGGTTACATGTCATGAAATCGATGCCCCATTTGGAAAATTGCCCGACAACAACTATTGGCTGCAGAGGTGCGGGTGGTCTTCTGGTTTTGCTGTCGAAAATTTGACAGGCATGGAAACTTCTAACTGTAGTTATGCAATCTTTGAACATTGTTGGCCAGAAGTATCCTGCTTGTAAAAATTTTTGTGTTGTAGCGTGACCAGATTGATGCCCCCCACACGCACCTGAATGACAATCATTCAGGACTTTTTCGGCCTCCTCATGAGTGAGGCACCTCCATATAACTGTATCGACACCACGACGGTAAAGTGTATCACCGACGATCATGTAGTCTTTTGATTGGTATCGAATACGTTTTTGTTCGGAGCGAGAGGTATTGGGCCTATATTTTTAGGTTTGGAGATAAATGATTATATCTCCATACCGCAGATTGCTTGAAGATATCAGAAACAAATTTTCGTCCACGATCGTTTCTTCAGATGTTTCATCGTTGGACGACGATGGGAGATCGCATAATAATTCTGCGAGAACCAGAGCTTTCTTTGACTTGGATTTTAAAAATTCCAGATCAAACTCTTGTATAATTGCTATCCATACTGAATATTTGCCCCCCAGCAACTGTTATGACAATATATAAGTCATGGGGTTGCAATCTGACAGAATGGTAGTTTTTCGAAAGAGGACATAGTGTCGAAATCTCTGTATTGCTTGAACAGCTGCGAGTGCTAACTTTTCAACATAAGAATATTTGCTTTCTGTATCATTTAAGTTCTTACTTAAATAATATATAGGATGTTTAATTCCGTTGTGTTCTTGAACTAAAACCATTGCGATGGTTGTATCCGCTGCAACCAGATACAGGTTAAAGTCTTTTTGATAATCAGGAGCGTACATTAATGATGCTTTCATTAGGGATTCTTTTAAAGCATCAAAGGAAGCTTGCGCAACCTGATCCCAGACAAAGGGTACTTCCTTTTTCAAAAGACGCATATAACCTTTAGCAAGTTTGGCGTAATTTGGAATGAACCTCCTCAGAAAGTTTGCTTTCCCTTGGAGTTTCTGAATCTGAAGCAAATTGGAAGGTGGAGGCAAATTTATGATTGCCTGAACCTTACATGGGTTGAGACGAATCCCATCTTTCGAGACTACAAAGCCAAGTAAACGACCAGAACTGACACAAAATACACATTTGTGTGGATTGAGTCGTATCTTGTAGTGTCGGCAACGTAGAAATATTGCTCTTAAATGCTGCGGATGATCAGTTCGCTTTCGCGAATGAGCTAGAAGGTCGTCAAGGTACGGTTGAATGATGTTTTTGATGTCATGGAAGGCATAATTCATTGCGCTCTGAAATGTTGCCCCTGCGTTCTTTAAACCAAAGGGTAATTTTCGATATGCGAATGTGCCCCACAGACAAATAAATGTAGTCTTTGACTGGTCCTGTGGGCGGATATTTATTTGATTATACCCCGAGAATCCATCCATAAATGAAAAGATTTCACATCCAGTGCATTCATCAATTATCTGGTCGATGAAGGGTGTAGGGTAGTTGTCTTTTGGACAAGCTTGATTTACATCCCTATAATCGACGCACACTCTAATCGTTCCTTGTTTTTTCATAACAGGGACAATATTCGATACCTAATCGGTTAGAGGAACCGGGTAAATGAAACCAGCATGGAGAATTTTTTCAACTTCTCCCTTAATGGCAGCGGCTTTCTTGGGGTGCACCTGCCGTAGCTGTTGTAGTACTGGTTTGACATCTGGATACATCTTGATTTCGTGTTCAACGATACTCGAGTCAATGCCTGGAATTTCATTATATGACCAAGCAAAGACATCTCTGAACTCACGAAAAAGAGCGTTATATATTTCCAGTTCTGAAGGAGAACAACATTTGCCAACATAAATATTCTCTACAACATCTGTTTTGGTCGAGATATTTATGGCGATAGTTTCTTCAATATTGGACAAGTTTCGCTCGGAATCCACTGTGTTTACATTATTTGATACAAAATCAAAAACTGAAGGATGAAAATGTCATCAGGAGTATTTTCTTCACAATCTGGAAGAAGTGAACGATGGTCGTAATCTTCCCATGGTGCCCCTTCAATTACCATTGATTGAACAATTCCTTCGTCGGTGACATGCACTCACGACCAAGGATCTGAAGGGGTGCCATATTCCTTAGACCTATCTATCCAAACGCTTGATGAGCGTTGATTTGGGTTTGCCTCCCATGCTAGGAACATTGATTTCTACAATATTTCTATTGGGCTTGGAGGCAAAACCCGCGTATGATCCATGTCGATATCGTTTTCTGAGATCTTTTTAATTGAAGATATCATATTGTAGGTTCCTACCAACGTTACTTCCGCCAAATTGATTGGAGGTGGAAGGGCAAAAGTTCCCATTAATACAGTGTCTTTTAGTAGGCCTACTTCGATATTTCGAAGCGAATGGGGGCTTCCATGGATCATTGGAATGCTTCCCGTAACTTGAGAACCATTGGGGAGGAAGTTTTGTTGATTGACGATTGTAATCCCTCCTTGAAAGGGAAATGCAATCTTCCTAAAATAGGTCGACACAACAGCAGCCATAGCATATATCCATGGTCTTCCCAGTAGGATGTTGTAATCGAGATTTCCGTCGATTACTTCAACATCTATTTCTATTGTTTTTCCTCCTAGTTCCACCTTCAAGTTACTTAGAATACCATATGGGGTGTATGTTCGTCCGTTAAATGATTTTAATGTCGTCGAAGATCGCGACAAGGTTGGAGATCCTAAAGTCTTCCAGCAACTCATTGACATAATACATGTAGATGCCCCCTCATCAATAATTGTTTCGATGAACAGTTTTTTTGAGGGCTTTCACTTGAACGAGGAAAGCTAGTTGAGCTGGTAACTGAGGATCATATCCTTTATGATCAAAGGATACAAGATTGGAATCCTTTGGGTCTATCCCACTGATGGCCGATAATAAAGCCTGCTTTTGGGATGGGCAATTTTGCAATACCTCAAGCGTCGACATAGCAGATGGCGATTGGGCCAAATCTTCCACTATATTATAATGTTGTGCTGCTCTAGCACGAGGATTAAACATCGACTTGTGTACTACTCCCTTTGGCGGTTTTATTGTCAACTCAGGAATGATGGGCGGCGCAACTTCTGTCGAAGTTGTTGTCGAACTACTAGGTTGATCTTTATCCTTGTTGTTCGACAACTGTGGATTCCCATAATCTTTGTTCCTTGTCGATATCAAAGCATCATTTTGCTGAAACCAACAACATGAGCACTTGAGACAGGGAAGCATTTCCACTGTCAACCAGATTTGTTCCTGGATTCAGAAACGGATCAGTTAATACCGCTGAGGTCTTTGTATTCTTGAAGAATTTTTTAAGCTCAGCTTTATACGGACAATCTGATGTCCAATGATATTCATCGCATATAAAGCATGGATGATTTAGTTTCCTATTTCCAGAAGGGTTTGCAGAAGATTTTTCAGGTGATGATTATTCCTGTTTCTTCTTCTTCCCTTTTCCTTTCTTCTTGCCCCCTGGTTGCTTGGTTTCTTTGCCTTTATCTGTCGATACGGCATTTACTTCCGAGGCAAGAAGTTCCTCTTTTGCATTTTGACTGGAAATCTTACGGGCCTTTTTAGATGTAGCCTTTGTCGATTTCGTGTCTTTTGAGCCAATCACGCCATCGCTGACATGAGAGTCATTTTTTGATTTAGGAGGAGGAGGGACTGAGAATTCCGATCTAGGAGCATCAGGTATTTTATCGTAGAGCGTGCCAGACTGAGTATAAATCAAGTCTAAATATTGCGCACGAGCAATGACTTGCTCTTCGGTGACGACTCCCCCTTTTGCCACATCTTCTGTAATAGAAGGCAATAATGACTTAATAAACCATTCAGCTAAAAGCTGATTAGGAACATACGTTTTTACCATTCTATGACGACGTCGCCACTCATGTATATGATCCGATATGTGAGTGGCTGTTGTTTGTTTGAAATTGGTAAGAAGTTCCGTTCCCGTTTCGTACCTTATCGGTAACTGAAAATGGGTTAAAAATATTGTGGCTAGGGTACTGAAGTTGTCAAATGAAGCGCTGGGAAATTCGATATACCATTTTTCTGCCGGACCAGTTAACGTCCTCTAAAAAAGGTGAAGCCTAATCGAATCATTGTTTAGGGTGTTTGATGAACACCACAGATGAAAGGTCATCACATGATTCGACGGATCTTCACCCGGATTTGCATTAAATTTAGGAATATCTGATGGAAGTTTATGCGGAATCGCCGGCCACCAAGGGGCGTAAGCGATTGGATCGTTTGTTAACCAATTTAAATCAGGTAACTCTAAAGTTGCCACGAAGGGTAGCTGCTGATTCAGGTTAGGTGAAGCATACCCAGGATAAGATGGGATTGCCTGAGCAGTTGGTCTTTGCATACCAGCATAATGCATTTGATGCTGGTAACTTTGGTAAGGTTGGTGGGCATGACCATTGTAGAATGGTTGATTTTGACCGTTTTGAATATACGGCTGCCCACTATTTGCAAAGATTTGTTGCTCAGAACCTTGGTATACTTGTTGGAACTGCGGTTGTTGGTATTGCACTAGCCATGGTTGTGAATCCATGTGTTGTTGCCTGATACTAACTGTTTGACCAAGATGAGGGGTAATTGTACCCGTTTGAACCTGTGTCATTCCACCAGTCGGCGATTGTGGTTGAGTTGCAGGGTCAAGAGGCTGTTGCATTACAACCTGAGAAACCTGAGGTTGGCATACAACATGCAGCGCTTGAACTTGCGACACCGTCACAATAGCTGGCGTAGTTGGTATACTTGACATTTGTAAACATTGTTGCATCGAATATACAACTCTTGGTTGTTGAGGTAGTATCGGTACCCAACCGCTTGACGTAATTCCAGCATAACCCGAATTTTGTTGTGAACTCCCGTATGGTTGTCCTCCCGGAGGGGACAATGAAAGGGTATACTGCCCCCCATACGGCGGTAATCCGGTACTTAAGGGAATGGTTTTCCCTTGAGGACTGGACTGCCCAAATTGACCTCCAAATGGATCAATTTGTTGAGACTCAACATAAGAGATCCCAGATATTATTCCGGATGAACAAACAGGAACAGACCATACTACCGAAATAGCCCCTGAGTGGGCTCCTTCTAGTGATTGAGAGCTAGTTGGGATAGATGGTATACCGGCGAACATTGTTGGAGTGATTGCAGGAAGTTCTGCCATCGCTGTGTCAGACGACACAGTCCTAGATGTTGACGGTTGTTAAGACATTTCTAGTCTATCCAAAAGATTACCTAGCAATTCTACAGGAGCTTCTGCTGGCGGTAGACTAATTTCTGATGAAGAAGGATACAGAGTGATCCCGACTCCAAATTGCGATGGAGTACTAGATGGAGGATCCTCCACAATCTCTTCTATAGCAATCAGACCAGGTGGAAGAGGTAGACCGTCAGGTCCGTAGAATATTTTTGGTGCCGAAGAAGGTATAGAATCTGCAGCGACAGATGTTTGGGGAACAACACTCTCTGAACCAGTTGTAGATGGAACTGGTTCAGTGATACAAGTGTTTACCCTCAGACTAGGATCAATACTACTGTCCTTCGGTGGCTGCTAAACTTCTTCTGTAAAGGCAGGGATACCAGAAATGTTTGGAGTAACCGGAGTCTCTGATGTTGTTGGAACACTTGTTCTAACTTTACCAGGAGATTTGGAATCGGTTAAACAAGTTCGCTTTGTCCGTAATAGCTTCGATTCCGGAGACAAAGACGGTTGACTCGTAAGCCTCCGCGAACGACGGGGTTTCAATTGACTTTCTTCCACGATTGCGGATTACTCGATCAACTAAAAATCAAGGGGAAGTATGTTTCCGAATTAGATGAATTTTAGACGCTTTGACACAACTTGTTTTTTCAATTTTTAAGAGTCGAGAAAAAACAAAAGATGACTCTAGTCGCCTTCGATTTTTAATGAGCCTGAAGTGACAAGTGCTCAGATGGACCTTTTCCGTTAAGGAGTCTAAAAAGGAACGAAAGGGACTGCTCTGGAAATCTAGGCAGAGGGATTACCAAACCAATCGCAAAAATGCAGAATACTTTTTACGGTACGGCAGTCAATCTTCCCGAATGCTGTGTTCAGTGCATTGTGATCGATAGGGCGGTAGACATGGTTTCCTATGGATAAAGGATTAAGCCTATTGTGGTCTCCCAAAGTATACTCGACGGTACGTGGGAGCACAAGTCCGTACTGGCACTTATCGTCTCAAAGTGGAGGAATCACCCAACCATTAGTGAGAACAATAGTTACCAGGCTTTACGACGCCGGAATACGTCTCTAGCCTAGACTTCTAGATGTTGTGCGTTAGGTTCCAAAGCGTTGTTAGATTCATTAAATTTATTTTATAGTTGATCTTGCTTAAGAAATTTGCCTTTCAGGTTCACCGCGTGATGTAGATGTACAATTCCTAAAATGCAATCTAAGATGATAAACAGTCTTTTATCTTCTTTGTGCAATGAAAATCCTAGCTACTAAGGAAAGAGAGACAGTATTCTTTCACAAAGAGCAAAGAGCACACACTATATGCACTGTCCTAAATCAAACCAATCAAACAATCTAAATGCAAATGCACATGCATGTATTTGTTTTCAGCCTTCTTAATATGTGAATGATAAAAAGAAAGCTAATGCGCAAATCTGAATTACTTTTCAAGCGACAATTACTAACAAGTTTCTTTTCAAAATAAAAAATGAAGACAATCACAACACTTTTACGATTTGGAAATAAATACTTGCTTTTGACACTAGAAAAACTACTAACCCAGATCAAATACAATAGTAACAGGGTAATTGACTATCAAGAGCAATCAGACTCTCTTCTACGACTGAAAATGACACTTGCGACACTTTCAAATCGAGAAACGACAGTACAACTACGTTACTTTTTGCAAAGGAGAACTGAAAATGACTCAACAAATACACAAAAACATTTACAGTTCTTTGCACAATGGAGGCGGAATAACAGCAAGGAAAAGGGGTTTCAAACAGAGATATACTGACTACAGGCAGCAAAATTCATGAATAGAACTGAAAAGAATGAACACAGAAACCAAAACTGAGGAACAATGCCTAGTCTGATCAGTGCACCTGTAACACAGTAAACTTGAAATGCAGCGCACCTACTACACTCGGGAAGTGCGCTGAATTTCAGATTCACAGAACAAAGCCTGCGCTAGGCCAAAGACGAGACTTTGCTTGGGTTCCGGGTCACAGTTTGCAGTTTAGTTCAGGGGTTTCGGTCGATCAAATGGTAATTAGTAAATCAACAATCAGGGGTATATCTAAGGAGGTTACTAGAGCTACCACAAGGGCAATCAGAGAGTTTGTAAATCAGTTGTTTAATTCATAAACAAAACCCGGAGATTGACTGAAGCAGTATTTATCTACTTTGCATTTGCATAGCAAATGAAGTTCGAAAGCTACCTGGCTCGACTTCAGGCTCTGTCTGTAAGTTTATAAAATAAACAACAAGGAAGATAAACAAACAACCTAATCACTCCCCAGCGGAGTCGCCATTTTGTTACAGGGAAAGTGTCTATATAGAACTGCTTATCCCACTAAGGTGTGGTAGCTACCTTAGAAACAAACAAAGTAAAGCTACTTTCGTTTTTCCTTTATGAAATGATGAGAGTAGAATAGAGGAGACCAACCTCTGTCTTGCGCTTGGCTCCTAGTTCGATTCCTCTCCCTTCTAATAGTCCTTTGTTACTTGCTTCCTTGTACGCCCAGCTTCACAGAGTACCTGTAGAATTAGAGTAGCATAACACTATACAAGAACATGGATCTATAATCATAAACAATCTAGGATCAGATGTAAATTGACCATACAAATGCATAAAACATAAATGACACAAGAGTATGGAGGAAAACTTGAATAGCTTTTATTGATAATCAAGAAAGAGCCAAGGGAGTTACAACTAGTTGTTCTGACGCAGCATCATCCTCTCAGCAAGTAAGCCCTTCTTCACCTCATACAAAGCTTAGATCACCCAACACTATGATGTTGTCTCAAGAAACCAACAGCAATTCCTTACAAGATGCAAAATTCCAGCCTCTGGATCTCTGGGATGAGGGATCCATATATAGATATCTGTAAGGGAGTTGAGTCAGCTTGTGATTTGATTAGTGGCTTCCCTCTGATAGTTCTTACTTCCACTTGGAGATTGATGATCTCTTACTTATCCTTGGTCGAATTCAGAGAGGCAAGTGTCACAGGAGAAGTTTTTGGAAGATTCCATGCCTCTCCACCTCGCGGATTGACACTGCCATTTGTCACTTCTCGCCCATCGCACCCCATAGAAGGGCTTTTTGAAATGCAACGCACCCACAGAGTGTACTTAGGTGAGATGCAACGCACTTTGCCTATGGAGTAGCTGAAATGATCCTGTTTTGACCAGTTCTGAGCAGTTTTTCATGGAGAACTTCTGGGAGAAGCTATAATCAGTTGACCTTGTTCCTTTAGGGGTTAGAACAACACTTTTAGGGACTTAGGAGCCCTTGGTTTATGGACATTTTATGCTTGGGGTTGCAGTGCCCAAAAATGTCTATAACAATACTCAGATCGTTCCTTGCTTTTTATCTACCGAGACTGTATTGGAAACCCACTTCGCTAGAGGAACGGGGTATATGAAACCTTCCTTAAGCAGCTTTTCAACTTCAGCTTTAATAGTTGCTGCTTTCCGAGGATTGACCGGTCGAAGCTTCTGACGACTAGGTTTGGCATTTTTATATGTCTTGATCTCATGCTGGACTATAGATGGATCAATTCCATGCATTTCCTCATAAGACCAAGTGAACACATATCGAAAATCTTTAAAGAGGTCGGTGTAAATTTGAATCTCTTTAGGGGAAAAATCGACTCTGATGAAGACATTTTCTATAACGTTAGGATTCCTAGAATGTTTATAGGTACAGTTTTTGAGATAACCGACATATTACCTTTAGCAAATAAGTGTGTTGGAGCCAAAGGGTTTTAAACTGTACAAACATCGCTAGTAAGCAGATTGGAGAACCTGGATGCGACTTCATGCAATGGAGGAATAAAATATGAACGATGATGTAAGTCTTCCCACGGTCGATCTACGCCTATCATTGCTTCTTCAGATGATAAAACTGTATCTAAGTAATCCGGAGGAGAAGTAGAGTCAAGGGTCCAAGCTGGAGCCACATCACCATCTAACTACTCATGTGAAAGAGTGAGATGGTTGTTTGTAGAGTTAATGATAGATTGATAGCTAAGCTCTTCTGCAGACATGGGAAATGCCATTCCACCAACTTGCCCTCCATCTAATGTGGTCGTAGATGAAGGTAAGGTCCAAGGGTCTAAAAAATAATGAGTTCGGAGAACTCTTTCCGTGAAGGCCCCTTGGAGGATGAAATTTCATTGATTCTAGCTGTAGGAGGGGGAATGTCAAACATACCCATTAACGAAGAGTACATCTCAACTCCTAAATTCTCTATATGTTGACAGGGTTTAACCACCAATGGAACAATAGAATCCGAAGTTGCATGGGAGTCACCTGGAGAATAATCTAACTGATCAATTTTAACAATTTTCTCCTCATGAGGAAAACAGAGGATGCGGAATAAAGATGAAACTATGGCATCCATCTCATAAATCCAATTCCTTCCTAAGAGGAGGTTGTAATCCAGGTTGGCATCAACGATTTCTACCTCAATATTAACGACCTTTCCTCCAACACATATAGGAAAGGCCGGGATAATTCTATGTGGCCTATGAGAATGTCCATCAAATGATGTCAAGAGAGTTAGTGAAGGAATAGCTGAAGGTGATCCAATGGCCTTCCAACATGACATAGACATTACGCATGTGGAAGCTCCCTCATCTATAACTATCCAAAAAATATTGGTTTTTCAGTAAGTGGACTTTATCTAGAAAGCCATATGGTGAGGAAGTCTCTTTTTGACATTCAACATATCAAAAGTAAGCACTAAAGAATTCTTTGGATCCACTGCATCGATTGCTAGAAGCAAAGCACTTCTCTGAGTAGGACATGATAGGAGTACCTCCAATGCAGACATAGCACAAGGACTTTGAGTCAGATCTTCTACAATCAAGTAGTTCTAGGTTGCCCTAGCATTAGGGTTAATAGTCGAGCGCTTTGCGAAACCTTTCGGTATCTGAGGTATAGACTCAGCAGAGGGTCGCTCAATATGAAGTGGGTTTGTGGTTTCAGGAATAGATTTAGCCTTAGATGTTTCCATTTCACCATAATCGCATGCTCGTGTAGCAACATCGACATGAGAGTTCATCATATAAACATTTGAGGAATTTTCCCCTTCTTGGTTGCCCCCTGCGAAGGTACCAGTATTCGAGTTCGCGCCAGCAAGTAATTGCTGCCCTTGGGGAAAAGGGTTAGTCAGGATAGCTTGGGAGCTAAAGGACCCTTGCTGCACTAAAAATCATTGAGCATCCTAAATCTTAGGGCAGAGGTGAGTCAAATGATCTCCATTGCATAACTTGCATGGAAATTTAACCTTTTTCTTGGACTCTTTTCTACCCTCACTGGCACCGTTGCCGGGCTTGTTCGCATTGCCCTTCCCTTCATGATTCTTCTTCTTACTTCATCCCTTCCTCTTCCCATCGAATTGTTGATTTCCTTTGGGGTTAGAGGCCTGGATGGCATTTATAGAGGTAGGTTGGGAAGGCGAAGGTGTAGACGGTGTTGCATGGTTAGAAGAAGCAATTTGTAGAGACAACTACTGCAATTGGTTCAAAAGGTTCATCGTATTTATGCCAATTGATCCAACTATACCATCTGCATGAGGGCTTGGCTTTGGTTTGGCTAAATCAACCTTAGATCTAGGAGCATCAGGTATGATTTTCTGAAGAGTCCCAAACTGAGAATATATCAGTTTTAATTGATGGGCTCGAAAAATGGCCTGCTCTTCCGAATAAACACCGGAAAGAGAAACATCCTTTGAGATCTCAGGTTGTAATGATTTGAGAAACCATTTGAGAAGGAACTCTGGTGGAATTTCAGATTTGATAAGCCTTTTTCTCCCTCTCCATTCCTGGATATGATCCGAAATGTGAGTTGTCGTGTCTTGCTGAAAGTTGGCCAGAAGTTCAGTTCCGGCTTCATAGCGGACAGGAAACTAAAAATGGTTCAAGAAAATATTAGCCAAATTAGCGAAAGAAATATAGGTGCCCCCTAGAAACTCTATATACCATTTGGCCACATTTCCGGTTAAGGTGTGCTAAAATAACCTCAACCTGATCGAATCATCTATCGAGGAGTTGGATGAGCACCATAAGTGAAATGTGGTCACATGGTCCCCTAGGTCTTCACCACTCTTCCCTTCGAACTTTAGAATATCTGATGGAAGTTTAGTTGGGACTGGAGGCCAAGTCAGATTGTACCTAATTAGATCATTCATCAATTTAGTTAAGTCTGACAAATTAAGTGTGGCCAAAAAAGGAAGTCACGGAGGACCTTGGGAATTCCATCTAAAACGGACGGGGTTCCCAAAGGTCTGAAAAGAATCACCTGGATTTTGAAAGGCACCAGGTTGGCTGAAGTAACTCATAGAGCCTACTGAACCAAAAGGTGATCCTTGTGGTCCAACAAAATTCGGAGTTTGACCAACTCTTGCTGAAATCCTCTGTAACCAGTGAAGTTACCCCCTAAAGAAGTATTGAAAGGAGTTGATAGCCCTTGATAAGGGTTCCATGCATTAGCGAAGGGTGGAAAACTTTGAAATGAATTAACCAAAGAATATGGCATATTCCCTTGTTGGTCGAAAAATTGATTCGCAGCTCCTATCCCACTAACCGTAGGGTTTGTCCAACTTTGGAATGGGTTACTACCTATACTTGTAAAAGGAAAAGGCATTGACCCTGTTAGTGTCGGTCTTGAAAGCCCTACATCAGCGATCAAAGCTCTTTGCATTTGCATTAGTAGGTGTCTCATCAGTGTCAAATTTTTCATCCCGTTAGGCATGCCATAACCCTGATGGAGGAGCTGGTCTATTTATACCCCTCTTGGCTTTGCTGGATCAGGTTATATCAGTCATTAAGCTTTTTCAAGATTGTCTTGTTTTGTCTTGAGGTCAAAGTCCTAGGTCTAGGGTTTTGGTCATTTATTTTTGCAAGGTCATGTTTTTGAAAATCCATGAGTACTCAGCAAGCCAGAGGGAGGATTGTAAATGTGTTTCTTCGATATTTTTATCTTGTACAGTGAATTTTCACCTTGGATTTAAAAACTCTGTTTTTAAAGCCAAGGTCATTTTCTCAGTTCTTTGTAAATAAGTGATGAAATTTCAAAAGTCTTCAGCGGAAAAAGTGCAACCCTGGTCCCCTTGCCAAGGTCCCTCAGATGATCTACCTGCAAAAAGAATCAAGTCAAAGCACTCAATGAGTCAAATTCAGGATAAAGGAAACCAAAAGTCAGTGTTATAAAAGTGTCAAAGATAAACTTTAGAAAGTGGGTTTATGAAAGAAATTTTTTTTTAAATGAAACTTATAAAAGCCCAAATTCCCTCCTTTCACTCTCATTGTGCATCCTAACGCTTGCAAGAGAGGTTTGAGAGAGTGATTGAGAGAAAGGAGCAAAGACAGAGCGATTTCGGGCAGCAGAGAGGGGCACGACCCATCGAGCCAGGTGCGCGACCTGTTGGGTGCGCGCGACCCATCAGAGGGTCTCCCACAGTTCAGAAAAACAACGGGCGCGACCCGTCAGAGGGGCGCGACCCGTTGGGCGTGGTGCGCGACCCGTTGGACTGTTTTGCTGCAAACTCCAAACAAATTCCCTCAAATGCCCTCCAAGCTATCAAATTGTTCGAGGTAGGTGCTCTAAACATGGAATGGTTGATGGTTATGAATGGTGGATGTCATGAACATGTTAAAATGATCAAAATTTTGCAAGTGAAACTCCTTTATATGGCTGCAATGTTAATGAGCAAACTGTGCTAGGGTTTGTGTTGTTTCAAGCTATTTTTCCCTTTGGTTTGTTTCCCTCCTTTCCCTTTCACTCACACTTATATGTTCATCTCTTTTCCCATATTATTTTACAAATGAAATGCAAATTTTTCCCCATCCCTAATCACTAAAATGAAAACCCTATCCCTCTCCCAAAGCATCAAAAAACAAAATTCAAACCCTAATTTCCCTCCACCATATGCATGTGTAAATAACAAAAAATGTTGGTAAATATGTCAGCATGTTTTGTGCATAGTTTCCCTATTTCCCCTATTAATACATGTATGCATATTCCTATGTTCATTTTCATACATGTTTTTTCCCATATGCAATGATCTTTGCAAATGATTTCCCAATTATAAATATGTATTCCTATATGCATAATGATTTGCAACATTTCCCTTAAAAATTCCCTGTTATATTTATATATTCCCATTCCTTGTTAAAAGATCCCTCCCCTAACATTTCCCTCATGTCTTTTTCCCGTTGAAACAACATAGAGTTCAGCACTTTTTGCAGGCAGAGACAGCAGTTCAGTTTGTCCACTTTGCTCCTAAACCATGTCGGAAACCGAAACTTATGAGCAAAGTGATGACCATTCATCATCCACAGAGGTTGAGGTATAGAGGAGGCCTCGCAGGGGTGGTAAGGGTGGACATCATAAGCAAGAGGAGCCCACCTCTTTGGAAGAATTACAGGCTTGTCCTATGGCAGTCACTTATTTTCAGTACATGTCTTGTTATCAGTTTTGTGAGAGGATCTCTCGGATTCAACATCACAGAGAGTTGGCCCGCCTCTTTGTTTTACATTTGCATGATGGACATGTCAACCTTGCAGGGGTGGACTTTACATTGACACCCGAGGTGATCTCACATGCTACAGGGATACCTAATGTTGGTGAGGTTTGGCCTAAGCGTAAGATGCTAGATACTGTTCACTTTGAGCCTTATGTCCGGCCACCATTCTTGAGACATTTAGCGGGTGTTTTTCCATTCAGATTTCTCCGGAGCGAGTATGCTCCCATCATGAGGCTTATTATGCACTATTTTACCTGTGAGGGCAGATTTTCACAGGTGTACTCATATCACATTTGCCTCTTGATGCACTTCACCCGAGTGAGGATGATGAACATCCCAGTTTTCTTCTTTCAGAACATTCAGAAGATGGTGCCCATGTTGCAGAGGAAGACCCCGGCCCAGCAGTACAGGAGCTTATGTCATTATGGTTCGATTCAGCTCATAGTCTTGCATCAGTTGACACAGCAGGGTATCTCATGGGAGGAGTTTATCTCTCGTGAGTTTTTCACAGTGCCACCCCAGCCACATCATGAGGTCATTCATGAGGAGTGGTGGGCTCCAGTATTGTAGCAATAATGCTACAACTCCTGGAGCTTTCTATCTCTAATTTTATCAACCCGGTAGTTCGTAACAAACTTGGAAGCGACGATGCTGTATGCACAAGTACTAGCTCTTGTCGCAGCTGTCACTTGGTCAGCTGGCACAAGTCCGCTAGGGCTCAAGCCAACTTCTATATGTTCTCAGAAGAAGCTTTCTAAATGATGAAAGAAGACTATCTGAAAGGAAATTAACCTACTTTGCAAGAATGAACTGAAAGCCAACAAAACATGGAAACCCTAGTAAACCCTAATCTGACTAGTCTAATCTCTATGATGCAATGGTGGGAGTGCAAACTTCTAGAAATGATGCCATTACTTCTAGTGATATGAGATGCATGAATTTAAACTACTTCTACTGAAAAGAACATTGTTTTTGTATTTTTGCTTAAGTGGTTGGAGTTATTATGATTTTGTTTCTTATTAGGGTTTGACTGTGCAGGGGTAGTTCGAAGGGAAAGAAAGCTTGGGAAAGGTCAGGAGGGTTAGGAAAGGTTCCAGGGGATCCAAAACATCATTCCACAGAAGTCCACAACGTTCAGGTGCTCGGCAACCGAGTTTGCAGGCTTCTACAGGATGTCTGCAGGGGATCCTACAGGATGTTCAGAGATTTCTACAGGATGTTCTGAAATGGGATTTTGGAGCATGGGTGAGTGAGGGAAGATGCATGAGTGGATATGGAGATAGGATAAGGGTCTGAAGTGGCCTAGGAACTGATGGATGGAGCTAAGGAATGGCGAGGATGGTTCAATTTGTTCAAGGGAGAGTGAAGCAATGTTGCACAAAAATTAGGGTTTTGGGAGCGAATGGCAAACGTGAAGCAAGGGTTCTAAGTAGAGGGTGGAGTGGATGGTGCTGATGGAGAATACGCAGATGAAGGAGTGGTACAGGTGCTCTGCAAGTCGTTTTTCCAATCTAAACCAACAAAGACTTATGAATTCAAAGACCTAATTACGTTGACCTAATTTGCTAGCTGTTAGTAAAGAGAATGAACAGAAGTGTGACCTGCAATGAAACCATGTATTTTAACTCATGCAAATAAGAAAATGAAAGTTTGAACTTGTAACCAACTTCTACACATGAAAATCAAACACTAGTGATTGCATGGCAAAGCAAAATCAGTGTTTTTGTGGGCAGCAAAGTCATCCTGGTCACAGCTCCTGATCCCACTAAGGGAGAGGTGAAACCACAGATGTTTGTTGGCCCTTTTCTTGAAGCTTTTTCTGTTAACAACCTATCAACTAAATCTGAGCATGAAAAGCTATTTTACACATAAAAACAAACTAAATAACAACACAAGAGTTAGATCTAAATAGCAGATTTTATTCTAAGAATGCAGCAAACACATAAAGATAAACGAAGGAGGTACTGGGCGCTTGAGATGGGCCCAACCCCAAGAGCTACAGCCTCCTAAGAGAGATTTAGAGCTGGTGCAAAGCTGGATTCATCTTTATTGATCAAGAAATGAAGAGTTACATCAAAACTGTCCACAAGGATAGCTTGAGAATGAGCTGAAAGCAAAGCTAGTCTATTGCCTACAAATCGAATTACAAAATGACTATAACAAGGCTATGAAATGACTAACTACTAGCTACTATCTATTGGCTAACTAGCTAACATCCACTAGCTAACAAAATGACTAACTAGCTAACCAAATTGACTAACTGAAATGAGGTCTTAAGCCCTCTTATTTATACAATTTGAGGACCCAACAGTCCTCCTAGAATTTAGGGACTCGGCTGCCCAAAACTTGGAGTTAACCGCAGTCCTACTTGACTTGCTTGGCTGCCCTTGTGTTGATTGATTCGGTGGCCCTTGAACTCCGAGCTGATGGTGGAGAATTCGAGGTAAGGGCCCATAAATGAAGGGGACACCTTCCTACAAATCCTCTAGCTTGTTCTCCCACGAATTTGGCTGCCAAGTGCTCATTAAGACCTTCAATTTTGTCTCCAAGTTGACCAAAAAGGCTACACAAAGCACCCATTAGACTTGTTGGCATAATGACTAACCAAATTCACTCTATTAACATAAATATAATCAAAAACATGCAATAAACTAATGAGAATGGTGGATTAAGTCAAATTAGGAGGTTGAATGAGCCCTACTGAAAGTGTTGCTCATCCTCTGAGCAACCAATCTCTCTCCTCATCTTTGATGGCCCTGGTGGCTTCTTTGGCTAACATATCGGCTGTTTTCTCCTTTGGCTTCCCTCTTTTCAAACTTCCTGTAGAAACAGTTCGCTGGCTTCCTGTAGAAACAATCCTCTGTCTTCCTGTAGAAACAATCCTCTGTCTTCCTGTAGAAACAGACAGCACCACTGTATCCTGCTTGGCTGTGGGCGATTCTCCTTTCAGCTTGGCTGCTTGCAACTCTGAGCTAGTGCGATTTGATTAAGTAATATTTGAATGAGTGAGGATTTAATGAGGAGGATCTATCTCCTATGATCTCTCCTCCTTATCTCATTCAAGTTCCTGCTCTTAATTAACCAAAACTGCCATGATTTTCTCCCAAAAACTCAATGACGAGGCTCATCAATATGCTGATAGGCCTGATGGATATGCTGAGAAACAAATTGGTGGTGGTGTAGAGGCTGGTACTTGAGGCCTTGGACTATGATATGTTCGCCATGCAACTGAACCTTCTTCCATCTCTCTTTATACCATTCAAGCTCTGCCATGCTACTTTGTTTTACGCTTAATTCAATGGCTAGCTTGTCAACATTTGTGTTATACCCTTTTTCAGTTTCTCTAGCTTTTCGTAGGGCCAGTTGTGCATGATCATTCTGAGCTCCAACGTCAATAGCTTCAAGCTGCAATAAAATACCCCTCTAAGTGTCGGTGCATTTTGATCTTTGTAGAGGCATTCTTTCCAACACACAATAACTTCATATACAGGGTGATATTGGAAAATGAAGTAGCAGTATTCCCGAGTAGCAGATGGACACAATAAGATAAATCCAATTTTTATAAGTCCACATGTCTGAGATGTTTTGTTCAGCATAGGAAGGCACCTTGAAGATTCTGGGAGATATTTCAGATTTGAAAAAGTTCAAATCAGATTTTGAACAGGGTGCAGAATTATACCAGCTTACAGAGGAGCACTTCCATGAGACTTTTGACCTTTTTTCTTTTTCCTTTTTTTTGTTGTTTTTGAATCAAAGTCAGAGTCTAAACCAACGCATATATTTCAATACGTATGGTGCAAGCCCTGCAAACAAATCAACAGTCATGGTGGATTATAATACATGTAGAAAACACAAATATGAGCATTTTATTTTATTGGTGTTGTTCTTGTATGATTGGGCAGATTTGAAGTTGAAGAGACACTGTTTTGAGAGAAGTGGATGCTGTTTTCCCATCAGTTCCAGATCAAAAAATGAAAGGCATTTTTATGTTGGTCTATGTAGCCCCTGATTTCACATGTCTAGGTGCAGTTCTTTAACCAATTTATATGGTATTTGAGTGCTGTTTGAAGAGGAGCATATGAGGCGCTTTTTGGAAGACCAAGCACAATATCTACACCAGGAGATGAGGCACATCTGATAGGAGTTATAACCAGCAGCCTGGGCACATTTTCCAGGGTTGTTATGTGCCTTAGTTACAGCATAAAAGGGAGCATTCTTAACCATTGTTTCTGATGCCTGCTGACTGGGTAGAGGGAGCGCACTACTTCAGATCTGCTTTACCCATTTGCTGTGATGCCTCTTGTTTCAGGCATTAAAACAGATTCTATTAGCAAGTGTTTTTCAAGCAAATTCATGCATGGTCACCCTCCAATTCAAAACAACTCAATTCACCACTCTTTTGGAGTATATCATACATGGAAGAGTGTTTTCGATCCTACCTTTCTCGGGACTCCAAATTCGATGAAGAAAAGTTCGGGCTTCTCTGGTCCAGAATGTTGTGCCATACTTCCTGTAGGAGACCCCACCCGTTTCCTGTAGAATGTTATTCTGCCTTTGAGTGAGCCCGATACACTAGAGAAATTCGAACCAGGCCGCAAAGCTCCATGGAGGTTGATAGGTTAACCGATTGTGGGAGCAAAGGATGCATACTTCAGCTAAGAATGTCACAAATGCAAATTAATTAGCGGATGGTGAGAGTCAGCCGAGCATTTTTTAATTACGGCATGATTTGTGGTGAGGGAGTGAAGTGGCCAAGTGTACGTGGCCACATGCAACTAGAAGTTTTGTTCCTGAACTCTGTGTTTTCCCCCTGTAATCACTGCCGTGAATTGAACTAAAGTTTAAACAACCAACACTCCTTGTTGCTTTAATTTTCACGTAAGTCAGCTATCCACGTGTACTACGTGACTTCCAGCTGACTTCTAGAGAAGACAATCAGCTTAACCTTGCTAATTCGTGTCTTAATCCCACCATTCCATTAATCCATGCAGTTTTTAAATCAACTTTATGCAATAGAGGAATGAGTTTCAGTCACATACCTCGAAGTTAAATGGCTGCCGTGAGCTTTTTGCTGCTGCATGCTCTGATTCTGCTGCTGCATGCTTGGATCCTTTGATTGCATGAGGGCTTGGCTGACGATTTTTGATTGCTTTTCCTTGTGCAGGTGTCCTCTAGCCGGATCTGAGCTGCATGCAATTGTTTCCACGTTCAGATCTGCACCTTCAAGCTGCTGCTGCTGCATGGTCACAAAACCAGAACTTGTTTTCGCCATTTCTCTCAAACTGTAAACCGGATTGATCTGAAACTCGGTGAGCATGTTCCTATCATCATTATGCATCTCCCATAGCAAAGCGTGATCAATGGATGCACGGATTTCGAGAAAAATGGAAAATGGCTGAAGACTTCAGAGCTTGATTTCTCGGAAACCGTGCATCGGAATCGGCTGAAACTGCTTGGGTAGGTTACTATCATTCACATGCATATCCCCATGAAACAGGTTTTGAAACGGATGCACGGTTATGGAGAAAATGAAAAAATGGCTGATGGTGATGGAGGCTGATTTCTTGGAAACCGTGCACCGGAATTGGCTGAAACTACTCAGGCGTGTTGCCATCACCCTTTTGCAATTCCCCATAAAACGGTTTTTCAAATGGATGCATGGTTTTCAAGTTAGGGCAAAAACAAATTTTGTTCTAGGTATTTTTGCTTCAAGGCATTTTGCAAATTTTTGCATGGAAAGAAAACTGAGCTTGGGCTGTGATGCAGGTATGGAAATGATGGAGGAGGAGTTTGAAGATTGCATGAGGACTTCTGAACCCTTGAGGAAGCTACAATGTTCGCCAAACCACTTTTTGAAATCCATGCCTAGTTTCCCACAATTTCTATAGGAAGTTCCTGTAGAAGCACAATGAGAAGCACAACGAGGCGGAAAAAATGATGGAGAAAGGCAAGGGATGGACACACAAGTGCTTGTAGGCCTAATCAACAGATTCCCACCATCAGATTCCATTTTAGACTTGAATTTGGTTCATCCAAAGGTTCTACAGGATGTTTCCTGTAGAAATACAGAGCTTCCTGTAGAAGGCACAAGAAAAATTCCTTTGATCTTGATTTGAGTGCTCCTCCTGTCATGAAACGTCCTTCTTGCAACCTGCAATTAGCCAATGGAATTAGTTTTATTTTTCTTTTTATTTTTCGCTTTTTTTTTTGAAAAACAACTAGGGCGCCTCATGGAGGTTTTCACCCTAATTGCCTGCCTTGGGCGCCTCCAAGGGAGGTTTTCACCCAAAGATCTTATTCTCTTTTCTCTTTTTTTTTCCAACCCATTGACCGCCTCATGGAGGTTTTCAATCAATGAGCCAATCTAAGGCGCCTCCGAGGGGGTTTTCACCTTAGATTTCTATTTTCCTCTTTTTTCATTTTTTTTCTTTTTCTTTTTTCTCTTTTTTCTTTTTTTTTCCTTTTTTCCTACCCTACCCTACTTGAAAAACAAAATCGTTCTCAAGTATAAGAATACTTCCAATGGAGCCATGTGCACATCGAGATTAGAGACAAAATGATGTGGAGGCTCGAAATGCATGCTTGGATAGGTATCCAGATCTCAGAGACCAAATGATCTGACCATGAAGGGATCAAACATAACTGAGGAAGAGAGTACTGCTGCAACTTAGTGACTGTCTGGAACCATGTCTCAATATAGCTTTGATATCCTTGGTCCTTTTGCTGATCTGGATCATTCTTCATGTCACTTTCTATCATGACTTTCTCATCTTCCTCTTTTTGCTGATCTTTCTCTTGAATACATGGGAGATTTGATGGTAACCATGAGGGAACTCTCTCAATCTCTGATTCTGATCTCTTCTCTTCATCAAGTGCAGCCCATGGTTCTTTGATCTCCTCTTTGGAATCTTCTTTTGCTTTTGGTCCTTCAATGTTGTCAATATAATCTCTGTTTTGCAACACTCTTCCTGAGCTATGGTGAAGATCATTGAGCTCAAGAGGAGTTGTTTGCATATGTTGTGCCTCAGATTTGCAATTGTGTTGAGCTGCTCCAATGGGTAGGTTTGGAAATGGTACGGGTAGTTGAGTGGAGGTGTGAAATTGAGATGGAGATGGATGGCATTGTGGTTGGGTAGGCATTTGGGGTTGCCTTGGTGGAGGAGGAGGCGATGGTTGTGGATGAGCAGGTGGTGGAGGAAAATGAGCGAGATGAGAGTTGTACTGGGGCCTCCACTCCTGATAATGTGCATTCCACTGAGGCTGTGGCTGAGCATAAGATTGAAATGAATGAGCAACTGGTTGGGCATAATATGGATCTGTGAAGGAACAAGGAGGATATGACCAAGGAGGAGGTGTGAACCAGGAAGGATGAGTAGGGGGATCCCAAGAAGGCATGAAAGTGGCTTGATAGGGGTCATAATAGGTCTCGGGTGTCCCTTGCAGTTCCTGCTGGTAAGATCTAGGTCCATGCGGCCAACTTTGGTTCATGTAATAGAGTGATTCAGTGGCTCCTTTGGCTCTCTGATATGCAGCTTTGAATCTGGGTAAGGAAGGGCACTGATTTGTGGGATGGTATTCTTCACAGACAAAACACACTTCTATGGAGTACAATGGACATTCGTTCCTAGGATGCTTTCTAGTGCACCTAGGACAAAAAATGACCAAAGCCCTCTTGGCTTCCTCTTGCTTCTGTTGGATCCGCAAGGTATCCAGTTGCATGGCAAGAAACTGCCTCATATCACTCTTGAAATCTTTGATCTGATTTTCAAATTCATCTTTGGACAAGATGTTGCTCCCAACATTTCTACTTGTAGCCATTTGCTCCAGAGGAATGTTTTCTTCTTCTTCTCCCCTAGAGGTTCTTTAAATATGCCTTGATGTCCACCCAGGGGTTCTTTAATCACAGCCATCGAAGAAGAGAGAACGTTGGCTGTGTGAAGCAGTGGGGGTGTTGTGCAATCATTTTTCTAACTTATCTCTACTCCTACAAGGCATGAAATGAAATCTTTTTGGTTGATTTTTGCTTTTTTTCTACTTCTACTTGCAAAACTGAAATAGATTGAACTGCAACTAACTATCTTGCTAAAATGAAAATGCGGAATTGAAATGAAAGCAGGAAAGGACTAATCTATTTTGCTCAAATGAAATTGCAGGAATGAAATGCTAGTCTACGCTTGCGGAATTGAAATGCTAATCTACGCTTGCAGAAATGAAATTGCGGAATTGAAATGCTAATCTATGAAAGCGGGAAATGCTAATCTACTTTTGCATAAACGAAATTGCATAATGGAAACGAAATAAACTACTTAGAAGAAGATTGTAGTGGAAAATAGAAGAAAAGCGACAATCACCAATACTCTGACGCTTCCCCGGCAACGGCGCCAAAAAGATGGTGGGCTCCAGTATTGTAGCAATAATGCTACAACTCCTGGAGCTTCCTATCTCTAATTTTATCAACCCGGTAGTTCGTAACAAACTTGGAAGCGACGGTGTTGTATGCACAAGTACTAGCTCTTGTCGCAGCTGTCACTTGGTCAACTGGCACAAGTCCGCTAGGGCTCAAGCCAACTTCTATATGTTCTCAGAAGAAGCATTCTAAATGATGAACGAAGACTATCTGAAAGGAAATTAACCTACTTTGCAAGAATGAACTGAAAGCCAACAAAACATGGAAACCCTAGTAAACGCTAATCTGACTAGTCTAATCTCTATGATGCAATGGTGGGAGTGAAAACTTCTAGAAATGATGCCATTACTTCTAGTGATATGAGATGCATGAATTTAAACTACTTCTACTGAAAAGAACATTGTTTTTGTATTTTTGCTTAAGTGGTTGGAGTTATTATGATTTTGTTTCTTATTAGGGTTTGACTGTGCAGGGGTAGTTCGAAGGGAAAGAAAGCTTGGGAAAGGTCAGGAGGGTTAGGAAAGGTTCCAGGGGATCCAAAACATCATTCCACAGAAGTCCACAACATTCAGGTGCTCAGCAACCGAGTTTGCAGGCTTCTACAGGATGTCTACAGGGGATCCTACAGGATGTTCAGAGATTTCTACAGGATGTTCTGAAATGGGATTTTGGAGCATGGGTGAGTGAGGGAAGATGCATGAGTGGATATGGAGGTAGGATAAGGGTCTGAAGTGGCCTAGGAACTGATGGATGGAGCTAAGGAATGGTGAGGATGGTTCAATTTGTTCAAGGGAGAGTGAAGCAATGTTGCACAAAAATTAGGGTTTTGGGAGCGAATGGCAAACGTGAAGCAAGGGTTCTAAGTAGAGGGTGGAGTGGATGGTGCTGATGGAGAATAAGTAAATGAAGGAGTGGTACAGGTGCTCTGCAAGTCGTTTTTCCAATCTGAACCAACAAAGACTTATGAATTCAAAGACCTAATTACGTTGACCTAATTTGCTAGCTGTTAGTAAAGAGAATGAACAGAAGTGTGACCTGCAATGAAACCATGTATTTTAACTCATGCAAATAAGCAAATGAAAGTTTGAACTTGTAACCAACTTCTACACATGAAAATCAAACACTAGTGATTGCATGGCAAAGCAAAATCAATGTTTTTGTGGGCAGCAAAGTCATCCTGGTCACAGCTCCTGATCCCACTAAGGGAGAGGTGAAACCACAGATGTTTGTTGGCCCTTTTCTTGAAGATTTTTCTGTTAACAACCTATCAACTAAGTCTGAGCATGAAAAACTATTTTACACATAAAAAACAAACTAAATAACAACACAAGAGTTAGATCTAAATAGCAGATTTTATTCTAAGAATGCAGCAAACACATAAAGATAAACGAAGGAGGTACTGGGCGCTTGAGATGGGCCCAACCCCAAGAGCTACAGCCTCCTAAGAGAGATTTAGAGCTGGTGCAAAGCTGGATTCATCTTTATTGATCAAGAAATGAAGAGTTACATCAAAACTGTCCACAAGGATAGCTTGAGAATGAGCTGAAAGCAAAGCTAGTCTATTGCCTACAAATCGAATTACAAAATGACTACAACAAGGCTATGAAATGACTAACTACTAGCTACTATCTACTGGCTAACTAGCTAACATCCACTGGCTAACAAAATGACTAACTAGCTAACCAAATTGACTAACTGAAATGAGGTCTTAAGCCCTCTTATTTATACAATTTGAGGACCCAACAGTCCTCCTAGAATTTAGGGACTCAGCTGCCCAAAACTTGGAGTTAACAGCAGTCCTACTTGACTTGCTTGGCTGCCCTTGTGTTGATTGATTCGGTGGCCCTTGAACTCCGAGCTGTTGGTGGAGAATTCGAGGTAAGGGCCCATAAATGAAGGGGACACCTTCCTAGAAATCCTCTAGCTTGTTCTCCCACGAATTTGGCTGCCAAGTGCTCATTAAGACCTTCAATTTTGTCTCCAAGTTGACCAAAAAGGCTACACAAAGCACCCATTAGACTTGTTGGCATAATGACTAACCAAATTCACTCTATTAACATAAATATAATAAAAAACATGCAATAAACTAATGAGAATGGTGGATTAAGTCAAATTAGGAGGTTGAATGAGCCCAAATAATTGTCCATTTTTGGGGCTCATCAAGGAGAGAGGACCATCTCAGCAGCCTGATGTTCCGGTCACCCGACATGTCAGCTCCACACCTCTGGTCACCTATCAGAAAGGCCCAAGGGCCTTATTTGCAGCAGCCAGGCGAGTACTATCTCCACAGCAGGTGGAAGGGGTCTCGCCTTCATCATCAGCTCAACGAGTGTTATCTCCACATCAGGTGGAAGGGGCCTTGCTCTCTTCATCAGCACAGGCAGCACAGAGGGGCAAACAGCCCATGATTCATGAGGGTCCATCAGGAGTTCCAGACATTGAGATGATTGATCTTGAGGCCAGTTCTCCTAGCCGAGAGGCAAAGGAGATCATTCAGCATCTCAGGGCTGAAAATGATGCTTTGCAGAGGAGACTTGAGGGTTCCCAATGGACTATCACTTACCTGGAGCAGCGGAACAAACAGCTGGAGGAGGAGAAAGCACTTGATGAGCTATGGAGGATTCGTAGTGACCAAGTCTTGAACTGAAGAAGACCCGGTGATCCATTGCCTGCAGACCAAGAGTCAATGCTCATCCAAGTGAATGCATACTTAGAGAGGCTGTTGGCTAAGGCCAACCAAGAGAAAAAGCTGCTGAGGAATATGAAAAATCATTATTGGGCAAGGATGCATGTATGCAAAGCCAAAAGGAAAGTTTTTCAAAGGAGGTTGACCGAGGCCCAAAAACAGAGAAAGAAGCCATATCCCCTCCGTATCTTGGCTGAGGCTTCACTCAAGGATCATGGCACTCATTAGCCTAGCCACAGCTCAAATCCAAAAAAAATTCTGAAAGTTTTGGGTAATTTTGGCAATTTTTGGAAATTTACAGGTTTTGGCTCCTCAACGGGTCTCACCCCTGTGATACCCTTTGTCATGGCAGCTCCTTTTTGCAAAAACTCAGCATTTCTAGATTTTTCATTCAAAGTTACATATTCCTATGGATGGACTTGAGTTTTTATGGAGTTTTGGGCCTCCAGAAGGTCAAAACACATGTAAAATTTGACTTTCTGCCCCTTTTTTGAGTTGCAGAAACCAGTCTTGGGAGAATTAAGTTTTTACAGGGCAAATGACCTCCAAATTCAAAAATTCTAGTTGGGTTGGAGAGTAGACTCACATACCTTTCCAACGAGCTATCCTACACCCAATTCTGACACCTGCAAGTGCCTCAAACAGAGCTCCAAATGTGCGCGACCCGTCAGGCAAACTTTGCCAGATTGCACTGTACAGCCCAGAAAACGCAGATTTGACTCAGTTTGACTTTTTGGGGTTGAATATGATTATCTTTGATGTAATTTTTGTAACTATAAGACACTTTTACTCTTGTTTAACACTTCTAGAAGATTCATTCATGTAATGGGTAAATATGTAATGTATGAATTGGTTTCCAAGTTTATAGAGGCAAGTTGTTTTGACTGCCTAGTTTGTAGTGCTTAGTTTAGAAGTGGTTGAAATAGCTCCTAGGATAGTGAGCTCGACCCATGGAGGCAGGGAAAGAGGTTAGATCATCTATATTATGTACTTTCTTGCTCATTTTCATGGTTGGACTCTTGAGGGAGAAGCTATCATTGTATTATTTCACTGTATCTCTGCAATTTTTGGCTAAGGAAGACCAGGGTTTTGCAGTCCTCTTTGGGATTCTTGTGGACTCATGTGTTGATGGTGTGTTTCTTAATTTTCTTGTAAGTTGTTTATGTGATTCATCCCCTTTCTTTCCTTCTGCATATTAAACAAATGAAGTGTTAAAGTAAGAATTCATGCTTGCCATGCTCTGCTTTTAAATTTGTTTAATTTCTATGTTTTCTACTGTTTAAGGAGAATTCAAAGTATTATTTTCTCTCCTTAGCTCCTCACCGGTCTTTTCCATCCACTCACCTCAATCAAAGGCATCAATACGGTCTCCTACCTCGCCCCAAAGAAACCCGTGCAGAAACTGTGTCAAATCCCCGCACCCAAAATTGCAATTCCTCAATTTGCCACCAAAAACCCAAAAAACCCCAAATCAACCTTTTTAATCAGTTTACTAGCCTAATATCAGTGTTACCTTGTTGGTCATCTCATCCCATTGAAGATCTGCCGAGATTGACCGGAGAGAGCCTTCTCCTGCCCCGTAGGGCTAGCTACGAGGCTAAATGGTTTGATGTAGCCTTGAGGTTTACCTTTCTCAGCCTGAGGTGAAATTTCAAGCGCTAACAGACCCTACTGTCATATTGGAATGTGGTATATGACCACTTCCAAATGGGAAAACCTGAAAAGAAGCTGATCCACTCTTCATGGATGTAGAGCCGGTTTATGGTATGCTCAAAGGAACCGAAGGAATACTTTGAGATGGCATTCCAAAAGGGAAGAATCCAAAACTGGATGCAATAGCTTGAGAACTTCCACTCATTGACGAAATGGAAGTGGACCCAAATATACTCGTGCTGGGAGTATTAGAAGGGATGGAAATAGTTCCTCCCCCTTGTACAAATATGGGATTCTGCATGCTCACAACCCTCATCGTGGATGCCATGCTTCCAGCAGTGGTCATCGAAGGGATAGATGTATGTAAACCTGGGCTCAAAGGCCTGTGAGTCGGAGTTATGACGTATAACAAAACCTCTGGATGATCAGGAGGGAGAGGAGAATTCGAAGCGGAAACCGACTCTGAAAGCTCTTCTATTTCAATACTATCTTCCGACTGGAAGATTACTCGAGAAAGAACTGGTGTGTTCCTCTCTAACTCTGTACTGGTACCAGGTCTATCTTGTCAACTAACACCCCCAAGCGAAGGATCAATCTCCGATGTTCCTACTTCCACTGGTTAGAAACCATTGGTAGAATCGCACCTATGCCTTCTAGGAGAACGCTCCGGACTCGTAGGTGAAAGCCCACGAAGTCTCTGAGACCGTCGAGATGGTCGGTCACCCACTTTGAATTAATTAAAAGATCTACTTAAAGACTCAAGAAAATTATAAAGCTAGGCCAACTAGGAGCACAAAACACTCACTAAAATGTCCCTAAAGATATCAGCAATCAAACAACTCCCAAGTATTTCTGCTCTGAGTGATTAGGACTAGACACCAAAATACAAGAAAGTTAATAATAAGGGCCTTCCGAAAATAGAATGGGGTAATTATGCCCCAGGCCTACTAGCGAAGGTATTATAGGTAGTTACGCTGACCTCTAGACAACAACCTTTGCCGATGCAAGCCCCCAAGCTTCACAAGGGTGCCCTCCAGAAGTACTGCTGAATGTGATGCAACATCAACCTCAGGTGCCACGGGATTCCCCTCCACAGCCGCATGTGTGGTTCCTAGGATATGAAACTATGGTCACTAACTCGTATCAAAAGTTGGGTGGAACAGTCGTGAGGTAGGATCTGACAAGAAAGAGAGGGGGTATCTCTCATCCTTACCTTCACTAACCCTTGTGCTTTACTCCCAGTCACGGAGCTTTCCCAGTCACCCTAAAGCTATTGGATTTCACTCTTTAATCAAACTTCTATGTTTTGTAATGTAGAGAAGCCTTGTAGAGTTAACTCTCCTCTCACCTAATCCAAGGCCCTAATAAACCTAAACTTGTTGGTGTGTTCTAATGACAATACAAAAGTTCTAGTTTATTTTAATTAAGCACTTGATTTTTAATGGCTGTTCTTTTAAGTCAAGGGTATAGATGGAAGTGAAACCAATGGTGTTTGTATGACGCAAAAGAAATCAATGAAAAATTAACTATATGAATGCAATCATTTTTTCTTTGATGAAAAGAGATCTCTACGTGGATTCTACGAAACTTCTATAAAGCAAAAAACTTTTTCTTTTCTTTTCTTGAAACACACTTCACACATACAAAAACTAAAAAGACTATTGATGCTTTAATAATGCAAGGTGTAATGAAGATGCAAGATCCTATATTACTCTAAAAAAAAACGAAAGCAATAGTTTATAACTATTAATAAGCCAACTTAAGTATTGAAAAGAATACAAATTTTGAATACGAAATTCTCTCCAAACAAGAAGGACAAATCCCTAAAGATCATAATTTACTTTCAAAAATCAAAAGAAACCAAAATCAAACTTGGCAAAAGAAAACAAAAACAATGTTTTTTGAGATCTTTTCTTTTTCAAGAAACAATCAAAGCAACCTTTTGAAAGCACTTTAAATGCTACTAAAACTCAAAGACCGAAAAAAGAGCACAAGGAGTCTTTGCAAGTTACAAATTTGACAATGAATGAAAACTTGAACAAAAAGGCTTCAACTTGTACTAAACGACCCAAACAGCAGCAAAGAGCTTAAAAAATTGACCAAGAAGTCAGGAAAGAAATACTTTCAAATTCATCAAAAATACTTCCAAAAAGGCAAGAAAAGCTATAAGGCCACGAAATGACGAAAAGCAAAGCAAGTAGACCAAAAACTGAGCTTGACACTGAGATTGAAAACAATCTCCTGTTCTAGAGGGCCAGAACAATCAAGAACCTTTGTACGAAGTCTTGTGTGCCAAAATACAAATCACAAACTCACTCAAAAGCAAACCTAGGCCAAATATTTTCAATGCGGAAGAGACTTCAAAATAGTAATCTCGCAGAATAATGAAATTCTTCACACAGAACTTGACCACTCAGAGACTAAACAGACCAAGCAACAAATCTTTCTGGGCAGAGAGATTTGGAAAAACAATGCAAAAAATGGTATACGTGACTGTGTTCAAGCACAAAGGCATGTACATGCACTTTTGATAAAGGAAACTCGCGTATACGCGGGTTCATTTCATAGAAACAAGAATGTGTACGCTACTGTAAACAAAGTAAAGTTCATATACGGAGCTTTGCAAGAAAAATAAAAAACAAAGCCAGATCAAAAAGATCAGACTTAAGGTCTGAGACTCTACTAGACCAAATAAGATTGTACAACAAGAAAACCAAATATTGAGCCCTAATTGACACTAAACAACCCAAACTAGGAATAACAAGATTGTTATCCCTAGCGAAGTCGCCAATTCTATTACGGGAATAAGTACCCTAGGGCTTTGGGTTGAAACCTCAACAGAGCAAGAGAAAACTACAGTAAGAAACACTCATACAACTCAGGCAAAATTCTTATATAAACAAACTATGTGAGAGCGAACATACCCGGATGTCCTTTGTTTGGGTAGATCTCGCAGGGTTCAGACCCTCTGCAACTCCTGATCTTCTCCAAACATGAAAATCATTCAATTCAAACATACATAGCAGTATATAGATAAAGCATTTTAATGAAACTAACTTTGTATCATATAAGAAAATGATTAGTTTTACATCAAAATAACATTCATATATGAATTACAATAGTATCTGATGCATAAACACAATTAATCTTAGAAACAAGACAATGCTTCTTTTTATTGTAGAAAGCTATAACTAACATGGACAGAATTCACCCGAGTCTTCTTCTTCCGATTCCAAGAGAAACTGTCCTCCGGATCCATCTAGTCCCAATCTTCAACAACCTCCTTCCATAACCAATACCATCATATCGCAAGCGAGAGGGAGAATATCTATAATCAAGGAAACAAGGGTTTCCTGAAACTTGGGGAAGTGCATGAAGCACAAGGATACTTCAGACTCAGTCAGGGATAATCTCAGTATAATAACTCTATCTCTTCTCCTCCTTAAGGCCTTCCCATAGAAGTCTATTTATACTTCTCCCAATTAGTTTTTTAGTTGGGAAATAGTTGGGCCACAGGCACTAGGAGGTAATCAACAAGTAAAACCCATGAACTCCACCCATAATTAAGGAAATTTAATTTTTTAAGAGTTTTAACACATATACGTGAGTTGGGTATTGACTAACCCACGTGTACACACTTTTATTTGGACCAAGTCTAGAAGGAGGGGTTTCCCTAGGCCATAAACCAAGCATCACAAATACCAAGGGTGGTAAGTGGTGCTATAACACAGGGATTCCAAAGCGTTTGTCCAACTAAGGCTCTAGAAGCCAGTAACTCAACCCACAACCATAAGGAACATGAGAACCACCTAGAAAACAAAAGGAAATACACCCACAACACCATGGCTATCTAGGAAATGGCAAGGCTAGGAAAATACACTGTCAATACAAGAAATCCTCCATGTCAATGACAGATCATAACCAAGAAACCACATGCATCTACCATGCATACCAAAACTAACAATAAAATCATACATGCAACTCAATACCTACAAGAAAAACCCTTTGTAGTTGTTGATCCTGATGTCCCCTTTCGCTTTCCTACTATTCTTTTTCCTTCTTGCTCCAAATCCCATTTATGCCGCACTCCTCCAAGAGTGCTCCAAGAAAACTCTAAGTGTCCAAGAGTATGAGAGAGAGAATAGAATAGATAGCTCCAAGTTAAAACTGACAAAAGGTTATCACACTAACGAAAATCCATGAACTGGTCCTCAAAAGCCTTTTTATTAATGAGGCCTCTTTTTTCTTCATTTTCCATTATTTTTCCTTCATTTTTCTCCTCACATGTAACCTATGGCCTTTCACCTTCGTTTTCTCCTATTTTCCATTATTTTCATAAATAAATTCCAATAAATGCCACTTTTCCTTTGCCATTGCCTTTTCCAATTCCTTAGCCATAATAAACCGAAAGTGACACCCACTATGTTCCGCCCACCATTCAACTTGGAATACGTCTCCCATGAACTTGGTCTTATATTTTTTTTACATGAATATACGATCATGCTCTTTCATCCAATCACCCACGGTCTGTTTATAATTAGTAAAGGTTGTAATAGACCTACATGTAATATAATATATGGATTTTCTTGTTGGCACACAACGCAAGTATGGACACACTCCTCCACGTCTTTTATCATATGCTCCCAAAAGTAGTCTCTCTTAAGTAATTCCAATGTCCTATGCTATCCTAGGTGGCCAAACCAGGGTGAGCCGTGACACTCCTTTAAGAGGTCCTTCCAGAGTCCACTTGTCTTAGGAACATGGATGTGTGAACCAAAGAACAAGAGATCATAATGTATCAAGATATTCCCCATATTTCCTTTACCTATTTTTGCACAATGCTTTTCATTGTAGTTTCAGTCTACAAACCCTCTCAGATCTTACTCTACAACTCATGAATCTGACTCTCACCTAGTATAGATAGGTCCTCACCTTCCTCAAGTGCAACTAATTTTTCCTTCCTTCTAAAGGCATTTTCTACAACAATAAGCTTTCTTGAACTATACTCAATGGCTAGGTCAAAATCAGCCAAAATATCTTTCCACTATGCCTACTTCGATGATAACCTTGGTTAGGTTGCAAAGTAAATCTTCATAATGTTATTTTTCTTGACCACAAATAACCTATCCATCATATAATGCCTCCAAACCTATATATAATACATGTCTACAATCATCTCCTTTTCTTTCACGAGATACCACCTCTACAATCCTATAACTTCCTACTCTTGAAAGCTAATGGATGAGAATCCTGCATCAAAACTCCTCTAATGGAGAAATATAAAACATCATTATGTACCTCAAATTATTTCTTATACTTTGGAAGCTTCAATATGAGGGTTGTCACAATCCTACATTTGAGATCCTCAAATGCATGGTCACTCTTCTCTTTCCACCTCCAAGGTCTATCATTCTTTAGCAAATTAGTTTGTGGTGCAGTGATCCTAGAATAGCCCTAAAAAAACTTCATGTAGTAATTTGTCATCCATGTGAATACACTCACATCATGTACACTGCCAAGTTCTTACCAATCCTCTATTGTCTTAACCTTCATAGGATCCATGTGAATACACCCCAATGCAACCCAATGGCTTAGAAATGACATCTCACTCCCCTAGAGACTTCACATAGATCAAGTCACACCGTGATCTCTAGTCATGTGATACCAGTGCGTTTCCCACTTATGGCTTGAACACTGTAGAAGTAATCCACCTAGAGTATGCCTCACAAATCAACACTTCTACAATTATGTCTTAGTTAAGTTACTTAGCATAAATTAAACTTCAATTAGAGCAAGTGCACCATTGCCCAATAACATCACATGTAAATATTTTTAAACAATAGTACAACATGAACAACTCATAAGACATGTCATAGGAAAAAATGTGCAACATCAATATATGGGAGTAGCTTGTAGTCTAACATTCCTCTAATACAAAATATCACACATATAAAATATTACAACCAAATTTGCAGTTTGCGTCACCACTTGACCTTGCCCAATTCAATAGAACAAGAGTTTGGGTAGCTACAAGTTGAGCCACTTTCCTTCTACATTCATAGTTATATAGTTACATCTCCCAAAAGGTTACCACAGTCTTGGCTCATCTCAATACCCTAAAAAAACATGTAGTTCTTCTGCTCGAACTCATGCCATAGTTCGTGTGGATGAAAAAATATCTAATGCATCCCCCAACCCAAAGAGAAATATCAATATCCATCTCATTGTTTCTTGCAGTTCACACCCCCTTTGTGCACTCGTCTCAAGTGATGTCAAGTTATTGTTGTGTCTTATTGTTCTCCTCCGCACTCATTGTTTGGATATATATGCATGTCAATTGGGGTATTTAAGGGTCATAAACCTTCAACACACCTTAGGAAGACATGCTGCATGCACCCAAATTCCTAAACCATCTCATGCCATGTGTTGAATTTTCTACATGCACACATCAACTCATCTGCTCGATTCATGTGTTAGATCATCTCCTCACTTTCTCACTCATGTTCTGACTCATCTCTCATATCATGTGTGGAGTGCATGGTAAAACACAATGCCCAAAACCAATCTCATTAACCATAGTAGTCTTACATCATGCAGGATTTCATGCAATGCCTTTAACATAACTTGATCACTCCAAGTGCACACACTTTCCCAAGTACGACATCATGACAACACTTAGTTCTTCCATTCATGCAATAACTATCTCCTTAAAAATAAACTCATCTCATTTATTCCACGACCATGCATGATCTTTGGGTGCCTAATTCACCAATATTGCCATGTCGCCAAGGTGTGTTTGTGCACCCACAACTCATCTCATGTACACTTTGCCCATGGAAATTCCAATTTTTTTTATCGAAAATCACAACAAATGTTGTAAAAGTTGTGACATTAATATCATCACTCTCTCCATCTCAATTATGGATGATTTTCATGCACATATCACTTTGAGAGATTGACATCCTTTACTACTCAAAATAATTATCATCCACAACTATGCTCCAATCCATAACTCCCAAGATCACAAACTAAAGTTTCCCATCATGAAGTGTCACTCCTTTGAATTTTTCTTTGCTTATCATCTACCGCAATTATTCTTGGCATGTCTCTCATGTGTTGGATCACCCTTTGGCTCCCAACTTCTCAAGTAGCTAACTGATCATCACGCGAAAATACACAAGAAATTGTGTCGTTCACACAAGTGAAATGCCTCAAATCTCATATCATCCAAGCAACTCCTCAATCCTATACTCTACAAAAGGCACCCTTAAGGAACCCATGACATTAATTTCCATCCATACTACAACAACGAGTCAAAATCCTTATGGCTCAATGTGAAGGTGAGGTGCAATAGTCATGATGAGCACTACCTCCATCTCCAATCTCCATCTAGACTATTGGAAGTAATTTTCCACACTTATTTGAAAGGTACTTTAATAATGTTGGATTAGAATCGATCCTAGGCTCAAATTCTTCAACAATTCACTCCAACTCTAGATCATAAATCCAATCTCCTCCTAAGACCTTCTTGGTTGAACCAATATCCTCCTTACCTCATTTATACTAAAGTATGTATCCTTGGCCACACTCCTGGATCAAATGTGCCATCCTAATGTACTCTCTAGATTTTTTAGGTTTCAATACTTCCTCCTTCTCATGATAAAATATTGAACCCAAGCTCTTAATCATGTTTTTCAGGATAATCATAATCTTTGCATGGTGCAAATGAAGAGAATACATCTTATGTATTTGTGCATGTGCATCTCTACTCAACTATTGATCTACTTGGTCAATCATATGAATAGAATTCATCACGACAATCGAATTTGTGCTTCCTCTCATAATCCCCACTACAATCATATATATTCCTAATAAAATGAATAAGCATCCCATTTTTGGAATTGATATTTCCTTCTCTACGATTGAGAACTCTTGTCCCAACACTAACTCATAGTCATCTAGCTACATAATAGTGAATCTTTCCGATCATTGATATGAATGGGAACATCCTCAATTGTCCCAATCTCACACATCTCTCGTAAAGTGACAATTTTGAAGGATTCTTGAGCTAGCTTGAACCTCAATCCAAGCTATATAGCCACATTCTCTCTCACAAAGTTGTGCATAGCCCCATTATCAACCATTGCCACCAGCTGAATCCCATTGACATTTTTACTCATAAATTTAAGTCGGGTCCTCTCCTTATTTGTTTTGCAATAACATCCCTCATATATGTTTCTCCAAAAATGTGTATAACTCCAACCATTGGCGTATCTCCTTTCTCCGTAGCATATACCCTTTATTTTAATGCACAATTTTTCGCCAGATCCTCCTTTGATCATATCCAACATGAAAAGGACTTCTCCCTTATTATACTTATGTGCATTTCTTCATCCTCCTTAGAAGGTTTGGAATTCCCTTTGTCCTTCTTCCTTTTGTCTTTTTTTCCATGACCATCATCTTGGTCCTTACTTCTAGACTTTTGTTCCCTTCAAAAATGAAAAAGCTTAACTGTTATGGTGATAGATTTTACAAGAGTCTACACATTTTTTATCCTCAACTCAATATGTGTCATGATTGCAATCCATTGATGAAATGGTACAATTTATCTTCATCTAACATCTCCTTGATCTCCAACATAATCCCTAAAAAATTCTTGATGTATGTTTGAATTCTTCCTACATGCTTTGAAGCCATAAGCTATTTCTTGGAAATCCATGATTGGTTCCCTAGACAAAACTACACATACAAAGTAACCTTCATCTCTTCCCATGTATAAATCCTTTCCATGCTATGACTAGATTTCAAATCCTCCACTTAGATTCTCCACAACAATTTGTTTTATTTTTTAGATATATAGATGCAACATTAGCCTTAGCTTCATATGAACACCCATTCATCTAATCCAAGTATTTCTCCACATACCAATAAAAATTAAAAAGTACTTTGGCTCTCCTAGTCCCATCATATGTTTATAGGCTAACACTACAATGAAGAGCATTATGGAACAAGTGAAGGAAAACAAGATGAGAACGTTCTTAATGCAAGATTATTTCTTGTTATTTGGTTCACACATCTATGTTCCTAAGATGAATTGAATTTGAAAGGAACTCTTGAAGGAATGTCATGAATCACCTTGAGTTAGTCACTGGGGAGAGCGTAGGACATTGGTATCACTGGAGAGATCCAAATTCTAGGAGAATATGAGATAATAAATAGAGGAGAATGTCCACACTTGTATTTTTTTCCAAAATGACAAGCCAAATGCCAGATTGTAGGCAGGTTTATTACAAAATACCATGGGAAGGTGACTAGATGGATTCCATTTCACAACTTCCTTTGGTGCGAGCGTATACTGGGATTGTGGTTGTTACCAACCATTTTTCCAAGTATGTCATGATTTTCGCAGAGAAGGTGCCATGTAGGGTAGAAGAGGTGGCAGAGAAGTTCGTGCAATAGGTAGTGAAGTATTGGGGTCTTCCATTGAGTCTTGTATGGGATAGACATAGAAGGTATATAGGGAAGTTATGGAATTCATTTTTCAAGCTTGTCAAGACACAATTCTTACACAATTCCAATTCTCATCTATAGATATTTGGATAGATGGAGCATATCAACTCTCTATTGGAGAACTATTTGAGGGATTTAGTGAGATTCAATCATGGGAAATTACCAAATTTGTTGGATGCAACACAATTGAGCTAAAACTTGTGAGTGTGTTGACAAGATATAGTCCATTCAAGTTGACCATTGGAAAAATGTCTGTGATGCCACATATGATTATGCAGGGTTATTATAGGTAGAGTCCCTCGACCTTGGGATTCTTGACTAGATGGAAGGAGAGATTGGAGTTGGATTAAGTGAACTTGATAGAAGAAACATACATGATGAAGAACTGGGAATATCAAGATTGGATAGTTGTAATTTCCACCACCAACTAGGATGTATACATCACTAGTATGAAGGTTTGAAGGACGATTTAGAGTTACTAAGAGGATTGGTGACATCACCTAAATATTATATTTCCCTTTCCTTTTACGTTCCCGCTAGTAGTATTTCATATCATTCAATTGAAGCCATGTCAAGTTGACATAGATGTTCCAATTAGAGTGGATCCACCACATGCATCAACCTTGTGTTTACAAGTAAAAAAATTCCTCCTACAAGGAGGGAATTATCACCTATTCAAGGTCCTAATTAGAACCCTATTCATTTGGGATGGTGATACTCTCCAGAAAAAAGGCTTGGTGTCTTGTGCTACTCTACCCTAAATAATTGATAAAATTAAACTAAAATGGGAAAATATATGACATAACAAATAATTTACAATAATATAATACAAAATGCTATATGTGAGATGAGATTTAATTATTTAAACATCATGAGAAGAAATATAATCCAACTAAAGTAGTTAGAAATTCCAGTAGATGTTTGGGGTAGTGATTTCCTAGACTGATATGTGGGCTCAACCAACCACCTCATAGATATGGGCTCCTATTACAAGAGCTTCTCAAAGATTTAATTTTTATTTTTTATTTGCATGAAATAAGCTGACATGATTTTGTAGAAACTAAAATCTATCTCATAAATGAGAGCAACTCTTTAGGCTATCATATTGAATATCTTTTTTTGATCAAGTAAGAGTGGGACCTTCTATTGAACTAGAAAAATACATAATGTACATAGAGCAGCACCAGCTCTGTGAAAATTCATTAGGTAGTTGGGCTGGCAAAAAAATCCGAACCTAACTCCAAAAACCATGAAAAGCCCGAACAAGACTATAGTGGAACCTGCTAGTTGGACTGCCATGCATCAAATAAAAACCTGAATGCCTTTGATGACAGGGCCCACAGATCCGAAGGCCCACAAAAATGCAACAAAAGACCAACCATAATCTTCATTTAACTTGTTAACCCGAAGACTGTGCGATCCAACCTTCCAAGATCCAATGGTCATGCATTGATTTCGGGCCGACATCTAGCTTGCACTTTAACTCTTCTTACGGACCCGAAGAGAACCTTAGGCCACCTCTCTAAACTTTTTCGGGTCCGATTGAGGAATTAATAGTCGCACAATTTCTCCACCCGAAATCCATAGGATGGAGGAGAACCAAAGGGATCACGACAACTAGCCCCCTCTTTAACCTCCCTTACGGACCCGAAAAATAAATAAGCCCCCTCACTATAATATTTTGGGTCCGTTTGGAAAATTAAAGATCGAGCAGATTTCCGCCCGAAATTCATAGGATGGCAACGATCTCGGTAAATAGCCCACCCTTTAACTTCTCTTACGGACCCGAAGAATAAATAGGCCACCAATCTATATTTTTTCAGGTCCGTTTGTAGAATTAACCTACGCACATTTTCCGGCCCGAAATCCATAGGATGATGGAGATTTGGGCAATCTTTGGTCAGGTACCTGCCAACCTGCCCGTTGTTTACCTTCTGCTCCTTCCCTGTGAATGGTCCTCTTTCTTCAGTTTCCATTAGTCTTCGCTCTGCTTATTTCTCATGCTTTGAAAGTACTCCCGGTCTTTGGTAGCCTGTTTATGACAGTCTTCGTGCAATTTTCCTGGGGGAGTCGACATCCAGTTATATCTTCTATTACTTTTTGAACAGAGTACCCCTTCATTCACCAAACAATCTGCTAGCCTGTTAGTAGTTCTGCGAACATGAACAAAATTGAGGGTTCTCAGTGTTCTCAGGTGGGATTGTATACGTTGATATACCTACAATAACCGCCAGTGTTTCGAAACTCTTTCTGGTGTTGTGCCATTGCATATTTTCTTGACCGAATTGATTATCAATTTAGAGTCAACTTCGATGATGGTGTTATGTAAATTTGATTCAATCAATATTTCTAGGCATTGCTCTAGGGCCATGAGTTCTGCCATATTATTAGTGGCCTTCCCCAAATAACTATGAAAGATGACTTTTATGTATCCCTGCTCATCTCTTATGACTCTGCCATAACCAGCCACCCCAGGGTTTCCTTTAGAGGCTCCATCTATATTGAATTTCAAAAATCCATGAGGAGGAGGTTGCTAGAAGTCCTTATCTGCTGTTATATGACTAACAATCTTGCTTATGCCCTGGGTGAAAGGCACCTGAAGACCCAGATGCAAAAGTATTTGTACATCCTGGTCTTGAGGTGGGTTCTCGGGGGGTTTCTTTATAAGGGTGCCTACAGTCTCTTTGAGCTGTCTAATGATCTGAGCTATGATGCTCTGGGATGAGGCCATTATGTTCTTGAAAATCCTATTGTTGCGTTCTTTCCAGACATCCCAGATTAGAAAGCCTGGAACCAGAGTCCAAGCTTTGTTGGTTATTTCATATTCAGAGAAGTTTCTCCTCCAATTCTTCAAAGTGCCAGTGATGCTGAAAATGTCCCTATCCGTTTGTCTGAAGATTGAAGCCACCCAATTCCACAAGGTGGAGGTGAAAGGGCAGAGATTGAGTAGGTGTTCCATTGTTTCTTCTTGTAATTCACATAACTGGCATCTAGATGGACCTGCTACACCTCTTCTCCGAAGGTTATCCCAAGTCAGAATTTTCTTATGTTGCACCAACCACATGAACATTTTGATTTTCATCCAGTGCAGGTTCTGCCATAGGTCCTTCCATACCTTATCAGGGTTTGGAAAGTCAAGCCCTAGGGTCATTCTCTTGGCTTCTTTAAGGTTGAAGTTGCCTTCGTTGTTTCTTCCCCATCTCAATTGGTCTGATGATGTTGATGTCAAAATATTTCTCTGTTCCAAGATCACTGCAAGAGCTTCTGCCTGGGCCTTCAGAGGGGTCTCTTCACTATAAACCAGGTCCTTCCATGTTCTCCATTTGCCCTTGTTCCTGGCCTGATCCCAGAAGTCACTTACCCTGAGTAGACCTTTATTGTCAGTGTCATTCTTGAGATTGGCTAGTTCTTCTCTTAACAGAATAGGTTCCTGTTGCCAGTTGTCCTCCCAAAACCAAGCTAGGTTTCCATCTTTGATCTCCCAGAAACTGTGTTTCTGAACAATGGCTCTATTCTCCCATGCTTTGTTCCAAATGTGGGAGCCTTTGATGAGCCCAGACATTCGAATGAGATCCCTTTCTTGCCAAATATTTGCATACTTTTGTTTCCAGATCTTGGCCCACGGGGATACCAATTCCTTTAGCCATCTCCACCACAGTTTTTCCCCCAAAACTCTGCTTAGGGTTTCAGGGTCATGAAGTCCCAAACCTCCATGTGTCTTAGGTTTACAGATCTTATCCCATGCTACCAAAGCCCATTTATTTTTCTCTTCCCCTTTGCCCCAAAGAAAGTCTCTTTGGATATTTCTGATATGTTACACAACTCCTTTAGGAGTAGGAAGGGCTGAAAACATGAAGATGGGAATAGTTTGTAGGACAGCTTTTGTTAGCACTAGCCAACCTACTAAATTCAAAGACCTGCTTGTCCATTTCCGGACTTTGTCCTGGAGTTTATTAGTGACTAGCTCCCAAACAGCCTTGCTCAGAGGTTTGTCCGTTAGGGGAATTCCCAAATATTTGGAGGGTAGTTGTTCTCTTTGAAATCCGAGAATTCTGGTGAGGTTTCTCTGAATAGTAATGTCAGTATTAAAAAATAAGATCTTTGATTTGGTAAGACTTACCTCTATCCCAACAGCCATAGAAAATTCGTTTAGGATTTGCTTGAAAGTTTTAGCTTCCTTGACCATGGGTGTACCCTGCAACATAGTGTCATCCACAAATTGTTGGTGAGTCAAGGCATCCCCATTCGTGGTGAGTTTGAGACCCTGGATTTTTCCTTCTACTTTGGCTGATTTGATCGCATTGCCTAAACCTTCCATCATGAGAATAAAGAGGAAGGGGGAGAGCGGATCACCTTGTCTGAGGCCTCTCGAAGGCCTAAAAGTTCTGGATGGTGAGCCATTAAGCAGGATTGAAAAACTAGTTGTGGTAACAAGGGCCATTACCCATCTTATCCAGTTGTGGTCAAAGCCATACGCTTTTAGTACTTCCCTGATATAAGCCCAGCTTAGCTTATCATAAGCTTTTGCTAGGTCAAGTTGTATGATCATACCTGCTTGCTTATTGCTCTTGAGAGAATGTACCACCTCATGAGCTTGAATGATATTATTTAGAATTTGCCTTCCTTCCACATATCCAGTTTGTTCCTCAGACACAAGAGTTGGTAGAAGGGGCTTGAGCCTGTTTGCAATTACTTTGGATATAATTTTGTACACCACATTTCATAAAGCTATGGGTCTAAATCTATTAGGTGTCATAGCTTTTTCCTACTTTGGAATCAAAGTTATGAAAGAGGCATTGAGCGCCCTCAAAACAGTTTTGTTTCTCCTCGAGTCCTCCACTACATCAAGGATATCATGTTTGACTATTTCCCAACATGCTTTAAAGAAGTCTACATTGAACCCATCCGGGCCTGGAGCTTTCCCATTTTGCATCTCTTTGATGACTTTGCTGACCTCCTCTTCAGTTACTGGCCTATTAGGATTGTAATTGTCTTCTCAAGTTACAAGCTTAGGAATGCGCTTTTTGAAGTTATTGATAAATTGTGATCTGTCTATGAGAGGCTCCTCTACTATGCTTTGGAAATGTTGTACCAGAGCAGATTCTATTTCTTTGTGGGTTCTGAGTTGTTTTCCTTGAGTATCTCTGAGTTTTGAAATCTTGTTATGAGACTTGTGATCCATGGTTGACTTGTGAAAAAACTTTGTGTTTCTTTATTTCACTCTCGATTTCTGTCTCCAGAAGATCTCCTCTTGGTTGCATTTGTCATCCCATTCCTGTTGGAGAGAGTCAGGTTGTATTTTCCTTTCCTCGATAAAACCATTTGAGATGAGGCCCTGGTTGATTCCATGTAGTTTCTGTTCAACTTCTTTTTTGGCTTTGAAGATATTGCCAAACTCATTTTTGTTCCAATATTTTAGCCTGAGTTTGATGTGTTTCAATCTTTGATGCAAAAGGAACATATTAGTTCCCTGAACGGGCATATCTTCTGCCCACCATTTTTCAATATTGCTGATGAAGTCAAGGTGGGTGAGCCAAATATTCTCAAACCTAAAAGGTCTGTTTCTTGGAGTGCCTATAAAAGAAGCTTCAAGTTGGATGGGCCAGTGATTCGAGCCTCCAAAAGGGAGGATTAAAGCAAACAAATCAAGGCCTGTGAGAATGAGGTCCTCAGAGATTATGAATCTATCAAGCTTAGAGGCAACTTGAGAAGCCCCTCCCCATTTATTATTCCAGGTAAAGGTACCATTTTTTGTCTCTGTATCCACTAGCCTCATGTCGTTTAGGAAGTTCTGAAAGGCTATGGAGTCTCTACCTAGTGTTCTGGTCCCACCTTTTTTTTCTGTAAGAGATCTGATCATATTAAAGTCCCCTCCTAGAATCCAGGGCATATCAGGATATCTTTCTCTTAGCTCCTCCAGTGAGATGAGAAGCCTGAGCTTGTCTTCAAGTTTTTGAGGACCATAGACATTTGTGAACAAATATACTTCCTTGTCACCCAAAGGTTGGATTACCATCGATAGGTAGTTCCTGGATGCTTCAACATCTAGGATTCCAAGTTTCTGGGGGTTCCAAAGTGTAAGAATTCCTCCTGTTGTGTTGTCTGCTTTAACTTCTAGATATTCATACTTGATGAGCCATTTGCTGTGTATTTCTCTTATTTTATCTATTGAACATTTTTTTTCCTGGATAAACATCATATCTAGTTTTTCTTCTTTTATTCTATTGCTAATATTTCTTTGTTTCCTTTTACTTCCTAGTCCCCTAATATTCCAGGTTGTAAGCTTCATTAAGAAAGGTTTGTAAAAGAGTAATTGGTAAGATCTTTCATCTTACCTGAGTTGATCATGAGTTTCCCACACTCTATCAGCAGCTCATTCTATCTTTTTCTTCCTCTTTTCCTACCTGGATTCTTGGGAGCATGTCCTGATGTTGCCTCCATCGTTTTAACCCCTCTGTTTTCCTAGCTATCATGGTTTCTTTTGACTCCAGAGCCCTTTGCTTGAGATCTCCAAAGGAAGAGCTATTGTACTCTGTCATACTCCTCTTGTGGTAGGGAATCAACCCCTTTGGTGGTTCCCTACTCCAGGAACTTTTCTAGATCAAGATTCTCCCTTTCAAGAATTTCCTGCAGCTCATGGTCCTCCGTTCCAACCTCGCTTGGGGTCATCTCATGGTCCCTGTCAAGTTCCATAGTGCTAGGCAGATCCTCCTTTAGTTTATTGTTTTCAAGTGTATCCTCCATGCTATCATATTTTCCCTTTTCTACAGGACTATCCTCCATTACCTGGTTCATCCCATTGTTCCCATCTTCTTCTTCTAATATCTTGAAGCTACTTAGGGTCATCTCATGGTCCCTGTCAAGTTCCATAGTGCTAGGCAGATCCTCCTTTATTTTACTGTTTTCAAGTGTATCCTCCATGCTATCATATTTTCCCTTTTCTACAAGATTATCCTCCATTACTTGGTTCGTCCCATTGCTCCCATCTTCTTCTTCTAATATCTTGAAGATGCTTGGGGTCATCTCATGGTCCCTGTCAAGTTCCATAGTGCTAGGAAGATCCTCCTTTAATTTATTGTTTTCAAGTGTATCCTCCATGCTATCATATTTTCCCTTTTCTACAGGACTATCCTCCATTACCTAGTTCGTCCAATTGTTCCCATATTCTCCTTCTAATAACTTGAAGAGTTATTGTACTATGTCATACTCCTCTTGTGGTAGGGAATCAACCCCTTTGGTGGTTCCCTACTCCAGGAACTTTTCTAGGTCAAGTTTCTCCCTTTCAAGAATTTCCTGCAGCTCATGGTCCTCCATTCCAACCTTGCTTGGGGTCATCTCATGGTCCCTGTCAAGTTCCATAGTGCTAGGAAGATCCTCCTTTATTTTACTGTTTTCAAGTGTATCCTCCATGCTATCATATTTTCCCTTTTCTACAGGACTATCCTCCATTACCTGGTTCGTTCCATTGTTCCCATCTTCTTCTTCTAATATCAAGATTCTCCCTTTCAAGAATTTCCTGCAGCTCATGGTACTCTGTTCCAACCTTGCTTGGGGTCATCTCATGGTCCCGGTCAAGTTCCATAGTGCTAGGCAGATCCTCCTTTATTTTATTGTTTTCAAGTGTATCCTCCATGCTATCATATTTTCCCTTTTCTACAGGAAATCCTCCATTACCTAGTTCGTCCCATTGTTCCCATCTTCTTCTTCTAATATCTTGGTTGCTTCTACTCGTTGATTTTCTTCTGGTTCTTTTTCCCTCCTTTCCCTCTGCCTCCCACCTTGATAAAGCCTTCAGTATCTTTTCCTGTGTTGGTTTTAATAATGTTCTCCATTTTGTTTAATGGGCAGTCTCTGAAGAGATGCCCGTGTTCATGACATTTGCAGCTTCTGAATGGGCATGTTCATAGTCCACTGCCTGCACCCATTCTTCATCATAAACTTCTAGAATGATTTCATCCGGAAGTTCTCCAGATAGGTCCATTTCTATGCATATTCGGGCAAAGGAGGTGTATTTCCCTCGCAGAGTCGCATCTGATATTTTTAAAAAATGACTTAGTTTATTACCTATGGCTTTTAAGGATTCTGATAGCCAATAATCTAAAGGTAGGGAGTACAGTCTTATCCATACTGGCACTGATGTGAATGTCTCTCGTTCTGGGACAAAATTCATCAGCCATGGTCGCATATAGAGGCATGCAGCAACATACTGTGAAGAAACCCTTGGACCTAAGGTGAAGATTTATTTCTCCCTTAGGTTTCCTGTGGTTCATTATCCAAGCATACAAAGCCTTCTTTGTTGGCCATATCTCCATAAATTTGCATATTACTGTGTAAGCCGCCATGTGATCTCTGTGCACTTGAAGCGCTGGATCACTTAAAACAACCCGAGGTGTGATGGTTGACCTAGGTTTGCAGATTCCTGTCATTTTCTTGTGCTCAGCTCTCTGACTGCCTCCTCCCGTTCTCTTTTCTCTTTTGACTTCCTCATGATTCTCTTCATGTTCCTGTGATCTGATGTTTCCCTATTTCTCGATGTTGATACTCCCCGTTTCTGCCTCCATTGGTTTCTTGAAGCGGTTCGAAACTACATGACTGTAGGAGGGAGTGGAACTCCCCCCTCCTCGCCCCTCCATGGTAACTAGCACTGAAACCTTGTTGCAAACCCTATTTTAGTGTGCTTCCCCTACCCCCCGAGGTAAAAACCAGTAGGTGACGGAACTTTCATTTTTCAAAATCAGCTATCATATTGAATATCAAAAAAGAAGAATTAATCCATTTAAAGATAGAATAAATCTTAACTCTTCAAATAATTCAATAAAACAACACGCTTTATCGTTTCGAAATAAAGGAAAGAAAACATATTCAAATATTTAGCTTTGGGAAATGATAAATGAATAAAAACTATGATTCAAAACATCGACAATGCATTATACAAATTTCAAAGGCATACCCTCAACCGTATTCAAAATTGGGCAAAAAACTCTAATTCAAAATCAACTTCATTGAAGTACAAAAGATTTCCAACCCTTTCTCCAACAAAAAGGGTTGCATAAATAATAAAATTTCAAAATGAGATAATATTTGTTTTCTAATAATACAAAATCCATGGAATTTTTTACACATAAAGAGGAAGAAATAAAACATCGTTCATTTGAAATAATTAGTTAATTTGCTTCGTGGGCCACTAATTTTCCTCCATAGGTTGCGTTAATGGATTTGAGTCATATGTTACTTAAACAAGAACAAGTTATTTCTCTTTACCCTTTAAAATGTACTTGGATCATTGAGTGTATCTCTTAGATACTTGTGGTAAATGAAAAGGTTCAAATCTTCTTAGATATACATGGAATTGAGAAATAGCCTTTCAATGTACCTATTTTTTCAGTTGTACTTGGATGAAAACTTGGAAATCAATTTCATCTGCTTAAAGGGAAATTGAAAGAACTTTTTAATAACATTAGAACCCTAGGTGTCCATTTCTTTAATTATGTCATTGTTGGTCTTCATGTTTTCCTCAATAAAGTGCCTGCATATTGTTAAAGGCGATGTCTCCCTAATTACTTGTGGATGAGGCATGTCAAACTCTTTTATGATGTCTAATGCATTATCCCACATAGAATCGCACCAATTTGAAGCCTCTTTAATCTGGTCCTTAACAATATTAAAATGAGATTTCCTTTCTCCTAAAGAAACCTGCATTAACTTCTTATCTCTCTTAAGAATTTCTCTAAGGCTTCATAAATTTCTTCTTTTTCCCACATTACAGTCTTGTCAAACCAATTTCTTAACACACTTTCATCTTTTAATATTACTTCAACTTGATCAGTGAAAGAAATTAAATCATGGTAAAAGTTATAAATATTACTCAGTTATTTGAAGAATTTTACTTCAACTTGTTCAATTTTTTCATTCACAACCATAGCTTGATATCTGAAAACCTTGATATCTACAGATGTTTTCTTAAGTTGAATTACTTGTTCCTCGAGAGAAGTGATTTGTGTCTCAAATGCTATAGACATTGTTTGAAGCTTCCTATCTGACTCTTCTTTTAAAATCTCAATTTATTTTTCTTGAGTTTATTTTAAAATTTCAATGTGTTGAGTATGTTGACTTTTCATTTCAACCATTATTTTATTTTTATTGTTCCTCTATTTCAGCTTTCACCATCTTATGTATTTCCTTGATTTCATTCATGGTCAAGGAAAATCCTTCCCTCAATATAGTGGCATCAAAATACCACTCTTTTTCACTAAATATTCTACTATTTTCCAATTCAGCTTCTAAATCTTTTATTATATTTTGGCTTTTATCAAGTTCTTCAAATAATGGGGTGGAAAGAGAGGGAAGGGTGATCATCTGCCTCGATGAACATGCTGAAGAGTAGTATGCATAGGGACTTGGGATCGCAACAAATAATCAAGCTTCATATTGGGATCTATGGCAAGGCTTGGAACTAGCAAGGAATAAAAATATAAAGTGTCTCACAGTGTTTGGAGACTCTATGTTTAAGATGCCTTCCAATATTAATGTCTATTTTCATGACTCTATTCAATATCATATCTGCTTCCTTCTCAAGTAGTTTAATTAAATTGATTTTTTCCATATTCTTCGAAGAAACAACACCCAGGTTGATTATTGGCTAACAAAGGTGTTCTATTAGGCCAAGGATTTTTAGAAAAAGGGGTTGGTATCATTTGATATTCTCCAGTACCATGAATAAAAACTTTTATCAACATTGGTGTAGGTGCATAATTCAAAATTTTAAATTCACACTGTAGAGGATATATTGGTTACATATCTTCATCATCATGCACATGAAGCTCAATAAAGAATTTAATTTCTCTGTGCTAGTCAGACTCTCAAAGGATGTGTTTTTAATTAAGTTATTCTACAATATTGATGCCATAGACATGACATTTGTTTCAAACTCCATCTGGATATTTACCATGATAGAGTGTTGGCTTTCTTTGGGTTGACCCAGCTTCAATCTATATTGTGCACCAACAAAACCCTCAATCACTGGCCCTTTTGGCAATGATTTGCAAGCAGATCGCAGTCTCACCCGAAGTGACTATGGGAGGATGCAGAACCAGGTTTCTGCAGCCTTGAAGGATTAGGAGATGTGGTATTATTATGTTAAATTACTCTTAGTAGTTATAAATCACTTCTCCGCATTAGATTAATCACTTAAACATGTCATATACAACCATAAACCATCACTGTGCTAAAATAAAATGCATCTATAATAAATGCTACTCTACAACTGATAATAAGAAAATATACACATCAAAACACCAATTTACCATGGTTCACCCCAATGTGGGGCTACTTCCACAAGAACTATTTCTTATATAATGAAACTTTGTACAACAAACAATTCTTAGCCTACACACTAAGTTGAAGGTTGTCTACGCACTAAGCTACATAGCCTTGCCTTCTCTACCAAATTATAGATCACAATAATACAACCATAACACTGATCTAGATCAATTAAATTTGTTTGATGATTCTCTTCTTATTATTTTACCCTATATATACTATTAGATCGAAGGGTTACATTATCAAAATACCATGGATTCCCCAAAACAAGAAACTATGGCCCAAGAAGCCCATTGATCCTTTACAAAATCACATTCTTTTATAAAAAGGAGGGGTTTCGACACACCCCAAAGCCCTTACACCATGTGGTATATTTAATTCTTAAAACTATGCTCCGCTACGTGATCCACTTCGCACTCCACTACACGATCCGTTGTGAGCTCCACCCCGCAAAACACGAAGTTTTTTCCAAAATCTAGGCCAATTTGGGTTGCGCCCAATAGGCCCCTAATACTCACATGTGACGCATCTAGAGTCACTCAGCTGATTTTCCTCTGATCTTTGTTGCAGTGCTGTTGTAGGCATTGTTGAACTATTGCAGAATGTATGTGATCTGCTTCTCTTCGTTGTGTACTTCCTCCAGTAATGCTTCTGTCGCAGGTTCTGTAGCCTTTTGCATTATTGTTGTCTCTCTTTATCGAAGCTCTTGAATCTTCTCATCTATTGCTTGGGACAATTGGAGATCCCCATCCTACCATGGTTGAGTTCTCTTTATAAAAACTTGCTCCTCATTCCTCAACTCCTTTATCTTCTTCTAGAGGGAATTTCCCTCATTGATCTTGGCGAGATTCTGCGAGATTGGTAAGGTATTCGTAGTTTCTCTATTGGAATGTCTTCTTGAAGTTTCTGTACATTTGTATATTCCTACAGCGAAGTCCAAATCTGTAAGCTCTCATCCAAAAGCTTCCCACAATCTTCTATTGGTGCGGAGATGCCAACCATTGAAACCTTCAGGTCGGTCTCCCTCTGCTCTCACACTTCCTTTGGTGTGTTTAGCTATAACTTCATCTATAGCTCACTAATCTGCATTTCATATTTAAATTTCACTTTTGTAATCTTATCCTTATATACTTTTACTGCAAGGTCGAGCTTCACGACCTTTTCCTCCACAAGTTACTCTTCTCGAACCTCAATGTCAAAAATATCACGACATTTTGCTTCAACCACCTCCTTCATCTTTTTCTACTATTGTACTACCTAGTCCCTCTCCTAGATTGCTTGGTTGAGCTTCCACTGCAGTAAATATCGCTCTCTTTCTACCTAAATGTTTAACTTTGACATGAGTTATTCATGTTGCTTCAACTCATGTATGATCTCTTAATGCAGCTTGTGTAACCTCTGAAGTGGCACTGCTGCGATGTTCATATTCACACATCTCCACTCTTTAGCCTATTTTTGTACCTCGACGGAGTCAAACTGCAGGGCTCCAATAGGTATCAGTGCTATCTGCACTGCAAGTGTATGCTTTATTGATATTTCCTTTGCAAGCTTTTCCTCTGCCTGCACTCGCTGTCTGACTATCTATGCCAAAATCTTTAATTCTGGAATGCGCTCTTTGACACCTGTTAGAAGTGCGTCGTAGAGATCCTCTAACTTGTTCCATGATTATGTCATCGCTTCCTAAATTTTATCCCTAATATGATCCAAGTCCCCATCTGTGAGGACCACTAGTGTTATGTCCTTTGTCTTGTCTGCCTTCTGCTTCTTTTTTCCTCTTATGGAAACTTCGGTACCTACCTTCCTCTTATCCACGACAGCTTGTTCTGTCTTTGTCTTTTCAAACTCTTTGTTCTGCTCATCACCTTGAGGAGGGTCCTGGTGCTCATCCTTATCCTTCCCACTAAATTCCCCGTACTGTACTATGTCCTCCTCTACTGGACTATCCTCTACCTGTGTCTCCAGTTCAGTCATCCACTCTACGGGCCACTGTTGTATATCTGCTAGGAGATCATCTTTTGTCACTAAATATTGCAAGGGATTCCATTTCTTCCTTGTGTCCCTATGAACCTGTATATCAATTCTGTGGAGGTCAGCCTTAAGCTTTGCGACATTGCTATATTGCTGGTATAGGCTCGGTGAAAGGTGAGGGTGTTGGTTCACCAACATGTGTAAGTCCATATGGTATAGTACAAAAAACATTTTGTTATCCTGTGCTCGTGTCGGTTTAGTGGTATACCACAGCGAGGCATACTGCGCAGCTTCGCAAACATCCGAGGGTACCAGAGGGAACTGTGAATCTTTCAGCTCTCTCCATGCAAGCATAATAATTATCCAAATTAACCATGCGTAATGAAATGCAGTACCTTTCTCCTGAGCATCATAGAATTCATCCATAAAATCTTGGCATAGGTATGCGGCCCAATTTTACCGAACCCCATTAGTGCACTACGCATATAATGAAACCACCGATGCAGGGACTTCATTAGCTTGACACTTCCTCATGATTTTTCTAGCCAATATGTTTGTTGCTAAGAAAAACACCTGGTCACTTATCAAGTTGATAACATAACCTCACTTCCCCTTTGTCAGTATGAACTTGTTCTTCATGTTTTCAGCTATTGCTCTGTCCTGATATTTCCCAACAAATTCTTTTGTAGGGTTCCGCCCTTGATACGGTAGTATTGTGATTCTCCATATTAGGATAACTTCGATAGGGATACTCTTCCCGATCCATAGGCATCCATCGTGCACCAGCACGAGTAGTTGTATCACGCAGGTAGTGCTCCCTGGACTTTTGCCGAAGTGCGACACATTTAACATGTTCATCAACCCCGACTGCGCCAATCCAACATCCCACTATTGTGGTTCTAACCTTGTCACACCACTCTCAGGGTAGTGTACTTGTTTCAAGTATTTGTATGGTGTGAATTGCATATATTTATTCCTATCATTCAAATCATAGTCCATGAAATTCAGTTGCGGAATCTTCCCAAAGATTTCTCCAGTAAATCGTATTAACTCTGAAAATAAAGGTGTGAAGGTGCCATAATTCACATCCTTCGACTCTTTCATTGGTTTTGCATTTGATTTTCTTGGTGGAATATATGGTGGTAGAGGCTATGGAAACGTCTCACCATCCGTTTCCATTTGCACTTGCTCTGCTTCTTCCTCACTATCTCTCACCTGTTCGAGCTCTTCGATACGTCTCTTATCCTATTTCTTCTTTGTTCTCTACTCTTTGATCATTTTCTTTCGCGGGGATCTCCTATGTGTGCGTGATGATGCTGTTGCAGGTGATGCTGGTGTGGGCATATTAGCTACTGCTTCAGATGTTGCTTCCATGACTTTGGCTAATCCCTTCTCATTAAATATACGAATAAATTCATCTGTCAACAAGGATATTCATGCAAAAAATTTTGCAACTTCTTCGGAATGGAAATATTCAGATTCTCAATTAAACAAAGTGCCAAATTTGATTGGGACATGACTTTTTATAACAAATATGAATTTCTAATCCCATTATTAGCTCAGATTTTGTTCATTAATTGCATATATATCCCTAGATCTGGTCAATATGTCCTCATAAATGCATCTTTCCGCGTATTTTAACGTTAACTTTCCCTTTTAATGGTCATATCTTTCCAGTGAACTTTGACACATCCCCAATTACAGCAAGAAACCATTCTTATGTCAAGACTCTACGAACTTCAACATAATCTAGGCTGTAGCAATGTAACTTCCTACGTCGAAGCTCTCTCTGCAATGTAGTTTATAGTCCAATGCTCACTTTCAACTGCAGGTGGCACTAAGACCTCCTTCTTTCTTCAGAGCGAAGATGTAGGGGTAGGGTTTCCCCTGTACATCTTTAACCTGCTACCATTTACTCTTCATTGAACCAATTCTCCATTTAAACTTGTTAATTGAATTGTGCCCCCCATTAGTAATATGCTTGGTAATGTATGGGCCTAACCAATGCATATTGAATTTTCCTGGAAATTTTACAAACTTACTATCGCACAGGAGAACAAGGTCTCCTACCTGGAACTTCTTTTGCTTAATATGTCTGTCATGCCAGGACTTTTCTCTTGCTTTCTTTACTTTTTGATGGAATCCTTCTATAAATTTGTCTTCCTCCAAAGCAAGCAACTGCGTCATTCTTTCCTCCATTATATCAAGATCTGCCATATCTGTAAAAGTTAAAATTCTCAATCTAGGCATGATGTACTCAATGGGAATCACAACTTCTTGCCCATAAACTAACCTGAAGGGCGTCTACACTGTCAACTTTTTACATGTGGTCCTATAAGCCCATAACACTGCTGGAATTCTAAGTTCCCAGACATCTCTATTCACATTACATACCTTTGTAATTGCATTCTCCAAATTCTTATAAAATTCTTCTATTGTTCCATTGGCTTGAGGATGATAAGGGGTAATATTCAAATGATAAATTTGGAACTCCTCAGTCAATGCTTTAATAGTCGTATTTAGGAAGTGTGAACCTTGGTCACTCATCAAAATATTTGGACATCCAAATCTAGACAATATGTACTCAAAAATAAACTTCACAATAGTATTTGCGCTATAGTCCCTTACTAGTTGTGCTTTGACCCATCTTGTCAAGTAATCAATTGTTGTAATTATGTACCTCGCACCAGTCCTCTTTCCAGGTGGGTTGATGGGTCCAAAAAAATCAATGGCCCACTTATCAAAGGCCTGCAATGTAACTTGTGGTACCAATGGCATCTCATCTCTTCTTGAAGGCTTCCCTATTCTTTGACACACATCACATGCTCGACAATATTCCTTCACATCTTTATGTAGTGTAGGCCACCACAATCCTGCTCTCAAAATCTTTTGCGCAATATCTTTTCCTGCATAGTGTCCACCAGTTGCGCCCCCATGAGCCTCTGCTAGAATCATTTGTCTTTCATGTTCAGGAACATATCTGCGCAATATCTCATCTGGTCCCATCTTATATAATTGTCTTGTTATTAATGAAAATTCATCTGCTTTAACCACTAATTATTTCCTCTGTTGCATAGTATACTATGAAGGAGCCATTCCTGTGGTCAAAAATTGAATGATATCTTCAAAATGGCCATCTACAACTTTGATTGCAAATAATTGCACATTAGGGAGATTATCCTCTATGCTAGTTGGTTCTTACCCTGTTTTTAGTCTTGAAAGATGGTCAGGTCATGCATTTAGTCTCCCTGGTTTAACAATGATCTCAAAGTCATATTCCTAGAATAATAGTAACCATATGAAAATATTTCCTCCTAATACAGGCTTATTAACCAAATACTTCAGTGTAGAATGATCTGTAAACATTTTAAAGTGTGACCCCAGCAAAAAGTGTCTGAACTTCTGCAAAGCAAATGCCATGGCCAGTCCTTCTCTTTCTATAGTGGTGTAATTATTTTCTACTTTACATAACTTTCTACTTGCAAAGCTATAGGATGATCAATCTCTCCTGCACCAGGTTGTGCCAGTACCACTCCCAAAGCTATACAAGAGGCATCCACATGGACATGGAATTCCTTAACCCAATCAAGGAACACTAGTATAGGTGGAATGTAGTGCGAAGCTATCTTACTATCTTACGTGGAGGAAAGTTCACAATGATAACAATCTTAGCAGGGTCCATCATTAGTCCTTTCTTACAGACAATATGTCCCAACAAATGACGAAAGGTACACAAAATATGCACTTCTTTAGGTTCAAAGAGATCTGATATTGTCTACGTGTGTCAAGCATAAGTCTTAAACTTCCAAAATGTTTTCTCAACAATCCAAATATTGTCCAATCATCAAAATATACCTCTAAAATCTTGTGGATGTATTCCTTAAAAGTTGCAACCACTACCCTATAAAATATAGCAGGGGCATTTTTTAATCCAAAAGGCATTATTGTGTATAGATATGAGCCTCATGTTGTAGAAATGTGGTCTTGTGCCGATATTCAAGTGCAATCATAATCTAATGATAACATGAGAATCCATCTATAAATGAGTAAGCTTCATGACCTCCTACATTGTCTATCACTTCATCTGTGAAAGGGGTAGGGAAGGGATCATGTAAACATGCATCATTCAACTTTCTCAGATCAACATAGATCCTAATTTCTCCTTGAGTCTTCTTCTCTTGCACCACAATAGGACTCACCCATTCTGATTCTTCTACTAGTTCAATAACTCCTACTATCATCTTATCAAGCTCTACTTTCACTTTCTTCTTATACTTCGGGTTCAGCCTATAAGGTCTTTGTTTGACTAGCTTCACATCAGGCTTAAAGGGAATCTTCATGACTCCTAGATATCCTATTATACCCTTCATTTCTGAAAACTTGGTGGGAAATAGTTCTTGATATTCACGAAGTAACTTTGTAACTTTACTGAATCTCTCTTCATCATAGTAGTCTCCTATTGTTACAAACTTGTGTTCCTTTTCTAATCCTACGTTCACCTTCTTGTCCTTCATTGGCTTCATTATGTCTGGTATCTCTAGCTTAGGTCCAGTAACTTTGTGGCATCCTTCTGACTCTGCTATGTCGATGTTGCGAGGATCTTCTTCTTCATCTGCAGTAAGATTATAGCATTCCAATGCATTTTCTATATGTGCAACCCAATCAGGCTGCTTCCATGTCAGTGGGGTTACATTCTCAAATATCCTCTTCTTGACTGTATGAAGGGCCAAATCTATGTATGTACAATCATACTCAAAGCTGAATGTTAATATGAAGCCATCAACTATGTCTTCCCAGTTCACGGTACCATGTCAAAGCTCTGTTTCTAGGTACCAGTTCTTAGGGATTGTCTCTAATATATGAATGAATCCATGTACCCATTCTTGTTGTGGAATCTCCTTCCATGTTGTAGTGCATAGTTGGATATGATTCCTAGGATTAGTTTCATCATCATATTTTATCTCCATCTCTGTATCTATGATTAGTTTCATCATCATATTTTATCTCCATATCTGTATCTATCTCTCCAAACCTTATTCCCATCAATCTTCGACATTCCTGCCAACCTCCTATATTCCTCTTGTGTGCATTCCACCATCTAGCAGGGGTAGATTTCAGGGCTATATCTAAGGCTGGCAACCTTTTATTTTCTAGAACTTGTTCTTCATAATCATTAAGAAAAGTATTTACATCATCTAAGCCATCATAAGAAGGCATATTACATACCTCAGATATCATACAACGAACTGCTTTGGTAATGCTTGCATAATGCCTTGTGGATGCTTCATGCAGCCTATTTTTTCAATTTTCCAACTCTTCTTTTGAGTTTTAGGTACAAGAACTATCACACTTCCAACTAAACTTGCCTTCTGTAGTAGGCTTAACACAACCTTGTTCATTCGTTGTCATCTGATAGATATTGTCTATGTCAGCTGCACAATATTATTCTTTGAGTGGTTATGTATATCTTACTCCTTCTGATGAATCCAAGGGAACAATTACTCTCATATTGTTTCCTTCAAATATCATATGTCTCTTCTTCATATTAATTATGGCCATATTGTCAAATCCCCAGTCAATTCTAAGAAATGCAGGATAAGGGTTACTGTCATCGACGATCTTTATTACTTCAAAATCAGCCATAGTGTGAACTCCCTCAATAGCCACTGTGACCCCTGGTAGTCTTCCCTGAGGGAAGATATTTTGTTGATTTTCCATCCTTAATTGAATAGGTGACTACTGTATCTTCGGCTTACCCATTAATTCCCATGTCTACTTTGTCATGACATTAGCATCAGATCCCAGATCCAGAATAATTTGATCCATCTCATATTCTCCTATTTGCGCACTAAGCCTCATCTCTCTTCTAGTTCTCTTCTATCGATGAAAATTATTGAATATGTGTATCTCACTTCGTGGTGTTTCTTTGGATGCACAGGAATCTATCAACTCCTGAAGCCCTTCTACAAATTTTTGATCGCTTAAAAATTTCATACAAGTCTGCAAAAAATACTTTAAAATACTTACTTGATTTTCTGAATCCTGGTCTTGTGTCGAAGCTCGATCCTGTGTTGGAGCTTAGTTCTGTGTTGAAGCTGATGAAACATTACAGTTACTTTTCTAATTAGACTTTGACTGTGCACTAGAGTTCGAAGCTCCATCATCCATAAAACTTCGCTTTGCTTCCATAAATACTTCTTTTTCTTTCTGAATATCAAAAACATGAATTTTCTCAGTAGTCTTTCTGACCCATGCACTTTCAGATTCTTTCTTTTCATCCACTTTATCACTACCAGTCACAACTCCACTTATAGTGACAATAATAATTCAAGGTTTGTCCGTCCTCCTTCAGAAATCATCATTTGAATATTCCATGTCAGCTGATGATTGATTTTTTATTGCATATGCGCCATAAGTACAAGTCATTTTTCAATTACATGGTCAAAGGATTTGCAGTGCTTACATGTCGTTGTGAGATTCAAGCAGTCTCTTGCAAAATGACCTGGTTGGCCAGAGTTATAGCAAATGATCTGTCCACATCCTCGACCAACTCCACCACCTCGACCTCTTCCTTAGTAACCTCCTCAACCACCACGATGTCTATTGTCCTCATGTTCATGCTCTTCTTCTTGCATTCTATAAGTGTCAACACGCACTCCATCATTAGTTTGTAATCCTGAAAATTATTCTCATCATGTCCTATTGATTTATAGAATTTGAAATATATATTCCTCGGAGTTTTTACATATTTCTGGAACAAGTAACAGTCTTCTGAATGATTTTTTTCTCTAGTCTTACATATTTCGTACCATAGGATGGATCCTGCATTCAAGGGATTCTATGCCCCACTAGCCATGTAATTCTTGAAGATAGGGCACTGTTCTTTAGAATGGCCCTCCGATTTGCACTTCGTATACCATACTTCTTCTCTAGCTTCTTTTCTTTTCTTGAATTTTTTTTATAAGTAGGGTTAGGTTCCCCAACTGACTCTGAATATGTTGCATGCCTGCATTAGTATCTCCTATAGGCAAATCTGCCAATTTCATCACAATTTGTAGAGCTTTGACTTGAATTTCTCTTTTTTGTTGTGTCAATGGAAATCTAATATGTGGTAGCAGCGCAGCTATAAACCATTATTGATGTTGTTGCGGAGCTATGTCGAAGCTTACTTGATCCAATAACACCTTAAATCTCTGATCAAACTCCCAAATAGACTTAGTAGGTTTATGTTTTATCTCTTTCAACTCGATGATACACTCCGAATGAGACGTTGGTTTCTTAAACTCTCTTATCATCGTTGTTTTAATATCTGCAAATGTTTTGTTCTTATTATTTGAATACTTCATATACCATGTCAATGCTCTATCTCGGAACATCGTAACAAGTTGCGCTTTCTTTACATTCTCATCATTGTTCTGCTTCATTTTCCATACTACTCCACATCAAAACCAAAATTATTTTGGATCCTTCATTCTAGTTCTTTTGAAAACATGTAGCTTAATATCATCAGCCATACTTCTTCTTGGATGGGGAGGGGGATGGGGGTAGGAGGGGTAGAGGAAGTGGGAAGGGGAGGGTGAGAGCCAAAAACACTTTGGCTATTACTGGATTCTAGCTTCTACGAACTTTTAGGCTGGAAGGGTGAATACTGCAAATCTTCCTGGGGTTTATCAGGGTAGCACTCTTCTCTTTCACTTTCAGATTCACTTAAAAGAGGACTATAATCAATTTCTATAAAGGTCTTCAGATTTTTTCCATGAGATATTTTTATGGTATGTGCTCTATATCTATTTCCACTTCGCGTTACTACAATATCTTGTTCAGATTTACCCTCTTCTTCCAAACATAAGTAAACTAGAAATCTGATTGCATCTGTAAAACTCCCTTTTCACACAGAAGCATCTTAATCTAAAGTTTCAGATATTTTAAATAATTACCTCGTGGTCCTTTGAAGAATTGTCATTCCAATCCACTGTAGGACATGGTTGAGTCTACAATGAAATCAATAATGAATCCTCCCAAGATGTTATCAATCTAGAAATCAACAACCCTTGAAATCCTATTGTCAGTGCTCTTGAGTCACTATATTAGTTCAGGAGTCCACACCGCAGGTTCTTCACTCTTAAAACAATTCTTTCTTTCGGTTAACCTCGATATCCACTCATACATCTTGATAGGAAACGAAGCAAAGAAAATATCGTATTGATATGTAAAAATATACTTTTGTAACCAAGATTTGGATGTCAGACCTGGGTTTCTATTTTCTTGATCTGCAAATTCTCACTCTTTTAGTTCTATCCAGTCATGAATCTCCTTCTTCAAAAGGTGCCACATCCATATATACCTCAATTAGATCTCATTACCAACAACAAAAGAATTTTTTCGCTTTGGGCTGACCCAGTTTCAATCTATACTGCGCACCAACAAAACCCTCAATCATTGGCCCTTTTGGCAATGACCTGCAAGCAAATCCCAATCTCACCTAAAGTGACTATGGGAGGATGCAGAACCAGGTATCTGCAGCCTTGAATGATTAGGAGATGTGGTATTATTATGTTAACTTACTCTTATTACTTATAAATGACTTGGCCGCATTCGATTAATCACTTAGAAATTCCATATACAATCATAAACCATCATTGTACTGAAATAAAATGCATATGTAATAACTACTACTCTACAACTGATAATAAGAAAATATACACATCAATACACCAATTTATCATGGTTCACCCCAATGTGGAGCTATGCCCACAAGAACTGTTGCTTATATAATGAATTTTTGTACAACAAATAGTTCTTGGCCTACGCACTAAGCTGCAGGCTATCTGCGTACTCAGCTGCAAACTCAAGCCTCTGCGCACTCAACTATAGAGCTTCACCTTCTCTACCAAATTACAGATCAAAATATTACAACCATAACACTAATCTAGATCAATTCAATTTGATTGATGATTCTCTTCTTATTATTTTACCCTATACATACTATTACATTGAAGGGTTACATCATCAAAATACCATGGTCAAAATACCATGGATTCCCCAAAACAAGAAACTATGCACCAAAAAATCCCATTGATCCTTTACAAAACCATGTGCTTTTACAAAAAGGAGGGGCTTCGATGCACCCCGAAGCCCTTACACCACGTGGTATATTTAATTACTCAAACTGTGCTCCACTGCGCAGTCTACTTCGCACTCTGTTGCATTCTCCACCGCGCGCTCTGCCCCACAAAATGCAGAGTGTTTTCCAAAATCTAGGCCAAGTTGGGTTGCGCCCAACATAGAGCATGGCTACATGTGGCACATGAGAGATAATTTTGGACGGTTCCATGGGTATGTCCATGTGAGCAGTAGACAAGTCTATTTTTTGCAATCAATTCGCATTTCACTTAGCAATATTTGGAAGTCCTTCCTCCCATCGCTTCATTAATTCAGCATGAATTTCCTCTTGAGTTCCAATGCCAAGGGATGTCAGTTTTAGATCACATTAGGATATATAAATGAGCACATAGGGCTGCAAATATATGCATATTGGGTTCCTTTAGATCATCGCAAGTCCTCCAATGTTAATAATCACTACAACAAAACAAGCAATGTGTGCCAGATTTGGCAGTGACCATATTTTAGTGCATTTTTTTCTCAATTGGGATGAGCAGCCTCACACTTAATCTAGCTCTATTGTACAATTTTTAAAGCATCCTTTTATGCACCAAATTTTGCATCTATTTTTATGCCAAATTTTGCATCATATTTTGCACCAAGATTTGCATTTGGTTTTACAACATGTTTTGCTTCTAGTTTTGTGCCATTTTTTGCATCTATTTTTGCATCATTTGCTTCTTCCTCTTTTGTGGAATTCTTTGCTTCTAGTTTTGTGTCATAATTTTCATCGAGTTTTACACCATATTTGGCATCTGATTTGGTGCCTTTTTTTACATCCAGTTTGTGCCAGTTTTTGCAGCTTGTCTTATGACATTTTTTGCTTCTATCTTTGTACTTATTTTTACATCTATTTTTGCGCCAGTTTTTCTGCCTTTTTTTACACCATTTTTTCCATCCAATTTTGCACCATATGTTGAATCTGATTTAGTGCCAAATTTTTCATGCATTTATACACCAATTTTTGCATCCACTTTTGCGTTTATTTGTCTCCCTTTCTTGCATCCTATTTTGCACCATATTTTGCATCCAATTTAGCATCATTTTTAACACCATTTATTGCATTTAATTTTGCATCCTTTTGAGCATCTAAATTTGGATACTATGTTGAACCATGTGTTGCGTCCATCTTTGCATCCCATTTTGTGTCTATTGTTACATTCAATTTGTTGCACCTCATTTTACATCCAGTGTTGCATCTCAATTTGCATCCAAATTTGAGCCATTTTTATGCCCATTTTTGCACCATTTTTCTTCCTTTTTGTCCAATTTGCACCATTTTTTATGTCCAAATTTTCATCCTTTTTGGTATCTAATTTTGCGTCCTTTTTGGCATCCAAATTTGCATCCTTTTTTCTGCCACATTTTATGTCCACATTTGCATCTCATTTTGCACCTAGATTTTAGTTTGAATTTTCATCTAGTTATGCATCATTTTTGGCATCCTTGATTTTGATGAGCGCCAGTATTGCAGCAAGGATGCAGAAACTACTGGGCTACCAGCTTTAGTTATCAACCCGGGGTTTGTACAAACTTGGAGGTGATAGTGCCATATGCACAAGTAGAAGTGAAGGTTCTGCTTGTTGTCACTTGTTCATCTGGTAAGAGACCCCAGGGGTTCCAAGCCAGACTTCTATAGAGTCAGAAGAAGCTTGCTTCATTGATGGAAGAAGACCAATTCTATTCTAAGAGAGCTACTCTACTGCAGTAATGAAGAAAACAACATGTAATGCTAAATCACACCATATCCTAATTAACCATTTAAACAACTAAACTAAGCAGAATTTCTAAATCAACACTAACCTAATGCTACTATCTAAGTTACAGAAGTAAAAAGCATCAAACCAAACTAATGTGTAAGAAAGGAGACTAAACTAAGTCGTTTTTCATGTTTTTGGTGTTTTGGTAAAATCAAGCATGCAAGGAGTCAAGCAGAAGAGCAAGTGAAGATCGAAATCAGTGAAAGGAGGACGTAATGAAGCAACAATGTATGGGAATCGTTGGATCGATCAACGAATAGTAAAAACAGAAGATTAGCGGCGGAGATCTTATCACAAGAGATTACGTGAATTGAGGGACGAACAGGACTAACGAACGATGAGCGGCGAAGATCTTATCGCAGAGGTTAAGTGAATAGATGGATGAACAGGGTTAATGGGAGATGAATGGTGGAGATCTTATCGCAGAGGTTAAGTGAATAGATGGGCGAACAAGGTTAACGGGAGATGAATGGCGGAGATCTTATCGCAGATGTTAAGTGAATAGATGGACGAATAGGGTTAACAGGAGATGAGAGGCGAAGATCTTGTCGCAGAGGTTAAGTGAATAGAGGGATGGATAGGATTAACAGAAGATGAGCGGTGGAGATATTATCGTGGGAAAATGTGCAGAATGATGGAGCGGGTTTTCGTAGGTGGTAAACAGTTTCTCACGCGCCCTCAAAGCTATAAGTGGAATTCTAAAATTTTACGCATCTAGCCTAACTAGGTGACACACAGCACAAGAAAACCACTTTTCTCGCGTGCTCTCGGTCATCCAAGAATCCACGCCAGATTGCGCGATAGTCGTTAGATCATGCGGGTTTGATCAATAGTGGAGATCGGTCAAGCTAGTTGGCGATCGAGTGACGCTATATTCGTTGGATCGAGGGTACGACTGATCGACAGTGGAGATATGGAGTGCATAAAGTAGGTGGAATAATTCACGATAGCCATTGGATCAAGCTAGATAGATCAACAGTGGAGATTTGGAGTGCATAAAGTAGGTGGAAGAATTCACGATAGCCATTGGATCAAGCTAGACAGATTGATGGTGGAGATTTGGAGCGCATAAAGTCAAGCATTGAAATGAATTGGACTGTGATTGGTCAGGTTTGTTGTGGATCGAATGGTAAGGAAATATATGGGTATAATCTGATCAAGATGTGTTTTATTAACTTCTGCTTAAGTATTTCGTGCTGAAGGAAATGAGCATATGAATGGAAGCAAACTAGAACACGACTAATCTACGCTACACTACTGTAATGGAAATGCAACTACTTAAGCAAATGAACGATTAAACCATGAATCTATGCTAGCATACATGTACAATAAAGAGGAGCCTTAGATGCTAGGGTTGGACCCTAACCCAAGAGCTTTAGCCCTCTGAGTTAACTCAGTGTTGGCTCAAAACAAAACTCATTCTTATTATCAAAACAATGGATTACATTAAAACCTGTCACAAGTCTTGCAACTCAAAAATAAAGTAGCATTTTACAATCAAAAGTCTGAATCCTACTGAGGTCCTAGGCCTCTCTACTTATATGTCTGAAGTCTCCAATGACTTCCTTAAAATTAGGGAGGCTCGGCTCCCAACTAGAGATAAACTGGTGCTTTGACTTCCACTTGCTCGACTACCTTCTAGTCCTCATGATTTTGTTGTTTGCACTCCAAGCTGATGGAGGAATATTCAAATGGAGGGGTAGTAAATGAGGAGTATTTACCTCCTATAACTCCTCTCCCTTGCCCCATTCGATTTTTGACCAAGGTCTTTGCCAAAATTCCTTGCTTTTATCCTTTAATCCTGCGTTAAATGCACATTAGACCACAAAGTAAAATATCCAACTCTAACTCATCTCATATACAAAATATAATCAAAATTATGCAATAAGTTGTGAGAATAGTTGGTTTGACTAAGCTAGGAGGTGAATTAAGGCCTATATAATTACCCAATGATGAGGCTCATCATCACCCCCCTACTGAAAGTGTTGCTCATCCTCTGAGAAACTTAGTCAATGTCCATGTCCTTCATGGCTCTGGTAGCCTCTCTGACATCCCATGCTTCTATTGTGGTCTCTTTTTCTTGTTCATAGAAGCCTTCTTTCCTTTATACTTCTTCCCACTGCCCCTTTTCCTCTTCTTCTTTTACCTCTTCTAGCATCCCTAGGAGTAGTGGTGGGCTGAGTTTTAGGCCTATCCAATTGACCTTCAACCTTTGCATTGATTGCTTATACATAGGTGTCCTGGTGAGTGCCTCTCTCAAGCTTTTAGGGGAGTGATATTATCTGGTCTTCAAGCTGTGTGGTAGTGTGTTCCATCTCCTTAAGCAGGCATGTATACTATCATCTCCTAACAACCTAAACATATCCTCAAAATGTCAAAATTGCTTGCTCTTGGGCAACAAGATATTTAGGTGCCACCTAAGGATCATTTTCAATTAGATTATGGATACTGATTAGGGCCTTGGGATTTGATTGTTTAGATCCGATGAAAAGAGGTTCATTCTGCTCTCTGGCCAATATTATTTTCATCTCTGCAGCCCTTGACTCCTCATGGTTCATCCATGATGCCAAATCCATTAATTGCAGATCTCATAGCTCGGCATTAGGATCCCAAGCATTCATGTCTGTGAGGGCCTTGTTGTGCAAGTAAAACTCAACCATGTTTCAATATCCTCTAGTGTACTTTGATCACAAAGATCAATAAACTGCATGCAGTCCTGAAATGGCATGGTGCCCCTTTGTGCTATTGTTTTAATCTGAAATTGTAGCCATTGTTCTCTGAGGTAAAGAGCATAGGATTTAGCTAGGATCCTACACTAGATGGCCTCTCAGGAGAGGTTGGCCATACATGCTAGTTGGTTTTCCCTTTCCTGCAGTTGTCCTCTTAGGCATGCATTTTCCCTCTCAAGTCGATCTCTCATTATTACTTCTTTGTCCCTTGGTGTAGGGGAATCTACAATCTCAATAGGGATTTTTGTTGATATTTGTGACTTCCCTTGTTTGATTCTTGTTCTCTTTCTTGTTTTGAAATATAGAGGGGTTTGCCTCCTTCTTTTCCCTTTTTTCTTGACTGGGATGCTGAGAGTAGTGAAGGAAGTTGCTGCCTCCCTCTCAGGGGCCTTTGGAGACACCCTAGGTGACTCCTCCTCATCTTCTTCCCCTTCTGTTTCAATGCCTTCTTCCTCTCTGTTTTTCTTATCTTCTTCCTCTTACTGTTCTTTATTATCTCCATCAGTTTCTTCCTTCGCTTCCTCCTTTGTTTCATCATCCTCCTTCTTTTCTACTTCATCATTTTTCTCTGTATCAGTTTCTTCTTCGTCCATATCATCCCCATCTAGCTCTGTATCTTCTTCTTCTTGTTTTGCCTCCACCTTACTAACAGAAGGACTAAAATTATAGGCGAGGGTTTTTATGTCATCCTCGTCTCTGAAGATTGACCATGTTATAGGGATCCTGAGGTTTTGGAGGGCATCCTCAATGAGGATCGTGACCAACCCATGGTGAGCCAATTTTTGGGAATTCCCTTCCTTTACTTTGTTGTCGAAGTCTATGAGTGATTGCATCAAGAAATGGGTATGCTGAGTCTTTGGTGAACTGGTGTTTTTACACCAAATCTTAATTCTTCAAGCATCCTAAAATGGTAGCCATAAACAACAATGTATCTACCCTCACATGAGATATATTTGATGAGTTGTTAACCTACCTTACTCCATGGGTATGGCAGAATGTCTCTCCTTACTCCATTTTTATCCTTTGTGGGTTCTTCACCTTCTAAAAAGAATTTCCTTTTTACCACCTGATTTTCTGCTTTATCTTCTTTTCTCCATGGAATTCATAGGGGAAGTGTGGTGACCCTACTGATGAGCTCTGGAGTGAGATCTATAGTGAGCCCTCTAACTATAACAGTGGCATGGATTCTACTGTGCGGACTGAGGGAATTAGTAAATTCGTGAGCCACCTCATCATCATACCCTGTGAATTTTTTGAAAAACCCCATCCATTGGTGTCTTATAAATATTTCAAGCACTTGGGGGTGTTGTTGTATCCTCACAGTGTTTGTGGGTTCTCTCCTATTAAACCCTCTTGTCATCTTGCTTGTGAGGCTTGAGGAGGAAATGAAAGTTTTGACACAATAATTTTAAATTCAAGAGAAAATAGAGTTTCCTATGTATCTAATTCACCTCCCACAGTTGTTATATCGACTAGATTTTAGAGCATTTCTAGTTCATTTTCTTGTAAATGGGGATGGATTTTTAGATCCTACCTCTTTAGAATGGTGGCAGTGGATAGTTCTCATGATATTCCCTCTTGAACCCCTCTCTACCTATCTTGTAGACTGCCTCTGTGTATCCTGTAGACTATTCCTGTAGGAATTCCTATGCATGCTCCTGTAGAAATTCTCTTGCAGAACGATGGATCCTTGCTTCCGGTGGGTGGCCAGAGTTATAAGTGCGACTTGAGTGAGGGAGGAGGTGGAATGCATGAATTCATGCAAACAATTTTTTGTTTCCCACTCCTCGTAATCAATTCCCACCTCGTAGATCCGTAGTTAACCACTTCTTGTCCTACTCCTCCTCTGTCTTTGAGTTCACTGTGGCCACGTGTGAGAGGACACCTGGTTTTGTATGTGATGACTGAACGAAGGTGGCCAAGTTAACTGGCCACCTTTTCACTTATAAACCAACTACCTCATAACCTTTACAACTTTTGATCAAATTATGCATATGAGTGAGTGAGCGAGATACTTACCTGTGGTCTCAATGCCATGTTGCAGTTGTCAAAGATCAGATGTGCTGCATTGTTTATTTGTTGCATGGTCATTCTTCTTCCTCCTCTGTTGTCTGTGACTGAAGAACTGATGTTGCTGCTGTTGTGGAGCTCCTAGATCATCCTAGTGAAGACCTTTAGCTGATGATTGATATTTTGTGGGATAGGCTGCTACAGGACCTAACCAACCTACCATTCACCCTCGAATTGCTTCCTGTAGGTTTTCAAGGGATCCTGTAGAAAACACAGTCTTCACCTAAATAGAAGTAATGAAGTGAAAAAAACAATGGAATTGATGGAGAGATGCATGGTAAGGAGTGGAGGAGATGAATATATGTGAGGCAGGGTTCCCTTTGGATCTTCTCTTTGCTCCTTGATTGTTTTTCTCGCCCACCTGTAAATAACAATTATGTCTTTTTTCTCTTTCTTTTTTTTTTGAAAAACACCTAGGCTGCCTCAGAGAGGTTTTCACCCTAGATGTTTTCCCTAAGCGCCTCAAGGAATGTTTTCACCTAGGGATGTTCTTATTCTTTTTTTTTTCATTTTTTTTAATCATTGGGCTGCCTCACGAGGTTTTCAACCCAAAGATGAGAGTCAGGTGCCTCATGGAGGTTTTCACCTGAATCCTTATTCTTTTTTTTCTTTTTTCTTTTCTCAGTGACCTGATGAGAGAGGAGTTGGAACTTCCTCCACCATCATCACCGTCTTATTTATATTGTCAATGAACTCTTGCTTTGATAAAGGCCTCTTGTACATTTTCAATCGATGTCCATTAATGAGCATTGGTATGGCTTCTTCATCTATAGTTCTGATTTGCACTGAACCATCATCATGGCATCTTTCCACCACATAAGGTCCAAGCCATCTTATCCTTAGCTTTCCCTTGAAGTCTTTACACCTAGAATCATATAACAGTGCCCGATCGCCCTCTTGAAATTTCTTCTCCTTAATATGTTTATCATGCCAGATCTTCCTATGAAGCTAAATTATCTTTGTATGTAGGAGGGCTTGCATTCTGAATTCATCCAAGCCATTCAAATGGAACAATCTTTCTTTCTGTGCATGACTAAGATCCAAATCTAGTTGGGTTGCCATCCTTGATGTGTTATATTCAAACTCAATGGACAGCAAATCCTTTTTCCCATAGACCAGCTCATAGGGTGTAAATCCAGTGGTGGTCTTCCATGTTGTATTATAGGCCCAACTGGCCTCAAATAGTCTCTCTACCCAATCCTTCCTACTGCTGCTCACTACCTTGGTTAAGATGCTCTCCAGTGCCCTGTTGGTCACCTCCACTCACCCATTAGCTTATGGATGATAAGGAGTGGAGGTCCTATGCTTGATTTTATGATGGCTGAGTAGTTCTTCAATCATGTTGGAGGTAACCTGGCTGACTTAGTCTATGACTAGCTCTCTAGGGTACCCAAATTTGTAGAATACATTCTCCCTTAGGAACTCATCCACATTCTCTTCTGTTGCTGCCTTAATTTCCTTGGTTTTAGTCCACTTAGTCAAATAATCAGTGCACACAATAATGTATTATTTTTGCTTTGAAGGAGGGTTGATAGGCCCAATGAAGTCCATGCCCCACTTGTCAAATGGCTCGAAATTCACTTAAGGTTGTAGGGAATTTCATCTCTTGGAGTAGTATTTCCCATCCTCTGGCACCGATCACACTGACTAATGTACTTCTTGACATCCTGATGAAGAGTGGGCCAATAATAGCCCGCTTGTAATACTTTGAATGTTGTCATCTTTGTTGCAAAGTGACCTCCACAAGGCCCATCATGACAAGTCAGAAGGATGTCAAAAAGTTCCTCTTCCCTTACACACCTTCTCAAGATTTTATCTGGGCCAAGTTTAAAGAGATTTCCCCCAATCCAGGTTAAGGGGGCGCTTTTCCTGACTATCTTGCTCTTTTCTTTGGAAGGAAAGTTTGGTGGGAACTGTGCTGATACCAAATAGTTTGCTATATCAGCAAACCATGGGGAGAGAATTGAAATAACAAAATAATGCTCGTCTGCTAACTGGTCATCCACCATTCCTTCTTCACCTGCAAGCAGATTCATCCTAGATAGAAAGTTTGCAACAGCATTTTCCTTACCAGGCTTATCAATAATAGTTAGATCAAATTGCTGTAATAAAAGCAACCATCTTATAATTCTAGCATTCACATCTGGTTTGTTCATTAAATATTTGATTGCAACATGGTCAGTATGCACAAATGTTTGGTAGTCTGTAATGTAATGCCTAAATTTGTTTAATGAATGCACAACAGCCAGGAGTTCATTTTTGGTCACAGTATAATTTAGCTCAGCCTTTAGCAGCTTCTTATTGATAAAATAGATGGCATAGGGCAATTCCTCCTCTACCTAACCTAAGGCTGCTCCTATGGCTTTGTGTGAGGCATCATCATGAATATGAAAAGGGAGGGCCCAGTTTGGGCCTCAGAGAATTGGTGTAGTGGTTAACTTACCCTTTAAAATATCTAAGGCCTCTTGACAGCTTTTTGACCATATAAACTCAGAATCTTTGGCCAACAACCCAAATAAAAAATAGGCCAACTTGCTGAAGTCCTTTATGAACCTTCGGTAGTATCCAACTAACCCCAATGAAATCCTGATATCCCTCTTCTTTTGAGGAGGTGGGACCCTTTGGATGATTGCTATCTTGTTTGGGTCCACCTGCAGTCCTTGTTAGATATTGAATGACCTAGCACGGTCTCTTCAGTCATTAAGAATTCACATTTTTCTGAACTAAGAGACAGGTTCATTTCAATGCATTTGTGCAATACTTTGCCTAAGTTAGTCAGGGCTTCTTGAAAATCACATCCATAAGGTATAAAATCATCCATATATATTTCCACCGCATCATGTACTAATTCATCAAAAATACTTAATACTTCTCTCTGGAAAGTGGCAGAGCATTGCATAGGCCAAAAGGAAGGACCCTATTGACAAAAGCACCCCAAGGACAGGTTGATGTGGTCTTATCCTGGTCTTCTGGGCAAATTTGGATTTGGTTGTACCCACTGAACCCATCTAGGAAAGAAAAGAACTTCTTCCCTACCAGGCCATCTAGAACTTGGTCAATGAAGGGTAGGGGAAAATGATCCTTCTTTGTGGCTTTGTTCAACTCCCTATAATTGACACAAATCCTCCACTTACCATTTTTCTTGGGAACTAACACTAAAGGAGAGACCCACTCACTGTCAAAGATAGGGTAAATGAATCCTACATCTAGCAATTTTTGCAGTTCTTCTTTGACTATGTCTTTAAGATATGGATTCATCCTCCTTTGTGGTTGCCAAACTAGCTTGCAACCTTCTTTGGTGTATATGTGGTGAGTACACACTGAGGGGTGTACCCCATTCATTTCCTTGTAACTCTAAGCAAAGGCTTCTAGGTTTTCTCTCAATATGTTGCATAGCTTTTCCTCTTCGAGAGCAGAAAGAGATGGATTAATTTTCAAATTTTTCTATGGGCCAAATTCTATGGTTTTGACACGGAGTGGGTTGGAATTGGCCAAGCATAAGTCAATTGGATGATTCTTCTGGGTTTCCCTTACTTCTTCTTCTAATGGTAATGAACTAGGAGTTGGACTTTGGAGTAGGTATTCAATTAAGTCAACCTCATTTTGTTGTCCTCCTCCTATGGTTTCTTCCAAAGCATAAAGTTGGGCTAAATAAACCTCATCTTCTTCCTCCTCCTCCAACCATAAAGGTAAATCATGTTGTAGAGAAGGTTGAGCAGGAGGGTATAGGACTAACTGTTTGGACATATGCCCTTTCTTGATGATCATATTCCCGGCTCTGTAGCTAATGTAAGCATCGGCTGTGACCAACCATGGCCTCCCAAGGATGAGAGGGTAACCAGTAAGCTTAGCCTTAGGCCGAAGAACTAGAAAATCTGCAGGGTACTCCCAGGAGTCAATGGAGACCATCACATCCTCCACAATTCCCTCAGGGGTGACTATGGAATGGTTTGCAAGTTGCAGAACTGTTGTGGTCTTCCTTAATGACCCTTGGAGGTTTAGTTTGAGCATGGTGTCCTAGTTCATCACATTGATGGCAGCCCCCAGATCAATCAGAGTGTGTGGGACAATGGTGCCATTGATGTGCACATCTACTACAGGGCTTCCAGGGTCCAAATATTTCAGACATATTACCTGCCCCAGCATTAAGTCGGACAGCTGCCCAATGACATTAATGGTAGGGGCATCCCTTTTTCTTCTTCCTGGATGCTTGAAGCATTTCTCCTTAATCAACTTATTGTAAATGGGAACATATTTTATTGCCTGGAGAAGGGGGATCTTTACACATAGATTTTTCAATTCTCCCAAAAGTTCAGTTTCTTCTAGGGTAGGTTGGAGTGGTTGGGCTAATATCTCAAGAAAGGGTGGATTTACTTTAAAGTTTCTTTCCTCTATTTCTTCCTCAACCTCCCTATGTGGAGAGGGAGGTTGTTTATCTAGGATAATTCTCCTAGATATTAGGTTGATCTCTTGGATTCCTACAACATAAGCTGGGTATGATGTCTCTCCATTGTATACTTATTGAGCCTGCCTATTGTTCGGGTTCAAATTTGGCTGGGCAGGCATCTGGGGTTGCTTGGGTGGAGCAGAGTGTAGGAGTTGTGGTTGGGTAGGTGTTGGAGGCAATATAGATGGAGCATTGTTGTACTGGGGCCTCCACCCCTGGTGTGGGGTATTCCAGTGAGGTTGTGGTAGAATGTAAGGTTGAAATGACTAGTTGGTTGGCTGGGAATGATATTGAGATGCATAGGACCAAGGAGGGGCTGTAGACTAGGAAGGATGAGCAGGGGGTCCCCAAGAAGGTATAGTTGTGGTTTGGCTGGGGTTGTAATATGCATGGGATGACCCTTGCATACCCTACTGGTATGGTCTAGGCCCATGAGGTCTCCTTTGGTTGATGTAGCAAAGCTGCTCATTGACCCCTTCATCTCCTTGATATACAGCTTTGAGTCCGGGTAAAGAAGGGCACTTTTCTATGGAGTCGTTTTCTTCATAGACTGAGAAAATCTCAATGCAGTTCAATGGACATTCGTTCCTAGGATGCCTCTTGGTGCATCTAGGACAAAATATGGCCAAGGCTCTCTCTGATTCCTCTTATTTCCTTTTGATGTTCATGTATTCAATTGCAAGGCAATGGTTTGCAACATCTCACTTTTGAAATCTTCCAGCATATTTCCAATTTCACCCTTAGTGGATGAGTTGGAAGATGATGTACTGGCCATAGGTTGACTACTCCTACCCCTTTTCCTGGCTGCCCTAGAATGGTCTCTAAAGACATTCTTGATATACTCATAGAGTAATTGGTAGATATCTCCTCCTGCTAAAAGATGTAAGGTATCCAGAAGATCTTCCCTTACTCCTCTGAGCAGGACCAACTTTAGTGACTCAGGGTCAAGTGTGCACCTAGCCCTTTTGTAACTGAGTTGGAATCTTTCTTCATAGTCTTCTAAGGATTCATCCTGGCCCATGGTCATCCTGAAAATCTCTTCTTTAGTATCCTTTGACCTACATTAGTCCCTATATTTGTCATTAAAAACCTGTTGCATCTAATCCCAAGTTGTGATGCTATCTCTAGGTAAACCCATGAACCAGCACAATGCTACATTCTTGAGGGTAGATGGAAATAGTTTTAACTTTTGCTCATCATCTGTATAGTCATAGGTTCGACATATAACAACAAACTCAAATAGGAAAGTGTCAGGGTCCTCTGTGGTCAGGCCATGGAAATGAGGTAGGGAAGAGGGGCTTATATTCTTCATCTTAGTGTCCCCATTGGTTTCCCTGATGGGGAAGGCACCCTCAACTCTCTCTCTCTATTCCCTCCATCATTTTGGTTTTCAGCCATTGGTTCAATAGGAATGGGTTCCTCTTCTTCTTCTTCCCCTATACGTTCTTCAAATATGTCAAGTTGTTCACCTAAAGGTTTCTCCAGTTCACAGCAACCAAAGAAGAGAGAAGGTTGGCTGTTGGATGCAGTGGCGGTATTTGGCAAGAATTTCCCTAAATTGTCCCTACTCCTACAAGGCATGAAAGGAAATGTTTTTGGGTTGGTTTTTGTAAGATTTTTTAAGCTGGAAATTACTTTGCAGAAATGAAATTGCTGATTAAATGAAAACTATTGACAGAAAGAAACTACTTGCTAAATTGAAATTCTACTTGCAGAATGGAAAGGAAAGAAAATAATGACAACTGAAAGAAAGGAAGCTACTAGATTACTTTTGCATAAATAAACTAATGGAAAAAAATTGGAGACTAGAAATAGAAGAAAAGAAAGCATTACTCACATTCTACTCAGACACCTCCCCAACAACGATGCCAAAAAGTGATGAGCACCAGTATTGCAGCAAGGATGTTGCAACTCCTGGGCTACCAGCTTTACTTATCAACTCGGGGTTCGTACAAACTTGGAGGTGACAGTGTTATATGCACAAGTAGAAGTGAAGGTCCTGTCTGTTGTCACTTGTTCATCTGGCGAGAGACCCCAGGGGTTCCAAGCCAAACTTCTATAGAGTCAGAAGAAGCTTGATTCTTTGATGGAAGAAGAGAAAATATATTCTAAGAGAGATACTCTACTGCAGTAATGAAGAAAACAACATGTAATGCTAAATCACACCATATCCTAATTAACCATTTAAACAGCTAAACTAAGCAGAACTACTAAATCAACACTAACCTAATTCTACTATCTAAGTTGTAGAAGTAAAGAGCATCAAACCAAACTAATGTGTAAGAAAGGAGACTAAACTAAGTCTGTTTTTGCGTTTTTGGTGTTTTGGTAAAATCAAGCATGCAAGGAGTCAAGCAGAAGAGCAAGTGAAGATCAAAATTAGTGAAAGGAGGACGTAATGAAGCAGCAGTGCATGGGAACTGTTGGATCGATCAGCAAATAGTAAAAACGGAAGATGAGTGGCGGAGATCTTATCGCAGGAGATTATGTGAATAGAGGGACGAACAAGACTAATGAAAGATGAGCGGCAGAGATCTTATCACGGAGGTTAAGTGGATAAATGAACGAATAGGGTTAACGGGAGATGAATGGCGGAGATGTTATCATGGAGGTTAAGTGAATAGATGGGCGAACAGGGTTAACAGGAGATGAATGGTGAAGATATTATTGTGGAGGTTAAGTGAATAGATGGACAAACAAGGTTAACGAGAGATGAATGGTGGAGATCTTGTCGCAGAGGTTAAGTGAATAGAGGGACGTACAGGATTAATGGAAGATGAGCGATGGAGATCTTATCGCGGGAAAAACATGTGGAATGATGGAGCTGGTTTTCATAGGTGGTAAGAAGTTTCTCGCGCGCCCTCAAAGCTGTAAGCGGAATTCTAAAATTTTACGCGATTAGCCTAACTGGGTGACACGTAGCACAGGAAAACCACTTTTCTCACGTGCTCTCAGTCGGATATCGGTCGTGCAAGAATCCGCGCGAGTTTGCACAATAGTCGTCAGATCATGCGGGTTTGATCAATGGTGGAGATCGGCCAAGCTAGTTGGCAATCGGGTGATGCGATAGTCGTTGGATTGAGGGCGCGACAGATCGACGGTGGAGATTTGGAGCGCATAAAGTAGGTGGAAGAATTCACGATAGCCATTGGATCAAGCTAGACAGATTGATGGTGGAGATTTGGAGCGCATAAAGTCAAGCATTGAAATGAATTGGACTGTGATTGGTCAGGTTTGTTGTGGATCGAATGGTAAGGAAATATATGGGTATAATCTGATTAAGAAGTGTTTTATTAACTTCCGCTTAAGTATTTCGTGCTGAAGGAAATGAGCATATGAATGGAAGCAAACTAGAACACGACTAATCTACGCTACACTACTGTAATGGAAATGCAACTACTTAAGCAAATGAACGATTAAAACATGAATCTATGCTAGCATACATGTACAATAAAGAGGAGCCTTATCTGCTAGGGTTGGACCCTAACCCAAGAGCTTCAGCCATCTGAGTTAACTCAGTGTTGGCTCAAAACAAAACTCATTCTTATTATCAAAACAATGGATTACATTAAAACATGTCACAAGTCTTGCAACTCAAAAATAAAGTAGCATTTTACAATCAAAAGTCCGAATCCTACTGAGGTCCTAGGCCTCTCTACTTATATGTCTGAAGTCTCGAACGACTTCCTTAAAATTAGGGAGGCTCAGCTCCCAACTAGAGATAAACTGGTGCTTTGACTTCCACTTGCTCGACTACCTTCTAGTCCTCATGATTTTGCTGTATGCACTCCAAGCTGATGGAGGAATATTCAAATGGAGGGGTAGTAAATGAGGAGTATTTACCTCCTATAAATCCTCTCCCTTGCCCCATTCGATTTTTGATCAAGGTCTTTGCCAAAATTCCTTGCTTTTATCCTTTAATCCTGCGTTAAATCCACATTAGACCACAAAGTAAAATATCCAACTCTAACTCATCTCATAAACAAAATATAATCAAAATTATGCAATAAGTTGTGAGAATAGTTGGTTTGACTAAGCTAGGAGGTGAATTAAGGCCCATATAATTACCCAATGATGAGGCTCATCACGTTTCACTCTTTTCGAGTCCCATTTTGCATCTTGTTTTGTGTCTTTCTTACATCCTTTTTGCACCCAATTTTGCATCCTAATTTTACACCATTCTTTGCATCCTCATTTTGGAGTCCATTTTTTCATCCTTGTTTGCACCCAATTTGGTATCCTTTTGTATGCCCTATTTTGTTCCCTTCCTTGTGTCTAGTGTTGCACCCTTTTTAAATTTTACTTTAAAACCATTTTTGTGTCATTGTTTGCATCTTGTTTTGATGGCTAGTTTAACATCCAATTCTACTCCCAATTTTGCATCCATGGTTACATCCACTTTTGGCTTCTTGTTTAGAGTTTTACTTTCATTTCCATTTATGACCCCCTCTATGGGTTCATTTTACTAATTTCATTTACATAGTGAAATATATTACAATTTCTAAATATCATTTTGTTGTAGGATTTAATGCATGGTTAGATGAACATAAAACCCTCTCAGTTTATCTCGGAAACCTAGGACAGGCAGATTAAGAGAAAGGTTGTTCTAAGGCTCAGTATTCTTAGTAGATCAAGATGTAGAGTATAGATTAAGAAAAAGAAAAGGAATACCTGTGAGTCCTCGCATGTTGGTCTTCTTGGAGTTTTTAGTGTAGCTAGGAAGCGCTCCTAGCTAGCTCCAAAGCTTGGTCCTACACATAAGAGAGAGAATAAAGCAACCTTCACAGCACAATATCTTGATAATCGAAACTATTAGAAACATATAAATATTGTTGAATAAATAAATATAAACCAAAATCCCATACATTCATTAGTTAAATAGAATAAGTAAAGAATGAATAGAAACATATGGAAGGAAGAACAACTGATCTATATTAATAAAGGAGTTTAAGGAAAGTTACAACCATCAAATGTAGTTGCAACAGCACCTCCCCCAACTCCTAGCTCCAAAAATCTCCCTCTCAAGATAGAGCTCATCAGCGTGACAATACAAGAATTCCCATCATTTTCTCAATTGTCAAGCCTCCAATATATAGGAAAGTGAAGGCTATGAATATTTCCCAAATTCCTCATTAGTTCAATTTGGGCAAAATATTTTGGGTGAATAATGTTTCCTCATATAAAAATGGCCTTTTCCACTTTTTAGATGCTTTTGTGCTTAGTAAAAAGCTTCCCCATGCTTTATGACTCTTTCCTGCTTTTGTATGCTTTTACTTTTTAGGAAAAATCTAAAGATGAGGATAAAGAGATCACATTTCACCATATGAGTTTCCAAAAGTGAACAAGAGTGTCAAATTCAAATTCTAGTTTTCTTATGTTTTAGTTTTTTTAATATACATTTAGTTTTAGTATTTTTTTATTTTCTAAAAAAATATATTTAGTTTTTGGTATTTATTTTTTTATAAGAAAAATTATATTTTGTTTTTATAAAAATGGATTTTAAACATTCCATTCATGCTAAATTTGTGATTTTATGATAGGAGTTTAAATTATATATGAAAAAGTAATTTAATGCCATGCATTGTGTTGCTCAGATGGGTATTATACATCTCTTCCTTGCTAAGTTATAGAATGTGCTTGGGTTTTCTTAATGCAATAAAACTAATTATGCTCTTCATTATATCTTGAGATGTTAAACTTGAACCTAATAAAACAATAAAGTTAAAATAGGTTTGCCTTTGTCCTTTGGAGATCTTTGTCCACATTAATCTTGGTCTTAATAGATTAATTGTCTTATGGTGGCCTTGAGTGGTCACTTCCATTAGTTGCATGCTTTTTAGTTTTCTGTTAGTGACATTTACTAGGCTTGATAACATGTTATATAATTTATCAAAATGTGCTATTTTCCATATTATTGTTAAATATTAATATTAAATATGTTGTTTTTGAGCATGGTTTAGCAAAACGTTCCCAAAAGGTTTATAGATTGTATTTTATAATGTAATGATTCATTTCTTGATGAAATTATTTTGGATATTTTTTTTTAATGATTCATTGATTGAGGAAATTGTTATGGATATTTTTTTAGCATATTAACTTGTATGTGATAAAGTCAAAAGTCACCTATTTTTTAGAATTTCATTGGTCAATTTCCCTTAAGGCCATCAAGTTCAACATTTGGTCCCAAGTTAAGGAAATATAGGAGTCATGAAATGGAATTGTACTTAAATCTTGAAACATGTTTTTTTAGTCACATTATACTTCCTTTCTGTGTAAATTCTCGATGAAAATAGTCTCATGGAACATGAGGGGCCTCAATAGTAAAGGAAAAACAAGACTCCTAAAATAAAAATGGTACGCAAAGCACCCATCAATAATGTTGATATAAGAAACAAAAATATTAAGTGAGGTTCTACCTCATATAAATAGCAAATGGGGGAGGAATTTCCAAGAGTAGTGATTGATGCTTAGAGATACTTGGGTGGAATGGTTATTATTTGGAATGATCAGGACATCAAGTTTACCAATATGTTTACTTATTTTCACATTAAGACAATACAATTTTAGTTAATTGACAACGAGGAATAATACCATGTATCCAATGTCTATGACTCCAATATCGCAAATGGAGAACCTCTATTTCTCAATTCTATTTCCAGCACAAGTAATTTATACTCCCCATCTCCATGGATTATTGGGAGTGACTTCAATATTATCAAGTGTATCAAGGAAAAGAAAGGATGAATCACAATGTTTAACAAGATATTTTGTAAGTTATACCATTAAAGCCCTAAAGTAGTCTCCACTAAAGTTGTCAAGCAGTGAGTCTCCAACCCACACATGTGGATCAATGAGATGTAATACATGTGTGTGTGGTGACTAACTTAATGCATTGTTCTAATAACTCCACAAACTTATGTGTTTCACTCCGTCACATAAATTGACATTAGTGTGACATAAGTAAACCAAGAGTAAACATGAAACCCTTAGGCAACAAAAATTCCCTAGATCCTCAATTAGGTGCTTAAATGATGAAGTGAAAATGCAAGGGGAAAAGAGGACTTCATGATTTAACCATGACAAACATGTAATCAAGTGTGACTAGGAGTGTATATATTCATATGTTTTCCAAAGAGGGAGTGAATACATGAGTTACCATTCATTGGACCTTATTTTTCTTTCTTTTTCTTTTTCTTATATATAGGACTTAGGGAATAAGGTTTTCATAAGTTTGGCACAACTCATAGATATAACATTTACATGAATTTTCACTTTAAGCTTAGATTTTAGACTTAGATAAATCATTATAGTGTGTATTTAATGATTTTAGCTTTCACTTTTTGATTTTATTTCATCGCAAATGACAAAAGGGGAAATATTTTTCCATACATCTATGAATGCTTAATCATAAAGGTACCATGCAATGAAAACAAATTAATGATGTTATTCTCTATGAAAATGATGGGTATTATTGAGAAAAGCTTATGCTTGTGGATGTATCCTCTCTGGTTGAGAGGGATTGAGGGTAGACACCATATTATCCATGTGCCATGCACTATGGCTACACCATATTATCCATGTGCCATGCACTATGGCTACACCATATTATCCATGTGCCATGCACTATGGCTAGGACTAATAATCGTAAGCCTAGTAAAGACACCAGTAGGGAGAATGGTGGATTGGATAAACATCTGGGACCAATATTCTTTGAGAATTTGTACTTTGACTAGGACTAACCACCATAAGTCAAGTACATTAATCCAAGATAAGAATAGTCATGAGGATCGACATTTCCTGGTGTCAAATATTATGATAGTGGATTAGGAAATGATCATGTGAGGACATACTTGGTGAAAATCCTAGTGGGGTAAGTTCCTAGAGAGGTAGTGGTGTCCAAATTTATGCCTCCCAACATTGTGCTCTGATATAATGGAGAAATAGAACTTGTTAGTCAAGGCCTTACTATTTTGACAATGTTGGCTATGTTGATGTAAATCATCATTGATGCTTATCAATCTAGATCCCTTCTTACATGAATATTTCAACATGAGAGTACCTTTTTGTCTCATTATGAGTACCTCCCTAGTTTAGAGGGAGTGTCATCATCTTCATTATCGCCATCACCACCACCACCACCATCATCATCATTATTCTCATCATTTCATTATCATCATAATCACCATTCATGTCGTCATCATCATCATCATGATTATGGACATTATCGTCAATTGTTCATAATTATAAGTATCTTAAGAAATATCATTAACCCAAAAAATGTTACGAGTGCTCGAAAAGGGTTGTTAGGACACATGATATATGCAAGAGAAATAACAACTTTATTTTTTAGAGATGATCGATGATCATCATCATCACTACCATTATCATCATCATTATAATTGTCATCATCCCCATCATCATAATTAATATAATTTCTATCATAATTTTTGTCATCTTCATGATGAACATCATAATCATCATTCATGTCATTATTGTTGTTGATGATGACCAAGATGAAAATAATGATAATGATGATCAGATGATGATGACTTGGAAGACGACGCCAAAGACAATGATTATGATTATTACCATGAAAACATTTAAAAATTGGGAAGAATGGCCAAGGTCATTAGCATCATCATCATCATTTTCATTGTAACCCCCATTTTATTTATCATCATTGTCATTATCATAACAATCGCAATTCATGTCATCATCATCTGTTGAAAATAATACTGAGAGGGGGGGTGAATCAGTATTATCTAGCAATTTAATAAATCTTCCTTATTGATCTTTGAATTATTTTGCATGTCAGTACCATAAAACAATGAGCATGAACAAAGAAAACAGATAGTCACACCAAAGAACACAAGATGTAAGGTGGAAACCCAATGTGGGTGAAAACCACCTGCTGCAATATGTCTCTATCTTCTTTCAAATTAGAAACTCCTTTTACAATGATTTTGTACTAGTGCAGTCCTTTACCAGTACGCAGGCTGCAACCTGCAGAGAGCTACAACTCTCTCTCGTTTTCAAGTCTTCTCCTGGAAGGGAGCTACAACCCCCTACTTCTTTTCATAAAGCATCAAATGATCATCAAGAATATAACAGTTACAGTCCTCTACAGTTATTAGATCAGCAATAACAGAACTAACCCAGAACACCTTATCAACAGAGAAATTCAATCAACAGAACATTTCAAGACAGAGACGCAGTTTTCCCTTCTGTGGCCTGCGACCAGACGCATCAAACCTTCTGCTCCCCTGCGTCCACACGCAAAGATCCTTCTGTTGCGCTGTGTGCCCATGCACTGTTCCTTCAACTGCACTGCGTCCTGTTGCTGCAGGGACGCACCCAGAAATAATATCGCGCCGCGTCTTTTTGCTGCAGAGACGCACCCAGAAACACAATCGCGCCGCGTACTTTGCTGCAGAGACGCACCTGAACCTTAGTCGCTCTGCGTCCCCATGCAGATCTCCTGTTACTGTACTGCGTCCTGGACGCACCTGAATCTTACTCTGTCCTGCGTCCCCACGCAGGTCTCTTCTTACTGCACTGCGTCCCGGCGCACTTGCCTTTCACTGCACCTGCGTACCTTCGGGTATGAATGATTTCAAGACTTTAAGAGTAACCCAAACAGTCAGATCTACTGATCTGATCATGCGCCAAAGAGATCTCAGTCTTTCAGAAGATTCGCCTTTTTAGATCTAGACCAGATCTAGCCTCATAAGATATTCAACCAAAGACATACATAAACCAAATGATCTCCTTTGCTTTATATAGGCAAGCTCCTCCTCAAATCATGGAACAATACCACGAGCCGACACCATAATAACACAATACCGTCGGCTAGATACCAAGAGTAAAACACAAGAAACCCCCACGTGAGCTTTTCTCTGCCTTGAAATGTGTGCACTGGGTGGACGCACCTCCTGAATGACTGACCTGCGACTCTGGACGCGGTCCCTGCAAGGTGTACCTGCGGGTACGCACCTTCTGAACTGATTTCCTGCGTCCTTCTTATTTTTCAATAAATTGAGAGCCTTGTCATCAAGTACAACATCTGTTCTTTCATGGGAGTTTCCATCAAGTACAACATCTGTAACATATAGCCATACCAGAGAACATAATGCCAACAATCTCCCCCTTTGGACTTGATGGCAACCTTACAAACTTCGGCTTCATTCTCCCCCTTTGACATCAAGGGCAAAGGGGTATGCTCCCCCTAAGATCATGCTCCCCCTGAAAATGAGCCAGATCTGCAACAAAGAACCTTAATCCACCATGAAAGAGATAGAGACATATTGCAGCTATTTCCAAGATCTCCTTCTGACCATCCTTCATAATGCCAACAATGCATTATATGCTCCCCCCCGAACCTGTACCATCAATCAGAAAAGGTTCAACAATAAGATGATGCATCAACAACCCCCAGCTTTTGCCTGAGGTATTCAAAAGTGTCCCTGGGCAATGGTTTGGTGAGAATATCAACAACTTGTTCCTTAGAAGGAACATACTCCAACTTGACCTTCTGTTCAAGTACTTGCTCCCGGAGAAAATGGTACTTGATTGGTATGTGCTTGGTTTTTGAATGCATAACCGGATTCTTTGAGATGCTGATTGCACTTGTGTTATCACATAAGATGGGGATAGGTGGTGTACAAGTGATTTGAAAATCCTGCAAAGTGTGCATCATCCAAAGGAGTTGGGTGCAACAAGATGCAGCAGCAACATATTCCGCTTCAGCTGTAGACAAGGCAATTGAACTTTGTTTCTTGCTGAACCAAGATACCAGTCTAGAACCCATAAAGAACGCACCACCACTTGTGCTTTTCCTGTCATCCACACTTCCGGCCCAATCTGCATCTGTATAAGCATGAAGAGTAAGATCTGTATCTCTAGGATACCATAAGCCATAATTTTGAGTCCCTTGAAGATATTTGAAAATTCTCTTCATTGCCTGAAGATGAGTCTCCTTCGGATTTGCCTGAAATCTTCCAACTATTCCAACTGCATGCATGATGTTCGGTCGGGTACCTGTCAAATAAAGTAAACTTCCAATCATAGATCTGTAGGTTGGTTGATGTACAGCTGCAGATTCATCATTTGTACTGAGACTACATCCTGTGACCATGGGTGTACATACTGGTTTTGCATCTTCCATGCCATATTTCTTCAAAATCTGTTTGAGATACTTGGTTTGAGATAAAAAGATTCCTCCTTCCTTTTGTTGGATTTGCAAGCCAAGGAAATATGTCAGTTCTCCTAGCAAGGACATTTCAAATTCTTTCTGCATGACCGAGGCAAAGCTTTGACTCATAGCTTCTTCATTGCTGCCAAAAATAATGTCATCTACATACACAACAAGTATTAGCAATTTGTCATTTTCAACTTTTATATAAAGATTGCTATCTGCTGAACCTTTTGAAAAACCTTGTTGATGAAGATATTTTTCCAAGCGGTAGTACCAAGCCCTTGGAGCTTGTTTGAGACCATAGAGGACCTTTTTCAATCTGCATACAAGGTTTGGATCATTTCCAAGAATGAACCCATCTGGCTGTTCAATGTATACTTCTTCTTCCAAGTCTCCATTCAGAAAGGCTGATTTCACGTCCATTTGAAATACTTTGAAGTTTTGAAAACTTGAGAGAGCAAGAAACATTCGGATGGCCTCAAGTCTTGCAACAGGAGCAAAGGTTTCTTAAAAGTCTATTCCTTCTTGCTGCACATACCCTTTACAAACAAGTCTGGCTTTATTTCTAATTACTTCTCCATTTTCATTCAATTTGTTTTTGAAGACCCATTTTGTCCCAATAACATTCTTATCTTTTGGTCTAGGAACCAGCTCCCAAGTGTTGTTCTTTTCGATCTGCTCAAGTTCTTCATCCATTGCTTTCACCCAACATTCATCTTTGCATGCCTCTTTCACATTTTGTGGTTCAGTTGAGGAGAGTAATGCTAAATAGCTTGAAGCTTCTGCAATTGTTCTTCGAGTTTGTACACCTGCTTCTTTCTGTCCCATAATCTGAGATTCTGGATGGTTCTTCTGAACATATCTGGATGGAGTCTTTTCTTATATTCTTGTTTGCTCCTCTGGTTCTTCTTGAGGTTCTTCTTGAGATTCTTCTTCTTCATCATTCTGTCTTTGAGGGTAGCCTTCATCTTCTTCGATGTCTTCACGATGTACTTGCCTAGGAATGTATCCCTTCTCATCAACCACTACATCAATGCTGTCAAGAATTCTGCCAAGTCTTTTATTGTAGCATTTGTATGCTTTGCTATATGGAGAGTAACCAAGAAGAATGCCTTCATCTGCTCTAGGTTCAAGTTTGCCAAGCTGCTCATCAGTATTCTTGATATAGCATTTGCTCCCAAAGATTTTGAAGTGCTTTACCGAAGGAGTCCTACCATTCCAAAGCTCATGAGGAGTTTGAGTGCTGTTCACCCGGACATTTGTTTTGTTGAGAATAACAACTGCAGCATGTGCAGCTTCACCCCAGAAAGTAGCGGGAGTTCCTGATTCATCAAGCATAGCACGAGCCATTTGTTGGATTGTTCTGTTCATTCTTTCCACAACTCCATTTTGCTGGGGAGTTCTTGCTGTAGAGAATTCTCTTCTTATCCCATGTTCTTCACAGAAATCGAAAAATTCATTTGACGTAAATTCCCCACCTCTGTCGGATCTGAGGCACTTAATTTTGTGACCTGATTCATTTTCCACCAAGGCTTTGAAGGATTTGAATTTTTCGAATGCTTCATCTTTGTGCTTCATAAGTCCTAACCAGACAAACCTGGAGAAATCGTCAATGAATAATATCAAGTATTCTTCTCCTCGAGGTGTTCTTTTCCTGAAGGGACCGCATGTATCTGTATGTACTAGCTCAAGAGGCATGCTAGCTGATCCTTCTTTCTCTGGAAAGTTAGTTCTGGTTTGTTTTCCAAACTGACATGATTTGCATATGGTGTTGTCAGGAATTTTGATATCTGGAAGATCGCGAACTGCCTGATATTTGCATGCTTTCCTTATTTGTGAGAAGCTTAGATGTCCCAACCTTCGATGCCATAACCAATGCTCTTCATCCTTGCTCAGATAGCATTGGTGTTGTCCTTCTTCAAATATGTACAGATTATTTGGAGTTCTTTTGCCTTTGAGCACTGTTTTACCTGTATCAAGATCACGAACAAGACATCCATTCGATCTGAATATAACCTCTGTTCTTTGATCACACATCTGGCTGACACTTAGAAGATTATGCTTCAATCCATCAACATACAACACATTTCCAGCCTTGACCTTTTCTTTTAACTGAGCAATGCCTTTTCCTTTTATAGTTGCAGGAGTATCATTTCCAAAAGAGACTTTCTTTCCCTTTTCTAGAGCAGAATAAGATTCAAGTTTTTCTTTATCACCTGTCATATGCTTCGAACATCCACTGTCAATGTACCGTAGATTATCCTGTCCTTCTACATAAAAAGCTATCCCGCATCTTTCTGTTTGAGGTTCCTTTATTCTCCATGTTTTGGTGCTTGAGGCTTGTTCCTTTTTCTGCTGAAACCTGCTCCTGCATTCAGAGTCTTCATGACCAAAATTATTGCAAATAGAACATTCAACTTCATTTTCAAGAACCGAAAAGTTGTTATAGGTCCTTTTTGTAATCCCTGTCATACTTCTTTGTTTTTGAGCTTCCCTAGTCATGATCGTTTTATATGCAACACATTGAGCTGCTTTGTGACCAAAGTTATGGCAAGAAAAGCATTGTCCATTGAAGAATCTTCTGTGGTTATCGAACCTACCAGCCAACTGATTGTAATTTCTATTTTCATCTATTCTTGAACCAAATTGAGAAGATTTTACCTGTGGCTGGTTGTAGTTTTTGTTCACCCTTAAGATGGATTGCCCCTGATAGTTTCTGTTTGTAATTCGTCCCTACTTTACCTGATGATCTTCATTGTTCTTTTGCCCATTTCTTCTTGCCGCATCAAGATAACTCTTTGAGGTGGATGCTTGAGAGGTTTCTCCATTATAGCCCAGACCTGTCTTGTTTAGAGGAGACCGCTGCACATTGATGATCTCATCCAAAGTTTCAGATCCTTTGACAAATTTAAGATTAATAGCTTTTGTTTTCTCAATCTCTTTTCTAAGACCAACAATTTCACCTTCTAGTTTTTCAAGATGTTTTTCTTTTTCATCAATTTGAAATTGTAGAGTATCAATGATCACATTCTTTTCTTCTATACATCTCTTGAGTCTAGTAATTTCCTCATAAAGGTTATCCACATCTACAGCATCCATATAATCATCATCTTCAAATGCCATTAACAACTTATATTCATTACCTCGTTCATCTTCATCACTGTTCGATAGACCATCACTATCTTCATGGGTGTAGTAGCTTTTCTTATTTGCACTTTGTTTCTTGTTCCATCTAGCAGGTTCCTTTCCTTTATCCTTATAAGGACATTTTGCAGCATAATGACCTACTCTTCCACAAGCAAAGCATTTAAAAGGTAACTTACCTCTAAATCTTCCAGAACCCCTTTGAAGATTTCTGACAAAATTTGATTCTTCTTCTTCTGGGACGTGGCTTGCTTCATAATAATCTTCTTTACCTGATGCCTTGAAAGCAGCTTCTCTTCTGTCTGATGGACCTCCCTTTCTCATTTCATAAGCCGTTAGAATTCCATGTAGCTGAGACATAGTGAGAATTCGTAGATTTTCCTTTTCTTCTATTGCAGATACTTTAGATTCAAATTTGGGGGACAATGATCTTAGAACCTTTTCAACCACTATAGCCTCTTTTATTTCTTCACCTAAATTTTTCATACAATTAACAATCTCATCTACCCGAAGAAAATAATTAGCCACACTTTCCTCATTATACATCTTGAGAGTCTCATACTGAATCCTGAGAGTTTGAAGTTTAGCACGCTTTACCTGTTCATCTCCTTCATAGCTTGTGACAATTTTGTCCCATATCTCTTTAGTGGATTTGTAGTGCATTACCTTCATGAATTCCGTTTGGGATATACATCCTAACAGAGTACTGACTACTTTTGCATTTGTTTCATACTTCTTTTTCTCAGCTGGATCTGTAGGAGTAGCTGAAGGAAAAACGTAGCCTGTTTCTACAATGTCCCATACTTCTGTACCAAGAGATTGAAGATATGCAGTAACTCTTACCTTCCAATAATTGAAGTTTGTCCCATCAAAAACCGGTGGCCTGATTGATGCTTCTCTCTCGTAGTTGCTCATGATGAACGATCTACCTTCAAGCGATCAAGCTTCTCTGAAGGACCTACTCTGATACCAATTGTTGAAAATAATACTGAGAGGGGGGGTGAATCAGTATTATCTAGCAATTTAATAAATCTTCCTTATTTGATCTTTGAATTATTTTGCATGTCAGTACCATAAAATAATGAGCATGAACAAAGAAAACAGATAGTCACACCAAAGAACACAAGATGTAAGGTGGAAACCCAATGTGGGTGAAAACCACCTGCTGCAATATGTCTCTATCTTCTTTCAAATTAGAAACTCCTTTTACAATGATTTTGTACTGGTGCAGTCCTTTACCAGTACGCAGGCTGCAACCTGCAGAGAGCTACAACTCTCTCTCGTTTTCAAGTCTTCTCCTGGAAGGGAGCTACAACCCCCTACTTCTTTTCATAAAGCATCAAATGATCATCAAGAATATAACAGTTACAGTCCACTACAGTTATCAGATCAGCAATAACAGAACTAACCCAGAACACCTTATCAACAGAGAAATTCAATCAACAGAACATTTCAAGACAGAGACGCAGTTTTCCCTTCTGTGGCCTGCGACCAGACGCAGCAAACCTTCTGCTCCCCTGCGTCCACACGCAAAGATCCTTCTGCTGCGCTGCGTGCCCACGCACTGTTCCTTCAACTGCACTGCGTCCTGTTGCTGCAGGGACGCACCCAGAAATAATATCGCGCCGCGTCTTTTTGCTGCAGAGACGCACCCAGAAACACAATCGCGCCGCGTACTTTGCTGCAGAGACGCACCTGAACCTTAGTCGCTCTGCGTCCCCACGCAGATCTCCTGTTACTGTACTGCGTCCTGGACGCACCTGAATCTTACTCTGTCCTGCGTCCCCACGCAGGTCTCTTCTTACTGCACTGCGTCCCGGCGCACTTGCCTTTCACTGCACCTGCGTACCTTCGGGTATGAATGATTTCAAGACTTTAAGAGTAACCCAAACAGTCAGATCTACTGATCTGATCATGCGCCAAAGAGATCTCAGTCTTTCAGAAGATTCGCCTTTTTAGATCTAGACCAGATCTAGCCTCATAAGATATTCAACCAAAGACATACATAAACCAAATGATCTCCTTTGCTTTATATAGGCAAGCTCCTCCTCAAATCATGGAACAATACCACGAGCCGACACCATAATAACACAATACCGTCGGCTAGATACCAAGAGTAAAACACAAGAAACCCCCACGTGAGCTTTTCTCTGCCTTGAAATGTGTGCACTGGGTGGACGCACCTCCTGAATGACTGACCTGCGACTCTGGACGCGGTCCCTGCAAGGTGTACCTGCGGGTACGCACCTTCTGAACTGATTTCCTGCGTCCTTCTTATTTTTCAATAAATTGAGAGCCTTGTCATCAAGTACAACATCTGTTCTTTCATGGGAGTTGCCATCAAGTACAACATCTGTAACATATAGCCATACCAGAGAACATAATGCCAACATCATCATCTTCATTATCATCATCATTATAATTATTGACATTATCATTAGTTGTTCATAATTTTCAATGTCATAAGAAATATCATCAATGCAAAAAGTATGATGTGTGTTGGAAAAGGGATGCAAAAGTGAACAAAAAAAATGGGTGCAAAAATAGATGTAAAATTGGATGAAGAGTGGACAAAACATAAGTAGATGCAAAAAAAGACAGAAAAAATTGACACAAAAGTGGATGAAAAAGTAGATGCAATAGTTTATTCAAACTTGGACACAAAATAGGATGCAAACATGGATGAAAAAGTGGAAGAAAACATGGGAGAAATAGTAGGCATAAAACTTAGAATGAATTGTGGTGAAACAAATGTGGATACAACAACGAATGTAAAAAAAGACACAAACTTGAATGCAAAAAGGAGGCAAACTTGAATGAAAAAAGGAGGCAAACTTGGATGCAAAAAGGGATGTAAACATGGACCAAACATGGGTGCAATAGTGGACACAAAATTAGTTGCAAAATTGGACGAATCAAAATTGGATGTAAAAGTAGATTCAAAATTGGATGCAAAAAACATAAACAATATTTGATGCAAACTTGGACACAAAAGTGGATGCAAATGTGGATGAAAATGTGGGTTGCAAAGATAAGCATAAGATATGGCACAAATCATAGCACAACAAAAGTGGATGAGAAAGTGGATGTAATAATAGACACAAAAAAAGACGCAAACTTAGGTGCAAGACAAGATGCTATAAGGGATGTAAAAGTGGATGCAAACACGGAAGCAATAGGAGAAATAAAAATTGGATGCAATGGAAGTACATAAAAAAGAAGATACAAAATGAGACACAAAACCCAACACAAAGTGGATGCAAAAATAGATGCAATATTTTATGCAAAAAATATGGATGCAAAATTGGAAGCAAACGCAGGTACAACAATAAGTACAAAACATGGCACAAATTGTGTCACAAAAAAAGTGGATGTAATGATAGATGAAAAAAAAAGAAGCAAATGAAGATGCAAAATAATATGCAAAAGTGGGCATAAACATGGGTGCAACAACGGATGCAAAATACGATGCAAAAGTTGATGCAACAAAATTCGATGCAAAAGTATATGCAACATGAGACACAAAATCTAATGCAAAGCTTGACGCAAAAGTCGATACAAAAAGAGATGCAAAAATAGATGTAAAATTCAATGAAAACCTTGATGTATATGAGGATGAAATCGTGGATGCAAATTTAGAAGCAAAAAAGGGTGCAAAGGTAGGTGTAAAATTAGGTGCAACACAAGAAAAATGGATGCAATAGTGGACACAATAACAGATGAAAAAAAGGATATAAATATGGATGAAAAACAAGATGTAAAAGTGGATGCAAAAAAAGTAGATGAAAATTAGATGAAAAACTAGACACAAACCTCGATGCAAAACTTGGCACAAAGGGGATGCAAAAAAATGTAAAAATGGATGCAAAAAATGATTTTAAAAATGATACAAAAGAGGATGAAAGAGTTGATGCAAGTGTAGGCACAAAAAGTGGATGCAATAGAGGATGAAAAGTTGGTGAATTAAAATTAGGTGCCAAACTTGATGCAAAATATGGTACAAAGGATGGCACAAAAACTAGCATAAAACTTGGTGTAAAATCTGGTGCAAAACCTATTACAATACCTAGTGCTAAACTTCATGTAAGACTTGGTGCAAAACTCAGTGCAAAATTTGCATCAAGTTTTGAGCCACATTTGATAAATGGACACAAATAACACCAAAAATGGGCTCTATACGTAAAAAGGGAAGCAAAAAGGGATGCTAATCACAGGGTTTTGTTGTAGTGAATTCTCTTATGTCAATTCATTCTAGAGCAATGGTGTTAGAATCGGGTCATTCATCTAGTGATGAGTGAGGTAATTTTTCCTCTCAACCGGATAGGTTACAAGCCAATTTTGAGGGATTTGTAAAGGACATTCATCAATAGGAAATTATAGATGAGCATGTATGGCAAGCATACATTGAGAGACCTAGGAAATCTAGTATGAATTAATGCAGGGGAAATTCGAGCAAATGCAGAGAGAATTGAGGTATGAAAGGACAATTATGAAGGAACATGTGGAGAATTTGGAGAAGCGATACACGAGGGGAATCATCTTCTTAATGCAACTGTTGAATATGGGTTTGATCCGAAGCCAAAGCACCTTAAGAAGTATGCACCAGGGACAAAGGAATAGGCGGTTTCCATGGCACTGGAAAATATGAATGTATTGTTTTTTTAATATAGTTTATCCTTAGTTTCTGATGTATTATCACTACCAAATTTTTTTAGGAGTCTTCTGTTGGACATATAGTTAGCATCATTTTAGGATAAGAATCTTCAAGAATATTTAACATAGTTATTGGAGTTCTGATAGTATGAATAACTCTATTCCATTCGAAAGTGAAGCTTATGTAATGGGAACTGGCCCAGATTCTAGGCTTTGAACTAATACAAATTCTACCCATTCCATTCACAAAGAAAAAATTTCTTTAGATAATACTTAAATAGTTCCTTGGTTAGCTGAAGCAAAATCCCCTAGGCATAATATTGTTTCTATAGATCTTTCCTTTGGACCACTTGTTTCTTGCCAACTCAATTTTGTCGATGTTTCAACTAAATCATGATTTCAATTCTTAGATCTATTAACAAAATATTTTTCTTGGGAGATGTAAAAATATTCACTAAGAGACACACCTGTCGCTTCTACTGGATTTTCCTCAGTGACAAGTTTGAAGATAGATGAGAAAATTGGGACATTGCTTGATATAGGAACTCATAGAGAAATAAATTATATTAATTGTACATATGAAATAGGAGTTCGTAAAACTCCTGGAACTAGCTCTATTTGAGAAACCTCTAGAATTTCTAGTGTTGCATGACTCATAAATACTTCAGGAGAGATTGTCTCAATCACTTGAATTGAAGAAAATAGGCTTTTTCTAGTTTCTTAGAAATATTCTCATATTGGAATTGATTTGTTTACCCTACACTATTTGATTTTCATCAATATTCCTTCTATAATTAGATTGTTGCACTTGTTCAGCTGACGCAACATATATTATCACCTTTTCCTTTAAAATAATACATGGTACTTGAAATTCTTCCTTTTGAAAGGAAGCTTCATCCTGTGTCAAATAATTTCCGTTGCTTTGTTAGATGTCGTGTTAGAAAAATCCTTGATACATCCATTTCTTTCACATCTACCTCTAGTCTAGATTGTTGACTTGGTAAAATATGTGGTTCAAATTCTTCTATGCCATATGTAAAAGAAAATTTATCCCTTATTCCAATTGCAATTTCACAAGTGACACACCAGAAACCCTACTTCTCTACTAAAGATGATAAAGATAGGTCTCTTACCTATAATCTTATAACTTTTTTCTATCCTCCATAGAAATAACTTGATCGAAAGAAATAGTATTTATAAAAACAAAATTAAATGATGATTGTTTATGAACATAACTTTCTGAATATTTTACCAACTTCAAATGATCATTGACAACATTTTGAGGATCATATTTATAATATGGAAGAGAATGTAAGAAAATTTCTTCTAATCCATTAGCTTCAACTAGGGCCATGTCTTTTGTCCTTGATAATTAACTAGAAAACTTTAATAGGAAAAGCAGGCCAAAGCTTCTTTGAATTTTTATGTTAGTTCGATAACTCCATGAATAGTTGTTTGGTTGGCTATTTCCCTGACAGGAAGCCTATATGGAATTAATCTTGGGAGAACATGAGGGCCAACATCACATCCAAATAATCTAAAATAGGAGAATTTCTCAGTGCAGAGTTAATTGTTTTGTTAATTCTCAGTGGAGTTTTTCCCAATAGAACCTGATGAAAATAAATAATAACATGGTTATAAATGTCATATAAGTGAAATTTATATGAATTTTCCATAATATAGAGCACAATTGTTCTATGGGTTGTTAACTGAGAGATTAATTCCATTCCATTAGTGGAAAAAGCATAGAGGCTACCATGATATTCATTAAGAAGGCTAACATAAAAGACCAAACCCTGGTGGAGTAGATTGGAAGAGTCTAATGGCATCAGATAAATTTTGGATAGAATGTCTTCCTAGTTGAACCTTTTAGATAATTTTTGTTACGGTCCAACCCTAACCCATTTATTTATGTAATAAGCCCAAGTCGCTGAGTCAAATTCATAGTTAGTTAAGTATTCAATAAAGCCCACATTAATAATTGTAAGTGGTTGACACTCATTATAGAAAAGGGACCACAATTAGTTGTAAACAGGCCATAGTTAATAAATAAGGTGGTTAACCTGTGTTATGCAAGGGGCCACTAGTAGTTAGGGTTTTAGATGTCATTTAGCTATAAATAGTCTTACTTATTAAGGGAAAGGTCATCAAGCCTTATTGTAATTAAGCTCTGCTCTGTTTGAGATTTCGCCTTGAAGAGGTAAGTGAACATTGAATCTACTTCCGAATAATAAAATTCCTTGCAATATTTCTCATTTCATGTGATAATTATGTGTTTTGGGCTATATTTCTTCGTATTTCTGGTATTTTTTATTTCTTGTAGGTCAAGATTATAACAAGTGGTATCTGAGCACTTTCCAAGGCCAATTGTACCTCCAATTTTCGCAAGAAAAATTTAGGCTAGAGATGTGTTCCAACGTCTTTAAACCACGGGATCTGTCGTTGAGCGCATAAACCTATGGATTTTTTTACACATCATTTTATCGCATTAGGAAAATGGTCATCAGTTTGGATCTTTCACTATCCACAAATGTGTCCCAAGAGCATTCCCCTGCAAAATTAGAATCTAAATCATCCCAAAGAAAGTGAAATTCTTGGATCCCTTCGTACAAAACCTTTTTTTGGCTACCTGCATAGTTCCCTAGTTAATTTCTATGCATACGCATAGAATACCATTAAGAGTTGCGCATAAGTATGCATTGTCTTACACTATGACTTGAAAACATGACTTAACACGTGTAAAAATAAAAAGTAAAGTCTAGAAGCATTGTTGGTAGCGTCTATCCCACTATTAGTGGATCTCATCCCTTCTAGAATGGATCCAAAACTTCCCATTCTTGATCTATAAAGCTACTATAAGTCTGAGGATTGGGAGAGGATTGTTGGAAGTAGGTTTATGTTGTTGGAATAAGGTTGAAAATTTATTCTTGCAAAGGAAAGAGTTGGATATTGTAGAAGGGACTTTCAACATCAAGGATATATGGTTGTAATAATTTTCTCTAGTTTATTAATATAAAAGCAATTGTTCTTTCTCAATTACATCTTTGTTGATCTAATTTGTAGGATTCCTTGATCACCTACATATATTGTGATTGCATATTGATTATTTTATGTTATATAATTGGTTAATTAGTCCATTTATATCTTTGGTTATGTGTTGGATGCTTTGATCTATTGTTTGTCTTTGTCTATGTAGATCTCTTTTAGGAAATTATGTAGAAGCTATGGGGAGTGACGAGAGGATATCTAAAGCATCGAGGAGCAAATGGTTGAAATATTTGAAGAGGACTTCATCAACAATTTTGTTTAATTGGTAAGAGGCCTCTATCATTATATTTTCTTTCAGTCAATCAGAGTCTAGAGAAAGGTAGCAGTTCCTGTTTGTTTGTTACTAGGGTTCTTTGAAGTCTAGGGAGATCACTCTTGTCTACAAGAGGGATAATTCCACATAACAAATTGGTGACTCCACTGGGGATTCGTTTCAATCTCCATTAGTTTTCCTTGGTTGACCTTTTTAAACTATTGCACAAGCCTTCCTTAAGTGTCTAGAAAGTTTAGAAATTTAGATTTTGGGTTGGATTTAATTTATATTTCTTTTTTTTTTAATTTCCGAGCTAAGCGCACTTAGAATTTAGGCACAATGCACACTTCTGTACATTTCCCTTTCAGCGACACAACTTATTCACACTAGTTTATTCCAAAGCCTGCATACATACTTGGATTTTTTGAAAAACTCATTAATATCCTCTTTGAATCCAAACTTTTGGTTTTTTCCTTTTGTTTTACACTTATTTGAACCTCCTGTGAATGATTGTTAGTCTAGCTGAGTGTTATGAAGAGATTTTCTTGTGATTGTCTTGTTTTTTCAAATTAGGGTAAGGTCTTATCCGATGAATGGTCGATCTATCAAAAGAGAGATATGTTGGCCTTGTCTTGTTGACTTTCTATCTTTCTTTTTTCGATTACATCAGGTTTTGAGTCCAGTTTTCTCTTTTGCGAAAGTTTGATTTATGTGTCAAAATCAATTATTTGCAAGATTAGGTATTGTTTGTGAAAAATACTTCTTGTACTAGTTTCGAAATGAAAAATCATTTTTATTTCTACTACTGAAGTGTTCATGAACTGTACTTTTGCTGCAAGTGAATTCATAGCATCAAGGAAAATTCAATTTTAGTCATTATTGGTTTGTTGTTGCATTTTTTGAACTTATGAGTGATTGTATGAAAATAGATATTTTTGTGTCTTCTTGTTTCATTGGGCAAAGTGAAAAATTGAAATTATTTTCAATATTCGGGTGATTTGAAATTGGATATCTGCATATTAGGAAAACGTTCTAGTGGAATTTAGAGTTTTTGTTTACATTTCAGTTGAAAAAGTGAAAGACTCTTTACTTACTTTAGATAGATTTTCATTGAAACAAAAACATTACATTATCATTTTCGAATGCATTAAGATTTGCGTCAAGTCATAATTCCATCATACTTTTCACATCCATCACCTTTGAGTAAATAACAAATCCTAAAATCAACACTAATTAAAATAAACCTAGAGAGTTTTATTCTTAGGGCTCTTTTCCACCTATAGTAGATTAGGTTATAGGGATTTGGAATAGGGAAGTGAGTTAACTTTCCAAAGCTACAAACAAACACTTGTATCTTGTGATAGGGAGAAAAATCCATTTACTGCAATTTTTCTCTAGGAAGATCCCCTTACAAAGGAGTCAAGCACGAGATCATATCGAACCCAGTGAAGTGATCGACCCCACTTCTTTGGCTATGATAGAGTGATTTACACGTAAAAAAAATGGTGTCGAAAGGTACTTGGGAGTCACTTGGAAGTAAACCTCAAATTAACCATGTTGAGGAACTTTCAAGGGGACTGAGCCCTTGCGTGTACGTTCGATCTGCGACTGTCCCACAAGGTTGAATTTTTTTATGTGGTAACCTTAGTGACCATATTATTAGGGCTTTAATTGAGGTGATGGCAGAGGGGAAATCCCTGTTGTACCTAGAATAGACATTGACTAGACTCACTTGGAAATTTTTGAAGGGTATTCTTCATTCAAGATGGCATAAATGAAATCTACTTGCACTGGATCGTGTACATTATGCAGGTTGTTAGTGTAAATGATTCCACTCGCGCTATCTATAGCCAATTTTCACTTTGATTTCTGTGCATTGGATTTCATCACTAACTAGTGATTTTGTTATGAAAAGTTTATTTGCATGGTTTGAATCCTTAGATTTTTTTAGCGTGTGTTAAATTGTTTGTTTTTACTTTCTAGAGACCTTAGGATTGGATTGTGAATATTGTTTGATTTTGTAATAAATTTTCATCATGTTTGAATCACCAAGGAAATCACATAGAATGCAAAGTAAACCTCCTGAATACACACCTAGTCAATTGGAGAAGATAAAAATTGAAAGGTCCAGGTCAAAAGGATCTAAAGCCTCAGAAGAACCTAAAACATCAACAATTTTACAATCTGAGACAATAGAAACCGAAGTGAATCCAACATAAGAAATAGAATGAGGCTTAGTTCACTCTGGCCCAAATATTACTGAAGTAAATTTAAATTGAATCTGATACTGGTGAAGTTTTAGGTACTAAACTAACAGAACCAGACGTAGAACAACCTGAGTCTAAAGTTTCTCAATCTGAATCACCTTTTATTGTTATAGATCCTACTCCCAAGCCACCTTCACCTTGAAGGAAGCTAATAATTGCAACTGAATTACCTCATCGGCTAATTAGCATTCAAGATATTACCGGAAATAAAGAGACAGAAATACCTCATTCTCTACTTACCGGTACTGAATCTTTTGACCCAAGAGTTCCTTTCTCTATTTTCCGACCTGACCCTTGGTATTCTACCACTTTGAGCCTTTTAGGTCAGAATTTGTCACTGCCAAACATTCCTTTTTATTCACTAGAAATAACTATGTCAGAAATTCCTATTGGGAGCCAACCGATTGATTCATCTATGTTTACCAGCTCCCCAGAATCATTATTTTATGGTGGTCCATTAGTTCCTCCTAAATACCAGTAACTTATTGGGACATTTTCAAGAGTTTTTTCTTCTCCCCAACCTTCTACTTAGTCATCTAGTTTATCTACATCTACTGTTCAGAGCATGACTTCCATGCCTGGAGCACTTACATCATCAAACCAACAAATTCACATGGTTTCTAGTAATTCAAGTAACCCCAACTGGTGTTTATTACCTGCCTAGGGGGGAACCACCTTATCCTCCATCTGAAGGACATAATATTATTGGGGGTCAACCTTTTACCAAAACTTATGTTCAGATACCTTAGCCCAGTCTAGGTCAACCTACCATAAATCAACCATTACTTGGTACTCCTTATCCTGGGATGAACACTATTTGGAATCCCTCTTTTACTCAACAATATGGTCCAATTCCTCCAAAAGTGTCACTTTATCAACCTTTTTAGCCTAATGGACAAACTATTCCAAGTATTATCGTACCTGTCTAGCAGCCTGTTCAGGGGATTCCATAAACAATTGTTCAACAACTTGTCCAAGGAATTCCTCAAACACCTATTCAACGACCTGTTCAAATTTCACCACATACACCTATTCAAACTCCTATTTCACAAACGATTCCAAGTTCTCCTCAGACACCGATTTTAGTTATATCACAAATGACCGTTTCAATTACCCCCCAAATATTTGTTCCTCAGACTACTCAGGAAATCCCGCAGGTTTATTCTTATCAAACCATTCCTACGTTTAGTCTATACCGCAGATGCCTATTGGGAAACCCATTGTAGGAACAATGCAAACACCTATTCAAGGTCAAGCTTACTAGGTTCCACCTTTTCAAGGACAAGTTTTTCAAAGTCCACGTTGCCAAGGTAAAACTTTCCAAAACCCACCTTTTCAAGGTCAATTTGTTCAAGGTCAACCTTTGCAACTTCAACCTGTACAGGGGAAATATTACTTAAGCCAAATTGGTCAAGCTCAACCTTCTTAGAGTCAACCATACCTTTGTCATACTTAACAAGTCCCTGTTCAACCTCAACCCAGTATGGTTCAACTTGGTTACCCTGGTGGAATTCCAATTCCAACTGCACAGGATATTCTAGGATATCCTGGGTATCCTCCTCTAGGGGTTTGCATTAACCCTCAAGGTTATCAAACTTTACCGCAAGATCCTAACCAACAGTATCCATTTATTTCAATCTCAAATTTACCTGATCTATCCCTGTTAACAAACGATCCCATTTATTATTATCCTTATTGGTCAGTGATTCCGTCCAAGTTACCGGGTGACATATCCTAATTTGAAGGAAAATATGGAGAAGACCCATCCAATCATGTGATGGCATATCATCTTTGCTGTGCATCAAATTATTTATCGATGATTCCATCTGTCTTCACCTTTTCAAATGAACTTTAACTGGCTTGGTAGCCAAATGGTACATTGAGCTACCTCGCACCTCTTTCCATAACTTTAACTCCATAGAAACAACCTTTTTAACCCACTTTCAATTACCGATTTTTTATTACACTGGTACCGAACTATTGACTTCTTTAAAACAATCAAAGTCAACTCATATTTCTGATCATATACATGAATGGAGATGTAGATGTCAGTTAGTCAAAGTTTTTATTCCAAATCAGATTTTAGCTTAATGGTTTACAAAGTCACTTCTTCCTATTATTACCAAGGATGTTGCTAAGGGAGGTGTTGTCACAGAAGAGCAGGTAATTTCTCATGCCCAGTATTTAGACTTAGTCTACACCCAATATGGTACTTTGTATCAGAAAATATTGAATTTACCACACCTTACAAGTGATCCAATCATTATGTGTCCTACGAGATCTAATGCCACCGATGGTATAATAGGTTATGTTTTTTTTTTTCTAGGTAAAGTCTACTTCTATATTAAGGAAAGAAAAATATTTACATGGTTTACATCATCCGAGGAGGCCGAGGCCAGTCCTCTAACAGTAGCGACTGGAACTGACTATCGATCCGCTGAAACAGATTTACAAAACCTTGTCCATTTGGATTTTCCTTGGACAGCAGACATTTTGAACATGGACAGACAAAAATACAGACATTGTTTACTTCATTGACTCTAACATTTAACAGGCTTACTGTATTGACCAGAGACATGCAGCCATGGTAAGGCTGAGAACTAGGACTGAAAAAACAGAAATAGACACCAACAAAGACATTGACAACTTTGCAAAAGACTTAAGAAGAGCACCCGTGGAGGCTTAAGCTGGATGGCTGGGCGACGCTGGTGGCTTCCCCTTCTCCGGACTGGGCGAGTCGAGCCAGATGACGAGCTCATCGCCATTCTGAAGCTGCCCTTCCGAGCCAGGCTGAATGGAGTCATGGCCCTCTTCCTTGCCCAAAGCACAATTGAAAGGCGGCAGAATTTCTTGCACTGACGCGGCTTGAGCCGAGCCCTCCTGAGCCAGGACTTGCTGAGGCTGGACATTCTGCGTCATGGCATCCTGGGGACGGGGAGTACGATATACCATGCCATTCATGTCCCCCAGGAGTATGTCGCTGCCCTGGATGCTTGCAGAAGCAGGGGAGGACGAGGAGGGATCTCCAGGTGCCTCCTCCGAGAGATAGACCGAGAAATTGACAATCACATCTGACCGAATGAGTCTGCTGGGAATTCTGAGGCGGAATGTCTGGTATGTATCCTGCAAAACCAGAAACTCCTGCTCAGAACTGGAGGACGAGGGAGGCAGAGCAGCCATAGGAGCAATTGGATTCGGCTCTTCAACTTCATTAGCAATCCGAATTCCTGATCTTCCGCCTCGTCGAGGCACCCCTCTGCTACGCGGCATGTCTCCTAACGCAAGGGCTTTGAAGCACTGTTCGACCACCCTGATTCGGCACGCCAGAGTATCCCCTTGCCAATTTCCAGCATCGAATGGCTTGCTCTGTTCATGAAATGTCTGGGCATTCTCATTATATAGCGAATTCGCAGTAATCACCGCAAGCAGAGGGCGAGGATCCATCATCCTTGAGCGCATCGAGTCCAGAGCTGCCTCGCTTGGCTTGAATGCGCCGTCCCTCCTATTCTGAACTAACTTGCCATCACCTGCCAGGAGCATTGATTTATAACCTTCATCCATCGCTTGTGCGTACCTATCTGTCCTCTCGGCCTCGTCACAAGTGTTGAAGCGAGCCCCTGGCTTAATTGCACGTAATGACACCCGCATCCAGGTGGTATAATAGGTTATGTTAGCCAACAATCTAAGGGGAAAAAGAAAAATTCTAAAAGTACTCAGAATTTGGCCATACAAGATTCACCAGATGAAATCCTTTCTCCATAAACTATTTTTTGAGATTAATGTCGTAGAACCATATACTAGAAATTCCAAATCAATCGAAGGTGAAAAGAAGGAGAAAGGTAAATAGAAACAAAATTCTTCTTCGAAAGAGAAACCTGCTAAAACTGAGCCTACTGATGAGAAAAGAAAACCTCACTATCCTTTCCTTATTTGCAATGAGGATCATTATATGAAGGAATGCCCACATCAAGCAAAGGTTTCAAAATTCATTAAAGGTTCTCCAACTCCCATTGTTTTGAAGGATCCATTTCCTTCTCAAGATAGAAAAATGGTTTCTCATAACACATCTTCCTCTTCCACATCGCAAGATATCATGATGATGTCTTCGTAGCAAGTTATGGTAGCTACAAGATCAAAAGATTATGGGTCTAAGGGTCTTGTTGACAATGGAAATGAGGCTAGTTCATCTGGTCAAACTTCCAATTCAATTCCTCCTCCTCCTTCTGAACCATTACAAATTGAGAAACCAAATCCTGACATGATGATCCAACTGCCTCCCAAAGGTGTGCTTCGGGAATCAAACTTCAACCCGCATGCTAGAGCTACACAAAATTACAACATTGCTAAAGACTTGACTATGTCTCATTCCGCAATTTCAGATCTGGAGGCGCTACAAACATTCACAACACAACGAAATATTTTATCGTTAGCCATAGGACCAATTGATCCACATGATTATAACCTAATTATCTTTGATCTTAAGAGTCATATTCCCATACTCCCTCATCAACTGGCATTCTAGATTCCAGTTTTTGTTAAAACCAGACAAGTATTTCACACTATTGTTGACGGATCTCCTACATGTATTATTTCAATTTCTTGTTGGAAAGCTTTAGGTTCTCCAACCATTAGTCAAGAGGTTTTCATCCTTATGGAATCTTGAATGATTTTCCCATAGACCTAGAGGGGTAAAACAGTTTCCATCAAAATTGAAATTGTTGATGCTCAGCTCGATTATAACCTTTTGCTTGGTCGAAGTTGGACCTACGATATGTCAGCAATGATCTCATCGCTTTTTTGAATGATACAATTTCCTCACAAAGGGAAAATTTTCAAAGTAGACTAGTTTTCTTACTATAATTCATACCCTAATTCTACGGGTAGCATACCTTTTGTCGAAAAAATGAATACTCTTTATGAGGATATTAGTGTTGTTCTACACAAAGACTCATAACTGATGGGAACCTTTGCACTCCCTCCACTGGATTTTCCTTCTAATATTTTTGAGGTTAACATGATTACATCAAGCACTATGGAATCTTCTAATCTGTGGATAGTTCCTTTAGAGTCTGAATTAGCCTCCTATGGCAATGAGATGCCTTTTAGCCCGTTGAATTGGCTTATCAGGCAATTCAGTCATTTTCTGACCCTTCATCTTCTAATATTGATCGATTGAATGCGATCAATGATGATTATTCTCCTTTACCTTGGTTAGAACTGGCTTCACTCTCTGATCCTTTCAACTATACATTTCCAACTGATGAAATTATTATGGAGTCCATGACTTCGGATGAAATAACATGGAACGATTACCATCATCTTTCAACTTTTCTACCTAACCCTTATAAAATCGAGGATGATTTTTAAACTATGTTTCACCTAAGATAGTAGATAGTCCAGAATCAACCATTTTAGTTTTCCAAGATGAATCTGAAAGGAATTTGGGAAATATATCTGCAATGATTACCATTGAGATCTGAGTCAAAACATGAATTATTGAAAATATTCACATAGGTGCCTCATGCTCATTCGAAGAAATTCGAACATATAATGCCCTATTTCAATAATTTCGAAACATTTTTTCATATTCCTACAAGGAAATTCCAGGAATTGACCCAAGCATTGTTGCACAGGAGATTAAGACTTACTCGGATGCCAAACCTATCGGACAACGATTATGTCCGGTGCATCCGCGAAAATTTGTTGCGATTAAAGTTGAGGTCGATAAACTGCTCAAAGAATGTTTCATCTACCCAGTCCCTTAACTGATTGTGTGTCCAATATCGTACCTGTTAATAAGAAACATGGAACCATTAGAGTATGCATCAATTACAGGGATATAAATAAGGCTTTTCCAAAGGAAAATTATTCTACTCCCTATATCGATCAAATCACTGATGAATGTGCCGAAAATGAAATGTTTTCATTTATGGATGGATTTTCTAGCTACAATCAAATCAACATACTCCTAGCTAGTCAACACAAAACCACATTGATCTGCACATGGGGGACTTTTGACTATCGAAAAATCCCATTCGGTTTGAAGAATGTTGGTGCAACTTTTCAATGGGCTATGCCTTATGCATTTCACAATATCAAGCATATTGTGTAACCTTATTTGGATGACTTTCTAGCTCATTCACTGAGATGGGAATACCATCCAATGCATTTGAGATCAATCTTTATCAGATGTCGTCATTACAATATTCACTTGAATCCACACAAGTGTTTTTTCTGTGTGCAATCTGGCCGATTACTAAGATTTGTCATTTCAATGGAAGCCATTTGTGTCGATCCATTGAAGGTTGAGGATATTTTGAATCTCCCTCCTCCTTCCAATATTTTCCAACTCCAAAGTTTGCAAGGGAAGGCAAAATTTCTACGTTGATTTATCAAAAACTACGTTGAGTTGACTAAAGGTTTTACTCAACTTTTGAAAAATGGCATCTCATTTATTTGGGATGAAGTGGCTCAAAATGCATTTGATGCACTTAAATATGCATTGACCCATACACCATTGTTGCATCCTCCTCATTATCACCGAGACTACTTTTTATACTTAGCCACATCTGATGCCACCATTGGCATGGTTCTATTTGAGGAGGACGAATAGAATTAAGATCATGTGATATATTACTTAAGTCGTAATTAGACCAAAATTGAAGAAAAAAATGCACATGTGGAGAAATTGGCCTTGGTAGCTATTCAAGTTGTCCAACGTTTTTGTCACTACATTTTATTATATAAAACTATTTTGATTTCCAATTACAATACCATGGTTTACATTCTTACTAGACAATTTCTAGGGGGGAAGTATTCCAAATGGATAATCATCCTACAAGCATTCAATTTGGAATTCATTAAATCCAAATCTAAGAAATCATTGGTATTTGCTGAATTATAATGTGACTTTCCCCGTACCGAAAAGGAAAACGTGGTAGAGGATTCTTTTCGAGACGTATCTCTCTTTCTAATCAGTACTTTAGCTCCATGGTATGGAGATATCATCATTTATCTCCAGAGCCGGGCATTTATGTCATAACTAAGTCGAACTAATTGTCGTCATATCTAGTATCAATTGCAACAATATAATATTGTCGGCGATACACTTTATCATCGTGTTGCCGATTCTATATTCCGGCAATGTTTAACTCACAAGGAAGCCAAAAATTCATTAAATGAATACCATTCTAGAGCTTGTGGCAGCCATATGTCAGGGTTTTCCATTGCTCAAAAGATCTTGCACGCAGGGTATTTCTGGCATTATATGTTCAAAGATTGTATAACTACGGTCTGGAAATGCCATAATTGTCAACTCTATGATCAAAAAATGTGTGCACATCCATATCCTCTTCACCCAATCATTATTTTCGGTCCTTTCTCTAAACAGGGTATCGATTTTCTTACATGTAAGCCTCCCTCGACTGGGGGGCATGCATACTTATGCTTGCGGTAATTATTGTATGAAATGGATTGAGTTGGTGCCTACATATAAGGATGGTGGTGAAACAATGTCCATTTTCATTTTCAATCGTGTAATTTCTCGATTCAGAGTTCCACAAGCCATCATCATGGACCATGGTAGCCATTTTCAAAAGTTTATGATAATCGATCTTACCATGAAGCTAGTCCTGCGACATGACAGTTCTACTCCATATTACCCGCAAGAAAATGTCCAAGTGGAAGGCGTTAACAAGGTTTTAACTACCATGATTAAAAGGCTAATTGGGAATCATAAACGAGTTTGGCCTCTAATGATTTATCCAACCTTGTGGTCATATTGTACCACAACAAAAACTTCAACTGGTTTTACTTATTTCCAGCTCGTTTATGGTATGGAAGTAGTTCTACTGAATGAATGTGAAATATCATCTTTGAAACTAGAAATTGAATTATTACCAACCAATTCTTCTGAAGAAGAATGTTTCCTGTACTTGGCACGTCTCGATGAGACTGGCTATGATGCTGCATTAGCTAGTGAGGCCCAAAATAAATGATTTAAAGCACAATATGATCAAAATGTCAAACCTCGTTCATATGCAGAAGATGATTTAGTCTTTGTCTATGATCAAGAGCACGATAAGTTAGGCACTGGTAAATTCAAGCTTATGTGGCATGGCCCTTATATTCTAAAACGTGCACTGGAAAAAGGGGCCTATGAAATAGTTGATTATGATGAAATTCCTTTGGGAAAGCCCATAAATGGTCTTTACCTAAAGAGATATTATGCTTATATTGTTCAGTGAAATATTTGTATATTGTTGTACCATAGTTTACGTGTGGCAATTTTTAGCATATTTTTACGATTTTCCACTATTTTCCTACTTACCTTGTGTTACACTTGATTTACAGATGTTGACGCTCCCTCAAGCTTGCATTGGATTCGTTGATGGTGCTACTCATAGTACTCGAAATTTATCTTCTATTGCTTGGGTCATTTATTCGCCCATAGATGAGTTATTTTCTATTCATGGGATATGCCTTGGTCGAAAAATGAATAATATTGCAGAATATAACGCAATGATTGAGCTATTATCTGATGCCATTTCATTTGGAATTCATTTATTGATCATTAGGTTAGATTCACAACTCATAGTATTACATTTGAATGGTGTTTATTTAGTTAGAAGTGCTTCCATGTTAAGGATATTTTTGTGGGTTCGTCTCTTGGAAAGAGAATTTGATTATATTGAGTATCAACATATTCCGAGAAATTTAAACACATTAACAGATGCATTAGCTAATTATGTGTTAAATTGGAACTTGTAAAACATTTGTAAAGAAATCAATGCAATATTCATCCATATATTGTACAAGATAGACTGAAATAGAAGTAGTAGCTTTCATTAGATAAGTGTCTGTAAAAAGTGTGGCTTTTACAAAAAAATTGTCATCCAAAGGCATAAGGTCTCGTGGCCTTTATTTTCTGAACATGTTGATACATCATCAAAAATAAAAAATATAGCCCTCAGACTAGTGACTACGCATGATGATGATCATGGTAGCATACAATAGCACGTGCTACTCATCGTAGCAAAATTCTAATAGGTTTAGGAACCCCTACAATATGCCTCTGGAAGCAGAGAGGAAAATCATCTATTGTGGCATCCGTGATGTCCAAAATCAACCTCTCAAGGTTGTGCTCTATCTCTATCAGTGTCTCTGCCTCATCCGAGTTCGACACTATGGGAGCTACTGGATGCTCACCATGCCTATTATATTTACGTAATCTAGTTGGTCTCACTGGGGCCACATCTGCATGATCATTTCGGATAATTATTTTGGATGCCAAAAAATAACAAAAAATGAAAATTTTCAAAAATCAACCAAAATGTGAAGTTTTACCGATATCACCCCACTGCATCCCAGGAGGCAGTGACATGTTTGCATCTCCTTTGTAGTCCATCCCTGCATATGAAAGCCTTCAATCATGATGATTTGATTTTCTAGCCACTCGAAGAATTCAGGAGTATCTCTAATCATTGGCCCTTCACCACCTCCATGGCGTGCCATAACTGTAACCCATTTCAGAATGTGAGGATCATGAGATCCTCCTCTCTCTATAGCTACCTGTGGAGTCAGAAGAGGAATCCACTCCAAAGAAAATGAAATAACGAGGGAACCATACCCAAAGTTTTTGAGTTTACTCATTCTAACCCTGGTTAGTTTCTCCTTCAGATTGGAAACTACAACCTCACTCCAGTTGAATATGGTAGGTTACAAACACTCTATTGTTTGCATCTGATCCTTAGTGAGCAAATTCAAAGTTGCAATCTCACACAATCATGCAACAATGAACCCGATAGCTTTCAAAGGAAGTTGTGCTATGGTATTGATGCCAATTCTTCCATATTTGAGAGCAGCCCCTCAAGTACAATGTTGTAGCAAATAGGTGGCATTTGTTTCACCACCTTGCCTATGCCCATACAAATTGATTTCCACCCCATGGCGTGGAAGTCCACTCAGGAAGTAAATGTTGTCAACATCAATTACAATTCTATGTTCTCCAACTATGAAATATTCTTCTTGAATGTTCCACTTGCCCACCATCCATTCTAGCAAGTCTAATTGGACCTTCATGCCCGGAATGGTGAAAAACTTGTACAAGCCACAATTTGTCAAGGTCTATATGGTTGCTGGATGGTTTAGAGCAACTATGTCTTTCTCTTCGTGCTCGCGTTCTCTCCATTCCATATTTTCGATACAAAACTCTGCAAATAAACATAGAATATCATTAGAAGTCATCATGGAAAAAATTAGCAAAGAATTTGGGTGTTTTCCATTTCATTTTGTATGCTCTTGGTGTTGTTCGAAGCCAACTATTATGAACAGTGCACATGTGTGTGGTTTCTTCCTTAGAAACTGCGCACATAGCGTTAAAAAATTAGTCAATGTGCGTAGGCCCGATAAGGGCGACCTGTGCACATTGAGGGTGAAATTTATTTTGAAAACCCTCCCCAAAAACAACAAAATATATGGTGAAATTCTAAATAAAAGGCATGAAAATGAAGAGCTTGGAGAGATAATCTACCTGGAGAAGACAACTCACGATTTCACCCAACGATTTGTTCGAAATCAGCTTCTGAAATTTATGGTAAAAATGACCTCTATCACTCTCAAAAGGTTAAAAACACAAATGGTAAAAACTTTTTACTTTTTGGGCTTTTTATAAGTTTTTTAGGCCTATTTAAATATTATTTTTTGCCTATTGACTTTTTAAAATCCAATTTTATAATGTTTTTCACTTTATTTTTTAGTAGAGATAATTATTTTGAGTTTAAGTGTGCAGATTACAGGTTATTTACGGGAAACAGATCATTTTAGTGTTGAGTATAATTTTATCACTTTTTCGAACTCGTTAAAACTTATGAAAAAGTGAAACCCTGGAGTTCTCTTTATGCCCTTTTCAGACTCCTTAAAAACGAAAAGATCATTGAGTACTTGATTGTTCAAACTTGTAAAAGTAAATGAACAACCATCTATTCTGTATAATTTTACCCCTTTTATAAAATGAACCAAACTATTTACAAAAAAGGTATTTGTTGAGTAATCATGGTCAATAGAGTTCTCTCCTGCATTATTTTATCCTTTTTCGGGCTTGAGAGACTAAATTTATGAAAAATAACATTGTGGATTTTACTTATGTTTTTCTCATGACTCCCTAAAATTGAAAAACACTGATCTTCACTTTCTCCGAGCTCCTTAAAATTTACGTTGAAAGAACTGAACGAGTTTTATTTTTGTGTCTTTTCAAACTCTTTAAACATGAAAACGACATCAAGTTATCTCTTCACTGGACTCGTAAAACTTAAATAGTGCAGGATTCGTTAAACATGAAGAGACCGAACCACTCCTTATTAGGGTTCGTTAAAAATACTTCAGAGGAATCATCTGAAGGATGAACCTACGTGAAAAGCATATGTTATCCTCCTCAAGCTTGTAAAAAATAAAGAGGTACTTTCCAGTAATGGCAGGGGAAAAGTGAGAAAGAACCTTTGTTTTGTATTTGTAAAAGGAAGTATGTCGCTCTTGAACATGACACTCTGTTAGTTTCATGTCCAGGTTGGGAAATTCATTTTCTACTCAATTGGCCATACCTCATTGAAAGTCTTCATTTGATTTGGGTTTTATTTTTTGAGTCAAATGTTTCCAAGTCATCATGTCATGTCTCTGATATGTTCAAGAGAAGTTCAACCTCAGTCAAATTACTTTTCCAGTTATAGCCTTCAGTTGCATTGACCAACCTTGAGTCAGTCCTGGATTACTCCAAACTACGGTTCTTTAAAACATGACATGAGTTTTGTTTCGTATGACCTCCTGCAATGGATCACTTCCAATCGACTTCAACTCATTATCTAGGAATTTGAGCTAGAAACCTTTAGTACCTTGAGGCCTGCATGCCTTAATGGCAGGTTTCTCGCCTTCGATGACACGTTCTCATCATTGACCTTTGATCAAACGATTCTATGAGTGTTCGACATCAACACATCTATTCGCACTTCATAGATTGTACTGGATGTACCTTGAGAGCCATTGTCATTATTGGTGGTTTCTCTCGCACTTGTTAACAGTTCACATCATTGACTAGTAATCAAGTGGTTTCTACCATGTTTGACTACAAGACATTCACTCGCATGGTTAGATTCGTACTACGGATCAAGAGATGGAGATCAAGACCCTGGATCTAGTTTCATTCATCCAAGCTGTGTGGAGTTATTAAATATTCATGATTTTGAACATAGATCCATTGATGGATGATGGATGCACCCATACTATGTCATCTATTGACATGTATCTTCAGATGTGTTTCCATATTGTACTTTGATACATTTATGATCTGAGTATGGGAATGCCTACCTCAGCGATGATATTATATATTGCATTGTAACCTTTGTTTGATTGTTTCAGGTCTCCAACTACAGTCTCTAACCCAAACCTTGGCATGTTAAAGCACTTCAATCATCAAAATATATCTTCTGAGTTTTCACTTTAGGGGGCAATCTATTACATGTCATTTTGTCGCATTATGCAAATGACCATAAGTTTGGATCTTTCACTATCCTTAAATGTGTCCCAAGAGAATTCCCCTACAAAATTAGAATTTAAATCATCCCAAAGAAAGTGGAATTCCTTGATCCCTTGGTACAAAAACCCTATTTTTGGCTACATGTGCATTTCCCTAACTAATTTATGTGCATACTCAGATAATACCATTAAGAGTTGCGCATAAGTACGCGATGTCTTACACTATGACCTACGAACATGACTTAACAAATGTAAAAATAAAAATTAAAGTCTAGAAGCATTGTTGGTAGTATCTATACCAACCGACAAGCTTCGAATTGGTGCCTATTCAATATTGATCCCTCCCATAATGGAGAAACTCCCCTTCCTTTATGGAAACCCTATCCCACTATTAGTGGATTTCATCCCTTGGAGGATGGATCCAAAACTTCCCATTCTTTCCTATAAAGCTATTACAGGCCTGAGGATTGGGAGAGGATTGTTGGAAGTAAGTTTATGTTGTTGGAATAAGGTTGAAAATCTATTCTTGCAAAGGAAAGGGATGGAGATTGTGGAAGTAACTTGCAACATCAAGGCTATATGGTTGTAAGACTTTTCTTCAGCGTATTAATATAAAATCAACTATTCTTTCTCAATTACATCTTTGTTGATCTAATTTGTAGGATTCCTTGATCACCTATATAGATTGTGATTGCGTATTGATCATTTTATGATACATAATTGGTTAATTAGTCCATTTATCTCTTTGGGTATGTGTTGGATGCTTTGATCTCTTATTTGTCTCATGTTGGGTGTGTGTTATATTATTTCCATGACTAGGCCCACGCGCTGGGGGGGTATCGGCAGGGTGAGATCCCCCCTATTCATTGTGTCAAGTGTAGTAGGGGGGGTCACGTTATGGGTGGAAACCCCCCCTTTCAAGGGGTTTGAGGGGGCTAGTAGTCTCCCTCTACGAGGTCAAGGGCAGCGCCCTGGGGAATTTTTTTCGGACCCTATATTAGGTGGGTGAACCTTCTATGGTTTTCGCACATGGTTTTGGGCATGATGGTTTTCTATCCGTGGTATTTTTGTAGATACGGCCAAGGGAATTATGGTTATGTTCTAATCTATGGTTAATGGATTGGGGTTTATGGATGCTTCGGCATGTATATATATGTATTGTAACATTGAAATGAAAATAATGAAAAATAAATCTAGTAGTCTTGGTTTTGGCATCTAGAGGAAAACCTCTGTGTATATTTGTTTTATGTTTTATGCTGTCTCCATTGTTTATTATTTGTTTTTTAGAACTTGTATGCAAGTAATTTCTGTACGAGGTTAAAAACTACATCTTTGTCTATACAAATATCTCTTAGGACATTATGGAGAAGCTGTGGGGAGTGACAAGAGGATATTTAAAGAATCAAGAAGTGAATGGTCAAAATATTTTGAAGAGGAATTCATCTACATTTTTTAATCAATAAGAGGCCTCTATAATTGTATTTGCTTTTAGTCAATCAGATTCTAAAGAAAGGTAGTTGTTCATGTTTGTTTGTTACTAGGGTTCTTTGAAGTCTAGGCATATCACTCTTGTTTGAAAGAGGGATAAGTCCACATAACAAATTTAGGGAGGCATGCGCACAAGAACTACAAGAGGTGGTCACGCTTGTTGGACTCCCTTGTAACCCCTGTGGGTACCCCTTAGAGTAGTAGCGCACTAGATAGAACTGCACACATACTGCTCTTCCACATACCCTTGGGTATATCAAAAGCCCCCTAGGATAACCTGAAACCTAACCTTAGATAATTCATCAGACGTCTTTATGATACAGTACATTGAGAACAACACTCAGGGAGATTAGTCGCATGTACAATAAGGTAGTCAGGTAATATGGCTAAGGGTATGATTGATCCTCCTTAGTTAGTGCCCTGAAAGAATGGGTCAAGTACTATTGTTAGACCCTACGTATATTGCAATATGTAGCACCTGACACTCCTTTGTGATCATAGTTCCCTCCACTATCTAAAGATCGCCCTCTACCTTGTCTTCTAAATTAGATCCAGTTATTCGGGTTCGACTGCTACCGTCAAGATCAGATATAACAATTTAGGTTCTATCACCGCCGTACATATCAGATTCAGTAGTTTGGGTTTTCTCAGGGCAAATTAGACTCTTTTTGCAGTGAGGGTTTTGGCCTCCATAGTCCAAATCATATTTTCGCAACACATTCTGCAATACCAAGACCTTGGGGTTTCTATTACTACAATCTAGGCCTGATTTCATAGAAAATTGGGTAGTATCAAGCTTTCTTGAATGACCATTGCAATATTGATCAAATGGGTGTTAAATTCATTTCGGAGTAAAAAAAAAAAAGAGTTTGAGACCATCCTCAGAGGCTTGCAAGATACTTAGCCCATAAGCTTCAAGATGACGAGTTGGTCGTAGTGGTACCATTCACTTGTAAGCCCACAATTTTCTAGCGGTCCCAAAAATATTTCTGATGCAGCTTCAAGTGACCCACTCCATTAGACTCTCGAGATTTCCCTATTTCCAAGAAGACTACTCTTAAGTAAGCTAAAAAATTTGACCGAGGCTAGTGTATGCTAGGTACAAGATATCAAGTTATGGCTGTAGAAAGGGCAATCAAGAGGTTCAACAAACTTGAGAAAAATGAGGAATTAGAGGTGACAATTACCAGCCAGATCTCACAACTAGAAACCCTTATAAAAATGTCTCAAAGGGAGGAGCCTAGTGTTGATATACACATAGAAGGAGAATCAAACCATCACATTCACTTCCATGGAAATCACGACTTTTCGAGCCACCAGACACCCATGTTGTATATGTACAAATTTTATGGCTATAACCCTACAGTATGGGTAGCACAAATGGAACAATATTTCTCCCTTAATGATATCTGCGAAGATGGAACTAAAACACATGTGGGATCCCTTTAATTGGACCAAGAGAGATAGCAGTGGTGGCAGTGGCATCAGAAATGTTATCAAGCGAGAGCAACTTGGAACATGTTCTCAAAATCCATATGTGATCGCTTTGATTGGGAATCTAATTTTTTGGAACGTATCACTAAGATCTAGAAAACAGGTACAGTAAAGGACTACATAGCATCCTTTGAACAATTGACCATTAGAATTGACGACCTAGTAGTTGACTTCTATTTCGAATGTTTCATCAGTGGCTTAAAAGATGTCATCCAAGCCCATGTCGAGATGCACCACCCAGCTACTTGGTTGGACGCATGTCGCAAGGCCTTAGATGTAGAAATCACCTTAAATGCCCAGTCCAATAGTCCAAATTTCGTCACCAAGGCATGTCCCACCCAGGCTCAGAGCCCCACCTAAACACTTAAGGTTCAAAATGTGTCACCAACGGAAATTTTCTAAAGAAGGAAACAAGGACTGTGCTACTACTATGATGACAAGTACTCCCTTGTACACAAATTCAATGAACCAAAATTCTTTCAAATTAATGCTACTAATAACATCTCATTAGATGAAGCTCCATCCCTTGAGGTGCCTGAGGAAGAAGCGGGTGAAACCCAAACCAACAATGATCTCACAGCTATGCCCGATGAGCTGGTTATATCACTACTGTTGGCATTATGATGCATGTGTTGTACTTGATGGCAACCAACTCATAGAAGATCAACTCACTTATATATATCTAGATGAATCTACGGAAGAGATATCAGATGTGACAGAGTGCATGGGATGCGGGACAACTCAAAGGAATCAGATGACAGTTCTCAGGTTAGCTTTGCCATCAAGTCCAAAGTGGGAGATTGTTGGCATTATGAGACAAGTGTTGTCCTTGATGGCAAATCACACAGATGATAAATTATAGTGCAGCAAAGTTATTTTCAAGTTCACACACTTTCATGCAGAGAAAAGTTCACACACTTTCATGCAGAGAAAAGTTCACGCACTTTCATGGTTGGCTCATGGTATTAGTCCGACAGTTTTTGATCCTATGGTTTTGGTCTGTGGTATTGCATCCAAAAGTGTTGATCCCAAGTATTGGGTCCATGGTATTGAATTGTTATGGTTTTTGGCCCGTGGTATTGTGAAAGGCCTAAGGCTATAAAAGACGAAGGAGATCATTTGGCAAGGCATCTTCTGATTAATTGAATATCTGATAAAGTGCTAGATCTGGAATACGGTGATTGGGTTATGGTGCAGATCTAGATCTGAATAAAGAAGGAACCTGAGCTTTATAATCTAGATCTGAATGGGTCAAGATCTCCATGGCGCATGATCAGATTTGTAGATCTGATAGTCTGGCGTATGCTTGAAGACTGAAAAACTATCTATACCCGCAGGACCACAGGTGCGACGCAGTGCAGGTGCGGATACCCGCAGAGCAGAAGAGTGTGCAGGTGCGGATCTAGCCGCAGGACCGCAGGAGCGACACAGTGCAGGTGCGGATACCCGCAGAGCAGAAGAGTGTGCAGGTGCAGATCTAGCCGCAGGACCGCAGGAGCGACACAGTGCAGGTGCGGATACCCGCAGAGCAGAAGAGTGCGCAGGTGCGGATGTAGCTGCAGGACCGCAGGTGCGACACGGTGCAGGTGCGGATACCCGCAGAGCAGAAGAGTGCGCAAGTGCGGATACCCGCAGATAAGAAGACTGTGCAGGTGCGGATACCCGCATATCAAAAAGCAGCACAGGCGCGGATGTTCGCAGATGTCTATTGGTGAAGTTGCAGACCCTGCTTGAAATTTGTTTTAACTGCCTTTGACTATTCTGCAGTGTTCTGGGTGCATAATTGATGTCTAGTTACTGGTATTGAGTTCTGATAACAACATGATTATGTTTAGCTTCAGTATTGATGGTTGAATGGATCAAGTTCTTAATGACTTATCTTTATGTGATCTGATGGACTAGATCTGGTTGCTAACTCACATATTATCCTTGTATATGTATTGATCTGGTGTTTGGGTGATTCAGAAGATTGATTGATTATGTGCTTCAATGATATTAATGGGTCCAATATGAAAATTGGATGAAACGTGGCCTTTCAGATTATGTGTTGTGCTTCGGGTGTATCCAATTTGAAAATGTATGAAACGTGGTACCCGGAGGAGAGAAGATTGTAGGTCGGCACCTACGTACTAGTATCTTAGCTAGTACAAGAGCTAAGGGGGTGGCAGCTCCCTTTCAGTAGCAGTTGAAAACTTTGGAGCATTGTAGCAGGTAGCAGCCTGCGTACTAGTAAATGGATCGGCTAGTACAAGAACTATGGGGGTTGTAGCTCCCTTCCAGGAGAGACTAGAAAACGAGAGAGGGTTGTAGCTCTCTGCAGGTAGAAGCCTGCGTACTGGTACAAGACTGCACCAGTACAGAAATATTGTAAAAGGATTTTCTTATTAAGAAGAAGATTGAGATGACTTGCAGCAGGTGGTTTTCTCCCACATTGGGTTTCCACCTTATATCATGGTGTTCATGTGTGTGGCTTATGTGTGATGATCTGTTCTATTTTACCGCACCTGTTTACTGTTAATATGGTTGATAATGTTCTAATGCACTCATTGAAGATCAATTAACTGAATCATAAGTTTACTGAATATATGTGGGTATTCTTAACTGAAGCAGCATATATGACTCAGACTATGGAAATGAAAAAGTTATATTGATTTGATAATATTGATTCACCCCCCCCTCTCAGTATTATTTCCAACAACTACATGCCTTAGCTGGCATTTATTCACCTCAAACTCTCAAAATCCGAAGCTTTATTAACCATCGACCAGTAGTGGTATTGATTGATAGTGTAAGCAATCATAACTTTATCCATATGAAAGCCACAAAATTTGTTTGTTGCTTTGTACGGGTGGTATATAATTTCCAAGTCCTTATCACTAATGGGGGGACCATGAAATGTGAAGACCGTTGTGAATATGTTAAGCTTCAGATCGAAGACTACCACCTAAATACCCACATGTTTCCCATTGAAATGGGTGGTTGAGACATTATCCTTGGTGTTGAATGGCTTTGCCCACTGGGCCATATCACAACGGATTTCCAAGAGTTATATATTAGCATTAAGCAGAATGATCACATTCATACATTGAGGGGACTCCAGACAGGTGCTCCTACTATCATTAACTCGCATTGAATGGAGAAGATTTTAAAAAATGACCATAATGGAGTAGTTGCCCACTTTAATTCCATCCAGGCCATTGAATCCACTACTCCTTCTATTCATCCGGAGATGCAACATGTATTAGATCGCCATGAGCGGGTCTTTGACAAACCTAAATAGCTTCCACCTTCTAGGGGTGAACATGATCACGGTATCCCTTGGTCTCTGGTGCCTAGCCACCTAATGTCTACCCATATCGATATCCTTTTTCCTAAAAGAATGAAATCAAAAAGATCATCGAGGAACTCCTTGAAGCCCATGTTATCCATCCCAACATCATCCCTTATTCATCTCCAATGGTCATGGTTCTAAAGAAAGATGAAGAATGGCACATGTATCTGTACTTTCAGGCCCTTAACAAGAACACTACCAAGGGAAAATTTCCTATTCTAGTTGTTGACGATATTCTTGATGAACTGCATGGTGCTAAATTCTTTACCAAGCTAGACCTCTGCTCGAGTTATCACCAAAAACACATGATGGAAGTAGACATTCTCAAGAATGTCGTCTGAACTCATGAATGCCATTATGAATTCCTAATCATGTCGTTTGGTCTCTGTATTTATCCATCTACTTTTCAAAGCCTCATGAACCACCTTCTGAAACCATATCTCTGCAAATTTGTCTTGTTCTTCTGTGATGACATTCTCATCTACAACATAACCTGGGACAAACTTCTTCAGCATGTAGACTAAATATTGCAACTGCTCTGAGATCATAAATTATTTTTCAAATTATCCAAGTGCTCCTTTAGCATGGAAGAATTAGAGTATTTCAGACACATTGTGGGTCGTGAAGGAGTCAGGGTTGATCCGAAAAGGATTCAGGCAATGCAAGATTGGCCCCAACCAAAAACATTGAAGAGTTTGAGGGGATTCTTGGGTCTCACTGGCTACTATCGCAAATTTTTCCACAATTATGGATGCATTTCTAGACCCCTCACTAATCTTCTCAAGAAAAAATCATTTCTCTGGACTAATGCAACTCAGCAGGCCTTCTTAGCTCTCAAACAGGCCATGTTCTCCACTCCCATATTGGCCTTACCTGACTTCACCAAATCTTTTGTGATTGAATGTGATGCTTTATGTACAGGTATTGGCATTGTATTAATGCAGGAAGGTAGACCATTGGCTTTCACTATTCAACAACTTAGTGGAAAACATTTGGGTCAATCTACTTATGAGAAATAAATGATTCCCACCTTACATGCAGTAGACACCTGACGGCCATACTTATTGGGGTGACGTTTCCAAATCCGCATGGACCATCATATCCTAAAATATTTTATAGAGAAGCATCTATCGTCATCACAAAAAAATAAATGTCTTGCCAAAATGTTGGGATATGCTTATGAGATAATTTACAAGAAGGGGCGTGACAATGTAGTGGTTGATGCTTTATTGTGCCAATTTTAGGATGAGAGCACCCTTCTATCACTCTCTCTACCCATACTATATTGGATTGAAGAGACCCACAAGGAATGGTTCTCCCACCCCTCTCTGTCCCAACTCATTAATAACTTAAAAAAAAATCGTAATTCCTCAGCAGACTACTCTTGGAAGGATGATATTCTTCGCCACAACAATCGAGTAGTGTTATCCCCATCCTCCAACCTCAAAACCTGCATCTTGGATGAGTTACACTCATCTCCAATTGTAGGACATTCATGCTTTCAGAATACTTATGCTCGTGCACATTGTTCTTTCTTTTGGACTGCCATGAGGAATAACATTCTTACTTTTGTAGCTGAATGTGATGTGTGCCAATGCAACAAAGGGGAAAAAATCAAGTTATTGGGAACCTTACAACCATTACCACTCCCTGCTTCTGTTTGTATGAATTTTTCCATGGATTTCATCATTGGTCTCCCAAAGTCAAGCAACAAATCAGTCATCATGGTGGTTATTGGCATACTTTCTAAATATGCTCATTTTTGCGCTCTACCATAACCATTTACCCCCACTTTGGTGGCTCAATTTTTCTTGGACCAAATCTTCAAACTGCATAGCACGTCAACTTCCATTGTGTTTGATCGCGACCCCACTTTCACCAGCAAATTTTGGAAGGAAATTTTCAAGCTACAGGGTACCCAACTCCAACTAAGTACCGCGTATCATCCCCAAACTAATGATCAAATAGAAGTGGTAAAAAAAAAATTGGAGACCTATCTAAGGTGATTCACTTTAGAAAAGAAGAATCAATGGGTACATTGGCTACCTTTACCTGAATGGTGGTATAATACTAACTATCATGAAACCACCAAAATGACTCCATATGAGGCAGTGTATGCCCAACTCCCACCTTCACCAGTTTCTTATATCCTTGGATGTTCTAAAGTATAGGAAATTGATCAAATCCTACAGAACCGTTATGCCATGATCACTCATCTCAAAGATAATCTACATCAAGCTCAGAACATAATGAAGCAACAAGCTGACCAACATCGTTTCGAGTGCTCATTTCAAGAAGGGGATCAGGTATTCTTATGACTCCAACCATATAAGAAAACATCTCTCAAAGAAAATGGTTGCTAGAAACTAGCACCAAAATTCTATGGGCCTTATCAAATACTTCAACGCATAGGAGCAGTCGCTTACAAACTAGCCTTGCCACCTACTTCAAAAATCCATCTGGTCTTCCATGTATCATGCCTTAAGAAAGTGGTGGGGAACAATTGTAGGGTTCAAACAAGTCTACCTGAATTGGATGAGGAAGGCTTACTTTGGCTCAGACCATAACATGCCCTCGATACTCATGAAAGACATCTCCATGGTCACAAAATCAAAGAAGTCCTCATCAAGTGGAAATACACCTCTCTAGAAGATGCGACCTGGGAACCAACCACTATTCTTCAGCAATTTCGCAACTTCAGCCTTGAGGACAAGGTTGATTTTGATGGGGGAGGTAATGTTAGGGTCCAACCCTAACCCCTTTATTTATGTAATAAGCCCAAGATTCCAAGTTAGAGTCATAGTTACTTAAAGAGTCAATAAAGCCCATATTAATAATTGTAAGTAGTTGACCCGCATTATAGAAAACGGACCACAACTGAGTTGTAAACGGACCATAGTTAATAAATAAAGTGGTTAACCTGTGTTATGCAAGGGACCACTAGTAGTTAGGGTTTTGGATGTCATTTAGCTATAAATAGTCTTAGTTAGTAAGGGAAATATCATTCATTCTTAATGTAATTGAGCTTTGCTTTGCTGGAGGTTTCCCCCTCAAAGAGGCAAGTAAACATTGAATATGTTTCTGAATAATAAAGTACCTTGCAGTTTTTCTCATCTGATGTGATAATTCTATGTTTTGGGCTATATTTCTTCATATTTCTGGTATCCTGGATTTCTTGTAGGTTAAGAGTAGAACCTTTTTGTTATGCCATGAATTAAAAGAACCCATTCAAATTTGCAATGCTCTAGATTGGGTTCACCATAAAGCCTAGAGAGCATTTTGATCAAAAATATGTGAGGGTTCTTGAATTGAGCTATTAGATACAGTTTTGTTGATTATGCTTGAAACTCTCATAGACATTTATCCATTTCTTATGATATTCAACCAAAGCGGTCTTTTTTTTCTTTAGAAAATTGTTACCAAGTAATACCTATTTAGTAAGATTTCTAGAGGACTAAGTTTATATGTTGACTATACTATTTTAGGTTTCCAAGAAGTTACGACATTTACTATGTGGTTGACTATTGAACAATTTTGAACATGAGCATGAGAAATAATCCAACTCACCATGTCATAATATGGAAATATTGTTGGTCTGGTAGTGATTTTTGTAGCTTGGTCTTGTTTCATCTTTCAAAATCAGAAGATGAATCTTCTTCTGAGCCTGTTGGGTTTCTCTGCTCACTGTTCTCAAAGAAATCATAATTTTTTCCCTAGGATATGGTACCCGCACTTTGTGCTTTAAATGTTGTATCGGAAAAGAATGTTGAATTGGGATTTTTCTCATTTAGCAATTCAAAATTTGTTCCTTTCATTTTGATCTTGATATTTGCTATACCTAACTTAGTAGCTTTTGTTTTTCCTTTCTTCCCATTATTCTTTTGTAAATAACATAGAAATTTATTAAAGAAACATGCAGATTTTTCAATATGAAAGCAAAAATAGGCAATATATGAACTAGATGAGATGAAATTTTGCAATCATTTTGCAATCAACCAATAATTCTATCAGAAATTGGACAATTTCAGTACAGAAAACACAACTAATATCTTAAATGATGAAACCTTTTTATTGTGCAGAGATTTGAATGTATTTTTTGACAGATATGTATAAAATCTTCTAAAATTCTCTAAGTGTAAAACAATTTAATGCCCAAGTGAAAATGTTATTAGCCATTTTGTCTGAAATAAATGGTCGACTAACGGTCATTTCAGTGAGGAAGCCCAGATGGTTTGGGGTGTTTTATAAATACCGTGTTTACCTTGAAGATGGATACAAGACCTATTTATTAAAATTAAATTAAAAATATTTTATCTACTTTCCATTGTTATTTTCAAAAATTCCTGAAGTGTAGGAGTATGGGGCTTTCGAGCGTAAAAAACGTCATGAGAATAGTTTGGAAAGAGATGTCAAACTATTTATTTATAAAGGAATTAAAAATAAAAAATATTGAACTAAGAAAATTTAACTAAGCGAATTTAACCAAGAATATATGGAGATCTGGATGTGTCGAGGTTGCAAGATATAAGCTCATAATGTAATTAATTCGAAAAAATTTATCAGAAACAATATCATGTTTAGCGAAAGTGCTTGAACTCCAAAATAAAGCAAAACAATGGAATTTATTTTAAAAATCGTAAATAAACACAAAAATTGAATAACGAATGAAAAAACAAAAGGTCGTAAAAACGTTATTGAAATCTAGGTGGTAGGAAAGTTTGGGAGTTTGGGTTAAAACTGAGTAAAGTTTTGTAAAAATGCCCAGACTCTGCAAGAAGTGCAAAATATCATTAAAAAAAATACATGTTTATTGAATATGCAATCTAGGTAAGTCTGGACGTCTGGCACTTCGAGGTAAAATCAATGTGCAGACTTAAGAAATGCATGGACCCTAATATAAATCGATAAAGTGAAAAGCTTAAAAGAATAAAATAAAATAAAATTGTTTGACATGCAGTGTTCGGGAGTTCGAGGCACTCAACTAATAAAAAGTGTTTAATAATTAGAATATCCGGGTCCAGAAGCTTGAAAATCTAAAAGATGATCTAAATATCTAGATTTTTGAGGAATTTTTATAATTTTTTTTTAAGACTTTCCTAATATTTTGGAATTTTTTAAAAGAGATCCAAAATAAACCAAAGATGGTTTATGATTCAAAATGGATTTAACATAGACTTCTAAGTTTATAAATTCTCTTCACAAAGGAAAAATGAAAGTCAAAGGATGATTCTAAAAATAGTCTCATTCCATAGATCTCTTCAATCTGAATCTAATGCAATTTGAATAGGCTAAAATGGACTTTGAATGATGAAGTTAATGTAAAAAGAAGTTTTCCCATTGTCTTTTGAAAAGGAGGCAAATTCTTATAAAAATGGGCTTAAGGCCTTATATGCAAAAATGGCATCGCAAATGCCAAAGGGAAGAACTTAACCAAAAGCGTGAAGACTTGCGTTGGGCCGATTGTGATGAGCGTTGTCAGCGGTCGGATTAAATGGGAAATCAACGGTCAGGATTTGATCGGAGATCGCTGATCGGGGAAGCTTAAGGGTTGCGGATCATGGAAGCAGCGACTGCCGATAAGCGATATTGCGATATGCCGATGTTCTGATGGCCCAATCGGCGATATCGGCGATTGGCAATTGGCGAACCCCCGATACCGGGGCCAATGCACTGTAATATGCTAATATGCGATCAGCGATGGCACAGATATGCGACAGTGCCAACATGCAATATGCGATGTGTCGATATCGACGATCGGCGATCGGCAATCCCCAAGACAAAGGGCCAATGCACATGCAACGTGCGATTGCGATATGCGATAAGAGTGTGGACCCGATATATTTATGGACACGATTGAATATAATTTGAAGTTTGGAATTCGGATTTCCTGTGTATTCTCGTGTATTTGGGTTTTTTACCATGCGATTGCGATGTTGTGATCAAAGGCAAACCCGATAAGGATTATAGATGCGATTGCATTCCATTTGAATTCCAAACTTAAGGCTCAAGAACTGATTTTCATCATAATTCCTGTGTATTCCGTTATATTGGCTATTTTCGGAATTTAGGCTGGAAAATGTCACTGGTTCATTTTCCATTGGAAACAGCCATCACACCTATGCCACGCTATCAGCGGGTGTTTCTGTAACAGGGATGCGTTTTGAAACGCGAAGAGTCGGAGCTGGGAAAAAGGGAATAATTCCTCATGATTACACACAGAGGAACGGATGGAAACCACAGAGTCGGAGAATTCCACAAAAGCCAGAGAGCATGACTCTCACAAAGGGGGAGCTCACAAAAATGTAGTAGCAGAGAAGTGAGTTCTCTCTCGAGGGAGCTCACAGCTAGGGGCAGAGACAGAATCACATAGTACTCTCTCCCCCTTCGCAGAGCTGACAAAGCCGAGAGCCACAAGGCCGTAGTGCCAGAGAGCTCGAGAAAGCCAGAGAAGCCACCAAAGGTTGGGGCGATGGCAAAGGGGTGATTCTTCAGGAGCTAAGCGCAACAAAGTTGCAGAGCCGGAGAGCTTAAGCGCAACAGAGTTGCAAAGCCAGAGAGTCGCCGAGCTCAAAGCAGACTTGTAAGAGCCATGGAGTTGTAATGAAGTCAAAACGACAAAGAGATCGAAATGATAAAGCTATCGCTGATGTCCAAAGTGTACTGAAGACGAAAGGAGGAGTTCCAGAGATAGTAAGCGAATTCTGTGGGAGTTGGTGCAAGCTAGAGCTCAAGATAGCTCAAAGCGCTGATTGAAGGAATCTAGTCCAGAGAAGCCTAGATCTATCTGCAGATTATGGACAGCGAGCGGGATAAGATGGTGTTCTAAACCCATAGGTTCAGTTGTAAACCAATGGATTTTAATGTGGAGCTTGTAAAAGGATTCAGCCATAATCCGAAAGAGCCTAGTCGAGTTGGCTAGAGTCAAGGAGACGTAGCCCAAGATATTAGGGTGAACTCCATATTATATTGTTGTCTTATGCATTTGTTTATTTGCTGCATTATTTACTGTTACACATATTTAAATATCAACATAAGCAACAGAATTTAAGGCATTAAACAGTTTAAAAATAAACATAGCATACACCTCTTTCAAGTTATTTCTTCCGCAATTTATCAAGCATAAGCTAGATCTTGGGAATATATAAGCTTTGGAGTGGGACAGGTTCTTGTAAGCTTGACAAGAAGCCTTTAGTGCCCCATTTTCAGATCAGGTGTTATCGGAACCAAAGGTTGATTAACCCCACCTTCAAAGAAGGTGGTATCAAAGCCCAAGTTATACCAGAGCAGGTTATATCATGATGCAGGTGTATATCAACATGCACTTGAACCAGAGAGTTGTGGAAACTCTGAAACCATTGAAGAGGTTGATGGTGTTCCAAAGGGAGCTGCTTCTTCATTCAATTCACCTCCTCAAGAAGGTAATAAAGGTGAAAAGGAAAGGTATAAATCTGGTTCTAATTATATTCCTTTTGATTATGTAAAAGCATGATAAATTTCCATATAAGCATGGGAAAATAATTGCATGTTCCTTTTGTGGTTTGGATAACCATAATGTTTCTAGATGTTGGAAGAGAATGGCCACATGCAGGAAACTTTTGAAGGAAGGGAAGCAAAAAGCCAAAGGTCCATTGGACAAGGCAAATCATGCTGTCAAGAAGATGCACGTGTTGCACTTACTGCCATAAGCAAGAACATATTGCTGCAAAATGTTGGACTCTGAATCCAACAATACTTCCACAAAACTTGAAGAAGGTGGAAAGAGAAAATGGCAGAAATGGAAAGAAAGATTCCATGATTGATGTGTTTCAGGATGATTCACATGTTGATGTTGATGTGCAGACAAAGGAAGGACTTTTGAAATGGATTGGTAAGAAATGGTTATAATTCTTATCCAATTAAAGTTGCATGTCTTTTGAAGATGCATTATATCAAGTCACATTTATTTGCATTTGTTTGTTAATGGAATGCAAGTTGCAGGATTCTACCAAGAAGGTGAATGGAAAAGTTGAGTAGGAGACCCACCTTGTTGCTGCAACATTATCTTTCATTTCAGCTTCGAAAGTACAGTGTGCTTAAGCGAAAGTTGAAAGGTGAAATGCATGCATAAGCTTGATATGCATGAACACAAGGATGTTGATGATTTCCTTGTATTTAAACATGTATGTGTGATTAACTTGAAGGGTTGATTACTTTGTTGTAAACATGCATGTAATGCAATATTGATTTGGAAAAAGTTGATTTGGTCTCCAAGATGGAGATAATGATGAAGTATTTCATCTTTGAAAAAGAATTCTAAAGATCTTTTTCTACATGCTTGACTTGAAGGGTCAATTGTTTTAAAGGTATGTTTTGTTGACTTTTTATCTAGTCAATCATTTATATGCAGATGTAAAGACATGGAGGTGTTCACAAGGTGTGAAATCTGTTTCTTTTGTTGAAGCAGGAGTTTAGGCCATCCAGTTGTTGTCTGTAATCCTGTTGTTGTTGACAGTATGTCAGACAGGTACAAATGAAAATTTTCTGAAGAAGATGCAACTTCACATTTGTTTGAGCCACCTTGGATTAATGATCAAGGAAGAGAAGTTCAAACTACCTTCTATGACCTTGTTAGCAGGAGTTCTGTAGGAACTCAAGGAGGAAGACAGTTCTTCCCAGGAGGACAAGCGCATCCAGGAAGGAAGTGTTCAAATGCTTTGGTTCAGAGGCACTATGCAAGGCAAGTGTATGAAGGCTGAAAGAAGAGGGTGAAGTACTCTCATTTACTATTCAGATCAGTATATCAGTATTTTATAGACCAAAAGATTTTTAGTGGGAAGGCGTGATCCAAAATGGATCTAACATAGACTTTTAGGTCTATGAATTCTCCTCATAGAGGAAAAATGAAAGTCAAAGGATGATTCTGAAAATAGTCCCATTGCATATATCTCTTCAATTTGAATCTAATGCAATTTGAATGGGCTAAAATAGACTTCGGATGATGAAGTTATTGCAAAAAGAAATTTGTCCATTGTCCTTTGAAAAAGAGGAAAATTCTTATAAAAATGGGCTTAAGGTCTTATATGCAAAAATCGCATTGCAAATGCTAAAGGGAAGGACTTAACCAAAGGTGTGAAGACTTGCGATGGGCCGATTGTGATGAGCATTATCAGCGGTTGGATTAAATAGGAAATCAACGGTCAGGATCTGATCGGAGATCGCTGATCGGGGAAGCTTAAGGGCTGCGGATCATGGAAGTAGTGACCGCCGATAAGCGATATTGCGCTATGCCTATGTTCCGATGGGCCTATCGGCGATATCAGTGATTGGCAATCGATGAACCCCTGATACCAGGGCCAATGCACTGCGATATGTCGATATGCGATTAGCGATGGCGCCGATATGCGATAGTGCTGACATGTGATATGCGATGCGCCAATATCGGTGATCGATGATCGGCGATCGGCTATCCCAAATAAAAAGGGCCAATGCACATGCGACGTGCGGTTGCGATATGCGATAAAGAGAATGGACCCAATAGATTTATAGACGCAATTGAATATAATTTGAAGTTCGGAATTTTGGATTTTCTGTGTATTCCCGTGTATTTGGGTTTTTGACCATGCGACAATGCGATTGCGATATTGCGACCAAAGGTGGACCTGATAAGGATCATATATGAAATTTCATTCCATTTGAAGTCCGGACTTAAGGCTCATGAACAGATTTTCATCATAATTCCTATGTATTCTGTTATATTGGCTATTTTTGGAATTTAGGCTGGAAAAAGGTCGTCGGTTCATTTTCCATTGGAAACAGCCATCACACCTGTGCCACGCTATTAGTGGGCGTTTCTGTAATAGGGATGCGGTCTGAAGCGTGAAGAGTCAGAGCCGGGAAAAAGGGAGTGATTCCTCATGATTACACACAGAGGAATGGATGGAAGCCGCAGAGTCGAAGGATTCAACAAAAGCCAGAGAGCATGACTCTCACAAAGGGGGAGCTCACAAAAATGTAGCAGCAAAGAAGTGAGTTCTCTCTCGAGGGAGCTCACAGCTGGGGGCAGAGACAAAATCGCATAGTACTCTCTCCCCCTTTGCAGAGCTGACAGAGCCAAGAGCCACAAGGCCGTAGAGCCAGAGAGCTCGAGAAAGCCAGAGAAGCCACCAGAGGTTGGGGCGATGGAAAAGGGGTGATTCCTCAGGAACTGAGTGCAACAGAGTTGCAGATCCAGAGAGCTTGAGTGTAACCGAGTTGCAAAGCCAGAGAGCCGCAGAGCCAGAGAGCTCAAAGCAGGCTTCTAGGAGCCATGGAGCTATGATGAAGTCAGAACAGAAAAGAGATCGAAATGATCAAGCTATTGCTGATGTCCAAAGTGTGCTGAAGACAGAAGAAGGAGTTCCACAGACAATAAGAGAATTCTAAGGGAGTTGGTGTAAGCTAGAGCTCAAGATAGCTCAGAGCGTTGATTGAAGGAATCTAGTCCAAATAAGCCTAGATTTGTTTGCAAAGTATGGACAGCCAGCGGGATAAGATGGTATTCTAAACCCACAGGTTCAGTTGTAAACCAATGGAGTTGAGCTTGAAGCTTGTAAAAAGATTCAACCATAATCCCAAAGAGCCTAGTCGAGTTGGCTAGAGCTCAAGGAGACGTAGCCCAAGATATTAGGGTGAACTCCATATTATATTGTTGTCTTAAGTGTTTGTTTATTTACTACATTATTTACTGTTACACGTATTTAAATATCAGCATAAGCAACATAACTTAAGGCATTAGACAGTTTAAAAACAAACATAGCATACACCTCTTTCACGTTATTTCTTCCACAATTTATCAAGCATAAGCTAGATCTTTGGAATATATCAGCTTTGGAGTGGGAGAGGTTCTTGTAAGCTTGACAAGAAGCCTTTAGTGCCCCATTTTCAAATCAGTTTATTTTCAATGAAAACTTCAAATATAAAAAGATTTTTTAAAGGTCTTTGTTCTATTTTCAATCAAAGGGATGGTTGTTGTAGAACTCACAACAAATGGTGACACAATGGGAGAAACAATTAGCTCTGCTAATAAATATTTATAATTTAAATAAATCTAAAGTTCCAAAAAATTTATAGATAGTTATAATCATTTTTAAAAGGCTTGATATTTATAAAATAAAGTTAAAAAATCAAAAGAAGTATTGATTCCTTAACCAATATTTTCAAAGAGAAAAGTAATGGCATTGATTTATTAATTGTATACATTAATTCAATAGCTTCTAAAATTTTGCCCACGGGGCTTTGGATTGACGGTGAATGGGTGCGCTGTTAAGGCACTCCTTGCGATAGGTCACTGGTTCAATTCCCCGTGGGTACTTAGTTTAGTCTTAACCTAGAAAAAAAAAAAATAGCTTCTAAAATTTTATCACGAAGTTCAAATCTTTAATACTATCAAAACAATTTGCATGCATGTTTTCATGTTTTCCTCATCGCTCTTGTTACCTACCATAACTTCATTGTCCGTGAGCATTCGTAGCCTCGACAAAGTCGCCTTAGTATCATATAACAATTGACCCATTGCTAGCAAACATCCATAGCCCCAACATGTTTCCTTATACTTCCCACATTTCTTTTGAATTTCTTTCAAATTCTTATTTATTTAATATCCTTTGAATTTGTATATTTGTATTGCTTTTGCAATTTTGGATATTTAAGAAGCAAGATGATATGAGAGTTATCTCAATGAGAAACTATTTTGATGCAATAATGATTTTAACCTCATAGTTTTATTATTCATCATCAATAATATCAAGTATTTTACTTTTATGTGAAAATGATAAAGCTCTTTTAAAATAAGAGATAGGTATTTTCCTAAAATAATGAAAACTTTTATAAGCTAGAGTAATATGAAGCAAAAAAGACTTCATATAACTAAAGATTACTTGTTTCATAATAATAGGATTTATTTAAATAGTAAAGATTATTATGATAAAGACACATTTCTCCAGAAATTTAATCATAGTTGTAAATTACACCATAGAAATGAAAAAAAAAAATGAATATTTATGAAAAAAAAAAAGATGAAGATTTACAAAAGAAAATAAAAGGTGAATTTTTATAAAATATTTTTTTTTTTATTTTAAAGGAAACCAACTTCCTTTAGTAAATGATGGAACATTTACAAATGGCCACATGAATTTTCAGGAGAAATGTTTTTCCAAAATCTAAGCATTCATAGACAAGTTCTAAACCTCACCTTCTAATGTTTGCAATATATATGTTGAAGGCCCAGTTTATTGTTAAGAGAACTATCTAGCACATGGCATCTTACACTACTAGTGAGGATGAACATACTTTGCACTCTTACAAATATTGGTTTTATTTCTCTTAGCCACCATGCTTACCATCAGGCTCTCGTTGATTACTCTTATCTGATTCCCCATTTTTAGAAAATGTGTTTTTTCCCTTGTTACCTGACTTCTTCCCTTCTTGAAGAATATGTTATCTCTAATCCTCCCGCTAAACCTCATTCCTGTTAATCCCATCCTATCCCTAACGAAATTTCTATTTTGGGTGTGAAGGTTGCTGTGTGACCTCTTGGACATACATTTTTCAAACTTTTTTGTGTTGTGGGGGTGGAAGTATTGATTGGTTGTGCCTATGTTATTGATGGAATTGCAGTCTATGTTGGTTCTATGTCTTTGGACTATGTGCATAATTCTTATGAAATATAGATAAAAATATCGTCATGTTTCATTCTTAGAGGCAAACATATCAAAGGAGGAGAAGTGTTATATTTTCTTACTTTAAATGCTGCTTGAATTTGGTGGATGAAGAGAGGATTTGTGCAAACAATTCTCTCTGAGGTCTATCTTTGTATGTCAGTGTTATAGATTATTGGGGACTACTATAAGATATCTTTGGTTTGGTAGATGGGTGGTGGTGATGTCTATATGTTGGTCATGCTAGTATGAGATGTAGTAATTGTATATCTAGGCCAAATATGAGCGCTTGGAAAACTTACTCGTGAGTCCTCTCTGCTACTATTGAAGTCGCTCTGCGATCGATAATGGAATTCTAAGGTGGTGAACTGTTTCCAGCATCTGGTATTTTTTATGACGATGATAAAATTGGATAGCCCATCTCTCAAGGAGTACTTATGGGGACAGACTGACTTCTTAAGAACATTTCCTATTCAGGATTTGATTCCTATATTTTACCTCTTCTAGAGTGATGATGGTAGTAATTGCTGGTGGGTGATTCAATAAAATCATTTATTTTCATATTACTGAACTAGATCTTCGGGGGGTAAGATCGAAGGTACTGAGGAGTATTTGGTCTACCCGAAGCATATTCTAAATGTCCTTGAGCCATCATTCCATCAAATTTTTCCTTCTCATTAAATTTCTCTGTGGTGTAGATAGTAGTTGGCGTTTGGTTGGGAGGGCTTGTTAATGGATCCTGTTGATCTTACTTGATCCCTAGATATATGCTCTCTCTAGTTAGATATCTCATGGAATTTCTCGTTGGGGCACTCAACTTTTTATTAATCATCCCAGGGTGGTGTCAGGGAGTTGGTGGGGGGTAGATTAATTAAATAGCAATAGTATCTTTCCACATGGATCAAGATTTTTCCTTTCTAGAATCTGACGTGGAGGTCCGTGAGGCTTTCATACAAGCCATGCTAGAAGAAGATCTAGAAAATACCACTTTCCCCCACACAAAGGATGTGTCAGATGTAGGATATCTGCATGGATAGCAGGTGAAAAAAACTTCTATGTAGGTGACACATATCTCAAACAATCCATCAGGTACACATCATGTTGTTTCTAGACGTAGAAGGGGCCGAAGGCAGGAATGAAAAGCAATCCCTCCTAACTCTGAGACAAAATTGCTTAGTTTTGGATACGACGTTCTTCGGGACAAAGTCACTAGTATGTAGAAAATCACCCTTGTGGGAAGATGGATATTCTCTGAACCTTCAGAACATGATATGAAGATTTGGGTCAAGAAATTTTGGGACCCGTTGCTGGTTTATACCCCAAAGGTCAGTATTTTAATGAATGGTTGATTAAGTATACATTTTTTACACATGGACGATGTTGAGAAATTTTGAAGATCCCTTGGGTAAGGGAAGGAGCTTTCTGCAATTACATAAGTGGTACATCGGATTCAATTCCCTGTTGGATACACCCAACAATGAAATTGTGTGGGTTAAATTCCTAGGGCTTCCATTAGAATTTTGGACAGGCGGGCTTTGACGGAAATAGGGAACTCAGTTGACCGGTTTATATATATGGATCCAAATTTTATGGGTGCATAGGACAAATGGGTGGCCTGGATTTTGGTATAGGTGGTGGGCTCCAGTATTGTAGCAATAATGCTACAACTCCTGGAGCTTCCTATCTCTAATTTTATCAACCCGGTAGTTCGTACAAACTTGGAAGCGACGGTGCTGTATGCAGAAGTACTAGCTCTTGTCGCAGCTGTCACTTGGTCAGCTGGCACAAGTCCGCTAGGGCTCAAGCCAACTTCTATATGTTCTCAGAAGAAGCTTTCTAAATGATGGACGAAGGCTATCTCAAAGGAAATTAATCTATTTTGCAAAAAGAAACTGAAAGCCAAAAAGAAACACAAACCCTAGCAAACCCTAATTCTACCAGCTAGTCCTACTGATGCAAAGGAGAGCATGCAAACTACTGAAAGAGATTCCATTACTTCTAAGAAGGTAAAATGCATGTGTCTAAGTTATTACTATCTGAAGAAAACATATTTTTGTATTTTTGCTTAAGTTGTTGAAATTATCATGCATGTGCTTCTAACTAGTTTTCCACTGTGCAGGGATGGATCAAGGGATGAAATGCTTTGGGAAAGGTTGGGATGGTACAGAGAGGGTCTAAGGGATCCCTAGCATTCTTTCTGAGAGTTTCACAAAGTCTGGAGGCCATGCAACCGTGTTTATGAACTTCTACAGGAAGTCTGCAGGGGTTTCTACAGGAAGTTCTGTAAGTCTTCTACAGGATGTTTCGAAATGGGATTTTGGAGCATGGATGGAGGGAAAAATATGGAGGAATGAGTATGGAGGTGAAATAGGGATGTGAAGAGGTCTAAGGCTCGGTGGATGAGGCTAAGGAGTGATTGGATTTGTTCAAGGGAGAGTGAAGCAATGTTGCACAAAAATTAGGGTTTTGGGAGCGAATGGCAAACGTGAAGCAAGGGTTCTAAGTAGAGGGTGGAGCAGGTAGGTTGGATGGAGTATGTGCAGGTAAGGAAGGGTAATAGGTACTCTGCAAGTGGTTTTCCAAACTGAACAAACAAAGACATGCAAAAAACAAAGATCTAGTTATGCTACCCTAATATGATCTCGCGAACAGTAATAAGAATGGACAACAACTTTATTTGCAAGGAGACCATGTATATTAACTATGAAATGAAGCATTCAAAGCTCTGAACATGTAACCAACTTCTGCAAATGAAAACCAAACACTAATGATTGCATGGTAAAGCAAAGTCAGTGTTTTTGTGGGCAGCAAAGTCATCCTAGTCACAGCTCCTGATCCCACTAAGGGAGAGGTGAAACCACAGATGTTTGTTGGCCCTTTTCTTGAAGCTTTTTCTGTTAACAACCTATCAAATAAATCTGAGCATGAAAATCTATTTTACTCATCAAAAAAACAAACTAAATAACAAAACAAGATTTAGATCTAAATAGCAAATTTTATTCTAAGAATGCAGCAAAGACACATAAAGATAATCAAAGGAGGTATTGGGCGCTTGAGATGGGCCCAACCCCAAGAGCTGTAGCCTCCTAAGAGAGATTTAGAGCTGGTGCAAAGCTGGATTCATCTTTATTGATCAAGAAATGAAGAGTTACATCAAAACTGTCCACAAGAAGAACTTGAACATGAGCTGAAAGCAAAGCTAGTCTATTGCATAAAAATCGAATTACAAAATGACTGCAACAAAGCTATGAAATGACTAACTACTAGCTACTATCTACTGGCTAACTAGCTAACCAAATTGACTAACTACTAGCTACAAAATGACTACCAACTAGCTAACCCAAATGAGGCCCTAAGCCTTCTTATTTATACAATTTGAGGACCCAACAGTCCTCCTAAAATTTAGGGACTTGGCTGCCCAAGACTTGTAGTTAACAGCAGTCCTACTTGACTTGCTTGGCTGCCCTTGTGCTCATTGATTTGGTGGCCTTTGAACTTCGAGCTGATGGTGGAGAATTTGAGGTAAGGGCCGATAAATGAGGGGGACACCTTCCTACAAATCCTCTAGCTTGTCTTCCCACGAATTTGGCTGCCAAGTGCTCATTAAGACCTTCAATTTTGTCTCCAAGTTGACCAAAAAGGCTACACAAAGCACCCATTAGACTTGTTGGCATAATGACTAACCAAATTCACTCTATTAACATAAAAATAATCAAAAACATGCAATAAACCAATGAGAATGGTGGACTAAGCCAAATTAGGAGGTTGAATGAGCCCAAATATTTGTCCATTTTTGGGGCTCATCATCACCCCCTTACTGAAAGTGTTGCTCATCCTCTGAGCAACCAATCTCTCTCCTCATCTTTGATGGCCCTGGTGGCCTCCTTGTCATGCCAAGCTTCTGAAGTGATGTCCTCTTTTCTGTCATGAAACCATGCTTCTTTGCTTCTTCCCACTGCATGTTCCTTTTCCTAGTGAATTCTCAGCCTTGGTATGATTGTGAAAGTATATTCAATCTGATGGTGGCAATGGTGGTGAAAGGATATGAAACCAGTGGAGGATGGAAGAAAAGAGTGGTTGCATGCCTCCTCAACAGACTTCAAGCTTCCAATCCCTCTCCATAATTGATTCTGGCCTGCCCAAAGGCTTCTACAGGATGTTTCTGTTAAAAATACAGAACTTCCTGTAGAAAGTCCTGTAGGTTCCTGTAGAACTGTCTCAGCTTCCTGTAGAACTGTCTTTGAGTCTATCATCTTGATTTGCTCTCTTTAGGTGAAGGCTTTTAGCTTCCTCATTCATAGATGATGGATCACTTTGAAGGAGACTCTTTCTTTTGTTTAGCTTGTGTGTCCTCAATGACAATTTGCTTCTTTGACTGTGGTTTGGGGTCTGCCAATTCTTATCTGCATGCCCTTTCTTGCCTTAAAAAATAGTGGAAGCTCCCTCTTTTACTTCTCCTTCGGCTTGGGAGAGGTACTTAGGGCGGCCAGCACAGCTGCTGCCTCCCTAGCTAGGATGTCCGCCTTCTTCTCCTTGGGTTTCGCCTTTTTAAGGCTTCCTGTAGAAGACCCTGTTTTAGCCAATTTCGGGCTTCCTGTAGAAGCCCCTGTTTTGGTAGTTTTCGGGCTTCCTGTAGAAGCCCCTTTTTCAATGATTTTCGGGCTTCCTGTAGAAGACCCTTTTACTGTTTTCGGGCTTCCTGTAGAAGCCTGTTTCTGCTTTCCTGTAGACACGGGTGTCACCACCTTTGCTTGCTTTGCTGCATGGGTTTTGATTTTTGGTTTGGTTGCAGGTGCTGATGAGGTACTTGGGCTGATGTGGACCACCTCAGCTTTGTCCGTTCTGCTCTTCAACCTCTTTTCTCTTGCTGACAAGATGGGTGTGTCACCTTCTTCTTTGTCATCCTTTTTCTCATTCTTCCTCTTTTGTTCTTTCTTCTGCACTGTGGTCGGGGTCTTCTGGCCTGTTTCTTTCTTTCCCTCGGCCACTGCTTCTTTTTCCTCACTGCTGGAGGAAGTGTAAGTTCACATGACAACCATGGATAATGCAGAATCATGAATCCCCGTGGCATGGTAAGAGTGCTCCCTTTTTCTTATTCTTTTTTCAGAAACAGAAGTGTTGTTTATAGTTTCCCCCTGGACTCAAGGAAGAATTCCTCAGTTGTTTGATATCAATGAACAACAATTCCCTCGTTTCAAGACTTTTGCTTCCCAAATACTCGACTGTCAGAAGGGAATTAGGCTCCCACAGACAAAGTGTAGACCTTAATTTTCATCCCCAGCACGCATACAACCACATAAATTTCACATCCTTCATGCACATGTTAGTCCTCATAGTGCTTTAACTTTTGTATAGGAGAAATTTTTTAATAGGATCTGTGGAGGGGAATGTGATGCATAACCAACTGAAAAATTTCATGTATCACACAGGAAAACTACCATTCTTGACCCACAGACAGATTTCTTTCATACTTTCTTATTCAAAAATAGTTTTAATTCACCACCTTTCAGATGTATCATGCATGGAAGAGTGTTTTTTCAAGCCTACCACTTTCGGGATTCCCAATTTGTCGAAGAAAAATCCAAGCTTTTCTGCTCTAGAAGGCTCTGCTGTACTTTCCTGTAGAACGTCTTCCTGTAGAAACGCCTGTAGAGTGCGACAAGCGGGAATTGTTTAAGGAACTGTAGAGATCTCGAGAAAAAAAGGCAGAAATCTTGTAGAGCACCATCGTTTAACTGATCTGGAAATGGTGGACATGCGCTTCAGTTGACCGCAGTTGAACAAAGAGTGGTGAGAGTTTCAGCCGAGCGTCCCTTGAATTACTGCGTGATTTGTGGTGAGGTGGCAAAAAACATGCGCGCTGGCTTTTTTCAAACTGAAGTGATGTTATGAACTGCATGTCTTCTATTTGTTAATCAACTGATGCCTTGTTCACTGGAGTTCAACACATCTACCATTGCCGGTGTTTTCCAGCTTCCACGTGAATGACTATCCATGCATGCTACGTGATTTTTCCATGAGTGCTAGAGAACTGGATGTTGGGTTAAACTTGTTCTATTCGTGGCTTAATTCCACCATTCCGTCAATTCATGCAGTTTTCAAATTAAACTTATGCAATAGAAGAATGAGATCAGTCACATACCTCGAAGTTGAATGGTTGCCGTGAGCTTTTTGCTGCTGCCTGCTCTGATTCTGCTGCTGCATGCTTAGTTTTTCTGATTGCACGTGGCTTGGTTGTTAATCCTTGATTGCTTTTCCTTGTGCAGGTGTCCTCTGGCCAGATCTGAGCTACATGCAGTTGTTTTCACGTTCAGATCTGCACCTTCAAGCTGCTGCTGCTGCATGGTCACAAAATCAGAACTTGTTTTCGCCATTGCTCTCAAACGGTAACCCGGATTGAGCTGAAACTCGGTGAGCATGTTCCTATCATCATTATGCATCTCCCATAGTAAAATTGTGATCAATGGATGCACGGATTTCGAGAAAAATGGAAAATGGATGAAGATTTCAGAGCTTAATTTCTCGGAAACCGTGCTTCGGAATCGGCTGAAACTGCTGGGGTAGGCTACTATCACCCATGTGCATCTCCCCATGAAACAAGTTTTAAAACGGAAGCACGGATATGGAGAAAATGCAAAAATGGCTGATGGTGATGGAGGCTGATTTCTTGGAAACCGTGCACCGGAACGGCATGAAACTGCTCAGGCATGTTGTCATCACCCTTGTACAATTCCCCATAAAACGGTTTGTCAAATGGATGCATGGTTTTCAAGTTATGGCAAAAACAAATTTTGTTCCATGTGTTTTTGCTTCAAGGCACTTTGCATGTGTTTGCATGGAAGGGAAAACTGAGCTTGGGCTGTGATGCAGGTATGGAGATGATGGAGGAGGAGTTGGAAGATTGCATGAGGACTTCTGAACCCTTGAGGAAGCTACCATGTTCGCCAAACCACTTTTTGAAATCCATGTCTAGTTTCCCACAATTTCTACAGGAAGTTCCTGTAGAAGCACAATGAGAAGCACAAGGAGGTGGAAAAAATGATGGATAAAGGCAAGGGATGGACACACAAGTGCTTGTAGGCCTAATCAACAGATTCCCACCATTAGATTCACTTTTGAAATTGGATTTGGCTCGTCCAAAGGTTCTACAGGATGTTTCCTGTAGAAGTACAGAGCTTCCTGTAGAAGGCAAAAAAAATTCCTTCGACCTTGATTTGAGTGCTCCTCCTGTCATGAAGCATCCTTCTTGCAACCTGCAATTAGCCAATGGAATTAGTTTTATTTTTCTTCTTCTTTTTCTCTTTTTTTTTTTTTTCGAAAAATAACTAGGGCGCCTCATGGAGGTTTTCACCCTAATTGCCTGCCTTGGGCGCCTCCAAGGGAGGTTTTCACCCAAAGATCTTATTATCTTTTCTCTTTTTTTCCAACCCATTGACCACCTCATGGAGGTTTTCAATCAATGAGCCAATCTAAGGCGCCTCTGAGGAGGTTTTCACCTTAGATTTTTATTTTCTTCTTATTTTCATTTTTTTCTTCTTTTTTTTTTCTTTTTTTTTTTTTTCTTTTTTCTACCCTACCCTACTTGAAAAACAAAATCATTCTCAAGTATAAGAATACTTCCAATGGAGCCATGTGCACATTGAGATTAGAGACAAGATGATGTGGAGGCTCGAAATGCATGCTTGGATAGGTATCCAGATCTCAGAGACCAAATGTTCTGGCTTTGAAGGGATCAAACATAACTTAGGAAGAAAGTACCGCTGCAACTTAGTGACCTTCTGAAACCATATCTCAATATAGCTTTGATATCCTTGGTTCTTTTGCTGATCTGGATCATGTTTCATGTCACCTTCTAACATGACTTTCTCATCTTCCTCTTTTTGCTGATCTTTCTCTTGAATACATGGAAGATTTGATGGTAACCATGAGGGATCTTTCTTTATCTCTGATTCTGATGTCTTCTCTTCATCAAGTAAAGCCCATGGTTCTTTGATCTCCTCTTTGGAGTCTTCTTTTTCCTTTGGTCCTTCAATGTTGTCAATAGAGTCTCTTTGTTGCAACACGCTTCCTGATCTATGGTGAAGATCATTGAGCTCAAGAGGAGTTGTTTGCATATGCTGTGCCTCAGATTTGCAATGGGGTTGAGCTACTCCAATGTGTAGATTTGGAGATGGTACGGGTAGTTGAGTGGAGGTGTGAAATTGAGATGGAGATGGATGGCATTGTGGTTGGGTAGGCATTTGGGGTTGCCTTGGTGGAGGAGGAGGCAATGGTTGTGGATGAGCAGGTGGTGGAGGAAACGAAGCAGGAGGAGTGTTGTATTGGGGCCTCCACCCCTGATGAGGTGAATTCCACTGAGGCTGTGGCTGAGCATAAGAGTGAAATGAATGAGCAACTGGTTGGGCATAATATGGATCTGTGAAGGAACAAGGAGGAGGTGTGAACCATGAAGGATGAGCAGGGGGACCCCAAGAAGGCATGAAAGTGGCTTGGTAGGGGTCATAATAGGTCTCAGGTGTCCCTTGCAGCTCCTGCTGGTAAGATCTAGGTCCATGCGGCCAACTTTGGTTCATGTAATAGAGTGATTCAGTGGCTCCTTTGGCTCTCTGATATGCAGCTTTGAATCTGGGTAAGGAAGGGCACTGATCTGTAGGATGGTATTCTTCACAGACAAAACACACTTCTATGGAGTACAATGGACATTCGTTCCTAGGATGCTTTCTAGTGCACCTAGGACAAAAAATGACCAAAGCCCTCTTGGCTTCCTCTTGCTTCTGTTGGATCCGCAAGGTATCCAGTTGCATGGCAAGAAACTGCCTCATATCACTCTTGAAATCTTTGATCTAATTTTCAAATTCATCTTTGGACAAGATGTTGCTCCCAACATTTCTACTTGTAGCCATTTGCTCCAGAGGAATGTTTTCTTCTTCTTCTCCCCTAGAGGTTCTTTAAATATGCCTTGATGTCCACCTAGGGGTTCTTTAATCACAGCCATCGAAGAAGAGAGAACGTTGGCTGTGTGAAGCAGTGGGGGTGTTGTGCAATCATTTTTCTAACTTATCTCTACTCCTATAAGGCATGAAATGAAATCTTTTTGGTTGATTTTTGCTCTTTTTTTTCTACTTCTACTTGCAAAACTGAAACAGCTTGATCTACAACTACCTATCGTACTGAAATAAAGATGCAGAATTAAATTGAAAGCAGGAAAGAACTAATCTACTTTGCTCAAATGAAATTGCAGGAATGGAAATGCTAGTCTACGCTTGCAGAATTGAAAGGCTAATCTACGCTTGCAGTAATGAAATTTCAGAATTGAAATGCTAATCTATGAAAGCAGGAAATGCTAATCTATGAAAGTAGGAAATGCTAATCTATGAAAGCAGGAAATGCTAATCTATGAAAGCAGGAAATGCTAATCTATGAAAGTAGGAAATGCTAATCTATGAAAGCAGGAAATGTCTATGCTACTTTTGCAGAATGGAAATGAAATAAACTACTTAGCAGAAGGCAAGAGTAAGAAAATAGAAGAAAAGCAACAATTACTAATACTCTGACGCTTCCCCGGCAACGGCGCCAAAAATATGGTGGGCTCCAGTATTGTAGCAATAATGCTACAACTCCTGGAGCTTCCTATCTCTAATTTTATCAACCCGGTAGTTCGTACAAACTTGGAAGCGACGGTGCTGTATGCACAAGTACTAGCTCTTGTCGCAGCTGTCACTTGGTCAGCTGGCACAAGTCCGCTAGGGCTCAAGCCAACTTCTATATGTTCTCAGAAGAACCTTTCTAAATGATGGACGAAGGCTATCTCAAAGGAAATTAATCTATTTTTCAAAAGGAGACTGAAAGCCAAAAAAGAAACACAAACCCTAGCAAACCCTAATTCTACCAGCTAGTCCTACTGATGCAAAGGAGAGCATGCAAACTACTGAAAGAGATGTCATTACTTCTAAGAAGGTAAAATGCATGTGTCTAAGTTATTACTATCTGAAGAAAACATATTTTTGTATTTTTGCTTAAGTTGTTGAAATTATCATGCATGTGCTTCTAACTAGTTTTCCACTGTGCAGGGATGGATCAAGGGATGAAACGCTTTGGGAAAGGTTGGGATGGTACAGAGAGGGTCTAAGGGATCCCTAGCATTCTTTCTGAGAGTTTCACAAAGTCTGGAGGCCATGCAACCGTGTTTATGAACTTCTATAGGAAGTCTGCAGGGGTTTCTACAGGAAGTTCTGTAAGTCTTCTACAGGATGTTTCGAAATGGGATTTTGGAGCATGGATGGAGGGAAAAAGATGGAGGAATGAGTATGGAGGTGAAATAGGGATGTGAAGAGGTCTAAGGCTCGGTGGATGAGGCTAAGGAGCGATTGGATTTGTTCAAGGGAGAGTGAAGCAATGTTGCACAAAAATTAGGGTTTTGGGAGCGAAGGGCAAACGTAAAGCAAGGGTTCTAAGTAGAGGGTGGAGCAGGTAGGTTGGATGGAGTATGTGCAGGTAAGGAAGGGTAATAGGTACTCTGCAAGTGGTTTTCCAAACTGAACAAACAAAGACATGCAAAAAACAAAGATCTAGTTATGCTACCCTAATATGATCTAGCGAACAGTAATAAGAATGGACAACAACTTTATTTGCAAGGAGACCATGTATATTAACTATGAAATGAAGCATTCAAAGCTTTGAACATGTAACCAACTTCTGCAAATGAAAACCAAACACTAATGATTGCATGGTAAAGCAAAGTCAGTGTTTTTGTGGGCAGCAAAGTCATCCTAGTCACAGCTCCTGATCCCACTAAGGGAGAGGTGAAACCACAGATGTTTGTTGGCCCTTTTCTTGAAGCTTTTTCTGTTAACAACCTATCAAATAAATCTGAGCATGAAAATCTATTTTACTCATCAAAAAAACAAACTAAATAACAAAACAAGATTTAGATCTAAATAGCAAATTTTATTCTAAGAATGCAGCAAAGACACATAAAGATAATCAAAGGAGGTATTGGGCGCTTGAGATGGGCCCAACCCCAAGAGCTGTAGCCTCCTAAGAGAGATTTAGAGCTGGTGCAAAGCTGGATTCATCTTTATTGATCAAGAAATGAAGAGTTACATCAAAACTGTCCACAAGAAGAACTTGAACATGAGCTGAAAGCAAAGCTAGTCTATTGCATAAAAATCGAATTACAAAATGACTGCAACAAAGCTATGAAATGACTAACTACTAGCTACTATCTACTGGCTAACTAGCTAACCAAATTGACTAACTACTAGCTACAAAATGACTACCAACTAGCTAACCCAAATGAGGCCCTAAGCCTTCTTATTTATACAATTTGAGGACCCAACAGTCCTCCTAAAATTTAGGGACTTGGCTGCCCAAGACTTGTAGTTAACAGCAGTCCTACTTGACTTGCTTGGCTGCCCTTGTGCTCATTGATTTGGTGGCCTTTGAACTTCGAGCTGATGGTGGAGAATTTGAGGTAAGGGCCGATAAATGAGGGGGACACCTTCCTACAAATCCTCTAGCTTGTCTTCCCACGAATTTGGCTGCCAAGTGCTCATTAAGACCTTCAATTTTGTCTCCAAGTTGACCAAAAAGGCTACACAAAGCACCCATTAGACTTGTTGGCATAATGACTAACCAAATTCACTCTATTAACATAAAAATAATCAAAAACATGCAATAAACCAATGAGAATGGTGGACTAAGCCAAATTAGGAGGTTGAATGAGCCCAAATATTTGTCCATTTTTGGGGCTCATCAATAGGTTCACTTCTCTAGGGCTCTCCTGGAAAATATGGATTTTTCTTGGGGTCCGTTGCGGATTCGGCAATGAATAGACTATTGGGGAATCCCCTTCGTATGACTTTTCCGCCATCAAACTGGTCATTTGATGAATATATGTCCTAGCAGGACAAGAACATTCTATAGCACTATTGTGGGATGCTTTCCTCGATCGAATATTACTCAACATCAACTTCATTATGGTACCTCCTCTACTCGATTTGATTATTCTCAGATTTATGTTTCATCCTCTTTAGTGAATATATATTCTCCTTCTCCTCCTCATGAGAGGGTGGATGATGCCTTGGCTTTTGAAGGCGCCCTCCCGTATTCTTCCTTTTCTGGTATTTCATCTTTCCCTATAGCCTCATGTAAAGACGCTTCCCCTTGCAATCAGATTCCTCCTTTTGTGGATGAATTTCCTCCAAATGGTACCATATCGAGCAGTCCCCATATTATCGACACATCCTGTTCTTCTGCTCTCGTGATCTTTCCTTTTATGCCTTGTTGACCCTGCCATATATTCTCCTCATAATTTGATTGGGAGAGACATTGATTTCCTTCTCCTAAATTCTGAGATAGACCTGAAAGCTCTGACCATTCATAAGGCATATGACCCTAGATCTTCTCTGCATATCAGCTTGGGATCTGTAATTAATATCACTTTTCGCAAGACGTGGAAAAAGGGTAGTAAGCATTTTCGTGGTTTCCTTGCATCTCAATGTGACCTCTTTAAAGAATTTGTTGGATTACTTGACATCCCTAATATTATCAGCTTCTAATTCTCGGGAATTTAGACCTTGGAATACCACTATGGAGAACCATGATGAATATCTTATCTATGAACATTCGGGGTTTGGAGAACCACTCGAAACTATTGGGACTAAAAAATGTCATTCGGGACTCTCGACCTTTTATTGTTCTTATACATGAAACTCTTGTTGATGCACACTGGGCCATAACATATTTCAGAAAAAAAAATTCCCCTCGTGGCACATTGTTGGGGTTAGTTCAATGGGTACTTCTAGTGGTCTCATAACTATGTGGGATCCTGGTTGAGCATATTTTCATGTGTGTAGTCTCTTTGTAAGAACATTATTATATGGACATATCAGAGGTATTCCTAGCCATATACATACGCTTGACATATATGCTCCTTGTCAAGATCGAGTGACCTTCTCGGACCGGGTACAACAATGTAATATCCTGAAGATTAGTGGACTTGTCCTGGCAGGTTATTTGAATGCAACTGTCATGGCACATGAGTCCTAGGGACACACAACAAGTCGGATCTACTTGCAGATCAACTATACAACCTATTTTTTTATAAAAATTTGGTGGATAGTCACCCTTTCCCAATCTCCTCTACATGTAATAATAGGTGGGTGGGAGATGAACATGTGGGGAAACAACTAGATAGCTTTTTGGTGTAAGAAGATTTGATAGAGAGGCTCGACAATTTGAATTCAAGGGTATACAAGTCATACATTTTTAATCACACACCTATTATACTTATGTGGAGAATGGAGAATGTTCGAAAGGGGATCCCCTTCAAATTTAACAAAGTATGGTTGGATGATTATGAATATAATGACTTGGTAAAATTCTCATGGTCTGAGTTGATTGGTCCGAGGGACGTTTCGGTGATGAGGTCCATGGTAAAAAAAATCAACATAATAAAGAGCAGAACTCGAATATGGGAGAGAAATAAGAAACAGAATATATCGGAATTATAGAGGATCACCTGTGATATTTCTATCTTTGGCAGGGCAATGGAACAGAATATGAATCGGGAGGATATGGATGTTATGCAACCAGCTCATAAAATAGAATAAAATATATATCAATGACTTCAAAATCAGCCTCTTTGAAGCGGAAACCTCCTTTACATTACACAAATGAACAATTCTTGGATGGATTCAAATGAAAAAACCTCCTTTCTATATATAGAAGTCTAAGGGGTCACAATATAATCAAAGCTGACATAACAATAATAATGTAAGGGCACAACAATAACAATAGTGGGTTTCTATGGAACACAACAATAACAATAAGGGGGCTACACTAATAACAATGAGGGAATACAATAGTATTATAGGGACCTAACATGCCCCTTTCCTTAAAAAAAAGCGTTCTCCTCAATGCTTGAGTAGTTTTGGATGCTTCTATATAAAATTCTCATCCTCCCATGTGGAATCTTCCACGGGTAAGTTCTTCCACTTGATAAGATACTCTGAAATCGATCGATTTCATAGTTGTCGAGTTCTTGTTTCCGTGACTGCTTCAAGTTCCAATATGATTTTTCCTTCCTTATCAAGTTCTGGCAATATTGTTTGAACTTGGAGCTTGTCACCTATAACCTTCTTTAAGCATGAAACATGGAAAATTGGGTGCACTCGAGAAGATGTAGGAAGCTCCAATTTGTATGTCATATTACCAATCTTTTGCAACACCTTGTAAGGACCATAATACTTTGGTGATAATTTTTATCCTTCTCATTTTACTTGAGGGAAATTTTTTTGTATGGTTGTAGCCATAAAAATACCTAGTTGACTACATCAAAACTTCTTCCGCTGCAATGTTGATCACCCTATTGTTTCATTCTATTCTGGGCCAAAGTGAGGTTATCCTTTAAGAGTTAGAGAACTTTTTTGTTGATGCACGATGTGATCTTCCACTGCTTGAACCTTAGAATTTTCTCGTAAATATGATGTGATGGACGGTGGATGATATCCATAAAGTGCCATAAATGGGGTCATTTTTGCTACAGCATGGAAGGAAGTGTTATACCACCATTCAGCGAGAGGCAACCACTTGACCCATTATGTATGTCTATCAGATACAAAGCAACAAAGATATCCTTCCAATCATTTGTTCACTGTCTCAGTTCTCCCATCTGATTGAGAATGATAAGATGAGCTATGAGCTAATTGAGTACCCAGACAAGAAAATAATTATGTCCAAAAATTTCCAATGAAAATAGGATCTCTGTCTCTTATAATAATCTTTGGGTTTCCATTTAGCTTTTGAATTGTTTCCATAAATGTAGTAGAAATTGTACTAGCTTAAATGAATGAGATAATGCACAAAAGTGTGCATACTTGGTAATTCTATCAACTACCACCATGATGACACTCTTTCCTTCGAAATTGGGTAAACCTATGATAAAATCCATTGAAACCTCCTCCCAACGTTGACCTGGAATGGATAAAGGTTGTAATAGACCTGGGATCTTAATTTGTCTCAACTTTATTTTGTTGGCAAACCAAACATTCTGCCACAAACTTTTTAATATCAAATTTAAGACCATCCCAAAAAAATCCTTCTTAAACCTATGGTAAGTTATTAAAAATCTTGAGTGCCCTCCTAAGGGAGAGGTGTACAATTCCCGAAGAATCTTTTTTTTGAGTTGGGAATTCTTACAAAGGTACAAGCGATCTTTGTACCATAATGAATCATAATTCTAGTTGAATGTCTCAGATGTACTAGGATATTTCTGCAACTTTTGAATAAGGGCCCACACTTCTTCATCATTCATCCCTTTGCTTTGACTTGGTTGGATAATAGAAATGACACAAAGCAATTCTTCCACATCCTCATCCTTTCTTGAGAGTGCATCTACAACAACATTTTTCTTCCCTTTTTTGTAGATAATTTCAAAGTCATAACCCAACAGCTTTGTGACCTATTTTTGTTTCTCTTCTAAAGATAATGTTTGTTCTAAAAAGGATTTAAGACTATCATGATATGTTTTTACCTTGAAGTTCCTTCCCATTAGGTAAGGTCATCATTTCTTAAGTGCAGGTAGTATTGCCAACATTTCCTTTGATTGGACAACTTTCAAAAGTAATGGGTCTTCCTTCTTGCATTAAAACAACACCAATTCCATTTCCTGAGGCATCACATTCCACAATAAAAGTTTTTGTGAAGTCTGATGTAGCTAAGACCAATGCTTGGCACATTGCCTCTTTAAGATGCTCAAAGGCCTTAGTTGCTTCTGGAGTCCAAGAAAATTTGTATTTCTTTAGTAATTATGTTAGAGGTGCTGCTATTCTCCCATAATTCTTAACAAAATTGCGATAATACCCTGTCAACCCGAGAAATCCTCGCAAATGCTTTATGGATGTGGGTATTTTCCATTCCTTAATGGCTTTAATTTTCTTAGGGTCTACCTTAACACCCTCATGAGGTACAATATGACCCATATATTCCACCTCCTGTACTCCAAAGAAACATTTGTAGGTTTTTGCCTATAATTGTTTCTCCTCCAATAGCTTGAGCACCCTGTCAACATGTTGAACACGATCCTTCCAAGACTTGTTGTAGATTAGTATATCATCATAAAACACTAACACAAATTTTCTAAGGAAGGGTTCAAACCTTAAAATGTAGAAGGTGCATTGGTAAGGCCAAAAGGCATGACCAAAAATTCATAATGACCCTCATAAGTTCTAAATGTTGTTTTTGGAATGTCTTCAGTCTTCATTCTTATTTGATGATATCCTGAATGAAGATATAACTTGGTGAAGTAAATTGCTCCATGTAATTCATCCAATAATTCATCAATGACAAGAATGGGAAATTTATCTTTAATAGTGATCTTTTTGAGCTCCCTATAATTTGTACACATGCGCCATGATCCATCCTTCTTGTGCACCAATACCACTGGAGCAGAGAAAGAACTTTGACTAGGTTGAATTATACTAGCCTCTAGCATTTCTACAACCATACGTTCAATTTCACTCTTTTGGGCATGGAGATATCCGTAAGGCCTAATGTTTGGAGGAATACTTCATGGAATCAAATGAATAGCATGATCATGATCACAAATAGGTGGGAGGTCTTTGGGAGTCTCGAATACCTTGGAATTATTGTCCAAGTATTTTTGGAGGTTTGGAGAAATATATGATTTCAATGTTTGAGCCTCAAGTGAACATAATTATGCAATTACACCCCATTGTTCTTTATTTAGAAGCTTTTTCATGCTATTAGAGTTGATTATCTTTCCTAGTTTCCCTGCGATACCCCTTAATTCAAATTCATTTCCTTCAGAAAAAAAATTCAAGAAAATTTCTTAAAAATTAAAAACTATCTTACCTAAAGATTGTAACCATTGGACTCCTAGTACAACATCAGCACCACCCATTGGAATGGAAAGCATTGGACTATTCAATACTTATTCTCCCATGGATAGCTTGATAGTATGGCACTTTCTCGAGTAATTTATGGTTCCTTTATTTGCAACCATCATTAGACACTCTGGTGCTGGATATAGGAAGAAATTTAATTCCTTGGCTATCTTACAATGAATAAAATTATGGGTACTACCAGAATCAATCAACATTATTACCTTTTTCTTCTTGATATGTCCTTCTATCTTGAGAGTTTGAGGAGTGTTAATTCCTGCCAATGCATTACAAGATATGGTTAGATTTTCTTTTTTCGTTCTCTAAGGTTATTTCCTGGCGTATATCTTCTTATTTTGACATTTCTTATTCCTTTCCTTCCTCCTCTTCACAATCAATGTAAAATAATTTCTTCTCAGCACGCTTATGACCTTTAGTGTACTTGCTATCACAACTATAACAAAGACATTTTTCTCTTTTTTCTTCCAATTGTTGTGGTGTCAACCTTGTAGGTTGTGGAAGGCTAGGAGCAACCACACTTCCATCTTTATAGTTGTGAGTGGTAGGCTTCCTTGTTGCCATAATTTTTCTTTCAATTTTTCTTTCCAACCTGAATGCCTTCTCCAATGAATCAGGTTCTCAAAGGTGAACCTCATGTTGGATGTTATCCTTTAGACTCCTATGAATACATCAATCATATGCTCCTCTCGAATATTATTTACCCTTATATTCAACTTTTGGAAGTCCTCAATGTGCTCCACTATTGAACCCTTTTGTTTTAGATTTATCAATTAGCTAAAGAAGGTGTTGCTCTTTGTATCCTCATAATGTGTTATCATTTACTCCGTAAAAATTGACCAACTGACAATTTTTTTATGAGAGCAAAGCCATCGATGCCATACAAACTGATTGGCTTATAAATATAAAGTTACAATGTGTACCTTTTGTGTGTTTTGCACATTATGACGATCAAAATATTGGTCCATATATAGTATCCATGCTATGGGATCCTTGCCATCAAACTTACTCATATCGATCTTTGGAATATGGTGGGTCTTCAATCCAATATTAGAGTCTATGAAATCATGATTAAGATATATTTTGTTCTCGTCATGAGCTTTCTACTACTTTTCACCATTAGGAAGCATTTTGTGTAGCAACTTTGCCAAACCTCCCTTCAAACTTTCCATGTCTTTCTTCAAATCTTCAATGTTTCCTTTTGATTCATTGATGCCATTCTTCAAACCATCAATATTATCTTCCATGCCATTATTCAAACCATCCATCTTAGCGTCCATGTCATTCTTCAAGCCATCCATCTTAGCTTATGTTACTTTTTTGAGAGTGAAATTTGTTGCACTTGGTCTCGTAATTTTGATATATCATGTTGCATTTCTTCCTCTTCTTCATGAGTCATATAAGAGCTTTCGGGTTGCTTACTAAGTGTTTCCATTTTATTTCTTCGAGGCATAAATTAATGATAATTATGCTTCACTATTCCCTTTGAATCACTTCAAACTATTTTTTCAAACAAAACTTGTGCAAATTTTAAAAAACACTACACACCTTTTATTTTTTTGTTTTACTTTATAGGAGCTCGATTTTGACTCTGATGTATCTATGAAATTTCGAATCTCCAACGTATGAAATTTTGTCTTATCATAGACTTCTGAGTCCTCTTTCCAACCCCACAAGTCTGATCAATATTGGATTTTCTAAGAAAGAATTATTGTCAATCTCCCACAATGACCTGATTATACACTGGTTCAGTAGAGCGAACTATATGAAGTGCCACATGTCACTATTTCGACCTTAGGCCCTAAAAACGATACCCAACAAACTATATTCCATCCTCTTTCTGTATATTTTTACGAAATTTGAATCTGATTCTCAAAAAGAAATTTATGACGATTTTCCCAAGGTCACTTGTTTGGTATGGAATTTGAGAGCCTGCAAAAACCCTAACTTTCTTGGTTCATATCTCAAAATTTTTTGTGAGAAATGGTCTGAAATTTAGGCATGAATTTCTTCAAGATGTCATCTCAAATGGGTTGTTTTTTTAGCTTCTGAAGCTTCGTAGAAGAAAATTTTTAGCGAAAATGACATGATGCCCTATTTGAAGCAGTGAAACCCTAGAGTCCAAACATATGATACCAAATGTTATGCAACCAGCTCACAAAATAGAAGAAAAGATAGATCAACGACATCAAAATCAGCCTCTTCGACGGGTAAAACTCTTTTACATTACACAAATGAAAAATTCTTGGATGGATTCAAATGACAAAACCTCCTTTCTGTATATAGGAATCTAAGGGGTCACAATATAATCAAAGTCGACATAACAATAATAATGTAAGGGAACAAAAAAAACAATAGTGGGATTCTATGGGGCACAACAATAACAATAAGGGGGCTACACTAATGACAATGAGGAAATACACTAGTATTATAGGGACCTAACCATGGACCACCTAAATCGTTGGAAGACAAGAAAAATGAGATCCTTGACATACAGGATATAACATGCAGGCTCAAGAGAAGAGCGATATGGTTACGTGATGGAGATTGGAATTAAAAAAAAAATCACAGGTATGCTAATCACTAGAAAAATATTAATGCTATCTGGAAGATTGAATCCTCTGATGGGAAAACGAAACAGGCTACTCTTGAGATTCAAGATGAGGCTGTCAAATTTTTGAACAGCTCTACAAGGTCAGGGTGGAAGTAGATTTCATAGATCAAATTTTGGCATTAAACCAATATCCAATAATGTTTGATGATAATGCAAATTAAGAGCTTTATACACTTGTTACCTTGTAGGAAATATCTTTGGTCCTTAGGTCCTTCGCCAAAGATAAAAGCCTAGGACCGGATGGATGGGTTGTGGAGTTTTTCATTCTTTTCTTCGAGCTGATGGGACAAAATCTTCTAGATATGGTGTAAGAGGGTAGGACTCAAGGTATGATCATTGGTGCCATCAATTCAACTTTCTTGACTCTCATTCTAAAGAATTCTTCCCCAAACAATTTATGGGAATACATGCCAATTTCATTATGTAACACTCTATACAAGTTGATCTCTAAAGTGATTGCCAGGCGCATCAATAAGGTACTATCATTACACATCTCCAGGGAAAAATTTGGATTCTTAAGTAATCATCAGATACATTATGCTATTGCAGTAGCACAAGAATGCATCCACTCTATACATTCCTGTAAGAAGGAGGAAATGGTGATGAAAATCGATCTACACAAGGCATTCGATTGTGTGGATTGGTCATATATCAGGCTTATTCTCTACAAGATTGGACTTCGATCTCATAATGTGGAGTGGATAATGGCTTGTATTACTTCAACATGTTTCGTTGTATTGATCAATGGTCTTCCCTCATATTTTTTCCGTGTTGGACGAGGACTCAGACATGGGTGCTCTCTTTCCCCTTTAATCTTTATTCTTGTCTTGGATGGTCTTAATTTAAAAATTAAAGAGGCACATTCTTATGGTTTATTTCAAGGTCTACAAATATCTAGACAGGTCAACATTACATAGTTTTTTTTGTAGATGATATTTTAACCTTTGGAATTATATCAAGATCTGAGTGGTCTACACTACATTATATATTTCTCAGATATGGTGTGGCCTCTGGGATGTAATCAAATGGAAACATGTCAATATTATATTTCTCTTCTAGTGACAATTTGAAATTAATATCATTGCAGGTGTTTTCGGAATACAGACAACTCCTATGGAGGGCAGACTCACCTGCATGGAATAGAATCTCAAGCCTAGTAACTACAGGATCATGGATTAGTTATGGTTGGTTGATAAATATAAAGGGAAACTAAGCAATTGGACTCATTGATATCTCCCTGTGGGGGGGAAGATACATTCTTGTCTAGGTTGTTTTGCAACAGAAAACAATTTTATGGGCACATTTATTCATGGTCCCCAAGGCCATTGCCTTGAAAATATTGTCCATAGTAACCAAAATTCTTTGTAGCAGGGCAAGAACAACTTCAAAATACCATCTTTGTGGATGGGCCGATATGGAAATTCCAAAGGAATTCGTTAGCTGGGGGTTCTTGAACACATAACTTTTGGACATTCACTGTTGATAAAATATTTTTGGAGAGCTACAAAAGGACAAGGGATCTAGCAGGATATCAATCGCACAAAGTACTTGATACATTCTAACATTGAGAAGTTGTATAGAAATAATACTTCCATCAAAACTAAAGGGTCTTTAATTTGGAGGAATTTCATTAGAGTACTCCATTAGTGGTGCATGAGGATTGAGTGGGAGTTTTGAAATGGTGGAAAACTTATGAATGGGACTAACTACATCAAAGGTATGAACATAGAGAAGAATATTCACGGGAACACATTAGACATATTCAATAGAAAAGGATATATATTTCTATATCAAGCTGAGGTTTTATTGAATCTTAGTTTCGCTGTGCTAATTTTAATTATAGATTTATAAACATATGCTTGTTCATTTCTTCCTGTGCATATATTTCTTTAGGTTCTTTGGTGATTGAAACAGGTAAATTTCATCAAGTTTAATGTGACATTCATGAGAAAAATAGCTTAAAAGAACAATGTTGAACAACAGCAATAAAAGTACAACAAACCATCATTTGAACACTTTAACACAGTGTTTTGATGAAGGAGTTCACCCCTCCTGGGCTACATCTTCTTGGTCCAGCTTCCATGGCTTGGGCCTCTGTATTAGCTCAATATGGAAAAAATGATGTTTATAAAGCTCTACTGCTCCTAATACCTACACCAATTTGTTCAAAATGTCGAAATTAGCTAGGAACACATTTTCCTGAGCTCAATTTGGTCGAAAAATGCCCCAGTTATGGCTCAAACAGTTTTTCCCTACAATTTCTCCTCCAAATCTAGAAGAACTCTAGTTAGGGCTGCTAAATTTGGGGGAGGCCCGAAAATAGAGGGGTCTGCCAAAAATCCGTCATTTTAAACTTGAGTTTAATTAAATATTAAACATGTTTAATTATCCACTAATATGCAATTAGCGTGATAACTGCGCGATTAGGGCTAACCGTAACCACTGGAGGTTTATGTGGGATCACATGTGGTGTTAACCGTCGCGGTTTCATAGCGTTGGCTGCCAGGTCAAACTAACCACAACCTTAAACCTTAACCATCAGATGCACTCACATGGTTTGCTAACCGTTTGGGGTCATGGTTTATGGAGTTGCTCGCTTTAATTGTTTGCGGTAACCGTTGCGTGTGTTCACATGGGGACTACACAAACCACCGAATGACATAACTATTGCGGTCACCGTGTGTGTGTTCACATAGGGAGGGCTGGCCTGCAGGCTGGCCCTCCCCTAACCGCCAACCCTTAACACAATAAACGTTAAATATATGTGGAGGTCTATAGTGGTTAAGAAACAACACTAGCCGAGATGGTAGAAGGCTTTAGTCATGGAGGGGAGATCGCGGGGTCGAACCCCAACGTCTCCATAAATATTTTGTTGAACTGTGCCCTTTGCCTAGGCCGTTGGAAGGTGCCATGTGGCGGCCTTCGGGCTTTCCAGAATTAACCAATAGAATTGCGCCAACACACCTGCCACATCACCAAACTGCAACCAATCACACTATGACACTTGGCGAAGCATGATTGAATGTTGACCAAAGTTAACCCTGCCTAGTCACTTGCCACGTCAACAATACAGACTACTATCTGTGCAGTGACTAGGCATTTTTTTGGCAAATTTTGCCTATTTATAAAAGTGAACGGAACTCAATAAATTCCTCATATCAACTCAATTTTCAGTGAAACAAGTTTCGTTAGGATCGTTTTTCCGAGACAGATGCGGTCATTCAAGTTTCAAGCCATTCTGAGAACTTTGATTTCTGAGCTAAATACTAAGCACCCGATCACAAGCAGTAAGGAGATATCATGAAGGTTTCCCTACATGGAGAGAGGCAGTGGATATGGGATTTGAAGGACAAAGCACACTTGAATGGCAAGACTATACAACCAGCCTCAGCCAGACGGGCCTATATCACAATGATCGAGGTGACAGTATCACATGGAATGGGAAAATATATAAACAAGCACTTATTGTGATTGAATCCTACTGATTCTACATTAGGCAAAGATTTGATCTGCAACATACTTCATGGTTCTACAAGGTATGGAATATCCCTTTAAAATTAATCTTATTTGCTTGGCTTGTATGGAAGAAAAAAGTCCTTACTTGGGACAACCTGTTAAAGAGAGGATTCCAAGGTCTAGGGTATTTCATATTCTGCTGGGAATCCATCGAAACAGAAGACCACGTTTTTTTTTCTTGTCCCACGGGCTAGTTTGGAGGAGAATAGCTCATTTCCTAAACATTCTGAATATTTGGGCATCTAATTTAGAACAAAATATAATCCTATGGTCCGATAGCACATTAAACAACAAAGAGATGCCAGTTTACATTATATGACAGATATGGAATGCTCGGAATCACCATATCTTTGAGGGAAAACCAATTGACACTTCTCAGATCTGTTTCAGAGTTATATCGTGGATGACAACCCTCCCTCAGGAGATAAAATTTCCTAGAAGAACAACAAAGAGAGAGTATTTTCCAACAATAAGCCTTCCTGTTGGATGGTTTGATGGTGTAGCATAGTTGGGCATGTGTGGTTGTGGTTCGGTTATTAAGTTGAATAGAAACACACAATACAATCTCTCTTGGAACGGTGGTCTAGGCAAAAATACTAGAGCAAAAATCATTTCTCTATGGGGATTACTCTGGTTTATAAAAGAGAAACAGTTGCATAACCTTAACATTTATGGAGATTCTAGATCTCTCATAGAAGGGATACAGGGATAGACTGAATATGACCCGCCCAATTTAGCTGGATGGATCAACAGGATTAAGAAAATTCTAGGCACCCTCACATCCTATAATATAAATCATATATACAGGGAAGCAAATATGGAGGTGGACAAATTTTCTAAAGAATGTCTTGCTGGGTAATCTGGATTTATGAACTTCAAACTCATAGTAGACAAGAACATCAAGGAGGAAGGAATGATCCATTTACCGTAACATCATATGATCATGTTTCTCTACTTTTTGTTTTTTGTTTTTAAATGATGAACATATATAGATGAAATGTGGACTTATTAGCACTTCTCTTCGTGATTATTTTTTTGAAAACTACAACACAAGCAGGGTAGAAATTCTAGAATTAGACAGGTATTAGACTTTAATGCTAATAGATTTGCTTGATAGGAATACTTTTTCTACTCCTTCTTTGTTGATCCATATTCATGCAAAATGTATTGGTCTTTATTTCATTAATTTTAAAGCCAATATTTTTTTCTTCAAAAAAAAAAGATATATGTTGAAAGGCTAAGTTTTGTAGAAATGGTTTGAGCCACAAATGTTGAAACTTGAAAAGTCTTCTTTTGTCCTCATGGCCTTGTCCCATTTCAATTCGAGATCACTAATGGCGAAATCCCTATCGTTGACTAAGTGTTTTTCAAACCATCATTTAATAATCTATTGGTGCTCGTGGAATTTGACTTTTTTTTTTCTTCCCTCCTCTAGTTTTAGTAAAGTGTAGATTCTCACATCCAAGTCTTTAATTGAATTCCTATTAAAAACTTAAGCTAATTGCATGGATGGTAAAAATATATTTGGAGGAAGAATGGTTTCGTTGCCATAAACAAGGAAGTATGGGTATTTCCCTAATGCTTTCTTAGGAGTCACTTTGTTAATCCATAAAGCATTTGGGAGTTGTTTGTGCCAATTCCTCTAATGGTATTTCTCTAGTTTTCTTAAGTATTTGGATCGGGTTTTTATTGGTATACTTTGCCAATCCATTTTCCTAAGAGTAATAGTTGGAAAAAAACTTAATTATATTTTATTTATCCAAAAAAAATCAATCATTTTAAAGGATGAGAATTATGAAGCAATATCCAATACGAAGGATGTAGGAACATTGAACTTGGATATGATATTGTTTTCAAGAAAATATATTACCTAAACATAATTAACTCTTTTAAGTGGAACTTCCTCTGTCCACCTAGTGAAGTAATATGTAACAGTAAGAATATATTTATGCAGTACAAATGAGATAGGAATGATCTCACCAATAACATCAAGACCCCATTTTTCAAATGGGCCTTCTACTTCAATAGATTGTTGAGGCAAAACTGGTATTTTTCCCTTCTTGAAGTTCTCTAACAAGTTTTTCTCTTTCTCGCATAATCATAGGGGAATTTGAAGAGAATTGGCCAACAATAATCATGGAATTTTAATTTTGTTTTTTTTCTTTCTTCCTCTATTTTTAATAAAGTGTAGATCCTCACATCTATGTGTTTGATTGAATTCCTATTAACAACTTGAGTTAGTTGCATGGATGGTAGAAATATATTTGGAGGGAGAATTTGTTCCTTTCCATAAACAAGGAAGTATGGGATTGACCTAATGATTTATTATGATCCACTTCTTTAGTCCATAAACCATTTGGGGGTTGTTTGTGCCAATTCCTCTTATGGTCTTTATACAATTAAGTATCTGGATCAGGTTTTTATTGGTAGACTTTTCCAATCCATTTCCCTGAGGGTAATAGTTGGAAGAAAAATTAATTGTATTTCCTTTATCCAATCAAAACTCAGTTATTTTAAGGGATGATAAGTTTTTATAATTATCCAACACAAAGGATGGAGGAACACTGAACTTGGATATGCTATTGTTTTCAAGAAAATATATTACCCAATCATCATTAACTCTTAAGTGAGATTTCCTTTGTCCACCTGGTGAAGTAATCCGTGGCAATGAGAATATATTTATACAATAGAGATGAGTTAGGATTGATCTCACCAATAACATCAATACCTTATTATTCAAATGGGCCTTCTACTTTGATAGGTTGTAGAGGCAAAAATGGTCTTTTTTCCATTCTCGAATTTCTCTAACAAGTTTTACACTTTCTCGCATAAGCATAGGATTTTTTGAATAGAGTTGGATAAAAATAATCAACTCAAAGAATTTTGTGTGCATTTGCCTCTCCACCACAATTCCCTCCTACTAGTCCATCATGAAGTTTAACCAAAACTTTCTTTGCATCGAACTTTTCCAAACATCTCAATAAAACATTATCATAATTATTTAAGTAAAAACTCCATATATTAACTGATATCTAGCACATTTTAATATCAATGCTCATTTTTGTTTTGATGTTAAATAATCAGGTGCAATCCCGTTCAATAGAAAGTACCTAATTTCATAATACCGGGTATCAATTGGCATAGGAATGTAAAGAATTTCTTCTTGGCTTACCTTGAATTTGTTATACAAATATTCTTCCTAATTAGTTTGCGATCAATATAACTTTGTTGATACTTTTCAAAGACCTTGTACCCTAATTATATTTTATGGTTTTATCCAAAGGTTGTATTCCTAGAGCATGGTCATCCAATTCACTCTCTTTTCTCCTAGATCCTTCTGCACAAGCAAATTTCATACAATGGGATGATGAACAATCAATTTTGTATGAGATTTAAGAAAAATGGACGAAAATGCTTAACAACCTTAAATACAACACAAGCATGTTTTTCAATTTCAAGATAGTTCAATTCTACTCATTGGAACCCATAACTCATAAAATAAATTGGTATCTCAATACCATCTAGATTCTTCTAAGTTAGGACAACTGCATAGGACAAGTCAAAGGCAAAAGTATATAAAATGAACTATTTTTCAAAGTTTGGGCTGATGAGAGTAGGTGTAGTAGCAATTTCTTATTTCATGCTTTGAAAGGGTCCTTCTTTACAGTGTTCCATTTAAATATATGATCTTTTATTATTATATCTTGCATGGTCAAACAATCTATGCAAAGCCAAGAATGGATCTTCTTACAAAATTTATCTTTCCTAGAAAAGATTGCATTGATTTTTTGTTATGTGGAAGAGAAATTTGTAATATATATTTTACTTTGTCTAAATCGATAATAATCCCAACTTTAGATACCACAAATCCTATAAGCTTACCTTCAGTTACAATAAATATCATTTTCTTATGATTTAATGATATATCGTACATCCTACATTTGAAAAAAATATATTCTTTAGATGTACAACATAATATTCACATTGTTTAGAGTACATTGTTATATCATCTATCTAAACAACCATAAAATTATTAATTAGACCCTTGAATGCAATGCTCGTCACTCATTGAAATGTTACCCCAACATTTATTAAACCAAATGGAATTTTTTGATATGAAAAAGTTCCCCATTTGGTTCGAAATGTTGTCTTGATTTAATCTATTGGTGCAACCAAGACTTGGTTATAGCATAAAAAACCATCAAGTAAGGAAAACATTTCTGAACTAGCAACAGATTATAGAATTTATTCCAGAGGAGGAACAAGGTAATTACCTTTTTCAAAATATATATTAATATTCCAAAAATCAATGCAAATTATGATGTCCTTTTGGGTGCAGGAATTGCACTTAAGCAAACTCCTCAACACTTAATTGTCAACCCGATGGTTTCATAAACTTAGAGACAAAGCACAGGCAATGCTAGAAGTGGTATGAACTTTTACTATTCCTAATCCTACTTCTTAAATGAAATGTTGCATAATCAGACAAAAAACAATCTTAAAGGCGATCGACACCAAAGCAATTCTAGTGCTGCAATGTAAAAGAATAATTTGCAAGGAAATCAAGTAAAGGAACTTTCACACAACTGGAAGAAATCTTAAATGCTGAAATGAAATACTATGTTCATCTTTAATATAGATGGCTAACATCTTAACAAGTGGGCCCTTGCAAAGATCTGTTTCCAAATTGATCTTCCTTCTACACCAAGCAACTTGTTCTTGTACTATTGCAATCTGCTTGCACTAGTGCAGGTACAATACTTATGTGAAAAAGTATATTTTACCTTCTTTAATGAAGACTCGTGTCTTTCATGTGACAAGAGACCAACTCTTGCACCGAGACAGAGCTTCCTTCACCAAAGTTTCCAATTTACTTTTGGAAGAATTAAAAGATGTGTTGAAAAGAATTGCAATTACAAGCTAGATTATGAGATAAATTACACATGAAAAAGAATGCTTTAATTAACTAAACTTTGCAATGAAAGTAAACTTCATAAAGCAAAAAAAATTCGGAATAATCAAAGCAACAGTCAAGGTAATTTGCATGCATCAAACTAACTTTCGGCAATTCACTTATAACGTTTATGTTCCTTTTTCTTAAGTCATAAAAAGCAAGTGTAAAGTATGGTGTTTATAATAACATCCTTCCTTAATTCACATAAACATTCTTAGATCCTTTAAAAGTATAACTCTTAACATTAAGAATGATTACTTGAATTAACAATACTTTTGCTTGCAGGAATAAATGAAATTATAAATAGGAAAAGGAGCGTAACACTTGCTATGAAGTAAATGAACAAACCGAAGTGCAGGAAACTACATGCACTGGTACAAGAAGAATCTTCTTGCACGACCCGAGTGGAAGCAAACTAAGAAAAGAATTGCAGGAAAAGAATTGCAGGAAGGAAATTGCAAGAAAGAAATAAACTTAATTAAACTTCCAAACTACGGATCCGTTCACTCTTGAATATGAAATGAATTTAACTCAAAACTTCTGAAATAAACATAAGAACAATCCAAGCCACGCAACTGCAAATGAATAAATGTTCACACAAACCTTTTAAATGGTGAAATCACAAGGGTAAACGAGCTAGGTTGGTTAGGCCCTAGCCAACCAGCTCGTTTCCCGTTTAGGAAACAAAACAATTCACCACTTAATCACGCATAAAATAAAATTAGTCACAACATGAAGAAAACATGGCGAGTTCCTTGTATTAAACTTAATCAACAAATATACATGATAATGCGAGCCCAGCCCAGAACCGAGGGCGATAAAAAATTACAAAGTAAATGAAATTATGAACTCAGAGATCACTTACTTGGATCTACCTACGGTCTACATTATATACAGCCTCTCGGCCTTAGCCATATTCTGCTAATTACAGTAATTTCTTATTCAAGCCTTTCGGTCGAACAAACTAACAAACAACACTACAAAACCAGCTAATGGTTATAATAAAACACAAACTTTGTTGGTTGTAGACCATATTCTTTGCAAGTATCCCTGAATATACGCCGCCAATATCCATCCTCAGATAGTCTTCAACTGAACTAGGATTCGTGGATCAAAAACGCCTGCATGGAAGGATTCGAACTATCACGGTGATCACGGAGCAACATCATTGGCAGTGCAGGGATCTGCCTGCACTGATCATGCTAAATAATGATTAACACTTAGTTCTTCATTTATTTTTAGAAAAGTTAAACATAAGTTACAAGAGATACTAAAAGGTATGAAATCTATGTAAAGTAATTAATAAAGCACTTAATAAATCTTAATTATGAAATACGAAGTATATGTAGGAATAGATGATTATCTTGGACTAGTGCAGGAATGAGAGGGTTAAATAGAGATAAAACAGAGGTTAAAGCTTATGGGAATAGGGTAAAAATAGAGCAATTTGGGACACCAACATCCTCCCATCCCTAATTTGTTGTGTGTCCTCACACAACATTTTACCTTCTGCAAAAAATCTTCAAAAATGGGTGGCCAGCTCTCAATCCTGTACTTCAATACTTATCCATGCTTTCACTACCTTTGGATTTTTACCTCGGGCTCCTTTTAGCTAATTAGTCACCTTCTTGAGGCATTTGTAGCACTTGGAAGCCCGATACTTCCATACTTTCACTTGTTGTTTCTACTTCTTGACCTCTACGAGCAGCTCTACCTCACCTTGCTTTTGCCAATTTTGCTCCTTCATGACCTGGTTCAAAGCCTCCAGGTCATGAACTTGCTGCTCCAATTCCACTATTCGGTTGTTGAGGTAGAGGGTAGAGGGCTCTGTGCTCAGATCCTCTGGTGTAAATACCTTCTCTGCAATGGACTCAAAGCAAGTCCCGTCATTGTCAAGATTAAGGTCATCCAGCATTTGCATTATGACATCGCCAAGAGTTTCTGCACCCAGGGTTTCCTTATCACCGAGGGTTTTGGTGCCCTCCATAGCCTTTGTGCCAAGGGTTTCAGTACCTTGTGCACTTAACTCCACAGGGTTTTTAATGCCCTGTTCTTCCAATTCTTCAGGGGATTCAATACCTTGTTCATTTAAACCAGCAGGGGCTTCAGTACCATGTTCATCAAAAACATTGAGGGTTTCAATGTCCTGTTCATTGAAATTGTCGAGGGTCTCCATGTGTTGTGCCTCATCATCCTCGTGACCCTCTTCCTGAACTTCACCTGCACTCGGTCTCATCTTCTTCTTTCTTAATCTATGAACAAAGGTAGACAACAATATTTCATCTTCCTTTTCCATGTTTTCTTCATTTACCACGGTATGGTCCGCTGCATCTACAAGTACTGCAATGTTATGGTCTTTAGGCGAAACCTGAGGCGATCCATCAATCACAATAAGAGAGCATGACCAATACTGATTCGTCCCTAGAGAGAAAGTCTTCTTCTTTGTCGGGGTTCTGATTTTTCTTTTCTTTGCTGAGGGCGGAGTGTCTTCGACAAACTTATTTTCTGCTTGCACCGGCATGCTTTACCCTTTTGCTTGGCAGGGGATGATGTCTCTGCATTCCTTTTCTTGCTTTGACTCGTGCCAGCATACTTCCTTGCACTCCTCGCCCGAAACTCCTTCAGGAATGCCTTCCAGGTCACTCCCTTCTCTTCCAACACTTTCTTGATGAGGATTGTGATAAGCCCATGATGATATAGCTTATATGCGACTTGGCTTGTGTCCCCACTCTACACACCTTTCTTCATTTTCTCGAGACTTCGGAGTAGGTAGTAAGGAAAATTAATAAGTTTCCTCAACTCAAAGTGCAACAACAACCTGATATGGTACATGAACGCTAATGTGTAACGTCCCTCGCAGGTCAAAAATTTTTGTAGTATGTACAGGAGGTCTTGCCATTTTCTGAGCATGGCGCTCTGCAGAAGCGTTTTCTTCCAATCAACTTTGAGCTTTCTGTCAATCACAAACCGACGCCAAACTTTCTTTTCAAGTTGTTCCTTTTTGAACCACTACTCCCCTATAGTTGGAAAGCCTATAGCTTGTGCAATGGACTCCTCCATGACTTAGAATTCTAATGAGCCAACCCTAGCTCAACCTCCTTCAAATGTCTTCGTAAACGCCAGCACCACGACCATGTTGAAGCCATCGAACTTCTGCAAAAATGGAAGGAATCTGGATTCTTGCAATAGCGCAAGATTGTTCGGTATTCCACAGTCTGCTCTATCTCCTTCAAGGATGATGGCTCATTCCTTATGGTAGCCATGTTCGAATTTGTCACAATTCCCTGTCACAACCTCAAAATGATTTAAGTGAGCGATACCAACGATTGTTGAGAATTTTACGCCGGAGGTTCATCCATGCTCTGTCTTTTCAGTCCCATCTAACCAATCATGTTCAATGATAAAAGAACGGCTCCTCGGATCAGATGCAGATATGTATCATCCTTCTACGAGTGAGAAATAATGATTGGATGTGGCAGAGGCCTATGCAGCGACGATGTTGCGATCATAATGATCGAGTTAGGAGGTAAGACAATGATGAACAAGTGATGGGAGATTTTTTCAAAGGAGGTGAGTATGAGTTTTCGAACAATATGTGCTATCCCACGGTCTACCTCATAATTCAATTAAGACATATTTCAGTACTCATTAAAAAATTAGATTTCAGAACCCAATATATCTTGCACTTTAAAAAAATTTCCTAAGTCAGTGAATGATCAAACAAAGTATTAATTAAAATATATAATGTTAAGATCTATCAGTGTAGGAATCACTCATGTGCAGAGTAATAAAATTCCATAAACATTCTTCATAAGACGCTCATGTACTGTGTGAAATTTGTTTTGCACTTACTTCCACAGTCGGTTGCGTTGCTGCACTGATCCTGCGTGCACTGCACCATGATTGCACTGACTGATTTCACTGTGCATCTTGCACCAGGGATTTTACCAAAATAACAATTCTAATAGAACACAATTCTGTAGCTGGACTTTTAAAAGAATTTGCTTCAATATACAAGAAAATTTTTATTCGCCATCCTTTGGTGTTTCATGAGCAGGCCTTCTGGGTCGACTGCATCAAATTCTGCAATCAATTTATGAGGGAATAAATAAGTGGGAAAGGGGTGATTTTTAGAATGGGAAGGAACATTACTACAGGGATTCCAAGAATAATATCACCAAGGAGGATAAACGAGAATGGGAAGTGGAAAAAATTCAGGGGAAAAAGTGAGATTTTACAAAATCGGGTAAGGGTAGTTTTTTGAGAAGGAGGAGGAGGGTGATTCATTTGGGATTTAGAAAAATAAAAATAGTGGGAATTACAAAACGAGAAATAGAAGAAAGGCAAAATTTTATATTCAAGGTCTGCCTGCACTGGTTCCGGAAAAAGTAATTGCAGCAAGAATTAAGCGTTTACTTGGATAAAAATTTCCATGCTAGTTACCCCAAACTTGGGTAAAGGTTGGGTTCCTTGAACCTGCTTCTTCTTGGTGGCAGCCGTCATATTTAAAAAATCAAGTAACATTCCCTTTTTATTGAAATTTCGATCTTCCTGCTAGCATGCTGGTTGTCAGGTTGATCCTTCCACAATCATGTCAATCAACTGATTTTCATAATTATATGAAAAAAAAATTATTTTTATTTTTGTCATTTTTTTTCTTTTATTATTTTTTTTAATGAGGAAAAGAAAGAATCAAATCTTCAATAGGTTGGTTTTACCACCTACCAACTCCTTTTCAAATTGTTTTTGGACTTGCTGCATAAAATCTCCTTTAGTAAGGGGCTGAAAATATAGCTTCAATCTATGCCCATTTACCAAGAACATAGGATTCCTTCCATCAATAGTCTTAATCTCTACCGCTCCATTTTCAAACACTTTTACCACCTCATAGGGTCCCATCAAGCATGTATGGAATTTCCCTTTAAAATATTTGAATCTAGAATCGTAAAGGAGCACCCAATCACCTGGTTGGAATTGCTTCTTCTAGATGGACTTTTCATGCCACTTCTTGCGTTGTTGTTGAACCAAGATGTTCTCTTGAACAACATCCCTTCGGAATTAATCTAACTCATTCAATTGTAGGAGACATTGTTTTCGTGCTTCAGAGAGATCTAGTCCCAATTGGACTACAGTCCTGAAAGTCTTGATCTGGAATATTATTGGCAAGAGGACTTGTTTCCCGTACACCAGCTCATATGGTGTGTGTCCTGTGTTGTTCCTCCAAGTGGTTCGGTGTGCCCACAATTCTTCCGGTAATTTGTCAGCACAATCCTTTCTGTGAATATTTACTGTCTTTTTGAGGATGGACTCAATCACCTTGTTTATGGACTCCACTTGACCATTTTCTTGCGGGTGATACGGTGTAGATTTCCTGTGTCATATTTTGCACTGCTCCATCACACCCTATCACAGATTAAAAATAAAATGTGGTCCATTGTCAGAAACAATTTCTCTAGGCACACCAAATCTAGTAAAGATTTCAGTAAAAAGAAAATCAACAAAAACTCTTTCAGTAGCAAAAGAAACAACTTTAGCTTCTACCCATTTTGTAACAAAATCTGTACAAACCAAAATATGATTTTTATTTAATGATGTTGGATTTATTGGTCCTACAAAATCAATGGCCCATTTTTCAAAAGGCTCAATCATAACCTAAGGACATAAAGGCATTTCATTGGTTTGATTAGGTTGGCCAATTCACTGACAGTTGTCACATCGCTTGACGTATTGTTTGGCATCCTTAAACAAGGAGGGCCAAAAATAGCTAGCTCGTAACACTTTGTATGTAGTTCGCTTATCGGCGAAGTGACCCCCGCAAGGTTCATCATGGGTAGATTTTAAAATATCAAACACTTCTTCCTCTCTTACACATCTACGGATAATGAGATCTGCTCTGGTGTAAAAGAGGTCTCGTTGAATCTAGGAATATGCAACGCTTTTCTGTATGATATTCCACTTTTCACGAGCAGATAAGTGAGGTGGTAATTTTCCAAGGACTAAATAGTTAGCTATGTCATCAAACCATGGGGATTTTGTTGACACAGCAAAAAGATGTTCGTCAGGAAAATCATCATCAATAGGAATTGCTTCACCAAGATTATTTAATCTTGAAAGATAATCTGCGACTACATTAGATTTTCCCGGTCTATCAATAATGGTAATATTAAATTCCTATAACAATAATAACCACCTAGTCACTCTACCGCTAGTTAATAGTTTATTCATCAAATATATTATTGCGGAATGGTCATTATGCACAAAGACTTCATATCCTATAATATAATGTCAAAGTTTATTAATGGAAAAAAATACAGCTAAAAACTCTTTCTCAGTGACCATATAATTGAGTTTAGCGAGTGACAAGTTTTTACTAATTAAATAAATAACATAAGATTGTTTGTCTTATTCTTGTCCTAAAGCTACACCAATAGAAGTATCTAAGGCATCAGAGGAAACATGAAATAGCAGGGACCAGTTTGGTCCTCTCAAAACTGGTGCCTAGACTAGTTTTTCCTTCAGCGTCTCAAAGGACTGTTGGCAAGCTGTGGACCAAGAAAACGCACAATCTTTAGCCAAAAGTCAGAAAAGGCGGATAAATATCCTTGAGAAATTCTCAATGAATCTCCTATAGTAACCCGCATGTCCTAGAAAATCTCTCACTTCCCTTTGAGTTTTGGGTATAGGAAGACTCAAAATAATTTCTATTTTTGCAGGGTCAACATGGATACCTTTGTCAGAAATAAGATGGCCAAAAACCACCCCTGCCTTGCACATTAATCTGCATTTTTTGTCACTCAAGGCGAGATGAGCTTCTTGGAAGCAAAGAAGTACTTTTTCTAGATTTTTGAGGGCTTCTTGAAATGAATCACCAAACACAAAAAATTCATCCATGTAGATTTCCACACACTCAAGGTCAGCAAAAATAGCAAAGACTGCCCTTTGAAAGGTAGTCGGGCCATTACGTAGCCTAAATGGAAGCACTCGGTAAAAAAATGTACCCCATGGACACGTAAAAGTGGTTTTTCATTGATCCTCGAGTGCAATCTGTATCTGGTTATACCCGCTAAAGCCATCTAGAAAAGAAAAGTACTTCTTACGAGAAAGGGTATTGAGTACATGAAAGGAAGGGGGAAGTAATATTTAAGATTGGCTTTGTTAAATTTTTTGTACTCAATACAAATGCCCCATCTCCTATCATTTTTCGGGACTAATACTAATGGAGAGAACCACTGGCTGTCAGAAATAGGATAGATAAAATAAACATCTAAGAGTTTTTTCAATTCTTCCTTTACAACATCTCTTAGAGCTAGGTTCATACGCCTTTGGGGTTGTGGGACAGGTTGGGCTCCACCCTGAATCTAGATATGATGGGTACAAGTTTAAAGAGGGATGCCTTTCATATCTTCATAGCCCCATGCAAAGGCATCAATATGGTTTTGCAACAAATTCACAAGCTGCTCTTGCTGGGAAGAATCCAAGTTTGAACCGATATGCAAGAATTTCCCTGGACTAATCTCAATAAGAGTGGTATCAGGCTCAAGAGTACACAAAGGTGTCACTAGAGATGGTGGCGAGGGAGGTAGAGATTCATATCTTTCCTGAAAACCTGGACTAAAAATCTGACTCAATAACTCAAAATTAGGCATGTTGTCTAGATTGTTCAGGAAGTCTAACCATAAAGTGTCTTGTAGCTCCTGAATGGATCTAGTGGGTGGATACAAGGTGACCTTCTTCCTGGAATCTCCATGGGAAATATACATGTCACCAGAACGACATCCAATATAAGCATCGGCCGTAGCAAGCCATGGTCGTCCCAAGATCAAGGGATGTCCTCCCATAGGATTCTTTGGCTGAAGCACAATGAAGTCTGCAGGGTATTCCCAAGAGTCTAGAGAAATGACCACATCATCCAACACCCCTTCCGACTTGATTTTAGATCTGTCTGCTAGTTCAAGCACAGTGGGAGTAGGATGAATATGGACCAATCCAAGTTGATCCATGGTTTTCTTGGTCATAACATTAATGGTTGCCCCCAGGTCTATAAGTACATTGGAGACAAGGACATCACCTATTTGAATAGAGACAACAGGGTTTCCGGGGTCAGTATATTTCTCCATGTGCATACACCCCGTCATTAAATTTGCTGCTCTACCAACAAATTGAATAGTTTGAGGTTCTAATCTTCTCCTTCTTGAGACAAAGTTCCCTAATGATTTTTGTGAAAATGGGGATATCTTTAATAGCTTGGAGCAAAGGTACCCTTATGAAAAGGTTCCCTTATGAAAAGGTTCCTAAGCTCAGAAGCCAGGCTAGACTCAGTAATGGGGTCTTTCTTCTACACAACTAACCTCTTTGGATAAGGAGGTCGGTTGGAAGAAGATGGAAAAGGCTCAAAAGGTACGGGGATAGGCTAGATGGTATCATGTTTTTCAGAATGATCAGGAGTTTCCTCCTCACCTTTCTCGTTGATAATCACCATAGGCTGCTTTTTATTTTCTGAGGCTACTATCTTCCTCGATCTCAAATGGAGGTCATTGACCCCAACTGGAATGGATTGATATTTGGATGAAGAAAGCGGGTTCAAAGAATGGAACATTTGTACTGATTTGTTATTGGGGTTAGGTAAAGGTTGGGTAGGCAACTAAGAAGGTCGAAACGGTGGACTAAAGGCAATGGTGGCATTTGCTGACTCAGCTGAGGTAATGATAGTTGTGGCATTGGGTAAGGTGCATATGTAGGAGGGTATGACGGCATAGGTGCAAGATAGGAATGGTGTGAATGATTTGAATGGTTTGGCCCTCTCCATCCTTGTTGCCAAGATTGGGAGGGTTGTCCATAATGATATTGGTTCCCATGTTGCCAATGTTGAGAGTGACTAGTGTTAGGATAGGAATATGAATGTGCATTATAACCAAAAAAATGCAGTGGAGGTTCAGGAGCCATACTTGCACTTACCTTACGTGATTTTCTCCGTGCTCCCATAGCATGCAGTGATTCAGCTTCAGGTTTTCCTCCTTCAAGTACAGCTTTCAGACTAGGTATGGAGGGAAATTTTTCTGTGGCATGGTTCTCTGTACAAATTGCACATTTATTAGTTTCTTTAATATCAAGAGGACATTCTCTTAAAAGATGCTTTCTTCTACATTTTGGACAAAAAATAGACAATGACTCTTGTTCCTCTACAAGTTTTTGTTGAAACTTCAAAGAGTCTATTTGTTTACTAATAGTATTCATTATTTCAATTTTCATATTGTCCATTTTGTTTTCTAATCCAATAATCATAGCATCAGTAGATTCGGTTTTCTTATTTCTATTCTGAATTCCTTTACCAGATCTATATTGGTTCCTTGAAAATTTCCTGCACAAGTCACAGATTTGATCAAAAGATTTTTGATCAATATCCCCTTGTCCTAATAGATTTAGATTATTCCTAGCATCATCAGTAAGCCCCCGTAAGAACAAGGTTCTAATGGTACTTATATCAAAATTTGTGCTTTGACCTTTGGAGGATGTACAAGAATCTCTCCAAGTAGTCCTAGAGTCTCATCATCATTTTGCACAATAGTAAAGATTTCATCTTGAATATCTTTAGTCTTACAATATTCCTGATATTTTGACAAGAACACTCTCTTCATTTGTTCCCAAGAAGATATAGTGTTTCCTCCTAGTCCCATGAACCAATGGAGTGTTGTGTCCTTGAGAGTCACAGGGAACAACATTAACTTCTGGGCATCAGATGAATAATCATAACTTCTACACAAAATATCAAACTAAAATAGAAAATAGGCAAGGTCTTCATGTACCTTACCATAGAAATGAGGAAGAGTTGATGATGAGATATTTTTCATTTGTACTTGTGTATCGGGATCCAAAATTGGGAATCCAAAAGTGGATTGTTCCTCATTTACCTGATTTTCACCAGTTCCTTCTGCATGGTCTTCCTAATCTGTCATTGTTTATGTTCCACGTGAATTGCTCTCAACAGGCTGAGAAGGCTGACTATGGGTTCTAATAGTCCCCTTCTTCCCCTTTGTGGGTTGTGTCACACTTAGACCACTGTTGTTAGAGCCCAAGTAGATTGTTCCTGCATGATGAGTCTGAGTTTTTTTGGACTTTTTGCCTGCAGAAGGAGGCCCAATATGAGATTTGGTTTCAGATTTATCAGTTTTTCTTTGGCCCCTAGTGGGCTTCGGACCCCTACCTCTTTGAGGCATTCATTTCAAAAACAATGACAAAAAAAAATTTCAATAAAAATGTTGCAACTCAAAAATAATTGGACACCTATAAATTCCTTCAAGCAAATAGAAGCACACTGTAAAAAAAAATAATAGCAGACTTACCCCTATTGCAAAAAACGGAAATTTCGTACCAATTCAAATCGCCTCCCCGCAACGGCGCCAAAATGGTGGGTGCAGGAATTGCACTTAAGCAAATTCCTCAACACTTAATTGTCAACCCGAGGGTTTCGTAAACTTAGAGATGAAGCACAGGAAATGCCAGAAGTGGTATGAACTTTTCCTATTCCTAATCCTACTTCTTAAATGAAAACAATCTTAAAGGCGATCAACACCAAAGCAATTCTAGTGATGGAATGTAAAGGAATAATTTGTGAGGAAATCAAGTAAAGGAACATTCACACAATTGGAAGCAATCTTAAATACTAAAATGAAATACTATGTTCATCTTCAGTATAGATGGCTAACAACTTAACAAGTGGGCCCTTGCAAAGATCTGTTTCCCAATTGATTTTCCTTCTACACCAAACAACCTGTTCTTGTACTATTGCAATTTGCTTGCACTAGTGCAGGTACAATACTTATGTGAAAAAGTATATTTTACCTTATTTACTGAAGACTCGTGTCTTTGTGGAGGTGCTCTAAGCCTCAAGGCTTAGAGCACTCTGTTCCTATGACAAGAGACCAACTCTTGCACCGAGACAGAGCTTCCTTCACCAAATTTTTCAATTTACTTTCGAAATATTTAAAAGACATGTTGAAAAGAATTGCAATTGCAAGCTAGATTCTAAGATAAATTACACGTGAAAAAGAATTCTTTAATTAACTGAACTTTGCAATGAAAGTAAACTTCATAAAGCAAAAACAATTCGGAATAATCAAAGCAACAGTGAAGCTAATTTTCATGCATCAAACTAACTCTCGGCAATTCACTCATAACGTTTTTGTTCATTTTTCTTAAGTCATAAAATGCAAGTGTAAAGTATGGTGTTTGTAATAATGTCCTTCCTTAATTCACGTAAACATTCTTAGATCCTTCAGAAGTATAACTCTTAACATTAAGAATGATTATTTGAATTAACAATACTTTTGCTTGCAGGCATAAATGAAACTATAAACAGGAAAAGGAACGTAGCACTTGCTGTGAAGGAAATGAATAAACTGGAGTGCAGGAAACTACATGCACTGGTACAGGAAGAATCTTCCTACACGACCTGAGCGGAAGCAAACTAAGAAAAAAATTACAGGAAAAGAATTGTAGGAAGGAAATTGCAAGAAAGTAATTGCAGGAAAGGAATTGCAAGAAAGAAATAAACTTAATTAAACTTCCAAACTACAGATTCGTTCACACTTGACTATGAAATGCATTTAACTCAGGACTTCTGAAATAAACATAAGAACAAACCAAGCCATGCAACTGAAAATGAATAAATGTTCACACAAACCTTTTAACTGGAGAAAGCACAAGGGTAAACGAGCTGGGTTGGTTGGGCCCTAGCCAACCAGCTCGTTCCGTTTAGGAAATGAAACGATTCAGCACTTAATAATGCATGAAATAAAAATTAGACACGACGTGAAGGAAACATGGCGTGTTCCTTGTATTAAACTTGATCATCAAATATACATGATAATGCAAGCCCAACCCAGAACCGAGGGCGATACAAAATTACAAAGTAAATGAAATTACAAACTCAGAGATCGCTCACTTGGCTCTAACTACGGTCTACATTATATACAGTCTCTTGGCCTTAGCAAAATTCTACTAATTACAGTGATTTCCTATTCAATCCTTTCGGTCGAACGGACTAACAAACAACATTACAAAACCGGGTAATGGTTATAATAAAGCACGAACAGTGCTGGTCGTAGACCATATTCTTGGCAAGTATCCCTGACTATACGCCACGAATATCCATCCTTAGATATTCCACAACCGAACTAGGATTCATGGATAAAAAACGCCCGCCTGGCAGGATTCAAATTATCACAGAGATCACAAAGCAACATTGTTGGCAGTGCAGGAATCTGCCTACATTGATCACGCTAAATAATGATTAACACTTAGTCCTTCAATTTCTTTTAGAAAAGTTAAACATAAGTTACAAGAGATACTAAAAGGTTTGAAATCTATGTAAAGTAATTAATAAAGCACTTAATAAATCTTAATTACGAAATATGAAGTATATGTAGGAATAGATGACTATTTTGGACTAGTGTGGGAATGAGAGGGTTAAATAGAGATAAAATAGAGGTTAATGATTATGGGAATAGGGTAAAAATAGAGCAATTTGGGACACCAACAATCCCAATTTTTCTTCCTAACTAGAACCTGATTTGATACCCACTATGAGTCTGTGACTGGAAAAATAATCCAATATTTTAATAGTTTATTCAGTTCTTCTTTGATCTACTTTTCTAGCTTAGAATCCATTTTTCACGAACTTTTCTTGAACATGTTTAGCAGCTGGTTTAATTGGAATCACACGCTGAATAATTTTAGTATCATAAAAATTTAAATCGCCACATGTCCAAGAAAATATATCCTTATATTCTTTAAAAATATTTATAAATCTTGAACATTCAACAAAAGTACAATTTACTCCTAAATTAACATTTTGGGGGTTTTTATCAATTCCTCAATTCATTCCCTCATATTTCATTAAGGAACTGTTCGTTTTGCAGTTAGTAGTCCCTTTGAACTTGTTTTGAAAATCATTAAGGTTCTCAAGATGAATTATTGATTTAGGGAATGGTTTTTGTGGTCTAGTTTCTTATAAAGAATCTAAATTCAATTGAAAATTATTCCTATCTTCATCTATTATAGAACCTTTAAAGGAATCTTACATGGTGAGAATCATTTATTTGGTCATCATCATCAAACACACTCCAATTGGAGATGTTATTCGAAACTAATGGCCTGAAAATAATTTCCATGGAAAATCTTCCTAAGAAAAATTTTCTATAGCAAGAAGCTTTGAGGCTACATTAGCTAAAAGATCAACATCTAGATTTTGTGAATTAAATATGAAATTTAACTCAAAAATGTGAAAGTTTTGAGTTAAATTATAGACCTCCTTGATTTTGGCCTTTTGTGATCCACACTGATTTTGAGAATGTCTTTCGGATTAGTCACATCATTAGTTGTTGGTCGACGTTTCGAACCATCTAATGTGGTTCATCGTCAAGACAACAGACCTCCTGTTTGTAGTTCTTTGAGTGATTAGAAATACAATGAATGATTTTATTAACTTTTCTAACTGTAATTTCAGTATCATCTACAAATTTAAGCTTCTTAACTTTCATGTCTATGTATTTTTAAGACCTTGCAACAAGGTCTCATATTCAACAAAATTATTTGTACAAGATAGAAGAAATTTATAACCTTAAGGGTCCATTAGTACACTACTGACACTCTCGCCTTCATCTAACTTGGAACCATCAAAGTACAGCATCCAAGCATCAATATTTACATCAATAATAGAAAAACAAGAAGAAGAAGAATCTTGCTTTGAATTATAAACCACAAACGTAAGAAAATCTAAACTTTCAATATCTAACTCTTCTAAAGGAGATTTTTTAGATCCAAAGTTGCCAAGATATGTATCAAACGAATAGCTACCGAGTGATGCCTAAGTGTACATAACAGGTTCATTTTGATTTTCCAAATTAGTGACAATATATTTCATGCGTTTTTCTCTTTCAATCTTGATTTTATCAGGTTTACCATTTAGAGGTAACCATAGCAGTGAGCAATCTATTGAAAAGTACCCATTTATCTTTTTTAGACCAATATCTACTCAACAACAAGCCATATGATTTAGGAATATCTACAACAAAAATATCAATAATCTGATCAATTTTTGAATCATAAGCAAGCTTAATCAATGCATTATCATTTTCCCCCAAAAACCTTGAGGTCTATTTATCAACTTGCACAATTTGTGTAGTAGATTTTATGGGAATTAAGTTTAATTTTTTAGCCTAAAATATGGCATGACATTAGAAGAAGACCCATAATCTAGCATATAATTTTGTACATTTCTATTACAAATTTCAAAAGTTAAAAGGAAATATGGAGTATGAGATATGGACCTGTCTCCAATCAAAGTTGCATTAGTATTTGAGATTTTCTTTGATGCAACATTCTGAGTGTTCCCTATAAAAGTTGATTGGTTTTTAGGAAGATTGACCTCTAAATCCTTCGTTATTTTATTCTTTTTTTATTTAAATTAGATGGCTCAATTAAATAAATGTTAGATCTAGTCTTTTTCATATCCTCCACTAGGTCATACTCGATGTTCTCAGTTTGAGCAGGTTTACTTGATGAAGTAGAAATTTTATATGTGGTTTGAGTCTTTTTTGAAGGATTTTGGAGGATTTGGAGTTGCCGAAGTAATAGAGGTAGAAGTTTATGATTTACTTCTTGTTTGTGAAATATTAATTTCACTCTCTTCTTCTTCTTCTATATCATTTATCAACCCCTGAGACACATCCCACTGTATACTAACAAATTTACTAGATTCAACTACTACTTTATCATCTTCTTGTTTTAATTCTTCTTCTTTAGTACCCACAAATGCTTTAATCATATTTACAAAAGCGGAACATATTTTTTTCTAAATGATTGGTATTGTGAGCTCTACAAAAATCATCATGTGTGTAATCTTCAATGTTTATCTCCTCAGTGCAGGGTTGATTAGAGATAGGACTAGGATTTCTCCTTAAAGGTCTCCATGGCCTCTTACTTGATGGTCCTCCTGGGGATATATTCTTAAGATCGGTGGTTTCATTAGACATATTTTTAATAATATTTTGAAGGATTTATAAGTATACAACCTCTTTCTCCTTTTCATCCACGATTTTACTAGTTATTGGTTTTTTCAATATAGATATTTCTTTTTCCTCGGGAACTATTGCTTTGGAGGCTATACTTAAAAGTTGTAATTAAATATCCAAAGACTCAAAAATTTTCTTATAATGTAGCTTTATTTTCTCTGATGACAATAATTGAAATTGATGGAGGCAAAGAAGTACTTAAACTTCATTTAGAATGTTATCAATAGGTCTAGAATTAGTAGGAATTTTATTCAACAGAAACAAAAACCTTTGATTGAAGTCTTTAATTGATTTGTTTAGATTCATATTAATACAAGAAAGTTAGACCACCAAAGGTGTTGGGGATTTTTATTCTCCAATTTAAATATATATATACTTCGAAAAACATCCTAGCTGGTAATAGAACCATCTAGTAAAGAAAAATACCATGTAGCTACTTTTCTCTCAAAAGTAAAAGGGAAAATCCTATAAAGAACAACCACGTGTTTAACTCCCCCAAGTTTCAAAGAAATCATGAATTTCTTTATGTGTTCTTTTGGGGAAATTGGACCTTCATGATTATACTTAGGAATAAATCTCTCAGGATGTTTAAAGGAAAATCATTTTGAACTCCTAAAACATTAACAACACTTGCATATAACCATGGTTTTTGTGCCATGGTGAGAACAAGAGGTGGAGGAGGTGGAAATGATAAAATTACAAGTTGAATGATTTGAGTTGAAGAAGTTTGAACCGAAGTGGTTTGAACATAAGTGTTTTGAACCAAACTTTTTCTATTTGTTTTAGTTAACTCTTTTTTACCTAACAAAACTCTCAATTAGTTGTAGTTACTCCCTTTAATTTCTCCTCTTAAACTTATGCTAACATTTTATGGTTTTCTAAATTAGATGAGGTTCTCTTGATTTTAATTTCCTAGAATTAATTGTTCAAATAATTCAAAATTTTCACATATCTATTTAAATTTTAGTCCCTTGTGTCCACATTAAATTAATTTTACATTATTTCCCTCTTTTTTTATGTGATTCACGGTATTCAAAGATCGACGACCAGTACATCCATGAAATATTTGTACCATGCATATCTACCCAAAAGGATCACTTCCTTTTGTCTTAACCACAGAGACTGGCCCCAAGAGTGTTGAGAGAATTGAATATGTGACCTCTCAATACCAAAGGTGATTTAATGAAAAGGGACTCGACCAATTGAGATAACCCTTGGGGATATATTATTTCCCCTCTTAAACATGATATCTTTTAGAATAAATTTTGTAACTATTATTCACTTAAGACTAACTTACACTAAACTCCTTTTTAGGCATTAGTATACTAAGGAAAAAATTTTCAGTTATTATGTTTAGTTTAGTTTTCGAGTTTTCACTTATTATAATTAATATTAACTTGATAATAAATAACATATAAATTCTTAAGTGCTTATGAATTAACCAAATCATAGATTTCCTTATCCTCCATTTGGTGTCAAGGGTACCAACTCTTATTCCCTTCAAGAACCTCTCATTCCAAGGATTCCATGGGTTTCCCTTCAAACACCTATGATCTAAGTAGGGGAAAAGGTACCAGCGGAATGGAAACTCAATAGCCTTATGATTGCCATCATTGATAGTTTTATGGTGACTGAGGATCAAGTCTCCTCTTGATGTGCACCTCTCAGTAATACCTCATGAGTGACAATATCCATGGTCCAACCCTCACAACATCATGCAACCCCAAGGATAAGTACCCATGTACTTCATCCTAAGTCATGGCAAGAGTGCTATAAACTATGATTAGGGACGTTGATCATACCCCACCAAATATGTTTGGTCTCCTTCTCCTATAACCCCACTACCCATATGTGGTTCGTGTGGTTAGTACTCATCAGAGCCTACAAAAACCATGAGAACATCCATGAGTGTAATCCATGTATATATCCATATTCACTATATTCCTTAATGTCAAGTACAAAAAACATAGATATATAAATCATAATGTGACTCAAATAGTCGTCATATGGGTTGTGTCCATAGTCCTCTTTTCCTACCACACTTAGGAAACAATCAGTAAAAGTTTATTAACATGACATAACTACCATCTAGTAAATATTATAATGATCACATATAAAATTCATAATCATCATCATCATCATAATGAAGGTAAAATATCATAACACCATGAATTCATGTCTCCTCAAAATGCATAAAAAGTTTGGATCATCATACTAATGTCCTCAAAAAATAATGTATAAGCTCGATGATGTATCAAGGTTAAGATAGTGTAAAGCTCATATAAACTAGAGTGGGGCACTACATACACATACACCCCCTCTTAAACCCAGACTTCATCCCAAAGTCTCAAAATAAAAAATGAAAACGATGACACATCTACTTGGTATCCTCCGAAGTAGTCGTGTTGGGAATGTAATTGTCCCACTTGACCTTCACTTGGTCAATCAATCACGATATGAGTTGTATAGTTCTTTGGTCTAATATACAAAACCATCTTGGCCATCACCATGCCTTTGTCCAAGACCTGTGAAAGATTCAAGTCAATAACATGTGAAGTATCTGAAATGTAATGACATATTTCATACACATGGAACACATCATGCGTAAATGCCAATGATGTAGGTAAAGCAAGCCTATATGCCACTAGTCCTTTATTTTTATGACTTAAATGGTCCCACAATTTGTGAAGAAAACTTCACTCTCTTCCCAAACCTTATGGAGATCTTTTGAGGTCTTACTCTCAAATGTGAAAATTCCTAAATCTAACACATCAGAAACCCCTATTGCACTTACTGGTTTACAATATCCTACTTGTTCTTTACATTAACAAGTTATTTAATTGCATAAACATCGAAGTAAACACTATTGCAGCGTTCACAAATATGCAGATCATGCACTGAAATAGACAGAGACAATAACAGAAGGGACACCGTTATTTTTGGACAATTGTCCCCAGAAAAACCCAATTCGGGAAAACCGGTGCCGCATATAGAGGGTTTGTATTATTAAGCAGATTTCGTAAATACAACTAGGGTGGCAGAAATGGCTCAACCAACATAGAATATCCTCTGCAGTAGTACCTCTATCTGGAGGCAAATGTTCTGAAAAAAATCAACAAATGGATGATCAAACCCACCGCGACTCCAATTGTTCCTTATGCTAGACAGCGAAATCTGCCCCATGCACTGCTCTGGAACTGCGTCACTCCTCCACGAGCTGTGTCACCCTATTCTAGCTCAGAATATGTTGATATGCTCCCAATCTACCCCACATAATCTCCCCAGTGCTGCCTCTGAGGCCCAACGTCATCCTTTGCAGCTTCTGCGTCTCACTGTGTCAGCCCTCTGCATCCTCTGCATCAGCTTTACAGCCTCTGCGTCAACCCTTCTAGGGCCTGCGCTGTCTCTCCTGACACTGTGTTGCTTCTCTGCTATGTATTCTTCAGCCTCGAATGAAAATCCCTTGCTAAACTTCCCCTCACTGCAACTCTAATCACTAACTCGATTTCCTCAGCAAACCTCGCCCTAGAAAATCAAATCTGTTAATCACTTGGTGTGTCTCCAACTGAACCTAAAGCCTCCTCTTATACTTTTCCTATTTACAAATCAACGAACGATATTAAGTCCCTAATCAATGACTAATATTAGAACTAGCTTGATCCTCGTCACTTAGAAATTTCTCACTCATATTTTGTTGATACACATTAATATTTCTATTAAAAATATTAATTATTTTAATATCTCTTCATCCAAGTGGAATTTCTCCAAATGATTTCTGGGTCTTGGAGATCTCATGTGCCTCAGCATCTCCACCAATTTTCAAGGCTAGAGCACATCCGATGCTACCCAAATTTAACACTCCCTATTAGCGAGGAATGTCCTCTAGCAATGATTCACTATAGAAGCATCACATTGATCCTCCGCATCGGTCCTCTGTGTTGATTCTTGGCCTGCTGGCCTACATCCACTGAACTGTTGTTTCCTATACTGTTGCCCATGAAACTGCCACTGCTATTGCTACATATGTACTGCAGCTTCGTCTCAACACGCTGCATCATGCTGCCCATAGCACTACCACTGCTAATTGATGCATTGCAACTCAGTTACCGAGAAGTAAGTAACTAACTTCACCCAAACACTGACATCCTAACCAGTGTGGAAGCCTCGTGATGCTAAAGCTACCTCTGTTGCTATCCTATGCTCCCTATGTTGCCAATGCGCTGATGCGACCTCCTCTGTGCCTCTCGCACTGTTGTGACCTCCACTACGTTGCTACAGACTTTTTCACTCTAGTACTTCCTTGTCGCTCCATCACACCTTGCTCCGCCTAACACCTGTCATTATGCTACTATATTTAAGGGATCCTGTAGCCAAATGTGATCCAAGAGTTTTGGCACCTCAGGGATCCTGCCCACATCTGTAGCCCTCTTGACTACAACTCCATGTATCCCCACCTCTTCTTTAGAGGCGCATGAGCACTCATGGCACAATTGATATCAGTCTCGACATCCTTCTCCACCTTTGTTGGAGCAACGTTTGAGTCAGAAGCTTTTCCCTTCCCTTTTTTTCTGGGGCACTGAGAGGCATAATGTCCTAGCTCCCCACAGTTGAAGAACTTTACCTTGGAGATGTCTATCTTCTTCCTCTATTATAGCCCATGTTGTCCCACTGATGCGAGAGTTGCATCCTCCTCCTCCTCCTCCTTGATTCGAACTCCCTTACTGCCACTACCCGCCTTGGTCAATCTCCTAAGCTCTTCCCGTCGAAGAGCTGCCCACATCTCCTCCCAACTGGGGAGAGTTGCTATACCCAAAATGATTTGGACAAACGTCTCCCATTCCTAGAAGATTGCATTTACGATAGTCCTGACTAAGAACTCTAGATTTGGAGTAGACTCCACAGAAATAAGTTGGTCACGAATCCCTTGCAACTTGAGAAAGAAGGGATCTATCTCCTCTCCTTTATACATCTAATATAACCTCGGTTGATTCTCCAATAACATCTTCCGCTACACGGAAGATCCCTAGTATAAGGTGGTCAGGGTGTCACACGTCTCCTTTATTGTTGTCTCCTCAGCAATATGTGGTATGTCATGATCCTTGACCCCATCTAGAATCATACATTTCGCCTTCTCCTAGGCCTCCTCATACTTCTCAATTGCATTAGTGTCAACTAGGACAACTACTACTTTCAAGGCATAGTCCTTGATGCAATGTTTATCCAAGATTTCCAGGATCGTGACCTTCCAAATGACAAAATTGGAAGCGTCGTCCAATCTATCTTGATCCCTCAATCCATTCACTATCATATCTGCTCCTCTTCTCTAGACTCCCTCTGAGCCTTGATTTCCCTATCAGAAATCCTTTGGCCAACCGTCAAATCACTCCTTTCCAATCCTCCTTTGCCACTACAACCCGGATCTAGATTTCTTGGGTAGAAATCTGTTGAGGTAGTGCTTCCCTCTACCTTGGTTCAGTCTCCTTAGACACTGTTTTGCACCAACAGAAACAACATCCCACTAGCTCCACAAATGAAAATCTGCACAGCTCCCATAACCCGACAACTCGAAGAATCTGAGCCCTTCAGGCTCTGTGCAATCTCTATATGGGTTGAATTTGCTCCTCCCGACCAACTGCGTCAATCCTTCCTAGCTTAGAAGGATGACGTGGCTCTGCATGAGTCTGATCTTCCCTCCTCTGCCTCTGTGTTGGCCTTGATGGTTGACACATCTACTGTGTGGGCTCCTCCCATCTATTGTGTCTTCCTCTCCCGACTCAGAATGTTGACGCAGGCACTGCGTGAGCCTCTGCATCACTCCTCCTTCTACCTATCTAGCTCTAGAACAACTACTTCTCCACTGCAAATTCTCATATTTATTGGCCGGTGTATTCAGTCGTCTATTATCTACAATCACTCTAATACCATGTGAAAATTCTTGAATCTAACATATCAGAAACCCCTATCGCAATTACTGGTTTACAATCTCCTACTTGTTCTTTACATTAACAAGTTATTTAATTGCATGAACAACAAAGTAAACACTATTGCGGCCTTCACAAATATATAGATCATGCACTGAAATAGATAGAGACAATAACACAAGGACATCGTTATTTTTGGATAATCGTCCCCGGAAAAACCCAATTTGGGAAAACCGGTGCAGCATATAGAGGATTTTTATTATTAAGCAGATTTCCTTCATACAACTAGGGTGCCAGAAATGGCTCACCCAACAAAGAATATCCTCGACAGTAGTACCTCTATCCAAAGACAAATATTCCAGTAAATCAGCGAACAGGTTATCAAACCCCACAGCGACTCCGGTTGTTCCTTACGCTGAACAGCGAAAGCTGCTCCATGCACTGCTTTGGAACTACGTCACTCTTCTAGGAGCTGCGTCACCCAATCCTGACTAAGAATCTATTGATCTGCAGATGAAAATCCCTTGCTGAACTGCCCCTCACTGCAACTATGATCACTAACTCGATTTCCTCAACAAACCTCACCCCAGAAAATCAAATTCTTTAATCACTTGGTGTTTCTCCAACTCACACTCAAACCTCCTCTTATACTTTTACTATTGACGAATCAATGACCGATATTAAGTCCCTAATCAATGACTAAGATTATAACTAGCTTGATCCTCTTCACTTAGAACTTTCTCACCCATATTTTATTAATACACATTAATATTTTTATTTTCCTAAGTTTAGACTTAGGAACTCATTAAAAATATTAATTATTTTAATAACTCTGCATCCAGGAGGAATTTTTCCAAATGATTTAGGGGTCTTGGAGATCTCATGTGCCTTAGCCTCTCCACCAATTTTCAAGGCTAAAGCACATCCGATGCTACCGAAATCAACATCAAAAGCACCTTATCTCCCACTTCATAATGTCAATCAATCCAATGAGCATCAACGTAGCTCTTTTGTTGCTCCTGTGCTTCATTTAGACTCCCCTTGATCATAGCCATTTGATCTTCCATCTCTTGTACTACTTGGGATCCTATATATACTTGGTCCTTTAGTCGATCCCAACTAAGAGGCATTCTGCAAGGCCTCCCATATAGGAACTCGAATGATGCCATCTTTATGAAACTCTAGTCACTGTTATTGTAAGAAAATTCCACCAATGGAAATATTATTCTCATCTTATATGTTGGTCGATCATAAACATGTGTAATATGTCCTTGAGGGTTCGGTTAGTCCTCTTTATTTGACCCTCTGTTTTAGGGTGATAAAGAGTGCTAAAGTTTAACTGGGTCCCAAAGGCTTGAACTTGGAAACTAGTCCACAATATTTCGATAAACATTTCTCCCCTTTTCAATGTGTTCTTTCTTCGCACTCCATGCAATCTCACAATCTCATCAATAAAAACTCTAGCTATCTTAAGTGTCTTATATGTAGTCCCTTTTGGTATGAATTGTGAACTTTTGTTCAATTTGTCCATTACTACAAATTTCACATCATGTATCCTTACCATCATCAATAGTCTTATGATGAAATCCATTGATATAACTTCCCACTTAGAATCTAGAATCTCATGGGGTTGCAATAACCCTACTAGATGTTTGTGTTCATCCTTTACCAAATAACACTCTAAACATCTTTCCATACAATTTACAATATTATTGCCACAAGGTCGCGACAAAGGCATACACCAAAGTGATTTATGAGACCCCTTGTTTCTAAGACAAGGGACCTACCTTCATGCAATGGTTTGACTACTAAATTCTACTTGTAAATTGATTGCAAATAACTAACCAAGAGAGATTGAAAGACCCTTCGATACTTGTATGGAAATTGAGTATGAGGAATCCTAATAGAAAATAAGAATATAGTAGCTATAATTATGGACAAGCATATATGACAAAGCATACAAAATTGAAAAATCTTCAAATTAGAGATGCTTTATGGAAAACTTATGATGTTTTATGAAAATCTAGCCTTGAAAATTTTATCTAAATCTAAACTCATTGAAGCACTTATAAACCATATTATATTTATGTAGATATGGATCCCCTTAATGAATGTTCGTAAATGAATTTTTCTTTTAATCCAAATCTTTATCTTATAGTCATACATAAAATATATTGGAATTTTAAATATTATCTATCTTGCATTTATAAATCCATGTTTATCTTTTCTATACAATTATAAAAATATCATTCAAATTATCAAATGGAAAATGGAATCCTACATCAACCACGTGCTAATGTGGTTGTGCTAGTTATAAGTAGTGTGGAACTCATATAATACATGACTCAAATCATTATGAAAGAATTGATCAAATGTAAACAAATGGTAAAAATAAAATTCTATGTTTTCCTTAAGTAATTAGCATTGTATCCTTCTTTTCAAACACATGGACATGTATGCAACCAACTAACCTTACGTCCTCTCTTATAAACACAAGAATGTGGTTGTGCTAGTTATAAATAGTGTGGAACCCATATAAGACATGACTTAAATCATTTTGAAAAAATTGATCAAATGTAAACAAATGATAAAAATAAAATGATATGCTTTCCTTAACTAATTAGCCTTGTATCCTTCTTTTCAAACACATGGACATGTATGCAACCAACTAACCATACATCCTCTCTTATAAACACAAGAATCGGGTGAGCATGCCACACTTAGCTTCATAGCTAAACCATAATTTGTTTTCCATAACTATTATTCGTAATCAAGATACTACTAAGCTAACTCCCTATCCTTTCTTATTCAAACAAAGTCCACCACAAATATGATGAACAATGTCTCTATGGATAGATATATAACTAAAAAATATATTTGCAGGTTAATTATCGTGAACATGCAATTTTATTTTAAGTAGATAAATCATTAAGCTAATGGAATGGAATCACTAAGAAGTGGGATTTGAAGAATAAAAATTAAAACACACAAATTAAATAATAAAAAAACCCAAGGAGCAACAAATCCAAACTAACAAGGTTATTTCTATGTATTCCTGAGGAATTTCACCATAAACTCCATGCTCTTCAAATTTTAAAATAATAATCATAAAAAGAAAAGAAATAGGAATGAGCAATAATATACAACATGCAAGAAACATAGAAAAGGTAATATTGGTTAAGTAGAAGATAGAAACTTTGTTGTCAAATGTCCAATAGAAACTCCAAGCCAAGGCCACCTTTAAAGCCTATGATCTTTGAGACATGCCAGAGGTAAACAAAGATAAGAGATTAAAACAATATATGACAAAATAACATTGAAGAGAAATAATTTGATGATGTATCTTAAGGATGTGTTTATAGTTATTTTTAACTTATTAAGATATAAGTTTACTGTGTGATGCTAGTTAATTGATCCACATGTAAAATGAAAATATTGTTATATTAATTGAAAAACTAATTTAATAAAAAATATTACATAGTTCAGAAGTTAAAAGCAATTTAAAATTACATAGAAACAAATAACATTGATTTGAAGCAAAGCAAGAAACATTGAAACCCGTAAAACTAAGAGAAATGTTGATGCAAAGACTATTTCACTACTCCCATAGGAAAGAGTCAAGGTCTTCATGTACCTTACCATAGAAATGAGGAAGAGTTGATGGTGAAATATTTTCATTTGTACTTGTGTATCAGGATCCAAAATTGGGAATCCAAAAGTGGATTGTTCCTCATTTACCTGATTTTCACCAATTCCTTCTGCATGGTCTTCCTAATTTGTCATTGTTTTTGTTCCACGCGAATTGCTGTCAACAGGCTGAGAAGGCTAACTATGGGTTCTAATAGTCCCCTTCTTCCCCTTTGTGGGTTGTGTCACACCTAGAACACTGTTGTTAGAGCCCAAGTAGATTGTTCCTATGTGATGAGTCTGAGTTTGTTTGGACTTTTTTCCTGCAAAAGGGGCCCAATATGAGATTTGGTTTCAGAATTATCAGTATTTCTTTGGCCCCTAGTGGGCTTCAGACCCCTACCTCTTTTAGGCATTCATTTCAAAAACAATGACAAAAAAAAATTTCAATAAAAATGTTGCAACTCAAAAATTATTGGACACCTATAAATTCCTTCAAGCAAATAGAAGCACACTGTAAAAAAAAAATAATAGCAGACTTACCCCTATTGCAAAAAACAGAAATTTCGTACCAATTCAAATCGCCTCCCCGCAACGGCGCCAAAATGGTGGGTGCAGGGATTGCACTTAAGCAAACTCCTCAACACTTAATTGTCAACCCGGGGGTTTCGTAAACTTAAAGACAAAGCACAGGAAATGCCAGAAGTGGTATGAAATTTTCCTATTTCTAATCCTACTTCTTAAATGAAAACAATCTTAAAGGCGATCAACACCAAAGCAATTCTAGTGATGGAATGTAAAGGAATAATTTGTGAGGAAATCAAGTAAAGGAACTTTCACACAATTGGAAGCAATCTTAAATATTGAAATGAAATACTATGTTCATCTTCAGTATAGATGGCTAACAGCTTAACAGGTGGGCCCTTGCAAAGATCTGTTTCCCAATTGATTTTCCTTCTACACCAAACAACATGTTCTTGTACTATTGCAATTTGCTTGCACTAGTGCAGGTACAGTACTTATGTGAAAAAATATGTTTTACCTTATTTACTGAAGACTCATGTCTTTGTGGAGGTGCTCTAAGCCTCAAGGCTTAGAGCACTCTGTCCCTATGACAAGAGACCAACTCTTGCACCGAGACAAAGCTTCCTTCACCAAATTTTTCAATTTACTTTCGAAATATTTAAAAGACATGTTGAAAAGAATTGCAATTGCAAGCTAGATTCTGAGATAAATTACACGTGAAAAAGAATTCTCTAATTAACTGAACTTTGCAATGAAATTAAACTTCATAAAGCAAAAAAAATTCGGAATAATCAAAGCAGCAGTGAAGCTAATTTTCATGCATCAAACTAACTCTCGGCAATTCACTTATAACGTTTTTGTTCCTTTTTCTTAAGTCATAAAATGCAAGTGTAAAGTATGGTGTTTGTAATAATGTCCTTCCTTAATTCACGTAAACATTCTTAGATCCTTCAGAAGTATAACTCTTAACATTAAGAATGATTACTTGAATTAACAATACTTTTGCTTGCAGGAATAAATGAAATTATAAGCAGGAAAAGGAACGTAACACTTGTTGTGAAGTAAATGAATAAACCGGAGTGCAGGAAACTACATGCACTGGTACAGGAAGAATCTTCCTGCACGACCTGAGCGGAAGCAAACTAAGAAAAAAATTGTAGGAAAAGAATTGTAGGAAGGAAATTGCAAGAAAGTAATTGCAGGAAAGAAATTGCAAGAAAGAAATAAACTTAATTAAACTTCCAAACTATGGATCCGTTCACACTTGACTATGAAATGAATTTAACTCAGAACTTCTGAAATAAACATAAGAACAATCCAAGCCACGCAACTGAAAATGAATAAATGTTCACACAAACCTTTTAAATGGCAAAAGCACAAGGGTAAACGAGCTGGGTTGGCTGGGCCCTAGCCAACCAGCTCGTTTCCCGTTTAGGAAATGAAACGATTCAGCACTTAATCATGCATGAAATAAAAATTAGACACAACGTGAAGAAAACATGGCGTGTTCCTTGTATTAAACTTGATCATCAAATATACATGATAATGCAAGCCCAACCCAGAACCGAGGGTAATACAAAATTACAAAGTAAATGAAATTACAAACTCAGAGATCGCTCGCTTGGCTCTAACTACGGTCTACATTATATATAGTCTCTTGGCCTTAGCCAAATTCTACTAATTACAGTGATTTCCTATTCAAGCCTTTTGGTCGAACGGACTAACAAACAACATTGCAAAATCGGGTAATGGTTATAATAAAGCACGAAAATTGCTGGTCGTAGACCATATTCTTGGCAAGTATCCCTGACTATACGCCACCAATATCCATCCTCAAATATTCCACAATCGAACTAGGATTCATGGATAAAAAACGCCCGCGTGGAAGGATTCAAACTATCACGGAGATCACAGAGCAACATCGTTGGCAGTGCAGGAATCTGCCTACACTGATCACGCTAAATAATAATTAACACTTAGTTCTTCAATTACTTTTAGAAAAGTTAAACATAAGTTACAAGAGATACTAAAAGGTATGAAATCTATGTAAAGTAATTAATAAAGCACTTAATAAATCTTAATTATGAAATATGAAGTATATGTAGGAATAGATGACTATTTTGGACTAGTGTGGGAATGAGAGGGTTAAATAGAGATAAAATAGAGGTTAATGATTATGGGAATAGGGTAAAAATAGAGCAATTTGGGACACCAACAATCCCAATTTTTCTTCCTAACTAGAACCTGATTTGATACCCACTATGAGTCTGTGACTAGAAAAATAATCCAATATTTGAATAGTTTATTCAATTCTTCTTTGATCTGTTTTTCTAGCTTAGAGTCCATTTTTCACAAACTTTTCTTGAACATGTTTAGCAGCTGGTTTAATTGGAATCACATGATGAATAATTTTAGTATCATAAAAATTTAAATCGCCATATGTCCAAGAAAATATATCCTTATATTCTTTAAAAATATTTATAAATCTTGAACATTCAACAAAAGTACAATTTACTCCTAAATTAACATTTTGGGGGTTTTTATCAATTCCTCAATTCATTCCCTCATATTGCATTAAGGAACTGTTCGTTTTGCAGTGAGTACTCCCTTTGAACTTGTTTTGAAAATCATTAAGGTTCTCAAGATGAATTATTGATTTAGGGATTGGTTTTTGTTGTCTATTTTCTTATAAAGAATCTAAATTCAATTGAAAATTATTCCTATCTTCATCTATTATAGAACCTTTAAAGGAATCTTACATGGTGAGAATCATTTATTTGGTCATCATCATCAAACACACTCCAATTGGAGATGTTATTCGAAACTAATGGCCTAAAAATAATTTCCACGGAAAATCCTCCTAAGAAAATTTTTCCATAGCAAGAAGCCTTGAGGTTACATTAGCTAAAAGATCAACATCTAGATTTTGTGAATTAAATATGAAATTTCACTCAAAAATGTGAAAGTTTTGAGTTAAATTATAGACCTCCTTGATTTTGGACTTTTGTGATCCATACTGATTTTGAGAATGTCTTTCGGATTAGTCACATCATTAGTTGTTGGTCGACGTTTCGAACCATCTAATGTGGTTCATCGTCAAGACAACGGACCTCCTATTTGTAGTTCTTTGAGTGATTAGAAATACAATGAATGATTTTATTAACTTTTCTAACTGTGATTTCAGTATCATCTACAAATTTAAGCTTCTTAACTTTCATGTCTATATATTTTTAAGACCTTGCAACAAGGTCTCATATTCAACAAAATTATTTGTACAAGATAGAAGAAATTTATAACCTTAAGGGTCCATTAGTACACTGCCAACACTCTCGCCCTCATCTAACTTGGAACCATCAAAGTACAACATCCAAGCATCAATATTTACATCAATAATAGAAAAACAAGAAGAAGAAGAATCTTGCTTTGAATTAGAAACCACAAACATAAGAAAATCTAAACTTTCAATATCTAACTCTTCTAAAGGAGATTTTTTAGATCCAAAGTTGCCAAGATATGTATCAAACGAATAGCTACCGAGTGATGCCTAAGTGTACATAACAGGTTCATTTTGATTTTCCAAATTAGTGACAATATATTTCATGTGTTTTTCTTTTTCAATCTTGATTTTATCAGGTTTACCATTTAGAGGTAACCATAGGAGTGAGCAATCTATTGAAAAGTACCCATTTAGCTTTTTTAGACCAATCTCTAATCAACAACAAGCCATATGATTCAGGGATATCTACAACAAAAATATCAATAATCTGATAAATGTTTGGATCATAAGCAAGCTTAATCAATACATTATCATTTTCCCCCAAAAACCTTGAGGTATATTTATCAACTTGCACAATTTGTGTAGTAGATTTTATGGGAATTAAGTTTAATTTTTTAGCCATAAAATATGGCATGACATTAGAAGAAGACCCATAATCTAGCATATAATTTTGTACATTTCTATTACAGATTTCAAAAGTTAAAAGGAAATATGGAGTATGAGATATGGACCTGTCTCCAATCAAAGTTGCATTAGTATTTGAGATTTTCTTTGATGCAACATTTTGAGTGTTCCCTATAAAAGTTGATTGGTTTTTAGGAAGATTGACCTCTAAATCCTTCGTTATTTTATTCTTTTTTTATTTAACTTAGATGACTCAATTAAATAAATGTTAGATCTAGTCTTTTTCATATCCTCCACTAGGTCATACTCGATGTTCTCAATTTGAGCAGGTTTACTTGATGAAGTAGAAGTTTTATATGTGGTTTGAGTCTTTTTTGAAGGATTTTGGAGGATTTGGAGTTGCCAGAGTAATAGAGGTAGAAGTTTATGATTTACTTCTTGTTTGTGAAATATTAATTTCACTCTCTTCTTCTTCTTCTGTATCATTTATCAACCCCTGAGACACATCCCACTGTATACTAACATATTTACTAGATTCAACTACTACTTTATCATCTTCTTGTTTTAATTCGTCTTATTTAGTACCCACAAATGCTTTAATCATATTTACAAAAGCGGAACATATTTTTTTCTAAATGATGGGTATTGTGAGCTCTACAAAAATCATCATGTGTGTAATCTTCAATGTTTATCTCCTCAGTGCAGGGTTGATTAGAGGTAGGACTAGGATTTCTCCTTAAAGGTCTCCATGGCCTCTTACTTGATGGTCCTCCTGGGGATATATTCTTAAGATCGGTGGTTTCATTGGACATATTTTTAATAATATTTTGAAGGATTTATAAGTATACAACCTCTTTCTCCTTTTCATCAACGATTTTACTAGTTATTGGTTTTTTCAATATAGATATTTCTTTTTCCTCGGGAACTATTGCTTTGGAGGCTATACTTAAAAGTTGTAATTAAATATCCAAAGACTCAAAATTTTTCTTATAATGTAGCTTTATTTTCTCTGATGACAATAATTGAAATTGATGGAGGCAAATAAGCACTTAAACTTCATTTAGAATGTTATCAATAGGTCTAAAAAAGAGTCAAGGGATCTCTACTTGAATGGTTCATGAGGCACAATACTTGCTAAGGTTTTGCAAATGGGGTAGCAAGCTAAGTGGGCTTGATTGTGGGGAATACTCCACAGTTAAGCGCGCTTGAGCCAGAGGAGTTCTGGGATGGGTGACCTCCTGGGAAGTCCTGGTTACCGGGTGCAAGCCCCAGAAGTGATGGTTGATGCTATGTGATTCATTTCACTAGTTTCAATCCCACTTCTTCACCCCTGTGAGCATCACCCGATGCAATGAGTGCTAAGTGAACTATTCAAAAATCATGAGAAATTAGTCAGTTACGACTACCTCTCATGGAAATGGTCATACATGAATGACTTACTTAACGCAGTTGAATCCCAAAATGATATCTAATATAATGCACTGCGTAAACCCCCATACTTAGGTCTAGAATTAGTCGGAATTTTATTCAACAGAAACAAAAACCTTTGATTGAAGTCTTTAATTGATTTGTTTAGATTCATATTAATACAAGAAAGTTAGACCACCAAAGGTGTTGGGGATTTTTATTCTCCAATATATCTATAGATATATATATATATATATATATATATATATATATATATATATAGATATATACTTCGAAAAACATCCTAGCTGGTAATAGAACCATCTAGTAAAGAAAAATACCATGTATCTACTTTTCTCTCAAAAGTAAAAGGGAAAATCCTATAAAGAACAACCACGTGTTTAACTCCCCCAAGTTTCAAAGAAATCATGAATTTCTTTGTGTGTTCTTTTGGGGATATTGGACCTTCATGATTATACTTAGGAATAAATCTCTCAAGATGTTTGGGAAAATCATTTTGAACTCCTAAAACATTAATAACACTTGCATATAACCATGGTTTTTGTGCCATGGTGAGGACAAGAGGTGGAGGAGGTGGAAATGATAAAATTACAAGTTGAATGATTTGAGTTGAAGAAGTTTGAACCGAAGTGGTTTGAACATAAGTGTTTTGAACCAAACTTTATCTATTTGTTTTAGTTAACTCTTTTTTACCTACCAAAACTCTCAATCAGTTGTAGTTACTCCCTTTAATTTCTCCTCTTCAACTTATGCTAACATTTTAGGATTTTCTAAATTAGATGAGGTTCTCTTGATTTTAATTTCCTACAATTAATTGTTCAAATAATTCAAAATTTTCACATATCTATTTAGATTTTAGTCCCTTGTGTCCACATTAAATTAACTTTACATTATTTCCCTCTTTTTTTATGTGATTCACGGTCTTCGAAGATCGACGACCAGTACATCCATGAAATATTTGTACCATGCATATCTACCCAAAAGGATCACTTCCTTTGTCTTGACCACAGAGACTGGCCCCAAGAGTGTTGAGAGAATTGAATATGTGACCTCTCAATACCAAAGGTGATTTAATGAAAAGGGACTCAACCAATTGAGCTAACCCCTGGGGATACATTATTTCCCCTCTTAAACATGATATCTTTTAGAATAAATTTTGTATCTATTATTCACTTAACACTAACTTACACTAAACTCCTTTTTAGGCATTAGTATACTAAGGAAAATTATTTCAGTTATTATGTTTAGTTTAGTTTTCGAGTTTTCACTTATTATAATTAATATTAACTTGATAATAAATAACATATAAATTCTCAAGTGCTTATGAATTAACCAAATCATAGATTTCCTTATCCTCCATTTGGTGTCAAGGGTGCCAACTCTTATTCCCTTCAAGAACCTCTCATTCCAAGGATTCCACGGGTTTCCCTTCAAACACCAATGATCTAAGTAGGGGAAAAGGTACCAACGGAATGGAAACTCAATAGCCTTATCATTGCCATCATTGATAGTTTTATGGTGACTGAGGATCAAGTCTCCTCTTGATGTGCACCTCTCAGTAATACCTCATGAGTGACAATATCCATGGTCCAACCCTCACGACATCATGCAACCCCAAGGATAAGTACCCATGTACTTCATCCTAAGTCATGGCAAGAGTGCTATAAACTATGATTAGGGACGTTGATCATACCCCACCAAATATGTTTGGTCTCCTTCTCCTATAACCCCACTACCCATATGTGGTTCGTGTGGTTAGTACTCATCAGAGCCTACAAAAACCATGAGAACATCCATCAGTGTAATCCATGTATATATGCATATTCACTATCTTCCTCAATGTCAAGTACAAAAAACATAGATATATAAATCATAATGTGACTCAAATAGTCGTCATATGGGTTGTGTCCATAGTCCTCTTTTCCTACCACACTTAGGAAACAATCAGTGAAAGTTTATTAACATGACATAACTACCATCTAGTAAACATTATAATGATCACATATAAAATTCATAATCATCATCATCATCATAATGAAGGTAAAATATCATAACACCATGAATTCATGTCTCCTCAAAATGCATAAAAAGTTTGGATCATCATACTAATGTCCTCCAAAAATAATGTATAATCTCGATGATGTATCAAGGTTAAGATAGTGTAATGCATATAAACTAGAGTGGGGCACTACATACACATACACCCCCTCTTAAATCTAGACTTCATCCCAAAGTCTCAAAATAAAAAAGGAAAATGATGACACATCTACTTGGTATCCTCCCAAGTAGTCGTGTTGGGAATGTAATTGTCCCACTTGACCTTCACTTGGTCAATCAATCACAATATGAGTTGTATAGTTATTTGGTCTAATATACAAAACCATCTTGGCCATCACCATGCCTTTGTCCAAGACCTGTGAAAGACTCAAGTCAATAACATGTGAAGAATCTGAAATGTAATGACATATTTCATACACATGGAACACATCATGCATAAATGCCAATGATGTAGGTAAAGCAAGCCTATATGCCACTAGTCCTTTATTTTTATGACTTAAATGGTCCCACAATTTGTGAGGAAAACTTCACTCTCTTCCCAAACCTTATGGAGATCTTTTGAGGTCTTACTCTCAAATGTGAAAATTCTTAAATCTAACACATCAGAAACCCCTATTGCACTTACTGGTTCACAATATCCTACTTTTTCTTTACATTAACAAGTTCTTTAATTGCACAAACATCGAAGTAAACACTATTGCAGCGTTCACAAATACGCAGATCATGCACTGAAATAGACAGAGACAATAACACAAGGGACATCGTTATTTTTGGACAATTTTCCCCAGAAAAACCCAATTCGGGAAAACCGATGCCGCATATAGAGGGTTTGTATTATTAAGCAGATTTCATAAATACAGCTAGGGTGGCAGAAATGGCTCAACCAACATAGAATATCCTCTGCAGTAGTACCTCTATCTGGAGGCAAATATTCTGAAAAATCAACATATGGATGATCAAACCCCACCGCGACTCCAATTGTTCCTTATGCTAGACAACGAAATCTGCCCCATGCACTGCTCTGGAACTGCGTCACTCCTCCACGAGCTGCGTCACCCTATTCTAGCTCAGAATATGTTGATATGCTCCCAATCTACCCCACATAATCTCCCCAGTGCTGCCTCTGAGGCCCAACGTCATCCTTTGCAGCTTCTGCGTCTCACTGCGTCAGCCCTCTACATCCTCTGCATCAGCTTTATGGCCTCTGCGTCAACCCTTCTAAGGCCTGCGTTGTCTCTCCCGACACTGTGTTGCTTCTCTGCTATGTATTCTTCAGCCTCGAATGAAAATCCCTTGCTAAATTGCCCCTCACTGCAACTCTAATCACTAACTCGATTTCCTCAGCAAACCTCGCCCTAGAAAATCAAATCCGTTAATCACTTGGTGTGTCTCCAACTGACCCTATAGCCTCCTCTTATACGTTTCCTATTGACAAATCAACGAACGATATTAAGTCCCTAATCAATGACTAATATTAGAACTAGCTTGATCCTCGTCACTTAGAAATTTCTCACTCATATTTTGTTAATACACATTAATATTTCTATTAAAAATATTAATTATTTTAATATCTCTTCATCCAAGTGGAATTTCTCCAAACGATTTCTGGGTCTTGGAGATCTCATGTGCCTCAGCATCTCCACCAATTTTCAAAGCTAGAGCACATCCAATGCTACCCAAAATTAACGCTCCCTATTAGCGAGGAATGTCCTCTAACAATGATTCACTATAGAAGCATCACATTGATCCTCCGCATCGGTCCTCTGTGTTTATTCTTGGCCTGCTGCCCTACTTCCACTGAACCGCTGCTTCCTATACTGCTGCCCATGAAACTGCCACTGCTATTGCTACATCTGTACTGCAGCTCCCTCTCAACATGCTGCATCATGGTTCCCATAGCACTACCACTGCTAACTGATGCACTGCAACTCAGTTACCGAGAAGTAAGTAACTAACTTCACCCAAACACTGACATCCTAATCAGTGTGGAAGCCTCGTGATGCTAAAGCTACCTCTACTGCTATCCTATGCTCCTTATGTTGCCAATGCGCTGATGCAACCTCTTCTGTGCCTCTCGCACTGCTGCGACCTCCACTGCGCTGCCACAGACTTTTGCACTCTAGTACTTCCTTGTCGCTCCATCACACCTTGCTCCACCTAACACCTGTCATTATGCTACTATATTTAAGGGATCCTGTAGCCAGATGTGATCCAAGAGTTTGGGCACCTCAAGGATCCTGCCCACATCTGTAGCCCTCTTGACTACAACTCCATGTCTCCCCACCTCTTCTCTAGAGGCGCATGAGCACTCATGGCACAATTGATATCAGTCTCGACATCCTTCTCCACCTTTGTTGGAGCAACGTTTGAGTCGGAAGCTTTTCCCTTCCCTTTTTTCTGGGGCACTGAGAGGCATAATGTCCTAGCTCCCCACAGTTGAAGAACTTTACCTTGGAGATGTCTATCTTCTTCCTCTTTGATAGCCAATGTTGTCCCACTGATGCGAGAGTTGCATCCTCCTCCTCCTCCTCCGTGATTCGAACTCCCTTACTACCACTACCCGCCTTGTTCAATCTCCTAAGCTCTTCCCATCGAAGAGCTGCCCACATCTCCTCCCAACAGGGGAGAGTTGCTCTACCCAAAATGATTTGGACAAACGTCTCCCTTTCCTAGAAGATTGCATTTACGGTAGTCCTGACTAAGAACTCTGGATTTGGAGTAGACTCCACAGAAATAAGTTGGTCACGAATCCCTTGCAACTTGAGAAAGAAGGGATCTATCTCCTCTCCTTTCTGCATCTAATATGACCTCAGTTGATTCTCCAACAACATCTTCTGCTACACGGAAGATCCCTAGTATAAGGTGGTCAGGGTGTCACACGTCTCCTTTATTGTTGTCTCCTCAGCAATATGTGGTATGTCATGATCCTTGACCCCATCTAGGATCATGCATTTCGCCTTCTCCTAGGCCTCCTCATACTTCTCAATTGCATTAGTGTCAACTATGACAACTACTACTTTCAAGGCATAGTCCTTGATGCGATGTTTATCCAAGATTTCCAGGATCATGACATTCCAAATGACAAAATTGGAAGCCCCGTCCAATCTATCTTGATCCCTCAATCCATTCACTATCATATCTGCTCCTCTTCTCTAGACTCCCTCTGAGTCTTGATTTCCCTATCGGAAATCCTTTGGCCAACCGTCGAATCACTCCTTTCCAATCCTCCTTTGCCGCTACAACCCGGATCTAGATTTCTTGGGTAGAAATTTGTCGAGGTAGTGCTTCCCTCTACCTTGGTTCAGTCTCCTTAGACACTGTTTTGCACCGACAGAAACAACATCCCACTAGCTCCACAAATCAAAATCTGCACAGCTCCCGTAACCCAACAACTCGAAGAATCTGAGCCCTTCAGGCTCTGTGCAATCTCTATATGGGTTGAATTTGCTCCTCCCGACCAACTGCGTCAATCCTTCCTAGCTTAGAAGGATGACGTGGCTCTGCGTGACTCTGATATTCCCTCCTCTGCCTCTGTGTTTGCCTTGATGGCTGACACATCTACTGTGTGGGCTCCTCCCATCTATTGCGTCTTCCTCTCCCGACTCAGAATGTTGACGCAGGCACTGCGTGAGCCTCTGCGTCACTCCTTCTACCTATCTAGCTCTAGAACAACGTTGTCTTTCAGGACAACTACTTCTCTACTGCAAATTCTCATATTTCTTGGCTGGTGTATTCAGTCGTTTATGATCTACAATCACTCTGATATCATGTGAAAATTCCTGAATCTAACATATCAGAAACCCCTATCGCAATCACTGGTTTACAATCTCCTACTTGTTGTTTACATTAACAAGTTATTTAATTGCATGAACATCGAAGTAAACACTATTGCGGCCTTCACAAATATATAGATCATGGACTGAAATAGATAGAGACAATAACACAATGGACACCGTTATTTTTGGATAATCGTCCCCGGAAAAACCCAATTCAGGAAAACCGGTGCAACATATAGAGGGTTTGTATTATTAAGCAGATTTCCTTAATACAACTAGGGTGCCAGAAATGGCTCACCCAACAAAGAATATCCTCGACAGTAGTACCTCTATCCAAAGACAAATATTCCAGTAAATCAGCGAACAGATTATCAAACCCCACAGCGACTCTGGTTGTTCCTTACACTGAACAACGAAAGCTACTCCGTGCACTGCTCTGGAACTGCGTCACTCCTCTAGGAGCTGCATCACCCAATCCTGACTAAGAATCTGTTGATCTGCAGATGAAAATCCCTTGCTGAACTGCCCCTCACTACAACTATGATCACTAACTCGATTTCCTCAGCAAACCTCGCCCCAGAAAATCGAATTCTTTAATCACTTGGGGTTTCTCCAACTCACACTCAAACCTCCTCTTATACTTTTACTATTGACGAATCAATGACCGATATTAAGTCCCTAATCAATGGCTAAGATTATAACTAGCTTGATCCTTGTCACTTAGAACTTTCTCACCCATATTTTATTAATACACATTAATATTTTTATTTTCCTAAGTTTAGACTTAGGAACTCATTAAAAATATTAATTATTTTAATAACTCTGCATCCGGGAGGAATTTTTCCAAACGATTTAGGAGTCTTGGAGATCTCATGTGCCTTAGCCTCTCCACCAATTTTCAAGGATAGAGCACATCCGATGCTACCGAAAATCAACATCAAAAGCACCTTATCTCCCACTTCATAATGTCAATCAATCCAATGAGCATCAACGTAGCTATTTTGTTGTTCCTGTGCTTCATTTAGACTCCCCTTGATCATAGCCATTTGATCTTCCATCTCTTGTACTACTTGGGATCCTATATATACTTGGTCCTTTAGTCGATCCCAACTAAGAGGCATTCTGCAAGGCCTCCCATATAGGAACTCGAATGATGCCATCTTTATGAAACTCTAGTCACTGTTATTGTAAGAAAAATCCACCAATGGAAATATTATTCTCATCTTATATGTTGGTCGATCATAAACACGCATAATATGTCCTTGAGGGTTCGGTTAGTCCTCTTTATTTGACCCTCTGTTTTAGGGTGATAAATAGTGCTAAAGTTTAACTGGATCCCAAAGGCTTGAACTTGGAAACTAGTCCACAATATTTCGATAAACATTTCTCCCCTTTTCAATGTGTTCTTTCTTTGCACTCCATGCAGTCTCACAATCTCATCAATAAAAACTTTAGCTATCTTAAGTGTCTTATATGTAGTCCCTTCCGGTATGAATTGTGAACTTTTGTTCAATTTGTCCATTACTACAAATTTCACATCATGTATCCTTACCATCATCAATAGTCTTGTGATGAAATCCATTGATATAACTTCCCACTTAAAATCTAGAATCTCATGGGGTTGCAATAACCCTACTAGATGTTTGTGTTCATCCTTTACCAAATAACACTCTAAACATCTTTCCATACAATTTACAATATTATTTCCACAAGGTCACGACGAAGGCATACACCAAAGTGATTTATGAGACCCCTTGTTTCTAAGACAAGGTACCTACGTTCATGCAATGGTTTGACTACTAAATTCTACTTGTAAATTGATTGCAAATAACTAACCAAGAGAGATTGAAAGACCCTTCGATACTTGTATGGAAATTGAGTATGAGGAATCCTAATAGAAAATAAGAATATAGTAGCTATAATTATGGACAGGCATATATGACAAAGCATACAAAATTGAAAAATCTTCAAATTAGAGATGCTTTATGGAAAAACTTATGACGTTTTATGAAAATCTAACCTTGAAAATTTTATCTAAATCTAAACTCATTGAAGCACTTATAAACCATATTATATTTATGTAGATATGGATCCCCTTAATGAATGTTCATAAATGAATTTTTCTTTTAATCCAAATCTTTATCTTATAGTCATACATAAAATATATTGGAATTTTAAATATTATCTATCTTGCATTTATAAATCCATGTTTATCTTTTCTATACAATTATAAAAATATCATTCAAATTATCAAATGGCAAATGGAATGCTACATCAACCACGTGCTAATGTGGTTGTGCTAGTTATAAGTAGTGTGGAACTCATATAATACATGACTCAAATCATTATGATAGAATTGATCAAATGTAAACAAATGGTAAAAATAAAATTCTATGTTTTCCTTAAGTAATTAGCATTGTATCCTTCTTTTCAAACACATGGACATGTATGCAACCAACTAACCTTACGTCCTCTCTTATAAACACAAGAATGTGGTTGTGCTAGTTATAAATAGTGTGGAACCCACACATGGACATGCATGCAACCAACTAACCTTACGTCCTCTCTTATAAACACAAGAATGTGGTTGTGCTAGTTATAAATAGTGTGGAACCCATATAAGACATGACTCAAATCATTTTGAAAAAATTGATCAAATGTAAACAAATGATAAAAATAAAATGCTATGCTTTCCTTAACTAATTAGCCTTGTATCCTTCTTTTCAAACACATGGACATGTATGCAACCAACTAACCATACATCCTCTCTTATAAACACAAGAATCAGGTTAGCATGCCACACTTAGCTTCATAGCTAAACCATAATTTGTTTTCCATAACTATTATTCGTAATCAAGATACTACTAAGCTAACTCCCTATCCTTTCTTATTCAAACAAAGTCCACCACAAATATGACGAACAATGTCTCTATGGATAGATATATAACTAAAAAATATATTTGTAGGTTAATTATCGTGAACATGCAATTTTATTTTAAGTAGATAAATCATTAAGCTAGTGGAATGGAATCACTAAGAAGTGGGATTTGAAGAATAAAAATTAAAACACACAAATTAAATAATAAAAATACCCAAGGAGCAACAAATCCAAACTAACAAGGTTATTTCTATGTATTCCTAAGGAATTTCACCATAAACTCCATGCTCTTCAAATTTTAAAATAATAATCATAAAAAGAAAAGAAATAGGAATGAGCAATAATATACAACATGCAAGAAACATAGAAAAGGTAATATTGGTTAAGTAGAAGATAGAAACTTTGTTGTCAAATGTCCAATAGAAACTCCAAGCCAAGGCCACCTTTAAAGCCTATGATCTTTGAGACATGCCAGAGGTAAACAAAGATAAGAGATTAAAACAATATATGACAAAATAACATTGAAGAGAAATAATTTGATGATGTATCTTAAGGATGTGTTTATGGTTATTTTTAACTTGTTAAGATATAAGTTGTCTGGATAATCTTCGGCAAAATCACATAATCAATCTTTTGTCGACGCGTTTCGAACCAACCTCATCGTCAGGAAGATAAGAGATTAAAACAATATATGACAAAATAACATTGAAGAGAAATAATTTGATGATGTATCTTAAGGATGTGTTTATGGTTATTTTTAACTTATTAAGATATAAGTTGTCTGGATAATCTTCGGCAAAATCACATAATCAATCTTTTGTCGACGCGTTTCGAACCAACCAGTGTGGTTCATCGTCAGGACAAGTTTACTGTGTGATGCTAGTTAATTGATACACATGTAAAATGAAAATATTGTTATATTAATTGAAAAACTAATTTAATAAAAAATATTACATAGTTCAGAAGTTAAAAGCAATTTAAAATTACATAGAAACAAATAACATTGATTTGAAGCAAAGCAAGAAACATTGAAACCCGTAAAACTAAGAGAAATGTTGATGCAAAGACTATTTCACTACTCCCATAATGAGATTGGTTATATTGGATTTTTGAATATTATGTAGATAGTGTGGCTAGCAAAAAATTGGCCAAACAAACTCTCAAACTTAGTTGATATTTTGAGTAAATTAACTAAGTATGAGAATGTAGGTGAATGGGTAATTTAAATTGCAAAAACATAACTATCAATTTTTGAAATGACATGTAAAGGTTTCCAATTAATTGAGTTATATGAAATAGAGACATAGATTCATCTTAACGATGAATTTATTATAAATTGAGAGAGATCAAATTCTTAGAATTGTAATTTTTTCCTAAAATTTTGACGTATTTCCAAGCATGATACACATATCACATTGATCTACATTAATTCTTGATATGCCTAGGAGCTTTGAGCATGGAAGGATTTGCACATCTCCTAGAGGTGTAAACTTTTCCTCAAAATTGAGACATGGTACACAAATAAAATGGATCTCTTGATATGCTGAGTTTTGAGTATGGAAGGATTTGCACATCTCCTAGGTGTAAATTTTTCCTCAAACTTTTGAGGCATGATACACACATAAAATGGATCAACATAGATATACCATGAAGTTTTGAGCATAGAAGGATTTATAGATAATATATTAGAAAAATAAGTTTTAACCATGAATCCAAAAGGTGCAAACTTTTCTTTAAACTTTAAACTTTTTGAACATGATAAATCAGTAATTTAACAAACTCTTGCAATAGTTTTAGGAAATCAATAACAATTAAATATTATAAAGAGATAGGTCTCTTGCTTTAAAAAATAAATTCATACCACACTTTGATATCTAATTAGTAAATTACTTGAAAATTAAATTATTATTATTATCATATATTTTTTATTATTAAACTAATTTAACCGTATAAAATATTATTTTATCTTAAAACATGCATTTTATACATTTTTCCACCCTCTTCACATCAATGTCGTGACATCCATCCTGATTTTGTGCAAGTATGAAGCAACCATAAATGATGCCTCAGTAAAAGAAAATGTAGATATGGCATCATTTAAAGAAAATGTAGATATTTATATATTAATAGAAACAAAAGCCAAGTTTACACCATGGCAAAAACTCTGCATCTTCCACTAAGAAATAGAAAAAGAACAGTCCATTCCACTGAGAAACCAAAAAAAAGACAGTCCATTCCACTAAGAAACCAAAAAAGAGACCGTCCATTCCACTGAGAAACCAAAAAAAAGACAGTCCAGTCTTACGTTTCCTTTAACTATAATAAAAGGGGAAACTATAAGAAACGGGGCACAAAATTTAAGTAGTGTTTGAGAGTCAGTAGTGTGAATCCTCATACTGGTATGAATCGTACCCATAATCGTAGCCGTAATCGTATCCGTAGGAGGCATCATTTCCATATGGGTTGATGTAAGATTCGTCATACTGGTATCCGTCGACCTCAGAATTCCCAATTCCACTTAGGTCGATCCCAGAATCCTCATACTGGCCTTGTTCGATCCCAGAATCCTCATACTGGCCTTGTTCGATCCCAGAATCCTCATACTGGCCTGGTTCGATTCCAGAATCCTCATACTGGCCTTGTTCGATCCCAGAATCCTCATACTGGCCTGGTTCAATTCCAGAATCCTCATACTGGCCTTGTTCGATCCCAGAATCCTCATACTGGCCTTGTTCGATCCCAGAATCCTCATACTGGCCTGGTTCAATTCCAGAATCCTCATACTGGCCTTGTTCGATCCCAGAATCCTCATACTGGCCTGGTTCGATCCCGGAATCCTCATCTTGGCATGGGCTGATGCCACGATCCTCATCATCGCATGATTCCTCAACCTGGTAAGGGTTAATGCCGTAATCCTCATCCTGGTTTGGGTCGATCCTGGAATCCTCATCATGGCACGGTTCCTCATTCTGGTATGGGTTGATCCCGAAATCCTCATCCTGGCTCGGATCAATCCCGGAATCCTCATCATGGCATGGTACCTCATTCTGGCATGGGCTGATCCCAGAATCTTCATCATGGCATGAATAATCATCATGCCATGGGTTGATGCCAGAATCCTCATGATGGCTTGGACAGATGCTTGAATGTTCATCCAGTAACGGATCGAAGCCGAAATTCTGGCAAGGGTCGCTCTCGGAACCCTCATCCTGGCAATAAGGGTCGAACTCTCCAGGACTTTCATACAAGTCGTCGACATCAGAATCTTGAAATTTACCCAGCGGCGTTTCTTCCTCTGGACTGGAATTCTTATCCAGCCATTCATCGAGCTCTCTGCGAGCCTCTAGCAGAGAATCATAGAAATCATTGGCATCAGGATCCCAGGGTTTAACGCCGTGCATTATCAGATCATGAAACTTACTAACTGGGGCTTCTCTGGGTCGCTCCTTTTTTACCCTAGTTGTTCCTTTCGGGCCCTTGTTCTTGTTCTTGGCTTCACTACTTGAAGAATCTTGAAAATTCTTGTTCTTGTTCTTGCCTTCACTATTTGAAGAATCTTGAAACTTATTCAGTGGCTCTTTTTCGGGGGAAGGACTGGAATTCTTATCGAGCCATTGGTCGAGCTCTCTGCGAGCCTCTAGAAGGGAATCATAGAAATCATCGGCATCAAGATCCCAGGGCTTAACGCCGTGCATTATTAAATCCTCAAACTTACTGACCGGGGCTTCTCTGGGTCGCTCCTTCTTGACCCGAGTTGTTGTTCCTTTCAGGGCCTGGTTCTTGTTCTTGCCTTCACTATTTGAAGAATCTTCAAACTTATTCAGCGGCTTTTCTTTGGGTTGTTGCTCCTTCTTGACCCAAGTTGTTGTTCCTTTCCGGGCCTGGTTCTTGTTCTTGGCTTCACTATTTGAAGAATCTTCAAACTTATTCAGTGGCTTTTCTTTGGGTGAAAGACTGGAATCATTCTGGTCCTGCCATGCGTCCAGCTCTCTGCGAGCCTTTAAAAGGGATTCATAAAAGTCGTCGGCATCAGAATCCCAGGGTTTAACGCCGTGCATTATTAAATCCTCAAACTTACTGACCGGGGCTTCTCTAGGTCGCTCCTTCTTGACCCTATTTCTCGTTCGTCTGGAACCCTCGTTCTTGGCAGCATTACTTAAAGAAGAGCCGCCGCCGCTATCTGCAGCAGCGCCCTCGAACTTCGTCATGTTATCATCGTTACTCTTCGCCCTTGAAGACATTGAGAGTCCCTCGCACAGGATCGATCCCTGAACCTCTAAACGTGCAGCAAGCATGCAAATGAAAATGAATACATACAGACATCAAGATTTATCAGAGTGAATGCAAAAAACCCCCGGGAGAAAGAAGAGATTTATATGAACAAAACAAATCGAAAACCCTATAATTCTATCTTTGCGCTATCTACCAGCAGAGCAGGGGTATAAGCAGAGTGCACCCAGAAGGTTGAGGCGGCAAGATAGGCATACGAACAGATGGCAGAGAAATAATAACAGGTTGACGCTTCATTTATTGCTTAGCAGGAAATAATAACAGGTTGACGCTTCATTTATTGCTTAGCAGGAAATAATAATAGGTTTTTTTTTTTTCAAAGAAAAGGAAATAATAATAGGTTAACGCTTCATTTATTGCTTGTGCGTCCCCAAGGAAATGAATACATACAGACATCAAGATTTATCAGAGTGAATGCAAAAAGCCCCCGGGAGAAAGAAGAGATTTATATGAACAAAACAAATCGAAAACCCTATAATTCTATCTTTGCGCTATCTACCAGCAGAGCAGGGGTATAAGCAGTGTGCACCTAGAAGGTTGAGGCGGCAAGATAGGCATACGAAAAGATGGCAGAGAAATAATAACAGGTTGACGCTTCATTTATTGCTTAACAGGAAATAATAATAGGTTAACGCTTCATTTATTGCTTGTGCGTCCCCAAGGAAATAGAAAACTTAATTAAAAAAAGAAGTGATCGATTAAATTAATTAATTGAAGATTGCAACGGAATATTGTGAGTATGATAAGTTTCATTTTTACTGGTCAGATGTTGATTTACTTCATGATTTACTTCATGCTTCATGCATTCTATTTTTAATAGGAGATTGTTTGGTTCTCCCGCTTTGTATATACATCAGTGTATTCAACAGTCTCTTTGACCTATTTTGTAGTCATTAGTTGGACATAAATATAATTATTTTATTTTATCTTATTTAAGCAATTTCATGTTGGCAACCGAACATCCAAAACACTTATTCTATACATCAGTTACATTAAGAATCATTTTAATTCTCAATTTACAAGGGTTTACACAAATCAAATCTGTTAAGGTGTATATATTATTTCTATTAAGGTTAGGTAGATTTCTAGTTAAAATGGATCTAGGTTAATTTCATTATTAATTATAATAATATTTATTTTTATTTTATTTTATTTTTTAATGTAATTTGATACAATCAAATTTTTTGTAATTAATAATTAGGTCGGCCTTTCCAACCCAATATGGTAGAGGTGTAGTAATGTAATCTTTAATATTATGACTAAGTCAAAATACATAAAATTACAAATAAAGTAAAAAAATTTAAAATAAAATTAAATAAAAAGATTAATGTAACTTAATATAAACATTCTAACTCAGTGAAAATAAAGAATAAAAAAAATAAAGTAACCTTATAAAAATAATAATAAAAATGGTCCATGGTATTGACCCTTTGTATTCATATGGAATGTAGCCTATTTAAAGGGGGAAATTAAACTAGCCTAGATATGTTTCAACTTTGGATCCGCAAGGGCCAACAGGGATCAAATCTCTTTCTATGCAAACCTCTTTGAGAGTGAAAAGAGCTTTGATCTCTTTGTTCCGGAGTTAAGATGGTTCCCGGTTGGTTATAATTATTTTAAATTTTAAATTTTATTTTTATTTTATTTTTGTGTAATTTGATTGAGTCAAAATGTTTACATAACATAATATCTCTTCCATATTGAGACCCTCTAGGCACAATAATATTAATAATAATAATAATTTAATTTAAATATAAGGTTAAATATTATAGTGTTTATTTACAATAATTATAATATTAATTTAATTTTAAAGTTAAAATTAAGTTTTAAACATTGCCTCCAAGGTAGCTCAATTGGTGATTGCCATGAAAATGAAGTGTTATGTGTGAGGAGTTTCAAGGTTCAAATTCCTTGATTCACCTGTGCCTATGAAAGTTGCATACTTAAGCACCTAGATGTTATAGTGGTAGAGATTTGAATAGACCCAACCCCATTGTTGATTCCTCTAGATACAAGAAAAAAGTTAGACATCAAATTAAAATGGATTTTTTTTAGATGAAATAAGGAGTTTATATCTACACAATGTTTTGACTATTAAAATAAAAAGAGGTGTACATTTTTCACCATTGGGTGAGGTTCAATTCCTATGAGGGCCTAACTTGGAGTTATGGGACACCTTGAAGTAGTCGTCAAATGTGTGGTTGCACCACCTAGAGATATTATATTAAATGGTCTTATGACCACTACATAGATAAGTGGATCAAAACCCACTCACATGTCCTCGTTTCAAAAAAGTACACTTTGAGTGGGTCTAATATTTAAAGGTTTGTGCTTCTTCATAAGAGGTTAAAAACTACATGAAGTAGAGTTTGTACATGTTGATAAATTAAAAGGCTACTTAAATAAGATACAATTGAAATCATAAAGTTATTATGATAAAGATTGTGAAATTTATGTTGATTGCCTGTGAGCATCAAGGAGGATTGTACTGAGAGTTGGCTAGCTGTGAGAGCTAAGGCTTTTGTATAATTCTAATGTATTTCCACCTTGTATGATAATATAGATAGTGGGGTTTTTAGCTGAGGCTTTCCCCTGAGTATTTTCTGTGTTTCATGTGCATTGATTCTTCTTCTGGTTATATGTGTTCAGCTCGATCTTGCTCAATCTTTAAGATTCCACAAAGCAAATTGATAGTAGAAGTAGGTTATAGTATTTTGCTTTGGTATATTGCATTATCAGGTTAATCTACAGTCAGATTTTCTACGTAGTCTTAGAGCGAGATTTGTAGAGAATTTGCAAAATTTCTACATGGTATCAGAGCTAGTTGATCTATAGAGAAATTTCTGCAGGTCATGCATACATGTTAGTTGCATGTGTGTCTCTCGCACTTGCATTTCATGTGCTTGTTTCATTTGTTTGATGATTGATTATGGTTGTAGTATGGTTGATATGGAGAATTTGATACTGATCTTAAGGAATGTATTTATCTTGAGCATGTGACTGGTTGCATATGGTTACCTATTGCTTACATGTTGATTTTATGTCACCTACTTACATCCTTGTATGTTAGGTTACATTCTTGAATATGTTGATTACATGTATCAGTCTTGTAGGTTGATTACAAAAATTGATTTCTTATGTTCGACTACATGCGTTTATGCGTATGTGTAGTTGATTAGGCATTTCTTATTCATGTTGTTGGTTTCATGTGCCAATGTGTACAATGGAGTAATGGTTGTTGTCATGCATGAGGCCATAACATGCATTGTTGATATGGCCTTGCATCGATGACTAGACCCTAGCTAGAGTGATGTTTATGTGTTGACACATTTATTTCCGTATGTCTATATGTTGTTATGATTATGTTATACATGCATCACGCTGATTTGGTGATCTTGTAGACAAGGTATCCTCCACGGGCTATACTAAGGTACACTAGTTTATTTTTATTTGGTTTATCTTACATATTATGCATTACAAGAAAAAATATCAAATGGCTAGCAAGATGGTTGACTACAAGGACTCTCCCTATGAATCCGAAGAGCAATATGGTGTTGGAAATCCTTTCGATTTGGCAGTTACACTGAGGAGCTTAAAGGAAGAGATAAGGAGTTGTAAGGAAGATAATGACTGGATCTTATAGGCACAAGAGAAGCAAGCAAATGTTAATGTTATACTTCTTCAGAGTTTGATGGAATTGCAGCAACAAGGTCACTTCAGATCAGCCATGGACATGAGGATGGAACTAATGGCACATATGGCAGTAGGTCTCCTGGTAGACACAGGTCGGATAGATCTGACACAGTGAGAGATGGAAAATTGTTGGACACTCCAAATAGGAGGGGCAATGAGTACATGTATTATTCTAGCTATGCTTTTGATAGACATCATGATCGTCATTACTATCATCCTTACAAGAGGAATGATAGGGGATACTTATCGGATGAATTCAAGAAAGCAAAACCACCTACTTTTGATGGAGATGTGAAGAAGCCGAACGAGGCGGAGGCTTGGATACTTAGGATGAAAAAAATATTTGAGTTGAATGAGTACACAGATAACATGAAGACCAAAATAGCTATCTTTAGTTTGAAAGGTAAAGTAGACATCTGGTGGGAAGATGTTAAGCGGGTCAGCGATATCAAGACGGATGACTTGAGCTCGTGAGAGTTCAAGAGGCTTTCAGGAAGAAATACTTGTCAGAGAGTACTACAACAGTAAGGCTAAGGAATTCTATGAGCTAAAGATGGGATCAATGACAAATGAAGAGTACACGACCAAGTTTCTAGAGCTATTGAGGTATGTACCATATCTTATTGATGAGAAGGCTAAAGTTCAAAGATTTTTCAGTGGTTTTCCATTAGCATTTAGAGATCGGATTGGGTCTGATGAGCCTCAAACACTTAAGGAAGTCATTGGGAAATTGAAGCATTTCTATGAGAAGTCAAAGCGTAAGAATGAATCTCAACATGGATGGAAGGGAAAAGACAAAGGTAGAGGTAAATGGCAGCCTAAGAGGACAAGGACTCAGAATGCAGATGGGAAAGAAAATGTGGCACTGCAAAAGAGATTTAATGTAGCTAGACATGGACATGGGTCATAACAGCAACAACAACATAGATGTGAGGGAACTGGTCAGTTGGAGTGTTGTACATGTGGTGAGGAGAACCTTAGGAGAGATTGTACGCAACATCAGGGTGGTAGGCCTAAGATATACAGTGCACAGGAGGTGCAGACTCTTGGGGATGTTGGTTAGGGTATTCCACGTATCTATGCGGCAATGGACAACAAGTAGGCAAAACACCAGACATTTATCATTGAGATGGATGGTAAGCTTTGTGATCAAGTCATTTCTATTTTGATTGAACCTAGATCTAATTATAGCTATGTTGGTCCTAACTTGGTGGATAAGTGTGGTTTGAGTAAGGAATTGCATGCAGAGTGTTGGTTAGTGCAGTTGGCTACAGGTACAAAGAAGTGACTTCACCATTGGGTAAGGGCTTGCACATTTCATTTGAATGGTATGCCTATAGCAACACATTTGAATGTATTACCGTTGGGTTCATACAGTATGTTGTTGGGAATGGACTGGTTGTATCTTCATAGAACCAAGGTATATTTTTATGACAAATCTATTGAGTGTGTTGATGATAATGGGGAACCAAGAGCCTTCAGGGTAAGAAGAAAGCCACATCAGTTAGGATGGTGACAACTATGCAAGAAAAGCGTAGCCGCAGGAAGGGGTGCAAGCTATTTGTAATACACATTTCTAGTGAGAAGGGTAAGGAGGTTGAGGATGCAGATGTGTTGAATAGGTACCCAGTTTTGCAGCAATTTCAGGATGTATTTACTGAAGAAATTACAGAGTTGCCACCTCACAGGGAGTTAGTGTTGGGTAGAGAGGCCCCGCGTAATGGTTTTGGGGCTCAAAGACCACAATTTTGGGAAAAAGTATGGTAAAGGCTCCGTGAGGTGCGCGAAACGCGAATTATAATGAGTCAAGTAAGGGTTGTTCGCCCGAAAATAATGTAAGAAAATAGAAAGTGAGTCGGCCTGCCCATGGTCCACAGACCATGGGAATGCATAAATAGAGCAAAGCTCTATGGCTAGAGGTCAGTTTTTAGTTTTTGGGTTTTGATTGGGAATGTGATGGGTTTATGAAGGCAATATTCTCTCTGCGTCTGTAAGTTTGAGTCAAGGGTGTTGGTAGATAGATTGAGGCTCTGCAACTGCGTGCACAGAGGCCAAGTAGAGTCTGCAGCTATGTGCGCAGACCCCTGCAGCTGAGTGCGCAGGGCAGATCTGGTTGTATTGACAGGAGATAAATAAAGATAAGAATTTCTGAATCATTGTGTGATTTATTGGGAATCCATCTGTTGCTTATATTCTAAATTTATGCACTATCTTTAAGAATTATGATTGCACGCACTGGGTTTTATTGTTAAATGTTTGCTTAAAGACTATAAGAGAAAGATCAGATCTGTAACAAATTCATTAATAAGGAAGCACGTCTGTGGGGATCTACGTAAAAGCTAGACAACAGTACAGAGTGGCGCGAGGCCGCAAAACGGTTCGCAACCCGTCCAGACCACATCAAGACATCCCAAGGGTGTGGAAACCTGGTTCCAGTACCCTCCCATACTACCTCGGGTGAGACTTCAGTTTGCGCTTCGTGGGCTGTTGTCGAAAGGGCCAGTAGTACGGGATTGGTTTGGCTAATAACTCTTCCGAACCTGGGTTAGGCCCCAATAAGCGAACAAATGGTTCCATTTCCGGGACCGGGATCTGCCTAAGGGATGTCTAATGTCGGAACACTAGAACCCTACGAAGAAAGAACTTGAAGATTGGTTGGATCAGAAGCTTCATGAGTTCGTGGTACAGGAAAATAGAAATCCACGGATATCTGAGGAGAGGTGGCTGGATCGTTACATATACATAGAAATCCATGAGATCTTCTTCGCGTCATTCTCGACAGAGCTGTATGAGTGGATTGCGAGGCTAGCTAACAGTTAGGGAAGGTGCAAACTGGATCAGCCCATCATGTGGACTCCAAAGTTGGTGCGCAGGCTAGAAACATCTGAAGATAAAATTGCACGGGCACTAGATCACTGGTTGGATTGAATAATAGGAGGGTTTATCACCAAGTTCACGATAGACACAATTGTGAGTTATAGCGAAGCGGAAAGGCGCTTTCTCCAAGGACTGTGGGGTAAGTACATCAAATCGTTGAATACTTGGATTAAAATGTTGTTATGTGAGAAATGGGTTATGCGCATCCATTGATGTCTGGGGTAACGCGGAGCGGAAGAGGCTACCGAGGGACCAAAGGATTAGAAAATAGTCCTCTGATTTCTATTTCACGAGAAAGCGAAGAGGAGCTCGCAGGGTTCTCTCCAAGAAGCACAGTCCGATTGATAAAGCAGTGCATTCCACTGGTACCACCACCATCCACGCCATCCATGCCATCCCCCACTTCACCTACATCAAACCCATCTTCGCCTACCCCACCTCCGCCACCACCGAGGGTTGGAATGGCGAGTGCAATCAAGTTGCTGGTATTTAGAGGCATAGGAAATGAGGAACCAAATCAGTTCTGGTTTGTGGTAAAGGTTGTATGGGAAGCCCAAGGCGTAACGGATGATAATATCAAAAAGGCTACTCTGGTAAGCGCGCTGCAGGATCGCGCGCTAACATGGTATATAAAGTACTCTAGTGATCACCCGAATGCAGGAATAGCAGTGATCCAAGATGCATTGAACAAAGAATTTAGTTGGCCAAAATCAGAAACGCAGTCGATCATCGGGTTCAAGGAGATCGTGATGCTACCTGGTGAAACCCCGTGGGATCTGGATCAAAGATTGAAGAGTACAATCTGCGAGGCTAACATGACGCTGACGGATGCGCAACACTGTGCGTGGTTTGTGGTGTCTTTGACACCACATCTGAGGACGGCGTTGTCACAACAAAAGATCTCAACCCAAGCTGAAGCATTAGAGACAGTGATGAGGTTGCATGAAACTCCAATACAGGATCCGAGGTTGGGAGTTCAGCAAATCCACGCGCAACTACAAAACCTATGCTTAGAGATGCAAAGTCTGAAACAAGATAAGGCGCCCCGGTCAGATGCGCGTGCAGAGGTGTGGTGCATAAAATGTAAAGGCCAGGGCCATGATAAGGATCATTGTCCGATATTCGCGAACTATCTGGCAGGAGGGGGACCAATGCCATTGCGACCAGAGGCACAAGTGGGGCCAAGCATGACGCCCACACTCTGGTGCACGATCTGCCAGGTGGGAGGAAAGCACACCACAGACAACTGTCATCTATTGCAGAAACTTATACAACCCCCTCAGCAGCTATTTTGCAATTTTTGTAGATCGATGGGCCATGAAAAATGAAATTGCCGAAGTTATGAGTTGCTGATGGATCAGACACCTGCTTATAGGATGCAAACTGAGGCGCGAGGTCAGGATCCAGCTGCAGCAATAGCGCGGGGCAGATTCCAGGGATGCAGATGAGGACGAGGAGGAATGGGACCCGGACAAGGGCGGGGACAATTAATCTGCTACAATTGTGGAGGACCTGGGCACTACGCGCGTGATTGCACGAACCCAACCAGAACATGCTGCCCATACTGTTACCAATTTGATCATGAAGCAGTAGATTTCCCCACACTAATTGCACAGATGCGGGAAAAAGGGGTGCTTCAGGCTACTCCCACTCAGAACATCTAAATGATGAAGGTGGAACCACGCGAGGAGGATCCTAACATGAACATGATGCTCAGAAGTGGTGCAACTACAGGAGAAGATAAGGGGAAGCAACCTAAGGAGGATGCATGGGTTCGCAAGGCCCCTACAAAGCAACCTGAATTTGATTTGGAACGCATGAAGGAAACATTTATGGAAGCTAAGAAGAGCTTCACGGAGGCTTCTACTTCGGGTAGCAAGGATCAAATTGAGCCGGAGATGGATACTTCTATGCTAACTACCTTTTTAGAGACATGCATGAAGCTACTACGAGACACTAAAGCAGTGAAGGGATTGCAAGAGTTGATAACTAGGTGCGCAGGGTCGGATGAACCCCACATGGTTTGAAAACTAGGAAAGCATGCTTTGCACATCGGGCGAGAAATGTAGTTGACTGCCCAGATTGGTGACTATGAGATGGATCAGGTCGTTCTGGACTTGGGGTCAGATGCTAATGTCCTACCTAAACAAACCTGGGAGCGCATGGGCAGGCCCGCACTACAATGGTCTCCTATCCAATTATGGATGGTGAACCAACAGAAGATCTTGCCTATGGGGAGACTGCAAGGAGTTACAGTAGACATCGAAGGTGCAAGCACACAAATTGATTTTGAGGTAATAGAAATTGTGGATGACAGTAACCTGTATCCTACATTGTTAGGGATAGACTAGGCCACAGATATGAATGGAGTCATCAACCTAAAGAGACGAAAAATGATATTCGAGAAAAAGTCTCTCTGCGTAGTGGTTCCGCTGGACCCAGCTGAAGGGGCGCGCTACACTGAGCCTATGCGTGATGAGGATAGTGATGATGAACTAGACTGTATCTACCAGATCACAGCGTAAGATCAGGATCGGGTGAATCCGACAGCGGAAGGAGAATCTCATGGGAGCGCGATAGTTCCTACACATCGGATTCAGATGAGGAGATCGAACGATGGCAGAACCGATTGCATGAGGTAACAACGCTAAATTGTAATATGATGATTAGATCACTATGCCATGTAACGATAGAAGCAAGGGAGCGGCCAACCGATGAGGGCGCAACGAAAGCGGAGGAACCGGTAGACCGCTGCGAAATGACAAGTCTGGAACAAAAGTAGCAGGGTGCGCAAACGGGGGCGCCATGCGCAACAACTGCACAAGGGTGGAGTACATACCAAAAGACTAGGGGAAAGTGGCGTGAATGTAGAAGGCCAGCGCACGTATGGGTTGAAGGACAAAACGGGGTGAGCACCCATCAGCGGTGTAGGGTGCAGGTGTATGTTGTGCAGACGCCTAACCAAATAAAAATAAAAAATCCGAATTCACCACGGCAATGTAGTCCACCAGCTCTCTGCGACAAAGTCAGCAGGAAAACAAGGGGGAGCACGAATAACGTCCGCCTGATAAGATGACCCATTGGGAATCTGTGGAAACCAGGGGCTCGATGGGCCTATAACAGGAGGGGGGCGAAGGTGATCTTATCAATGGTGAGACAAGAGGGAACCCAGAAGGGGCGCGGTAGCAGCAGGCTTCACGAAATCAATGAAGAATGGGCGCAGCTGAGAAGGAAAAGTGTGATGTTAAGGGAAGGAATCAGCAAAATGAAGAGTGGCGTCACACCAACGGACCGCATGAATCTGCACAGAAGGGAACTAGGTTTGGCTAGGTCTACCTCGGTAATAGAGCGAGCCACGACCCTGCTATCATGGCTGCGACCACACCAACGGAGGAGTGTACCCCATACAGCAACACCTAAGGAGCTAATGAATACAAAAGCACTCGAAAGGTGCCTGTAGCCCGGGCTAGTAGGAATGTTGAGACCTCGCACCTGGGGCGCGACCACCTGACTAGCTGTGGAAAGCACAGTCTCAGCGCCCCGAGCAGTTGGAAGAGGGCACGAGACTATAAACAAGGCTACGGGAGGCTGGCACGGAAAGAAGGTTCCGTGCAGGGCCATTCAGTCAGCAAGATCGTGGCTACACCGAAGGGGCTGTGCTGCCGCATGGGAAGGTTGGGAGGTGACCGTTAACACTACTATTCTTGACAAGAAGTTCAAGTTACGACAGAGGGCGGCGGGTCATTAAGACAAGAGTTTCGAATCAGATATGAAAAGATCTGCTGCCTAGACGATATTAATGAACTGGAAGTGGAGGGAAGGGATACATTCAAATTCACAAACCCATGGACAACACTGGGATATTTGAGATTTGAACTAGTAAAGACCAGCAAACACCCAGCTACCAGGCACCCCATGAGTACCATGGCGAGAACTCGAGCACGGTTCGCGGAAGAGTTGTATCCAAACCAGGAGGAGCCAGATGAAGCAGCTGCGGCCCCCGAGGTTCCAAAGTCCCCATGCACACCGTGGCCCCAAAAAGACAAGCAGACAATGGGGCCAGTTAGGGTATCACCGAGATTCAGTAAATTATTAGTAGCCGAAAAGGGCAAAGTAATCACCACTAAACTCGAGGAGGACGAAGAAGATTTGCAAGCCCTGATTGCTCAGATTGAAGCACAAGATGAGGAAGAAGAGGATGCTTTCCAAATACCTTCACTACCCCCATATGTCTCTCCATGGAACAGGACAACCAAGATACCGAAGGACCTAGACGCTGCGAAGAGTACGCTCCAGACCCCGCTTCTTCCGGATGAGATAAGGTTTGATGGTTTGCCGCTAGGCCGAGTACCGAGTATCAAGTTCGAAGATTGGGATCTTGCGGACAACAAAAAGTTCCCCCAATTGGCCGAAGACAAATTACTGCTGCGGAAGTGGTTACTAGGTGTGGAAAAGGCGGGATTACTTAATCTGAGGTGGATACCCCACTATCACCGCACGACCATCACCATTTTTGTTATCCGACAATTACTCTGTCTGGTACATGATGGGTATCTCTGGTTGGAAGAGTCGATTCCTATCACAGCCGATTTAGTACACCAGATTACTCACCTGCCTATTAAAGGGAACGACCCCACAGACATAGCCAGAACAAGTAGCGATGTGGGTCTTGCAGAAGCAATGAAGGCTAAATATAAGCTGGAAAAATGAAAGCGTGGGTATGTAATAGCAAGCATCAAAGACCGAGGGGTGTGCATTGCCACCCAACTACTAGCCAGTAAACTCATGAGGAAATGTCGCGCAGATGAGGTGCTAGCCCCTATCATTACGCTTGCGGAGCAGTGTGCAGAAGGGGTTCAGTTCAACTGGGCACAGTTCTTATGCGATGAATTTTTGAAAAATTGTAAGGAAGCACAGGAAAAAGGTAAGACTTTCCATTATGCATGGTTGCTACTATCAATCCTTCTAGTTGCAGGAGAACTGCCGCAGGGTAGCCAGTTTCCCAGCATTGAGCACAACCTACCTGAAGCAGTGCGGTATACCTCGCTCTGGGCTACAAAGGACGCCACAAGGGTTCGGGAGATCAAGGTATTTTGGATATTCATGGAGGCGAGTATCCGGACATGGATCGCTCATAGACTGCGGATGTCCCCAACAATCTACAACAATTTACAAAGCACAACCGAGTTCAAAGTGGACATGCACAACCTATATATCCGGGCGTGGAAGGATCCAAAGCGAACATGGGTCAAGCTTCCGTTCATTGCAATGGACGATGCAATTTATGAGGTATTGGCAGCATGGCCTCCGGAGTGGCGTGCCCTGGACATGGCCGCATTAGAAAGGATGGCAGCACAGCAGCGAAAGAAGGAAATCCAGCTACGACTCACTAAACTGGCGGAAAGGACACGTCAGGGACAAAAGGCTGCTTTGCATCAGATGGTGACCTAGGAAGTAATTGCCGAGGAGATCACGGAAGATCAGGAAATTTCCTTGGAACAGGACATGTAGAAGGAATCAGAGACACAGGAACACACAGACTTTACCACAAAATCGACCCAAGGCAAGAGGTTGCGCAATAAGGAATCGCCACATACACGCAAAAAGTCCAAAACAGCAAAGACTTTGGAGAAAGAATTTCTTGACAGCAGCGAACCGACGTGCAATGTCACTACAGGCGCATTAGAGGAGCTGATGACAGAGCAGACAACTATGTTGGGGGAGCTCAGAGCACAACTGCAGGCATTACAGGTGCGACCCTTGGGAGGGATGATACCAAACCTAGTAGATGACATAGCCGTAGCCAAGCAGATGGTGCGTACTCACACAATGAACACTTTAGTGTTTCCAGCAGGCGTTATCCTAGCCGAAGCCGAGGGTGACATGTGAAGTTGGGGGTTGAATTTGGCCACTCTGCCTAGAGAAACCCTCTACCAACTGCAGGATGGGGTAATTGCTGAGCTGCGTGCCCGGGAAGGCTGCACCCTCCAAATATTAATGGAGCATAAGGAAAATCTGGAGTAGGTCAATCTACAGCATGATGACTTGGTTGCACACAACCAAGAAGTGGAACAAGCCATGGCGAAGGCTTGCAACAAGGTACCAGAGTTGGTTGTCCCAGTGGAACTTCCAATAACTAACAAGATACATCACATGGCCATAGGATTTTGTACGGCCCAAGAGGAGGCCGCGAAAGCTCAGTGGGAATTAAATTTACAAATTGCGGAGCTAAGACTGAAGGCACAACCACCCACACCCCCGGAAGTTCGAGAGCAGCACCACGGTGAAATTCAAGCAGGATTGGAAGTAATAAAGTGCGTTGTCCAAGATTGCTTGAGATTGTTGGATCAGTCCCTCCTTACGCTCACATCCCTACAGGATGACCCAACACTACAAAAGGTAGAAACAGAAGCACAGGAGTTACAGTAGGCTTATGACAAAGTCCGGGGGACTGTGCAGTCGCCATCTCACAACGACTGGCCAAAATGAGGGAGGCCAAGGTTCTCAAGGCACAAGTTGATGTCGCTCGACAGAAGGAAGCAGTGCTTAAAGAACGCATCCATCCTTGGCTTGATGAGGCATTCACGGTCTCCACCAACATCGAGGGAAAGTTAGCACACATGCAGGCAGCATCTAAACCCCGACAAGCAACTGAATCTGATACTGATGCATCAATGGCTCGCGTAGAACTGGTAAAGCAGATGGCGGAAGGTTTTGTTGCGAGCGTAAGTGAAGCACAAAAGTTGTTGAATGACCTCCATGCGAAGATTGCTGCACTAGCCGAGTGACTCGGGATGAATCACGATGATTGTGTTGGGGGCATGTTGGGTAGCGGAGGCCCCGCGTAACGGTTTTGGGGCTCAAAGACCACAATTTTGGGAAAAAGTATGGTAAAGGTTCCGCGAGGTGGGCGGAACGCGAATTATAATGAGTCGAGTCAAAGGGTTGTCCGACCAAAAATAATGTAAGAAAATAGAAAGTGAATCGGCCTGCCCATGGTCCGCGGACCATGGGAATGTATAAATAGAGCAAGGCTCTATGGTTAGAGGTCAGTTTTAGTTTTTGGGTTTTGATTGGGAATGTGATGGGTTTATGAAGGCAATATTCTCTCTGTTTCTGTAAGTCCGATTCAAGGGTGTTGGTAGATAGATTGAGGCTCTGCAGCTGTGTGCACAGAGGTCGGGTAGAGTCCGTAGCTGTGTGCGCGGACCCCTGCAACTGAGTGCGCAGGGAAGATCTGGTTGTATTTACAGGAGATAAATAAAGATAAGAATTTCTAAACCATTGTGTGATTTATCGTGAGTCTATATGTTGCTTATATTCTAAATTTATGCACTGTCTTTAAGAATTATGATTGCACGCACTAGGTTTTATTGTTAAATGTTTGCTTGAAGACTGTAATAGAAAGATCAGATCTATAACAAATTCATTAATAAGGAAGCGCATCTGTGCAGATCTACGTGGAAGCCAGACAGTAGTACAGAGTGGCGCGAGACAGTAGAACGGTTCGCGACCGCTCCAGACCACATTAAGACATCCCAAGGGTGCGGAAACCTGGTTCCAGCACCCTACCATACTACCTCGGGTGAGACATCAGTCCGTGCTCCATGAGCTATTGCTAAAAGGGCCGGTAGTATGGGATTTTTTTGGCTAATAACTCTTCCGAACCTGGGTTAGGCCCCAATAAGCCAACTGTTAGACTTTTCTATTGAGTTAGTGCCAGGGACAGCTCCAACATCGAAATCACCTTACAGGATGAGCACACCCGAATTGGTTGAGTTAAAGTTTCAGTTGAAGGAAATGTTGGACAAGGGATACATTAGGCCAAGTGTATCACCTTCGGGTGCATCGGTCTTGTTTACGAGAAAGAAGAATGGTGCTCTCAAATTATGTATTGACTACAGGCAGATGAACAAAGTGACTATCAAGAACAGGTACCCTTTGCCGAGGATTGATGACTTGTTCGATCAGCTGAAGGGAGCAGCAGTGTTCTCAAAGATTGACTTGAGATCCAGATACCATTAGGTATGCATCAAAGAGGAGGACATTTACAAGACTACGTTCAGGACTAGGTATGGGCATTATGAGTTTGTTGTTTTTCCATTTGGCTTAACTAATGCTCCATCTATATTTATGTGTTTGATGAATAGTGTGTTGCGTCCATATTTAGATAAGTTTATTATTGTGTTCATTGATGATATACTGGTATATTCTAAAAATGAGGAAGAGCATGCCGAGCATTTAGCAGCAGTGTTGAGGTTGTTGAGGGAGCATCATTTGTATGCTAAGCTCAACAAGTGTAGTTTCTTTCAGACTGAGGTACATTACTTGGGGCATGTTGTCTCCAAGGAAGGAATTGCAGTAGATCCAGAGAAGATAAGAGCCATCATGGAGTGGGTAGCTCCTGAGAATGTGGATGAGGTAAGATCCTTCATGGGTTTGGCAGGCTATTACAGGAGATTCATCAGGAACTTCTCATAGATTGCTTATCCTATCACATCATTGCAAAGGAAAGGTAAGAAGTTCGAATGGATAGAGGAGTGTGAGGCTAGCTTTGAACAACTTAAACAGTTGTTGACACATGCACCAATGCTACAGATTGCAGGTCCAGACAAATAATTTGTTGTATGCATGGATGCTTGCAAGAGAGGACTTGGTGGAGTCCTTATGCAGGATGGATAGGTGGTAAGCTATGAGTCCCGAAAACTGAATGAGTATGAACATAACTACTCCACACATGATCTTGAGTTAGCTGCAATCATACATGCCTTGAAGATGTGGAGACACTATCTTCTTCGTAGGAGGTTTGCACTTATGAGTGATCACATTGGGTTGAGGTATTTGTTTAACTATTCGAAGTTGAATGTTAGGCAGGCTAAATGGTTTGCCACGATCAACGAGTTTGATTTTGAGATCAAGTACATAAAAGGTAAGGAGAACAGGGTGGAAGATGCTCTCAGCAAATGGGTACAGGTACATCACTTGGCAGCTATGATCTTCTACAAGATGAACTTATAGGATAAGATCTTGCAGGCAGGGCAACAGGATGTCAAGTATATAGAGATTGTGCATAGGTTGCAACAGGGTACTAGTATAGCTACAGGTGATATTATAGGTATAGGTACATGTACATGTACATGTAGTGGTGTAGGTACATGTACATGTACATGTACAGGTGCAGGTACATGTACATGTAGTGGTACAGGCACATGTACATGTAGTGGTACAGGCACAAGTGGCAGTACAAGTATAGGTGCAGGTGCACAGGGTATGGATTATTGTCTTACAATGGATGTATTGGTCAAGTTCTGAGACAGGATATATGTATTGGATAGCAGTGAGATCAAGAAGGTGATTGTAGAGTTCCATAATTTTTTTGATTTGACACCCTTTTTCCTCCATTTTCCTCTTTTTCATCATCAATATCAACTCAATAAAAGTAGTAAATCATAGATTTTGATAAGGTAAAAATCTTACATGTCTTATTTTTCATATTCGTTAATGTGCCTTATTGTTATATTAAAGATTGCATTAGCTACAGAATTAACATGATTTTGCAGCTATTTTATAAATCTGTAGCTACCTCCATGGTTTGCGGGGTTCTGGTGTGCCAATGAAGAAAATAAGCACATGGGTAGTTGAGGATTGATCCCCTCATGGATCTCCTCCTATTCGCTCGAGCCAATTCATTGAAGGAATCACACAGTGGCGCGTCAAAGGCACAGGTCAAACATGTAGCAGCAGAAGTCTGAATACATCACGTTTCTTCGATTTGCTTTCCAAATAACAAATCGACGAGATAACACCTTTTATGTTTAGTTTCAAATTTGAATAAGGATTGATTAACAGACCTGTAGGCGTAGAAGTCTCAAACTGTTGAGCACACATTTTATATATAAGTATGTATCCTCTGTAAATGAGAAGGAGGAAGTAATAGTTAATTGCTAAAGAATTTTGAAATAGACCTTTGTTCTCGTATTGAATTGAAGTTACCTTTCTGTGATTCGATGCGTATGTGAGTGTAATTTACACCTACTAGATGCAGAGGGCCCCTGCAGACATTCAAGGTTTTAGTTTATTTCATTTCATTGCTTTATGTTGTTTTCATTTAATTGCTTTTTGTTATCGCATTATCACTGCATTCTAGTTTAGTTTCCTTACATTGTTGTTTTCATTATTTCGTTATAACTCAGTTATTTCGTTTATTATTTTGTTATTTCGTTTATGGTTACAGTCGTTTAATGGTTTAGTTCTTCAATGTTTTTCTCTTAATTACAGTTAGTATTTTTATGCTTGTAGAGTTAGAACTTGTATCTATTTTATAGTTAGCAATTAGAAGATTACTTTCATGCTCTTTAGAATCATAATTTATATATATTTTGCAGACAAGCTTTTGAAGGATTGTTAGAATAATTAGAACTTAAATACTTCGTTTTATAGCAGCGAGGTGTTTAGATAGGTTCATAATTTTAGGATGATTAGCATAGGATATTTTAGGATGATACTCAACATAGATATGACCTGGTAGATTAATCTAACAGTAGCTTAACTTCCACTTATTAATTTGTAGAAATATAACTCTAATCTAATAGGAATCTAAATAAGAACGAAAATCCCAAAACAAACGTAACCGTTATCTTACAAACTAAAGGAAAGGCTTCTAGCATATATAGTGCACCTGCACTTCATAATTTTACCAACTTTGGTCGATAATTTATGCTTGCAATTTAAGAACATTAAATTGACCAAACATTTTAGCGCCTTTGTTGGGGAAGTGTAAATAGATGCCTTAAAAAAAATCGAATAAAAACATGATGTGCATAGGGAAAGAGACTCTAGAGGTAGGTTTGTAGGTCGATGAAGAAGTTTACTTCCTACATCATCACTCACTCCACCACGACCTCATAGTGCCACACCACCCACAAAAACTCGAATTCCATCCATAGCAGGCCAATATAGACTTCCTAAAGTCTTAAGATTAGAAATCCAATCTAAAGGTTCACCAACTTCATCAACAGAGGCTGTAATAGAAGTATATCCTACATCTCCAACAACTAGAATAATTTTCCTATCTTCAACTAGAGAACAACTTCTAGCTCAAGAGTTGGAAGTGCCTACTGAAGAAGAAGAGGATGAAACTTACTTCAAACCATTGATAAAGGAACCAGAAGAACTAGAAGAAAAACTAGATAATCCTGTTGTAGAACTATATATATATATATATATATATATATATATATATATATATATATTATGAGGAATCCATCATGGTTGAAGAAGGATAAGGAGAAGTACACAATGTCAATGGTGAACAACATAGGATTGGAGGAGGAGGAGGAGGAAACATAGGAGATGGTAGAGGTAGAGGAAGAGGAAATCCAAAACCTTTTGGGTTCCCTATCCTTGATGAAGATACAATATTAACAATGAAAAACATCCTGCCTTCTATTTTCCCCAATTTTTATGGAATAAGAAGTGAAGACCCAGAGACATTTCTCTTTGAATTTGAAGTATTATGTAGATCATATGATTATCTTCATGATTCTTGAAAACTAAAATTGGTCTCTACCACCTTAAAGGATTCAACATTAAAATGGTTTATGAATTTAGAAACGAATTCTATAAGGACATGGGAACAAATGAAAGATGCATTCTTAGAGAAATATAAGGATTATTGTATGCCTCATAGCAGTACAAAAAGAATATGAGAATCTTGAAGACTTTGTCGAAAGATTTCTTTATAATATCAAAAGGGAAAAAATGAATAATTTGGATGAGGAAACTTTGAAAGTTCTCTTACTCAAATCCATTAAAGATGAGTGAATTGATCTTTTCAACCTAATGGGAAAATGAGATATTTCTTAATTACCATTTGCAGATATTTGTGATCTATGTGTACATATTTCAAGGGGTAAAGAAAGAACAGGGAAAAGTTCAAGGGATCCTCTTTTATCAAGAGTAAATAAATCTGTAGCCAGGACAATAAGTAGGTCAAAAATAGGTAGTTTGCTTGATAGCTTTAAAACAGATATTTTAAGGAGTCTCATTGAACAAATTGACACCCTTAAAATACAAAACAAGTAGAAAGTCGAAAATGCTGCATTATCGATATTTTGTCCTAGGTGTAGAAAGAAACATGCTTTGAGAGAATGTACTTTAGATTTAAAAAGCATAGAAACCTGTGTTATATGTGCAGAAAATCACGATACAAAAGAATGCCCCTCTATACTAGGTCTTAAGGTTGTGTTTACTGATGAAGGAATGCCAAATCAGGTAGACCCTCTTTACTTTATTGCCAAAAGACCATGGAAAAATCCTCAAACAAATAAAACTCAAGGTTTTAATCCTCAACAATTTAAACAATCTTCACAAGATAATTGGAATCCACCTATTCCACAGCAACCTTGGTCTCAACCACAATATTGGAATCAAGGATGGCAAAATCCTTATGGAAGATATTCTCAATATCAACAATATCTGCCACCTTATCCAAAATTTCCACCACAATACTTTCCTAAAACCAACCAGTTACCTCAAGATCAAGCTCAAAATGCAAATCCACAACTTTATTTGCCATTTTCACAAAGACAAAATCAATTACCCGTTCAACCAATCCAAAATCCAAAGAATAAAACTTCACAACCTGTTTACAACTTAGAAGGACAGAATCCTCAAACTTATATGATAACTCCATTAGATCTTAATAATGTTCAATTAAGGTCTGGTAGAGCATTAGAAAGGAAGAAACCATCTATTGTTATTCAGGAAATAGAAAAGAATTCTCAAAAGATAATAATAACTCTAAAGAAGAGATTTCCCTTCCTCAGGCAAAAAAAAAAATTGAAACAGAAAAAAATCCTACACATTCTAATAATACTCCTATTATAGAAAAACCTTCAGTATCTATCTCAAGACCACCTTTTCCAGAAAGGTTGAAAATCGATAAAGGAGTAGAAAAACAAATCATATTACCTGATTATGATATGTTAGATGAATTAAAATATGCCTGTATAAAAATTCCTTTATTACAAGCACTAAAATAGATACCGATTTTTGCAAAAACAATTAAGGAATTGAGTACTAAAGGATCAGGAAGAAAAGAAAAAGAAATAAAAAGAATTCAACTAGTCAGGAGAATTGCAGATATCATTATGGGGAAAACAAAAATTCAAAAATATTTAGATCTAGGAAGCCCCATTGTGAAAACACATCAATGGAACTGAAATACCAAACACATTAATTGATCTAGGAGCAGCCATAAACATAATAAGCAAACAAAGTATGGATAAATTGAAGCTTCCTAATCTTCAATACACACCAACATTGTTACAATTAGTAGACAGGTTTGTAATTAAACCTGATGGTGTGTTAGAAGATATGTATGTATCCTTAGATTCTTGGGAATATCTTGTTTATTTCATGATTCTAACACCCAACAATAATTTAGGAGGACATCCATTAATTTTAGGAAGGCCATGGTTAGCTACAGTCAATGCTTTTATCAGTTGTAGATCAGGAGACATGTTTATCTCATATGGAAGCTTGACAAATAAATTTACATTATACCCACCTACAAAAACAATTATAGAAGTAGGAAATTAAGAATGGATAGATGATGATAATGATATACAACAAGTTTTCACTATTGCACAAATAAGTGAAGAGGATCAAATTTTAAATTCAATAGAAAATAATGAACCCTCTTTATATTATGACAATATTCAATTTTTTCAAGAACAATGTAATATTTAATATATATCATCTAGACAAATGTCTTTACATTCTATGGAAAAATTTGGAAACTCTTCAGTATAATTTTTTCCAGGAAAAATATTGAACATCAATGAAAACCTGGAAGAATTACAGAAAAAGAAACTGGTAGAAATATTACAAAAACACTCTTCTGCATATGAATGGGAATACACTGATATGAAGGGAATTAATCCTAAAACCTGCATGCATCATATTTATATTGAAGAAAATGCTAGACCAGTTCGACAACCACAAAGAAGAATGAATCCAAACTTAAAAGAAATTGTTAAAGAGGAATTGTAGAAACTGTTAAATGTAAATTTCATTTATCCAATATCAAACAGTCAATGGGTTTCACCCCTAGTAATCGTTCCTAAGAAAAATGGAAAATGGAGAGTATGCATTGATTACATGGAATTGAATAAAGCAACTTTGAAAGATCACTTTCCACTTCCTTTCATAGATCAAGTTTTAGATACATTAGCAAGAAAAAAATATTTCTCATTTTTGGATGGTTTTAGTGGGTATAATCAGATTTAGGTAGCACCTGAAGATCAAGACAAAACCACATTCACCTGTCCATGGGGGACTTATGCTTACCAAGTACTTCCTTTTGGATTATGCAATGCTCCAACAACATTCCAAAGAGAAGTACTAGGAATTTTCTCTGATCTTATTCATGATTGTGTGGAAGTGTATATGGATGATTTTACAGTTTATAGAAATTCTTTTAAAGAAGCACTTGAAAATTTAGAAAAAGTTCTCATAAGATGCAAGGAAGCAAATATTTCATTAAGTCATGAAAAATGTTTTATGATGTTTAATGAAGGAATTGTTTTAGGTCACCATATTTCAGGAAACGAAATTAAGGTAGACTCATATAAGGTAGAAATTATTTCCAAATTATCAATCCCAATTTGTCAATGAGATGTTACGAGTTTTCTTGGTTTTACTGGATATTACAGAAGATTCATAGAAAATTTCACAAAGATTGCATCTCCACTCTTCAAATTACTCACCAAAGATTGTGAATTCAGTTGGAACTCTGATTGTCAAAAGGTTTTTTAAACTTTGAAAAATAAGATCTTTGAAGCACCCATCTTAAAAGGGCCTAATTGGAAATTTCCTTTTCATATATCAACTAATGCTTCAGACACAACTCTAGGAGTTATGTTAGGACAAAAAGATCTCACTCCTTATGCCATATATTATACCAGTACAAATTTATCTCCTACAGAGCTAAATTATACTGTAACTGAAAATGAGTTTTTAGCTGTCATTCATGCTATTAAAAAATTTAGACATTACATTACTGGCTATGAAACTTTCGTTCAGACAAACCATTCTGCCATTAAAAATTTAATGAATAAACCAGTTACTAATGGTAGAGTAACAAGATCGCTATTACTGTTACAAGAATTCAATATCACTATTTTGGACCAACTTGGAAAACAAAACACAATTGTTGACTTTTTATCTAGAATTCAAAATGATAACAATGATACACTTGTAGAGGATAAATTTCCTGATGAATATCTTTTTGCAGTATCTACTAAATCACCTTGGTTTGTAGATATTGCCAATTATTTAATTTCAGGGAAGTTACCCTCCTATTTGTTTCCTAGAGAAAAGAGAAGAATAATCCAAACAAGTGCATCTTATTCATGGATAAATGAAGAATTATACAAGACAAGACCAAATCTCATCATCCGAAGGTGTGTAAGAGAAGATGAAATACTTGAAATACTTAAAGCATGCCATGATGAACCATGTGGGGGTCATTTTGCTGACAAAATAACTACTTATAAAGTCCTTCTCTTAGGATATTATTGGCCTTCCCTTTTTAAGGATGTTAAGGAATATGTTAAGAGGTGTGATAGCTGTCAAAGAATGGGGAAACATGTTCCTTCAGACGAAATGCCACTACAGCCTCAAGTACTCATTGAACCCTTCGAAAAATGGGCTTTGGATTTTGTTGGACCAATTAATCCATCTTCAAAAAAAATATATATATATATATATATATATATATATATATATATATATTTTATATGCATTGATTATGTTACTAAATGGGTAGAAGATAAAGAACTTTCTTTTGCTACTGAAAATGATGTAGTTTCATTTCTTTTTGAGGATATTTTTACTTGTTTTGGTGTCCCAAGAGAAATTGTAATAGATCAAGGAAAGAAATTTACATCCAGAGTAGTGCAAAAGATAGTGGAAGAATATAAAATCAAGCATCGAAAATCTACTCCATACCATCCACAAGAAAATGGACAAGTAGAGTCTACCAAAAAAGTGATTGAAGCAATCCCCACCAAGAAAGTTCACTTGCACAAAAGGGACTAGGCAAAAAGGCTTCCAAAAGCTTTATGGGCATACTATACCACATGGAGAAAAACTACAAGACATACTCCCTATTAACTTGTTTATGGGAAGCAAGTCCTATTTCTAATTGAATTCCAGATTCAGACCTACAAGACAACAGTTAAGTTGGGACTTGACTTATTAGAAGCACAAAAGCAAAGAATGGGACAACTCAATGAGCTTAATGAAATAAGGCAAGATACTATCGAGAAGACTAGTTTAGTCCAACAACATAGATCCAGATGGCATGATAAATACATCAAAGAAAGAAAATTTCAGCCAGGAGACTGGGCATTACTCTTTGATTCAAAGTTCAAAAATTTCCAAGGAAAGTTTCAAACTCACTGGCTTGGGCCTTATGAGATTGAAAATCTTTTTGATAATGGAGCAATCAAAATTAGGACTATTGATGAAGAAAGAGTTCCTCTCTTAGTGAATGGACATCAAATTAGGATCTATCATAAGCCAATGACAAAGGAGGAATTTGTAAAGATTTTCCAGGACAACTCTGATTTGAAGTTGGTCAAGAAGAATTCTTCTTCTTCTCCACCCTAAATTTTTCTTTTTCCTATATAATAATAATAATAATAGTAATAAATATGTATAAACATGAAAGCTAACAATTGTTGGCATGTTTATGCAGAAAATTCAAGGTGAAAACCAGGGATTCTTGGCATCTTAAATTTTCTTTGTATCCCACTTTCTAGAATTCCATCTTCTTTTATCCCTTCCTTTTCAAAAATAAATAGCTACAGAATTATTGATTTTCAGCGGCTCTGATGACTTTCTGTAACCAATTTGATAGAAACTTCTAATCATACAATTGAAGGAATGATTGACTCCCTCCACTGCAAAGTAACTAAAGACAACATAAAAGGCAACCAAAGTTTAGAAAGAAAATAATTCAAAGGTATGGACTTCTTTAATTTAATAATAGGGATCAAAACATTACATATATGAATTATAAGACATAGTACTATCGAAAAAAAATAAATCAAAACCATTATTGCAAAGCGTTGATCGTGTCATGTCAAATTGTGCATAATCTGCCATTCACTCCCAGCCATCATATCTCATTTTCTAATCCATTGAATCAGTCGCCCAAAACATAAACATGAATGATCTTAACGGTTAGATTTTGACTCATTCTCTTATACCCTTACTACCTATGCTCTCATTATTTCATCACTCACACTCTCAACCTTTCCGCTCTAAAAACCCTACCAAGCCATCCTACCCTGTCAAACAAAATAGTTTTTGAAACGAAGCTTCTCGGCCATGGGAGTGATAGTCAAAACAAATCCAACATGGATGACATTTTTGGAGGGGTATCCATAGACAAAAGAATTATTGCAGAAAGTGCAGTGGCTAGAATTTGTAGAGAAATTCGATGGCTTCCATAAAGAAGTGACCAAATCCTTCGCTAGGGATTTTGATGGAATCGAAGTGGAGATACGAGACATCAAATTCACAGTGACAAAGTCATTTATAGCTGAATCCATTAGACTGCCGCGGATTGGAGAGAAATGGTTCAAGAATAGAGACATTGAAAAAGAAGACTCGAAGGTTTTCCTGAAGAAACCAAACATGGACACCACCATTTTCAAGAAGGGCATTCCAAACATGACATTGAAAAGTAAGTGGAGGAACTTGCTTCTAATAATCCAAAAATTTGTTACCTCCAAAGGAAGGTTTGGATGTATGCTTTTATATCATATTCAGTTGCTAATGAATTTTCTTGAAGAAAATGAGATAAAATTCCATATTTCTTGTTGAATAGTCTTAGAAAGATGTTAGGGAATGTTCAGAGGATAATTCAGTTTATAGATAATACAATGTATCACCATGGTCTAGTCAAAATACTTGTTGAATCTCATCTCCAAAACATAGGTGATAATTGGGAAAGCTTTTTAGTAAGAAATCACTTTCAGGAAGAAACTCATGGGCAACCAAATAGCAACAGACCTAAGAGGGGAAGGAAAAGAAAAATTGATAGGACACAGGAACAAGAACCACAACAGTCATAGAAACTGTCAGAGGATGACATCCCTCTTGCAGAATTTTAGAAAAAATAAACAAAAGAAATGTTAGAAGAAAGAAAGCCAGTAAAGAGACAGAGATTTCATAGCAAGTAGAGAAGCCTAAAACAGAAAGGAAGAAAACTCAAAAGACCCCTGCAATAGGTTTAAGAAGGAGTACCAGACTCAACCCAACAAAAGAATTACCCTCAAAGAGAACATAGCATATCAATATAGAAATAGAGGAAAATTGAGAGGTAGAAGAAGAATATTCAAGAACTCCTCCAAGGGTTTCATCACCAAGGGTTTCATCACCAAGGGCTTCATCACCGAGGGTTTCATCACCAACTGTCACCTTGCCTCCTCAGAGTCCAAGATGAAGAACGCCAGAAATTGATTCAATGCAGCAAGAGATCTACGATTATATTGAATCCTTGGAGAAAAGGGATGCAACAAGAACATCAATTCCGATTCAAGAGGAAGAAGAAGTCCAATTTAGTGAACCACAAGAACCTCCAGTAGTCAATATATTGAAACAGGAAATCTTCAAACTGGAGACATTAAACAGGTACATTAAAAATGAAAATCAAGCCTTGAAAGCACATAATGAAATCCAAATAGCTAAGAGTGACAACCTCCTCTTACATCTAAGTTTGTGGTTTAATAAGAACAAGAAATTGAAGAAGAAAAATAGGGCTTTACAGAGAGGTTATAAACTTGAAATACAAGATCTTCATGAGCAAACCAAGGATGGAACTCACTGGAAAGAAAGTGAAAAGGATGAAGTAAGATGTACTAGTAGAAGTGTCCAAGCAAATGAAATAGTTCAATAAAGATATCAATTTTGCGTTTTGTATGAGGACATACAAAATATTCAGTGTGGGAGAATGTAGAGTTCCATAACTGTTTTGTTTTGACATAATTTTTCCTCTATTTTCCTTTTTTTCATCATTACTATCAACTCAATAAAAGCAATAAATCATAGATTTTGATAAGGTAAAAACTCTTACATGTCTTATTTTTCATATTCGTTAATGTGCCTTATTGTTATATTAAAGATTGCATTAGCTACGAAATTAACATGATTCTGCAGCTATTTTATAAATCTGCAACTACCTCCATGGTTTGCAGGGTTCTAGTGCATCAATGAAGCAAATAAGCACATGGGTAGTTGAGGATTGATCCTCTCATAGATCTCTTCCTATTCGCTCGGGCCAATTCATTAAAGGAATCACACAGTGGCACAGTCAAAGGCACGAGTCAAACACGTAGCAACAAAAGTTCGAATACATCATGTTTCTTCAATTTGCTTTCCAAATAGCAAATCGACGAGATAACACTTTTTTCGTTTAGTTTCAAATTTGAATAAGGATTGATTAACAGACCTATAGGCTTATAAGTCTCAAACTGTTGAGCACACATTTTATATATAAGTATGTATCCTCTATAAATGAGAAGGAGGAACTAATAATTAATTGTTGAAGAATTGTGAAACAGAACTTTGTTCTCATATTAAATTGAAGTTACCTTTTTGTGATTCGATGCGTATGTGAGTGTGATTTACACCTACTGGATGTGGAGGGCCCCTGCAGATAGTCAAGGTTTTAGTTTATTTCATTTCATTGATTTATGTTGTTTTCATTTAATCACTTTCTGTATCAGATTATCATTGCATTCTAGTTTAGTTTCCTTACTTCGTTGTTTTCATTATTTCGTTATAACTCAGTTATTTCATTTATTATTTCGTTATTTCGTTTATGCTTACACTCGTTTAATGGTTTGGTTCTTCAATGTTTTTCGCTTAATTATAGTCAATATTTTTATGCTTGTAGAGTTAGAACTTGTATCTATTTTGTAGTTAGCAATTAGAAGATTACTTTCATGCTCTTTAGAATCAGAATTTATATATTTTTTGCAGACAAGCTTTTGAAGGATTATTAGAATAATTAGAACTTCAATGCTCTATTTTATAGCAGAAAGGTGTTTAGATAGGTTCATAATTTTAGAATGATTAACATAGGATATTTTAGGATGATACTCAACCTAGATATGACCTGGTAGATTAATCTAACAATAGCTTAACTTCCACTTATTAATTTGTAGAAATTTAACCCTAATCTAATAGGAATCTAAATAACAATGAAAATCCCAAAACAAACATAACCATCATCTTACAAACTAAAGGAAAGGATTCTAGCATGTATAGTGAACTTGCACTTCATAAGTTTACCAACTCCGGTTGATAATTTATGCTTGCAATTTAAGAACATTAAATTGACCAAACAATGATATTGAGGGAGTTTCATGTGAAACCTTATTTAGGTCACCTAGGTTATCAGAAAACACTAATAGCAATGAAGAAATTCTACTATTGGCAGAATTTGAAGAGGGATGTAATAGAGTTTGTGGCAAGGTGTTTTGACCGTCAGCGAGTGAAAGCAAAATGTAAACATCCAAGTGGACTGCTACAACCAATCACGATTCCAGAGTGGAAATGGGAGGTCATTTCCATGGATTTCATTGTAGGGTTGCCGAAGACAGTGAAACGATTCCATTATGTTCATTATGGACAGGTTAACAAAGGTTGCACACTTCATTCCAGTGAAGTCTATGTTCTCAGCTAGTGATGTGGCACATGTATTCATCAGAGATGTGGTTAGATTGCATGGTGTTCCGAAGAAGATTATGTCAAACAGTGATGTGAAGTTCACTTCCAAGTTTGGAAGGAGTTATTTGCAGGTTTGGGCACAAAGTTGGCCTTCAGCACAACTTATCATCCGAAGACCAATGGAAAGACAGAGAGGGTCAACAGGATATTAGAGGACATGTTGAGGATTTGTGATGCATCAATAGAGGAAGTGGGAAGAGTATCCCCCTTTGGTAGAGTTCGCATACAACAATGGTTATTAGGAGTCATTGAGGATGAGTCCTTTTGAGGCATTGTATGGGCAGAGTTGTAACACTCCCATCAGTTGGAGTGATTCGGTTAGCAGGTGTTTATTGGACCATAGATGTTGCCAGACATGGAACAGGAAATGAAAGTGATCAAGAAGAATCTAAAGGAAGCACAGGATAGGTATACTATTTATGCAGATAGGAATAGGTTGTTTAAGGATTTCTAGGTTGGGGAACATGTGTACTTGCACATCAAACCAAAAAATAGCTCCTTGCGGAATGGATCATGTGCTAATATGGCACCACGGTTTTTTGGACCCTTCAGTATTATTGAGAGGATTGGGCCAATATCCTATCGACTTGCACTGCCTCCGATAGTGAAAGTCCATGATGTTTTCCATGTATCTTTGCTTAAGAAGTATGTTAAGGATGTCAATCATGTGATTGACTGGTTTGTATTACAGGTGGAACCAGATGGAGAATTCCAACCGAAGCCTCAGTGTATATTGCAAAATAAGGTGCTCATGCTCCAGAACTGAGCAATCGAGCAAGTTAAAGTGCAATGGAAGCACTTTGGGCCCGATGAAGCTACATGGGAGATGACGGATCAGATGCAGGCTATGTATCCTTCCTTATTTTCCGGTTGAGGCAAAGCAACTTCGATATGGTGGTTTGGTATATTCTTTAAGGTGGTTTGGTATGTGCTTGATATTGTTTGGTATATGCTTTATGGTGGTTGATATATGATTTATGATGGTTTGGTATATGCTATATGATGTTTTGATATATGCTTAGATATGGTGTTTAGTATATGTTTTGATGTATGATTTGGTACATGTTTTTGGTATATATTTTTGGTAATGTTGCTATGTGTACACTACCACCATGAGCTATGTTATAAAGCTCCACTATGTGGTATCGGTGTTATGCCATTATGATTATGTTGTCATGTTACTATGTTGTCATGTGGTTATGTTATCATGATGTTATGATGTCATGTGGGTTGGCACTCAGCATGAAGTACAACTGATATAAAGAGAACTTCTAGGTGTTGTTTAAGCTTGGGATTGGGAGAAATTTATTGGTTCAATAGGAAGCACAAGTTAGTTGCATTGAGTTCTACTAAGGCCGAGTACATGGGTACTATCTTGGTAGATTGTGAGGCAATATGACTTTGGAAATTTCTCGTGGGGCTATTTGATAAGGAGATGGAGTCGACCTTGATTCATTATGACAATTAGAGTTGTTGTAGTATACCTAGGGGGGATAATATGGGGTATACTTAGGGGGGATCATATGGGGTACATAGGGAGGTACCTAATGGAATAATGTGATGTAATGGGTCATAGTTAATAAATAAAGTGGTTAACCCGCATTATGTAAGGGACCACAAGTAGTTAGAGAATAATGTGATAAGCCCATTGTATTGGATGTATGGTATTGAGAGACCCATGGTATTTTTTGTATGAAGCCCATATAGAGGCTAAAGAGTCCCAATTGAGTGATTTCAAGTATTGTTTTGTATTGATAGGCATTAGCTTGTGGAGTGAACTCCTTCCTTAAATAGAGATTGTAAGGTGTTTCCCTACCTCAAGGGTTTTGATTAATAAATAAACACATTTCTATCTTATTTGTGTATTGGCTATTGGGTTTATTTGATTAAAGAATTTATTATATTGTAGGCCAAATCTACAACAGTTGTATCACGCTCTTGGAGAATTTGTTGTTTCATGACAAGTTGAAACACATTTAGATCATGTACCCCTTCATTTGAGATTGTTTGAAGAAGGATATAGTATAGTTTCATTATGTACCAACAAATGAGAAATTAACAGACATTCTAACCAAGGTTTTGGTGAAGGGTAAATTTGTATTCTTAGGATATAAGTTAGGTTTGGTGCAGAACACCTACCTTCCTAGGAGAGAGTGTTTAAAATGTATCTTGGAAGGTGATTTTTCATTGGTAAATTTCCATGATATATAGTGAATCACCAAAATTCGCTCACAATAATTATTTAATTATTTCCTAATTTTGGACTTTAGGCGTAAAATCAATAATTTAATTTTTTATTTTATTGGCCACATTTTTATAAAGGTAAGAAGTAAACAAAAGATTATACTTTGGTTGTTGAACTCAAGTGTGGAGGTGCAATATCATCCCTCCATCACTTGTGAGATTATGTTAGAAAACTATAAAAGTGGGAAATGGGTTGTTGGAGAGATTAGTTCGATTTGACACAAGAGCTGGGAATTCATCATTGACAACATAATTTGGATCAGCAAAGAGGCCATCTTTCAGGGGCAATGAATAGACTTGTGGAGTATGAAATACTAGGTCGTATAGGTCAATTTGATTGAGAAAAGATCATATGGATTTGGGAAATTTGTTTTGGTTAAAGAGATTCAATTGTGGACTGAAAAGTTGGGCCATATATGCCAATTTCCATCACATTGTACAATTATTCTATTGTTGGGTCGAACTGCTAAATTTTTTGAGTGATTTGCTATTGTAAAATTCCTAAAAAAAAGGTTGTTGTAATCAATTTTTTGAAGCTAAATCAAGAGCCCAAGTTTATTGGGTTTCCCCACTTTAGGGTTTCCAAGGTAAAAAACTATGTCAAATAATTTCATATGTGGTTGTTTTTCTATTTCATTTTTGTTGTGCATAACTAAGTTAGGAACCCATAATATTTTTTGTTATAAATTTTTAGATATGAACAAATTAGTTTTATTTTTGTTCTGGGAAATTTTATCAAACATTAAATCTAATCCGAGTTTGATATATATATATATATATATATATATATATATATATATATATGAGAAAAGGTTTTCTATTTCATATTTCAAAGATAAACATTAAAACAACTAAAGTTTTGTCCTAGTTTGTCACTTGGGAAACCATATTAGAGACATAACCAATATAAAAAACAAGTTTCAAATGGGGACTTACTAGTAAAAGTGTGGACTAATTTGTTATAAGCGTGTTGCATATATATCAAAATTGAATCCCATGTCTTCATATGCTTCTGATTATAGCCCCTTAAAATATGTACTGAAGTCTTGTGGACTAATCCTATTTTCCCATTTATTTATGAATGGAATGTTGTATACCTCTTCTATTTTGAGGAAGGAATGTATTCTACCATTCTAAAGTAATTCATGGGGTGGTTCTCAACTACCCTACCTATAAAAATTAGCTCTATGCGCTGATGCAAGCTATGAAGAAGTGGAAACATTATATAATGGGAAAGGAAATAGTAATCTGAAGAAGTGGAAACATTATCTAATGGGAAAGGAAACATTAATCCATGTAGATCACCATCCACTGTAGTACCTGTAGGCTTAGAGTAAGCTATAGTAGACTATGCATTACAATTGAATGGGATTTTTACAACAATTTCATTTAGTGGTAAATTAAAATAAGGGGAGCACAAATAATTTGGTTGGCATGCTTTCAACACTGTCCACATCAAAGATCACAACTTTGGGAACTCTTAGGAACATGGATCCTTTCATCCATGATGCATACAAAGAGCTACAGAGAGACGATGAGGACTTCCATGGGGCTTCACAGGGGCAACAATACCATGCCACATGCATTCATATTGGAGGATATATATTGTGGAAAAAATCACATAATATATTGAGCATATAATAGGGGGTAAAGGGTTTTTATATGGGTAGGTATAAAAATGTAGCTCAAATTTAATGAATAAATATAAAAAGGTATAAAAAATGTTAATGAAAAAATGGATACCTACAATATCTAGTGAAAGTAATGGTTTTTTAAATTCGTAAGGTGTATTGGGTTCATATTGGTAGGGGGTTAAATAATGTGATTTTTAGAGGTATTTTACAATATGCAGTCATATTAAGGGTATTGTTTACTATGCCACGAATGCACATGGTATGTCAGAGGTTCAATGAGTGAAGCCCCCATGAGGACTTCAAGGAGATGTTTCAATTTATGGTTGACTATCATCTTCAGATTGGTTTACTCTATAGGATAGATAAGTTATGTGTTCCTAAAAGTGAGCAACTATAACTAACTAGAGATGCTTATGCCTCTAAGGTTACAAGGAAATTTTGTGTAGGCAAGAGATTGGCCAACTTTAAAAGGTATGTGTAAGGCCTAGGATGAAATAAGTGATAGCTAGGTTCATAAGAGGATGCATGATTTGTTGTACAAGCAAGCCAAGTAACAGGAAACATAGCCAATATCATCCCTTTCATATACCCACTCATCCTTGGGAATGCATTTCCATGGACTTTGTGGGAGGTTTACCAACAACTAGGAAGGGACACAACTACCTATTCATGGTAGTTGATAGGTTCAGCAAGATGTGTGTTCTGATTCCCTATAAAAATACCATAAATGGGTAAGAAGTAGTGAATTTGTTCTTTGGATAGGTTTATCTTTACTTTGTGATGAAATAGGGCATCGTTTCAAACAGGGACATAATATTTATTAGTGTATTTTGTACTGCTCTCTGGGAAAATATGGGAAGAATGTTGAAGAGGTCTACAACATTCCATCCACAAATAAAATGGTAAAATAGAATTAGTCCACATGACTTTGGTACAAATTTTGAGGGGTTATAATCAGAAGCATATGAAGACTTGGGATGAAATTTTGGTATATATGCAACACTCTTATAACAAAGTAGTCCATACTTCTACTAGTAATTCCCCATTTGAAGCTTATTTTGGATATTGGTTTTGTCTCTAATCTGGTTTCCAAGTGACAAACGAGGACAAAACTTTAGTTGTTTTAATATTTATCTTTGAAATATGAAATAGAAAACTTATATCTATCTGAAATAGAAAACTTATATATATATATATATATATATATATATCTATATATATATATATATATATATATATATATATATATATATATATATATATATATATATATATATATATATATATCCAAGCACATAAGAAATTATTTGACATAGTTTTTGACCTTGGAAACCCCAAAGTGGGGAAACCCAACAAACTTGGGCTGTTGATTGAGCTTCAAAAAATTGATTACAACAACAATTTTTTTTAGGAATTTTACAATAGAAAATCACTCAAAAATTTCAACTCTTCGACCTAGCAAAATAATAATTGTACGGTCCGATGAAAACTGGCATATATGGCCCAACTAATCAGTCCACAATTCAATCTCTTCAACCCACAAAAACTACCCAAATCTGCCCGATCTTTGCTTAATCAAATTGACCTATACAACCTAGTATTTCAGCCTCCACAAGTCTATTCACTACCCTTGAAAGATGGCCTCTTCATTGATCCAAAATCTATTTTCAATTCAATCTCATGTCATTGTTGAATGCCCAACTCTTGTGTCAAATCGAACTAATCTCTCCAACAACCCATTTATCACTTTTATAATTTTTTAACTTAATCTCCAAAGAGATGGAGGGAGGAGATTGCACCTCCAAACTTGAGTTAAACAACAATAATATAATATTTTGTTGAATTCCTAACTTTATAAAAAAGTGTCCAATAAAATAAAAAAATAAATTATTTATTCTATACCTAAAGTCCAAAATTAGGAAATAATTAAATAATTATTGTGAGAGAATTTTGGTGATTCACTACATGTCATGGCCTTAACCAATGCAAAATCACCTTCCAAAATACATTTTCAACACTCCCTCTTAGCAAGGAAGGTGTTTTGCACCAACCCCAGCTTATATTAGTCAAATAAATGGGAAAATAGAATTAGTCCACAAAATAGAAGAGGTCTACAACATTCTATCCACAATGTAGATTTGATTAAGAAAACATCAAACATATTTGGGCAATTTGTGTGGTTGAAGAGGTCAAATTGTGGACTAATTAGTTGGGCCATATATGCCAATTTTCATAGGAACATACAATTATTATTTTGTTGGGTAGAAGTGTTGAAATTTTTGAGTGATTTGCTATTATAAAATTCCTAAAAAAATGGGTTGTTGTAATCAATTTTTTAAAGTTGAATCAAGAGCCCAAGTTTGTTGGGTTTCCCCGCTTTGGGCTTTCTAAGGTAAAAATCTATGTCAAATAATTTCTTATGTGCATGGTTTTCTATTTTATTTTTGTTTTTCATAACTGAGTTAGGAACCGAGAGTATTTTTTGTTTTAAATTTTTAGATATGAATAAATTAGTTTTATTCTTGTTCTAGGAAATTTTACCAAATATTAAATCTAATCTGGGTTTTATATATATATATATATATCTATATATATATATATATATATATATATATATATATATATATATATATATATATATATATATATATATATATATAGATATATATATATATATTTCTGGATAAAGACTATTCTATTAAAAAAGATAAAAATATTTACAGAGAGGATTAAACCTCTGAAGGGGTCGTAGCCTGCCCATCACCAAAGAGACTTATGCCTATAGCAAACTTCAGTCCTTTTACATAATTGAGAGTTTTTGAAGCAAGAATTGAAGTGAGCTTGAGAGACAAAAAACTAGACTGTCCTATAGTTGATCTATGCTTCAGAGGTAGCTGATCACTTACAGAAATACTATCCTTTAAATCTGCTATTACAAAAAGATCCAAAACCAGACTTTTGATCTGAAGACTGTAACAATTCATGCTGATATCAAAAAAGAGGCCTAAGACATGCACAGATAGGACAAAATAGAACCATGGAAACATAACTTGAGTACCAAATATCAGAAGAGGGACTGTTGTCATGGCATTTTAAGCCAGAAGTCTTTAATCCTACGGAGGAGAGCCTGTCGCGTCCAAATTTGCCTGGTTGGGGGAGCCAATCCAGGTCACCATTTCATTATCTTCAGCTCCCATCATACTGCCTTCTGGGGGAATAACAAGATTCAGAACGCTTCCAGAAAAGCGCACTGGTTCACAAGCAAGAATTTGCTCTTATGGAGAAGCTGACTGGGGTTGAGGGGCTTCCTGAAGTCCATCCTCATTCTGCTTGGAAATGTCATTGAGGACTACTCCAGCCATTTCACCCTGAAATTCGCTCGTATCCTGAGACTGAGACTGAGCCCTGGAGATATCATCCGAGCTTGTAAGCTCATCTTCCTCCTCCGAGAAAATTACAGTGATAGTGGCTGAGATTAAAGGCTTATTGAGCCTACTCCTGAACCTGAACCGGGTAGTTTGAAAGGAACTATTCAGAGATGGCCGAGAATGATCAGAAGGCGGAGAGGATGGAGAGGCAGAGGCTAAAGGAGTGATGCTTTGAGGGGCAAAGCCACCACGACGCCGAGAAACGCCACGAGTACCAGAATTGCTTCCACGATGGGGAACACCGCGACGTCGAGCCATAGCAGGGTGCGCATGAAGCTTAGGTAAAAAGGATGACCGGAACTAGAGGGAAGGCGACCAGACACAGGTGGAATAAACCAAGTTAAGAAACCAGACACAGGCAGAATAAACCCAGTTAAGAAACCAGACACAGGCTGAATAAACCAATTTAAGAAACCAGAGGGGCTTCCATACACCCTGAACAGAGCATGGGTGCGAAAAGCATAACGAGCAGAGGAGGACAAGATTGCAAATGTCAGTTGCAAACATTAGAGAGCACGCCATGGTTAAATCGCTTGGCTGATGATCTCGAACCGGATGAACATTAAATGCTATAACCAGAGCCTTAATTCCACAATCTTCTCCTTTCATATCAACTAATAACGAAGTGTGTGGACTGCCGGATCCGTCCAAGTGTTTGGACAGCTGCCGCGTTTGCATTCAATGTGATTAACAGGCAACAATTGCACCCGTATCCGGGGTATATATATATATATATATATATATATATATATATATATATATATATAGTAAAAGGTTTTATATTTCATATTTCAAAGATAAAAATTAAAACAACTAAAGTTTTGCCCTCGTTTGTCACTTGGGAAACCAAATTAGAGACAAAATCAATATCCAAAGCCAGTTTCAAATGAGGACTTACAAGTAAAACTGTGGACTACTTTGTTATAAGAGTGTTGCATATATACCAAAATTTCATCCCAATTCTTCATATGCTTCTAATATAACCCATCAAAAGTTGTACCAAAGTCTTGTGGACTAATTCTATTTTCCCATATGTTTGTGGATGGAATGTTGTAGAGCTCTTCAACATTGTGTTTGTATTTTCCCACAAGATAGTACAAAATACACTAAGAAATATTGCGTCCCTATTTGAAATGATGCCCCATTGCACCACAAAGTGAAAATAAACCTATCCAAAGAACAAGTTCACTACTTCTTACCCACTGATGGTCTTTTTATAGGGCATTAGAACACATATCTTGTTGAACCTATCAACTACCACGAATAGGTAGGCACGCCCCTTCCTAGTTGTTGGTAAACCTCCCACAAAGTTCATGGAAATGTATTCCGAAGGATGAGTAGGTATAGGAAAGGGGTGATATAGGCTATGTTTCATGTTACTAGGCTTGGTTTTACAACAAAGCATGCATCCTCTTATGAACCTAGCTATATCTTCTTACATACTAGGCCTTACACAGACCTTTTTAAGTTGGAAATGTATTCCCTACACAAAATTTCCCTGCAAGCTTGGAGGTATGAGTCTCTTTGATCAGCTGCAGTTGTTCACCTTTAGGAACACATAACTTATCTATCATATAGAGTAAACCATTCTGAAGATGATAGTCAACCATCATGCATGTGAATATAGCTCTGCAACTACTGAAACACCTCCTTGAAGTCCTCATACTCTATGTGTACATCTATGTATGCATAATTTATGAAAGGCTCTATGTTCATAAGAGTTACCAAAGTTGTAATATTTTATGTGGATGGTGTTGAAACCATGCCAACCAAACTGTTTGTGTTGCCCTTATTTTACTTTACCACTAAATGACATAGTTGTAAAAATCCCATCCAATTATAATGCCTGGTCTACTACTTCTTACTCTAAGCTTGTAGGTACTACAATGGATGGTGATCTATGTGGATTAATGTTTCCTTTCCCATTAGATAATGTTTCCACTTCTTCATTTATTGCACTAGTGCATAGAGCTCCTTGTTATAGGTAGGGTGGTTGAGAACCACCCCATGAAGTTCCTAATAATGGTATATTAATACTACTCCCATAACATACCCACTTGCATTTTGTCTCCACTTTGAAGGGTTTTTGGAAGTTTGGTAGTGCCAAAACCGATGCTTGATTGGTATTCTTATTTAATTCCTTAAAGGACCTTTGTTGACCCTTCCCCACAAGAAACTCATTCCACTTTTTGTTATGGTGTGGAGTGTTTTTGCTACTATTGAAAATGAGGCTATCAATTTCCTTAGTTATTGTGATGCCTCAATGAAACTCTTGACCTTAGAAACATTAATACGAACTAGACGATTCATGATGCCCCCCATCTTGGTAAAATCCATCTGCAACTCTTATCTACCTATCACATCTCCCATATACACCCAATATTGTTATACTAATTCACACTTCTTGATATTTTCTAGTAGTTGGTGCTTCTTTAATGTCTCTAGCACTTGCTTCAAATGTTAGATGTGCTCTTCCCAGATAGAATTGTATACTAGTATATCATCCAAATGAAAATAACAAATGGATCTATAAAAGGGTGCAATATATCATTCATTAACCTCGTGAATGTAGTTGGTGCATTACATAGGCCAAACAACATGACTAACCATTCATACAAACCTTACCTAATTTTGAAGGCGGTTGTCCAGGTATATTCTTCTTTAACCCTAATCTGGTGATATCTTAATTTTAAGTCTAGCTTGTTGAAGTAATTAACTTACTGTAATTGATCTAATAGATCATTTATCCTAGGTAGGGGAGTACCTATTCTTGAGCATAATTTAGTTTAATGTCTTGTAATCAGTATACATTTGCCAAGTCCCATCCTTCTTTGGAACTTTGATGATGGGTGATCCACATGGCGAGGTACTTGGATGAATGAAACCCTATTCCAATAGCTATTGTAACTAGTTATTTAACTCACTTGCATCTATAACATATAGTTTGGAAAAGGAGAATCCAATAACAGTTTGATCTCATGTTCCACTTTTCTCTTAGGTGGTATCCCTTTAGGCTCTTGGAACACATACTGGTACGCCTGTGACAACTCTTCCAATTGTTGTTTTTGTTCCTTGTTACACCCCTCCAAGGATGATTTAGTTCTGATGGACTCTTTTATAAAATATTTTTCTCTTAAAAATAACAAAACATGTTTCTTGCTAGAAATGATAAACTTTTGGCCTATTTAGCACTTGTCATTGAGATCTTCAACTTTCCCTTGTGTGTGTTGATGATGAAGTATCTTTTGTCCTTGATGAGGTAATATTGGTTTCCTCTTTGCATGAATATCGCATCTTGCATGTACATATATGGATTCCCAAATAAAACTCCACATATATCATGTGGAACATCCACCTCTACTTCATTAATAAAATCAATATTAATAGGAAATTTGATTATGCACTATGTGGTTATGTTTATCTTTGTCTCCTTGTTGACATAGTCCAATGGAAATGATCTAGGATGGCTATGAGTATCCAGTCCCAGTTTCTTGACCATATTTGTTGCTATGAAATTTTCCTATGATTCTAAGTCAAATAATGCATCAATTTTGTATTATTGACATGTATCTTTAATATATGGAAGAGTCTGGTCATTTCGTTCTCTTTCAATTGCTAAAGTCTACTCAAATTCACCCCCTTTTGTATTAATGTACAAACAATATTCTCATCCATGTCTAAGTTGCTTTCCACTATATTAATTGAATCTAGGGCCATGTGCTTTTTCTTCTTAGCATATTTCTTTTGTTTCTTTGAGTTGAGCTCTAGATGCAACTTTCGACACTTCTCTTCTCTATGAACATCAATGTTACAGTGGTTGTAGTGGTTGTAAGGATCTTTGCACTAGTGTGTTGTGGCTACTGTATTTTTATCATTTCCCCCTTTCCACTTCTTCTTCGCCTCCTTGGAAGCTTCTTGGTTCTCCTTCTACTTCGACCTGCTTGATTGCACTTTCTTCTAGCCTATGTTCTCCAGGTACTATGCCTATATACAAGCCTCATCCATAATTCTAGGTTTGAACAACATCACTTGCTTCTGCATAAGGTTGTGTATACCCCCTATATACTTGAGGACTACATAGAGGTTCTTTGCGATATACTTAAGATCACGGCCATCTTTCTAAATTCAGTGACATACCCTTGTACACTCTGCCTTTGCATTTTCCTTAAGTAATGACATCAGATCCATGAGTCTTCTACATACCAAATGAAATATAACTCAGACTTTAAGAGAGTTTTGAAATCCTCCCACTTAGTCATTGGAGGATCTCCCTCCAACCTTAAATTCTCTATGTGGATTTCCCACTTGGCCAAGGCATGGACCTCTAGTTTTAGACTAGGAAAAAAATATTATGTTCTTCCTCTATATGATGAACACTAAAATAAGCCTCTAACTACTACAACCAATGATTTAAATTCAAAGCGTTAATCTCACCTTGATATAATTTGATATCAACCTTCACTTCCATCTTGAACAAGGAATATGAATGGTTCATTGCACTCAAATTGGGTTGATCCTTTTTGGGTTCCTTCTTAGACTCCCTCTTTCATTCTTCTCAATCTCCCAATCTCCCCTTCGATTTGACCTTTGCATTAGAACCTCCATCTTCCCTAGATAGCCCAAGCTTATTAGTCAAGGCTTCCATGAGGAGGTTCACATTACATTTTATATCTATGACTTGTTCTTCCAGTCACACAAACGTCTCCTTTGTGGGATCTTGAGGGTTATTAACGGGTTTGTTGGCGATGGCTGAGATTTAATGACTTACAACTTAATTTATCTAGAACCCCTGCAACTCTCCAATATATACCCAAAGAAGCCTACTCTGATATCAATATGATCCATAAACTACCATGGATATTCCATTGTATAATTTTTCACAATAGATTTGATAAATTTATACTGAAAATATGAAATATATACTATTAGGGTTATTTTTCTTAGACTTATGGATTTATTAAGTTACCATTTTATGCATAGAAATCGAATGTGCAAAAAATGGAGAACAAACAAAAATACAATCACTCCCAACCATAATAACATAAGATATGACCTAGGAAACCCTTTTAGAAGAAAACCTCGCTGGATGGTGAGGTTGCTCTACTCTCTCTTTCTCTAAATGGAACTGGATGTGAGTTCAAAGAAGTGATATTTATGGCTTGTCGGATGCTACGATTAAAAAAAAAAACAAAAAAAAAAAACTCTATGTTTTCTCTCTATTTCTCCACTCTTAACTACATTGCTCATATATGGAAAAAAATGCACTCTATAGAATGAAACCCTTTTTCATCTTAGTGGTTCGGTTATAACACAATTCGATAGCCTACTATCTCTCTATTTCTCCACTCTTAACTACATTGCTCCTATATGGAAAAAAATGCACTCTAATAGAATGAAACCCTTTTTCATATTAGTGGTTCGGTTATAACACAATTCGATAGCCTACTAGTGGTTGAGTTTGACTCCTTCAACTCTTAACTAGAGTTGCAATATTAACTCTTCTAGAGTCTTTTTCATCATGATCACATGTCTATCCCCTTTTCCATGAATAATGGGGGTTGATTTGGCATCCTCTCAAATCATGGTGGTCAAAACATGCATGTCAATTTATGGGTGGCATAACTTTTGCATATAGACTATGATTGAGGAGTTTCTTGTGCCATTGAAAAGGCATTTGTGTGTAGAATAGTGTTAATGAGCACCACACCTAAGCAGAAAATTTTTAGCCCCCAAAAATGTTGCTTGATGCCCTAAACTACTTCCACAAGGTTTAAGACCCTAATTTGTCAAACTAGGATCCATCCATAAAAATGGTATTGTGAGCTGATTCCTCCAATTTTTCCACTTTGAAAGCATCAAGATGTATGACAAATAATATAATGATCCAATCCAGATCATAAAACATTTGTTGGACATGCTGAGAAGGTATTATAGTTATTGGTTAGAATCAAATTTCATTAATTGTCAGAAAATAATGGATTATTTGATTTTTGTAAATACATTTCCTCAATTTTATAATTCATTTATTTAATTTTTTTCTTAATGACATGATTCTTGTATTGCATGTTGATTTTTTTTTTACTTGGAATGAAATTACAAGAAACGCCAAAGTACTTCCCCACATTTCATGGATGGTAAATTAGGTAAATCATTGACCCTGATTATGAGGCATCGCCTCAAGGTAATTGAAGAGAGTCGAATCTGTGATCAACACAACTACCAATAATATCAAAGAACTTCACATCTGTCTTAGACCACTTGAGCTAACCCTTGGGGCTATATTGAATGCATATTTATTTTCAATATTTGCTAAAATTAAAATTTTAATTAAAAAAAAAATTCTACAAAATGAATTATTGATCCATTTGAAGGATTAAACACTATTGGAATTACAAACATTACATATTAGAGTAGTCAATTATGCCTCATCCTCCTTTTGTGTGGAAAACCACATGTGTATATCTACAATCCTGCTTTCCTATGACCACCACTTACTTCATCAAATCTTCTTAGTATTATTGAATCCAACTTATTCAAGTTGTCTTTATAACTTTTTGGCTTCCTTCCTACCTATCTATTCAAACTCAACAATTTGTCTCACACACTAGGTCTATACCCTTTCTTGCTCACACTAGTATAGTTGTTCATCTCTTGCTCTCATTGACATTATAGCTAACATTGATAGAATGGGTCAATGGTCGCAATACTCCCTGATTGGGAAAAAATGGTTGTTCAATGCCCACTTACTATATTAGAGGGTAACTTGCGTGCATGGTCCATAGTATTAGAAAGTAACTTACATGCATGCATGTTCTGTACTAATAAAGGGAAAAGAAATCACAAAATTTTGAAACAGCACATATGGGAAAAATGACTCTCACCTTTATAGAAATTATATATTCTTCACTTTTCTCTTATGGACTCCATAATGCATTTGAATAATCAACTCTATGATCCATATATGGTAAGTTGCATGTGTGAATACATATTATACAATTAGGAATACTTAATAGAATCAATAAACTATATATAAGTTAATTATTTGATAAAATAAAAAATTTAGTAAATAATTAAGATGTAATATATATTCTCAATTATGAAAATTATGTACTTAATTGTACATCTAATTATAATGTGCCTTGGAGTGAAAAATCCATACTTTAAAGTAACCCTATGAAAATTGAACACAAAAATGTTATTGTCAAAAAAAAGTTCTTCCCACCCTCTGTCTCTATAAACAAAATACTATAAATGATAAACTATCATTAACATGTATTTATATTCTTGACTACATCTTTAAAATTGCATAATATGATGTTTTCTCATGTAGTATAGAGATGTCGCCATCCTTTCTATTTGATATTTTGACCTGGCCCACACTTTAGTTATAAAAAAAAAACATTAACAACAAGGACATTCCTAAAACATTTTAGTCATATCAATGCTGTCTATTTTATTAGATAGTGAAAGTCTTTTGGGACTCCAATAAGCCATAGTCTAACTAGTCGGAAGAATTGCCCAGAAAGTTATGAAATTCCGGTCAGATTTAGAGAAAATCCAGCAAGGATTTTTGTAAATCTAAGTTATAGTTGTTAAACTTCAAAAATTTAGGTGTCCTAGACGTTTTTGATGGTCTTGAATTCATTTCCACCATCAAAAGCACGATTCCAACACTACCTCTATAATATTTTTTGAATTTTTTTCCCAGATTCCAGCCACTTTTAGCCATCTAGACAATTCCTCTGCCTTAATAGACTACTCCTTCTAATCAAGTCCCACTCCCAACATTAAATGCGGAGATCACAAAGTACCATAGAGTGGCTCCATGATATGTTACGTTGCTTTTTTCCATCATGTCCTATTAGTAAAAGTGACTTTAACCATACAAATTCAAGATATAATTACATACAATACAAATTCAAGATATATTTACATAGATTTTATAAATTTTAAATTATTTGAGATAATATATATTAAATAATAGTTGATTATATAAATATCTATGTATATGTATATATTATAAATTATTATTTTAAAAATAATTTTATGATATTATATTATGTTTTATAATAATAAATATTATTACTCGTAATTAATTAATTAAAAATAATATTTTTTATTATTGATTTTATTTTTGTAAAAATAAAATTTATAATATAAGATATTATTTTTAAAAAAAAAATTTAGGTTGGAAATCAAAAAGTCTATAATCAATTATAAAACAATTATTAATCAGTATTAATTGATTCAAAAATATATTATTTAAAATAACTTATATTTGTTCACGGGGTTTTGGATAGACGGTGATTGAGTGCTCTATTAAGGCACTCTTTGATGTGAAGTCATCGGTTCAATTCCCCGCCCCGATCGATGTGATATATTGGACATGTTGAAGGTATAGTCCTTCCAAGCTTACAAAAAAAACTAAACTTTATTTTATAAAAAATATAAATTCACCCGTATCATATGCCTTTGGATCTTAAACTATTAAAAATACAGCTCTAAGATGACATGATTTTTCTTAGATCATATGGATAAATAACATTACATTATCTAATAATAAAAAAAACCAATAATCACTAAAATTATAACACACTAAAAACACACTGCGCATCTGTAGCTTTCACATAATAATATTGAGATAAAGAGCATTCAAACGACTAAAATCATTGTACATAAAGAGCATACAATACAGCTAAAAGCACTGTGATTGCACTTTATTCTAGCCTATGTTCTCTTGGTACTATGCATATACACAAGCCTCATCTGCAATTCTAGGTTTGAACAACATCACTTATTTTTGTAGATGGTTATGTAGACCCCCCCATATAATTGAGGAGTACATATGGGCTCTTTGGGAACATCATGGCCATCTTTCTAAATTCAATGACGTACTCTTGTACACTCTGATCTTGTGTTTTCCTTAAGCAATGACATCAAATCCATTAGTCTTCTACATAATAGATAAAATATAACTAAGACTTTAAGAGAGTTTTGAAATCCTCCCACTTATTCGTTGGAAGATCTCCCTCTAACCTTAGAGTCTCTATGTGGACTTTACACGTGCTCAGGGCACGACCCTCTAGTTTTAGGCTAGAAAACAAAATTTTATGTTCTTTCTCTATATGATGAACACTAGAATAAGCCTCTAAATGCTACAACCAATTATTTAAATGCAAAGTGTCAATCTCACCTTGATATGGCTTGATGTCAACCTTCGCTCCCATCTTGGACAGGGAATTTGAATGGTTCATTGCACTCAAACTAGTTTGATCCTTTTTGGGTTCTTTCTTAGACTCCCTCTTTCATTCTTCCCAATCTCCCAATCTCCCCTCTGATTTGACATTTTCATTAGAACCTCCATCTTCTCTGAATAGTTTGAGCTTATTAGTCAGGGCTTCCATGAGGAGGTTCACATTACAATTTATATCTATGACTTGGGCTTCCAATCACATAAATCTCTCCTTCGTGGGATCTTGAGGGTTATTATCAGATTTGTTGGTGATGACTTGGGTTTAATGACTTGCGGCTTTACTGATCTAGATCCCTTACAACTCCCCATAATATACCCAAAGTAACCTTCTATAATATCAATATGATCCGTAAACTAACATGGATGTTCCATTAGATAGTTTGTTACAATAGATTTGATAAATTTATACTGAAAATATGAAATCTATACTATGAAGTTTATTTTTCTTAGACTTGTGGATTTATTAAGTTACCATTTTATGCCTAGAAATAAAATGTGCAGAAAATGGAGAACAAACAAAAATACAATCACTCACAACCATAATAAGATAAGATATGACCTAAGAAGCCATTTTAGAAGAAAACCAAGCTAGAAATTGAGGTTGCTCAACTCTCTCTTTCTCTTAATGGAACTAGACATGAGTCCAAAGAAGTGATATTTATGGTTTATGGGATGCCACGATACAAAAACATTCTATTTTTTCTCTCTCTCCACTCCTAGCTACTTTGCTCATATATGGACAAAAAATACACTCGAATAGAATGAAACCCCTTTTCCTCTTAGTGGCTCGGTTATAACACAGTTTGGTAGTGTACTAGTGGTTAATTTTGACTCCTTCAACTGTTAACTAGAGTTGCAATATAAACTCTTTTAGAGTCTTTTTCATCATTGATCATGTGTCTAGCCCATTTTCCATGAATAATGGGGTTTGATGTGGCATCCCCTCAAATCATGGTGGTCAAAACATTCAGGGCCATTTATGGGTGGCATAACTTTTGCCTATAGACTATGATTGAGGTGATTCTTGTGCCATTGAAAAGGCATTTGTGTGTAGAATAGTGATAATGGACACCACACTAAAGAGAAAATATTTTTGCCCCAAAAAATGTCATTTGATGCCCAAACTACTTCCAAAAGCTTTTAGGCCCCAATTTGTCAAACTAGGACCCATCCATAAAACTGGTCTTGTGAGCTTATTCCTCCTTTTTTCCCACTCCGAAAGCATCCAGATCGATGAAAAATAATATAATGATCCTATCCAGATCATAAAATATTTGTAGGACCTGTTGAGAAGGTATTATAGTTATTGGCTGGAATCAAATTTCATTAATTTTCAGAAAAGAAAGTATTATTTGATTTTCGTAAATACATTTCCTCAATTTTATAATTCATGTATTTTTTTTTCTTAATGACATGATTCTTGTATTGCATGTTGATTTTTTTACTTGGAATGAAATTACGAGAAACCCCAGAGTATTTCCCCACATTACATGGACAATAAATCAGGTAAATCTCCGACCATGATTACTAGGCATCGCCCCAAGGTAATCAAAGAGAGTCGAATATGTGATCAACAAAAACTAGCAATAATATCAGAGAACTTCATATTTGGCTCTAGACTCATTGAGCTAACCCTTGGGGCTATATTGAATGCATATTTACTTTCAAAATTTGCTAAAATTGAAAATTAATTAAAAATAAAATTTCTAAAAAATGAATTGTTGATCCATTTGAAAGATTTAACAATATTGGAATTACAAACATTACATATTAGAGTAGTCAATTACGCCTCATCCTCCTTTTTGTGTGGCAAACCACATGCACATATCTACCGTCCTAATTTTCCTATGACCACCCCTTACTCCATCAAATCTTCTTAGTATTATTGGATCCAACTTATTAAAGTTGTCTTTATAACTTTTTGGCTTCCTCCCTACCAATCTATTGAAACTTGACAATTTGTATCACGCATTAGGTCTATACCCTTTCTTGCTCACAGTAGTCTAGCTGTTCATCTCTTGCTTTCATTGACACTATAACTAACATTGATAGAATGGATCAATGGTCACAATATCCCTTGATTGGGAAAAAATAGTTGTTCAATGCCCACTTACTATATTAGAGGGTAATTTACGTGCATGGTCCATAGTATCAGAAAGTAACTTGCATGCATACATGATTTGTAGTAACAAAAAGAAAAACAATTATAAAATTTTGAAACAACACATATGAGAAGAATGACTCACATTCTTCACTTTTCTCTTATAACCTCCATAATGCATTTGAATTACTCCATAATCCATATATGCTGAGTTACATGTATAAATATATGTTATACAATTAAACATACTAAATAGAATCAATAGACTATATATAAATTAATTATTTAATAAAATGAAAAATTTAGTAAATAGTTAAAATATAATCTATATTCTCAATTATGAAAATTATGTACTTATTTGTACATACTAATTATAATGTCTTGGAAGGAAAATTCCATGCTATAAAGTAACCCATCTTCTATGGAAAAGCACTAAATTCAACCTAACAACCTTTTTAAATATGAAAATTAAACACAAAATATCCATTTAATAAATGGTCAAAATGTAATCTATATGTTCAATTATGAAAATTATGTACTTATTTATACATACTAATTATTGTAGCTTGGAATGAAAATCACATACTATAAAGTAACCCATCTTCTATTGAAAAGCAATAAATTCAATGTAATAACCTTTGTGAATATAAAAATTGAACAGCACTAAATTCAACTTAGCAACCTTTGTAAATATAAAAATTGAACACAAAATGTTTGTTGTCGAAATTTTTCCTCCACCCACCATCTCTAAACAAAATACTATAAATGTCAAACTATCATTAACATGTATTTATATTCTTGACCACATATTTAAAAGTGCATAATATGATGTTTGCTCATCTAATATGATGTGGCAATTTTTTCTATTTTATATTTTTGACCTGGCCCAAATCTCTCACTTTAGTTAAAAAAAAAAATCATACAATTAGGCTATTCTTGTAACTAAAGCCCTGAAACATTTTAGTCACATCGATGTTGTCTATTTTATTAGATAGTGGAAGTCCTTTGGGATTCCAATGAGGCCCCACTCCCAACATTAAATTGGATGCGGAGGTCCCAAAGTACGATAGATTGGCTCCATGATAATAGCGACTTTCAACAAGTACTTAATAATACAACTTCAATATAATTTATATATAATTTATAAATTTTAATATTAATATTATAATATATATTATAGTTGATTATAATATATATTGATTTTAAAAATAATTTTATGACATAATAATAAATGCTATAATATGGCGATTCCTATTTCCACCACAGTTTTTTAATTAATGCCCCTGACATGCGGGGGTGATAGGGAAATATAAGGGAAAGTGGAATAAGAAAGTAGCACGAATAAACGGCGAGCCTTATATTTCCCTATCGCCCCCGCATGTCGGGGGCATTAATTAAAAAACTGTGGTGGAAATAGGAATTGCCTTATAATATAATGATCAAGTAATTAAAAATATTATTTTTTATTATTGAATTTATTTTTTTAACCATAAAAATTATGATATAAGATATTATTTTTTATTTATTATAATTATTATCTAGATATAGTTATTTTTTTTATTAATTATTTGTCAATTAATAAAAAAAATATTATTAATTAATATTAATGGATTCAAAAATATATTATTTAAAATAACTTAATCTTATTTTATAAAAATTATAAATTCACCCATAGATTAGAAATACAGTTCTAAGATAGCATGATTTTTCTTACCTGATGGGGTGTGCATGTGACGGTACATTTGGCATGTGACCGGTTATCCGAGCCTGCCTCCCTTCCATGCGCCCATTAACTCTGCGGTGATGACAAGACCCGCTCATTACTCCACGGGCGTATCACTCCTCAAGCGCTCTGAGGATATAAGCGAACCCAGGTGCATGTTTTGGCTCAATTTGATGTTTTGGGAAATGAGTTTGGGTGGTAAGGAGTTGGATAGAGGTTAGGTTTGTGTCTATGGCGCCTCACTGGGGCTCTGGCCTTGGGTGAGGAAGGTAGACGACACTTGCAGCAGCTTGAAGTGGTTTGACATCGGTCTCCTAGTCTGCCCTTGGGACCCTGGTACGTAGATAGTCGTGGTTCGGTCCTGCTCCCTCGCTTCTGGTGGAAATAAGGACTTTTCATCTCTCCGCTAGCTCTTGGATCCTCTCCTACTCGAGCGGACCACCACAGGTTTTTACAGGTGTGTGGGTGTTTATGCTGCTTTTGGTAATTTATGTTCGGAGGTCGGGTCTCGCCTTTGGCTCGAAGGACTTCACAATTTCTTGGCCAACTTTTGGGGGTGGGGGTCCTGTTCATGCGCAACAATCAGGTGGTGTCTCAGAGGTACTCCACTCCGGCACCTGGGTTGGGTAAACTGGAGCCTCTCTCGTCATCCTGGTAGCAGTATTGGGATAGTGGCTCATCCTTGCTTGGGATTGTGGGTCTCTGAGTCAGGTGTTTACTGTTTTCTTTGTAGTTATTTGACAATTTGCTCTACACGCTCCCCCTATTGCAAGTCGCCACAATCCGGGCACAACAAAATTCCACGCCAGCGGGATTGCCCTCGCCACGGATGGGGTCAGCAGGCCTAGGCAAGTCACCCTATACCAGGACATCACTCGTCCTCCGTTACTCCTTCGAGTCAGGAAACAGAGGAAGCTGAGGCACTTTCCCCTGCGAACTTGCCATACTGCCTCGTAGCTCCTGTCTCTATGGAATCAATCGCTGAGTAGTTGCGGCACATTCAAATTGACTTTGACATTCTCCGAGACCACATGTACGAAGACCGGAATGAAATTGTTGCCTATCTCACTGACATTCAATACAACCAAAATACCATCTTGGAGCTGGGCAACCTACGACGCAACCAATGTCACACAAACAACCATCTCCGCATCTTAGAGGCATGTGTGGAGCATATTGACTTCCACATTCATGGTCTGTGGGTCACTTTGCAACTCCCCTTGTAATGCCCCCCATCCCCCTCCTTGATTTGTTGCCGTTAGTTATGATTTCTTTTTGTGTCTCGCATAGTATACTAAGGCCCAGAGCCATCTAAAAATAATATATGTAAATTGTCTATCTTAATATTCTCGAGCCCCAATCTAAAAAAGTTTGATCGAAATAAAGGAGTAGGGGCTCTTGAGACCATTTTTGTAAACTATGCTATCTTGAATATCTAATGAAAACCATTTTCGATGAAAAAAAAACCAAAAATCATATAGATAAATAACATTACACAATCTAATAAAAAAACCAATAATCATTATGTTTATAACACAGTAAAAACACACTGGGCATCTTTAGCTTTCACGTAATAATATTGACATAAAGAGCATCCAGTACAGCTAAAAACACTCTGCATCTTTAGCTTTCACATAATAATATTGAGATAAAGAGCATCCAGTACAGCTAAAAACACTCTGCATCAAGACCTCTTTGTACAATTCACATAACTTCAAGAGACAGAATCAAACAAGCTGTCGGTGGATATTTTATACTAAATATTTATTTTTTCATATTTCATTTCCAGAACTTTCTTCGGGCACAAGAAACCCATTAAGCGTCGCCTTGTCTATATAAATCTTCCTCCTCGCCATCTGTTTGCATACCGAGTTTGTCACCTTGAACTCTGGTAGTGGTGTGTATCCAGCCTCTGCCCCTGCTCTGCTGGTAGGGCAACGGTTCAACCATAGGGTTTTCGACTTCATCTCCTGTGTTTTCATTCTATTTGTTGCTTTCTGCTTCTTCCTCTGTTTCTTTATTCTCTAAGCATGCTTTCTTGATTCTTTAAGCACGCTGCCTGATAAATCTTGATGTATGTTTTATTTCCATTTGTATGATGCAGGTAGATACGTCCAAGGATCGATCCTGTGGGATAAGCTTTCAATGTCTTCTTCAGGCCGGAAGTATTATTCTTATAATAATAATACGACAAAGTTGGAGTACACTGCTACCAATGGTGGGCGCGGATCTTCTTCAAAGAATGCTGCCAAGAACAACAGCAGTTCCCTCAAAGAAACCAGAAGAACCGCCCCTATGCCGGCAAAGGAGAAGCCGGTCAGTAAGTTTCGCGAGCTGCTATCGTACGGCGTGAAGCCCTGGGATCCTGACGCCGATGACTTCTATGAAGCCTTGCAAGAGGCTCTCAGGAAGATGGACGCTCAGCAGAACCAGGATGATTGCAAGACTAAGCCACTCACAGGGCGGAACCATACTGATTCGAAACGCGAGGGCACTGATGCTAAAGCTGGCGGATCTTCTTCAAAGAATTATGCAAGAACAAGAACAACAATAACTTCCCTGAAAGCGAAACTAACAGTTACTGTGAAAGATCAAGCCAAAGGACAGCCGATGAGAAAGATCGAAGATCTGCTGACTGACGGCTTTAAGCCCTGCGATTCTGAGGCCAACGATTTCTGTGAAACCCTTTCAGAGGCTCGCGGAAAGTTCGAATCATGCCGGATTGAGGATTACGAGTTCGACTCATCGGAGTATGCAGATTCCGAGATCGAGCCATGGAAGTATGAAGTTTCCGAGATCGAGGATTACGAGTTCGACTCATCGGAGTATGAAGATTCCGAGGTCGAACCATGGAAGTATGAAGTTTCCGAGATCGAACCATGGGAGGATGAAGATTCTGACTACTGACTCTCAGGGACTGACTGAGTATTGTATATACTTTCTCTGTAGTTAAGCTGACATTAAGTCAGCAGACTCTGACTGTTCTTTGTCTGTACATGACGATGAATGGTTGACCCTAATCTCTGTTTTTATATATATATATATCTAAACATGTAAATATCTTTTTATTTTGCTAGCGGAGGTCTTTTTGTTGATGTAAATATTGATGAAATATATATATTTTTTTGGGTTAAAATTTACAGTGACTAAAATTTTTCTAAATTTTTTTTGGGAGAGAAGCTTGTGTAATTATATTTAATGTATTAGTAAATATGGTTGATATAAGTGGATAGACATTTATAAATCACATTAATAATTATTAGATATATAATGTTAATGTGGGTTGTAGAGATTGATTATTTGTACTTATTAATAACTATGTAAATAATATAGCGATATATATTGATATATTTAACAATAACAAAATTAATATAATATAATAATAGTATAAGGTTATTACAACCATTATCTTAATGATTAATATACATTTATTAACATATTAATATAATTATCAATATCTTTTATATATAATGATAGATTTATGAACCATTTCAACATAACAACATTAAACTCTAATATTAAATCAATTATTATAAACCATAATATTATAAAATCCAACATTATAAATATTATATTCCTAAAATTAATATTATAAACCTTACAATAGATATTTTAAATCACATGATTAATATTATAAATGACACAATTAATATTATAAACCTTAATATTTAAAAACCCAGTATTATATACCCTAGTATTAAAAATCCAACATTTCATATCCTCATACTAAATGCAATATTATAAACTCAAAATAAAAAATTGCAATATCACAAATCCAAGGGACTAATATTATAAACTCATGGGAAATAAACGCGGTAGGAAAAATAAAGGAAGACAAGAACAAGGTCAATCCAGTAACCCTGGAGGCAAACCGAGAGGTGGCAAGTTCACTGTTAGCATCATTAATGAAGTTGTGAAAGCTTACCATGAAGGCACAAGAGAGTAAATTTGGAAATTGATAGAGGGATGGGAGGTGAATCTGAACCGCCAGGCAGGTTCAATGGAGATCGATGCAGAGGGTTGGCAGATCTTGGTGCTCGCTCTAGGGCATACAAGAGGTCGAGTGACCCAATTTAAACACACGTTGTTTCTCTACTGGGCAATGAAGGGGATTATGGGCAAGGCCTTGAAACAAATAGCTTTGAACATGGCCACTGCAGTGCAGGCTTTCCCGAACTATAAGCAAGACTTCCAGAGGCTCCTGTTTTAAATGCAGAAGTAGGATTGGCACCTCCAACACATTGAAAATCACTTACCTTGCATACTTTTGTCGACTGAACTCCTAGGGTCCACTGTAAAAGACCCGACACCAATGGAAACTTCTTCAGCTGAGGAAGAAGACTAGTTAAAAGATGTCTCTTTTTGTAGTTTTTGATGTGGATAGATTTTACTTTTCTTTGTAATTACAGTCATGCCAATAGGCAAGTAGATAGCTAGATAAGCATAGACATACAATCATATATTGCTTGGTTAGAAAGACTCAAGACTTACCGCTTTTGGATGGCATACCATGCCGTTAGGTGGCCAACACACTTGGTTTTCCAAAGGGCAAGTTGAGGCCACCTTATTATTTTAAAAATTGGTTGTAACTTGCTATTAAATCAATAGAAAAAAGAGGTACTGCCAAGCTTAAAAAAAAAATAGATCCAATGGGCTAATATTATAAACCCAAGGGATTCTAAATATTATAAGTCAAGGCATAAATATTATAAACTCTTAGGATTAATAAACATAACAAATTAATATTAATATTACTATTATAAACCCTAAAATTATAAAATCCAATATTATAAAGTGAACATTTCAAACCCTTATATTAAATGTGATATTATAAATCTCAATATTATAAATCCAAAGGCATAGTATATAAGTTCGAGCATAAATAAACCCAAGGAATTAATATTATAGACCCAACAGAAAATAAACCTAGGGGAAAAATATTAAACCTTGGAATTTATGTTATAAACCCAAGGGATTATAAACCCAATGAAAAACCTTAAGATTAGTATTATAAACAATACGATTATAAACCTTAATATTATAAACCCATAGAAATAATTTTATAAATGCAATAATGTGATGTTGGTATTAATCACAAAAATATAAATATTTATTATTAGTAATTAAACTTAATATAAATATAAATATTACTATTGGAAATTAATAGTTATAATATTAATAATATTAGTCATTATTAACTATAATAATTATTAATTATTAATAATTACAAAATATTATTAATTAATAGTTAATAATTATTAGTAAATAGTAATAATTATAAATTATTAAATATTAATTACCAATAATTATTAATAATTATAAATATTAATAATTAATAATTATTGTTATATTATAAACCAAATGGATTGATACTATAAACCCAAGGGATTAATGAACCCAACTCATTATTAATATTCTAATTTCAAGACATCAAAAACCCTATGGATTAATGAACCCAACTAATTATTAATATTATAAACCAAATGGATTAATAAACCCAGATTAATACTATAAACCTAAGGGATCAGTAAACCCAATATACTAGTATTATAAACCTTAGGGATTAATATTATAAGTCATAATATTACAAATTATAAATCCAAGATATTAATATTAAACTAAAAATAAATCCAAGAGATTAATATTAATATTAAACCCAAGATATTAATATTCTAAACCAAGGGATTAATAAACCCAAGGAATTTGTATTATAAACCCAATGGATTATAAACCCAAGAGATTTAAATTAAACCCTAGGATTAATATTATAAACCTTATGAATGATATTATACACTAAGAATATGAACTCTTATATATATATATATATATATATATATATATATTTTTTTTTTTTTTTTTTTTTCTGAATCAGGCTATTCTATTATAGTACAAAAAGTCAAAAAATTACATCAGTGTTACAACAGGGCCATGGCCCTGTAACTCCTGCCGAAAGATTGACAGTTTGCCCAAATTTATACATACCCAAAATTGAACAGGTACAAAAATTGGATGCTGAGCATGGACATGCTGTGACGGACTAACATAACGACACATGACATTACTTGATCAAGGACTGATAAACATATGGATCCTTATAGCCGACACATAGATTTTGAAATCCAGACTGAAACCGAACACATACAGATAACAAGGTACGAAAACAGAGTGTAGCTTTCCTTTCCAGGCTGCTGAGAGCGAACTGATTGGTTGAATTAATCATCGTCTGTGGTATAGGGCTCTTCCTCCACCTTGCCCCTAAATTGCTGGGAGTCATCCAAGTCAGAGAGAGGGACCACCGAGCTGGTATGGATCCTCTGAGCCGGTTCGCTTGGGCCCGCAAGGGCAGCTTGAGTAGCTGGGGAGGAACTTTCCCTAGTAGGGCGTTGCAGATCAATTGTGGGCACCTGCATATCAATTGTGGGCACAGTCCCTTGAGCCGGTGGAGGGTTTCCTTGAGTTGCTTCAGCTTGACCTCTGAGATTGCCACAATGCTCGACAGAAACAGATATGATGAATGTGGAGTTTGCCAGTGTGCAAGGTATTCTATACCTGACTGTGGGATGCGCTGCATGTCCGCATTCTGGTATATCTCCGCTCCCAGGCGCGCTGCCACGTCCCGTTGCTCTACCATGGAAGCAATGCTGGTCAGATGTTACCTCGACAGAGGAAGAAGGAGAAATTGCGGTCCTCTGAGCTGAAGCCCGACCCCGAGAGCCTCCTCGTCGGCTGCTCATTCTGAGGCGCTCCCTCTGCATTGCTAAGTTTGCCACAGAGCAAGAATGTCCCTGCGCAATCCCCCACCTCACCAGAGAATGCTCCAACGCTGCAGCGGAGTGCCCAACAGCTTCGAATGAATGCAAGAATGTGACAGAGGCTCCCGGCATATGAAGCGCCATCGCACAGATTTGCAGGAGGACAATAAAGGCAGACAAGACTGGTAATAACACCCGCGGAGGATCACCTGCATTCGCCCATATGAAACAGGCTGCAGGGTACTGCGTGGCACGTCCGGGCTGACACATGCCCATGTGACGCACCACCTGTGGGCTGCGCTGCATATTAAACACCCGCATCCAGGAAATATGAACTCTTATATTAATAAACCCAAGGGATTGATATCATAAAAGCAAGAGACTAATAAACCGAGGGGATTATCAACCCATGAGAATAATATTAAACACAAGGAATTAATATTATAAACCCAAGGGATATAAACCCTAAGGTAAATATTATAAACCCTAAAATAAACATTAAAACTTAAGATTAATATTATAAACTGAATATTAAAAAGCCATAGTATTATAAACATTGTATTAAGCCCAAGTTTTGTAATGTAGCAATGTGAATATTAAACCCTAGGAATATAAACCTCATGATTAATAAACGCCAAGGATTAACATTATAAATGTTATGATTAATATTAAATCCTACTAATATAAACCTTATGATTAATATATAAACCCAAGGAATTTACATCATAAACCTAATGGATTATAAACCCAAGGAATCTATATTATAAAACTAATGGATTATAAACCAAAGGGATCTATATTAAACCTTAGGATTAATATTATAAACTCCATCAATAATATTATACCCTAGGAATATGAACCCTTAGATTAATAAACCCAAGGGATTGATATTATAAACCCAAGATACTAATAAAAACAAGGGATTAATACTAAAAACCTAAAAAACCCAAAGGATTAATATTGTAAACCCAAGGTATATAAACCCTAAGATAAATATCATAAACCCTAAAACAAACATGGCTGACCATGGTTGACTATGATTGATTTTTCATATTATGCAATATTATAAACCCAAAATTACAAAATGAAATATCACAAATACAATGGACTAATATTATAACCCCAAGGGGAAATAAACACGAGGATTTAGTATTATAAACCCAAGGAAAAATAAACACAAGGGGAAAATATTAAACCCTAAGATTAAGAATAATAAACCCAAATGATTAATAAACCTAAGGGAAAATAAATCCTAGGAATTAATATTATAAATGTTGGCATTATGGCTAAAGTGTTGTCCTTGATGGCAACCCATTTAGGTGATAGATCACAGTACTTCAAGTCAGCAGCAGAGATTGATGATCAGCTATCAAATATTGAAGAAAATAAGGGGTACGCAGGTACACCTTACATAAGGTGCGTACACGCAGGTCGGTGTTACATAAAGTGCGTACATACCCGCAGTTATCCCGTTCAGGAGGTGCGTACCCCCAGTGCACACATTTCAAGGCAAAGAAATTCACACGTGGGGTTTCTTATGTTTAACCTTTGGTATTTAGCCGACGGTTTTGTGTTATTATGGTGTTGGCCCGTGGTATTAATCCATGATTTAAGGAAGAGCTTTCCTATATAAAGCAAAGGAGATCATTTGGCTTGTGCATGTTTTGGGTTGAATATCTTATGAGGGCTAGATCTGAAATATTATGATCTCTTGGGAGTATGTCTAGATCTAAATAAGGCGAATCTACTGATGGATTGAGATCTCTTCGGCGCATGTTCAGATCTGTAAATCTGACTGTCTGGGTTATTTTTGAAGTCTTGAAATCATCTATGCCCGAAGGTACGCAGGTACAGTGAAAGAAAAGTGCGTACATACGCAGGAACGAAGCGTTTCAGGTGCGCCGGTACGCAGGCACAGAAGGGTTGCAGGTGCGGAGGTCCGCAGGCAGTTCAATGGATACAGTGCATATGTAAGTAGGCGAGCAGTTGAGCAGGGTGCGTACGTAAGCAGGCGAGCAGTTGAGCAGGGTGCATACGTAAGCAAGCGAGCAGTTGAGCAGGGTGCGTACTGTAAGCAGGCAGTACATGGGTGAAGCTGCTTACTTCTCTTAAAATCTTTGTTTATCATTGTTGTGTTCTGGGTATGGTCCTATTATTGTTGATCTAGTTACTAAAGTTGACTGGGTGATTCTCTTATACTTGATGATCATTTGATGCTTATGGATCCAGTTTGAAAATTTATGAAAAGTGGTCCTTGTAAGAAAAGAGGTAGGGGTTGTAGCTCCCTTCCAGGAGAGACCGGAAAATGAGAGAGAGAGTTGTAGCTCTCTGCAGGTTGCAGCCTGCGTACTGGTAAATGACTGCACCAGTACATAACCATTGTAAAAGGAGTTTCTAATTTGAAAGAAGATAGAGACATATTGCAGCAGGTGGTTTTCACCCACATTGGGTTTCCACCTTACATCTTGTGTTCTTTGGTGTGACTATCTGTTTTCTTTGTTCATGTTCATTATTTTATTGTACTGACATGCAAAAATAATTCAAGGAACAAATAAGGAAGATTTATTAAAAGAGTTAGATAATACTGATTCACCCCCCCTCTCAGTATTATTTCCATCAATTGGTATCAGAGCAGGTCCTTCAGAGAAGCTTGATCGCTTGAAGGTAGATCGTTCATCATGAGCAACTACGAGAGAGAAGCATCAATCAGGCCACCGGTTTTTGATGGGAAAAATTTCAATTATTGGAAGGTAAGAGTTACTGCCTATCTTCAATCTCTTGGTACAGAAGTTTGGGACATCGTAGAGACAGGCTACGCTTTTCCTTCAGCCACTCCTACAGATGCAGCCGAGAAAAAGAAGTATGAAACAAATGCGAAAGCAGTCAGTACTCTATTAGGATGTATATCCCAATCAGAATTCATGAAGGTAATGCACTATAAATCCGCAAAAGAGATATGGGACAAAATTGTCACGAGCTATGAAGGAGATGAACAGGTAAAACGTGCTAAACTTCAAACTCTCAGAATTCAGTATGAGACTCTCAAGATGTATAATGATGAAAGTGTGGCTAACTATTTTCTTCGGGTAGATGAGGTTGTTAATTGTATGAAAAATTTGGGTGAAGAAATAAAAGAGGCTATTGTGGTTGAAAAGGTTCTAAGATCATTGTCTCCCAAGTTTGAATCTAAAGTATCTGCAATAGAAGAAAAGGAAAATCTACGAATCCTTACTATGTCTCAGCTACATGGAATTCTAACTGCTTATGAAATGAGAAAGGGAGGTCCATCAGATAGAAGAGAAGCTGCTTTCAAGGCATCAGGTAAAGGAGATTATTATGAAGCAAGCCACGTCCCAGAAGAAGAAGAAGAAGAATCAAATTTTGTCAGAAATCTTCAAAGGGGTTCCGGAAGGTTCAGAGGTAAGTTACCTTTTAAATTCTTTTCTTGTGGAAGAGTAGGTCATTATGCTGCAAAATGTCCTTATAAGGATAAAGGAAAGGAACCTGGTAGATGGAACAAGAAACATAATGCAAATAAGAAAAACTACTACACTAATGAAGATAGTGATGGTCTATCAAACAGTGATGAAGATGAACGAGGTAATGAATATAAGTTGTTAATGGCATTTGAAGATGATGATTATATGGATGCTATAGATGTGGATAACCTTTATGATGAAATTACTAGACTCAAGAGATGTATAGAAGAAAAAAATATGATCATTGATACTCTACAATTTCAAATTGATGAAAAAGAAAAACATCTTGAAAAATTAGAAGGTGAAATTGTTGGTCTTAGAAAAGAGATTGAGAAAACAAAAGCTATTAATCTTAAGTTTGTCAAAGGGTCTGAAACTTTGGATGAGATTATCAATGTGCAGCGGTCTCCTCTAAACAAGACAGGTCTGGGCTATAATGGAGAAACTTCTCAAGCATCCACCTCAAAAAGTTATCTTGATGCAGCAAGAAGAAATGAGCAAAAGCACAATGAAGATCATCAGGTAAAGCAGGGACGAATTACAAACAGAAACTATCAGGGGCAATCCATCTTAAGGGTGAACAAAAGCTACAACCAGCCACAGGTAAAATCTTCTCAATTTGGTTCAAGAATAGATGACAATAGAAATTACAATCAATTGGCTGGTAGATTCGATAACCGCAGAAGTTTCTTCAATGGACAATGCTTTTCTTGCCATAACTTTGGTCACAAAGCAGCTCAATGTGTTGCATATAAAACGATCATGACTAGGGAAGGTCAAAAACAAAGAAGTATGACGGGGATTACAAAAAGGACCTATAACAACTTTTCGGTTCTTGAAAATGAAGTTGAATGTTCTATTTGCAATAACTTTGGTCATGAAGACTCTGAATGCAGGAGCAGGTTTCAGCAGAAAAAGGAACAAGCCTCAAGCACCAAAACATGGAAAATAAAGGAACCTCAAACAGAAAGATGTGGGATAGCATTTTATGCAGAGGGACAGGAAAATCTATGGTACATTGACAGTGGATGTTCGAAGCATATGACAGGTGATAAAGAAAAACTTGAGTCTTATTCTGCTCTAGAAAAGGGAAAGAAAGTCTCTTTTGGAAATGATACTCCTGCAACTATAAAAGGAAAAGGCATTGCTCAGTTAAAAGAAAAGGTCAAGGCTAGAAATGTTTTGTATGTTGATGGATTGAAGCATAATCTTCTAAGTGTCAGTCAGATGTGTGATCAAAGAACCGAGGTTATATTCAGATCAAATGGATGTCTTGTTCGTGATCTTGATACAGGTAAAACAGTGATCAAAGGCAAAAGAACTCCAAATAATCTGTACATATTTGAAGAAGGACAACAACAATGCTATCTGAGCAAGGATGATGAGCACTGGTTATGGCATCGGAGGTTGGGACATCTAAGCTTTTCACAAATAAGGAAAGCATGCAAATATCAGGCAGTTCGCGACCTTCCAGATATCAAAATTCCTGACAACGCCATATGCAAATCATGTCAGTTTGGAAAACAAACCAGAACTAACTTTCCAGAGAAACAAGGATCAGCTAGCATGCCTCTTGAGCTAGTACATACAGATACATGCGGTCCTTTCAGGAAAAGAACACCTCGAGGAGAAGAATACTTGATATTATTCATTGATGATTTCTCCAGGTTTGTCTGGTTAGGACTTATGAAGCACAAAGATGAAGCATTCGAAAAATTCAAATCCTTCAAAGCCTTGGTTGAAAATGAATCAGGTCACAAAATTAAGTGCCTCAGATCCGACAAAGGTGGGGAATTTACTTCAAATGAATTTTTCGATTTCTGTGAAGAACATGGGATAAGAAGAGAATTCTCTACAGCAAGAACTCCTCAGCAAAATGGAGTTGTGGAAAGAATGAACAGAACAGTCCAACAAATGGCTCGTGCTATGCTTGATGAGTCAGGAACTCCCACAACTTTCTGGGGTGAAGCTGCACATGCTGCGGTTGTTATTCTCAACAAAACAAATGTCCGGGTGAACAGCACTCAAAATCCTCATGAGCTCTAGAGTGGTAGGACTCCTTCGGTAAAGCACTTCAAAATCTTTGGGAGCAAATGCTATATCAAGAATACTGATGAGCAGCTTGGCAAACTTGAACCTAGAGCAGATGAAGGCATTCTTCTTGGTTACTCTCCACATAGCAAAGCATACAAATGCTACAATAAAAGACTTGGCAGAATTGTTGACAGCATTGATGTAGTGGTTGATGAGAAGGGATACATTCCTAGGCAAGTACATCATGAAGACATCGAAGAAGATGAAGGCTACCCCCAACGACAGAATGATGAAGAAGAAGAACCTCAAGAAGAAACTCAAGAAGAACCAGAGGAGAAAACAAGAATAGAAGAAAAGACTCCATCTAGATATGTCCAGAAGAATCATCCAGAATCTTAGATTATGGGGCAGAAAGAAGCAGGTGTACAAACAAGAAGAACAGTTGCAGAAGCTTCAAGCTATTTGGCATTACTCTCCTCTACTGAACCACAAAATGTGAAAGAGGCATGCAAAGATGAATCTTGGGTGAAGGCAATGGATGAAGAACTTGAGCAGATCGAAAAGAACAACACTTGGGAGCTGGTTCATAGACCAAAAGATAAGAATGTTATCGGAACAAAATGGGTCTTCAAAAATAAATTGAATGAAAATGGAGAAGTAATTAGAAACAAAGCCAGACTTGTTTGTAAAGGGTATGCGCAGCAAGAAGGAATAGACTTTGAAGAAACCTTTGCTCCTGTTGCAAGACTTGAGGCCATCCGAATGTTCCTTGCTCTCTCAAGTTTTCAAAACTTCAAAGTATTTCAAATGGACGTGAAATCAGCCTTTCTAAATGGAGACTTGGAAGAAGAAGTGTACATTGAACAACCAGATGGGTTCATTCTTGGAAATGATCCAAATCTTGTATGCAGATTGAAAAAGGCTCTCTATGGTCTCAAACAAGCTCCAAGGGCTTGGTACTACCGTTTGGACAAATATCTTCATCAACAAGGCTTTTCAAAAGGATCAGCAGATAGCAATCTTTATATAAAAGTTGAAAATGACAAATTGCTAATACTTGTTGTGTATGTAGATGACATTATTTTTGGGAGCAATGAAGAAGCTATGAGTCAAAGCTTTGCCTTGGTCATGCAGAAAGAATTTGAAATGTCCTTGCTAGGAGAACTGACATATTTCCTTGGTTTACAAATCCAACAAAAAGAAGGAGGAATATTTTTATCTCAAACCAAGTATCTCCAACAAATTTTGAAGAAACATGGTATGGAAGATGCAAAACCAGTATGTACACCCATGGTCACAGGATGTAGCCTCAGTGCAAATGATGAATCTGCAGCAGTACATCAACCAACCTACAGATCTATGATTGGAAGTTTACTTTATTTGACAGGTACCCGACCGGACATCATGCATGCAGTTGGAATAGTTGGAAGATTTCAGGCAAATCCGAAGGAGACTCATCTTCAGGCAGTGAAGAGAATTTTCAAATATCTTCAAGGGACTCAAAATTATGGCTTATGCTATCCTAGAGATACAGATCTTACACTTCATGCTTATACAGATGCAGATTGGGCCGGAAGCGTGGATGACAGGAAAATCACAAGTGGTGGTGCGTTCTTTATGGGTTCTAGACTGGTATCTTGGTTCAGCAAGAAACAGAGTTCGATTGCCTTGTCTACAGCTGAAGCGGAATATGTTGCTGCTGCATCTTGTTGCACCCAACTACTTTGGATGATGCAGACTTTGCAGGATTTTCAAATCACTTGTACACCACCTATCCCCATCTTATGTGATAACACAAGTGCAATCAGCATCTCAAAGAATCCGGTTATGCATTCAAAAACCAAGCACATACCAATCAAGTATCATTTTCTCTGGGAACAAGTGCTTGAACAGAAGGTCAAGTTGGAGTATGTTCCTTCTAAGGAACAAGTTGCTGATATTCTCACCAAACCATTGCCCAGGGACACTTTTGAATACCTCAGGCAAAAGCTGGGGGTTGTTGATGCATCATCTTATTGCTGAACCTCTTCTGATTGATGGTACAGGTTCAGGGGGAGCATATAATGCATTGTTGGCATTATGGAGGATGTGCAGAAGGAGATCTTGGAAGTAGCTGCAATATGTCTCTATCTCTTTCATGGTGGATTATGGTTCTTCGTTGCAGATCTGGTTCATATTCAGGGGGAGCATGTTCTTAGGGGGAGCATAACCCTTTGCCCTTGATGTCAAATGGGGAGAATGAGGCTGAAGTTTTGAGGTTGCCATCAAGTCCAAAGGGGGAGATTGTTGGCATTATGGCTAAAGTGTTGTCCTTGATGGCAACCCATTCAGGTGATAGATCACAGTACTTCAAGTCAGCAGCAGAGATTGATGATCAGCTATCAAATATTGAAGAAAATAAGGGGTACGCAGGTACACCTTACATAAGGTGCGTACACGCAGGTCGGTGTTACATAAAGTGCGTACATACCCGCAGTTATCCCGTTCAGGAGGTGCGTACCCCCAGTGCACACATTTCAAGGCAAAGAAATTCACACGTGGGGTTTCTTATGTTTAACCTTTGGTATTTAGCCGACGGTTTTGTGTTATTATGGTGTCGGCCCGTGGTATTAATCCATGATTTAAGGAAGAGCTTTCCTATATAAAGCAAAGGAGATCATTTGGCTTGTGCATGTTTTGGGTTGAATATCTTATGAGGGCTAGATCTGAAATATTATGATCTCTTGGGAGTATGTCTAGATCTAAATAAGGCGAATCTATTGATGGATTGAGATCTCTTCGGCGCATGTATAGATCTGTAGATCTGACTGTCTGGGTTATTTCTGAATTCTTGAAATCATCTATGCCCGAAGGTACGCAGGTACAGTGAAAGAAAAGTGCGTACATACGCAGGAACGAAGCGTTTCAGGTGCGCCGGTACGCAGGCACAGAAGGGTTGCAGGTGCGGAGGTCCGCAGGCAGTTCAATGGATACAGTGCGTATGTAAGCAGGCAAGCAGTTGAGCAGGGTGCGTACGTAAGCAGGCGAGCAGTTGAGCAGGGTGCGTACGTAAGCAGGCGAGCAGTTGAGCAGGGTGCGTACTGTAAGCAGGCAGTACATGGGTGAAGCTGCTTACTTCTCTTAAAATCTTTGTTTATCATTGCTGTGTTCTGGGTCTGGTCCTATTATTGTTGATCTGGTTACTACAGTTGACTGGGTGATTCTCTTATACTTGATGATCATTTGATGCTTATGGATCCAGTTTGAAAATTTATGAAAAGTGGTCCTTGTAAGAAAAGAAGTAGGGGGTTGTAGCTCCCTTCCAGGAGAGACTGGAAAACGAGAGAGAGAGTTGTAGCTCTCTGCAGGTTGCAGCCTGCGTACTGGTAAATGACTGCACCAGTACATAACCATTGTAAAAGGAGTTTCTAATTTGAAAGAAGATAGAGACATATTGCAGCAGGTGGTTTTCACCCACATTGGGTTTCCACCTTACATCTTGTGTTCTTTGGTGTGACTATCTGTTTTCTTTGTTCATGTTCATTATTTTATTGTACTGACATGCAAAAATAATTCAAGGAACAAATAAGGAAGATTTATTAAAAGAGTTAGATAATACTGATTCACCCCCCCTCTCAGTATTATTTCCATCAATAAATCCAATTGAAAATAAACCTAAAAAATATTAAACTTTAAGATTAATAAAAATAAACCCAATGGATTAATATTATAAACCCAAAGGAAAAAAAACTAAACCCTCGCATTAATATGTTACATTATTAATAAGAACAATATGATACATCATGATATTAAACTTTAATATTAAACCGAATATTATAAACCCAAAGGATTAATATTATAAACTCGAGTGGAAATAAACCCCAAGGGTTAATATTATAGACCCAAGAGAAAATAAACCTAACGGAAAAATATTAAACCTTGAAATTTATATTATAAAACTGTTGACAGAGCTGGACTTGCCAATATTCAGGGGATCTCCCTGGTATGAAGTCCCAACTAGACCTCACACTGTTTGGTGTAGGAGTCCCATCTGGTACGATGCCCTGGTTGCCATTATCTTAAAGATATGGCCTAGCACTTGCTTGTTAGCACATGAGAGTGGTTTGTTATGTCTTCGAACAATGAGGTTCGCGTGCCTGGTGAGTGCTCAGTGCCGCTTGGGTCAGAGTTCTTTCACTGTAAAGGGAGAGGGTGGAAGTGAGTCTCAGGTTGAGAGGGAATAGTCCTAACTCTACGAGAGACACACAACACAATAGGACATGCGCAACTTCCAGCGGAGTAGTCCACATGGATGAGGCAGTCACAAACACAAGGTGAACACATAGCACGTACAACACCCAACAGAATAGTCCACACGAGTGCGACGGGAGTTATAACAAGTTTACAAGAATGAATCTGTCGAGTGTCCGACGAGATAGCCCACATGGGCGAGACAACGTTAACAACTTATACAACACATTTTCATAAGAATATGTATTAAAACAACTGAAATAGTTCAACTGTCTTAATACAGGTTAAAGCAACATGCATTACAAGTGTCCAAAGAATAGTCTTACAAACAAATACAATACATGTGTGAAAACGTGCTGGCATGTTAACAGGCTTCTGAATTAAGTGAAAGTTCCAAGACACATCCATACACCATTACATCACTAACCTCGATAGCGGGGCATTGGAGCCACTACTCGCTCCTCAAAGAAAATATTACAGACTCTCAAGGCTATGTGGGAGGAGCCAAGGTGAAAAAGACCTTTGCATGTACAAATGAGGGGTATTTATAGCCAAGGGTAAAACTGGCCCTTGTGACTGTTCGACTTCCCTCATGATTTTTTCACTTACATAACTCTTCAGATTTACATGTGGGTCTCTTGGACTTCCACGTTACATTACCATTAGGGGAATTCTGAGGTCTAAAATGGGTCCCCTAAGAAAAATGTACAACCAAAATAAAATTGATAAGAACCAATATGATTCAAGATGGTGATGTCAACCATGGGGGATGATTCACCATTTTTGGAGTAAAAAAGTAAAAAGATTAAAAAATAATAAAATAATAAAATAACTTTTTCAACTCGTATTTTCAACTTATCTCCCTAAGGTTTTACTCAAATTTTGAGTGAGAGTGCTCGTTGGATGCAAAATTTAATTCCTCATCCAATGCATACCCATGTTACATACTTTCGATAGACCTTGCTACATGAAAATTGAGAAATAAATGAAAAACGTGATTGCAATCACGTTTTTAATGCATTTCTCATTTTTCATGTAGTAGGGTGCATCGAAAGTATGCAACATGGGTACTCCTTGGATGAGGAATAAAATTATGCATCCAACGAGTGTTGCCATTCAAAATTTGAATAAACCCATAGGGAGATAAGTTGAAAATACGAGATGAAAAAATAGTTTTTTCTTTTTCCCCCCTAAAATTTGATGATGTCATCTGATCTTATTTTATAATTCCCATTATTATTTTATAATTTCCTTAGGAGACCCATTTTAAACCTCAAAACTCCCCTAATGATTGATTACAATAGTGTGGCCCACAGTAGTGATGTGGCTGAGATGACTCATGACATGACTCGACATGACAGAGCTGGTGTGTTCATGCTACTGGTGGTGTGCATGTCGAGCTGCAGTGCTACTGAGTGATGGATGTCCTCTTGGTGTATCATAGCTTCACCTCCGCATGACAAGGTGCACAGAGTCTTCGATGGTCTTGGTGTTCACTTGATGTTGCATGTGCATGTTGCTCCTTCGCTTGTACTTTGGCATGCTCCATGTGTTCATTCATTCGTGAACAAATCTCCTCGCATGCATTCCTTGTTCGTCTGTTCGTGAAAAAATCTCCTTGCATGCGCTCCTTGTTCATCCCATTCATTGTCGCGTCATGTCTCATCCATGTACCTATATCTGCAATCACTCATGACAAGACAACATCAAATCCAAAAATATCCTAGTCTACCATGATGCATTGTCATTCGCTTTCAGATGTAGGTGACCGGGAGAGAGGATAAGGCTCTGAAACTGCGCAAGGCAGATTTCAAGCTAGGATGCGGGCTCCGGGCACTGTTCATGAAAACTACACAGAGGTCACTGGGAGGCTGATATGGGCAATCCGGATCAACATTGACTGTTCGCGAGATCTAGCTTGGTTGGAGGGAAAATTTTCACAAGTTTTGAGGGAAGTTAGATTAGGCTAGGTTGCTCAGGAAAATGGCTAAGTGTGCGGCCAGTGAAACATATGTAAACATTGATAGGACTTGACTATGATCACACATGGACACTTAGTGACACAACGTAAACCATCTAGAATGAATAAGGCATACTTTTCTTGATGCAACAACCTTTGTGACAAGAGTGCGTGAAGTGAATGCAAAACATGTCTATGTGATGTCAACCACTCATACACACACAATTCCCTTAAAGCAAGAAAACATTCGCTTTTCGTGACAAACAACAAACCCTATGCCTGATGATGACACATGCTGCATAAATATGAGAATGCGGGCAACTCTTAGGATCAAGGAGTGGAGCTTGAAATCATTAGCTTACCAACAAGTGACCAAGGATGATCTATCACAGAATCTAAGGTAGGCTCTAAAGTTTGCATACAAGCCAAAAAAATTTAGGGTGGTTGTAGCCGCTACAACACTTGGCGAAACACTGGTAGAACTTCAACTCTGTGAATGGACCTTGTTTCGTGAAAAGAAAGTCTAACCCTTCCGGAAGTATTGTTCGATTCTTCAATCATCATGGTTTCTTCACTAGCTTGATTGAAAGATGTAGCACCTACCATGCTCTTGACCAGTCAACACACACTCCAAGCCAAGTTAACTCAAATGTTTCTATTGGGGATGAGGGGTATATTGGTGCATAAGTAATATAATTGTCAGAGTTTAAGTTTCATCTCTAGTGTTGCTCTGCTGCCAACAGGCATGGACAGTACCCTGCGGAGTCACACAGGAACACAAGCATCGCTCCGCTACTAGCAAGCCTTGTCAATACCCCGACAGAGTTACTTACATCACCTCTTTGCACAGGAATCCTTATTTCGGCTTACTCATTTTTACAAAATTTTCATATCTTCATATTTTTTTCAAAGAATTGTGCATAGGTACTTATTTATTTCAGAGGCAGAAGAGAGATCCCGACTTATTGAGAGCAGAAGAGTTTGTTCCTTCGGAGAAGTATGTTATGTATACCTCTGAAAAACTTGTTAAGGTTCCCCCCTCACCTTACTCTACTTGCTTGAGCTGACAAGGGTTAAACCAAAACAACCGACTAGAGTAGGTGGTACTAGTTAGCGCGCAAGCATTGTGCTTTCACCAAGGTTCACTCTGAACAGAACGTATTTTCCATCTAGGCATCATTGACTGAAGACAACAAGTTCTTCATAAAGAGAAAGGACAACATATAACTAGATGTTGATAGTTTTACAAGTCCTCTTAGATTTTCCCAGCTTGTCTCAAGATCCAAACACAGTTTCACAAGAGGCTAACCTATGTGTACAAGTAAGCAAAGAAAGCAAAAAGCAAAAGGCAAAAGTAAAGCAAGAGAAAAACAGGTAGGAAAAGCATGAAAGAAAGCAAACTAAACCAAATAAGCAAGCAAACAAACATGCAAACCATAAAGCAAAGCAAAGCAAGAAGTAAAGTGGTGCAGGGTCCCCCAGCATAAACCATACTTAGCCAACTGATGCCAGGGTAACGCCACACATATACCCATAGTATGCATTTATCAATAATGCATCCACAACTGTCCTAGGTCATTTGACTCTACAATGGAGTCAAATCTTCTGACATTTAATGGTCATGGCCCATTCATTAGTTCATTTTTTACTCAATACAGCCTTTGCACAGATTTCAATGCTTTACCTTGATCGCAATCGGCCTTCACTCCCTTCGGGGTTTATGCATACAAACATGCCTCACTTCTTCCCGACTCCGATATGTTTAAATCATTCCTTCTGGCGTTAAAACCTTCGGCAACCTTTGGCACAACATTTAATATAAATACGAAGTAATACACTAAACTTCGCTCCTGACCACCTATACTCGGACTTCAAACTCTATATATTTGCGTTGTAATTATCAGTGGTTCCGCTCTTTTGAATGCTGACCCCTCCAATCTCAGCCTGCGCCGATACGCGATTTGCTAACAGATCTTGATTGTTGATCAGATCTGCGATCCGACGGTTGAGATTAAGTCACGCGATCGCATATCGCTCAACTTCAATATCTGGCTCCTTCCCTTTCTACACGTTGATTCGATAAATTTTCGGACCCAATAGGAAATAAATCAGTCCCTAAATTATTTCAAGTCCGACACTTGACTCCAACTGTGGTTTTCACTATTTCTTAGTGTAATTCGGGTTTTACATTCGCGGGAGTTAAACTCTGTAATGATCCCGCTGATGCAATAATTCTCCTTCCTGATTTGATCTCCGCCGTTGATCTTCTAAGATATAACAGTAACTGTGCCTCACTCTTCGTTCTCCGTTCTTTCTTTTTCTTAAAAATTACGCTAAGTCTTCAGTGTGTGACCCTGATTTCTTCAAAGGGCTTCCTTCTTCCGTTGCACTACTCAACTTCTTTGAGCTTTACTCCCTCACTCTGCTACCTCTCCAGAGCTTCACTTCGCTTGCTCAATTGGATTCAAAGATCCCTTTTTTATTCTTCTGAATCATTTTATGCCCCTGTGTATTCTTCAGAACTCTATCTATAATCCTCTCCACAGAACCTACGAGTTCACTGTTTATATGCAATTTAGTCATTCAATATGCATTCACACATTTGCACAGTTCCAATATGAATCTATGTATATTAACATGAACAATTGATTACAATTGAGACTCTCAGTCTCTCGCACACACATACAGGCCTCCATAGGCTTACATATATTTATATGGAAACATTGGATCGAATCGATCACATCCTTTCTTTAAATCACTCACTAAAGCCCTAAAGCTCGCTACATGCATACATATGTGGCAGACTTTTATCCACTCAATCTTTTCTCTGTTTTAAAACAAAAAAGCCCCGTGTTTTTCTCAATGGTCCACATCTATTCTCCCTTTTATGCCTAGAAGCTCTCTCTTGCTCCTAGGATCATGGAACTACTCATGTTCTCATTTATTTGTTTTGAGAGCATTTACATATTCTCCCATTATTTAATTAAATCACACTTAAAGGCCTAAATATTACATTCTTGATACTTAGGAAAACTATTTCCTAAAATGCATGACCCCTTATGTATACTATTTATAACGATTTTCCTTGGGCTGAATGCTCCTGCATCAAACTCACAAAGTAGAAAATATTCATGATCTCCTGATCATGTGTCTTCTCGTCTTTGTCTTCCTGGATCCCACACTTTGTTCTGTAACTGTCCAGATGCTTTGTTCCCTTGTTGCTGCTGTATGTCTGCTGTCTTCTTCTTCTTGTCAATCAGATTCAACTTCTGATTGATCTTGTTACCTACTGTTACCATTTTCCTCCATTTGGATTGCTTCATCATCAGCTCCCACATTTCTTCAATTTCTATGTCCAACATATCTTTGGGCTGGTCCATCTTCTGCTTCATATTTCTTTGTTCCAGGCTATTGTTGTTGCCTTCTACGCTGGCTTTGCTTGCTGCCATTGTAGACATTGCTGTAGACTTTGCCTCCACTTTTTCCTTGCTTGCTATGCTGACTCCTAAGCTGAATCATGCTTGGCTTGCTACCATTTTTGCTTTCCTTTCTTCATCCTTTGGTTTACTTGCTTTATCCTTTGGTTTACTTGCTACCTCCCTATCATCCTTACCCTCTTTCATGATTAAATCATGATTGTTCAGAATTCTTTTCAGCAAATTAATTACTCCATTCCATGGATTGATTTCTTCCATAGAATTCTCTTCTTTCACCTTTATTTGGCTATTCAATTGTGCCAAATCTCCTCCAGCATTTGCAACAAGACCTGCATTCATAAAACATTTGTTAAAATTAAAAACATAAGGCTATTGTGCCTTATCTCCCTTTGGCAACAATTTAGTTTTCTGCTTTGTTTTCTCCTTCTCCTCTGTCAGCACATCAGTATGCTGATTCGAATTCTCAACAGAATTCATGAGACTGTCAGTTAATTTCTCTTCCACACCATCTGTTCTAATGATGTCTTCCTGCTTGGGTTCACAGTAGTGAACTTCTCCTTCCTTAACCTGCTGCTGGTTATCTTTACTTTGAAATTGTTTGATTCCTACTTCCTCTTTACCATCTTCAAGCAATCTCTACTCAATATCTCTGATCACATACTCATACTCATTCATGCTTTTTAATGAACCTACAAAAAAATTATTACCTCTTCCCATCTCCATGGCTACTTGAGACACATCTTCTTCTTCAGAAACTGTAACTGCAACTTCTGTTCTACCATCAGGTTCTCTCATCAGTTTCTCCAGCAGTTTAATTTCCTCTTCACACTTAGCAAGCACTTCATCGCAATGATCTCTTCTTCCAGCTTCATCCTTCACATGCTGTGTTACAGTATTAAAATATTGTCTTCCTTTGACCCTTGTAATCTCAAGGTCTTTCTGCTGTAGTAAATCACTACTTCCCTCATTCAAGAGGTCTTCTTCATCATACTCTGTTCTCCTAGAGTACTCCTCTAGACTTTCAACATCTTCAAAATATTGTCCATCCTCTTCAAAGCACTCCTTTGTTAGTGTTCCTTTTCCCAAGGTTAAATCCTTTGCATAGGGTTCCTCCTTCTTAACATCTTTCAGTAGATGTCCTTCTTCCCTACTGTCTGTCTCAACAGTTTCCATGGCTATCTCCAATGTGCCTATCATTATAGTGAATTGATGTTCCTTTATTATGTTTTCAGCTAACATAGTCTCTTCCTCAAGTTTGCCTTCAGTCCCTTGCTGTTCTAAATCCTTCAGATGATTTAGAAATTTTGCAATTGTCTCCTCTTCAATCTCTTCAAGCCCTTCACTTGGTTGCTTGATATCTTTCTCCAGCTGGATATGAGATCTATCTATCTCATCTTTTTCCAGAACTGAATTTAGATTCTGCTGGTCTTCTTCCTTCTTCATGACAATATCAGCCAATTGTCCTTCACCTGCAAACATACATAAATTGTCAGATTTAAAATCATCGGACCTTTTGGTCTCATTTGAAGTTTCAGTCTTCAAGTGTTCATCTTCACTTTCTCCCAGAAATTCTCCTTGTTCTGGTTCACAAATGGATTCTTCTATTTCTAACTCAACTTCCTTGAGTTTTCCCTTCAGCTACTTCACTTGCATTTGTTGTAGCCTTCTTTGCATCTCATTCCATTCCACTGGCTTCTTCCTCAAGACCCAACCTAGTCTCTAGCTTCCCTCAAGCATTCTCCTTAATGCATTGAGATATTCTTTTAATTCAGCAACCTCTTTGTCAATTTCTTCTTGACTTATCCTCTTGCCATTTGCTTTGGCATCCTCTTTCTTATATCCTCTGCTATGGATTCTCTTTGAACCTTTGCTATGACTATCTGTAGTCATCTTCTTCTCTTCTTTCTTCATGAGCTCCTTTGCAACAAGCCTCTGCAATAGCTAGTCCTCCTCGCTGCAATCTTACCTCACTAAGCTCTCCTCACTCAGTCTTTTCATAAGCACGGTCCTCTGTCTGGAACCTTCTCTTGAGCAACACCTTTGCTCCTTCTAGGCTTCTGCAACTTCTCACTCTCTATTGAGAACACTTCAGCTGTCCTCTCTATCCAATTTCTTGTTGGATTCTTTAGGTTCACTGCCACTTCTCTTTTTCAGAGTATTCTCCTTACTTTGTCTTCAAGAAATCACCTGGTTCTTCTCTCACAGCTTCTCTTGTTGTCACCTGTGCATTAGTATAAAAACACACATTCTTAATTTAAAACAGAACATAACATATTACCTCACCTTCAAGATCTCAGCATGATCTTGTTTCACCCATTCTTCTGCACTTTGAATGGATTGTCCTCTATTTTGTCCCTTAAGACCTTTTTCCTTCAGAAATTGCATTAAGCAATCTTGCTTTTTCTTTCCTTTAAGGAATTCTCCGTTCCTGCCTATTCCAAGCCTTTGCTGGAACTGCTACAGCCTTCCAAAACTTCAAAAGTTCCCCTTACAGATTACAAATCTACTCTGATTACAAACTTCTACTCTGATACAGATCTGCTCTGATACCACTAATGGTGCAAGGTCCCCCAGCATAAACCATATTTAGCCAACTGATGCCAAGGTAACGCCACACATATACCCACAGTATGCATTTATCAATAATGCATCCACAACTATCCCAGGTCATTTGACTCTACAATGGAGTCAAATCTTTCGACCTTAAATGGTCACAGCCCATTCATTAGTTCCTTTTTTACTCAATACGGCCTTTGCACAGATTTCAATGCTTTACCTTGATCGCAATCGACCTTCACTCCCTTCGGGGTTTATGCATACAAACATGCCTCACTTCTCCTCGACTCTGATATTTTTAAATCATTCCTTCTGGCGTTAAAACCTTCGACAACCTTTGGCACAACAATTAATATAAATACGAAGTAATACACTAAACTCCGCTCTCGATCACCTATACTCGGACTTCAAACTCTATATATTTGCGTTGTAATTATCGGCAGTTCCACTCTTAGAAATGTTGACCCCTCCGATCTCCGCCAGTGCCGATTTGCGATTTGTGAATAGATCTTGATCATCGATCAGATCTGCGATCCGACGGTTGAGATTAAGTCATCCGATCGCATATCGCTCAACTTCAATGTCCAGCTCCTTCCCTTTCTACACGCCGATTCGATAACTTTTCGGACTCGATTTGATCTCCGCTGTTGATCTTCTTAGATCTAACAATACTTGTGCCTCACTCTTCGTTCTCCATTCTTCCTTTTTCTTAAAAATTACGCTAAGTCTTCAGTGTTATCTCTGTGACCCTGATTTCTTCAAAGGGCTTCCTTCTTCCACTGCGCTGCTCAACTTCTCTGAGCTTTACTCCCTCACTCTACTACCTCTCCAGAGCTTCACTTTGCTTGCTCAATTGGATTCAAAGATCATTTTTTATTCTTCTGAATCATTTTACGCCTCTGCGTATTCTTCAGAACTCTGCCTGCAATCCTCTCCACAGAACCTACGAGTTCATAGTTTATATGCAATTCAGTCATTCAATATGCATTCACACATTTGCATAGTTCCAATATGAATCTATGTATATTAACATGAACAATTGATTACAATTGAGACTCTCGGTCTCTCGCACACACATACAGGCTTGATTCTACTATTGGTGGCCTCCTCCTCTGCCCGTAGGCTTACATATATTTATATGGAAACATTGGATCAGATCGATCACATCCTTTCTTTAAATCACTCACTAAAGCCCTAAAGCTCACTACATGCATACATATGTGGCAGACTTTTATCCACTCCATCTTTTCTTTGTTTTAAAATAGAAAAGCCCCCTGTTTTGCTCAATGGTCCACATCTATTCTCCCTTTTATGCCTAAAAGCTCTCTCTTTCTCCTAGGATCATGGAACTACTCATGCTCTCATTTATTTGTTTTGAGAGCATTTACATATTCTCCCATTATCTAATTAAATCACACTTAAAGGCCTAAATATTACATTAAATTGATACTTAGGAAAACTATTTCCTAAAATGCATGACCCCCTATGTCTACTATTTACAACGATTTTCCTTGGGCTAAATGCTCCTGCATCACAAAGACTACTCCTACTCCTACGCTAAACAACGCATGGGCCTACTCACGTGAAGTGATATTTCCAATGCAACCATCGGCACATTGGATTGCCCATGTTCGTGAAGGCATGGTTAACAAGAAAGATATTCATGTAAACCAAAGAACAAGAAAGATAGATCATTGAATACCAACATGCTCTGAGTTCTAAAACATCCACAGAATAGAAAAGAGTGAATGTAGAAAACAAACATTCTACAGACGTACCATGGTGTTGCTGTGGATTGCATGCAGACGATAAACGCACACACTCTTTGGACTGTGACATACGAGCGAACATGAGAAATACCAACAACTTATGCTTTGCAAGTGCGCTCATTGTGTAAGATTCCTACAAAGCTTGAGTGATGGAGTCATGTGGTTTGAGTGAAGGAAGTGAAATCTGGGTGTTTGATTGATCTTTAATGCAAAGCAGAGAGTGATGAGGAGCCTTGGGTGTTTTGAAATTTTTTTGACCGGAAGTGGAACTAACCATAGGACAACAAGGGCTTGATATAACCATCAGCTCAGGCTGAAGTGCCTCGATAGCCTGTGGGGTTTCCACTTCGTCAATAGATAGATCATCGGACACCAGTGGATTAGACATATTAACAACGAGTGAATCAACATCGTGATCAAATGACGGAGTACAAATATCACGACAACCATGATTAGAAAATTCAGGATTTTTGTCAGCGTCCTCATGATTTGATGAATCGTGTAGAGGGGTAGATGAGAAGCAAGGATGTTCACCCTCTGTTTTTTCGGAAATCATAGAAGACATATGGGACCAATTTTCAGAGGAAGATGTATCCTCTCCGCAATGTAATGATAGGCTGACATTCAGTGTGTCCTGTGAATGATCAGAAGTAGAAACATCCAGAAATGAGTTTTCACAAGGAGAATCAAAAGTGGCAGAATCACAAGGGATGTCAGGATAGAGTAGATGAGGTGCAGATGGAAGGGAGTCATCCTTCACTGTGGGTTCTTCTTTAGATTACCATACACACTCATCATGCATGATAGTGCAGGTTGGTTGCACAACACCAACTCTATCGATAACTTGATCCTTGTTCACAACACGTGTGGGGTCTGGAACGGAAGAACACAATACAATACAATCCGGAGGATCAATAAAATGCGGGGACGAATATTGAGGTAACAAGTCCACATGACAATCAGCAGGCTTCCAAGCCAAATCTGCGCAGATATCAATAGAAGGTGGGGTAGGAGGATGTGATAGTTCAATAGATGTGGGCGCACCTTCTCCCACCTTGCACTGTGGAGCTAGACTGTTTGATGGGAAGAGGACAGACAATCACTTGGGACAACGACCTCGCCCATCTTAGATTTGGCAACTCTAACACTAAGGTGTGTTGGGAGGGGTTCAAATTATTCCAAGAATTACAGATTTTTGGAGATGTAAAGAAGATAGTCAAATATTCTATCGAGGGATTCCTAATCAATTTCATCTTTAGGAAATTAGTATGCAAGATTACAAAAGCGTGTGTGAAATTTCTCAATGGATTCTTCAGGTGCTTTCTGTAATTTCAAAATTTATTTATTGAATGGTTTATGGTCAAAATGATTGAAATCACAGTCTATCTCTGCGACTAGATGAGGGAGAGAGTGAATAGAATTTTCTGGCAGCATCGCACACTATTGCAGTGGTTTCCCTTGAAGCGTGTATGCGAACAACGCGCAGGTCATGTAATCTTCAAAGATTTCATGCCTTTGACAAGAGCCTACAATGCCAACTGCATGTCTAACCAAGGCTACTCGGCCTCACCATCATATGTTTGACACGATAAGTTATTCCAGAGCTATTCCAAGATTTCAAAGTCGTTTCCATAAGACATACACTCCATAAGATAAATTCTGTGTTTATTCATAATAAGTATGCAGACATTGCAAATATATTGAGAGAACTCAGTTTGTCATCTGGCCCTCCTTCTAGCACCAGAAATTTTGATGGTGCTGGACCCACCAACATTCAGGGGATCTCCTCGGTATGAAATCCCAACTAGACCTCACACCATTTGGTGTAGGAGTCCCATCCAGGACGATAGCCCGGTTGCCATTATCTTAACGATATGCCTTAGCTCTTTCTTGTTAGCATGTGAGAGTGGTATGCTCTGTCTTCAAACAATGAGGTTCACATGCTTGGTGAGTGTTTAGTGCCACTTGTGTCAGACTTCTTTCACTACAGAGGGAGAGGGTGGAAGTGAGTCTAAGCTTGAGAGGGAAGTGAGTCTAAGATTGAGAGGGAATTAGGTAAATCATCGACCATGATTACGAGGCATCGCCTCAAGGTAATCGAAGAGAGTCGAACCTGTGATCAACACGACTAGCAATAATATCAAAGAACTTCACATCTGGCTTAGACCACTTGAGCTAACCCTTGGGGCTATATTGAATGCATATTTATTTTCAATATTTGCTAAAATTAAAATTTAATTAAAAAAAATCCACAAAATGAATTATTGATCCATTTGAAGGATTTAACACTATTGGAATTACAAACATTACATATTAGAGTAGTCAATTATGCCTCATCTTGCTTTTGTGTGGAAAACCACATGTGCATATCTACAATCTTGCTTTCCTATGACCACCACTTACTCCATCAAATCTTCTTCGTATTATTGAATCCAACTTATTCAAGTTGTCTTTATAACTTTTTGGCTTCCTTCCTACCTATCTATTCAAACTCAACAATTTGTCTCACAAACTAGGTGATGCGTATGTGAGTTTGTGTTTAATTAGATTCATTGAAGGAATCACATAGTGGCGCGGTCAAAGGCACGAGTCAAACACATAGCAGCAAAAGTTCGAATACATCATGTTTCTTCGAATTGCTTTCCAAATAGCAAATCGACGAGATAACACTTTTTCTGTTTAGTTTCAAATTTGAATAAGGATTGATTAACAGACCTGTAGGCGTATAAGTCTCAAATTGTTGAGCACACATTTTATATATAAGTATGTATCCTCTGTAAATGAGAAGGAGGAACTAATAGTTAATTTTTGAAGAATTGTGAAACATACCTTTGTTCTCGTATTGAATTGGAGTTACCTTTTTGTGATTCGATGCGTATATGAGAGTGATTTGCACCTACTGGATGTGGAGGGTCCCTACAGATAGTCAAGGTTTTAGTTTATTTCATTTCATTGCTTTATGTTGTTTTCATTTAATCGCTTTCTGTATCACATTATCATTGCATTCTAGTTTAGTTTCCTTACTTCGTTGTTTTCATTATTTTGTTATAACTCAGTTATTTCGTTATTTCGTTTATGCTTACAGTCGTTTAATGGTTTAGTTCTTCAACGTTTTTCGATTAATTACAGTCAGTATTTTTATGCTTGTAGAGTTAGAACTTGTATCTATTTTGTAGTTAGCAATTAGAAGATTACTTTCATGCTCTTTAGAATCATAATTTATATATATTTTGCAAACAAGCTTTTGAAGGATTCTTAGAATAATTAGAACTTCAATACTCTGTTTTATAACAGAAAGGTGTTTAGATAGGTTCATAATTTTAGGATGATTAACATAGGATATTTTAGGATGATACTCAACCTAGATATGACCTGGTAGATTAATCTAACAATAGCTTAACTTCCACTTATTAATTTGTAGAAATTTAACTCTAATCTAATAGGAATCTAAATAATAATGAAAATCCCAAAACAAACATAACCATCATCTTACAAACTAAAGGAAAGGCTTCTAGCATGTATAGTGCACCTGCACTTCATAAGTTTAACAACTCTGGTTGATAATTTATGCTTGCAATTTAAGAACATTAAATTGACCAAACAACGATCTTGAGGGAGTTTCACACGAAACCTTATTTAGGTCACCTAGGTTATCAGAAGACACTGATAGCAGTGAATAAAATCTACTATTGGCAGAATTTGAAGAGGGATGTAATAGAGTTTGTGGCGAGGTGTTTTGATTGTCAGCGAGTGAAAGCAGAATGTAAACATCCAAGTGGACTGCTACAACTGATCACGATTCCAGAGTGGAAATGGGAGGTCATTTCCATGGATTTCATCATAGGGTTGCCGAAGAGAGTGAAATGATTCCATTATGGTCATTGTGGATAGGTTAACAAAGGTTTCACACTTCATTCCAATGAAGTCTATGTTCTCAGCTAGTGATGTGGCACATGTATTCATCAAAGATGTGGTTAGGTTGCATGGTGTTCCGAAGAAGATTATGTCAAACAGGGATGTGAAGTTCACTTCCAAGTTTTGGAAGGAGTTATTTGCAGGTTTGGGCACAAAGTTGGCCTTTAGCACAACTTATCATCCGCAGACCGATGGACAGACAAAGAGGGTCAACAAGATATTAGAGGACATGTTGAGGATGTATGTGATGCATCAATAGAGGAAGTGGGAAGAGTATTCTCCTTTGGTAGAGTTCACATACAACAATGGTTATCAGGAGTCATTTAGGATGAGTCCTTTCGAGGCATTGTATGGCTAGAGTTGTAACACTCCCATCAGTTGGAGTGATCCGGTTAGCAGGGTATTTATTGGACCAGAGATGTTGGTAGACATGGAACAGGAAATGCAAGTGATCAAGAAGAATCTAAAGGAAGCACAGGATAGGTAGAATATTTATGCAGATAGGAATAGGTTGTTTAAGGAGTTCTAGGTTTGGGAACATGTGTTCTTGCACATCAAACTAAAAATGAGCTCTTTGCGGATTGGATCATGTGCTAAGATAGCACCACGGTTTTTTGGACCCTTTAGTATTATTGAAAGGATTGGGCCAATATCCTATCGACTTGCACTACCTCCGATAGTGAAAGTCCATGATGTTTTCCATGTATCTTTGCTTAAGAAGTATGTTAAGGATGTTGATCATGTGATTGACTGGTTTGTATTGCAGGTGGAACCAGATGGAGAATTCCAACTAGAGCCTTAGTGTATATTGCAAAAAAAGGTGCTCATGCTCCGGAACCGAGCAATCGAGCAAGTTAAAGTGCAATGGAAGCACTTTGGGCCCGATGAAGCTACATGGGAGATGACGGATCAGATGCGGGCTATGTATCCTTCCTTATTTTCCGGTTGAGGCAAAGCAACTTCGATATGGTGGTTTGGTATATTCTTTATGGTGGTTTGGTATATGCTTTATGGTGTTTGGTATATGCTTTATGGTGGTTGATATATGGTTTATGATGGTTTGGTATATGCTATATGATGTTTTGATATATGCTTAGATATGTTGTTTAGTATATGTTTTGATGTATGATTTGGTACATGTTTTTGGTATATATTTTTGGTAACGTTGTTATGTGTACACATGTATATGGATGTAAATACCGCCATGATCTATGTTATAAAGATCCACTATGTGGTATGGCTGTTATGCCATTATGATTATTTTGTCATGTTACTATGTTATCATGTGGTTATGTTATCATGATGTTATGATGTCATGTGGGTTGGCACTCAGCAGGAAGTACAACTGATATAAAGAGAACTCCTAGGGGTTGTTTAAGCTTGGGATTGGGAGAAATTTCTTGGTTCAGTAGGAAGCATAAGTCAGTTGCATTGAGTTCTACTAAGGTCGAGTACATGGCTACTATCTTGGTAGATTGTTAGGCAATATGGCTTTGGAAACTTCTCGTGGGCTATTTGATAAGGAGATGGAGTCGACCTCGATTCATTATGACAATTAGAGTTGTTGTAGTATACCTAGGGAGGATAATATGGGGTATACTTAGGGGGGGATCATATGGGGTACATAGGCAGGTACCTAATGGAATAATGTGGTGTAATGGGTCATAGTTAATAAATAAAGTGGTTAACCCGCATTATGTAAGGGACCGCAAGTAGTTAGAGAATAATGTGATAAGCCCATTGTATTAGATGTATGGTATTGAGAGACCCATGGTATTTTTTGTATGAAGCCTATATAGAGGCTAAAGATTCCCAATTGAGTGATTTCAAGTATTGTTTTGTATTGATATGCATTATCTTGTGGAGTGAACTCCTTCCTTAAAGAGTGATTGTAAGGTGTTTCCCTACCTCAAGGGTTTTGATTAATAAATAGACACATTTCTATCTTATTTGTGTATTGGCTCTTGGGTTTATTTGATTAAATAATTTATTATAATTGCAGGTCAGATCTACAGCAGTTGTATCACGCTCTTGGAGAATTTGGTGTTTCATGACAAGTTGAAACACATTTAGATCATGTACCGCTTCATTTGAGATTGTTTGAAGAAGGATATAGTATAGTTGCATTATGTACCAACAAATGAGCAATTAATAGACATTATAACCAAGGCTTTGGTGAAGGGTAAATTTGTATTCTTAAGATATAAGTTAGGTTTGGTGCAGAACACCTTCCTTGCTAGGAGGGAGTGTTTAAAATGTATCTTGGAAGGTGATTTTTCATTGGTCAATTTCCATGAGATGTAGTGAATCACCAAAATTCACTCACACTAATTATTTAATTATTTCCTAATTTTGGACTTTAGGCGTAAAATCAATAATTTAATTTTTTATTTTATTTGCCACATTTTTATAAAGGTAAGAAGTAAACAAAATATTATACTGTGGTTGTTGAACTCAAGTGTGGAGGTGCAATCTCATCCCTCCATCACTTGTGAGATTATGTTAGAAAATTATAAAATTGGGAAATGGGTTGTTGGAGAGATTAGTTCGATTTGACACAAGAGTTGGGAATTCATCATTGACAACATAATTTGGATCAATAAAGAGGCCATATTTCAAGGGCAACGAATAGACTTGTGGAGTCTGAAATACTAGGTCGTATAGGTCAATTTGATTGAGAAAAGATCATATGGATTTGGGAAATTTGTCTGGGTTAAAGAGATTAAATTGTGGACTGATTAGTTGGGCCATATATGCCAATTTGCATCACATCGTACAATTATTCTTTTGTTGGGTCGAAGTGCTAAAATTTTTGCATGATTTGCTATTGTAAAATTCCTAAAAAAAAGGTTGTTGTAATCAATTTTTTGAAGCTAAATCAAGAGCCCAAGTTTATTCGATTTCCCCACTTTAGGGTTTCCAAGGTAAAAAACTATGTCAAATAATTTCTTATGTGGTTGGTTTTCTATTTTATTTTTGTTGTGCATAACTAAGTTAGGAATCTAGAGTATTTTTTGTTAGAAATTTTTATATATGAATAAATTAGTTTTATTTTTGTTCTGGGAAATTTTATCAAACATTAAATCTAATCTTGGTTTGATATCTATATATATATATATATATATATATATATATATATATATATATATGAATGAGAAAAGTTTTTCTATTTCATACTTCAAAGATAAACACATAACCAATATAAAAAAGAAGTTTCAAATGGGGACTTACTAGTAAAAGTGTGGACTAATTTGCTATAAGAGTGTTGCATATATACCAAAATTGCATCCCATGTCTTCATATGCTTCTAATTATAACCCCTTAAAAGTTGTACTGAAGTCTTGTGGACTAATTCTATTTTCCCATTTATTTGTGAATGGAATGTTGTATACCTCTTCTATTTTGAGGAAGGAATGTATTCTACCATTCTAAAGTAATTCATGGGGTGGTTCTCAACTACCCTACCTACAAAAATTAGCTCTATGCACCGATGCAAGCTATGAAGAAGTGGAAACACTATCTAATGGGAAAGGAAATAGTAATCTGAAGAAGTGGAAATGTTATCTAATGGGAAAGGAAACATTAATCCACATAGATCACCATCCACTATAGTACCTACAGGCTTAGAGTAAGCTATAGTAGACTATACATTACAATTGGATGGGGTTTTTACAACAATTTCATTTAGTGGTAAATTAAAATAAGGGGAGCACAAATAATTTGGCTGGCATGCTTTCAACACCATCCACATCAAAGATCACAACTTTGGGAACTCTTAGGAACATGGATCCTTTCATACATGATGCATACAAAGAGGTACAAAGAGAGGATGAGGACTTCCATGGGGGCTTCACTACGGCAACAATACCATGCCACATGCATCCATATTGGAGGATATATATTATGGAAAAAATGACATAATATATTGAGCATATAATAGGGGGTAAAGGGTTTTTATATTGGTAGGTATAAAAATGGAGCTCAAATTTAATGAATAAATAAGGTATAAAAAATGTTAATGAAAAAATGGATACCTACAATATCTAGTGAAAGTAATGGTTTTTTAAATTCATAAGGTGTATTGGGTTCATATTGGTAGGGGGTTAAATAATGTGATTTTTAGAGGTATTTTCCAATATGCAGTCATATTAAGGGTATTGTTTAGTATGCCACGAATGCACATGCTATGTTAGATGTTCAATGAGTGAAGCCCCCATGAGGACTTCAAGGAGATGTTTCAGTTGATGGTTGACTATCATCTTCAGATTGGTTTACTCTATAGGATAGACAAGTTATGTGTTCCTAAAGGTGAGCAACTATAACTAATTAGAGAGGCTTATGCCTCTAAGGTTACAAGGAAATTTTGTGTAGGCAAGAGATTGGCCAACTTGCAAAGGTATGTGTAAGGCCTAGGATGAAATAAGTGATAGCTAGGTTCATAAGAGGATGCATGATTTGTTGTACAAGCAAGCCAAGTAACAGGAAACATAACCTATATCATCCCTTTCCTATACCCACTCATCCTTGGGAATGCATTTCCATGGACTTTGTGGGAGGTTTAACAACGAATAGGAAGGGATACAACTACCTATTCATGGTAGTTGATAGGTTTAGCAAGATGTGTGTTCTAATTCCCTATAAAAAGACCATCAATGGGTAAGAAGTACTGACTTTGTTCTTTGGATAGGTCTATCTTTACTTTGTGATGAAATAGGGCATCATTTCAAGCAGGGACATAATATTTCTTAGCGTATTTTGTATTGCTCTATGGGAAAATATGGACACAATGTTGAAGTGGTCTACAACATTGCATCCACAAATAAGTGGCAAAATAGAATTAGTCCACATGACTTTGGTACAAATTTTGAGGGGTTATAATCAGAAGCATATGAAGACTTGGGATGAAATTTTGGTATATATGCAACACTCTTATAACAAAGTAGTCCATACTTCTACTAGTAATTCCCCATTTGAAACTTATTTTGGATATTGGTTTTGTCTCTAATCTGGTTTCCAAGTGACAAACCAAGACAAAACTTTAGTTGTTTTAATATTTATCTTTGAAATATGAAATAGAAAAATTATATATATATATATATATATATATATATATAAGAAATTATTTGACATAGTTTTTGACCTTGGAAACCCAAAAATGGGGAAACCCAACAAACTTGGGCTCTTGATTGAGCTTCAAAAAATTGATTACAACAACAGTTTTTTTAGGAATTTTACAATAGAAAATCACTCAAAAATTTCAGCACTTCGACCTAGAAAAATAATAATTGTACGGTCCGATGAAAATTGGCATATATGGCCCAACCAATCAGTCCACAATTCGATCTCTTCAACCCACACAAACTACCCAAATCTACCCGATATTTGCTTAATCAAATCGACCTATACGACCTAGTATTTCAGCCTCCACAAGTCTATTCAGTTCCCTTGAAAGATGGCCTCTTCATGGATCCAAAATCTATTTTCAATTCAATCTCATGTCATTGTTGAATGCCCAACTATTGTGTCAAATCGAACCAATCTCTCCAACAACCCATTTCTCACTTTTATAATTTTTTAACCTAATCTCCAAAGAGATGGAGGGATGAGATTGCACCTCCAAACTTGAGTTAAACAACCACAATATAATATTTTGTTCAATTCCTAACTTTATAAAAAAGTGTCCAATAAAATAAAAAATTAAATTATTTATTCTATACCTAAAGTCCAAAATTAGGAAATAATTAAATAATTATTGTGAGAGAATTTTGGTGATTCACTGCATGTCATGGCACTTAACCAATGCAAAATCACCTTCCAAAATACATTTTCAACACTCCCTCTTAGCAAGGAAGGTGTTTTGCACCAACCCCAACTTATATTAGTCAAATAAATGGGAAAATAGAATTAGTCCACAAAATAGAAGAGGTCTACAACATTCTATCCACAATGTATATTTGATTAAGAAAACATCCGACCTATTTGGGCAATTTGTGTGGTTGAAGAGGTCAAATTGTGGACTAATTAGTTGGGCCATATATGCCAATTTTCATAGGAACATACAATTATTATTTTGTTGGGTAGAAGTGTTGAAATTTTTGAGTTATTTTCTATTGTAAAATTCCTAAAAAAATGGGTTGTTGTAATCAATTTTTTAAAGTTGAATCAAGAGCCCAAGTTTGTTGGGTTTCCCTGCTTTGGGCTTTCCAAGGTAAAAATCTATGTCAAATAATTTCTTATGTGCATGGTTTTCTATTTTTTTTTTTTTTTTCATATCTGAGTTAGGAACCCAAAGTATTTTTTGTTATAAATTTTTAGATATGAATAAATTAGTTTTATTCTTGTTCTAGGAAATTTAACCAAATATTAAATCTGATCTAGGTTATATATATACACACACACACATAGTAAAAGGTTTTATATTTCATATTTCAAAGATAAAAATTAAAACAACTAAAGTTGTGTCCTCGTTTGTCACTTGGGAAACCAAATTAGAGACAAAATCAATATCCAAAACAAGTTTCAAATGAAGACTTACAAGTAAAAGTGTGGACTACTTTGTTATAAGAGTGTTGCATATCTACCAAAATTTCATCCCAAGTCTTCATATGCTTCTAATATAACCCATCAAAAGTTGTACCAAAGTCTTGTGGACTAATTCTATTTTCCCATATGTTTGTGGATAGAATGTTGTAGACCTCTTCAACGTTGTGTCTGTATTCTCCCAAAAGGTAGTATAAAATACACTAAGAAATATTGTGTCCCTATTTGAAATTATGCCTCATTACATCACAAAGTGAAAATAGACCTATCCAAAGAACAAGTTGACTACTTCTTACCCACTGATGGTATTTTTATAGGGCATTAGAACACACATCTTGTTGAACCTATCAACTACCACAAATAGGTAGTCACGCCCCTTCCTAGTTGTTGGCAAACCTCCCACAAAGTTCATGGAAATGCATTCTGAAGGATGAGAGGGTATAGGAAAGGGGTGATATAGGCTATGTTTCATGTTACTAGGCTTGCTTTTACAAAAAAGCATGCATCCTCGTATGAATCTAGCTATATCTTCTTACATACTAGGCCTTACACGGACCTTTTCAAGTTGGAAATGTATTCCCTACACAAAATTTCCCTTCAACCTTGGAGGTATGAGTCTCTTTGATTAGCTGCAGTTGTTCACCTTTAGGAACACATAACTTATCTATCCTATAGAGTAAACCATTCTGAAGATGATAGTCAACCATCATGCACATGAATATAGCTCTGCAACTACTGAAACACCTCCTTGAAGTTCTCATACTCGATGTGTACATCTATGTATGCATCATTTATGAAAGGCTCTATGTTCATAAAAGTTACCAAAGTTGTAATATTTGATGTGGATGGTGTTGAAACCATGCCAACCAAATTGTTTGTGTTGCCCTTATTGTACTTTACCACTAAATGACATAGTTGTAAAAATCTCATCCAATTATAATGCTTGGTCTACTATTTTGTACTCTAAGCCTGTAGGTACTACAACGGATGGTGATCTATGTGGATTATTTTTCCTTTCCCATTAGATAATGTTTCTACTTCTTTAGATTACTATTTCTTTTCCCATTTGATAATGTTTCCACTTATTCATAGATTGCACTAGTGCATAGAGCTCCTTGTTATAGGTAGGGTAGTTGAGAACCACCCCATGAAGTTCCTAATAATGGCTAGTACATGCCTTCCTCTCTATATTAGTACTACTCCCATAACATACCCACTTGCATGTGTCTCCACTTCGAAGGGTTTTTGGAAGTTTGGTAGTGCCAAAACTGATACTTGATTGGTATTCTTATTTAATTCCTCAAAGGACCTTTGTTGACCCTTCCCCACAGGAAACTCTTTCCACTTTTTGTTATGGTGTGGAGTGTTTTTGCTACTATTGAAAATGAGGCTATGAATTTCCTTAGATATTGTGATGCCCCAACGAAATTCTTGACGTTAAAAACATTAATAGGAACTAGATGCTTCATGATGGCCCCCATCTTGGCAAAATCCACCTGGAACTCTTATCTACCTATCGCATATCCCATACACACCCAATATTGTTATACTAATTCACACTTCTTGATATTTGCTAGTAGTTGGTGCTTCTTTAATGTCTCTAGCACTTGCTTCAAATGCTAGATGTGCTCTTCCCAGATAGAATTGTATACTAGTATATCACCCAAATGAAAATAACAAATGGATCTATAAAAGGGTGCAATATTTCATTCATTAACCTCGTGAAAGTAGTTGGTGCATTACATAGGCCAAACAACATGACTAACCATTCATACAAACCTTACCTCATTTTGAAGGTGGTTGTCCACGTATATTCTTCTTTAACCCTAATCTGGTGATATCTTAATTTTAAGTCTAGCTTGGTGAAGTAATTAACTTAAACAATATAAAATTTGAAACGGGAACTCATACTGTTACCTATTTTGTAGAGATAGAAAAAAAGTGACCCGATTTTGAAAAGGGGTGATGCAAAACACACATGTTTTTTTTAGAGCATAGTTTTTGGCACTATAAATTTTTTTATGTACATTGTGTTTTAGAATGGTAGTGTTTTTTATGCTGATTTAAAAAAGTGGTAATTCTACACTAGGCCCTTTTTTTAAAAGGATTTATTTTCATTTATTTATTTATTTTTTGTTCTAATGTATGAAACGTAAATAATTATTTTGTAAATTTAATAAATTTTGAAGTGGTCTTTTTCTTCATATTTTCTTGTTTTTATTTTAATTTTAATTTTTTTGTAGTGAGGTTTTTATTGTTTTGCATATTTAAAGAAGAAGGTCGATATTTTGAATTTTCGATATTCTACATATTTATACATTGTTAATTAATTTTTCAATCCACATGAAATAATTGTTTTTAAAAAATACTATTTTTTAACAATTGACATAAAAATAACAATTTTTAACATAAATATAACTAAAAAACTATACGTTTTGATAATTTTTTGCTAGAAATGACATGTCAAAATCACAATTTTTATACGAAAAATTTAACTAAAAATGGTTAAATAATAATAATTTTTTTATTTTTATTTTTATTTTTTTATTTATATATATATATATATATATATATATATATATATATATTTATGAATTTCATGTTAAAAAATAATAATAATCACTTCTTTTTCTTCTTTTTTTTTTTTTTTTTTAAATGATGATTAACTTAAAAATTAATGCGAAAATCACATATTACAAATATTGAACGCATAACAATCTTAAGTGAGTGTATATTATTCTCATAAAATGTCAAAGTCAAAACATTACAAGTATAACTACTTAATAGTTACAAAAAATGAGTTTTATTTCCAAGCATAACTTAAAAAAAATCAACAATGTCACATAATCCAAACTCTTCGTCCTCTAGAGTTTCATCATTGTCTTCTTCCACAATATTTTCTGCTTCCTTTTACTCATTTTCCTCTTTTAATGGATCTTTAATGTCTGTGAATCTCCCAATGTTTGTCTTTCCAAACATTCCATGTAATGGTGGCTGGGGTTCCTTTGCCTTTTTTGCCACACGTGATTCACTATAGTCCCCTTTCTTCAACCCAATTTCTTGTGTTGCATCTGGAAGAAATTGAAGAGCATTAATTCTTTATTGAATGAAATCGCATTGTATTGGATCTTTTTTCAATTGCAATGCAATTTTTTCCTTTTTGAAGGCAACATGCTAGCGTTGTACATAATTATCAAGCACAAAAGAAATAATGAAGTAAATTAGTACAATGGCATATTAATTAAAAAAACATATTGAAATTCAATTCCATATAATAAAACTTACCTAAGCCAGAAAATAAATCCAGAACCCAATCTCCTTCATTTGAACATATGTCTATAAGTTAATCAATAATTGTGGTTTTTGATAAATGTTAACTATCTCTCCTTTTGCTTCTTTGTCTTCATATGTTAATTTTCTCACAACATCATCATAAGTCGGTATTTGGCTATGACTATTTCCGTCTACCCTATTAAAAATCATATACTTATAGCTATCATCTTTTGCCCAACTATCAATATCAATGAACTCACAATCATTTATAAATAATTGATCTTCACGGTTAAGAAGATTTGACTTTTGCTTGTAACATGAAATATTAAAAGTTCAATTAACTTGTACATAAATGATTTTTTCAACATTAATCAAATATACATTTTAAAAGTCTTACCATGTAAGATGCATCCTTGAATTTGTTTTACCCTTGAAGCTTGACAATACCATTGCCAATTGTGTGTCTGAATGAAATGTCACAAATATCCATAATGGTGATGACGTGACTTCTAGAAATCCCTCAACCACTTTACTAAGAGCTTGATAAGTATAAAGGTCACAATCATAGTCAATGTTTGGAATATTGAAACCATGGGGAATATCTGCAATAACTAGGGCATAATCCCTTTTAGGTATGAGTTTAGCAATGTCTTCACAGTCACCTTATATTACTTGATATTGAATAGTGTCTAGCCCATTCCAAATGAAATGAGTAAGAGTTGGATCAAGTTCAACATTCTTAATACGTTGCTTCCTCAGTCTTTCGATCTTTATTTTTTCAATAAAGGTTCTAAAACTATCTAGTGCTCCATTATCATCCTTCTTCATCTTTTATAAAATAAACAAATATATGTGTAAGTTATAAATTAAAAATAGTACACAGATGAATAAAAATGAATGTATAAATCAAGATACCTTTTTAAATGCAAGATAAAAAACTTTTAATGTTGATGTAGAACTTGAATTTGGATAGTTGCGTACAACATCATCCCAACTATCTTCATTCAACAATTTAACCATTTGTTCTTGAATTTTCATGTAAACTTTGTGACTGCATAGATAAAGTAACAAAAAGTTAATATAATGATATGTATAACAAATATTACCAAGAACAATATGTTTTATTTAAAAGAAAATTATAATCTGTAAATAAATAAAAATAATTTAACAAACTTACTTTTGAAATTCCTCAGACATTTCCTCAAATGATAATTCCCCTTACCTCACACAAAATAATATTGTTTTGACAATTTTTTCATATTTCACTCCTTGCATTGCTCTCCAAGGTGTGATAGTCATATCTTTTGGAAGCTGCTTCATTTCAGGACCTGATTTACTGCTGCTACATATCAATGGCTTAGACTTTTTGACCTTCTGGTTTTTAATGCCAATGTTTTCCCACATGTTGAAAATATCATTAATCAACTCCCATACATCTCCAGTTCTAAATGCCAACTGGAAAATGTTATCAACACCTCTGAATAAATCACTAATTTTGCCTCATTTTCCACCTTTTGAATTGATTTTCTCTTCAATTTGATAGCCTATTTCCATACAACATTCATTTCGGAAATCTACAGTAACATTTATCCTATCCCCACCACATTTTTCTTGAAATTCACTATGAATAAATCTAACCCTTTGGATGAAAGTCATAGACATCCTATATTCATTATCTGAATAATGATTCCATGCCCCTAACTTTGCTTCTGTATCTGATAAACCAGCATAAATGATACATTTCATTATTTCAAAACGTGTGTTATTAGGATATTCCTCCATCAATTGTCTTTGAGCTTCTACAGAATGGTTCCCCCCAAGCACATAATAATTGTATTCAAAACATTTTGACTTATCAAATGCTTCTTTGTTGGGAACTTGAACTGGATCAACAAGAAGCACATAACTAACCACATGAGCATATGGATTGTACCTCATCAATGTCTTCAAGTTGTGAACATGCAGATGATGTGGCTTTCTGACTTAATATCGACATTGTCCTTCACTTGCCTTATAGGTTTGTTTGGCATTAAGCTGAAATGTATGACCACCATCAATTAAGTTTCTCTTTGTCAAATTTTGTCGAATGGCATTTTGTTTTGTTTTGATAATTCCATCCTCTAAATCAGCTCCTGGTGTAATGATTTCTCTGCTTTTTTTTGAAGTTTCACTAGGTTCTTGACTGCTGGTAATGACTACTTCAAAATCTTCAACTTTACTTTTCTTCTTCATAACATTCTCATCATTAACTGTAACAGATTTATTCTTGGGCATTGTTACTTTTGGTCTTTTACGACTCTTCTCAGTCCCAATGTCATCTTCAGTAACGACAACATATGCTTCACTGTCAGTTTCAACTTCATCGTCTTCAAAAGTAACTTGTCTACCCTTGCTAGATTTATCCACTAGAGGCCTTTTTCTAATCCCTTGGATGTAGTTTTGTAGCATCATCAATTACTACATTTTGTTTGTTTTCCATATCTTCTTTTGACACTGAGTAGAAACTGCTGACAATTTTCATAATATCATGCTTTATGAAATGAATGCCTCCCAACCTAATTGAACAACTTTCAACAAAATTCTGTCAAACAAAATATCATATGTCAATAAAAACAAAGTTAAAAGAATATAGTGAGACAGTTACAAGAATGCAAAATACAAATATAAATAACAATACTTACGATATTTTGTTTCATCTCATTTACGATTTGTTTACACAACTTTGTAGATACCTCTCTCGTGTCATACAATGAATATGATAGTCGATATTTAATCCTTTCATGTGACTTGGGAGGTTTTGTAAGTATGTAAAAAACTTCACTGTCCGATACTGAACACATATCTATGACTCTTCCCATCACTTCATAAATTCCATTATCATTCAATATATCAATATATAGATATATATTCACATTTTGGCTTTCTCTTTCTTTCACATACCAAATTCTTGCTGGAAATTTCACTTCTTTTGAATTCTTCTAGTATGAAATCATCTTCTTATCATTTGAGGCACTTGAAAGATTTGTAGCCATGAGCTCAGGTGGAGTTTGTTCACCATTGTTTTTTGAAGATCCACCTTTAAGAGTCTTTGGTCCAGAAATATTCACAGAAATCTTCTTTGATGCCATTTCCCTGAAAAAAAGAAACACATAAATCAGTAGGGGTGGGCTGCCATAGCCCCACCCCCCACCACCACGGTGGCCTACCCGCCCGCAGGTGGCTGTTGGGCGATTCCCGTGTTGGGTGATTCCGGGAATCACCCAACAGCCCACCGGGCGGGCGGGCGGCTCGCCGGGGTGGCGCGGGGTGGGCTGCCGATTCCCGTGTTGGGCGATTCTGGGAATCACCCAACAGCCCACCGGGTGGGCGGGCAGCTCGCCGGGGTGGCGCGGGGTGGGCTGCCGCAGCCCCACCCCGCGCCACCCCAGCGACCTGCCTGCCACCCTACGGGCGGGCGAGCCGCCAGGTGGCGCGGGGTGGGCTGTGGCAACCCCACCCCGTGCCACCCCATCGACTCGTCAGTCCGCGGGGTGGCGGGTGATTCCTAGAATCTCCTGCCACCTTGCGGGCGGGCGGGCCGCCGGGGTGGCACCGGGGGGCTTCTACCATTTCTCCCCATATTGATCTCCTTCTCCGTCTTCAATCTACCCCTCAAGGGGGAGGCTGAGGGGTAGATTGAAGACGGAGAAGGAGATCAATGTGGGGAGAAATGGTAGAAGTTGTTGCCGCAGCTCCCCTCATGCCACCCCGCTTGGCGGGTCGCACGAATTGCCCAACAACTCCCAGGCGGGCGGGTGGGCTGCCGGGGTGGCGTGGGGTGGGCTGTCGTCGTGAGCTTTACTGGGCCCACCATGTTCACGATGAATGTATTGGTTAATTTGGCTCAGAAGAAGTATTAAAAAAAAAAAAAAAAAAAAACTACTTCATTAAACTTATTTAATATTAAAATTTTCAAGGAAAAAAATTTAACTAACCTTTCAATTGCGAGAATTCTTCGTTGAAATGTGTTGTTGATAGCAATGTAGCTACTCCACAAATTCGCTTTAAGTCTTTCAACGAACCTCAAAAATCCTTGATGTGATGTGAGTAATAGTAATAATGGAATTTATTATATAGGTGAAATTACAGAGATGTTTTACCGTACGGTTAATGTGGGATTAATTTGTTTTAAAAAAATTTAACATGTTAATTTTTTTATGGCGACGAAGGAAAATATGATAAAGCGAATATTATGGAATTGTTTTACAGTGGGGTGAATGTGGGATTACTTTGTTTTAGAATGTATTATAAAAATTAAAAAAACATTCAATTGTTTAGTAAATATTATATACTTTAACTATTAAAATAATTTAGGTAGAAGTTGTAGTTTACAATTTTAACTTTAATGATTTATTTCATAAAACAATTTAGTTTACATTTTTCAATAAATTGTCAAATAAAATAATGAAGGGAATAAATCTAACAAATTTTTTGGAGGGAAATTTTTTTGCGAAACTTTTTGGAGGGAAAATTTCATTCTTTAAGTTATATAATATCTTTAGGAGACTCTTCATTTGTATCATTCAACATCTTCTATTTGAAAGTGATGGATTGTCCTGATAGTGAAGTTTCGATTTATACAGCATCAACATCTTCATCGCGTAACAACTCTATTCATATTGATGAATATAGCGGGAATTCTTCCACTATGAATATAAAGTCAATTCTTCCACTTAGTCCTGATCCTAAGGACTATGGGAGAAGCACCGATGAAAGAGGGGATGGAGAATTTCAAATAAATAAAGAGTCACAGATTCCACTTAGTCTTAATTCTAAGGACTATGAAAGCTGCAGTGATGATGAGCTTGATGACAAATTTCAAAAGAATGGAGTGTCATGGTGTCCACTTAGCCCTAATTCCAAGGACTATGAGAGCAACAATGATGAAGAGCATGATGGTGAAGTTCAAAAGAATGGAGTGTCATGGTGTCCACTTAGTCCTAATTCTAAGGACTATGAGAGCAGTAGTGTTGAAGAGCATGATGACGAATTTCAAAAGCATGGAGTGTCACAGTGTCCACTTAGTCCTAATTCTAAGGACTATGAGAGAAGCAATGATGAAAAGCATGATAACGAATTTCAAAATAATGGAGTGTCAAAGTGTCCACTTAGTCCTAATTCTAAGGACTATGAGAACAACAGTGATGAAAAGCATGATGATGAATTTCAAAAGTATGGAGTGTCACGGTGTCCACTTAGTCCTAATTCTAAGGACTATGAGAGCAGCAGTGATGAAGAGCAGGATGATGAATTTCAAAAGAATGGAGTGTCACGGTGTCCACTTAGTCCTAATTCTAAGGACTATGAGAGCAACAGTGATGAAGAGCATGATAATGAATTTCAAAAGAATGGAGTGTCACAATGTCCTCTTAGTCCTAATTCTAAGGACTATGAGAGCAGCAGTGATGAAGGACAGGATGATGCACTTAGTCCTAATTCTAATGAGTATAAAGGTAGTAGTGATAAAGGACATGATGTAGCATTTTCAGTAAGTAAACAGTCACATTTTCGACGTAGTCCTAATTCTATGGACTATGAGAGCGGCACTGACAGTAGCATTGAAGAAGGGGAAGATGAAGAATGTTATGCTCATAACCTGCAAAAAGACACCCAAATACAGAATATGCGAAGAAAGATACCCAGAACATAGAATAGTGAGAGACAACAGCAAATATTTTATTATTCAGAAAGCAATGTTCACAGGCCTCTTCGAGGGGGCAACCTCCAATAGAGCAGAGCTAGATTCAAAAATAAGACATGATGCTCCTCGCAGGGAGTCTCTATCCTTTATATATGACTCATACATGCAATACCATGGGTTTTATTAATACCATCTATCTAATATCATGGCCCATTTGCAACTAACTGTGGTCCCGTCATTAATTGCGGGTTAACCACTTACAATTATTAATATGGGCTTTATTGACTCTTTATTATGACTCGATCCCACTACATAAATAAGGGGGTTAGGGTGGGACCCTAACATGCCCTCCCCCTTAAGAATAGCCTTGTCCTCAAGGCTGAAGCTGCGGAAACTGCTGAAGAATAGTGGCTGGTTCCCAAGTTGCATCTTCCAGAGAGGTGTCTTTCCACTTGATGAGAACTTCCCTAATCATACGGCCACGTAGATTCCTTTCTCGTGTGTCTAGGACCTGTTCAGGTTGGAGCTAGATTGATCCTTCCTCGTCCAATTCAGGTAGACTGGATTGAATTCTGCAATTGTTCCCAATCACTTTCTTGAGGCATGAGACATGGAAAACTGGATGGATTTTTGCAGTAGGCAGCAAAGCCAGCTTGTAGGCTACTTCTCCAATGCGCTGAAGTACCTGATATGGTCCGTAGAATTTTGGAGATAGTTTCGGACAACCCTTGTCTTTGAGTGATGTTTGCTTATATGGTTGCAGCCTCAAAAAGACCTGATCCCCTTCTTGAAATTGGCGCTCTGAGCGATGCTAGTCTACCTGTTGCTTCATGCGGTTTTGAGCTTGATGAAGATTCTCTCTAAGATGGGCGAGCATGGTTGCGCGGTTTTGTAGGAGTTGATCCACTCCTTGTACCTTTGAGCCCCCCTTGATATAAGAAGTAGGGGAAGGAGGGAGTGGACCATATACTGCATCATAGGGAGTCATTTTGGTGGTGGCATGATAGTTGGTGTTATACCACCATTTAGCCAGAGGTAACCACTGTACCCAAAAATGTTGCTTTTCTGAAGTGAAACACCTAAGGTAGGTTTCTAGACATTTGTTGACGGCTTCCGTTTGACCATCCATTTGTGGGTGATAAGAAGTACTAAGTTTTAGTTGGGTGCCTTGTAGCCTGAAGAGTTCCTGCCAAAAATTACTGGTGAATATCGGGTCGCGATTGGACACAATAGAAGTGGGCATGCCATGCAATTTGAAGATCTGATCCATGAAAGATTGAGCGACCAAAGTCGGTGTAAAAGGGTGGGGTAGGGCGTATAAATGAGCATACTTCGAAAGTCTGTCCACAACCACCATGATGACTGACTTGTTTCCTGACTTTGGAAGACCTGTAATGAAATCCATAAAATCCTCTGTCCATATTGCTGCCGGGATGGGCAACGGTTGTAATGTGCCTGGTGCTTTGACGGTCTCCCCTTTGTGGCGTTGACAGACATCGCATTCTGCTACAAAAGTGAGGATGTCCTTTTTCATGCCTGTCCAAAAAAATGATCTTCTGGTGCGAGCATATGTCTTCTGAAAGCCTAAATGTCCTACAATGGGGGATGAGTGCAATTCTGCCAAAATGCGACTTTTGAGGGTGGATGTTGGTGATATTACGACTCTGTCCCTATAGCGAAGAATCTCACCCTGCCATGAGTAGCCCTTGGTGGAATTTGGATCCACCTGCAATTGAGAAATGAGTTGGGAGAGCCTGGGATGTGAAAACCATTCCCTGCGAGCCTCTTCAATCCATTCTGGAATGGGAAGGGAAATTGCTAGCAGGGTACTTCCCTCCTCAAATTGGCAAGATAATGCATCTGCTACACTATTTTCTTGCCCTTTCTTGTAAATGATCTCATAATCATATCCCAGCATTTTGGCGAGCCATTTATTTTGTTGTGGGGAGGATAGGCATTGCTCCAAAAAATATTTAAGACTGTGATGGTCTGTGCGGATTTGGAAACGTCACCCCAATAAGTAAGGTCGCCAGGTCTCTACTGCATGTAAAATGGCCATCATTTCCTTCTCATAGGTAGATTGGCCCAGATTCTTCCCACTTAGTTGTTGGCTTGTGAAGGCCAAAGGTCGCCCTTCCTGCATTAAGACCGCCCCAATACCCGTACCCGAAGCATCACATTCAATGACAAAAGATTTGGTGAAGTCAGGTAGTGCTAAGACTAGAGTGGAACACATGGAATTTTTGAGAGCTGTAAATGCCTGTTGTGCGTCCTCATTCCAGAAGAATGAATTTTTCTTCAGGAGTTTAGTGAGGGGCTTCGCTATGCGACCATAATTGCGGATAAATTTGAGATAATAGCCTGTGAGACCCAAAAATCCTCTCAGGCTCTTCAAGGTCTTAGGTTGAGGCCAATCTTGCATTGCATGGATCTTTTTGGGGTCCACCTTGACACCTTCACGCCTCACAATGTGGCCCAAATACTCAACTTCTTCCATGCCAAACGAGCACTTGGACATCTTGACAAATAATTTATGTTTACGAAGCAGTTGCAAGAGTAGATCTACATGCTGAAGATGTGTAGCCCAAGTGCAACTATAGATGACAAGGAGAAATTTCCTGAGATATGGTTTGAGAAGGTGGTTCATAAGGCTCTGAAAAGTAGATGGGGCATTACAGAGACCGAATGGCATGACCAAGAACTCATAATGGCCTTCATGAGTTCGGAAAGCAGTCTTTGGAATGTCGACTTCCTTCATGCGAATTTGGTGGTAGCCTGAGCGAAGATCCAGCGTAGTGAAAAATTGATCCCCATTGAGTTCATCCAGAAAATCATCAACCACCGGGATGGGAAATTTATCTTTGACTGTCAACTTATTGAGGGCCCTGAAGTCTAGACACATCCTCCACTCCCCATCTTTCTTGAGCACCATGACCACCGGTGATGAATAAGGACTAATGCTGGGACGAATGACACCTGCTTCCAAAAGTTCCTTGATTATTTTTTCTATTTCATTCTTTTGGGTGAACGGATATTTGTATGGGCACACATTTTGGGGTTGGGCCCCTGGAACCAAGGTGATGCTATGATCATGTTCCCCTCTCGAGGGTGGAAGCTCATGAGGCTTGTCAAAGACCGGCAGATGGTTATTTAAAATCTGTTGCATCTTAGGATGAATCGACAGAGACTTGTTTTTGACTGCCTGGATGGCATTAAATTGAGCTATAACTCCATGATGGCCCTTTTTTAGCGATTTTTCCATCCTATGCGAGCTGATGATAGAGGGATCTCCCGCCTGGAGTCCACGGAGGGTATGTGTGGAGTTGTTCTGTTTAAAACTCATATATAACTCTTGGAAATCCATTGTGATTGGCCCAAGAGTGTGAAGCCATTCAGCACCGAGGACAATGTCGCACCCTCCCATGTGTATGGAAAACATGTGGGTCTTCAACTGATAATCCCCCATTTGAAGTTTGACATTTTCACAGCGGCCTTCACATTTCATTGTGCCCCCATCCGCAATTTGGACTTGGAAGTTAGAAACTGCTCGTACAAAACAATGCACTGCTTCCGCGACTTTTTGATGGATGAAATTATGTGTACTTCCACTATCAATCAAGACTACTACTGGGCGATGTTTAATAAAACCTCTAATTTTGAGAGTTTGAGGTGAAGAAATCCCTGCCAAAGCATGCAGCGAAATAACTGGTTCGTCAGGACAATGTCCTTTTGGTTGTCCTTTTCCACCACCTCATGTTCCTTTAGTGGTGTATCTTCCTCCGATGAGCTGTAATCAGTGGCATCAATTTGAAAAAATTTGGGCTCCTTGCATTTATGACCTGGGGAGTATTTTTCATCACAGTAGTAACATAATCCTTGCTTTCTTCTTTCGGCCATTTCTACAGGTGACAACTTTTGAACCTTAAGTGTTTGAGTCGTGCTGTGAGCCTGGAAATTTGGGCGACTGTACTAGGCTGCTAACGCACGTTCCACGTTACGAGCTACCTTGCAAGCCTTCGTCCATGTGGGAGGGTGGTGCAGTAGGATGTGGGCTTTTATGGCTTCTTTAAGACCGCTGATAAAACATTCCGTGTAGAACACATCTGAGAGACACCTAGTGCGGAAGGCTAAGGCTTCAAAGGCTGTAATATATTCACCCATTGTGCCAGTCTATCAGAGCTTAGTAAGACAACCCAAAAAAGAAGATTCCTGGTCAAAGCGTTCTGTAAGAGCTTTTTTGAAGGTGGTCCAAGTCACAAAAGTTCCATTGCAACGTTGATGCCATTCCCACCATTGCCACCTTTCATTGTCCAAGTACATGCTCCCCACCATAAGCTGAGTCTCATTATCTAAGATGTTATTCAGATTGAAATACTACTCCATTTGTGCTATCCATGCTGCCGGGTGAGAACCATCAAATTTATGCATATCCAACTTGGGAGGTCGCGGACGGGATTGTTGGTGGGGGCCCCAGAGGTGAAGAGAGTGGCTAGACTCACCCTCACTGTGTCCATTGCCAATATACGCCTCCTCATGGGCTTCCTCCTTGCCCTTCGGGATTATGCTCAGGATTATGCTAGTTAGTCTGTCAAGCTGAATTTGGAGGGATTGCAAGGATTGTTCAAGTTTTTCCATCCTCTCATTGGCCATAGCTTGAGCTCTAGTTTCTACCATGCACCGACTTGATGTTCTTGAAATTTGGGACCGCCCAAAAAAATTTTCACTAAGAATTGAATGGTACCACCGTGCTCAGCTCGTCGTCCTGATTCTGATGGGCTAGATCACCAATAAGTGCCCCGGGAGATCTCAGACCTTTGTTTTTTTTTTTTTTTTTTTTTTCTGAAAACTCCTAACGGAGTTTTACTCCTTGATCTGGCAGAGATGATGCGTGATCCCAAGATAGAAAAGGGAACTATGGTCTCGAGGAGTGTCAGGTGCTACAGATCACAATATACATAAGGGTTTGACAGTAGTACTCAGCCCAATGTTTCAGGGCTCTAACTAAGGAGGATCAACCGTACCCTTAGCCGTACAACCCAACTACCCTATCGTACAGGCGAGTAATCTCTCCGAGTGTTGTTCTCGATGTACTGTAGCAGCAAGACGGCCGACGGTTTATCTATGGATAGGTTGCAGAGGAGCTAAGGGGCTTCCGATATACCCAGAAGGTACTTGGAAGACAGTCCGTACGTGGTTCTGTCTAATGTGCTACTACTCGAAGGGGTACCCACAGGGGCTACAAGGGAGTCCAAAAAGCGTGACCACCTCTTGTATTTCCTGCGTGCATGCCTACCCAAATCCGCAGGTTTATGTGCTCAACGACAGATCCCGTGGTTTAAAGACGCCATAACACGTCTCTAGCCAAATTTTTTTTGCTAAGAAATGGAGGTCCCACCGGCCCTGTAAAGTGCTTTGATACCACTTGTTATGCTCATAACCTGCAAAAAGACACCCAAATACAGAATATGCGAAGAAAGATACCCAGAACATAGAATAGTGAGAGACAACAACAAAAATTTTATTATTCAGAAAGAAATGTTCACGGGCCTCTTCGAGGGGGCAACCTCCAATAGAGCATAGCTAGATTCAAAAATAAGACACGATGCTCCTCGCAGGGAGTCTCTATTCTTTATATATAACTCATACATGCAATACCATGGATCAATACCATGGGTTTTATTAATACCATCTATCTAATATCATGGCCCATTTGCAACTCACTGTGGTCCCGTCATTAATTGCGGGTTAACCACTTACAATTATTAATATGGGCTTTATTGACTCTTTACTATGACTCGATCCCACTACATAAATAAGGGGGTTAGGGTGGGACCCTAACAAAGAATATCCTCCAAGTCAATATTTGAAAATCACAACTAATCATAGTGTGGATAACATTCCTCTTAATGATGATGAAAATCCTTATACAAATGATCATCCAATGATGGAGATGTTGCCAAGAAATATTGTATCGAGGAGTAGGGGTAGACCTTTTTGTATCAATGCAAGATGTTCTAATTATAAAAGGGGCAGAGCAGAATATCTGACGAGGAGAAGTTCTATCAGCGCTCTAATTTCAAGTGAATGTTGCCAAAAAGATTGCTTGAAACATATGGATTTCAAATTTGCATTAGAGAGCAGGAAGAGATATTTGTCAATGAATAAAAGCATGCAAAATTCATATTTAGTTGGGTGCATGCAATCTACATTGTCAGGTTATGATTATCATATTAGGAATTTATTTATCTGTAGAAAAGCTTTCAAAATGTTTCATTCGATTGAGAATTTTCGTCTCTCAAGAATTCAAGAAAATTTGGGAAAGGATCCCACATTTTATTCAAAAGTACGTCATAAAAGACAGTGTGGGCCATTATCAAATAATGTAATGTCATGGATGAAAGATTTCTTTTCAAAGCATGGAGAGTGTATGCCAAATAGAGAGACAATACATATTCCAGATAATTTTTGAAGACGAGAAATCTACAATTTATACAAAGAATATGCAGAAGGTGCTGAGGGACATGGCCAATTTATTACATATCAATATTTTGTGAAGGTATGGAAGAAAGAATTCAACAATGTCCGTATTCCTAAGAAGACAAGGATGGGGATTTGCAGTACATGTGCTTCTCTTAAATAAAAAAGGGACAAATGTGAAGGGTCAAAAAGAGGTAAGCATTCATAACTTTAACTTTTAACATTGTATAGTCATCAACTATGAAAACATATTTTTTAATGGCTTTCTTTTATGTTGTGTAGATTCAATTGTCAAAGAACTTCAGGAGCATCGCGAAAAACAAACAAATGAAAGGAAAAAGTTGTACAAGCATTGAAAGAAGTGTTATGATAATCCGAAGAAATATTTGAGTTTGATAAGTGATGGTATGGACCAGAAGAAAACACTTTTACCACATTTTGTTCGCACACCCAAAAATTTACATGAGGAAGAATTTTATTCAGTATCACTTGGTCGGTTGTATGGTCTTCAATGGGAAAATGTTGCCAAGGGTGTACTTCACAGCTCCAAATATTCATAATGATGCAAATTTGACCATAACCATAATTCATGATGTGCTTTCCCATTGGTCTAGTAATCTTCCTGAAGCTTTGTATCTACAATTGGACAACACTTGCCGTGAAAACAAAAATCAGGTTGTTTTTGGATATCTAAACATGCATGTTGAATTGAGAATTTTCTAGAAGGTAAAGGTTGGTTTCCTTCTTGTTGGGCACACTCATGACCATATTGATTATATGTTCAGTCGTTTTTTAGTCACATTGAGGAGGAAGGAAGTTGGGAGCTTGCCATCATTAATTGAATGTATTAAGAAATCATACATGCCAGAGCCTACTTTTGATGTGTTGGAAGAAACTGTTGACATGTGAAGGTTTATTCTGGGATCATATGGTGAGGGGAAATGCATTGAACAACTTAATGACATTAGCTTCCAACATCAATTTCATATCAAAAAAATTGATGGGAAAAAACTAATATGGGGCAAGAAGTATTCAACTACTGCAGAATGGGCAACATCATCAGGTTTGCAATTTTTGAAATTCATTCTAGATCATCCAATATTTGCATCAAAAATATTGTTATTACAATCAGTTGGTGAAGTTCATAATGCACGCAGACAAAATAGAGATATAAATTATTCTGATTGCCTAGAAGAAATTAAAAAATGTATTAGATATACATATGAGTACTTTGACATCACCGGTTCAATTTGGTGGGAGTCATTTTTCAATAATCAAAGTGATATCATTTCAACAACAACAAAAGAAGATATACCTTTGAAAAATCCATTTATTTGGCCACAAAATGTGTCGAATGAACATGAGGAAATAAACATTGTTGAACGACAACAATCTCAAGGTATTATTAATTCTTCACAGGCAGAGGAAAGAGAGATGTATATTGGTTCCAGAATATCTCGTGCACAATGTGAAGCCATGGAAGACCTTTACAGGGGTTCGATACAGGATATTAAGGAGGGTTGCATGATCACAATGCTAGCAGATGGAGATCCCAATGGCTATCCATTCTGGGTTGCTAAAGTTATAAAGGTATTTACAGAAAATGAGGATGTTACAGGTGTTGAACTACATTGGTATGCCACAAATACACACCCATTCAATGGTGTGTATAAGCCAGAGATGGTAGTTGACAAAAAAAATGGCGGATAGAGAAAAAGAAAGGGTACAAATATAAATCGCCGCTGCACAGACATATTAAAATTGGAGGATGTTGACATAATTGTTTATGATTTCAATTTAACAAAGAGATGAACTCTTCGCTTCAAGATGATAGAGATTCTGAAAAGGTTGTTACCAGAAGGAACAGTGTTGAGATGGGAGTCTACTGAAACCAATCGTAGATCTAGAAGAATTTTCAAACCTGAAATGGTGGGCATGCATGTGGACTCAGATGGGGCACTAGTTGATGAAAGAGAAGAATATGGAACATCTTCGTCAACATCTAGTCACTCATCTGAAGATGTGAATTCTGATGGTGTGCAAGAAAATATGAGTGATTTTGAATAATTGTTTAAGACAGTTTATATAATTGATGTATGCATCGTATATTGAAATAAAATTTTTGATTTCCATATGGTGTTAAATGAGAAGTTATGAGTCATTTTTATGTTGTTGGATTATATGTCTTAATTATGATAATTTTTATTGTTTAGAATATCTACAATGCAACATTAAATTAAAGATATAATGTATGTTTCATTCAATATACAAATAATGACTTTTGAATTCATTTAGTGATGTAATTTGTTCTTAATGTCATGGTTTTTTAATTTTATGGTTGAAAAAATTTCAATTTCTTTTGTATCTAGCATGTTATGGTTGAGAACATATTGAATTTATACTTAAGAAAGAAAAATGTTATTCTACCAAAAACATTAGTGTGTTTTTTTCCTCATAAACAACTTTGTTTGGCACATAAAAATTTAGTTTTACTAGCATTTTTTAAAAATTTTGAAGATTGACCCTAAAAAAAAATCATTGTTCCAGTATCATCACTTTTTCGTTTTCAAGCTGTATTTTGCACGAAAATTTCGTTTTCACTGCCATTTTTAAAACATGTTCAAAATTGACCCTAAAAAAAAAACATCGTTCCAGTATACACACTTTTCGTTTTTAGCACTGTTTTTGATGTTTTTTCGGGGTTTTTTGGCCAGAGTTCCCGTTTTGAGTTTATAGTTCCCATTTCAAAGTTTACATTGTTCTTACTGTAATTGATCTATTAGATCATTTATCCTAGGTAGGGGAGTACTTGTTCTTGAGAATAATTTAGTTTAATGGCTTGTAATCAGTATACATCTGCCAAGTCCCATCCTTCTTTGGAACTTTGATGATGGGTGATCCACATGGTGAGGTACTTGGATGAATGAAACCCTATTCCAATAGCTATTGTAACTAGTTATTTACCTCACTTGCATCTATAACATATAGTCTGGAAAAGGAGAATCCGATAAGAGTTTGATCTCATGTTCCACTTCTCTCTTAGGGGGTATCCCTTTAGGCGCCTGGAACACATACTGGTACGCTTGTGACAACTCTTCCAGTTGTTGTTTTTGTTCCTTGTTACACCCCTCCAAGGATGATTTAGTTCTCATGGAATCTTTTATAAAATATTTTTCTCCTAAAAATAACAAAACATGTTTCTTGCTAGAATTGATAAACTTTTGGCCTATTTAGCACTTGTCATTGAGATCTTTGACTTTCCCTTGTGTGTGTTGATGATGAAGTATCTTTTGTCCTTGATGAGGTAATATTGGTTTCCTCTCTGCATGAATATCACATCTTGCATGTACATATACGGATTCCCAAATAAAACTCCACATATGTCATGTGGAACATCCACCTCTACTTCCTTAATAAAATCAATATTAATAGGAAATTTGATTGTGCACTATGTGGTTATGTTTATCTTTGTCTCCTTGTTGACATAGTCCAATGGAAATGATCTAGGATGTCTATGAGTATCCAACCCCAATTTCTTGACCATATTTGTTGCTTTGAGATTTTCCTATGATTCTAAGTCAAATAATGCATCAATTTTGTATTATTGACATGTATCTTTAATATATGGAAGAGCCTGGTCATTTCGTTCTCTTTCAATTGCTAAAGGCTACTCAAATTCACCCCCTTTTGTATTAATGTACAAACAATACTCTCATCCATGTCTAAGTTGCTTTCCACTATTTTAATTGAATCTATGGCCATGTGCTTTTTCTTCTTAGCATCTTTCTTTTGTTTCTTTGAGTTGAGCTTTGGACGCAACTTTCGACACTTCTCTTCTCTATGAATATCAATGTTATAGTGGTTGTAGTGGTTGTAAGGATATTTGCACTAGTGTGTTGTGGCTACTATCTTTTTATCATTTTCCCCTTTCCATTTCTTCTTCGCCTGCTTGGAAGCTTGTTGGTTCTCCTTCTACTTCGACCCGCTTGATTGCACTTTCTTGTAGCCTATGTTCTCTAGGTACTATGCCTATATACAAGCCTCATCCATAATTCTAGGTTTTAACAACATCACTTGCTTGTGCATATGGTTGTGTATACCCCATATATACTTGAGGAGTACATAGAGGTTCTTTGGGATATACCCAAGATCACGACCATCTTTCTAAATTTAGTGACGTACCCTTGTACACTCTGCCTTTGTGTTTTCCTTAAGTAACGACATCAGATCCATGAGTCTTCTACATACCAAATGAAATATAACTCAAACTTTAATAGAGTTTTGAAATCCTCCCACTTAGTCATTGGAGGATCTCCCTCCAACCTTAGAGTCTCTATGTGGATTTCCCACCTGGCCAAGGCATGGCCCTCTAGTTTTAGACTAGAAAACAAATATTATGTTCTTCCTCTATATGATGAACACTAAAATAAGCCTCTAACTGCTACAACCAATGATTTAAATTCAAAGCATTAATCTCACTTTGATATAATTCGATATCAACCTTCACTTCCATCCTGAACAAGGAATATGAATGGTTCATTGCATTCAAACTGGGTTGATCCTTTTTGGGTTCCTTCTTAGACTCTCTCTTTCATTCTTCTTAATCTCCCAATCTCCCCTTCGATTTGACCTTTGCATTAGAACCTCCATCTTCCCCGAATAGCCCAACCTTATTAGTCAAGGCTTCCATGAGGAGGCTCACATTACATTTTATACCTGTGACTTGTTCTTCCAGTCACACAAATGTCTCCTTTGTGGGATCTTGAGGGTTATTAATGGGTTTGTTGGTGATGGCTAAGATTTAATGACTTACAACTTAATTTATCTAGAACCCCTGCAACTCTCCAAAATATACCCAAAGAAGCCTACTCTAATATCAATATGATCCGTAAACTACCATGGATATTCCATTGGATATTTTTTCACAATAGATTTGATAAATTTATATTGAAAATATGAAATATATACTATTAGGGTTATTTTTCTTAGACTTATGGATTTATTAAGTTACCATTTTATGCATAGAAATCGAATGTGCTGAAAATAGAGAACAAACAAAAATACAATCACTAATAACATAAGATATGACCTAGGAAACCCTTTTAGAAGAAAACCTAGCTAGATGGTGAGGTTGCTCTACTCTCTTTTTCTCTTAATGGAACTGGTTGTGAGTCCAAAGAAATGATATTTATGGCTTGTGGGATGCTACGATAAAAAAAACTCTATGTTTTCTCTCTATTTCTCCACTCTTAACTACATTGCTCATATATGGAAAACATGCACTCTAATAGAATGAAACCCTTTTTCCTCTTAGTGGCTCGGTTATAACACAATTTGATAGCCTACTAGTGGTTGAGTTTGACTCCTTCAACTCTTAACTAGAGTTGCAATATCAACTCTTCTAGAGTCTTTTTCATCATGATCACATGTATATCCCCTTTTCCATGAATAATGGGGGTTGATTTGGCATCCTCTCAAATCATGGTGGTCAAAACATACAGGTCAATTTATGGGTGGCATAAATTTTGCATATAGACTATGATTGAGGAGTTTCTTGTGCCATTGAAAAGGCATTTGTGTGTAGAATAGCGTTAATGAGCACCACACCTAAGCAAAAAAAATTTATCCCCAAAAAATGTTGCTTGATGCCCTAAACTACTTCCAAAAGGTTTAAGACCCTAATTTGTCAAACTAGGATCCATCCATAAAAATGGTATTGTGAGCTAATTCCTCCACTTTTTCCACTCTGAAAGCATCAAGATGTATGACAAATAATATAATGATCCAATCCAGATCATAAAACATTTGTGGGACCTGCTGAGAAGGTATTATAGTTATTGGTTAGAATCAAATGTCATTAATTGTCAGAAAATAATGGATTATTTGATTTTTGTAAATACATTTCCTCAATTTTATAATTCATTTATTTAAATTTTTTCTTAATGACATGATTCTTGTATTGCATGTTGATTTTTGTTTTTTACTTGGAATGAGATTACAAGAAACCCCAGAGTACTTCCCCACATTTCATGGATGGTAAATTAGGTAAATCATTGACCCTGATTATGAGGCATCGTCTCAAGGTAATCGAAGAGAGTCAAACTTGTGATCAACACAACTACAAATAATATCAAAGAACTTCACGTCTGGCTTAGACCACTTGAGCTAACCCTTGGGGCTATATTGAATGCATATTTATTTTCAATATTTGCTAAAATTAAAATTTAATTAAAAAAAGAATTCTACAAAATGAATTATTGATCCATTTGAAGGATTTAACACTATTGGAATTACAAACATTACATATTAGAGTAGTCAATTATGCCTCATCCTCCTTTTGTGTGGCAAACCACATGTGCATATCTACAATCCTGCTTTCCTATGACCACCACTTACTCCATCAAATCTTCTTAGTATTATTGAATCCAACTTATTCAAGTTGTCTTTATAACTTTTTGGCTTCCTTCCTACCTATCTATTCAAACTCAACAATTTGTCTCACGCACTAGGTCTATAGCCTTTCTTGCTCACACTAGTCTAGTTGTTCATCTCTTGCTCTCATTGACATTATAGCTAACATTGATAGAATAGGTCAATGGTCGCAATACTCCTTGATTGGGAAAAAATGGTTATTCAATGCCCACTTACTATATTAGAGGATAACTTGCGTGCATGGTCCATAGTATTAGAAAGTAACTTACATGCATGCATGTTTACATGTTCTGTAGTAATAAAGGGAAAAACAATCACAAAATTTTGAAACAACACATACGCAAAGAATGACTCTCACCTTTATAGAAGTTATTACATTCTTCACTTTTCTCTTATGGACTCCATAATGCATTTGAATAATCAAATCTATGATCCATATATGGTAAGTTGCATGTGTGAATACATATTATACAATTAGGAACACTGAATAGAATCAATAAACTATATATAAGTTAATTATTTGATAAAATAAACAATTTTAGTAAATAATTAAGATGTAATATATATTCTCAATTATGAAAATTATGTACTTAATCTAATTATAATGTGCCTTGGAGTGAAAAATCCATACTTTAAAGTAACCCTATGAAATTTGAACACAAAAATGTTTATTGTCAAAAAAAAATTCCTCCCACCCACCATCTCTATAAACAAAATAATATAAATGACAAACTATCATTAACATGTATTTATATTCTTGACTACATCTTTAAAATTGCATAATATGATGTTTTCTCATGTTGTATAGAGATGTAGCCATCCTTTCTATTTGATATTTTGACCTGGCCCACACTTTAGTAAAAAAAAAAAAAACATTAACAACAAGGACATTCCTAAAACATTTTAGTCACATCAATGCTGTCTATTTTACTAGATAGTGAAAGTCTTTTTGGATTCTAATAAGCCGTAGTTTAACTAGTCGGAAGAATTGCCCGGAAAGTTATGGAAATTCTGGTCATATTTAGAGAAAATCCGGCAAGGATTTTTGTAAATGTAAGTTATAGTTGTTAAACTTCAAAATTTTAGGTGTCCTAGAGGTTTTTGATGGCGCTGAATCTATTTCCACCATCAAAAATATGATTCAAACACTACCTCTTCAAAAAAATTTAAATTTTTTTGCCCACATTCCAGTCACTTTTAACCATTAATAAACAACCCCTTCCAATAAAATCCCACTCCAACATTAAATTAGATGCGGAGGTCACAAAGTACCATAGATTTTACTAGATAGTGGAAGTCCTTTGGGATTCAATGAGGCCCTACTCCCAACATTAAATTGGTTGCGGAGGTCACAAAGTACCATCGAGTGGCTCCATGATATGTTACGTTGTTTTTTCCATCATGGCCTATTAGTAAAAGTGACTTTAACCGTACAAAATTCAAGATATATTTACATAGATTTTATAAATTTTAAATTATTTCAGATAATATATATTAAATAATAGTTGATTAGATAAATATCTATATAAATTATAAATTATTATTTTAAAAATAATTTTATGATATTATATTATGTTTTATAATAATAAATATTATTACTTGTAATTAATTAATTAAAAATAATATTTTTTTATTATTGATTTTATTTTTGTAAAAATAAAAATTATAATATAAGATATTATTTTATTAATTATTATAATTATTATCTATTTAAAGGTTATAATATAGTTTTTTTTTTTTTCAAATTTTTAGGTTGGGAATCAAAAAGTCTATCATAAATTATTTGTGAATCAATCCTAAAACAATTATTAATCAATATTAATTGATTCAAAAATATATTATTTAAAATAACTTAATTTTGTTCACGATGTTTTGGATAGACGGTGATCGAGTGCTCTATTAAGGCACTCTTTGGTGTGAAGTCATCGGTTCAATTCCCCATCCCGATCGATGTGATATATTGGACATGTTGAAGATATAGGGTTTGATGTGGCATCCCCTCAAATCATGGTGGTCAAAACATGCAAGTCCATTTATGGGTGGCATAACTTTTGCCTATAGACTATGATTGAGGTGATTCTTGTGCCATTGAAAAGGCATTTGTGTGTAGAATAGTGCTAATGGAAACCACACTAAAGGGAAAATATTTTAGCCCCAAAAAATGTCGTTTGATGCCCCAAACTACTTCCAAAAGGTTTTAGGCCCCAATTTGTCAAACTAGGACCCATCCATAAAAATGGTCTTGTGAGCTTATTCCTCCTTTTTTCCCACTCTGAAAGCATCCAGATGGATGGAAAATTATATAATGATCCTATCTAGATCATAAAATATTTGTAGGACCTGCTGAGAAGGTATTATAGTTATTGGCTGGAATCAAATTTCATTAATTTTCAGAAAAGAAAGTATTATTTCATTTTCATAAATACATTTCCTCAATTTTATAATTCATGTATTTTTTTCTTAATGACATGATTCTTGTATTGCATGTTGATTTTTTTTACTTGGAATGAAATTACGGGAAACCCCAGAGTATTTCCCCACATTACATGGACGGTAAACCGGGTAAATCCCCGACCATGATTACTAGGCGTCGCCCCAAGGGAATCAAAGAGAGTCGAATATGTGATCAACAAAAACTAGCAATAATATCAGAGAACTTCATATTTGGCTATAGAGCCATTGAGCTAACCCTTGGGGCTATATTAAATGCATATTTATTTTCAATGTTTGCTAAAATTAAAAATTAATTAAAAATAAAATTTCTAAAAAATGAATTGTTGATCCATTTGAAAGATTTAACAATATTGGAATTACAAACATTACATATTAGAGTAGTTAATTACGCCTCATCCTCCTTTTTGTGTGGCAAACCACATGCACATATCTACCATCCTAATTTTCCTATGACCGCCCTTTACTCCATCAAATCTTCTTAGTATTATTGAATCCAACTTATTAAAGTTGTCTTTATAACTTTTTGGCTTCCTTCCTACAATCTATTGAAACTCAGCAATTTGTCTCACGCATTAGGTCTATACCCTTTCTTGCTCACACTAGTCTAGTTGTTCATCTCTTGCTTTCATTGACACTATAGCTAACATTGATAGAATGGGTCAATGGTCACAATATCCCTTGATTGGGAAAAAATGGTTGTTCAATGCCCACTTACTATATTAAAGGGTAACTTATGTGCATGGTCCATAGTATCAAAATGTAACTTGCATACATGCATGATGCGTAGTAACAAAAAGAGAAACAATCACAAAATTTTGAAACAACACATATAGGAAGAACGACTCACATTCTTCACTTTTCTCTTATAGCCTCTGTAATGCATTTGAATTACTCCATAATCCATATATAGTGAGTTACATGTATAAATATATATTATATAATTAAAGATACTAAATAGAATCAATAGACTATATATAAATTAATTATTTGATAAAAAAATAGTTAAAATGTAATCTATATTCTCAATTATAAAAATTATGTACATATTTGTACATACTAATTTCAGTGTCTTGAGAGGAAAATTCCATACTATAAAGTAACCCATCTTCTATTAAAAAGCACTAAATTCAACCTAACAACCTTTGTAAATATGAAAATTAAACACAAAATATCCATTTTGTAAATGGTTAAAATGTAATTTATGAAAATTATGTACTTATTTATACATAATAATTAGTAATCTTGGAATGAAAATTACATACTATAAAGTAACCCATCTTCTAATAAATTCAAAGCAACAAATTCAACGTAACAACCTTTATGAATATAAAGATTGAACAGCACTAAATTCAACTTAGCAACCTTTGTAAATATAAAAATTGAACACAGAATGTTTGTTGTCGAAAATTTTCCCCACCCACCATCTCTAAACAAAATACATTAACATGTATTTATATTCTTGACCACATATTTAAAAGTGCATAATATGATGTTTGCTCATCTAGTATGATGTGGCAATTTTTTCTATTTGATATTTGTGACCTGGCCCAAATCTCTCACTTTAGTTAAAAAAAAAAATCATACAATTAGGCTATTCTTGTAACTAAAGCCCTGAAACATTTTAGTCACATCGATGTTGTCTATTTTATTAGATAGTGGAAGTCCTTTGGGATTCCAATGAGGCCCCACTCCCAACATTAAATTGGATGCGGAGGTCCCACACTACCATAGATTGGCTCCATGATATGTTGTTTTTTTTCCATCGTCCTATTAGTAATAGTGGCTTTCAACAAGTATTTAGTAATACAAATGCAATATATATTTATATTGATTTTATAAATTTTAATATTAATATTATAATGTATATTATATAATAGTTGATTATAATATATATTGATTTTAATATTATATATTAGAAATTATTATTTTAAAAATAATTTTATGATAAATAATAAATGTTATTATATTATAATTAATTAATTAAAAATATTATTTTTATTATTGATTTTTTTTTAATGATATTAGATATTATTTATTTATTTATTATAGTTATTAGCTATATTAAAGTTATGATATAGTTATTTTTTCTTTCATATTATTTATTTGTCAATTTATTCAAAAAAAAATATTATTAGTTAATATTAATTGATTCAAAAATTTATTATTTAAAATAATTTAATTTAATTTTATGAAAATTATAAATTCAGCCATATAATAGAAATATAACTCTAAGATAACATAATTTTTCTTACCCCGATGGGGTGTGCATGCGACAATACATTTGGCATGTCACTAACTGTTTGGGTTTGCCTCCTTTCCACACGCCCATTAACTCCGCGGCGATGATAATACCTGCTCATTACTCCACAGGTGCGACACTCCTCCTCAAGCGCTCTAAGGATATAAGCGAACCCAGGTGCATGTCTTGGCTCAATTCGACGTTTTGGGCAATGAGTTTGGGTGGTAAGGAGTTGGATAGAGGTCGGGTTTGTGTCTATGGTGCCTCACTGGGGCTTTGGCCTTGGGTGAGGAAGGCAGATGACACTTAAAACAGATTGAAGTGGTTTGAAATTAGTCTCCTAGTCCTACCCTTGGGACCCTGGTTCGCAGACAGTGGTTGTTCGGTCCTGCTCCATCGCTTCTGGTGGAAATAAGGACTTTTCATCTCCCCGCCAACTCTTGGATCCTCTCCCGCTTGAGCGGACCACTGCAAGTTTTTACAAGTGTGTGGGTGTTTATGTGGCTTTTGGTAATTTATGTTTGGAGGCCGGGTCTTGCCTTTGGCCCGAAGGACTTCACAATTTCTTGGCCAACTTTTGGGGGTGGGGGTCCTGTTCATGTGTAACAATCGGGTGGTGTCTCAGAGGTAATCTGCTTCGACACCTGGGTTGGGTAAATTGGAGTCTCTCTCGTCGTCCTCGTAACAGTATTGGGATAGTGGCTCATCCTTGTTTGGCACTGTGGGCCTGCGGGTTGGGTGTTTACTGTTTTCTTTGTAGTTACTTGACAATTTTCTCTGCGAGCTCCCCCTATTGCGAGCTGTCACAATCCAGGCACAACAAAATGCCACGCCAGTGGGTCCACCCTCGTCGCAGACGGGGGAAACAGGCCCAGGCAGGTTGCCTTGCACCAGGACATCACTCGTCCTCTGCTACTTCTTCGAGTCGGGAAATAGAGGAAGTCGAGGTAGTTTCCCCTGCTAACTCGCCAGGCCGCTTCGTAGCTCCTGCCTCTATGGAATCGATCGCTGAGCAAATGTGGCACATTCAAATTGACATTGACATTCTCTGGGACCACAGGTACGAAGACCACAATGAAATTGTTGTCTATCTCACTGACATTCAATATAGCCAAAATACCATCTTGGAGCAGTTGGACAACCTACGGTGCAACCAACGTCACACAAATGACCATCTCCACAGCTTAGAGGCACGTGTGGAGCATATTGACTTCCACATTCATGACCGTATGGATTACTTTGTAGCTCCCCCTGTAATGCACCCCATCCACCTCCTTGATTCGCTGCCATTTATTATGATTTCTTTGTGTCTCGCTTAGTATGCTAAGGCCCTAGAGCCATCCCAAAATAATATATATAAATTATCTATCTTGATATTCTCCAACCCCAATCTCAAAAAATCTAATTGGAATGAAAAAACATTGGTACTATGCTATCTTAAATATCTAATAAAAGCCATTTTAAATCATATAGCTAAATAACATTACATTATCTAATAAAAAAAACAATAATCACTACAGTTATAACATAGTAAGAAAAGCCATTTTAAATCATATAGATAATTAACATTACATTATCTAATTAAAAAACAATAATCACTACAGTTATAACAGAGTAAAAACAGGGCATCTGCATTTTAAATCATATAGATAGATTACATTATCTAATAAAAAAACCAATAATCACTACAGTTATAACAGAGTAAAAACACACGGCATCTGTAGCTTTCACATAATACTATTGACATAAAGAGCATCCTAAAAACACTTTGCATCTAAGGCCTCTTTGTACAATTCACATAATTTCAAGAGGCAGAATCAAACAAGTTGTCGGTGGATATTTTATATTAAATATTTATTTTTTCATATTTCATTTCCAGAACTTTCTTCGGGCACAAGAAACCCATTCAGCGTCGCCTTGAACTCTGGTAGTGGTGTGTATCCAGCCCCTGCCCCTGCTCTGCTGGTAGGGCAACGGTTCAACCATAGGGTTTTCGACTTCATCTTCTGTGTTTTCATTTTATTTGTTGCTTTCTGCTTCTTCCTCTGTATCTTTATTCTTTAAGCATGCTTTCTTGATTCTTTAAGCACGTTGCCTGATAAATCTTGATGTATGTTTTATTTCCATTTGTATGCTGCAGGTAGATACGTCCAAAGATCGATCCTGTGGGATAAGCTTTCAATGTCTTCTTCAAGCCGGAAGTATTATTCTTATGATAATATGACAAAGTTGGATTACACTGCTACCAATGGTGGTTGCGGATCTTCTTCAATGAATGCTGCCAAGAACAACAGCAGTTCCCTCAAAGAAACAAGAACAACCCCTATGCCGGCAAAGGAGAAGTCGGTCAGTAAGTTTCGCGAGCTGCTATCGTACGGCGTGAAACCCTGGGATCCTGACGCCGATGACTTCTATGAAGCCTTGCAAGAGGCTTTCAGGAAGATGGACGCTCAGCAGAACCAGGATGATTGCAAGACTAAGCCACTCACTGGGCGGAACTACACTGATTCGAAATGCGAGGGCACTGATGCTAAAGCTGGCGGATCTTCTTCAAAGAATTATGCAAGAACAAGAACAACAATAACTTCCCTGAAAGCAAAACTAACAGTTACTGTGAAAGATCAAGCCAAAGAACAGCCGATGAGAAAGATCGAAGATCTGCTGACTGACGGCTTTAAGCCCTGCGATTCTGAGGCCGACGATTTCTGTGAAACCCTTTCAGAGGCTCGCGGAAAGTTCCAATCATGCCGCATTGAGGATTACGAGTTCGACTCAACGGAGTATGAAGATTCCGAGATCGAACCATGGAAGTCTGAAGTTTTCGAGATCCAACCATGGGAGGATGAAGATTCTGACCACTGACTCTCGGGGACTGACTGATTTTTGTATATACTTTCTCTGTAGTTAAGTTAACCTCAAATCAGCAGACTGTGACTGTTCTTTGTATGTACATGACGATGAATGGTTGCCCCTGATCTCTGTAGTTAAGTTAACCTCAAATCAGCAGACTGTGACTGTTCTTTGTATGTACATGACGATGAATGGTTGCCCCTGATCTCTGTTGATATATCTATATATATATATATCTTTTTATTTGGCTAGCAGAGGTCTTTTTGTTGATGTAAATAATGATGAAATATATATTTTTGGTTAAAATTTATAGTGCATAATTTTTTTTTGGAGAGAAGCCGTATAATTATATTTATTAGTGTATTAGTAAATATGGTTGATATAAGTGGATGGATATTTATAAATCACATTAATAATTATTGGATATATAATGTTAATGTAGATTTTAGAGATTGATTATTTGTACTTATTAATATCTATGTAAATAATATAGCCATATACATTGATATATTTAACAATAACAAAACTAATATAGTATAATAATAGTATAAGGTTATTACAACCATTATCTTAATGATTAATATACATTTATTAACATATTAATATAATTGTCAATATCTTTTATATATAATGATAGATTTATGAACCATTTCAATCTAACAATATTAAACTCTAATATTAAATCAATTATTATAAACCCTAATATTATAAAATCAAACATTATAAACCCAAAGGTTAATATTATATCCCTAAAACTAATATTTTTTTTTCTAAGTAATATTGTTCTATTGATATGGTACAAAAAGAGGTTACAGAGAGGCTTGACTTCAAAGTTGTTGAACATCAATCATCACCAAAAAGATCTGTTTGTTTTGGACTGCCCCAACATAGGGGAAACCAGTCCATTGAACCATAAAGACTGCCCCAACATAGGGGAAACCAGCCCATTGAACTAGAAAGAAAACCACTCCTGGGTAAACATTGTTTTTCCAAAAAGACTGAGAGAGAAAACAAGCATGTCTAGAATAAAAAAACAGGAGTCCTAAAAACACTGCCCAGATTTAGACATATCCACCTGGCAGAAAACAGCATTAACAGGTTGCCACGCGTCAATTCGGTGGATCCTCCAGGGCTTGTTCCTCCTCGATTCTACACGCAAATTGATACCAGTCATCATCCGCGTCAGACACGCCATGTCCCTGAGTTGGTGGAGCCTCCTCAGTGCCACCTGTGCCCATCTGCGTTTCAGAAGTGTCATTCGGTTTGCTTCCCGAAGCCTTCGTGCCACTATGCTTGCCGCTCTCAGTTGAAGGACCGCCAGCTATATCCTTGCCATGCAGAGTTGCTCTGCCTTCGTTTTGTGGCTTGTTGCTAGGAATGCTGATTCCTCGGCTGCCTGAAGCCTCCATGCTCTGCTTGCCCTTGAGTCCAGTTAGAGGAGCTTGCGGCTCAGATTCTTCCGCAAAGGAAATTGTTACAGTAGCAGTGATTATAGGTCGATTTAAGGTGCTTCTGAAATAGAACTGGGTGTTGTGAGGAGCAGGGTAAGGCAGAAGAGGGAAATCCGCAGTGCGGACTGCTACGTCTCTCCCTTCAACGGCTTGATTTCTAGCACGACCCCTGCCACTTCTGGTATTTGGGTAGCGGCTGAGAGGATTGAGCGTATCTGTGGAGGAGTCAGGGGAATCGGTGGCTGAGCTGGTCGAAGCCGGCGTGCGAATGAAGCCTCCACGGGTTCCGCCGCGCCTACTGCACATTCGATGCCTAATGCGAGCCATAGCAGAATTATGAGTTATGTTGGCAGCAGAGGAATTGGAAGAATTTCGATGCGAAGAGTGAGCAGGAGAGGTCTGGGCCTGGTCTAAAATGCAGTGTCTGGAGTGAGAGAAATGAAAGCCATTGCCAAGATCCAGGCAAGGAAGTATCCAACATCGACTGCCGGTCACGGTGCGCATGCAAGGTTCAGCAGTTTGCAGAGGGAAAACGCCTTGAAGCAACGGAGGAATTGCCTGTCGATCTGCAGGAGCCATGGGTATGAGGGAGATGAATGTATCTCGGCTTACGGGATCATTTATTGCCTTCTGCAATGTGTTATGAATTCCCTTGAGGTTGGCGCGGGGGACGATGCTGGTAGCCATATGGCTTTCCTGTCCGCCGGCCGGCCATCTAATCGCATTAATTAGCAGCATTGACACCCGCATCCGGGTGTCCCTAAAATTAATATTATAAACCTTACAATAAATATTTTAAATCACATGATTAATATTATAAATGACTCAATTAATATTATAAACATTAATATTAAAAAACCTAATATTATATACCCTAATATTAAAAATCCAACATTTCATATCCTCATACCAAATGCAATATTATAAACCCAAAATAAAAAACTGCAATATCACAAATCCAAGGGACTAATATTATAAACTCATGGGGAAATAAACTCAAGGATTTAAGATTATAAACCCAAGGGGAAAATATTAAACCCTAAGATTAAGAATAATAAACCCAAAGGATTAATAAACCTGAGTTAAAACAAATATTAGGAATTAGATTAATAAAAATAGACCCAAGGGATTAATATTATAAATCCAAGGGAAAATAAACTAAATGGAAAAAAACTAAATCTTAGGATTAAATTGTTACATTATTAATAAGAACAATGTGAAACATCATGATATCAAACTTTAATATTAAGCTAAATATTATAAATCCTAACACCATCAAACCCAAGGGATTAATATTATAAATCCAAGGGAAAATAAACTAAATGGAAAAAACTAAATCCTAAGATTAAATTGTTACATTATTAATAAGAACAATGTGATACATCATGATATCAAACTTTAATATTAAGCTAAATATTATAAATCATAACACCATCAAACCCAACATTATAAGCTTTAAGATTAATATTATAAACCCTAAGATTAGTATCATAAACTCTAATAATAAACCCAAGATATTAATGATAAAAACCAAACACTAAGATTAGTATTATAAACTCTAATAATAAACCCAAGATATTAATGATATAAACCGAAGTGATTAATTTTATAAACCCTTAGGAATAATAGACCCAATGAGTTATATCCTTAAACCCGCATACTGGTCGTGGTGCAAGGGGTGGAAACCTCTCCTGTTACTGGAAAACTTGTTAAAATTTGTTACTGGAGTCCAACACGAACCATGTCTTGGTTTTACAGATCTTTGTTGGTCTCTGGACAGGTGAACAGGTTGGTAGCAGAAATCGTCAATTAAGCGACTAGGGGCTTATTTCACCGACAAGCACTCAGCGATACATTTCATCAAGCTGCGAGAAGGACACCATGGCTTGTGCGGCAGCTTGAACTCGAAGCCCTGTCCCGCGAGGCCGCGATAGGAAAAAAAAGGAAGACAAGAGCAAGGTCAATCCAGTAACCCTGGAGGCAAACCGAGAGGCCGCAAGCTGACTGTTATAATCATTAATGAAGTTGCGAAAGCTTACCATGAAGGCACAACAGAGGAAATTCGAAAATTGATAGAGGAATGGGAGGCGAATCTGAACCGCCAGGCAGGATCAATGGAGATCGATGCAGAGGATTGGCAGATCTTGGTGCCCGATCCAGGGCATACAAGAGGTCGAGTGACCCAGTTTAAACACACATTGTTTCTCTACTGGTCAATGAAGGGGATTCTGGGCAAGGCCCTGGAACAAATAGCTTTGAACATGGCCACCGCAGTGCAGGCTTTCCCGAACTATAAGCAGGACTTCCAGAAGCTCCTGTTCCAAATGCAGAAGCAGGATGGGCACCTCCAACACATTGAAAATCACCTGCCTTGCATACTTTTGTCAACTGAACTCCCAGGGTCTACTGCAAAAGACTCGAAACCAGTGGAAACTTCTTCAGCTGAGGAAGAAGACTAGTTAAAATGATGTCTCTTTTTGTAGTTTTTGATGTGGATAGATTTTACTTTTCCTTGTAATTATAGTCATGCCAATAGGCAAGTAGATAGCAAGATAAGCATAGACATATAATCATATATTGCTTGGTTAGAAAGACTCAAGACTTATTTCTTTTGGATGGCATACCATGTCGTTAGGTGGCCAACAGACTTGGTTTTCCAAAGGGCAAGTTGAGGCCACCTTATTATTTTAAAAATTGGTTGTAACTTGCTATTAAATCAATAGAAAAAAGAGGTACTACCAAGCTTTAAAAAAAAAATAGATCCAATGGGTTAATATTATAAACCTAGAGGATTATAAATATTATAAATCCAAGGCATAAATATTATAAACTCTTAGGATTAATAAACATAACAAATTAATATTAATATTAATATTATAAACCCTAAAATTATAAAACCCAATATTATAAAGTGAACATTTCAAACCCTTATATTAAATGTAATATTATAAAATCAATATTATAAATCCAAAGGTATAGTATGTAAGTTCGAGCATAAATAAACCAAGGAATTAATATTATAGACCCAAGAGAAAATAAACCTAAGGGAAAAATATTAAACCCTCGAATTTATATTATAAACCCAAGGGATTATAAACCCAATGAAAAACCTTGAGATTAGTATTATAAAAAATACGTTTATAAACCCATAGAAATAATTTTATAAATGCAATAATGTGATGTTGGTATTAATTAGTAATTAAACTTAATATAAATATAAATATTACTATTAAAAATTAATAATTATAAATATTAATAATTAATAATTATTGTTATATTATAAACTAAATGGATGGATACTATAAACCCAAGGGATTAATGGACACAACTCATTATTAATGTTCTAATTCCAAGACATCAAAAACTCTAAGGATTAATGAACTCAACTAATTATTAATATTATAAACCAAATGGATTAATAAACCCAGATTAATACTATAAACCCAAGGGATCAGTAAACCCAACAGACTAGTATTATAAACCTCAGGGATTAATATTATAAGTCATAATATTACAAATTATAAATCCAAGATATTAATATTAAACTAAAAATAAATCCAAGAGATTAATATTAATATTAAACCCAAGATATTAATATTCTAAACCAAGGGATTAATAAACCCAAGGAATTTGTATTATAAACCCAAGAGATTTAAATTAAACCCTATGATTAATATTATAAACCTTATGAATGATATTATACACTAAGAATATGAACTCTTATATTAATAAATCCAAGGGATTGATATCATAAAAGCAAGAGACTAATAAACCCAGGGGATTATAAACCCATGAGAATAATATTAAACACAATGAATTAATATTATAAACCCAAGGGATATAAACCCTAAGGTAAATATTATAAACCCTAAAATAAACATTAAACCTTAAGATTAATATTATAAACTGAATATTAAAAAGCCATAGTATTATAAACATTGTATTAAGCCCAAGTTTTGTAATGTAACAATGTGAATATTAAACCCTATGATGAATATTAAACCCTAGGAATATAAACCTCATGTTTAATAAACCCCAATGATTAACATTATAAACGCTAGGATTAATATTAAACCCTATTAATATAAACCTTATGATTAATATATAAACCCAAGGAATTTATATCATAAACCTAATGGATTATAAACCCCAAGGAATCTATATTAAACCATAGGGTTAATATTATAAACATTATCAATAATATTATACCCTAAGAATATGAACTCTTAGATTAATAAGCCCAAAGTATTGATATTATAAACCCAAGGCACTAATAAAAATAAGTGATTAATACTAAAAACCTAAAAAACCAAAGGATTAATTGTATAAAATCAAGGTATATAAACCCTAAGATAAATATTGTAAACCCTAAAACAAACATGGTTGACCATGGTTTAGTATTAAAAACCCAAGGGAATAACATTAAACCCTAGGATGAATATTAAACCATAGGAATATAAACCCTAAAATTAATAAACCTAAGGGATTAATATTGTAAACACTAGGCTTAATATTAAACCCTAGGAACATAAACCCTATGATTAATATCATAAACCCAAGGAATTTATATTATAAACCTAATGGATTATAAACCCAAGGGATCTATATTAAACCCTAGGATTAATATTATAAACTCTATCAATAATATTATACCCTAGGAATATGAACCCTTAGATTAATAAACTCAAGGGATTGATATTATAAACCTAAGGTACTAATAAAAACAAGGGATTAATACTAAAAACCTAAAAAACCCAAAGGATTAATATTGTAAACCCAAGGTATATAAACCCTAAGATAAATATCATAAACCCTAAAAAAAACATGGCTGGCCATGGTTGACCATGATTGATTTTTCATAGTATGCAATATTATAAACCCAAAATTAAAAACTGCAATATCACAAATCCAATGGACTAATATTATAAACCCAAGGGGAAATAAACGCAAGGATTTAGTATTATAAACCCAAGGGAAAATAAACACAAGGGGAAAATATTAAACCCTAAGATTAAGAATAATAAACCCAAAGGATTAATAAACCTAAGGGAAAATAAATCCTAGGAATTAATATTATAAACCCAACTGAAAATAAACCTAAGGGAAAAATATTAAACCTTAAGATTAATAAAAATAAACCCAAGGGATTAATATTATAAACCCAAGGGAAAATAAACTAAATGGAAAAAACTAAATGTTGGGATTAAAATGTTACATTATAAATAAGAACAGTGTGATACATCATGATATTAAACTTTAATATTAAATTGAATATTATAAACCCAAAGGATTAATATTATAAACTCGAGCGAAAATAAACCCTAGGGATTAATATTATAGACCCAAGAGAAAATAAACCTAAGGGAAAAGTATTAAACCCTGAAATTTATATTATAAACCTAATAGATTATAAACCCAAGGATTAATATTATAAACCCTACGATTAATGAACCCAACTCATTATTAATATTCTAATTCCAAGACATTAAAAACCCTAGGGATTAATGAACCCAATTAATTATCAATATTATAAACTAAAGGGGTTAATAAACCCAAGGGATCGGTAAACCCAACAGACTAGTATTATAAACCTCGGGGATTAATATTATAAGTCATAATATTACAAATTATAAATCGAATATATTAATATTAAACTAAAACTAAATCCAAGAGATTAATATTAATATTAAACCCAAGATATTAATATTCTAAACCAAGGTATTAATAAACCCAAGGAATTTGTATTATCAACCCAATAGATTATAAAACCAAGAGATTTAAATTAAACCCTAGGATTAATATTATAAACCTTATGAATGATATTATGCACTAAGAATATGAACCCTTATATTAATAAACCCAAGGGATTACTAAACCCATCGGATTAATATTAAAATCCCGAGGGATTATAAACTGAAGGGAATAACATTCGATCCTAAGATTAATATTAAACCCTAGGAATATAAACCTTAATATTAATATTATGAACATTAGGATTAATATTATAGACCCAAGAGATTAATACTATAAATCCAATGAGTTAATAAACATAAATGATTAATATTATAAATGCAATGGATTATAAACCAAGGGGAATAATTTTAAACCCAAGGGATTAATATTATAAACCTAAAGGATTAATAAACCCAAATGATTAATATTAAAAATGCAAGGGATTGATAAACCCAAGGGATTGATATTATAAACCGAAGGCACTAATAGCAACAAGAGATTAATACTAAAAACCTAAAAAACCAAAAGGATTAATAGTATAAACCCAAGGTATATAAAACCTAAGATAAATATTATAAACCCTAAAACAAACATGGTTGACCATGATTTATCATGGTTGACCGTGGTTTAATATTAAAAACCCAAGGGATTATAAACCCAAGGGAATAACATTAAACCATATGAATATAAACCCTAAAATCAATAAACCCAAGGGATTAATATTGTAAGCACTAGGCTTAATATTAAACCCTAGGAACATAAACCCTATGATTAATATCATAAACACAAGGAATTTATATTATAAACCTAATAAATTATAAACGCAAAAGATCTATATTAAACCCTAGGATTAATATTATAAACCCTATCAATAATATTATACCCTAGGAATATGAACCCTTAGATTAATAAACTCAAGGGATTGTTATTATAAACCCAAGGTACTAATAAAACAAGGGATTAATACTAAAAACCTAAAAATCCCAAAGGAATAATATTGTAAACCCAAGGTATATAAACTCTAATATAAATATCATAAACCCTAAAACAAACATGGTTGATCATGTTTGACCATGATTGATTTTCATATAAATACAATATTTGTCATAATATGACGTTGGACCATGATCGATTTTCATATTAAGAGAATCTTTGTCACAATGTGACGTTGGAGCATGGTTGACCATGATTGATTTTCATATTGACAATCTTTGTAACAATGCGACGTTGAACCATGGTTGACCATAGTTTGCCATGGATGACCATGGTTATGAGAATGTGACGTTGTACTATGAGACAATATTTTTCACAATGTAAGCATGGTTATTTACGATCTTTGACCATGATTTAGCATGGTTAATTTTGATATTGAGGCAATCTTTGTCACAATGTGACGTTGGACCATGGTTGATAATGGTTGACGATGGTTGATGATGGCTGATTTTGATATTGAGACAATTTTTGTCACAATGTGACATTCGACCATGGTTGACCATGACTGGTTTTCATATTGACCATGTTTTACCATGATTGGTTTTCATTTTGAAACAATCTTTGTCGCAATGCGACATTTGACCATGGTTGACCATGATTGAATATGTTTGACCATGATTGATTTTCATATTGAGACAATCTTTGTTATAATGTGACATTGGACCATGGTTCACCATGAATGACAATGGTTGACGATGGTTGAACATGATTGATTTTCATATCGAGACAACCTTTGTTGCAATGTGACATTGGGCCATGGTTGACCACGATTGACCATGATTATAAACCTAAGGGATTTATATTAAATCCTAGGATTAATATTATAAACTCTATAAATAATATTATACCCTAGGAATATGGACCCTTCAATTAATAAACCCAAGGGATTAATATTATAAACCCAAGGGACTAATTAATACTAAGAACTCAAAGGATTATAAACCCAAGGGAATAATGTTAAATCTAAGGGCTTAATATTATATACCTAAGGTACATAAACCCTAAGATAAATATTATAAACCCTAAAATAAATATGGTCGACCATTGTTGACCATGTTTGATTTTTATATTGACACAATCTTTGTCACAATGTGATGTTCGGCCATGGTTGGCCATGATTGATTTTCATATTGAGACAATCTTTTTCAGAATGCAACGTTGGACCATGGCTCACCATTGTTGATTTTCATATTGATACAATCTTTGTCACAATGCGATGTTGGACCATGGTTGTCATAATGTGACGTTGGACCAAGAGACAATCTTCGTTACAATGTGATTATGATTATTGATCATGGTTGACCATGATTGATCACAGTTGATTTTCGTATTGACACAATATTTGTCACAATGTGAAGTTGGACCATGGTTGACCATGGTTTATTTTCATATTGTGACAATCTTTGTCACAATGTGACGTTGGACCATGATTACCCATGGTTGATTTTCATATTGACCATGATTGACCATGGTTGACCATGATTGACCATGGTTGACCATGATTGATTTTCATATTGAGACAATATTTGTCACAATGCGACATTTGAATGAAAATTATAAACCCTAAAATAAACATGGTTCACTGTCATTGACCATTGATTTTCATATTGACCCAATCTTTGTCACAATGCGACGTTGAACCATGATTGATTTTCATATTGAGACAGTATTGTCATAATGTGATGATGTACTATGGTTCACCATGGTTGATTTTCATATTGAGACAATCTTTGTCACAATGCGACATTGGACCATGGTTGTCATAGATGACCATGATTATCATAATATGACATTGGACCGAAAGACAATCTTTGTCACAATGTAACCATGGTTCACCATGATAATATTATTTAATATTAATACTTAATGTTAAAATCAATATATAATAATATTAATATTCGTCTTCATATTAATTAATATTCAAATTAATATTAATAATTAATACTATTATTAAATTAAAAATTAAAATTAATATTAATAAATAATATTAAACTTTATATTAAAATTTTATAAATATTTAATCTTATTAATGATAACGATATTGATATTAATATTAATATTAATATTAATAAAATAATAATAATAAATAATAAATAATATTGTAAATTAAAATTTATTAATATTATTCTAAATATTTAATGTTGTTAATATTATTCCTCAGTGTTAATGTCAATATTATTTACAATAATAATAATGTTAATATCATTAAAAACATTAATATTATTAATTAAATGTTATTAATATTAATAATTAACATTAAAATTAATATTTATAAATATTAATAATATCAAAAAAATATTAATATTAATATTAATAATAAATTATATTCAAATTAATATTAATAATTTATATTAAAATTAAAATTAATATCAAAATTGATTAATATTATTGTTAATACCAAAGCTTGTAAGTATAATATTAATGATTTATATTAAAATTAAATTTAATATCAAAATTGATTAATATTGTTGTTAATACTAAAGTTTGTTAATATTATTTATAGTTATAATGTTAATGTTATTAATGTTATTAATATTTTTAATTAAATATTATTAATATTAATAATTAACATTAAAATTAATATTTAATTAATTTATTTTTTTTTGGTTAATTTTGGTAGTTTTTTTGTTTTGTTTTGTTTTGTTTTTTGTTTTTTTGTTTTTTTTTTTTTTTTTTTTATTATAAACAACAAATTTACACCACATATGTGAGATAGGTGGCCTCAACTTGCCCAGTGGGAAACCAAGTCTGTTGGCCACCTATCCTCATTATAAGCCATCCAAAAATAGTAAAGTATTAATCATTTTAACCAAGCTAGATAAGTATCAGTTTCATGATAAGATTCTATATGTCTATCTATCATAAGCATGCATATTTTAAAGTAAATGCTACCCGTAAAAATAAAAAAACACCCAGGTAACTGGCTATTCCTGTTGTTCTTCTGAAGCTGACTCGACCGGTGTCGGGTCCTTGGCTGAGTCACCAAGCATCTCAACTAGTTCGATGATGCAAGGGATGTGCCTTTGAATTCTGTCTAGGCAAATGTCCTGCTTGTGAAGCTGAAATTGAATTGTCTGCAAATCTTTTTTATAGTTAGGCATGTCTTGGAGAGTCAGTGCCATCCCCACTGATATTTTCTCCATCGCCTTCCCCATAAGGCTCTTCATAAGCCAGTATAGATAAAGGGTCTGTTTAAACTGGGTTATTCTGCCTCTGGTATTCCCGGGATCCAGAATTACAGTCCGCCAGTTCTCCATCTCCTCCTTGGATTCACCTTCCTGTTTAATTTCCCCTCCCATTCTTCCAACAACTTGCGGATGCCAGCATCTGTTCCCTCCCTGTAGGCCACCACAGCTTCGCTGATGAGGTGTTCTACTGGTTTCCTACCTCGTCTCGGTTCCAAGGTGCTCGGGCCATTTGCCCATGCAGGCTCCCTCCCACGTCTTCCGTGCCCTCTTCCTCTTGTCGGCCGAACCATCTCCTCTTTGTCCACTCCCTGTTCAAAGGCACGATGAGTTAACCTCTGGTGTTGCATTTCAATACCACTGTTATGCTTATTCTTTGGTCTATCCCTAATGCTTTCGGAGATAGACGCAGGTTGGGTGACAGCTCGTTCAGGAAACGAGGTCGGTCGTCTTTCCCTGTCATGCTGCTCTCTGTTCCCTTCCCCATGCCACTCATACATAGTTCGGTTGACCCACCCCTCACGCAGCCAAGCAAGAGTGCCCCTACCCAGGTGAACCTTCCCATTCCCCTCTGCCCAGTCAAGGGTTCCCCAGCGATGTTGAGCCTTCCCATGCCCCTCTGCCCAGTTAAGCTGCGCCGCTCCTCTGCGTTCCCTCATGCCTACACTTCCCCATTGCATTGCTTCTGCCACTCCACCCGCATAGTCATGTGAAGTCACTCTGCTTCTCTCAAGAGAAGCTTCCCATCTACTTGCCCAGTTAACACTCAGGGCTCTCAAAGCCAAAACACTAAGCCAGACCACAGTCACCCCAAGCCTGCGGTGTTCTCCCTGGCTAGCCCCCTAGTTCCCCTCCCCTGGCTTCTCCCGAACCCCCCATCCATAAACAAACAGAGTTTCCATAGCAAGGGGATTGCAAGACCAAGAAACATACCCGAATACGCTCCACTAATGCCGACGACGGTAGCTCCGCCTGCTTGCTCCAGTGCTCCAGCTCCCACCAACGTTCACAACAATGCGGTTATCCCTCTCCCAAATTGCCTTAACTCCACAATCTAACCTGCCATATCCTTTCCCCTGTCCTTCCTTACATGCATCGCCTCCCACCTTGTCCTTGCCATGCCCGCCACCTTTCCTATCTCCTCTGCCAGTTTGCATGCGGGAGGCCACCGCACCCATCGCCATGAGCGTGTGGGGGGTGGTGGAGGGTACCCTTCCATTAATCCTCATAACTAACATGACTGTCCACCATCCTTTCCAACCTCCAGCACACACCCCGATCGGGGTAATTAAAATTAAAATTTAATTAAAATTAATATTAATAATTAAAATTAATATTAATATTAATAATTAAAATTTATATTAATATGATTTAAATGTTATTAATATTATATATTCCTTAATATTATATTAATACCATATTTTTTCCATAGAAGAAAAACAAACTTTTTATTACTATAAAAAGTTACATATACATTCTGCAGCTTTCGTTTTGCTGTAATACATATATAAGCCTGCAAAAAACTATTCAGAAACTGAGCTTGGCCTCTTCAAAAGAGGAGATAACAGCTCCCTTTCTCCATATTGTCAAACAGAGCCCATGGTTCCTTGTGTTTGATAACTAAAATCTACAACTAGCTTCTTTTTCCGGGCTTCCTCTATCAAGGAAAACAACCCTAGACGAAAAAGATTGCACAAAACAAACAAAATACATGAAACAGATTTCAGGTTTCCAGCTATGTTCCAAAAAGCAAAAACAGTGATATCAGATCAGCCATGTGCCATGATTATGCATTTCGAGCATAAGGAGGCTGGTCCGAAAAATGGTCTTCTCCATTGATTTCTTCCACTATTCTCCAGCTGCCCAGAACTTGTTGAAGACCGTCTTTAGAAAGCTTGTCTGCAGAGTCATTTCGTTCCCTGTATATATGTTGAATGGAAAAAGTATTAAAAGATAATTTCAGGTGTTGTATTTCTTCTAAAAGGGGAGGCAAGATATAATTATGACAACTGCTTTGACCATTTATCCATTTGATAACATTTAGTGAATCCCCAAAAATCTGAACTATGAAGGTGTTTCTGTGTATCAGCCAGCATAGAAGAAGCTTAAGAGCAGATAATTCTGCAAAATTGTTGAAGCCACTACCCAAACCTATGGAAGCTTTTAGGGGGTGACTTTTGTTTATGTGGATAATTATACTTGCTCCAGCTTTATTATTTTGAGAGGCTCTGTCAAAGTAAGCCCATGGCACTCCATCCTTGATTTGTTCTTCTTCAACCTTTCGGGGCGCCTTTTCTTCCTCTGAATCCGGGATATTTGAGTAGATTGATGAACACTGAACAACAATTGATTCCACAGAAGTTCCCTTATCCTGGAAAATGCTTCTATTCCTTGCAATCCAAATGCCCCAGCATATAATGGGAGGTAGATTCCTTAACTTCCGAACTGAGTTTTGGTGCCACCATTTATGCCAAACTTCAGCAATATGGTCCCCTTCCCAAGATATAGGCAAGTGAATATACTTCTCCACCTCCAACCATACTTTTTTGACTGTAAGACAACCAATGAACAGGGGCGCTATAGTCTTTGAGTCATTTTTGCATAATGGACATCTTCCCGGCCCTTGTTTAAATCTGGCTTGCAGAATATCCCGTGTAGGGACTTTCCCTTTCAAAATACACCAGAATAACAATTTTGCTCTAGCAGGGCACTTTAACTTCCATATCGATTTCACCCACCAATCTGGATCTTCCCAACCTTTTTTGGTCATGAGAAACTTATATCCAAATTTTGGGGAATAGCTACTAGAGTCAGCATAAGCCCATACCAGCTGATCTGGTTTGTCCTTGAGCCTTACATTTGATCTGGAGAGTTCTTGCATGTAAACCTCCCAATCATTCCACCAACGGGGGTGAAGATCCAATTCCTCTCCTGACTTCCAAGCTTGTCCCCATATGGTTGAGAATCCTATTTTCTCCACCTGATTTAGATACAATATTCCTTTGGAATCAAGGTGTCTAATCAGGCCAGGGGATATAGCATAATTCTCGTTACAACCCACCCAAGGGTCCCTTCCAATGCGAATGTTTTCACTGTTTCCAATCTGCCAGGACAATCCTTGTTCAATAATTTTAAAGGCATCGATAGTCGCTTTCCATGTTATCGACACATTCCCTCCTTTCTTTTCTGGATTCCTAATCCAGTCTTCAAGAGGATTGGGATCAATGTATTTCCGCTTCACCACTTTTGTCCAAAGGTTTTCCAATTTGATGATTCTCCTCCCTGATTTTGCTGCCAGAGAGGTTCCAAAAGCAGTGATATCTTTTATTCCCCATCCTTCCCATTCTTTTGGTCTTGCCACCTTTTCCCAGGCAATCCAAGGGAGCACAGACTCCTCCTTGGATCCTGCCCATAGAAATCTACTGCATATTCTTCTTATCTTTTCCAGAATTCCTTTGGGAACCCAGGTCAGCGCAACCCAGTATAGAGGAATTGCTAGGAGGACTGATTTAATTAAAGTTAACCTTCCTACTCTGGAGAGCCACCTAAAGCTCCAATGTGAAATCCTGGCTTCAATCTTTGCTACTAACCAATTCCAGTCCTCCTTTTTATAATTATCCGGTTTCAGCCAAAACCCCAGATATTTGAAAGGGTCCCCAAACTTAGTTACCTCTAAAGGAAGGACAGCAGTAATCTGACTTATCTCCTGTCTATTTAGGCCTTCCATCATGAGCTGTGATTTCCTGTAATTGACTTGCATCCCAGTTGCTTTCATGAACAGCTCAAGAATCTCCTTTATCTTTTTAAATTCTGTCAGGCTTCCATTACTGAAGAGTAATATATCGTCTACAAACAGGAGATGCGTAATAAAAAGGTTGATAGCCACCTCCAGGCCTTTTATTGTTCCTTCCCTTTTGGCTTTTAACATTAGCTGACTCAACCCTTCTGCAACTAGTAAGAAAAGTAAAGGAGACAATGGGCAACCTTGTCTTAAGCCCCTTTGCCCTTTGAAGAACGGAGAGGCTGCCCCATTTATAAGCACCGCAAAGCTGACACTGGTGATACATCCCATAACCCAGTTGATAAAATCGATTTTGAACCCCAGGTGAGTTAGCAACATTCGGAGATAGGTCCAACTGATTATGTCATATGCTTTTGACAGATTAATTTTCACCACTGCTCCTTTCTTTTTCATCAGTTTCACACTATGAATTGTCTCCTGGGCCACACCTATAGCTTCGTGGATTTGGCGCCCATCCAGAAAACCAAACTGTTCGCTTGAGATGCATCTGGATAGAATTGGTTTTAAGCGAGCAGCTATCGTTTTAGCTATGATTTTATAAACAATGTTGCATAGTGAAATGGGTCTGAAATCTTCAAATGACTCAGGGACTTCTTTTTTAGGAATAAGGGCTATAAATGTTGAATTAAAAGGTGCATATATCATACCTTTCCTTCTGGACTCCTCAACCACATCAATTAGTTCTGAGCCAATTTGATAAAAAAACTGCTGAAAAAATTCTATAGGCCACCCGTCAGGCCCAAGACTTTTATCTTTTGCCATAGATTTTATTACATTCTCCACTTCTTCAGAAGTGACTTCCCCCAGTAAGCCTTCCGCTTCTTCCTCCTCCACATATTGAGGAAAGCTTTGGGTTGTTTTAATAACCTCTACTAATGTAGGCTCTATCTACTCAGAAAAAAGGTTTTGAAAGTGGTTCCTCCCCATGTTTGAGAGCGATTCAAAGTTATTTTCCTCTCTACCTTCTTCGTCTTTTAGCTTCCAAATAGTATTCATTATCCTCCTACCTTTCGCATAGTTGTGAAATTTTTTTGTATTTTCATCTCCAGCCATCAGCCAGATCGCCCTGCTTTTCAACCTCCATTCTTCTTCTCTGTCCAAAAGAATTTGGCTTCTCTGCATTTCTAACAACAAAATCCTGTCCTTCAACTCCTGAGATTCATATCCAATTGAGTCAGGTTTTTCTAGTTCCCCAAGCTCCATGTTGATACTGATTAAGGCTTTGTTTTGCTTTTGCTTCCTCTTTTTAGCCCAGTCCTTTGTGGCCTTCTTCATCCTTTTTAGATTTTCCATGAAAAGGAAGCTCTTATCTTCCATTACGTCCCTGCCTAGGTGTTGCCAGGTTTCATTGAAGAGCTGTCTGAATGATTCCTCTTGCATCCAAGCTGCATTGAATTTAAAAGGTGCTGCTGGTTTAAAGGGAGGCTTGGATAGTTCAAGAAGGATTGGGAAATGATATGAATTTCCTCCCTCTCCTATCCACTGTCAGAACATCGGTATTCTGGAAGCAAGATCCTCACATAAAAGAAATCTGTCTAGTCTTTTAGCAACTCGGGCTTCACCTATTTTGCGGTTTCTCCATGTAGGCTTTAGCTTTGACAGATTTGCATCAATCAGTTTATACGAAGTGAGGGCATTTTGAAAGAAGTCCGATAAGGGGTCTTCTCTGATTGAGGGGCCCCACGCTTCCGCGTTTCCAATGGATAAATTTAGATCTCCTCCTACTACCAGATTTTGATCCCTCATCACAGATTTAGCCAAGAGGCTGTTCCAAAACGAGACCCTCTCCTGGCATGGCCCGTATATATTTAAGATAGACAAAGGGTCGTCAAATTCAGGGGACAAAACTTCCATCCCCAAACTGTGATACATACCCCACGAATTTAAGAGTTTCAATCTTCCTTCTCTGAATCCTAAAGCCACACCTCCTAAGTGACCATTTGAGTCCAATGCTTGAAACTGCCACCCCGGGAACAAGGAGCATAAAGAGGTCACTACTTCTGAACTCAATCCTAGAGTTTCCTGCAGCATGAGTAGATCAGGGTTATATCGCTGCACCAACTCCTTCAAAGCCAGTTTTTTTGGTTTACTGGCTAAACCCCTACAATTCCATGCGAGACAGATCATTTTGGTATCTCCTCACAGAGTTTCGCCGCTCTAAGCACCCTAGGAATTGACAGTTGTTTACCATCCTCCACGTCATATTTTGCTTTTACTTAAGCTTTCGATAGAAAAGACTTCCGCCCCCTTGACTTCTTCCTAGAGGTTTGAGGAACCTCCATACCTATGCTTCCGATTGGTTCTCTGGTTGCCGGTATTTTGTCAAGGGAGCACAAGTTGTAGTGACATTCAGGATTGGGAACAAGAATTTTAATTCCACTTTTACTGATAACTTTTGAGGTCCCTTCACAGTTCAGATTGATTTTGGGGATAGATGCAGTAATGATTTCAACCCCCTCTTGTTCTATAGATGCATGATTATGCAGATTTGAATTAAAGCATGCCTCTTTTACTTCGTTTGGAGAATTCAAAGAAGGAAAATAAAAGTCCAGATGCGTACCCATCGAGCCTTCATATACTTCTCTTGATGCTTCCGAATCACCTTTGCTCGAATCGATAGGAGCACCTTCTTCAACTCCCTGACTCATGGTCTGTACCTGCTCTGAAGCCCTCTGTTCCTCGATCCTTTCCACCTCCATGGCATCCTCCACTTGAGTCGCCTTTGCCCTAGGGGTTATCTATTCTCCTTTTGTTCACATTTCTTCTTCATCTTTCCTCTGTTTCCTTCTGTGCCGAAAACCCAAGGGACAGCCCCTTGCCAAGTGTCCATACTCATGGCATCTATGGCACCTGAAAGGCAGGTGTTCGTAGTCCAACAGCTGATCGAAGACGAGGTCTTTATAGTGAATTTTTATGTTTCCTGGAAGTCCTTTCCCAGGATTGAGGTTTACCAGTATCCAAGCCATTGCTTTATTTCTTGTTCCAACGAAAGACATGTCTGCTTCTAGATAGGAGCCAATCGTATTGCCAATCGACCTAAAGACTGACTCAACCCATAGAAAGGGTGGCAACCCAGGAGCGCAAACCCAAACCGGGAATGAGTCTACCTTCTCTCGCTGAGCGTCGAACAGAGGAGTCCATCGTCTAAATAGAACGGGTCGTTTCCCAAAAGCCCAATTTCTCGCCAATACCCAATCCACCATATCCTTCTTGTCAAATTGGATCATGAACCATCCTTTTGCTAGCACCGAAACTTTGAAGGAATTCCCTGAATCCGCCTGCCATTACTGATCTGCCCATTTCTGGATGAATTGGGCCAAAAAATTCTTCCCTCTAGCTCATCCAACCAATGTGTTTCCGCCACTTCCATCACTTCCTCAATTTGAACGTCCACTCCAAGGACCAGGTTTGCTTCTGTTATTTTCTTAATTAGTTTCTGTTTCTTCCTCTTTTCTCCAGCCTGCTTATCGCCAGGGGCCTCTTCTTTTCCTTGTCCATCAACCACCCCCTCTGTCTCTTCCGTTTGCTTCTAGAAATCCTTCTTTCCTGCAAACTCAGATCCTGGGAGGATCTCAGCCTCACTGGCCCCCACTACCCTCCTGAGCCCTGCTCCTTCGTCTTCTCCTTCCTTTACCCCCTCCTCCTCTGGCTGCCTTGCTGCAGTGCTTCCCCCTTTCTACGACCCTCCTCCGCTTTGCGTCCCTCTGTCTCTGGAATTGCTCTAGGGTTTAACCTGGCCCTTGCTAATGTAGATCTCGTTACGGCCTGCGGTCTACCTTCCTTATCCGGCCCTAGATTTGATTTAAGCCCATCAATCGAGCTTTGTCAGTACCAATTTTTAGTGCCCTGGCCAAAGACTACATCTTCCAGGCCTCCAGAATGAAACTGAGCATGAGCTAGGGCTGTTGAATTACTTACTTGTGATAACATGAAATCTTCGGGTTGAGGGAGATCCTCCTTCTGTGATCTGGTTCTTGGGGGTTGAGATAGGCCTGGTCCTCTTAGATTCTCTATGCTACCAGCCCCAACCTTCCTTTCGAGCAATCGAACGAGGTACTATTGTTCCATGATTCATTCAGTTCTGGGCTCTCCCTCAATGTCCCGTGAAAACTGCTTGCTCCAAAGAAATGTTCTATGTTTTGCGCCGTTAAGTCCTTACCCCAAACCGACAGAATATCTTCCGATTCAGGGTCAAGCTCGATCGTTTCACAAGAGTTTACCATGATTAATTCGCTTGATTAACCGCTAAAGCTCACCAGCATAGTCTACTTTGGTTCCAGATACAGGGTAATGCCTCGGATTAGGAAGAGATCGCGACAGCCATGTCGCCCAGGTGACAATCCCAGGTGGTTTCTTGAAGCCAAGGTCGCGGTGTCTCCAGCTGTTTCCGAACTTCAACCACTGTCTGTCCTCGCGCCGAATCGGACCTTCCGATTCTGCCAAGTGTCTTTTCCTGGAGCCTTGGATCGCCAGCCGCACCTTCCTCAGGCCTCCTTTGCATGCGACCGCTTCCCTTTTCACTCCAATCCTTGCCGTCTAGCCTTAGGCCCTCGGCCTTTTCGGCCGCAACCTTCGATCCTGCGACCATGCCCTAAGGCCTGTGGCCATTCTCTATGACCTTTTTCCAATTCTTTCTTTCTTAATACCATATTTAAATATTAATAATATATTAAATATTAATTATTTATTAAGTATTATATTAATAAACAAACCATCATTAAATTAGTTAATTTTAAATACTATATTAATGTATTAATTAATATTTTAATTGATTATGTTATATTTATTTATTATATTAATACTATTAATTTTGTAATTGTAAACAATAATTTTATAGAATTATTATTTTCTGTATTCAAGCTTCTGTGATCCATAATGAATTAAACAAAGTCTTTCGGTATAAATCACATAAGAGAATTTTTTGGCCAACGCGTTTCGAACCAACAAGTGTGGTTCATCATCAGGACCAGATGATGAACCACACTTGTTGGTTCGAAACGCGTCGGCCAAAAAATTCTCTTATGTGATTTCTACTGAAAGACTTTGCTTAAAATTATATATACATATATATATATATATATATATATATATATATATATACATATACATATATACATATACATATACATATACATATATATATATATATATATATATATATATATATATATATATATATATATATATATATATATATATATATTTACAAAAACGGTTATGGGATTTCATTAACTGATTGGCTGAGAGCCACAAATTCGGTTACAAAAGGAGAGGCAGATTTCTGCATGCCTTTTCAGCAAGAGGAATATAACGCCTACTCTCATCAGGCTCCTCTTTTTACATTTAATATAGTGTACTTCTGCTGCTGATTTCCCGAGCTGAAAAATACAAACAAACTGTTGCAAAAGGATGCAATAGAACATGGCTCTTTAGGGGATTGGATCCCAAAGGATTTCCTTATCTTTGAGAATAGAACCGGCAACTAAATGGACTGCCTTGTTTGCCTCGATATCTGCTTCTTTGTTATTTGTTCTCAAAACATGGAAGTATTTCAGATTCAGGGACTTTGCCATGCCTTTGATCCTTGTAATTATCCTTGCTAGCTGCAGGTCCACTGGAATAGAATTAGTCGCCACTGCTTGGATGATAACCTGGGAATCCCCAAAGACATTTGCCTCCTTGTAGCCCAGCTCTTTGAGGAGTTTGATTCCTTGAAAAAGGGCCATCGCTTCAGCTTGAATGCTTGAGGAATGGCCTAATCCCCAAGCAAATCTGTGCAAAGTTGTTTCATCTGGGTTTATGATGAGTCCTCCAGCTCCAGCAATACCTGGATTCCCTTTGGCTGCCCCATCAAAGAAGAGAGAGGGAAGAGTTTGCTTGGACAACCAAGCTTGAAAATCTACTTCATTTTTCCTGACTTGCCATTCTTTGCGAGATGGAGGAGGGTTGTTCGATTTTGGAAATTTGAAATTGAGGGCAGTTCCCAGATCTATGTCCTACTGGCTTAGATTTGAATCATCTCCTTTGTCTTCCAGCCACTCAACAAGCTGACTTTTTACTGAGTTGACAACTATTCTGAAGTCCTGTTCCTTATTTCGGAATATCCTTCTGTTCCTTTCCAGCCAGACTTTCCAGCTGATGAATTTAGGCAGAGCACTCCACGTTGTCCTGATTGTTTTATTTTTTGGAAATGAGCCTGGATATCTGGCCATCCAGCCCGCAAACAATTCCGAAACTGAGGAGGGGAAGGTGAATTTATGCTTCCAGGAAACAAGAAGCTCCTGCCATATGGAAGCTGCAAAATTGCACTCGATCATGAGGTGGAAGGCAGATTCTGAGTTTTCCTTGCAAAGAGTGCATCTAGAAGGCCCAAAGATGCCCCTTTTTTGAAGCCTTCCTTCAGTTAGAATTTTCTGATGGCAAAGAAGCTAGCAGAAGTGATCGATTTTAGGAATTGAAGGTATTTTCCAAATTCCAACCCAGGGGGCAGGATTGGGAGGCACGTGAGGCCGCTCTAGACATTTAGCGTAGCCCTGGGCTACCGTGTAACCTGCCCGATTTGAGCCCCAACCTCTCACGTCCTGCCTGCGTGCGTGAATTAGAGCTAGCCCATGCAACTTCGTGGTGAACGTTGCCAGATCTGATCGTAAGGCGGGTGGAACTGGGAGCTGTTTCCAACCCGTCCAAACATCACCCTTCCAGATTGAGAGGTCCCACAATGTGTTGATGCTAGCCTCTGACATCCAACACTGCAACTCTGTCATGTCTCTCGATTCTGCCAGCGGGGGTCTATTCAGGATACTGTCATTCCAGAGGTGAATACGTCTTCCATTGCCTAGAATCCAGAAGGAATGATTCCTTATTAATGAGCCAGTTCTGCTGATGAACCTGTTGAAAGAAGTTTTGAAATGATTCTTGGGGTGATATAGGCATCTAAGTCTCGATCCTCTGAAGTACTTCCTCCACAAAGCAACTTGCACCCAACCTGGATTTGGAGCTATGATTTTCCAAATCAATTTGGCTCCCATGGCTAAGTTTTGGACACTGAGATCTTTGAAGTTCAGTCCTCCCTCCTGAGTTGGGCTGGTGACTATTTCCCAATTGACTAGGGAAATTCTCTTCTCGTTTTGTTTGCCTCCTTTCCAGAAAAACTTTCTGATTAGTTCCTCCATCTTTTTGATGATTCCCACAAGTGCCAATAGAACCGAGAATTTGAATAACGGAAGGCTGTTGAGCACTGCTTTAATGAGCACTGATTTTCCAACTATGTTGAGCCAAGAGGATCCCCAGGCCTGCATTTTTGCTTTGAATTTGTCTAACTGGGGATACCAATCTTTACTCAAGGCCCTCTTGTGGAAGATGGGCAGACCCAGATATTTAAATGAGGACCAAGAAGTTGAGGCTGCAAATCTGAGGCATCTAGCAATGGAGCTTGCAGTTGAAGCAAGAATATTCCAACAGTAGATATGGCATTTGCCATTGTTTAATACACTGCCCGAGACCTTACAGTAATCTTCCAGAAATTCTTTGAATTTGATTTCTGAATGAGGAGATGCAATCCCCAGCAGTAATGTATCATCAACGAAGAGGGCGTGATTGATGCTTTTTACCCCTCTTGCAATGCACAGGCCAGCGATGTCTTGATCTTGCTGCTTTTTTTGGAGATAAAAACTGAGAACAGAAGCCTGTAGGACGAATAGGAGGGGTGAAAGGGGGCACCCTTGCCTCAGCCCTCTAGTGGCTTTGAAAAACTCAGTAGCCCTACCGTTCACCAGGGGGCAATCCAACGCTTCGTAATACAGGCTCTAATCCATTTGATGAAATTTTGATCGAATCCCAGTTTTTGCAGCACCTCAAACAAAAAACTATGTCTAACACGATCAAAAGCATTTGCTAGATCTAATTTAATAACCATACCTTTTTCCTTTTGGTGTAGGCTGGAATGGATCGCCTCTTGAACCAGAACGAAATTGTCCACCAGCTGCCTGCCATGAATAAATCCACCTTGGTTATCCGGGATGATTTTGGGAAGGATTCTTTTCAATCTGTTAGCTATCACTTTGGTTATCACTTTGTACCCAATATTGCATAAGGAGATTGGGCGAAATCTGCTGAAAGAGTTTGCTCCTTTCTCTTTGGGAATGAGGGCAAGAAAGGCTGAATTTGTGCAGCCTCCAATCTTCTGACAGTCTTGGGACTTCTGAATCATTTTGAAGAACTCCTTCTCAACAATCTGCCAACAGGTCTAGAGAAATCTAGGCGTAAAACCGTCTGGTCCCGGAGCTTTATCGGGATCCATTGCGAAAAGTGCCTCCTTGACTTCCTTTTGCGTGATTTTGCCTTCAAGTGCCTGGTTCATTTTGGAGGAGATAAGACTAGGGACAACATCCAGCAGAGTAGCGTTTAGACCAACTCCTAAATCTTCTTTATACAGCTGCTCAAAGTGCTATGAGGCTGCCTTTTTTATGCTGGCAAAGTCCTTCAGTATGCAATTGTCTTCTTTTATTTCAATGATGGAGTTGCGGCCTTTCCTGGCTTGGGCCTGTTTGTGGAAAAAGGAGGAGTTTCTGTCACCAGATTTGAGCCAAAGGCTCCTAGACTTAAGCCTCCAATATTCTTCTTCTGCCAGACATGCCTTGTGTAAACTTTGCTGGAGCTTGGCCTCCTTTTCCAACTCATCTTTAGTGATTTTAGTTGCTTCAAAATGGAGATGCTGACTTTCTAGAGCACTTTGTATTTTTTTCCTTTCCGCAGCAGGATTGGGTAGGGTCTTAGCCCAATTTTTCAGCATGCCTTTCACTCTTCTGAGTTTTTCCTCCCAAACAAAAAAGGCGGATCCCTTGACTGGATCTTTCTAGCAGTCTTTGACCTTTTCCATAAAGTTTGTCTCTTTGATCCAGAGAGAGCTGAATCTGAAAGGTATAGGCCCCAGATCCTTGGAGGTCAGTAGCTCTAGGCTGATGGGCTTGTGATCTGAAACACTAATGCGAAGAATGCGCATTCTAGCATCTAATCCAAGAAGTAGAAAGGAGCTTTGGACCAAAAACTTGTCAAGTCTTGCCACTATGAACCCGGGCCAACTCTCTTATTTGACCAAGTGAAGTTACCAGTAATCGAATTAATGTCTATCAGATCCCAATCTTGCATGAGGTCTTCGCTAACTCTCTTGTCGGGTCCCTGACCATGATGCCTCCTCTTTTTTCAGACGAGAGGAGGGTGAGGTTGAGGTCTCTGGCTATGATTGTATTCTCCAGGTTGTCTAGATCTGCCAAGTCTTTGATGGAGTCCCAGCATAATTTTTTCTCCCCTGCATTGTTAGAGGCATATACATTGAACAGGCTAATAATTTCCTTAGATTCTAAGTGCTGCATTTTTAAAAAAATCTAATGAGTGTTCAGGGATTTAGAGATTAATGAGAACTTATTAGGATTCCAGAGCGACCCAAGTCCTCCCAATGCTCCACTGGCAGAGATTGCTTGCACTCCGTCTTTCTTCCAAAATTTTTTACTTGCCTGAAGGAAAGCTGAATCCTCCAATTTGGTCTCCTGGATGAGAAGGATGTCTGGGGCTTTCAGTCTTATTAAGCTGTTCATTGCTTCTTCCTTGGCTTTAGTGCCCATTCCCCTACAATTCCAGGAGACTATTTTCATCATTTACTTTTGTTGTGATGAGCTCCCTTGGAGCTCTAGGTTTGGATCCTCTTCATCTTCGAGGTTTTTGCTAGGAGTTTCTCTAGCGTTGATTGGCTGCCTTGAATTTTTTCCTTATAAGTTTCATGATCTCTTTTTTCCTTTGCTGACATGCGTCCTCTTGTAGATATTCTAGGGGTAGATTGGGATTCACCTATTTCCCCTTCTTCTTCTGATTCCTCGGACTCTTGGTTTTCCTCTTCTTCTTCTGATATCCTCCCTTTGGATCTCTCTGGAACGCTTTTGGAGGGGGAGGCTTTGGATGGAGGGATCTCCTTAGGGATTTTTGTCTCCTGCGTGTTCACAATTTCTGATCTAAGGATCTCAAATTTGTTTCCTTGACTTTCCATGGATGGTTTCGGAACAGGGCCCTCTTGGGGAGATTTCGCATTTGCATTTGCATTCTTCTTGTGTGAAGTTTTGGGGTGCTTTGCCTAATTCCACCCTTCTTCCTTCCCTTTTTCTTCCACCCCTTTGGACGGGCAGTCTCTGGCAAAGTGTCTGTAGACATGGCACTTCCGGCATTTGAACGACAGTTGTTCATAGTCCAGTTTCTGTACATGAGTCCATGGCCCTACAACTATTTTGATGGCTTCTGGTAGTCCGACCTCCAGATCTACCTCCACACAAATTCTGGCACAGTCGTACTGATCTTTGTTGTTGGCCTTGTCTATGAATTTCCCAAGAGAGTTTCCTATATGTTTCAGTGAGTCCCAGTTCCAGCAGTGGACGGGAAGATTGGGGAGTCTTACCCATACCGGGACTGCTGTAGGCACATCCACCACTAGATCGAAGTCTGGCGTCCATTTATTTAAATACAGACCTTGGGGGCCCATGAAGTAGGGGCCATTCCTGAAAATGAGATCTTTGTCCTCTTTTGCAGAAAATTCAAATAAGAAATATCCTCTTCCGAGGAAGTAAGAGGTTACCTTGTTTTTTATCAGAGGAGCCCAGTTCCTAGCGACCCAGTTCTCAGTTGATTTTGGGGAAGGCCATAATCCTATAAACTGACCGACTAGAGCACGATTTGCTAGAGACAAGGCTACCTGAATCGAACCTTCAGGCGGAAGGGCGATCTCGGGGATATCTTCAAGTTTTTTCACAAACTTAGCAGCTTCCACGTATTTCTTCTTTGGCAGAGAGGCCAGCAAGGTTCTAAAGGCCTCAGCGGCGGAAAGCGGAGGAGGGGAGGAAGACCCCTAAGGGAGAGTCATCTCCTCCATGAAGAACAGTAGATCCAGCCAGCCCAGCTGTAGCTTGAAGAAAAGCCCCCGACGGACACGTCCGCAGGGATCGGGGCGCACAGAGAGTGGGCGCTCTCGCAGGTTTAGAACGCGCGAATTGCGGATCTCGCAGGTTGCAGCTTGTTTAAGTAGAAAGTCATAAAAACCTAGCCATGACTAACGGATCTATTCATAATCCTTGAAATTTGGTAGAGAAGAGATTCACAAGGCTAGAAGAGCAGGTTGTAGATATTAGCCGTATTATGAACCTACTCATGGTGGATTTGGTTAATAAACTCCAAATCAAAGAAGAAGAATATAGGTTTTTTTAGCAGTCCGATCGACCATTATAAATATTATTTTCTTTTATCAAGTTTATATTATGATTAACTTTTTATTGTAATTATTGATTATAATATAATTAACTTTTTATTGTTATTATTGATTATTGACTCAAATTTCAATGTTAATATCAATATTGATAAATATGAATTAAACCCAATATTATAAGTTATATTATTGAAAACACTAAATAACTCAATACTAAATTATAATAATATAAATCTAAACATTAAAACATAATAATATAAACTTAATATAACATCAAAGCATATTATTTTTTTTGTAAGCTTGGTATTACTTTCTCTATTAATATTATCCAACCATAATCATGTTTTTCCAATAGTATCAGGTGGCCTCAACCTGCCCGTAGGAAACCAGGTTGGCCACCTTTCAGCATTAAAAGATGTCCAAAATTTAAATAAGTCTTTTTCTACCATCCATGCAACATTTGCTATTCTATCTATAATAAACATCAACTTAGGAAAGTAAAGGCTATTTGTCATAAAAACAAAATTTTGTCTAGCACCCTATTTTACTCATCATCCAAGGACTCCACCGGGGCTGGGGCTTTAACGTTGGACCCCGACATCTTGCTTCTCCTCATGTCCTGCAGAGTTTTCTCTATCTTGTTGAGAGCTAAGTTGTTTCGGTAGACTTGGATATGGACTGCTGCTATCTCCCTGTGGAGATCCGCCCTGCTGGGCTCCTTCATTTTGGTTTCCTCCTGTACCTCCTGTCCCTTGTTTAGTTCCTGTTCCTTGTTGAGTGTCATAGCTCGGGCCACTATGTTCTTCATAACCCAGTATTGCTGGATTGTTTGTCGGAATAGAGTATGGCGATCGCGAGTGTTCCCCGGATCTTGCACCATGGCTTCCCACTCTTCTGTCTCAATGTCCTGGTTGGTGATGCTGTCATTGAGTTCCCTCTCCCATCCATCTATTTGTGCTCTTACCTCTGGTGTGTTTCCAGCCATGTACGCACTGATAAGAGTCTGCATATGCTCCTTTCCAGTCTTCCTACCTCGCTTGCGTTGGCCTCTACTGGAGGTTGCATCCCCTCCAGTGGTCTGTTTCCCTGCCTTTCTTGTTCCTCTACTGCCTCATTTAGCCACCTCTTTTCCTTCTCTAGCCATACTTTCTTTGTCCCGGCTGCGATTTTCTTCACCCGATTCTTTCTCCTCTGTAGGATTTCTCGCTACAACGCAATGCATGATCCGGGCCTCCACACTGTGTTGCACTCAGATTATTATTAAACCTAAAATAGTAACATAAGAAATATCAGTAATTTGTATGTATACTCCCCAAACTGTCGTATTTTTATATGCTCCAGGTTTAGCCTCTCGCCCAAGTCCTGGAAACTTGGGTTTGCCCCCCTTCTCCCTCAGATTCCCCCTGACGTCTCTTGGGTTAACATTCTTCGACCTCTCAAATCTTCTCCTCTTTGATTCATCCCTCCCCGGAAACCCGCAACCTACTGGTCTACCTTTGTAGTCCTACAGGAGTCCCTACATTGGGTAACCTTATCCCTGTTTTGAGTTTCAAAAGGGTTCCCCTTCCCAGCCTCTCTCCTCTTTGGTATCTCCACTCGAATTGTGCCCCTGGATAGCCCCTGGGTCTTATTATAGACATTCCGGTTTGGTTTCACATCAAGCCAGGCTATCCATAGCCTTGCTTCATTGGCCTCCGGGAAACCCTCCACTCTGTCTCGACTACCTGATTTATCCCTTCCATGCCTCAGGTACCACCTGGCCAGGGTTGTTATCTTTCTGTGCTCTCCCTTAACGGGATCCCCATTTCCTCCCTGACCTCCCTCATTCCCTCTCTTCTCATCTTCCCAAGGCGACCCTTTAACTTTACCATATCTCTCCACTTCATTATCATTCCAGACTAGGTTAGAGTTCCAGGAACCCCTGGTCTCAACTTGTTCCGAGTCCTGGATTTCCCAAGCCTCCTTCCCCAATACCTCTGAATTAAACATTACTACAATTCTATTGTTTAGGGCATTGAGGATGACATACCATCAATTTGTGTTGACCCGTCTGCATCCACCGACCTGCGTCTACCTCCTGCGTCCACCACCTTTCTTTTCTCGTTCCCTCACCTTCGTTCTCTGCATGCAACTATCCTCTTTCTCAATTGCTTTTGCCTCTTTTTGTTTTATCCTGTTGTCCCTACTATCTTCCGTCTCGCCTCCCACATGTCCTCCTAATCCTCCCGCCGCCCATTCTTTCATTCCTTCTCCTCGGAATGATGAACCTCTGACGCTTCCATCTTTGTCCTTCATTAACTCCCTCGTGCCTCTGGTTGCTCCTGCCGTGGGTACCTCTCTATACTCATGCCACTTGCTAGCTCTGTTCTACCCGCCCTCTCACTTGCCCCCAAGCCTTCCTCTCTCCCTACCGTTCTCAACCACACCTGTCCTCGTTCTGTACCTTCCTCCTCCCTGCCCTGTCCTTCTTGCTTCCCTTCCTGCTGTCGCAATCTCCCACATCCCGATGTCCCCTCTATCCTTGGGCCCAAGTGGGTGGTTTATGGCACCTCCACCTCCCATCCTCTCTGGCCCACCTCGCCTTCACTATCGCACCCCAATCGGGGGTTTTCCTCTTTCTCCTTGTATTTTTCTAGGATCTCCCCTAGTTTCCTCATCCCCTCCATTTGTAATAACTCTTCTCCTCTTATATCTAGGTTTCTACCTACCTGGTCACATCCCCAGTTAGCGAGATTGTCCGCTGCCACATTGCCCATCCTGCGGACATGTGTTGGTATGATGTACCCGATCTGTCGAATTAGCTTGCTGATCTCTTGGACAAGCCTTGCCATCCTCCAACTTTGGCTTATTTTTTCCTAGTGAGTTCCAGTCCCCTCTTTAAATCATGAAGCTTTGTTTCATTGTTGCTCACAGTGCCGCAATCCATAGCGAATATTCAGATCATTTTACCTTTATTGTCTTTGAATACTCCTCCTGTCCCCACTGCCCCAGGGTTCCCTTTTGTAGCTCCATCAAAGTTAAGTTCACATACTCACCATTGGGGAGATATTGCTTCCACAAGGAGGCGTTTAGCATACTGGGCTTCAAGTTTAGACCTATCATTATTCTTTCTTCCTGGGGATTTGTTTTCCAATCCTCTGCATACCATTTCTTAGCCAGTATCGTTTCTCGTATGTTCTGGAGTATCCTTTTCCATCTTTCTTCTTCTGTTCTTTTTTCATCTTTGAAGATCAGATTATTTCTTTCCTTCCATATTGCCCATAGGAAGAAACCCAAAGAAAGTCTCCAGGCTCGATTCAGGATTGGGTTTTGGTAAGGCTTTTTCTGCCAATTATCCATTGTTGCTTTCATACTATTTGGATTCCTGTCACTTACTCCGAAGAGTTGATTATGGTTTCTCCACAAGTTTTCACTATATCTACAGGCATTGGTCATATGTTCCATTGTTTCTGCTTGTTCATTACATAAGCTACATATCGAAGGTCCTTGTAGGCCTTTTTTCTGCAGTTGGTCCCAAGTAAGTGCTCGCCCATGTCGGAGGATCCACATGAAGAAGGTAATTTTTGGCCATGTCTTTTCTTGCCATATTCTATCCCATATATGTGTCCCCTGTTGTATGTGGTGTGCTGCTTGTAGTTGATAGCCCTCTTTAATTGTGAACATCCCTTTAATCCTATATCCCCATCTAAGAATGTCCGACCCCTCCACTTTTGCAATTTTCCGGGTTTCCATCTCTTTCTCATATAACTTCCATTGGGGTGTTTCTGGGGCATCTGGCCAATCCTATTTTTGTTTCCACTTTCTCCAGTACTCTCCAGGTTCCATGTTCTAGAAGTTTTTTACTGTTTGTTCTTCATGGATATTAGTATATTGACATACTATTTCTAGCTCAGGTTTTTTGTTTAGTTTTTCTCTCTGTTGCCACACTTCTTCCCAAAATTTGGCTTTGTCTCCTCCCCTAATTTCCCAGAAACTATGGGTTCTGATCAAATTTCTATTGTCTGAGGCTAAGTTCCAAATGGCTGATCCTTTCTTATTGTCCTGGAGTCTCAACTTTCCTTCAGTTGAGCTCGGCATGCCATACTTCCTCTCCCATAATTTCTTCCATAGGTCTGCTCCTCCCTAGATCCATCTCCACCAGAGCTTTTCCCCCATGACCTGATTGAGAATGTATGGGTCTCTGAGTCCCAACCCCCCATCTTTTAGGGGTTTACTGAGCTAGTTCCACGATAGTAGAGCCCTTTTTTTTTTCCGTTCTGGGCCCTTGCCACAAGAACTTTTTGAAGATGTCTATCATCTTTTGGAAAACTGTTTTTGGCGTCACTTGACTGGTTAATTGGTAAATCGGGATAGATTGTAGCACTGATCTCAGTAGTATTACCCGACTCGGCATATTTAGTGATCTGAATGTCCAATTCTGCATTCTCCCTTGTATTTTTTCCAACAGGGGTTTCCAATTTTCCACTTTGTTTTGTTGATCATTTAGCTGAATTCCTAGGTATTTCGAGGGGATATTACCAATTCGGAATCCCATTATTCTTGCTAAGAAATCTTGTGATGGTGTTGTTGTGTTGAAGAAAAATATATCATACTTTTCCTTATTTATCTCCATCCCTGAAGCACTTGTGAAGTCAGTAAGAATCTCCATTAACCCTCTGGCTTCCTTGAGAGATGCCTGCCCATACATCATTATGTCATCTATGAATTGTTGGTGAGTTAATGGTAAATCATTCCCCCACAGTCTAAGACCAGTGTATTGTTCTCTTTGAACTTTCTCTTTTATATACCTTCCAAGTCCTTCCGCGGCCAGTATGAACAGAAACGGGGATAACAGATCGCCTTGCCTGAGCCCTCGGGTTGTGTTGAATGCCTCTGTGGGTGATCCATTAAGTAAAATTGACAGGACTAGAGTTGATATCATCGACATTATCCAGCTTATCCATCTTGCATCAAAGCCAAATGCCTTCAATATTCCCTGTAGGTTGTTAGAGTCGGTCCTTACAGCCCTCCGTCAGAGATCTTTTCGCTTTTGCATATCATTTTTAGGTGTCTCGCTCGTTCCACTTCGTTGCATTTCGCTAGGGGCATTCCATTGACTGATGAGGGGGTCTGGTTGTCTTGTGTTTCCTCATGCTTGTCCCTGCAGGGTTAGTCAAAAAATTTCTCAAAAATCACTGAAGTACATGATCATTGCATTTATCGTCATAAAAGATTAGTTTCATTAAAAAGTCTTTAGTCCTAGAGTCTAGGGTTGTCAGTCCTTTGCATACACATAATAGAAGCCCGCGGGCCATGAGGATTGGTTTAGAAACATTCTCATTTAATATTTTTCTCAGAAAACATTTAAAACATTTTTAGTCCAAAACTCTGTTTTGGAACTAAAAATTGTTATTGTAAATAATTGTATTTGTTTTATCTCAAAAGGTTTCAGAGCAAGCCTCTGATCTTCTCCAAAGCAAAAATGCCAGATCCCTGCAAAAATCAACAAAATATTATTGGTCCAAACCTTAGAAAAAGCAAGAGAAAATCAAAAAGCAGTATTGTATTAAAAGACCAAAGATGTCAAAGTGCCAAACATTGTAAAGTGGGTTATTCAATCAATTTAAATCAAATCTGATTTGGTGAGATATTTTGTTTGCATATAAAAGGGAAAACAAGTCCATTTGTTCACAAATTCCCAAGGCAAAATCGTGTTTAAGTTTTTGAAGGCCGAAACCGTGATTGCATACCCGTGGACAACGTTGGAGGTGTGCGCTACGCGTTGGAGGTGTGCGCTACGCACTCAGGTGGGCGCTACGCACTGGGCCTCACTGGCCAGTGTAAAAATACACAGGCGCTACGCACTCAGGTGTGCGCTACACGTTGGGTTTGGGCACTACGCACTCAGTCACAACACCAAAATTTTTTTGTTCATGCGACCAGATCTTACCAAATCGCCTCCAAAACTTGCAAGTAGGTGTTTCATGGCTGCTCAGTCAATTTGAAATTGTTTGTAGTGTGTTTGAGGGGGGAAATGTGATGTATTGGGTGTAAAAAAAAATGAAACCCTAGGCTCATACCAAAATCATTCTTTAGGGTTTTTAAAGGACATGTGGGTGGCTGGTGAAGATTTTTCCATTCTCCATTGATGAAACACAGCTCCATACTCATTTGTAAGATTTTAGCCAACATCACAAAGGGTACACTTCATACTTTTGTTCATTTGTCAAAACTGTCCTTGTGATCAAAACAGTGACTGTTTCATGCCAATTCACTGAAACAGAGTTATTATCGTTATGGCTTAATTATTATGATGCTTCGGTTGGCTTTTGAGTATGCATTGAAATTGTGATTTCACCACACCTACAACATACATATTGCAGAAAACTGTCCTTGTGATCAAAACAGTGATTGTTTCATGCCAATTCACTGAAACAGAGTTATTACCATTATTGCTTAATTCTTATGATGCTTCGGTTGGATTTTGAGTATGCATTGAAATTGTGATTTCACCACACCTACAACATACATATTGCAGACATCCTACATATTGTAGACATCCTACGTATTGCAGACATTGTGTTTCAAAGCCATGTCAGACACAGATTCAGTTTATGAGCAGGAGAATGATAGTGATTCCACAACAGAGGGTAATGTGCCACAGAGGCCTCGCAGAGGTGGCAAAGGTGGAAAGCATATCAGAGAAGAGCCCACTTCTTTGGTTCAATTGCAGGCTTGCCCGCTTGCAATGGATTGTTTTTGCCATCAGTCATGCTATCGCTATTGTGATCTAATTTCACAAATTCAGCATCATCGTCAACTAGCTCGCTTGTTTGTTCTACATTTACATGATGGCCATGTAAACCTCGCCGAAGTTGATTTTATTTTGTCACCAGAGACTATTGCAGAGGCCACTGGGATACCAAATATTGGAGAGCAATGGAATAAGCGTCAGCAGCTAGAGAAATCCTATTATGAGCCATACATCAAACCTAGGTATATGAGGCACTTGAGCAGGGTTTTTCCTTTCCAATACCTGAATGATCAGTTTGCACCTTTGATGAAACTCATCATTCGGTATTTCAGTTGTGAGGGCAGATTCTCGCGTCTTTATGCGTACCATGTCCATTTGTTGATACATTTTACAAGGGTACGTCTGATGAACATTCCATACTTCATGTTTCGCAACATAGAGAGGATGGTTGTTTTAGTATAAAGGAAGACAACAGCACAACAACATAGAAGTATTTATCATTACGCGCTGATCAAGATCGTAGTCGTTCATCAGTTGGCATAGCAGGGAATTACTTGGGAGGATTTTATTTCTCGTGAATTTTTCACAGCGCCACAGCTACCTCCCGAGATAGTTGATGATGAGGGAGAGCCTTCACATCAGTTTGACATTCCTAAGACAGAGCATGTCAATGCTCCAGCATATGTGACATATCAGCGAGGCCACAGGGCCTTATTTGTAGCTACACGACGAGTACTATCTCCACATGGTGTGGAAGGGGTCTCGCCTTCTTCTTCAGTACAGGTACAGGTTCAGGACAGAGGCAAGAGGTCAATTTATGAGGAGGGCCATTCAAGTGGTCATGATGTTGATGTTGCATTGAGTGATGTGGATAGGAGCTTTCCTAGCTCGAAGCTGAAAGAGATCATCCAAGACCAAAAGACTGAGATTGATAGCTTGAATGAGAAGTTACTGAAGGCAGAATGTCTGATCAAATACTTGGAATAGTGCAATAAACAGCTAGAGGATGAGCATACACTTATAGAGTTGCGACAAATCCGTGAGGACCGAAGGCTAGCCCGAAAAAGACCTGGTGATTTGACACCTGTTGAGCGGCAATTTTGGCTTGAGAAAGTCAATCGAAATCTGGAGGAGTTGTTGGCGAAGGCCAATAGAGACAAAGACATGCTTCGTCACATGAAAAATCATTATTGGGCTCCCATGCATGCTGGAAAAGCAAAAATGAAGATTTTACAAAGGAGGTTGAGCAAAGCACTAAAACGGCGAAAGAGGCTAGATCCACTTCGAGTTTTGGCCGAGGCTTCTCTGGCTGAGCATGACACATGATGGAGGGTCTTCGCTCCGAATTTGAGCAAATTCGGAGAAATTTTTGTCATTTTGAAATTTTTGGTCTCAAAAAATAGTTTTTTCCGCTCTATGGGTAGCGCGTCGGCGCGCTCGCTTTTGATTGGGACACTTGCTGGAGAAAAACATTATATTTTTGGGTTTGTCATGGTAAGTTATACATGCTCAGTTATTTCCGAGGCATTTCATCAAGTTCTGGATGATCAAAAGGCCTAAAAACACCATGAAAACCACCTTGCTGCCACCTTTTGTAAAAGCAGGAAGTACTTCCGGGAGAATGCAATTTTGAGGGGGAAAATGAGCTCCAAATTGGGAAATTCCACTTGGGGTGGATAGTAGACATCTAGAGCTTTCCAACCAGCTATTGTGAGCTTGATTTCGATGTTGGGAAGTGCCCCAAAAATAGGCTGAAAGGTGGGCTATGCATAGGGATCAGGGCGCTACGCATTGAGGTTTTTGGTCCAGTTTTCATCCTCCAGCTCAGGAATTCGGCTAGTTTTCACCAGTTTCACTCCTTGATGTGATTTTTAACCCGACATGATTTAATTTGATGTATGTAAGGTAACATGGCACTTATCTACCTTATTCTAGATGATTCATTCACAAATTAGCAAGAAATTAATGTAATGAATCAATTTCCTTCTTTTTAGAGGCAAGTTGTTTTGGTCACCTAGATTCTTGCTCCATGTTTAGAATTTGTTCAAACTGCTCCTAGAAGAAGGAGCTAGACCCCTAGAGGTTAGGGAATGAGGTTAGCTTGATCTATATATGTAAATTTTCAGTGAGTAGCACAGGTTGGACTCTTGGGAAGATTTTGGCACACTATTGTACATATTTTTCATATTTTGGCTAAGGAAAGATCAGAGATTTTGCAGCACCTGTTGGGATTCTTATGGATTTCAGTTCTTGATGGTGTTTTTTCTCAGTTATTGTAAGTTTATTCATGTTTACATGTATGCCATTCCTTCTTATGCTTCTGAAACTAAATGAATGAGTAAATGAGGTTGAATTCATTGTTCACAGTGCTCTTCCTTTAAATTTGTTTAGTTTTACATGTTTTCGCCAGTTTGGAGAGGATCCATGTTCTCCTTTGCACTCTTTAGCTCCTTGTCGTTCTGATCCATCCATACACCTGATCAAAGGCATCAAGACTATTGCCTACCTCGCCCCAACTCGAATTCTGCAAAGATCTGACCTTAATCCCCGGACCCAAAATTAGTTTTCCCGTTTCTCCAACAAGAAAAACTCAAAAATCTAAATCAAACTTTCCTATCTCTTTACTAGCCTAAAATCAGTATTAATTTTGAGTCATCTCAGCCCCTTTGAAGACCTTTTGCCGAGATAGACCCGGAGAGAGCCCTCTCCTGTCCTCATAGGGCTAGCTACGAGGCTGAGCTTGGTTTGATGTTGCCTTGAGTTTTGCTTTCTCAGCTTGAGGCAGATTCGAGCGCTAACATAGTTTAGCGCTCAAATCTGCCTCAGGCTGAGGAAGGAAAAACTCAAGGCCACATCAAACCAAGCTCAGCCTCGTAGCTAGCCCTACGAGGACAGGAGAGGGCTCTCTCCGGGTATATCTCGGCAAAAGGTCTTCAAAGGGGCTGAGATGACTCAAAATTAATACTGATTTTAGGCTAGTAAAGAGATAGGAAAGTTTGATTTAGATTTTTGAGTTTTTTGTTGGAGAAACGGGAAAACCAATTTTGGGTCCGGGGATAAGGTCAGATCTTTGCAGAATTCGAGTTGGGGCGAGGTAGGCAGTAGTCTTTATGCTTTTAATCAGGTGTATGGATGGATCAAAATGACAAGGAGCTGAAGAGGGCAAAGGAGAACATGGATCCTCTCCAAACTGGCGAAAACATGTAAAACTAAACATATTTAAAAGAAGAGCACTGTAAACAATGATTTCAACCTCATTTACTCATTCATTTAGTTTCAAAAGCATAAGAAGGGAATGGCATAAATTTAAACATGAATAAACTTACAATAATTGAGAGATAACACCATCAAGAACTAAAAGCCACAAGAATCCCAACAGGTGCTGCAAAACCTCTGATCTTTCCTTAGCCAAAATATGAAAAATATGTACAATAGTGTGCCAAAATCTTCCCAAGAGTCCAACTCTCTACCAAAATCCAACCCCTACACTATGAAATTCATATAATATATACATTTTCTCATCCTTGTACTAAGGGATTGAGCTCAACCATTTTCTTCAAAATAGAATTAGTTACATTAAACTTGGGCCGAATTTCTGAAAATAGGTGCTGAAGATGAACTCGTATCTCCTAAACCATAACACCTGTTGCAAAACTGAAAGACTTTTTTGTAGATAAGATATGATGGAGAAAGACCTCTCTCAAATTTGGGAAATTCGTTTCCAGTAGCTCGCAATCTGTTCCACAAAATCATCTCTAAAATAGAAAATCATTAAAAAATTGATTCTGTGAAAATGAGCTGTAAAGATCTAGTCACACATCCCAATCCATGACACCTGTGAATAAACGGAAAGAGGTTTTTTTTATATGGCTCGTGCTTAAAAAAAACATCCTTGGGTTTTGAAAAATTACTTTCAATCTGCTGTAAAATGGTCCCGCACTAAAATGACTAAAACAGTAAAAAATATGAAAATTTTGCTTTGTTTTAATATAAGCTCCAAATATCACTGTATATCTCCCACATAGTAGCACCTGTGCATAAACGGAAGGATGTTTTCGTTATTTGATATGTGATGAACAAAAACCTCTTTCACTTTTAAAAAATTCCTTACCATTCTCTTAGAAACTGATTTTGAACTAAACTTGTCATTATGTGCAGCAACTGACCTCAAAACATGCATAACCAAGAATCACTCATTCATTTCTTCTAATCCAGGAACCGATTACGGGAGTGTGATATGCCATTGGAAAGATTTTTCCGAGATCCTTATGATAGAAACACTTGTGACATGTTTTGTGCTGAACATCATGTGCAAAACATATAACAAAACCAGACATAGTAAGAGCTCATGTTGATCCCTGGTGACAGGCTGCGAAGATTGGAACTAACATAGGTATTTCCATTTCAGACGATCGTAGGCTTTTGATAAGTCTAGTTTAACTAGCATACCTTTGGTTTTTTCTTTGTCTTTAGTGAATGTATTACCTCTTGTGCCATCACTATGCCATCTACTATTTGTCTTCCTTTAACGAACCTTGTCTGTTCCTGAGAGATTAGACCAGGTAATATAGGTTTTAGGCGGTTTACCATAATTGTAGCCATGATTTTGTAGATTACATTACAAAGCGCTATTGGTCTAAACCCTTGTGGTTCTTCCAAATGATCTATTTTCAGAATAAGGGCCAGAAACGTGGAGTTCAGGGCCGGATGCATTCTTTTAGTGTGTCGGGACTCCTCGACGATTTTCACTATATCTTCTCCCATGAATGGCCACGTCGCCTGAAAGAATTCTACTGTGTATCTGTCTGGGCCTGGTGCTTTGTTCTTCGCCATGCTTTTGATGACTTCTTCTACCTCTGCTTTAGATATTTCCCTTAGCAGGGCCATGTTCTGATCCCTGCTCACCAGATTGGGAATGTGTTGTGTGATTTTGTTTATATTCTCCTCCCTGCTTATATTGGGTTCCGTCAGTAGCCTTTGAAAGTGCTGAACTAACAAGTTCTCCATGTCTTCATTTTGGGTAAGTCAGTTGCCTTGTTGATTGACTAGGGAGAATATCCTATTCTGCTGCCTATGTTGGATCATAGCTTTATGAAAAAACCTTGTGTTTCTTTCCCCTTCCTTTAACCATTGGATTCTTGATTTCTATTTCCACATAATTTCTTCTTGTTGTCTCCTTTCCTCTAATTTATTTATCAGCTACCCTTCCTCCTCCACTAGCAACTCACTTCTACCCTCATTTATGATCTGAAGTTGTACTTTCCTCATCTTTACTTGGATCAATTCTTGTTCCTAATGTATGTTTCCGAACTCATCCTTGTTCCTAATGTATGTTTCCGAACTCATCCTTGTTCCATTTCTTTATTTTTCCTTTTAGTTCTTTGAGTCTGAGTTGAAAGGTATGCATCATATTTCTCCCTTCTTTCTCACTCTCGTTCCACCACTCCTTCATTTTTTCTATGAAGGTCGGTTCTCTTAGGAAAAAGGCTTCAAAACTAAAATATATGTTTCGATTTCCTTGTTTCATTTCCACTTCTAATTTAATAGGCCAGTGATTCGACCCTAGGCATGGTAGAATTGTAGCCTCGTAGTAAACATCTTTACTAATGAAATTTTCTATAGCCAAGAATATGTCCAGACAAGAAGTTATTTGTCTGTTCCCTCCCCTTCTATTATTCCACGTATATTTTCCATTAATTGTTGGGATATCCACCAGGTGTATTTCTTCTTGTATATCCCTGAATTTCTCCATTTCTGGCTCTTCCCTTCGAAGTCCCCCTTTTTTCTCCTCTAGTGTTGTTATCAAGTTGAAGTCGCCTGCTAGTAACCAAAGCTTTTCCTCATGTAGTTGGCTTAACGTCTTTATCCTCTAGAGGAAGTTTTCCTTTTCCACTGGGATGTGTGGGCCGTAGACTGCAGAGATTAAGAACCATTATTTATTTCCTATCAGGCAGAACCGCCCCGTGAGGATTTGCTTCATGCCTATCCAGTAATCAACTATGACCTCTGTTGGGTTCCACAGGATTGCAATCCCGCCTGCGCTACCTCTTGCATCTATAGACATACATTCATACCTCGGTTTCATCTTACTTAGGATTTCTTCCATTTTCCCTCCTGTAATCTTTGTTTCTTGTAGCAACATTAATTGGGGTTTCTCTTTTCTTAGTCTCTCAGCTAAGTATCTATGTTTACCTTGGCTGTTTAGGCCTCTTATGTTCCAGGATGTAACTATCATTGGGACACTTTATTTATTTGTTGGTATACTGCTGAGAGCGGTACCACCCTGCCTGTGTTCACCAGCATTTCTCCCATAATCTGTATAGATTCCTGTAGGTTTCTCCGACCTCTTTTCTTTCCTCCTTTTATTTTGTTTGAATACTCTTGGGGGTTTTCCTGATGCATCCCTAGTTGTTCTGCAATCTCTACCTGTCCTTGGCCCTGCTTAGCTTGATATTGTTGGAATGTCTCTCTGTATAATCTTTTTTGGTCTTCCGGAATAAATCTTTCATCTAAATGTCTCCATTCATTCAATAGTTTCTTCAAAACTTCTTCTTCCATGCTAAGTTCCTCTCCTTTGCTTGGGTCGATTTCCATTGTAGTGGTTTCCATCCCCTCCCTTTCCTCCTTATCCTCTTTATCTGCCAACTCTCTTTGAGCTTTCCTCTTGGGGTTTGGTTTGCCTTGACTCGAACTGCTCTCCTTTCCTTTCTCCTGATAATCCATAAGTTGGATCTCATTTTCTTCATCTTCTTCTACCTGCAACGCTTCAAAGCTATTCGTTCTGCTCGACTGAGTTTGGTATTCTTTTTTCCCTGTGTTGTGGGTTTCCTTTGATTGTCTCCTCTTGCTTTTCACTTCTTGGAACCCTTCCTTATCTTCTTGAGGTTTCCTCTGTTTCTTGTGCATATTCTCCCCTTCCTCTAGGTTCAGTGGACAGTCCTTAAATAGGTGGCCATATTCATGACACCTTCGGCATCTGAACGGGATATGTTCATAGTCTAAGGTTTGTTGCCAAACCTCTTCATGGTATTCTAATTCCACTGAGTCAGGTATGGGTTCAGCTATGTTCATGTACACACATATTCTCGCATAGGATGTGTATCTGACCTCTTTTTGTCGTTTCTTCTATTTTGACAAATTTGCCTATCGTATTTCCAATACCCTCTAATATTTCTGGGTCCCAGAAGTCCATTGGGAGACCGAATAATCTTACCCATACCAGGGCTGCCAGAAATTTTTCCTTGTCTGGGTCATAACATTCTTCCCAATATCTCATAAACAAACTAGCATTATAATGGAAGTAAGGGCCATTTTCAAATACTTTTTCTTTATCTTGCAGGTTTGAGAATATTACCGTGAAGAAGCCTTTAACTCCCAGATTGAGATCAATATGGCCTTTGGCTGCCATTTTTGTTGTATCTGGTGGGCTCCAGTATTGCAGCAATAATGCTGCAACTCATGGGACTCCCTTCTTTACTTTTATCAACCCGGTAGTTCGTAACAAACTTGGAAGCGACGATGCTGTATGCACAAGTACTAGCTCTTGCCGCAGCTGTCACTTGGTCAACTGGCACAAGTCCGCTAGGGGCTTAAGCCAACTTCTATGAGCTCTTAGAAGAAGCTTTTTAACTGATGGATGAAAGCTAACTCAAAGGAAGCTAATCTACTTGCGGAAAGAAACTGAAAGCCAAAAAGAAACGCAAACCCTAGCAAACCCTAATTCTACCAGCTAGTCCTACTGACGCAAAGGAGAGCATGCAAACTACTGACAGAGATTCCATTACTTCTATGAAGGTAAAATACATGTGTCTAGACTACCTCTATCTGAAGAAAACATCTTTTTGTATTTTTGAATAAGTTGTTAGAATTATCATGCATGTGCTTTTAACTATTTTTTTACTGTGCAGAGGTGGATTGGCGAGAGGAAATGCTTGGAGGAGGTCGGGAAGGTTTAGAGAGGGCCTAAGGGGTCCCTAGCACCCTTCCAGAGAGTTTCACAGAGTTTGGCTATCAAGAAACCTCATTCGTGAGCTTCTACAGGAAGTCTGCAGGGGTTCTACAGGATGTTCAGGAATTTCTACAGGATGTTCTGTAATTTTTCTACAGGATGTTCAGAAATGGGATTTTGGAGCATGGATGGAGGGAAAAAGGTGGAGGAATGAGTATGGAGGTGAAATAGGGGTGTAGGGGAGTTCAAGACTTGGGGAATGGAGCTGAGGAGTGGCAAGGATGGTGGGATTTGTTCAAGGAAGACTGAAGCAATGTTGCACAAAAATTAGGGTTTTGGGAGCAAATGGAAAACGTGAGGCAAGGATTCTAAGTAGAGGGTGGAGTGGATGGTGTTGATGGAGAATAAGCAGATGAAGAAGTGGTACAGGTGCTCTGCAAGTCGTTTTTCCAATCTGAACCAACAAAGACTTGTAAATTCAAAGACCTAGTTACGTTGACCTAATATGCTAGTTGCCAGTAAAGAGAATGAACAGAAGTGTGACCTGCAATGAAACCATGTATTTTAACTCATGCAACTAAGAAAACGAAATTCTGAACTTGTAACCAACTTCTACACATGAAAATCAAACACTAGTGATTGCATGGCAAAGCAAAATCAGTGTTTTTGTGGGCAGCAAAGCCATCCTAGTCACAGCTCCTGATCCCACTAGGGGAGAGGTGAAACCACAGATGTTTGATGGCCCTTTTCTTGAAGCTTTTTCTATTAACAACCTATCAACTAAATCTGAGCATGAAAAGCTATTTTACTCATCAAAAACAACCTAAATAACAAAACAAGATTTAAATCTAAATAGCAGATTTTATTCTAAGAATGTAGCAAAGACACATGAAAGTAAACAAAGGAGGTACTGGGCGCTTGAGATGGGCCCAACCCCAAGAGCGACAACCTCCTAAAAGAGATTTAGAGCTGGTGCAAAGATGGATTCATATTTATTGATCAAAAGAAATGTTACATTCCAAAAACTGTCCACAAGGAGAACTTGAAAATGTGCTGAAAGAAAAGCTAATCTACTGCCTAAAAATCGAACTACAAAATGACTACAAAATGAATACAAAAATGACTAACTACTGGCTAACCAAAATGAGGCCCTAAGCCTTCTTATTTATACAAATTGAGGACCCCAACAGTCCTCCTAAACTTTAGGGACTCGGCTGCCCAAAACTTGTAGTTAACACCAGTCCTACTTGACTTGCTTGGTTGCCCTTGTGCTAATTGATTTGGTGGCCCTTGAACTCCAAGCTGATGGTGGAGAATTTGAGGTAAGGGCCCATAAATGAAGGGGACACCTTCCTACAAATCCTCTCCCTTGTTCTCCCACGAATTTGGCTGCCAAGTGCTCATTAAAACCTTCAATTTTGTCTCCAAATTGACCAAAAAGACTACAGAAAGCACACATTAGACTTGTTGGCATAATGACTAACCCAATTCACTATATTAGCATAAATATAATCAAAAAAATGCAATAAACTAATGAGAATGGTGGATTAAGTCAAATTAGGAGGTTGAATGAGCCCATATAATTATCCATTTTTGGGGCTCATCATCACCCCCCTATTGAAAGTGTTGCTCATCCTCTGAGCAACCAATCTATCTCCTCATCTTTGATGGCCTTGGTGGCCTCCCTGTCATGCCAAGCTTCTGAAGTGATGTCCTCTTCTCAGTCATGAAACCATGCTTTTCTCTCTGCTCCTTCCCACTGCCTATGCTTCTTTTCCTAGAGAATTCTCAACTTCCTGTAGAACTGTCTCAACATCCTGTAGAATTGTCTTTGAGTCCATTATATGAGTTCTATCTCTCCAAGTGAAGGTTTTTGGCTTCCTCATTCATAGGTGATGGACATCCTTGAAGGAGGCTCCTCCTTTTATTTAGCTTTTGTGTCCTTAATGACAATTTTCTCCTTTGTCTGTGGTTTGGGTCTGCCCACTTTGATCTGTGTACTCCTTCTCGCCTTAAAATACATGGAAGGCTCCCTCTTTCACTTATCCTTCTACTTGGGGGATGTGCTTAGGGTAGCCAGCACAACTGCTGCATCCCTAGCTAAAATCTCGGCCAATTTCTCCTTCTGCTGCCCTTTCCCAAACTTCCTGTAGAAGCAGTTTTTTGTCTTCCTGTAGAAACAGTTTTCCCTGATTTGGCTTGCATGGCTGGGGGTGTCTTCTTCTTCAATTTTGCTATGGTTTCCTCTTCCCACTGCTTATACTCTTCTTCTTTTGTGCCTCCTTCTAACAATCCCAAAAGCAAAGGGGAACTTAACTTGAGGCCTATCTGGCTGGCCTGGAGATTCTGCATAGACTTTTTGTAGGGAGGCACTCATGTCAAGGCCTCCCTCATTCTAGTTGGAGTGTGGTATTCCCTGATTTTGAGGCTATGGGACAATGTGTTCCACCTACAAGTGCAAGCATGAACACAATTGTCCCCCAATAGTCGCTCCATATCCTCGAAGTGTGCTATGGCCTGAGCCTGCCGATCCATGTACTCTAACAGGGCCTGAGAGTTGGTTGCTAGGTGCTGGTGTTCTTCTTCCATTGGTTGATGCTAGTTCCAAGAGCTTGAGACCCAACTCTCTAGTGGTGAATGCCGCATGCACTGGCTTCGTTTGATGTGAGCTGTTGGTGTCTCCATGGTATGTGCTCCAGCCGAATCAGTTGCTACAGGATTACTGTAGTACATCCTGTAGTCATTTCTCCTCCTGGGGTGCATGCTGAAACAAACAAAGTTGCATTCACGGATGACAGGTAAGGTGTGCGGGCCTCTACATGCTTTATTTTTCACTTAAAAAACAAATTTCTATCTGAGAAAACAGGGTTCTGGTATGACGGTGCAGGTATATTCAACCAGATGGTGGAAATGGTGGTGAGAGGAGATGAAACAAGTGGAGGATGGAAGAAAAGAGTGGTTGCATGCTTCCTCAATAGACTTCAAGCTTCAAATCCCTCTCCGTAATCGATTCTGGCCTGCCCAAAGGCTCTACAGGATGTTTCTGGTAGAAATACAGAACTTCCTGTAGAAAGTCCTGTAGCTTCCTGTAGAAGGTTGAACCATGACCAGATTGTGTCCGAACCCTGAAAAAATGAGTGTTCATGGAGGGAGTGGATGTGAGGATGCCTGGTAACTTGGTAGGGGCCCTTGTCCTTGTGTTGGGAGGCCTCCTTTCTGCATTGTGTTCCTGCAACCGAGAAATTCCATGCAACACAGGAAAACTGTTGTTTTTGACTCATGGCAGACTTGTCTCGAATTCCCCTACTCCAAACAATTTAATTTACCACCTTTTGAAATTTCATGCACGGGTATGGCATTTTTTTGAACCTACCTCTCTTCGAAACTCCCATTTGTCGAAGAAAAATCCAGGCTTTTCTGCTCTGGAACGCTGTTTTCTGTGTTTCCTGTAGAAGACTTCCTGTAGAAACACCTGTAGAGCGCGACAGGCGGGAATTTTTTAAGAAACGACAGAAATCTCGAGAAACCAGGTAGGAATCTTGCAGAGGACCACCAGTTAACTGATCTGGACATGGTGGACGCGTGCTCCAGTTGACCGCAGTTGAACAGAGGGTGGTGAGAATTTCAGCCGAGCATCATTTAATTTCAGCGTGATTTGTGGTGAGGGAGTGAAGTGGCCAGGTGTACGTGGCCACATGCAACTGGAAGTGTTGTTCCTGAACTGTGTGTTTTCCCCCTGTAATCACTGCCGTCAATTGAACTGAGGTTTAAACGGCCAACACTCCTGGTTGCTTTAATTTTCACGTGAGTCAGCTGTCCACGTGTACTGCATGACTTCCGGCTGAGTGCTAGAGAAGGCAATCAGCTTAACCTTGCTAGATTCGTGGCTTACCCCACCATTCCATTCGTTCATGCAGTTCTTCAATTAGATTCATGCAATAGAGGAACAAGTTTTAGTCACGTACCTGAAGTCAAATGGTTGTTGTGAGGTGCTTTTTGCTGCTGCATGCATCTGTTTCGGTGGTTGCATGATGGATCCTTTGTGCTATAAGCTCTTTTCTATTTGATGTGTGGTTATTTTGCTTGTGCAGGTATCCTCTAGCCAGATCTAAGCTGTAGGAGTTTGTTTCCACGTTCAGATCTGCACCCTCAAGCTGCTACTGCTCAATTTTCACAGGACCAAAATTTGTTTTCGCCATTGCTCCCAAACGATAGATTGGATCGATCTGAAACTTGTTGAGCATGTTCCTATCATCATGATGCACCTCCCATAGCAAAATTGAGATCAATGGATGAACAGATTTCGAGAAAAATGGAAAATGGCTGAAGATTTTAGAGATCAATTTCTCAGAAACCGTGCATCAGAATCATCTGAAACTCCTTGGGTAGGTTACTATCACCCATATGCATCTCCCCATGAAACAGGTTTTGAAATGGATGCACGGATATGGAGAAAATGTGAAAATGGCTGACGGTGATGGAGGCATATTTATTGGAAACCGTGCATCGGAATGGGCTGAAACTGCTCGAGCATGTTGCCATCATCCCTATACAATTCCCTGTAAAACGATTTTTCAAATGGATGCATGGTTTTCAAGTTAGGGCAAAAACAAATTCTGTTCTATGTATTTTTTTCTTCAAAGCATTCTGCAAGTTTTTGCATGGTAAGAAAAACTGAGCTTGGGTTGTGATGCAGGCATGGAGATGATGGAGGAGGAGTTTGAAGATTGCAGGAGGACTTCTGACCCCTTGAGGAAGCTCTCATGTTTGCCAAAAGACCTTTTTCAAATCCATTTCTAGCTTCCTGTAGAAATCCTGTAATTTCTACAGGAACTTCCTGTAGAACACACAGTTTTGAGGAAAGAAGCACAATGAGATGGAAAAATTGATGGAGAAGGGTGAGGGATGGAAACATGGATGCTTGCAGGCCTCATCGACAGGTTCTCGGCCTTCAGGTCCTCTTCAGAGATCAATTTTGGCTCGTTTGTAGGCTTCCTGTAGAAGACACAGAACTTCCTGTAGAAGACACAAAACTTCCTGTAGAAGGCATAGAACTTCCTTTGTCTTTGTTTTGAGTGATCCTCCTGACCTGCAATGTCTTTCTTGCAACCTGAAATTATCCAATGGAAATTAGCTTCATTTTTCTTTTCTTTTTCTCTTTTTTTTTTGAAAAAAACAACTAGGGCGCCTCATGGAGGTTTTCACCCTAATTGCCTGCCCTGGGCGCCTCCAAGGGAGGTTTTCACCCAGAGATCTTATTCTCTTTTTTCCCAACCCATTGACCACCTCATGGAGGTTTTCAATCAATGAGCCAATCTAAGGCACCTCCGAGGAGGTTTTCACCTTAGATTTTTATTTTCATTTTTTCTTTTTCTTTTTTTCTACCCTACCCTACTTGAAAAACAAAATTCTTTTCAAGTATAAGAATACTTCCAACGGAGCCATGTGCATATCGAGATTAGAGATAAAATGATGTGTCGGCTTGAAATGCATGCTTTGACAGCTATCCGGATTTCAGAGACAAAATGATCTGACTTTGAAGGGATCAAACATAGCTAAGGAAGAGAGTACTGCTGCAACTTAGTGACCGTCTGAAACCATATCTCAATATAGCTTTGATATCCTTGGTCCTTTTTCTGATCTGGATCATTCTCCATATCTTCTTCTATCATGACCTTCACATCTTCCTCTTTGTGCTTATTTTTCTCTTGACTACATGGAGGGGTTGATGGTAGCCATGAGGGAGCTTTCTTGATTTCTGCTTCTGATGTTTTCTCTTCATCAAGTGCAGCCCATGGTGCTTTGATTTCCTCTTTTGAATCTTCTTTTGCCTTTGGTCCTTCAATGTTGTCAATGTAATCCCTGCTTTGCAACACTCTTCCTGAGCTATGGTGAAGATCATTGAGCTCAAGAGGAGTCATTTGGACATGTTGTGTCTCAGCATTGCAATTTTGTTGAGCTACTCCAATGGACAAGTTTGGAAATGGTGGTATGGGTAGCTGAGTGGGGGTGTATATTTGAGATGGATGTGGATGGGGTTGTGGTTGGGCAGGCATTTGGGGTTGCCTTGGTGGAGCAGGAGGCGATGGTTGTGGATGAACAAATGGTGGAGGAAAAGAAGCGAGAGGAGTGTTGTATTGGGACCTCCATCCCTGATGAGGTGCATTCCACTAAGGCTGTGGCTGAATAAGAATGAAACGAATGAGAAACTGGTTGGGCATAATATGGATCTGGGAAGGAACAAGGAGGAGGTGTGAACCAGGAAGGATGAGCAGGGGGGACCCCAAGAAGGCATGAAAGTGGCTTGATAGGGGTCATAATAGGTCTCAGATGTCCCTTGCATTTCCTGCTGGTAAGATCTAGGTCCATGTGGCCTCCTTTGGTTCATATAATAGGGTGATTCAGTGGCTCCTTTGGCTCTCTGATATGCAGCTTTGATTTTGGGTAAGGAAGGGCACTGATCTATAGGATGGTATTCTTCACAGACAAAACACACTTCTATGGAGTACAATGGACATTCGTTCCTAGGATGCTTTCTAGTGCACTTAGAACAAAAAATGGCCAAAGCCCTCTTGGCTTCTTCTTGCTTCTTTTGGATCCGCAAGGTATCCAGTTGCATGGCAAGAAACTGCCTTACCTCGCTCTTGAAATCTTCCATCTGATTTGCAAATTCATTTTTGGATAAGGTATTGCTCCCAACATTTCTGCTTGTAGCCATTTGCTCCAGAGGAATGTTTTCTTCTTCTTCTTCCCTTGAGGTTCTTCAAATATGTCTTGCTGTCCACCTAAGGGTTCTTTACTCACAACCATCGAAGAAGAGAGAAGGTTGGCCGTGTGAAGCAGTGGGGGCGTTGTGCAATCATTTTTCTAAATTATCTCTACTCCTACAAGGTATGAAAGGAAATATTTTTGGTTGATTTTTGCTTTTTTCTGCTTGTACCTGCAAAAACTAAAATAGATTGAATTGCAACTAACTATCTTGCTGAAACGAAAATGCGGAATTGAAATGAAAGCAGGAAAGGACTAATCTATTCTGCTAAAATGAAATTGCAGACATGAAATGCTAGGCTACGCTTGCAGAATTGAGATGCTAATCTACGCTTGCAGAAATGGAGTTGGGGAATTGAAATGCTAATCTATGAAAGCGGGAAATTCTAATCTACTTTTGCAAAAAGTAAATTGCATAATGGAAATGAAATAAACTACTTAGCAGAAGGTTGTAGTGGAAAATATAAGAAAAGCAGCAATCACCAATACTCTGACGCTTCCCCGGCAACGGCGCCAAAAAGATGGTGGGCTCCAGTATTGCAGCGATAATGCTGCAACTCATGGGACTCCCTTCTTTACTTTTATCAACCCGGTAGTTCGTAACAAACTTGGAAGCGACGGTGCTATATGCACAAGTACTAGCTCTTGCCGCAGCTGTCACTTGGTCAGCTGGCACAAGTCCGCTAGGGTCTTAAGCCAACTTCTATGAGCTCTTAGAAGAAGCTTTTTAACTGATGGATGAAAGCTAACTCAAAGGAAGCTAATCTACTTGCGGAAAGAAACTGAAACCCAAAAAGAAACGCAAACCCTAGCAAACCCTAATTCTACCAGCTAGTCCTACTGACGCAAAGGAGAGCATGCAAACTACTGACATAGATGCCATTACTTCTATGAAGGTAAAATACATGTTTCTAGACTACCTCTATCTGAAGAAAACATATTTTTGTATTTTTGAATAAGTTGTTAGAATTATCATGCGTGTGCTTTTAACTATTGTTTTACTGTGCAGAGGTGGATTGGCGAGAGGAAATTCTTGGAGGAGGTCGGGAAGGTTTAGAGAGGGCCTAAGGGGTCCCTAGCACCCTTCCAGAGAGTTTCACAGAGTTTGGCTATCAAGAAACCTCATTCGTGAGCTTCTATAGGAAGTCTGCAGGGGTTCTACAGGATGTTCAGGAATTTCTACAGGATGTTCTGTAATTTTTCTACAGGATGTTCAGAAATGGTATTTTGGAGCATGGATGGAGGGAAAAAGGTGGAGGAATGAGTATGGAGGTGAAATAGGGGTGTAGGGGAGTTCAAGACTTGGGGAATGGAGCTGAGGAGTGGCAAGGACGGTGGGATTTGTTCAAGGAAGACTGAAGCAATGTTGCACAAAAATTAGGGTTTTGGGAGCAAATGGAAAACGTGAGGCAAGTATTCTAAGTAGAGGGTGGAGTGGATGGTGGTGATGGAGAATAAGCAGATGAAGAAGTGGTACAGGTGCTCTGCAAGTCGTTTTTCCAATCTGAACCAACAAAGACTTGTAAATTCAAAGACCTAGTTACGTTGACCTAATATGCTAGCTGCCAGTAAAGAGAATGAACGAAAGTGTGACCTGCAATGAAACCATGTATTTTAACTCATGCAACTAAGAAAACGAAAGTCTGAACTTGTAACCAACTTCTACACATGAAAATCAAACACTAGTGATTGCATGGCAAAGCAAAATCAGTGTTTTTGTGGGCAGCAAAGTCATCCTAGTCACAGCTCTTGATCCCACTGAGGGAGAGGTGAAACCACAGATGTTTGATGGCCCTTTTCTTGAAGCTTTTTCTGTTAACAACCTATCAACTAAATCTGAGCATGAAAAGCTATTTTACTCATCAAAAACAACCTAAATAACAAAACAAGATTTAAATCTAAATAGCAGATTTTATTCTAAGAATGCAGCAAAGACACATGAAAGTAAACAAAGGAGGTACTGGGTGCTTGAGATGGGCCCAACCCCAAGAGCTACAACCTCCTAAGAGAGATTTAGAGCTGGTGCAAAGCTGGATTCATCTTTATTGATCAAAAGAAATGTTACAATCCATAAATTGTCCACAAGGAGAACTTGAAAATGTGCTGAAAGCAAAGCTAATCTACTGCCTAGAAATCGAACTACAAAATGAATACAAAATGAATACAAAAATGACTAACTACTGGCTAACCAAAATGAGGCCCTAAGCCTTCTTATTTATACAAATTGAGGACCCCAACAGTCCTCCTAAACTTTAGGGACTCGGCTGCCCAAAACTTGTAGTTAACACCAGTCCTACTTAACTTGCTTGGTTGCCCTTGTGCTAATTGTTTTGGTGGCCCTTGAACTCCGAGCTGATGGTGGAGAATTAGAGGTAAGGGCCCATAAATGAAGGGGACACCTTCCTACAAATCCTCTCCCTTGTTCTCCCACGAATTTGGCTGCCAAGTGCTCATTAAAACCTTCAATTTTGTCTCCAAATTGACCAAAAAGACTACACAAAGCACACATTAGACTTGTTGGCATAATGACTAACCCAATTCACTCTATTAGCATAAATATAATCAAAAACATGCAATAAACTAATGAGAATGGTGGATTAAGTCAAATTAGGAGGTTGAATGAGCCCATATAATTATCCATTTTTGGGGCTCATCAGTATCCACTTGGTAAGATCTTTCTCTGTCGGCCATAGTCCTATGAACTTGCAGATCAACACATGGTCCTTCATGTAACTTCTGTATCGCTCCAATTTATTCATTAGAATGATGAATCTCGGTTTCTCTGTCGCACATGGCAGACATTTTCCTCTGCTGCCTGCCTGCCATCGCGCCTTGAGGACAGGTCCTGACATTTTGTTTGTATCTTGTGTTTGCTTCTAATTGCTGGTGTTCTGGCGGGAATCCCCTGCTGCCACGTCTCGATAGGAGGGGATCTCTGCCCTGCCCCGCCCCCCCCCCCCCCCCCCCCCCCCCCCCCCCCCCCCCCCTTCTTCCTCTGTCATTCCAACCTTAGAAACGACCTCCTGGTAAGAAGCTTTGCAGAAGCCGTCAGAGGGTTAGGTCATGGTTGTGTTTAGTTCATGGCTTCCACAGTGCCGTTAGGGTTGTAGAGCTTCAATATTTTGTTCTCTATTCCTTCCTCAACTTGTTCTAACATCAAAACATATTAATACTGAAAATAACATCAAAATATATAAATATTAAGTTAATAATATTTTAATAAAATAAAACTTCAATTTTGTTATTAAATGTTGATATTTATATTTATATCATTATTAATATGATTAAGTATAACATTAATAAACAACATGTTTATTATCTAATTTCAACAAATAATTAAGGTTTCTCAAAAAAAAGATTATATATTTTAATAACTTCTTAAAAAGGATATTAATAATATAAATTTATAATTACTCCTTATGACTACTCTCAAATTTAATGTTTTTTTAGGCTACATTTAAGGACACCATTATCTTCTTTCCCTGGTTATGGAAAAAAATTATTATATATATTTTTAAGATTTAGTAAATTCAAACAAAAAATAATATTATCAATTATTATTACCTTATTTATATTATTAATCACATTATCAATTATTATTACTTTATTTATATTATTAATCATGTGAATATAAATAAACCATATTTTTATTATTAATCATGTGAATATAAATAAACCAAACATCAACGGTTAATTATGACTTTGAAAGGGATCCCGTCTCAACAAATTCAAGCTCAATCTATGAAAATGGGAATCATTTTGACAAAAAAAATGGTTTACAATGTTTAGTTTTCACCATTTTAATCATTATTATGTATTTGCATTGTTTTTTGTATTTTTTAATTTTACAATTAAGTTTATATATTTGTAAGTTTTCATAAATCAATAGATTCAAACATAATAATATTAATTTAAAATGAATCATTTCATTATATGTACTCATTAAGTTTATATATCTATTTTTAATTAAAATAAAATCAAAGTAATTATAAATCTATAGAATGGTTCAAGCTATTAATCCATTACATGTTCATTGTCGGCTTATCAAAGCATCTAATTTTCCAAGTCTTCTTTTTTAAAAATATGGAAATTGTATCCCGATCAGGGTGCGTGTCGGAGGATGCGATCCCTGCGGATAGTTATGACAAGTAGAAGAGAGGTACGTCCCACCCCCCCCCCCCCCCCCCCACACGCTCAAAGCAATGGGTGTGGTGGCCCTTGGCATGAGTACATGCAAGGGTGGTGGGAAAGGTGGCAGAGATGGTAGGGGTGAGGTGAAAGGCATAGTAATTAAGGTAAGACAGGTGCGTAAGAATTGTAATATGGTTTGTGGAGTTAGGAGCTGGAACAACAGAGAAGGAAGGCGACAACAACAACAACAACAACCTTGGAGCGAAAACGGGTATGTATCTTGGCTCTTCGCCTCCTTTACAATGTTGACATGTTTTGATTACTGGGGGGAGAGGGACATACCTGGGAAGGGAAATTGTGGGAAATACGGGGGAAATTGGCAGAGGCATCACACTGTTTTAGTCTGGCTTTGCGTCTTTGCTTTGAGCTTGCTAGGATTTGATTCGGCTTGTGGCTGTGAGGACCTTACTGTGGGTGGCGTTGAGACTCCAGACCTCGCATTTTGTGGGCCGAGAGGGGCTGGTTGCTGGGGATGGATAGGTAGACGCTCGAAATTGGAGGCTGAGGGTAGGAAATGGCAACTAACATGCTGGGTTGGCAAATGGAGCAGTGGTTGCAACCACGAAAAGCTATGGGGAACTGGGAGTAATAACTGTGCTAAGAAACCAGCTAGGATTCCTGTGGGGGAGGATGGGCATGACAAGGGCAGAGGAATGGCCCTGGCTTACTGGGCAGAGGGGAATGGGATGGCATATCATGGAAGAAAATTAGCCGGGTGGCAACTAAACCCATTTGCATGGCCTCGGCAGGGGCCTGGCAACCACACTGGGTATGTGAGGCAATAGAGAGGGAGGAGTGAAAAGCCAGATGGGATCTAGAGACCGGCCATGTCTCAAGACTGGCCCACCGCCCACCCTGCACCCTGCTCTGCTTGTAAATGGGACAAGACTAAGAACGAAGAGAATACCGGTATTGAAAATCCCAGCCAAGACAGTAATAAGCTACAATGCTTGCGAATAACATCTTTTTCTTGTGAATAGGTATTGGACTGTGCGGATATCGCTCGGCGAGTGGATGGGGTCGAGGGAGATGAGGCCGAGAGCCTGTCAAGGCTAAGGACCTGAGCACGTTGGAACCCCACAAAGGAAGGAAATCAGTTGAGCACCTCATCAGTGAAGCAGCCGCGACATACCGAGAAGGAACGGATGAAGGCATTCGAAATTTGCTAGAAGAATGGGAAGAAGAAATCAAGCAGGGCAGTGAGACAGAGGAGGAGATGGAGAATTGGAGGACATTAGTCCCGGACCCTGGGAATACCAGAGGAAGGATAACCCAATTCAAGCATACTTTATATCTCTACTGGCTAATGAAAATCCTGTTGGGGAAGGCCATGGAACAGATCTCGGTGGGGATGGCTCTCTCTCTCCAAGGCATGCCGAATTACAAACAAGATCTGCAGAGAATTCAGTTTCAACTCCACAAGCAGGACATTAGATTGGACATAATTCAAAGGCACATACCATGCATCATAGAATTGACTGAGATGCTTGGAGCAATTGTCAAGGATCCGACACTGGTGGAATCAGCATCGGAGGAGCAGAAGGGCTAGTTAGTTTACCTTGTTTTCTTTTTGTTTATATGTGGTTAACATTTACTTTATGTCATGCATGTTTAAGGATAGCTAGACATATAGAGTCTGGTCATGGAACAGAGACATACTTACCTTGGTTAGAAAGACTGAAACTTTATTGATTTTGAATGGCTTACAATGAGGATAGGTAGCCAACAGACTTGGTTTCCCACTGGGAAAGTTGAGGCCACCTATTCAACATATGTGGTGTAAATTTGCCAATTATAAATAGAAAAAGGAAAGGTCCTGCCAAGCTTAACAAAAAGCAAATATGGAAATTGTATTAGTTAGGTGGATGTAGTTTGCTTCAACAATTAATATATATTTGAACATAGATAAGTCTGAAAAGAAAGATTTATGAGTGATCTTTTTAATCATCCTTTCATTGTTTGTATTGTCTACATGGAGACAATTAACAATAGAGAAGATTGTTTTGTATAAATGGTTTTTAGCGTTTCTATTCCTAATTTAAACATGAACCTGTAGTTATAATGTGGTTGGAGAGAGAGTAATACAAGGTTCTTGGCATTTGTGGTAGAAGCTATTGTCTGTGTTATGTTTTTATTAGCTGAATGGTATGTTGAAGGAAGATTGAGGAAACACAAACAACTAGTATATAATAATTAAGATTAAGTTTGGTTGTACAAGAATAAAAGAATATATATAAGTAATTTTTCCATTCAAGATCATAGTTATATATTTTAAAATTTTCGAATGATAAATATGATGGACCATTCTTATAATAAAAATTTAAGATCAATTATTTCAATTTTAATAATATACTAACCATTTAATATCAATATTAAAAACCTTAAACCTAAACCTAGTGACCTAAAACCTAAACATACTACTTTAAAACCATAAAGCTAAACCTAGTGCCTTAAAACAATATTATAAAAATATAAACCTATTTTTTTAAAGACTTAACATCTAAAACCATTTTTAAAATAGTGACTTCTCAGTTAAATATTGTTATTACTTTTATGAAAGTTTGGCTGAAAAGGCCTTTTATTCTCCTCTCCACAAAGAAATAAAGAAAACCTAACATAATAATATGGATGAACATGTACATAGACCTCTTATTCTCATCTTCACAAAGAAAGAAAGAAAACCTAACATAATAATATGGATGAACATGTGCATATGTTGTAGATAATATTATAGAAGGCTGTCTTTTTAAGCTTGTGAGTAGATCTAGAATTAATTAGTAAAAACCCTTTTGGTGGGGAATCCTCTACTTTTGGTGGAAGACCTCCTCTGCAATCCATCATCCAAAACTTAATACAACTTTCTACAAATGAAATGGGAAGATACATTATATGCCTCCAAAATATAAAACTTTCTACCCAAAATTCAGTTTTCCATCCAATATTAATATCAAATAGACTTTTAGCCATATTAACTATCATCAACCACAACTATTAAATATTCTCAAAAATAACATATTAAATATTAAAAAATGCAAATTCCCCTTGAATGAAATTCCCTAAATTAGTTTCTTCCTCATCCATTTTCCTTAAATCTAATCATGTCATGTTTAAATATTTCTTCCTAGCTCCATTTTTCTCTGCAATACATCCCTTACACTTTAATCTTTGTGTTTACATTTTCTCCTTTTCCAGATTAGATTGGCCATGGTGCATATTTTCAAGTTTCTTCAAAGAATTGGTATGTGTCAATCTAGATCACATCAGCAAACAGAAAACAATTTAGGAAAATGTACCATCAGACATTTTTGCACATAAATATAAAGGCTTGGAAAATAATATCAGTAATGGAATTCTTTTAATGTTGCAAATACCTTGAGAGGAGTAGTGTGTAACACAGATTCAAGTTGTGTAAACAATTATTTTATTCCAACTCATTCAAAAAGAAGTCACTGAAGCCACATTCATTTATGTTTTTCGTCCAACGTCTTGGTGTTCATTCTTGCTAGGTGCTTTCACGACCACGATGTTGGCAACCTCTGAACCTCCTTAACCTCAAGATAGATTGAAGGCCAATGAATCAAACTAGTAATGAATGATCAATCAAATTGATATTTGGAGATTTAAAATTTTTGAAAAGAAAGCTTCTTAAAATATAACGTACACTTTTCAAAACATCCATGTTTCAACCTTTTTTATTAATAAGATTCATTAGGGAAGTTTCAAAACCACCATGTTTCAATTTTTTTTAATAGGGTTCATTAAAACATGGAGTTATTAATAAAAAAATTAAAGATGTGTTAGGGTTTGTAATATTACTAATATTTATAACGGTTTATTAAACATATGCATTTTTACAATAAGCTATGCTAATAGAATTTATTTTTATTTATTCCTTCACGTTGCCTTTTGTCCCTATATATTCCAAGAGTCATAAGCTCCACTTATGCATGTCTTAGAAACACATGTTCCATAAGCGGGCCAGGGTTATGAGGATGCGCGGGCAAGAAATCTTATTGTTATTTATCAACATTGCCATTTATTCCTCCATGTTCCAAAAATCATATGTTTAAGAATGTAAATAGAGAATTCTTAATTATTTAAACTTTAAGTTATCTAACTTTTATGACCGCCATTTATTCCTCCATGTTCCAAAAATCATATGTTTAAGAATGTAAATCGACATTCGTTTCACCCATATAGAGAATTCTTAATTATTTAAACTTTAAGTTATCTAACTTTTATAAATGGTCATAAACAATCGGTACCGTAAAATTTTAATCAAAATTTGGTAAAAAATGATTTAAATAAAATTTAAATATTTGATTTAGATATGCAAAAAAATTATCATTTTTAATTTCGATGATTAATAAAATAATGACCATACCCGAATCTTTCAACTTAAACCATCCGATCAAATCTTTCAACTTAAACCATCCGATCAAGATAATTAATTAGCAAATATATTAAAGTGATCCATTCCAATAAAAGACACCTATCTGCCTAATAAAATTCACCACCTTTCATGTGAGTTAGTTCAAAACTGGTACGTCACTGCCCTTAGTTTGTTTTTAGGTTTGGATGGATATTAAAAAATATATAATTCTGATTGTAAATCATGACTACGCATTTAATAAATATCAAACCTTTTTGAATAATATTTTTTATAAAAGTTTGTGTGGTATTCGAGAATTCAAAGCACCATAAATGCGAAGTCCAATCAAAACAAAAACCTGGTTTTTTAATAAATAGGAAATCACAAATGAATTATCAAAATTATTAGTAATCTATAATATTAAAATGGATTGGTATTTGAAAGTTATTATTAATTTATAGTTAAAATAAGTTGGTATTTCAAAGATTGGGAGCATGGTTTATTTTTTTTTATTGGTCAGAGTTTAATCTCAAGGAATAGGTTTAACTCATTGTGGTAGGTTCTTTAATTTTCAAAAAATTGTTTTTATTTTGATGATAAATTTCATAAACACTTTATTAACAATTTGAGAAGTAAACATTTTAGATGCTAAGTGTGATGTCCTTGTGAATGTAATTTTTTTTAATTATATTTGAACAAACTGAAACACTATTAAGTTTATACAGTTAATTGTTTTTTATTAAAATTACATGGAAAGTAAACTACTAGAATGATGGCAGTAAGTATTTTGATTAAAGTTACATGAAGAGTGAAATGTCAAATAAAGACAATTTTATATATGATGGGTAGTTAGGATAGGTGGTTACCTAACCCTAACTACTTCTTTGGAGATTTATTCCCAAAGAAGGGATCAAGAGGATAGAGGTATCTGAGATCAAGAAAAGAGGAAATTGTGTTGTAAAGACAGACAGATTGAAGGAGCTAAGTCTGGTTGGGACCAGATAGTTGCTTATAGACTATAAGTCCTAAAGGAGAAATCCTGTGGAAGGATTGCTCGGGGGGAGACTCAAGCTGGATAGCGAGGCTGGAGTAGCAAGTCTCAAGGTTGGGAGGTTAAATAAGAAATACAAGTTTGCAAATTCATGAACAACAGGAGTATTTAGCAACAAACAAATAAGTACTCTCTTGAATTTAATTAGAGAGATAATTAAAAAGTTATACAGTCAAATAGAGTAGTTGTATGTTCTTTAAAACAAAACGGTTATGTAGTAATTTCTGTTAGTGACTAAGGGTTATACACCCAGAAAAGTGAACTCAATAACTCATGATTCCTATGTACAGGGAAAGACATAAATTGTATACATGATATAAAAACTATTATAAGAAATCACTACTACAATTCAATGGACCTGTAAGAATTCTTAAAACCTGTAGGTAGAATATAGTATAAACAAAAGACCTTGAAGAAGCACCGAGTAGAAAACTCAAGAAAGAATAGTGAAGACCATATGGGGAAACAATTTTTCTGAATTCAAAAGAATAAACAGGAATAGTCGACCCCGACTGTTCATTACATGTAGAACCGATTCAGGGAGATAGTCTACCGAAACTACGACATGGGAGCCGTAAACCAACAGTAATGGTAATTGCATAATCTAAAAATATGTATACACATTGCATCAGAAGGTAAACCTCAGGGGTTCTTCTTTCGTGGAACAACAAACAAATTCCAAACCCTTAAGAAAATCTGAATAGTTCCTATTTCTTAACCAGCATAGTTTAAATCAACATACAGAATAATGAAGCCATTCTTCGGGTTTATAAACCTTTTGAAAACACAGTTAAGCATATACAAGGGGACCTGTTCTTTTAATAGAAAAACATGAAGTTCCCAATTAGAGGATCGTCGGCAGAACAAAGTCGTCCTCATACACTTCGTGGTGCATCAAATCTAGTAACCAGAGATTTAACAGCAAGACGCATACACCCTAATGCTTGAAACCAAAAAAATACAAAAATTATAGTAGTTAAGAGTCGACATCAACATGCAGAGACTGTTCAGCTAACCATAAACCTCGAACACATGAATTTATAGTTCAGCTTAAATGAAAACGGATTAAAAGCGTGTCTCTTCAACAAATGGCATAAACCCAAAAATTGTTCCCATAATCCTTAGCATACCCGGTGAAATCCCGCCCAAAGGCTATTGGGTCTGGAAGGAAGACCTGTAGCATCCCGGCAGAGGCAACCATTTCCAAATCTTGTGAAAAACTTTGGGGATTCCTAGTGAAACCTGTTAGACAGCCAAAGATAGGTGAGAGCGTATCAACACCCAGGTCGAATAGAGTCACCATGAATTAAGTTGAAAACATAAACCTTACCTGTGTAAGCTTCGATTGCCATCCACAAATACCTGAAGGAAAACCACCGCCTCATGGGGCATCCTGCAACTGCAAATGCACTAGTGAGAACCATTGCAAGTAATACCATGTGGGAAGAAAACTCAGCAAGGCGAAAAATCAAGAACAACTCTTACTTGAGGTGCAGTTCAACAATGGATTGGCCTCGTGACTTCTGCAATAGAGAAACAACAAAATGGACGCTACCAAACCCCAGAGGAGCTTAATTGGACAAACAATCACTCCTACCGTCCAATCTGAGGGATGATCGAGGGTCGTCGATGGCCCTTGCATTCCCAAGTTTGAAGGGCGAGCTGGAAGACACCTCGAAGGCTCCAAACACTAGGGTATAGGGTAGCTAACCGCCCAGGCGATTAATGCGCATTAAATAGGACATGATCATTAAATAGGCTGAGAATTTAGAATATATATCAATGGAACTAATAAGATCATAACAGCATGGCGTAGGACTGAGGGTATCAGATTTTTTTTCCCCCTAGAAAAATCGTAATCTTTCATTATATTTGAAAAATTACATATTGTAGATGCACGAGTGCATATGCTAAAGTCTGTCAGCCTGATTGCTCAACAAGCGATAAAAAATATCAGCATATTTACCAGAAACATCACGCAGGATGTTCATTCAAGTTCTTTCTGTTTTATGTACATATTTGCCACGCAGGGCCATTTATATACTTTCTGTCCAAAATATATACAAAAAATTGTACAATAACTTCAAAATTTTATCAGCTATTCAGTTCATGGGCTATCCGCCCTGTGGTAGTGAGGGTCTATGTAGGGTTGATGGTAATATTGGAAAGCATTTGACCCTCATTTCTCCTGGATCAACCACTCTCCTCAGGGAAGTGACGTGGCTGCCTTGGATAGTTCGTCGGCACTGCTGTTATGTTCCCTGTAGATATGATTGTAAGTGATATCATTAAAATGAGCCTTCATATTATTTATTTCATCCAATATATTGCTGAGTGTGTGAGTGTGGCAAGCAGTAATATTATTGAACCAGTCTATAATGATCTTCGAATCTCCATATATATGAATGTTCATGCAGTTATGACCCAATGAGAAATGCATGAGATGACGAAGAGTAATGAGTTCAGCAAAATTGTTTGATCCAATCCCCAAACCCATTATGACTTTATAGTAGTGTTGATCGCTAATGTAAAGGATGAAACCGCCTCTACATCCTTGTTGTTGGGCTGCACCTTCAAAATATGCCCAAGGGGCATTTTTATCGATGTGTGGAGGGTCGTGAGGCCTTCGGGTACGAGGTTGGGGAGGCTCAGGCATATCGTTGTAAGTCGATATGATTAGTGCAGAAGTGTGCGGCCAGCTCACAGGTTTGCCATCGAATATATTTCGGTTCTGTGCCAACCAGAGATACCAGCAGATTATAAGCAGGAGGCTCTGTAATTTAGATCCTTTGTGCCTGTGATACCAACTTTCCTAGGCTCTGTTCAGGTCATCGCCTTCCCATGTGCCCATAAAACTGATAGAATTTGATATGTTTTGCCACAGTTCCATCAGGGCTGTACACTTCAGAAAGAGATGTGGAGTCGATTCAACTGCATTTTTACATAGTGTACACCAGGTAGGCCCGTAGATGGCTCGGTGCATGAGATTTTCACCAGTGGGGACTTTATCTCTTAATATACACCAAAAAAATAATTTGATCCGAGGTGGCGCTGTGAGTTTCCAAATAGCCCTCCACCAGAAAGTAATCAAGTCCAGAACTTTGTGTGATATCAGCGCTTGATAGCCCGACTTAGGAGTATACATACCGCTGTCTGATTGGTTCCATATGAGTTCATCCGGTCCCTCTTTGATCCTAATGTGCGATTCAAGAAGAGCTGTAATATAATCATTCCATTCTTGGTGCCAGCATTGTGGCAGATTAATTTGTTGTGCGGATTTCCATCGTTGTGCAAATATGGTGGTATTGAGAGGATCCGCAATGTTAGCTAGGACCTTTATCTCATGGGAGTGTAGATACTGTATGAGGTTCCTGGATAACAGATGTCTGCCACCACTCCCAATCCATGGATCTAATCCAATGCGAGCCAAATGTCCATCATTTATTCTCCAAACCAGATTGTCCCTAATGAGAGGCAATGAATGAAGAAGTGCCTTCCAGACAGATGAGATGCCAGTTTTGGGCTAGTTAGGAAGCCGGATCCATTCCATGATATTCATAGGCCAAATGTATTTGTGATATGAGATGCAGGTCCAGAGATTCTGTCCCATGAGCAAAGTCCACCCCATCTTTGCTGCAAGAACCTATGCGAATAAAGGCAGGTCTTTTAATCCCCAGCCTCCCCATTTCTTGGGCAACGCTATCCTGTTCCAGCCCACCCATGCAAATGTCCTCTTATCTTGGTTCCCATTCCATAAATATCTGTTGCAGATTTGGTGAAGCCTGGCCAATATGCTTCTCGGAATCCAGGCAAGGGCCATCCAATAGACAGGCGTAGCCTCAAGAACAGATTTTATCAATACAAGTCTGCCGGCTCTAGATAAATATCGGTGACTCCAAATGTTAAGCCTCTTCTCCAGTTTTGAGACGAGCCAAGTCCAATCAACAATCTTCTGGCTGACAGGCTTGATCCAGAACCCCAGGTATTTAAGACCCCAATCTAGAGGATTGATGCAATATGGAAACAGACGGTGAGCAAATTGAGACTCATGGATGGAAGTACGGGTGAAAGTGATGGTAGATTTTGAGTTATTTGCTAACATTCCAGTGGCTGATGAGAAAAGGGAGAGGATCTTTGAGAAGGATCGGGAATCCCTGATACTTCCATCAAGAAAAATAATGACATCATCCACAAACAGTAGGTGGGTGAGGAAGCAGTCATCAGATATCTTGAGACCACATAGATCACCATCTCTCTTAGCTGATGCAATCAATCGGCTGAGACCATCCATGACAATCAAGAAAAGAAGAGGAGACAAGGGGCAACCCTGTCTGAGACCTCTTTCAGAATGGAAAAAATGAGATGCAGACCCGTTTATAAGCACACTGAAAGTAGGAGTGGTGATGCAGGCCATGATCCAAGTGATGAAATTGTGAGGGAACCCCAGATGGATAAGGAGCATCTTTATGTATAGCCAGCTGACCCGATCAAATGCCTTTGCCAAATTGATCTTTAGGGTGATGGCCTTTTGGTGTCTGGTCCAGATGGAATGGATGGCTTCCTGGGCCGAGCCAATAGCTTCATGAATCTGACGGTGTTCAAGGAAAGCAAATTGTTGGGGGGCGATATGACGGGACAGGATAGGGCGGAGACGATTAGCAATAATCTTGGAGATGATCTTATAGAGACAATTCCACAAAGAAATGGGTTTGTAATCATTGAAGGAGGATGGGGAGTCTGATTTAGGTATAAGAGCGATAAAAGTCGAGTTGATGGCATTATACAAGGTCCCAGTTACGCGACATTCCTCCACTACCCTTAGCAGGTCATGGCTGAGAAACTCATAGAAGGCAAGGTAGAATTCAATGGTCCAACCATCTGGACCCGGGCTTTTATCCTTTTTGAACCATTTCAATGTGCCCTCAAGCTCCCCAGGAGTCACAGGGTCAAAAAGAGCCTCTGCTTCATCCCCATTTACAAATCTGGGGAAGTGACCAGCAATATTTATAATATCAGCAATAGTCGAGCCTGGAGGGTTTTTGTAGAGGTTCCTGAAGTGTGAAGATCCTAAGTGTGAGAGCTTGTTAAAAGTGTCAGCCACTCCTCCCTCAGGAGTCGGCATGCTCCAGATAGTATTTGTGACTTTTCTGCCTTTTGCATAATTGTGGAAAAACCGAGTGTTGTCATCCCCTGCTTTTAACCATATAGCTCTGCTTCGAAGGCGAATAGATTCCTCTCTGTCTTTTAGTATCTGTGTCTTCTGGCTTTCAAGCTCCACCAGGTGAGATTTATCTTCAGCAGTGACAAACCCCAAACCTCGTTCATCCAGTAGGGAGCAGAGTTCAGATTCTATGTGCAGAAGAGCCGAATTTTCCCTCTGGTGCTTTTCTCTGGCCCAGTTGATGGATAGGTGCTTGAGCTGGGATAAATTGGAGCAAAATCCCTTTGCTAAAGAGTCTGATCTATCAATCGGATTCGCAACCCAAAAATCCGAGACCATCCGAATATAAGATGGGTCCTGAAGCCATACATGATTGAACTTGTAAGGGGCTTTTGGCTTTTGAATAGGTCCCGAGATCTCCAGGTATACAGGGGAGTGATCCGATATGCCTCCAGCTCCAACCCATTGTTTGTAGTGGTGCAGCTGCTGTATAAGGGTCCCTTTCATGATAAATCTGTCAAGTCTGCGGGCAAGGGCTGCCTCACCCACCCTTCTATTCCGCCAAGTGGGGAGAAGTTTGTTCATAGGGACATCGATCAGATTGTGTCTTTCCAGGAGATCAGTCATATATCCCGTGATCGAGTCCACCTGAGCCATAGATCCCCATGATTCACCATAGCCTAGGGAGAAATTGAGATCACCTCCAATGATGATGTGCTCAGCAGAGAAAATAGAGAGACCAAGCAGGTGCTGCCAGAAATGCTCCCTTTGTTGACATGGACCATAGATGTTTATAACCCTAAGGTTGTGCCCAAGGTCTGCCGAAAAGAGATCTATACCCATAAACCCCTGACCTCCCCAGGAGGCTTGTACTCTGATGGATTTGGGGTTGTATCCAATCGCAAGGCCACCGGATTGCCCAGTAGAGTCTATGGCCGAAAAATGCCACCCCAAACACATAGAGGTTAAGGAATCGGATATGAGATCAGCCGGGCCTAGGGTTTCTTGAAGAAGTATGATGTCGACAGGAAAAATCTCAAAAATTCTACGCAGGGCTAGTTTCTTTGAGGCACTAGCCATGCCCCTGCAGTTAAAGGAAAGGCATTTCATGGGGGAATGCTGGCAGGGGTGTTCGCTGCTCTAAGAACCCCGTTAAGAGTAGATTGACGGCCAGAGGTGACTTCAACTCCAGCACGTCAGATAGCCTTTGATAGGTCAGATTTTCTCCCCCGAGATGTCATGGGGGTTGTACCGGGTATTGCCAGACCCAAGCCAGCAATATACAACGGGGATTTTCGGTTTATAACGCGAGGACGTAGGTTGTAGTGATGAGACTTTGACCCCCGAGATGAAGATGGAGAAGTGGAGGGTGAGGATAGGGAATGCAAAGAGGGGGCGGATGGTGCAATGACAGGCGAGGATGGCAAAGTGCATTGTGCAACAGAGATGGATGGTACATGCATGGAGGAATAGAGAGAAAAACAAGAGCAGGGAGGAGAGAGAGATGTACCCGAAACAATGGTGGCATCTGCAGCTGCCCGAGATCTGGTGACCGGAGGCGAGCGAGTACTGCGAGCCGCAACCGCTGCCTGTTGAGACATGTTGGCCGAGGGAGTAGGACCCGGTGCAGGAGGACGCTGTGTAGCCGATGATACGGTCCTGGAGGGTACAGAAGATGCTATAGGGGTATCCTCTGACTTCTTGTTGAGGGGGCAATCCTTGAATAGGTGCCCTACCTTGTGGCATCATCGACATCGAAAAGGAACCCCCTCGTAGTCCAGAATCTGTACCCTGGTGTAGTTTCCCCAATGCAGTGTAATTTTCTCCTCCAGACCCTCGCGGGTATCCAAGTGTACTAGAATACGAGCAAGGGTTCTATTCCTTGATTCCACGAAGGTTCGATCATGATCAAGATATGTCCCCAGTGCATTCCCTATACGAATGAAAACCTCCTCACACCAGTACTGAAGAGGGAGTCCTAGCAGGCGAACCCATAATGGACCGGCCCCAATTTGTTCTCTCTCGGGATCAAAGAGAGGGCTCCATCTCTTTAATAGGACCGGTGCCATCTCAATGTGCCAGTATCTGGCGAGCACCAAGTCTGTGTAGTTCTCTTTTGCAAAATGAAGAGCGAACCAACCTCTAGGTAAAACTTGAACCTCTGGTAATTCTTTAAGAACGCCTCCCCAGATTTCCTTTACCCATAGAGTGAGTCGAGTGGCCAAATACGCCCTTCCACGAACATGACCGACCAGAATAGTGTTAGCCATGATAGTTGCTTCCCCAATAGCCGAGGTCTCACCGAACCGGATCGAGATGTCCTTTGAGGTCGCTTTCACGCACTTAGATTTTCTCTTCCGCGAACGAGGTGCAGATGGGTGGTCCGCTAATGGGTCTGGGGAGCCGTCCAGAGGGGTGGATTTAACAGATCTAACCCTGACCGCCGGAGTCTCGAAGCACCCTGATGGCGAATGGAGAGTAACAGAAGGGTTTGGGGCCACCGAGGGTAGGGGACCTGTAGACGTCGCGGCGAAGATAGAAGTAATGGGTGGATTGGGGTCGAAAGGGGGTGATAGAGGCGAGATAACAGATAGAATGTGAAGGGTCCCAGGGGACAGAGGTGGAATGTCCAAAGCCGAACAGTGCTCCGGAAGGGCGACCACCAGAGATGTATTAGGCGGAAAGCGATTCGACGGGAGACTAGGGCCAGCTTCCGAAGATAAGAAATTAGGGCACCCAAAAATAACGCGGTTAGGATGTGGGTCTTCGTTATAATCCACCTCCTCCGTGTCCATTGATTCTCCCAATATACCTGTAGATGAAGACATCTTGAAAACGACAGATGGGCCAGGAACGAGAATGGATACTGTTGACTGTTGGCTACGGGTACGCAATCAGTAATGGTAATAGTCTGCAGTAAAAAACTAGGGTTAACCAAAACCCTTACGGAGTCCTGCGGTGCCCATCCTTCACTCAGGGTATCAGATATTCTGCTATCTTTTGTAATTAAAAGAATTAAGTATGGGTTGGACAAAATTACAATTACATAGTTAATTATTGTACAAATGATTTGACAATGATATCTTATGCCTTGGAATTATTATTTTTTTTGTTAATAATATTTTTATTTCTTTTTGTAATTTTTACTTATGGGTATGTGACATGTGGTATCAGAGCGCTCAGGTTACAAAACTGAGGCCTTTGGAAATTAAATGAGTAACAACAATTGTAATGTGCACAGAGGATGAATAGCCACCAGCATGAGGAGAACAAGAATTCCATCACACCATACAATGACAGGGACAGGACCAACATCTTTCCAAGAAACCAATCTCGAGGTATGGGTGCAACTAGGGGAGGAACCACGTAACACCAATACTGCAATTTTGGAAACTGTGCAAGAATTGAAAGATGAAATGGCTCAGTTACGAGCCGATAATGAAAGGTTGATGCAAGAGCAGGAAAAGATCATGAAAAGTCTGTCAGATAGAAAAAATCAACGACAACCCATTCCCAGTCCTGAGCACGGGAATATGACTGGTGAATAAGAATTTCATATAGAAAATGTAGAAACTGAAGGTAGTGAGGAAAATCAAGAGGAAGAATCTGGTAATGCATCAGAACACAAAACGCAAAAGAGACAGAAAGTGGAGCTACAAGGAGAGTTTCAGAAAATAAAACCCCCCCTCTTTGATGGTGAGCAAGAAGAGGTAGCTGAGGCCTGGCTCATCAATATGAACAAATATTTTCAGCTGTACGAATATGATCATAATTTAAAAGCTCGACTAGCCATCTTTCAACTACAGGGGAAGGCCACCTTGTGGTGGGAGGAAGTGAAGACGGTACGTGGCGTAAATGAGCAGAGCATAACCTGGGATAAATTTCATGATGAGAAATCCAATGAGTTTCATGACCTTCATTGGGTCAACTATCCATGGACGAATTCATAAAAAAATTTACGTCTTTACTAAGGTATGTACCATACATATGGGAAGAAAAGGAAAAGGTGCAGCAGTTCATCAACGATTTTCCATTGTTTATGAAGGAGCGCCTTGAGTTTGACAACCCAAAAACCATGGATGAAGTCATACGAAAGGCTTGGTTATGCTATCAGCAAAACATGTTAAAAGGAGATGGAGGTAAGAGATGGATCGACAAAAAGGGAAGTAAGTTTTCCTCCAGCAACAAGGGAAATAAGATTATAATCAATAGACCTCCTAAAGGGAAGATAGCTAGAAATATGAACAGAAATCATACTAGATTCAAACCCCCCAATGAATCCAAGACAAACGAACAATCTGGAAGGACTGAGGTAGAGGTAGCAGCCAGACCTCCAGTATAGTGCTGGGGGTGTGAAGGACCGCACTATGTGAAAAACTGTCAAAACCTCAAGGGGTTCGATCAGATCGCACAGGTTCAAGAAGCATCAATGGTGGGAGAAGTGGCAAGGAGTGTTCCTAAAATCAATGCTGCCCTTGAAGACCATCAAGCGGAATACCAGTTGACCATGATAGAATTTGAAGGTAAAATTTTCGACCAAATCATATTTATTTTAATTGATCTAGGAGCTACTTTGAGTTACATTAGCCCCAAAATAGTAGATCAATGTTGTTTGCAAGTTGTTAAATTTAAAAGTCCTTGGTTAGTACAATTAGCCACGGGGGCCAAAAGAAGAGTGTTGGCCAAGGTTGGTAGTTGTCCCTTAAAGTTAGCAGGACAGTCCATCATGGAATATTTGAATGTGTTGCCCCTAGGATCATATGATATCTTGATAGGCATGGACTGGTTGGAAAAACATTGGTCCCTCCTTAATTGTAAAGCCAAAACTATTAATTATTTGGATGAAGAAGGAAAGAGGCAGGAAATTCAGGGGATAATAAGGCCATTGAAGTTGAGACTGGTAACAACCTCTCAATTGGAAAAATGTATCCGGAAAGGATGCCAAATTTATGCAATTCAAGTAGGATACTCTAACTCAAAGGAAAAGACTGTTTCTTTAGAAAATATTCCAGTAGTGCAAAATTTTCCAGACGTATTTTCGAAAGAAATTCCGGGACTTCCTCCAAAGCGAGATATAGATTTCACCATTGAATTGATTCCAGGAGCTGCTCCGGTATCTCGGGCCCCATATCGCATGAGTATACCGGAGTTAACAGAACTAAAGATGCAGTTACAAGAATTACTTGATAAAAATTATATCCGACCTAGCGTATCACCCTGGGGAGCCTCGGTGCTTTTCATTAAAAAGAAGGATGGAACCATGCGAATGTGCATGGATTATTGCCAGTTAAATAAACTGACCATCAAGAAAAAATATCCCCTACCTCGGATAGATGAGTTGTTCGATCAAGTAAAGGGAGCAACTGTGTTCTCAAAAATCGACCTCCACTCGGGATATCATCAGATTAGGATAAAGGAGGAAGATATAGAAAAAACAACCTTTAGAACTCGATATGGGAATTACGAGTTCGTTGTGTTACCCTTCGGGTTAACTAATGCTCCCGCAACATTTATGTGCCTTATGAACAATGTATTCCATCAATATCTGGATAAATTTGTGTTGATTTTTATCGATGACATACTAATATACTCTTGGAATGTTGAGGAGCATAAAGAACATCTCCGTATTGTTCTACAAGTTTTAAGGGAACATCAATTGTATGCCAAGTACAATAAATGTGACTTCTTTAAAGAACAAATCCATTACCTTGGTCATGTCATTACCAAGGAAGGGATTGTTGTGGACCCTGAAAAAATAAAAACTATAATGGAATGGCTGGTACCAAGAGACGTGGCTGATATAAGATCATTCATGGGTCTAGCCAGATACTACAGGCGATTTGTTGAAGGGTTTTCCAAAGTAGCATATCCCATTACCTCCTTGCAAAAGAAAGGAAAAGATTTTAAGTGGAGCATGGAATGTCAAAAGAGTTTTGACCAGCTAAAACATTTACTCACCACCGCACCTATTTTGAGCATTGCAGACCCAAACAAAGATTATGTGGTCTGCACGGATGCCAACAAGGAAGGTGTTGGTGGCGTACTTATGCAGGAGGGCAGGGTTGTTGCATATGAGTCTAGGAAGCTTAAAGAACATGAGAAAAAGTATTCAGCCTATGACTTAGAGCTGACAGCAGTCATTCATGCCTTAAAAATGTGGCGACATTACCTAATGGGTAAGAAATTTCTGTTAATGACTGATCATCATAGCTTAACTAATTATTTTAAACAGCCCACTCTGAATGTTAGGCAAGCTCGTTGGGTTGATTTCCTAAGCGGATTTGATTTTGAAATTAAGCACTTGAAAGGAAAAGATAACTGTGTCATGGATGCTTTAAGTTGGAAGGTTCACTATATTTATGAGGTATCATTCAACGAAGTGCAAACCACATTTAAGGAGCAGATTAAGGAAGCAGCAAATCAAGACCCGGAATACAAATTTTTATGGCAGCAAGCTAAAATTTTGAATAGCAATGAACAACGGCTGGGATACAAAGTAAATCAAGAAGGTATGCTGATTTATAGAGGAAGAATGTATGTGCCTAACCAGAAAGATATTAAAAAATTAATTTTAGATGAATATCATAAAAATCCTTATGCAAGCCACCCTGGGTACCATAAATTAATTATTGCACTCAGAAAGGAATATTTCTGGCCTGACATGAAGAAAGAGGTGGTTGAATATTTGGCACGTTGTTTGGAATGTGAGCAAGTAAAAGCTGAACACCGTCACCCAACTGGGTTACTACACCCATTGCCTATTCCGGAATGGAAATGGGAAACCATTTCCATGGATTTTATAATAAGGCTGCCTAAAACAAAAAGACAGAATGATTCAATAATGGTAGTAGTTGATAAGTTGAGAAATTCTGTTCACTTTATACTAGTACAATCTACTTATAAGGCAGCTCAAATCGCTAATGTTTTTATGAAAATTGTTTTTAGGTTGCACGGGATACCAAAAATTATAATTTCTGACCGTGATGTAAAATTTACAATAGCCTTTTGGAAAGCTCTGTTTGGGGGTTTAGGCACTCAATTGCATTTCAGTACTGCATACCATCCTTAGATGGATGGACAGATTGAGCGTGTGAATCAAATAGTGGAGGACATGCTGCGAACTTATGTGATGCAACAACCCTCTAAATGGGAGGAGCATATTCATTTAGTAGAATTTGCTTACAATAACAGCTACCATACTTCTCTAAAAATAAGTCCCTTTGAAGTGTTGTACGGACGCAAGTGTAGAACACCCTCAAATTGGGGTGGCCGTGAAGATAAGTTAATGCTAGGACCATATATGCTAGCAGAAATGGAGGAATTGGTTAAAAAGGTGCGAAGCAATTTAAAGGCCGCTCAGGACCAACAAAAAATGTATGTTGATCAGAAAAGGAGTTTCCGGGAATTTCAAGTGGGAGATCATGTGTATGTTCATGTTCGAGCCAAGAAAAGTACACTGCAATGGAATGGATGCGCTAAATTGGCACCCAGATTTTGTGGTCCTTTTCAAATTCTGGCTCGAATTGGGCCAGTGGCTTACCAACTCGCTCTACCCAACCATATTCGTGTGCACAATGTCTTTCATGTTTCCATGTTAAAAAAGTACATATATGATCCTAACCATATAATCAATTGGAGGGATATACAGGTAAGTATAAAATTTAGAATATGGCATGTCGTAAATAGGACAACAACTGATTTTTTTTCTAATTTTTTTTTTTACGAGACCTCACTAATATATTTTTTTTTTCATAGGTTGAACCAGAAGGCGAGTTCTTGGTCGAACCACTGGGTATACTTGATCGGAGAGAAGTAATGCTGTGGAAACGAGTTATCACCCAAGTTAAAGTGCAGTGGCATCACTTTGGGCGCCACTTGGGAAGATGAACAAGTTATGAAGGAGACCTTTCCAAATTTATTTCCAGGAGAAAAACATCGGGACGATGTTCAGTCTTAGGGGGGAAGATGTGATGTCCCCTGTGAATGTAAATATTTTTTTTACTACATTTGAACAAACTGAAACACTATTAAGTTTATACAGTTAATTATTTTTTATTAAAATTACATGGAAAGTAAACTGCCAGAATGATGGCAGTAAGTATTTTTATTAAAGTTACATGAAGAGTGAAATGTCAAATAAAGACATTTTTATATATGATGGGTAGTTAGGATAAGTGGTTACCTAACCCTAACTACTTCTTTGGAGATTTATTCCCAAAGAAGGGATAAAGATGATAGAGGTATCTGAGATCAAGAAGAGAGGAAACTGTGTTGTAAAGACAGGTAGACTAAAGGAGCTAAGTCTACTTGGGACTAGATAGCTTCTTATAGACTATGTCTTAAAGGATAAATCTCGTGGAAGGATTGCTCGGGGGGAGACTCAGGCTGGATAGCGAGGATGGAGTAGCAAGTCTCAAGGTTGGGAGGTTAAATAAGAAATACAAGTCTGCAAATTCACGAACAACAGGAGTATTTAGCAACAGATAGATAAGTACTCTCTTGAATTTAATTAGAGAGATCATTAAAAAGTTATACAGTCAAATAGAGTAGTTGTATGTTCTTTAAAGAAAAATGATTATGTAGAAATTTTTGTTAATGATTAAGGGTTATACACCCAGAAAATTGAAATCAATAAGTCATGATTCCTATGTACAGGGAAAGACATAAATTGTATACATGATATAAAAACTAGTATAAGAAATCACTACTACAATTCAGTGGACTTGTAAGAATTCATAAAACCTGTAGGTCAAATACAATATGAATAAAATATCTTGAAGAAGCACCGAATAGAAAACTTAGGAAAGAATAGTGAAAACCATATGGGGAAAATGCAAAAGAGAAACAGTTTTTTAGAATTCAAAGACATAAACAGGAATAGTCGATCTCGATTATTCATTACATGTAGAATCGATTCAGGGAGATAGTCTACCAAAACTACGACATGGGAGCTGTAAACCAACAATAATGGTAATTACATAATCTAAAAATATGTGTACACATTGCATCAGAAGGTAAACTGTAAGAGACCTACCCTAGGGTCTGCTAACAGAACTAATTTCTTTTGAAATTAAATGCAATAAGAGGCGATAGCTTACTTACTTACAAGACTTTTAAACAAATAAAATTTTGTCATTTACATTCTAATTATCATAACATAAGGTGAATATTTCATTCTAATAAAATTTACAAGAGTAGTCTATGGAGGAATACCTGCACCAGTGGCTGATGGAGATGCCTTTGTCCTGTTGCTCCTGCTGAACGCTCCTCTTGACAGACCCAACTAGATTTACCTCCCAGCCAACTAGGAAATAACCCCTAGCCCAGGAAACCTCCACAGGTTCCCTAGCCCTCTAAGCCCAAGTCCAACCAGATGTAGTGTGTGTGTTCAAGATGAATGATCCAGACCAAGATAACAATACTTCCCTCCTCTCAACAACTCAAGAAGCCTCCACAGGTTCCTAAGGTCTCCAAAAACACAACAAGTCCTCAAATCACAACCAACCCCACAATCATAAGAAAGACCCCAACCTCCCCCTTTTCTCCATTCCCCCTTCCCTTTTGATACCCTCCCTCTCTTCTCCATCTCAACCACCTCTCATTAATGTCATTAACTTCTCATCCATCCTTATAGTTGACTTCTCTTCTCCCAAGTAAAGATGGGAGTACATTTGAAAATGTGACATGAATATAAAATTGGGAAATTAATGGGAGAGGACCATGTCTCCTCTCAAGTAAATATGAAAGTACATTTGGGAGTGTGAGATGAATATATATATTGATAATTAAATGGAGAGGACTATGTCTTCTCCCAAGTAAATGTGAGGGTACATTGGGGAATGTGAGATGTAATTAGATGGAGAGGACTATGTCTTCTCCCTAGTAAATGTGAGGGTACATTTGGGAATGTGAGATGAATATATATATTGATAATGAGTTGGAGAGGACCATGTCTTCTCCCAAGTAAATGTGAGGGTACATTGGGGAATGTGAGATGTAATTAAATGGAGAGGACCATGTCTTATCCCTAGTAAATGTGAGGGTACATTGGGGAATGTGAGATGAATACATATATTATTTGAAATAATGGAAGGAGACCATATACTACCTAAGATTCAATTTGAGAAGGTAAGTTGGGAATTTGAATAATAGAAATCATGAATTTTATATTAGACCAATACTTCTCAATATTTTCAGATAATGTAAACATTAACAAAATTTGTAGGATAAGATTTAAGTGGGGCATTACATACACCCCTCCTTCAGAAAACTTCGCCACATTACTTCCCATCAAGAGTCCCCAATTGATCTATATCCTCCTATCCATCCTGACTTACTTCTGTTCCCAGCCTATCCGTCCTCTGCTACTTTATTAGTGGCAACAACCATACTAACCATTGATAAAACCGACATGGTGGAAGCATCGAATACATCGACCTAACTTCCCCAGTAGGCAACTGGCAATCATCATCACACGTCGAGGGGCACGTGTCCACCACCGTCCTCCCACGATTCCAGGTTTTGGAGGGTACATGATGGGAAATGCCTCCACCCCTCCTGCAGAACTAGGGTCAATACCCTAATACAGACCACACTATAGAGTTGGTTGGACTTGTCATCGAATAATCTAGTCAGGTCGTCTTGCCACCTGTCATTTGCATTTTACTCGTGTCATAAGAGTGCATATCAAGTAGATACCAAATGTAGTAAAATAATGTACATTATACCTTCCTCATGAGATGTCTCGTCCTTCCCTCTTGGCTATCATATAGTTCCTTTCCCCCTGTGGGTTAGCTCTTATTCATGCATTTATATAACAACAAGACATATAATCATCACATTATTAAGTCTAGTATCCATGTGTCAATCTGGGAATTCTCACTAATTCATTCATTTAAATAAATCATATCCACTTGAGCTATATATGAACCAAAATAATTTTGATAAGTTACGCACTAGATAATCCATCACTAAGTGAGTCATACATGTAGTCCATATATCAACCATTTCTATCATCAATATCAAATTTATCAACTGATTCATATAAGTAGTTTTATGTGTCAAACCAAATTCATCAATATTACATAATGTTCATAAATAAATAACATGGAACTGTAAAATAGAACCTTAACATAGGTAGCTATCTAAGTCAAAATAGGCATCACAGATGCTCAAAATGTGAGGAGTAGTCACGACGCATAGTCTCTGCATCCTCCCAGGTAGCAGATCCTGGGCTATACTTGTCCCATTGGACCTTAACTTGGTCCACCATGCGACGTCTGAGCTATCGAACCCTACGGTCCAATATGCATAATGGTTCTACCATTACAGTTCCCATGTCCGAGACCTGCAAGTCCCGCCAATCTAGTTTGTGAGATTCATCAGAAATATAATGTCGTAAAACAGATACATGAAAAACATCATGAGTTTTATGCAAATGGGGTGGCAGTACAAGATGGTAGGCAACTGGTCCAATATTCTCTTTGATCCTAAAAGGTCCTACGAACCGAGGTGACAATTTCGTCCCCTTCCCAAACCAGATGGTGCTTTTGTTGGGCCGGATATAGATAAAAACTTGGTCCCCTATCTCATAATTGCGATCAATCCTATGTGAATCAACATAGCTCTTCTGTCTATCATGTGCTTCCTTTAACCTTTTCCAAACCTACTTTACCTATTCCTCCATTTCTTGAACTAATTCCGAGCCAAATATCACTTGGCCTCCAACTCTCCCCAACTCGACGACGTCCTGCAAGGCCTTCCATATAGGGCTTGATAAGGAGGCATCCCGATCGAATTGTGATAACTGTTATTATAGGCAAACTCTACCAATGGTAAGTACCTTTCCCACTGAGTTTGATTATCCATGACGCACATCCTAGGCATGTCCTCTAGAACCTGATTTACTCTTTCAGTCCGCCCATCTATTTCTAGATGATATGCAGTGCTCAGGTTTAACTGAGTTCCTAGTGCTGACTGCAAACTTGTCCAAAACCTAGATGTAAATCGGGAGTCTCTATCAGAAATGATCTTTGTGGGCAATCCGTGTAGTCGGATAACTTCATTGACAAACACTTGCGCCACATCTGTAACATTGTAAGTGTCCCTTACTGGGATGAAATGGGCACTTTTGGTCAATTTATCAACTATAATCAATATAGCATTGTGCCTCTAGGAAGTGAGTGGCAAACCCACCACAAAATCCATGGAAATTACTTCCCATTTAGATGTAGTGATCTCATGAGGTTGTAGGAGTCCTGCTGAATGGCGATGATTAGCCTTCACTCACTAACATTCAAGACATTTGGCGACAAACTGGACTATGTCATGCTTCATTCCTACCCAAAAGAAGAGTTTCCTTGTGTTTGCGTACATCTTCTTTACCCCAGGATGTGCACAATAGAGTGCTCTATGAGACTCTCTGAGGATGATTTCTCTTATACCCACTTCGTTAGGTACTACATTCTCCCTTGGAATCTCAATAGCCCATCTGATTCAAGGACATATCCTTCAAACTTTGGTTCTATCTGTTTCCCATTCTAGATAGCTAAGATGACTTTTAGATACCAACTATCTTCAAAGAGTTTCTCCAATATTTGCTCCCTTAAATTTACCTTTAAGGATACTAGGGAGAAGGTTTGTGGCCTCCTGCTTAGTGCATCCGCCACTACGTTCTCCTTTCCCATGATGTATGAGATTTCAAAATCATACTCACTCATGAATTCGCTCCATCGGCTTTGTTTGGCGTTCAAATCCCTTTGAGTGAAGAGATGCTTCAGGCTTTGATGATCCGTTCTTAACTCAAATCTTCTCCCAATGAGGTAGTGTCTCCACAGCTTCAAGGCTAACATCACTGTTGCCAATTCTAAGTCATGGGTAGCATATAACTATTCATGCTTCTTCAATTTTCTAGAAGCGTAAGCTATTACTCTGCCTTCTTGCATTAATACTACACCCAATCCTTGCGCCGAAGCATCGATGCAGACAGTGAAGTCTTTTCTCATGTCTAGTACTTGAAGGATCGGTGCACTAGTTAGTAACCTCTTCAGCTCTGTGAATGCAGTGTCACATTCATTTTTCCATTCATACCTAACTCCCTTTCGTTGTAATGTGGTGATGGGTTTTGCAATCCTTGAAAAACCTTCCACAAACCTGCGATAATACCTAGCTAGCCCCATAAAACTACGTACCTCATGGGAATTTTTTGGTACTAGCCAATCCATTATGGCCTTCACCTTTTCCGAGTCAACTGAAATCCCTTCTCCTGAAATGATGTGCCCAAGGTAATGGACTTTCTTCTAAAAGAAGGAACATTTTGACAATTTCCGATACAATTGATTTTCCCTTAAACAAGTCAATACCACCCTTAGGTGCTTTTCATGCTCCTTTTCATTCTTGGAATATATAAGAATGTCATCAAGGAAGACTTGCATGAATTGGTCCAAATACTTCCTGAACACACCATTCATGAGGCTCATGAATACTGCTGGTGCATTGGTTAAACCAAATGGAACAACTATGAACTCATAGTGCCCAAACCGAGTTCAAAATGTAGTTTTTGAGATGTCCTTCTCCTTTATCCTCAATTGGTGGTACCCAGATCGTAGATCGATTTTTGAGAAGATTGTTGCCCCCTTCATTTGATCAAATAAGTCATTTATTCAAGGTATTGGGTACCTATTCTTTATTGTGGCTCTGTTTAAGTCTCTATAATCTATGCATAGCCGCAAGGAACCATCCTTCTTCTTGACAAAAATTACTGGTGCACCCTAAGGGGAAATACTAGGTTTGATCAATCTCAATTCTAAGAGCTCCTTTAACTGCATTTGCAACTCACAAAGCTCTAGAGTTGTCATCCTATAGGGTGTCTTAGATATTGATTCTGCACCTGGTTTCAGATCAATGGTGAAATCAATCTCTCTTATAGGAGGTAATCCAGGCAATTCCTCTGGAAAAGCATCTTGAATTTTGCCAAAACTGGATGTTGATCCTGGGAAGGTCCTTTCTAGTCACTTACAGTCTTGACCAAATATAGTTTGCAACCTTGTCTGAGATAACGTTTTACCTTCATCATGGATATGAATCGTAGGGACACTCCCCTCTTGATTCCACAAATCTCAATTGGCCTACCTTCATCATCTAAACAGATCACCTTCTTCTTGAAACTGTCTACCAAAGCTTGATGAGCTTCTAGCCAGTCCATCCCAATAATTACATCATACATCCCCAATGCTGTGACGTATGCCTTCAACTTAGTCATATACATCCCGAGGTTTACCTAACATTGGTCAACACTAGGCCCTACTGCTTGTTTTATTCTAGAAGCCATCTCAACTTGTTTAAAGTCATTGCATTCATAGGCTGCCAACCCACATTTTTCTAATGCAAGTGGTGAAATGAAACTATCTGTAGCACTAGAGTCAAACAAAATTTTAACTTTTACTTTGTTTATCATACCTGAGGTTTCTACCACGACAGACTGGTGTTCAACTTGCTGATTGTCAACTGCTGCATAGATTCGGTGGTGGTTACCTGCACTCCCCATTGGTTCTTTCCCCCTCTTATGTTGTTACCGGTTCGAAATTCAAGGCAGTCCCGCTGGTAATGAGGTCCTCCACATCCCCAACAAGTGATGCGTGGTGGACCTTGAACTGAATCTTGTGGAGTTATTTGGAAAGAGTTTCTTCCCCTGGAACCCCTGCCCCCACTTGCTGCTCCTCGCATATGACTTTGATTTGTACGCACCCTTGAAGTTGTGGGTGAAGCTACACTAGAAACCATTAAAATCCCTACTGTCGGTGTTCTAGCTATAACCCTGTTTCCATATGGTGGTGGCCTCCGACTTTCTCCCCTTGGGAAGGTACGAGGGGCCTTCCCCATAAATCTTGTTTGACGTGGAAAGATGGCTCTGCCTTCACCCTTTATGTCTAAGTGTTCTTCGACATAACGAGCCTGTTCTATAGCTTTTGCAACTGAGGATGGTTTCCACATCTGCGCCATTGCCCTAATATTAGGTCTCTATCCATACATAAAACAATCCACTTGGCATTGGTCAGTATCCATGTAGGAGACATACTTTACCAATTCCATAAATCGAATTTCATATTCTTCTACAATACGAACTCCTTGTATCAGGGCATGGAAGGCTCCTACCTGTTGTTCTTCATAATACACTGGCAGGTACTTCTTCCTGAACCTCTCCTCAAATAATTCCCAAGTAACTGTGTCTGGAGTGAGGTGTAGCTGACGCTCCAAGTTACCCCACCAATTCAGAGCACTATCTTTGAGTTGGAATATTGCTATTTTGGCTTTGGAATTGGAATTGTAATCCCTTAGTGCGAAAAACCTTCCCATCCCTTCTAACCAGGCTTCTGCATGCTCACTGGCATGACCTCCTGCAAATTCTGGGAGCTTAATCTTCTGGAGCTCCCTAGTAATGTCCTCAACTGGAGGTCTTCTATCATAGTCTCTAGATCCCTCGAGGTTCCCTAACCCTGATGAAGGGTGTTCCCCTTCCATTTCATTTGTTTGGCACCCTCTTAAGGTTTCATTAATTGCTTCCGGGGAACACAGGATGAGAGTCAATTCTAGTGAAGGTAATGGGTTATTTGAAGGAGGTCCTTGTGAAGACTCTCTAGGCCCTTGGTTCCTTCGCGTCCTCACCATTTTGATTTGTTCAAAATCTACACGATATCTAAGACTTATTAGCACTATTCCTAGCATTTTCTTCCACACTCTAGATAGTCCATAGAGAACCCTAAGCAATATATCAATTCAAGTTATGCCACTATGTAAGTGATCATTGTAGCTCACCTATGACTCACTATTCACCTATGACTCACTATTTTCGAGCCAAATCTTTTGATAAGAACAATGAACCATTTATACCGCAATGTGACTTGTTGCCATGTATAACCTTGTTGCCTGAAGTTGTGGATGTTATGATCTAAGTTGTCCATAATATTTATCTAATATTTGATATACATGCCTTGTACATAAATGTTTTCTATGTTTCATTTCCATTTTATCTTAATTGAGTTGATATAGGCTAATATGAACAAACAAACAAACAAACAAACAAAGACATGGGCATGACATTGCGGTTCCAATTTTTATATGACGTAAGGTTCGGTTCTACATAATGGCTTCATGAAAATCCTTATATTTAATAGCTCAAATTTTTTATTTTTTATTTTAACACTTAAAACATGATTAACATTAATATTAAAGGAACATTACTTCCTATCTTAATGCCTAATAAATAATTAATATTGATAATAAAAAAAAGAATATTACTTTGATTTTTCTCGCTGAGTTTACAACAAAAAAAGGTGACAAAATTAAAGCACTGAAGCAACAAATCGTCAGAAATAAATATTTATAGCCTCTTCTAAACACTCTTAAGCCCTTACTAAATTGGTCATGTGCCAGATAAAGCTTATAGGTATAAAATGCTCATTTATCATCATTGTGCTAGAAATATAGCAAAATGTTAATTGATTTCAAACGCTATGAAACTCAATTATCTAAAAAAAAATGACAAATTTAAACATTAACAAATTTGGCATTACTAAAATTCCCTTGATGCACGACCATGGGCTAAAATCTCAAAACCTCTGCCAATGGAGTTCCTTTACAAGGCTCGTACATCTCAAATAGTTTTTGAAGCTCGATCAATCGCTAGAGGGAATACCTAACTTAATTGGAACCTAGTTCTCAGATCTTCTATGAAAGCACTCCTTTATTCTTTTATAGCCTTGGTCATTAATTCCCTGATCTGTATAACGACTGGCCAAGTCCAACTTAGATATGGTTGCCATCAAGTGCTTCGTGGGTCTAAATTGTTCTTACTCCATGCACCCTAGAAAAATTTTCAACCATTGAATAATAACAATTCTGATTTTGAACCATTTAGTACCAACAGTTGTTTGAACCATTTTGAACCTACTAAATCAATATTCAAGCCAAAATCCAGAACGACACTAAGGTCAAGCAAAGAGCACCAGGTAATAATTTTCAAGGAGTTAGTGACATCCAAGAATGAAATCTGAATTGAAAGAAACCACTAATCTCAACAAAATCAAAGTCTAGATCGTTGGAGAATTCCAAAATATCCATTAATTAAATTGAAAATTCATGGAGCATCACGTGGAAAGCCCAAGTAGACTAGCATTGGAATATCGTTCGTGGTTGTGAAGGGCAACCAATGGTAATCTTTGCCACCAACATAGATGAACTCAATGGAAACACAAATAGCACAAATCAGGGTTAAGAGTAGCCTTTCAATTTGGTTTTCCTTTATTACACACAGAAGTAGTTTCATAGCTCAATCCATCCACTACAACATATTTATTACTAAGAATTAAGGCCCAAGAAAGATCCACTGATGCATGTCCTCAAGTTCACCACAACAGAGGTTACTTTAGATCATTTCAAACATGAAATATTCAACCACATATAAGGGAGAAACAATTGAGTGGCAAATCTTCTAGCAATTTCAGAGGTCCATGGAAGAAGACGAGCTCTATTTCACAACCAGGAGATCCAGAGATTGAGTCAGATTTGCAGTCGAAGACCAAGGTATCCTCCAATTGAAATCAAGGTTTTTCTAAAACCCATTTTAATCACCTGAGCATTGAGATTGACAAATGGAAACTAAGGACCAAGGCACTCATGAAGATGAGGCCTGCCAATTTACCCATCAATGCACCAGTAAGGCCATAAAATCAAATTGAGGATGTACAAAAGATTGATATTAATGTTGAACCCATGAGTTAAACCTTTTTTTTTCTTTTTTTAAATAACGACATATTAGCTCTACAGTGAGTTTAGACATCATGCACCTTTAAAAAAAAAAGCATGAGTTTCACTTCATTTCAATCTTTTTATGATAATGTTGATGTAAAAATAGACTTAAAAGTTAAAACTATCTAACATCGCTAGCTTTTGGAATCTTCTTAGAAATATGGTGATTGTTATGCTTTCTTTTATGAAAAATTCTCAAAGCAAGTTTGAAATAATTGATAATATGCCATATAACAGTTCATAAATAGAAAGTTTGTTTTAGTTATTGTTTGCACATTATCTGTCCATTTATATCCTGGTCGCTGGATTCAGAAAAATAGTAGCTCGAAAGGCTTTAGAACAACAAGCTCAGCTAGAAGCCCATGCAGAGACTAAAAAATGAAGTCCATTCAGAGATTGAAAAATGAAGTCCATTCGGACACAGATAATGATGTGCCTTTTAGTGAAGGTCACAGTCATGAAGACTCAAGGGTTCTGCAAGATGCTGCTGAACAGAATGGTTTGGAAACTAAAGAGAATCCTTATACGCAGTCAATAGAATATGACAATACACCTCACAATTCAGATACAGAGGAAGGGATTGTCAGCATGTATATAGGAGAAACAGAGGCAAGCCAACATTTACCCTCGATGTTGGATAATGTTCAGCAAGATGAGATGGCTACAGAGGTCATTTCTTCTAGCAACAAGATGATTGAAGAGAATGGAAAACAACACTGTACACTTGAAAACAACGCAGATTTAGAAGATTTGGATCTGGGAGAACTTGAAAAACCAGTGCCATTCAAACAAGAACTAGAACATGGGTATAGCCCTAAAGAACCACAGGGTGTGGAAACAAGCATGGAAGAAGCAGAGGAGGAAGTGACATCTAACCATGCCCTATCAGATTCTCAAAAGCAATATCAAAAGAGAAAACCTTGTTGTAAGGTGAGATTTCTGATTCTGATTCTATTGCTATGGCATAGGTGATATTCTAGTCCTTTATACTGATGCCATTATTTTGTTATCACTGTTATCATTGGAATTATTTCATGCTCGTTCGAACCAATTTTAGGATATTGCTTCTTCAAAAGAGAAGATAGCTTAAGCAAATCACAGCAAATCAGCAATTTCAACAAAATCATTATCCCATGAAAGCTTCCAGAAATACTGATCTCAAGGCTTATAAGTGGTCTTTAAAGCGTTAATTATGCAATCTCTCCGGATTTGTTGGCAGAAATTGCAATCTCTCGCTACATTGCAAATGATAGTCTTATATGATTTTGTGCAATCCACATATGTAAAATTGCTATAGTTTATCATTCCCAGAATCTCTTGACAAGAGAATATAGTGAGAAAAGAACATAAGCCCAGTTTTTCCAACTACGAGAGTTATGTTAAAACAAATATCCTGAGCTTGATGAAAATTTCAAATCAAAAGCTCAAACCCATGTTATAATATTTGTAATGTGTATATATTCTCTCATCTGTCTTCTTGGAGTTTGCGTTTGTATTTTAATAAGTTTCAGGATTAATGCAGAGATAAGGCAATGTTCTTGACTCTAGCAACGAATCCCTAGTTCACGTTTTTTTTTAAATTATATTAGAGCTCGACATTGAAAACCTGATATTCTAATTTCAACAAAATCATTATCAAATGCTACATCTAAGGCATTAAGCCTTTGGTTTCTTCTGAGCCTAACAAACCTGCCAAGGGGCTTCTGAAGGCTTTAAGAAAATTGGAGAATGGTCTCGGAATGAGGAAGGAGGCGAGTAGTGGAGAGACAACCAAGAGTAAAACCTCTCTTTCTATGTCTTTAAACAAGTTAGTGAGTCTAGTAGAAGACAAAGGAACTTCCACTAGACAGAGCTCTGCAAACAAGAAACAACCTTCAAAACCTCTTCGAAATGGCTCAACAGCGTTGATTGCTTCAAAAGCACAGGTATATGTTTATTGCATATACATTTTGTGGAATAATGTCCCTTGAGATTGACAGAGACAATCAATTGATTTTACACCAAAGATATTATTATTGGCTAGCATAAGCAGGTTTATGCTGAAATTTAATATTAAAGAATTCATGGTAATGACAAGGTTGTAATCGATATGATGTTAATCTCTTAATGACACAAGGAGATATGTGCAATAGTTAAATAAGGATTTGAAAAATCAATTTAAAATTGAATAACAAATCAAATTGTCTCTCTACAGGGAAAATCAATCCAGCCATCCCAGGAATACGAGTAGTAAATGCAGCCACAACCAAAGGGGAGGTTGGACTTAAATTGAGGAATAAGTAGGAGTAAAGGGATTTGAATCGACATTATCATAGTAGCGGTTTGAATAGGATCCTATGATTTCTCACAACATATTAATATTTATCTAATAACAATTCGAGATTGAGGTCGAAAACTCTAATGTGTTCAGTTTTACACTTAAACTCATACGGTCTCTATTTCTCTGATCAAACTTGCAGGTATATATATGTATATATATAGCCTCAGAACTGTGATACTTTGCCACAAGTTCTCGTCTTTTATGGCACTATACAAGACTGCAAAATATACCTTAAATAAGGTGACTGTAATTTGATGACCGCTCTGGCAAGAGGTCTAATGTACTTTTAATTAACTCGGTTTAGGATTTATGAGAACATGACTGGAGTAGGAATCTCGGCTTCTTTTCTTGGAGGCTTTAAGCTTCGAGTCAAGCCTTCTGAAATATGCTTATGCCATGAACTTGAGGGAGTCTCAGCTTCTTTTGTAGCTTCACTGAGTCTCCCAACTAGGCCTATAAGTTCTTTTAATCAACCCAAACTCTTTAACAGAAGAGCTACTCCATATTTGCTATGTGAAACCATAAAATCGATCATCCACTGATGTATATGATGCTTCGGATCTCATAGGTGGTTCAGAATTCAGACCTCTTAAATGCTTGAAAATTTTCTTAAATGATGAGACCCTTCGTTAACTTTGTCAATGCCCTGGAGTTTGGTCACCCATAAATGTGCACAAAATTCTGAGGTTCGGATTGAGGTAGCTCAAAGGATTTGATTCTCTTCAAGGGTAAACACAGACCTCATCTATTGTGCCTAGAACTGCGCTCTCCTTACCAGGATATTCGGTCATCTTTGGGCTCTAGAACTGGCCCCTCGGTTTTCTAAAACAGGGTTTTATATGATCTTCAAACTTCTTTACTCTTGATCCACAAAACTGCAGCCTAATCACTATTTGCAAAAGTCCCTAGAACTGCAAGCTTCTTCATCTAGGAGCTCAGTCCAAATTTCTTGATTTCTATAATATTATTTATTATGTCAGGAATTTTACAAGCGCATTTAAGTTGAAGCAAAACACTAGCTCTGTCATATCCCTAGGAACTAAGCCATTGGACCACTGTTGAATATTTTGACATTCTAATTTTCTGGATTTTCAACTATTTAGTAAGAAATTTGATTATGGAACAGCTATTTAGTGGGCTTTGGGTCCAGATTTTGAACCAAAGCTCTGATACCATGTGTAAGAGACCTACCCTGGGGTCTCCTAATAGAACTAATTTCTTTTGAAATTAAATGCAATAAGAGGCGATAACTTACTTACTTACAAGACTCTTAAAAAAATAAAATTTGATCATTTACATTCTAATCAGCATAGCATAAGGTGAATATTTCATTCTAATAAAATTTACAAGAATAGTCTATGGAGGAATACCTGTACCAGTGGCCGATGGAGATGCCTTTGTCCCGCTGCTCCTGCTGAACGTTCCTCTTGACAGACCCAACTAGATTTACCTCCCAGCCAACTAGGAAATAACCCCTAGCTTAGGAAACCTCCACAGGTTCCCTAGCCCTCCAAGCCCAAGACCAACCAGATGTGTGTGTGTCCAAGATAAATGATCCAGACCAGGATAACAATACTTCTCTCCTATAAACAACCCAAGAAACCTCCACAGGTTCCTAAGGTCTCCAAAAACACAACAAGTCCTCAAATCACAACCAACCCCACAATCATAAACAAGACCCCAACCTCCCCCTTTTCTCCCTTCCCCCTTCCCTTTTTATACCCTCCCTGTCTTCTCCATCTTAACCACCTCTCATTAATGTCATTAACTTCTCATCCATCCTTACAGTTGACTTCTCTTCTCCCAAGTAAAGCTGGGAGTACATTCGGAAATGTGACATGAATATAAAATTGGGAAATTAATGGGAGAGGACCATGTCTCCTCCCAAGTAAATCTGAAAGTACATTTGGGAATGTGAGATGAATATATATTGATAATTAAATGGAGAGGACTATGTATTCTCCCAAGTAAATGTGAGGGTACATTGGGGAATGTGAGATGTAATTAAATGGAGAGGACCATGTCTTCTCCCTAGTAAATGTGAGGGTACATTGGGGAATGTGAGATGAATATATATATTGATAATGAGTTGGAGAGGACCATGTTTTCTCCCAAGTAAATGTGAGGGTATATTGGGGAATGTGAGATGTAATTAAATGGAGATGACCATGTCTTCTCCGTAGTAAATGTGAGGGTACATTGGGGAATGTGAGATGAATACATATATTATTTGAAATAATGGAAGGAGACCATATCCTACCTAAGATTCAATTTGAGAAGGTAAGTTGGGAATTTGAATAATAGAAATCATGAATTTTATAGTAGACCAATACTTCTCAATATTTTCAGATAATGTAAACATTAACAAAATTTGCAGGATAAGATTTAAGTGGGGCATTACATAAACCCTCGGGGGTTCTTCTATCGTGAAATAGCAAACAAATTCCAAACTCTTAAGAAAATCTGAATAGTTCCTATTTCTTAACCAACATAGTTCAAATCAAACATACAAAATAATGAAGCCATTCTTCAGAATTATAAAACTTTTGAAAACACAGTTAATAATTTACAAGGGGACCAATACTTTCAAAAGAAAAACACAAAGTTCCCAATTAGAGGACTGTCGGAAGAACAAAGTCGCACTCATACACTTTGTGGTGTATCAAATCTAGTACCAGAGATTTATCAGCAGGACACATACACCCTAATGATTGAAACCAGAAAAATACAAAAATTACAGTAGTTAAGAGTCGACATCAACATGCAGAGACTGTTCGGCTAACCATAAACCCCAAACACATGAATTTTGCATTTCATCTTAAATGTAAACGGATTAAAAGCGTGCCTCTTCAACAAACGGAATAAACCTTGAAATTTTTCCCATAATCCTTAGCATACCGGGTGAAATCCCGCCCAAAGGCTGTTGGGTCTAGAAGGCAGAGCTGTAGCATCCCGGCAGAGGAAACCATTTCCAAATCTTGTGAAAAACTTTGGGGATTCCTGGTGAAACCTGTCAGACAACCAAATATAGGTGAGAGCATATCAACACCCAGGTCGAATAGAGTCACCATGTTTTGAGTTGAAAACAAAAACCTTACTTGTGTAAGCTTCGATTGCCATCCACAAATACTTGAAGGAAAACCACCGCCTCATGGGGCATCCTGCAATCGCAAACACACTAGTGAGTACCATTGCAAGTATTAGTAGGTGGGAAGCAAACTCGGCAAGGCGGAAAAGCAAGAACAACTCTTACCTAAGGCGCAGTTCAACAACGGACTGGCATCATGACTTCTGCAACAGAGAAACAACAAAATGGCCGCTACCAAACCCTAGAGGAGCTTAATCGGACAAAAAATCACTCCTACTATCCGATCTGGAGGATGATCGAGGGTCGTTGATGGATCTCGCATTCCCAAGTTCGAAGGGCCAGCTAGAAGACACCTCGAAGGCTCTAGACACTGGAGTCTAGGGCAGCGAACCACCCAGGTGATTAAAGTGCATTAAACAAGACATGATATCCAACAAACTTGTAGGTGAAAAGTTCATAAGTCTCAGCCACCTCACACGAGTATTCAGCCGATCATTTAAAATATATAACAGTGGAACTAATAAAATCATAACAGCATGGCATAGGACCGAGGGTATGGGATATTCTAATATCCTTTGTAATTAAAAGAATTAAGTATGGGTCGGACAAATTACAATTACATAGTTAATTATTGTACAATTATTTGACAACGATATATTATGCCTTGGAATTATCATTTTTGTTGTTAATAATATTTTTATTTCTTTTTGTAATTTTTACTTATGGGTATGTGACACTAAGATAATTTGTTGAATATTTTTAAAGAATCTACAATCTCTTGATCCATTTTTAAAGACCAGTGTAGATCCATGTAGATATATTTTGTGTTTGTTTACAGTTATTGGGTATATTGGTATCATTTTCATATAATTTGCAGATTAGATATATTACAAGTGGTATCAGAGCACTTTCTTGGGGAAAGTGGAGAATTTTATTTTTTTTATTTTTGCAGGAGATTTTTGGGTGAAAAATAGATCAGATATGTAAGTTTGGGTGACACATTTGCAGACTCTAATTGCAGATCTAGGTACTTTTCAAAAAAACACCCAATTTCAAAAAACAAATCGGTCGAATCAGAGTCCAGATGAGGGAGATATCACTGATTTAAAAATCAGGTGTGTTGTAGAATTTTTTTGACGAAGATTCATGGACGACGGATCTCCAGGTAATTTTTGTGGCTTTTGTGGGGAATTTTGAGAAACAAATTGCAGATCTGAGATCATCATGAAAAATTACCTAATTTCAAAAAAACAAATGGTCGAATCAGAGTCCTGATAAGGGAGATATCACTGATTTAAAATCAGTATTTTTTTTCAGAAATTTTTGTGATGGCGGGACAGTTGTAGCGTGAATATGAAATTCCAGTGCCTAGATTGGGCTTTCTATCACATGAGAAGATGCAGAATGATTGTTCCATTTCTGAAAATAGGTCATAATAAAGATTCTGAGCAATATTGACCGAACTGTGGCCACTTTAAATTTTCGCCAAATAAGTGATTTTTTTTCAAAACCCTCTTCGTGGCTTCTAGCAAGATGTTTTTTTAAGGCAAAGATGATGGCCCTACTATTGAAGAATTCATAAGCAGTGAAAATGAATTATATGAGAAAAGTGGGAAAATTTAGTATGGCTTGGTTTGGAGGATGAGGCTGACAAATGGTTTAGATCACTTTCCAACGAGAAGTTGTACAAACTTCCAGATGAAGAGTTTGAAAAATTCTTTTTAGACAAATGGTCTCATGCTAGAAAACAGGAGAATGAGACATGTAAGGGGTTATTTTCTACTAGTATCTCCTCATTACAGGTTCATGGATGTATTCAGAAGGAGAAGATCATTGTGTCTATTAATCCTAGTTGCAAGTACAATTTTATTAATGTTCATTTGGCTCAAAGATTGCAAGTACTAGCCAAACAGATGGAGCAAACACAGGTTAATAATGAGGAGGTGCAAGTTTATAAAGATTTGAAGATTTCTATGGACAAGTATGTATTGCATTCTGATTTTTATGCTTCAGATATGGATAATGTGGATGTTGTTTTGGGATATCCTTGGATGGAATCTGTTGGTACTATCAATATTAATGTGCAGAAGAAATTCGTGAAGCTCTGGTATAAAAAGAAGAAAATTACATTACAGGATATTTCCATTAATAAACAGGTAGAGTCTGAGGAGGATGAAGCAGAGGCTATGTACGCAAAAGCACAAAGCGCTAATGACACTGACACATCAAATGATGAGCCTTTGATGGTCGAAAAGCAAACACAAACATCAAATCAGGTATCAGAAAAAATATCAGACACCACTCATGCACCAATAGTAGAGGAATTCAAGAAATATATTCCATCAGTTAAAGCTTTAGCATATCACCACCCACATCACCCAATGAGACAACAACCTACAAGATGGCAACGAATCAACAACAAGGACAACAACCCTCGCATGACAGATAGAGAGGGGCGACAATCCACCCACAACACACCAACACAGAAGGGCCATTAGGGTCAACTTCCATCTCAAGCAAATGAGGCACCATCTAGATCGAGGGTTCACCTTTCTCTTGGATGGTTAGATGCACATGCATGGTACCAGTGGACAACTCTTTTGAGTAGATCTTATTATTTGTGTTCTTCTTATGTTTCGGGGACAAAACATGTTTGAGAGGGGTGAAATGTAGTATACCTAGGGGGGATAGTATGGGGTACAGAGGGAGGTACCCAAGGGAATAATGTAATAATGGGATGGGCCATAGTTAAGAAATAAAGTGGTTAACCTGCGTCATGTAAGAGACCACAAGTAGTTAGCAATAATGTGATACGCTCATGGTATTAGATGGATGGTATTGAGAAAACCATGGTAATGACCCATGGTATTGTATGCATGAATCATATATAGAGGCTAGAGACTCCCCATTGAGAGATGTCAAGGATTATTGTATTGGCAAGCATATGGCTTGTGGAGTGTCCTCCTTCCTTGAAAAGTGCTTGTATGGTGTTACCCTACCTCAAGGGTTTTGATATTAATAAAGATCTGAAGTTTATCTATTTCTCTCTAGTTATTTTTTGGGTATATTTGCTTTATCGTATATTTGTGGGTCATATCTATTACAATCCATCTTAACCACAGATCTAGCAAGAGGTGACAAGGATCAAATCACATGAGGTGTGAATGGTTGGAGCAAGGTGGAAACATCTACTAAAGTTTGATCAATCTATTGTGGCATGTTGAATGGTTGGAGCCAAAAGGTGGAATACTCAAGCTAAACTTCTAACATGTGCATCCTAAACTAGTTATCATGCAATCTAAACTTGCTATCTAAACTCTAAATTTGAATTTGGGATAATTACCACACTCTCAAAATTAGAGTTGAACATTTTGTTTCTTCTAAATAAATTATAACATTCAATTCACAATAGCAACTTGAAACATTAAAATCAATAGAGCATGGCAACCTAAGTTCTGCGAGAAAAGTAGTTTTCCATTTGACCGAAGCTAGATACACTACCATGGGCCCATGCATACTCATTGAAATCAATAACCCTTAATAACATATCACATAGGAGAGTAGTTTTCCATCTAATAAAAATTGGGAAATACCACTGATATAAGAAACAATTTTATAATTTTAAACCTTCTTTTTCAATTCTAAATTTCATTCTATTAACATCCTTCATAACTTTCTTTCAACCATAAAAATATTTATCCTTTTAAAAACTCCTTCCATAACATCTTTTTAACCAAACCGTATTCATTTTTTTCAAAACCATTTCAATTACAATCTTAAAACTTTGTAATCATAAAAAAAAATTATCCAATGTTTTTTAAAACATTTTCATTTTCACTTTTAAAACTTTATTTAAATAAAAAAAAGTCTTTATTAGTCCAACGTTATAAAGACCTTGTTCTTCAATCAGTTAGACATCATAGAAATCTTGCTTTTCAACCTATTGAAAAATAAAGTGAAAAAATCTGAATTAACATTTATTCTCCATCTCTCTCAATTTTAAAATCAAGTTCAACATTAATTATTTAAAAAGCATTTTAATGGCTTAATCCAGAGAGAGAATCCAGAATCCAGAGTCTTTCTACTGGACTTTGAGAATCCAGAATCCAGAGTCTCTCTACTGGACTTTGTCATCCATCTTTTTCAGAGCATGGCACCTGGAATATTCTCACCTGTGTAAATATTTTGTCTTCCATTTATAGTATTTTTTTTTATAACATTTTTTCCCTAAAGAAAAGCTGATTTGTATTATATATTAAAATCAATACATGTAATCTATTAAGTCTGGCAATGGCAATGGCAATGGCAATGGCTAAATTAATGAAAGGCATTGTCTTACAAGATTTATGGAAGCCCCGTCGAATGCACAGGCGACCAAAATATTTGGCACCCATTATGAAACCGATTGCAAAAGATATTTATGATTTTCCTTTTATTAAAATGGATATTTTTTTGTTTGGAATGTAGTGAAATATTTTCTTGGATTTTTTTCTTTTAAATTTAGCAAAATATTTTTTTCCAAATGTTTTTAATTACACATATTAATTAAAAATCTTAAAAAACCTTTTAAATTAAACACTTCTTAAAGAATTCACAACCTAAATTTAATTCCAAAAAATTCTGAGCAAATTCTACTAAAAAAATATACCAAAAAAACTCCCCTCCACATCCTGGTTAATCTCCTCCCTCACGAAGCCCAAGGGAAAATTAGTACAAGAAATTATTAACTCTACAATGAACGTACCGAATCCACCAGAGATTATTAACTCTGCAATGAACGTACCGAATCCAGCAGAGATAGTGGCAGAACCATGTTCAACGCTGAAAGCATCGTATTTGCTTTCGTCACCTTTGGCCATGTCTTCTGCATTGTATTCATTTGGATTTTCTCCTCTTCGTTAAAAAAATGAAAATGAAATATAAATATCTGTCAAATTTAATACCCGTCAAATTTAATCACTATTTTTATTATTTAAATTGAATACAAAGCAAACTATGATGATGATGATGGTTAATCTCCGTGGACACCAAATATTGGTCTATCAGATCTAAAGAAACAAATTATAAGAAACAAATTATTTATTTTGATTTAAGATTTTATTCCTATGCTCAAAAAGCTTGGAGAGAAACCTCCCAACTCATTATAATTTTGACATTATAAAAGGCTACAAAGATTATGAAACTGAAATCTAATGTGGTTATGGTTAATCACTATTATTAAAAAAATAAAAAAATAAAATTAACTATTAACTATGATTTAATTTTTGACCAATCTAATAAAGTTTTAATCAATTTCCTTTAACTACTTTATAATATCAAAAATATAATCAATAAGTTATAAACCCAATATACCACATCTTATAATTTAATTAAAAAAAAAAAACAAATCTTATAATTTAATAAAAAAAACACAAGAAACTTAAAATAAATAAAAAAAATTAATCCTTAAACCGAAATCATAACCAACCATATTAAAATATTTTTTTGAAACAAAAGAACACTGTTATCATACCTAATGACTTGGGTCCCAGATAATCTTAACATCGAGAGTTTCAAAGACGCGACGAAGAACGACGGTTATATGTATAACACTTAGACTACCTCCTAGTTGGCCTCCAATTTTTGATAGATGAATACAAGTTCTGCTCGGATTTCTGTGGCTAATGGTGGTAGATCTTACAAATTATTTTTAACATGTGTTTTAGAAATAAATGATGATGATATCGAAATGTTTTCTGGAATCTTATAATATATATATATATATATATATTTTTAAATTAATATTTTATTTTTATTTTTATGTTTATGTTGGAAAAAATATTTTAAGATTATTATTATTTTAAGTTTCGGGTATGCCTTAAAATTATTTTTGTTTGGCTAAGAGCTTATTTTCCTCCTACCTAAGGAAACATGTTAACGATCCAAGATCCAAAAGTATCTGGGAAGAGTGCAAGTCTGCACCCTTATGGACCACCAATGGGTTATTCCAAAGGGAGTTGTCTTTAGTGCGACTTTTTGGAGTTTAAATCGAGCGTAATTTTTTTTGGTGAAATCATGATTTGTGTTATTTAAAGTAGTTTTTTTGACTCTATATATAGATTCAACACCCTAAAAAACTCGTAGGGCACTTCTATTGTGCAGGGTTTAACCATCAAACTTGTGATTTCAATGAATTCCTACCGAATTTTAGAAAATTTAGGCCGTAAAAATCCACTAGAAAAGCTTCCAAAAAGTCGGACTAAAGACAACTCCATTCCAAAATCTACCCCCCTATGGACCACCAACGGTTTATTCCAAGTGATGTGGTTTTTCTTGAATAATGTGTGTGATGAGTCAGCGTGCATTCACGGATATCAGGCAGAGACGGTTGTCCTCACTGCTGGTTTGACAACTAAGTTATGATAGGTTTTCCCACCCTGTGAAAAAAGATTACCATGGTTTTATTAGATTAGTATATTCAAAAGATTACTAGTGTGATAAATACTATGAAATTAAAATTGAATGTAAGTTAAAAGGTCCAAAAGATTGATAGTGTGATAAGTATTATGAAATTTAAATGGAATATGAGTACAAGCTAGACAATTTAACACAATGCTTTTCATTTTTCAATTTTCTTAATATCACAAAAGTAATAAATTTTTTCATTTTATAATGTTTTGAGAATTGACCAATGTCTAAATATGAAGCTCATAAAATTTTATAAAAATATTTATATATAAGTAAAAAATTACAAAAATTAAATAGAAAAGTCTTGGATAATTAAGGTGTTAAACAAGGTGTAAAAGGTTTCTCAGGAATCATTCTTTGGAGTTATCTCCATGGTTGCGCTTGGATTTTTGTTGGCTTTTTCCAATGTGAAAATTATTGAGCTCAACAAACAAGATACAACACTAGTGCATATTACCATACATTAAATAAACATTCTTGGGAAGCATGAAGGGAAGTTGTTGAAGGGCATCTACATAGTGCAACTAGGCAACTTTGGTCACTACCATGTTATGTGACTGGTACAACATTCCTGAAGTGCCCAGGTTTGAGTTTCAGAATGTCGTATTATGATTTTCAAGAGGTTAACAGTGTTCATGTTCATCTAGTTGTTGGGCCTCATTATGACTGTTATACTTCTCATCGTTTGATTGGTATACACCTCTTGGTTCTCTCCCTAAATTTATGATTTTCGGGATTTCCTATAGGTGGGTTTAGGCTGCTGCATATTTTGTGCAATGACATTGTTGGATGTTGTATATTTGAGTGGTGCCATGGTTGTGTTGTCTATTGCCTACTCAACATGGCATTAGTTGGTCATTAATTTTCTAGATTGTTTACGATAACATGGTCGACTCCACTAGGAATTATCTTGTGACTACTCCTCCATCTAAAGTACGCGATTCCTACACGACACATATGTTGGGTTGTGTTATATTCTTTCCACGACTAACCCACGCAGTTAACCGGGGGGTTAGAAGGGGGGCAGAGCGCCCCCTTTGTTGCGCCGATTGCATAGCAGGGGGGGTCACAGGGGGTTTTAGGGGTGCATGTAACCCCACTCTATGGAGTCCGGGGCAACGCCTCGGAAAATTTTGGTTTTGGACCCTACGTTAGGTTGGGCGGACCCATGTATGGTTTTGTGCATGATTTTCGCACATGGTTTTGGACGCGATGGTTTTCGGTCCATGGTATTGGATGCTTCGGCATGTATAAATATGTATTGTAACATTGAAAGGAACATAATGAAAAATCAAGCTGGTAGTCCCGGTTTTGGGATCCAAGGGAAAATCTTTGTGTGTATGTGTTATGCTCTCGCATTGTTTATTTTCTATGTTTTAGAATTCGTATGTAGGTAGTTATGTATGGGGTTAAAACCTACAACATATTGGGCTTTGTCCTAGGTGCTACACTTTCCCTAGGTTACATCTATGTGGGATTTTTTCTTGTAACTATGGGTGCTTCACTTGGGGCTGGGAACATTTGGCATTGGCTTTGCATTCTATGTATTATTGTCATGGTGGAAACCTAAACTGGCTTGTGGATGTTGCTATCTCAATTGTAATCTTTGTTGGCTCAGATGCTATTGGATTTGTGCATATTTCACTTGACTTAGTTGCTGGATTCGTCTCTAGAAAAGTTATGCTCTTTGGTGGTGGACTATTCCTTGACTTGACCTCTTTGATTTTAGTGGAGAGGCATCTCTCTCAGATTGTGTATCAACATTTTTTGCTTTGTGACTGTTTGTGACTCTCCCTACGTTCTTGGTTGCCCTAGCTGATGTCGGTTAGTATTTTTCCAATTGGATTGTTAGATGTCATATTTTTCAGGTGCACCTCTCTAATTTGGGGACCCTTAATTTCCTAGCTTGGATCGGCTCGCGGTATTTCTCCTTTTGGGTCTATTGGGCCTCTACTATATGCTATCTCCTCCCGCTCTATATATTCAAGTCATATTTATTCCTGATCCTCTTATGGGTATATTATTGTTACTTCCTAAGTTTTCCATTTTTGGGTTGCAGTGTCCTATTGTATTATTCCTTCATTTTGGTGACATTAGGATCTCCTACACTCCCTTTGTCTTTCCATGTGACATCCTCTCATTTAATCCAGAGTTGGTGGGTCTCGCTAATTTCACTTCTTCCCTAGCTCTTTTGCGTGTTGGCACATTCCTTGGGGGCCTTCTGATTTGATAGCATTTATTAATTGGGACACTTAAATATTTTTCCTTATGGTGAATCTCATCCTGGATTCGTTCGACCCTGTGGCCCTCATCCAAAACATGGTGGAGGCTGAGTTGGCATACTCTTCACACTTGGCAGATGGAACACATGAAATCATCGTCTTTCTTGACTTTGTGTCGAAATGTGACATGCCCTCCAATCTTGTCTCGTCGCATAATCCCCCCACGAGATCTGTTAGGACTTTTAAACAAGGTCGATGTTTATGGAGAAAACATGCAAATATTGTCAAGCCCACCACCGATCCAAAACTCCTCTGTCTCGGCCATGATGCGCTTCTCGACCGAGTCGCAAGTTTACAGAAGCGGGCGCTAGTTTTTAGGTGAATCTTCTTTGATATGGAGGAACTTAACATGCAATAATAGATTGAGAAACATTGGAACCCACTCATCGACTACTCCCCAAAGGTCTACTTACTTTTGAATAAGTGGTTTGGCATACATTTCCTGCACTAGGACAATGTGGAGCGAATTCTCAATCTTTTGTGGGTCATGGGTCGAACTTTCCTTCAAGTGCATTGGTGGTACGTGGGCTTCAAATTGCTTCATGAGATGCCGCAAAACCGATATTTCTGGGTTAAACTACCTGGTCTACCTTTGGAATTTTGGACGAAGTAGGCTTTTGTTGATATTGGCAATGTGATTAGATGATTTATATGTCTGGATCCCAGAAGTTTTGGTACACAAGATAAGAGGGTTGCTTGGCTTCTGGTAGAAACCAACTTCTCTGGTGGATTACCTGCCAAAATTATACTAAAATGGGGGCCTATTTGTGTACATCAGTAGGTGGATTACTGGGGCATTCCATATTGATGTCTAGTATGCCATCATATTGGTCATCTGCAGGAACAATGTCTATGGAAAGTCCCAGGGTGCCCTGGTTTGAACCAGGATTCAAATGTTCGTGGGAATTGGTTGCAACATCGTGGAATCTTTCAGGAGAAGCAGAATCTCTTAGGTACCTCCTCAGACTGCTCCCCTCCATCCCCTATTGAACATACTCTCTCTTCCCATACAAATTCTCCCTCCTCCTCCTTGATGGACCTTAGGGAGAATCGGGATCCCTCACTACTTTCTCCCCCTGCTTTTGTCCCTCCTTGCTTATCCCCCTCTCAACCCTCTTTACTTGCCCAACCCCCTCTCGATCCCCGCCCCCACCTACTAACAGTCCCCCATCATTCCCCTTCTCCTCTCGATCCCCGCCCTCAACTTTTGGATTCTCACTCGATTCCCCCATTGGACCCCCCTCATCTCCCTCACTTATGGGGCATTAAACTTCCATGTTCCTCATCCATTGAGAAATCTTCTATGGAGCCAAAACCTTCTTATGTTTCCCATGTCCCTCTTGATAAACCTGTCCCTGTGAAAATATTGTCCTCTGAGTCTTTGCCTCTCAACTCTGTTGGTAGTGATATTAAGGGTTTGTTACGTGATCTGGACTTGAATTTAAAGGCTCTTACCATGCAGAAAAAGGATGGCTCCCCCTTTGTTCCTTCCATTAGTCTAGCATCGGATAAGAATATCACAATTTGTCATGAGGGTGGTCGTGGTAGTCATTATTTCAGAGGTAAATCGCCTGTCAAATCTTTGGAATATGGGTTGAGGGATAACCTATGTGAGATCCCGATTATTGAGTTTGTTTCTTCTAGAGCCCTCTGAGCTTTTGTGCCCTCTCTCACGACTCCCCCATGAATATATTATCTTTGAATTTTTGGGGTTTGGGGGATGCCCCAAAGAAATTTTCCCTCTGTCATCTTTTTGTCTCAACACGCCCCTCTATCATTTTTATACAAGAAACTATGGTCTCTCGGGAAAAAGTTGCCTCATTTTTTTTTGTCCATATTCCTGCGTTGGCATCTTGTCACTGTGGATGTGGTTAGTTTGTTTGGTGGTTTGATCACTCTATGGGATCCTTTTCATGTCAGATTATAGGCCTTTCATTGCTTTGCAGGTATCATTTTAACTAGTTACATTAGGGGTATCGAATATAGATTACATTTCCTTAATCTATATGCTCCATATCGGGACCATCTCACTTTCTAGAAACGTTTGGAATCATGTGGCATACTCAATATACAATCACTAATTATTGATGGAGATTTTAATGCTACTTTTTCTGCGGGTGAGGTATGGGGTATTCGTAGCCGCTTGGATGCCTTGTGTACACATTTTTTGGATCTATTTTTTGCTTATAATTTGATTGACATTCGACCTACCCCACTCAACCCTGCCTGGTTAAATGTCCGCTCTGGTGAGGATCACATTGGAAAAAGACTTGATCGATTTACTATAAATTCCCATGTTCTGGAGCTATTGGGGAACTTGAGGTCGTGGATCTCTCAAGATAGGGATTCAGACCACCTTCCCATCCTTCCTCATGGGATGATGGAGGATAAACGCAAGGCTTTACCTTTTAAATTCAACCGAACCTCGTTAGAAGATGCATACTTTAATAGTATGATTCAACATTCATGGGCAAAATTGAACAAGGCACACCCTATTTCGGTGATGACCTTGTTGCATGAGAAATTGCATAGACTCAAAGAGTCTATCTGGAACTAGGAACACAATAAAAAGGTTTATATGAACACAACTTTGGCTAAGATCGAAGCAAAATTTGACTCTATCAATTGTACCTTGAATCTAGTTATTCCAAAGGCCTCTCTTCTGCAAAATATCCATGACTTGGAATAGAAGAATTGTTATATACTTAACATATAAGAATCCACCTGGAGGTTAAAGAGTCAGGAAAGTTGGATACAAGCGGGGGATCGCAGTACCCACTTTTTCCACCACTTTGCAAATCAGAGAAGGAATTCAAATTCTATTTGGGAGACACCTTCTGCCTCTGAGGGGAGAGTATTAAACAAGTTGAACATACAAAGCAAGGTTTTCATTTTATTTTAGAGATTTTTGTCCAGGAGGTCTGAAGTAGAAGTGGAAGACTTACTGTAGGGGATTGATTCTTTAAGCATGTTCTCTCTCGAATTGAATGCATAGATATGCCAACCTATCACTATTGTTGAGATCCTGGATGTACTAAAATACTTCTCTAAGGATAAATGTCTTGGACCAGATGAATGGACAGTGTAATTATTTCTTCATTTCTTTGAAATCATGATTCCTGATCTCCTGAACATGGTGGAATAATATTGTTTATTGGGGATGGTCTCATGTTCCATCAATTCCACCTTCATTTCCCTTATTCCTAAGTCATATAGGCCCACTTCTTTCTTGGAATTTTAGCTCATATCTCTTTGCAACATCATATATAAGATTATTTCCAAGATCACCGCTCAACGTATTCGCAAAGTTTTGTCTTCTCACATATCTCCTGAACAATTTGAATTCTTACCCAAGCACCAGATCCATGACGCTATTTCCATTGCATAAGAATGTTTACACTCTATTCACTCCAGGAAAATGAGGGCTCTAGTTATGGAACTAGATCTTCATAAAGCATATTACTGTGTGGATTGGTTGTTTCTTAGGATGATCCTCGTCAATGTTGGTCTGTCTATGGAGAATGTCAATTGGATCATGGTGTGTGTGGAATCAATCAATTATGCGGTCTTGATTAATGACCTCCCCTCTAAATTTTTTAGGGTAGAAAGGGGTTTACATTAGTGGTGCACATTATCTCCTCTATTGTTCATTCTGTTTATGGATGGTCTAAGTAGGAAGATTAGACAAGAATGGGAAATTGGTAACTTCCGTGGTCTACAAGTCTCTCGTGTGTTTTCCACTTCCCATTCTTTCTTTGTGGATTATATACTTAGCTTTGGACAAATTGATTGGGATCAATGGTCAAGCCTTTATCTCATTTTTTCAAGATTCAGGGCAACTTCTGGATTATTTATTAACGGATCCAAATCAATACTTACCCACTCTTATGGTGGTTTGGAGATTTTTCAAAACATTGCCAACCTATTTGGGGTTCCTATCTCACATGTGGATGTTGGATTCACATATATTGGTTTTAAAATCAAACCTTGCAGCTACAGATATTCTAATTGGACTTGGATTGTAGAGAAATTTCAGAAGAGACTCTCAAAATGGACACACCAATGGCTCTCTCTGGGGAGCAAACTTACTCTTATTCAATTGGTTTTGCAACAATTGGTTGTATATTGGATGTACATATTCCATATTCCTGTGAATGTTTATAAGGAAATCACGGTAATTATGGCACATTTTCTTTGGTTTGGGGCCTGGGGAGGATCCAAATTCCATTTGATAAGATTTGATTATTGACCATGAGCAAGGATATAAGAGGTTGGGGTATATTGGACAACAAATTATTCATTCATGTGCTTCTTATGAAGGTGGAGAGAATTTTTTGGTACTAGTATCCATCAGGACATCTTGAAGGACAAATATTTTAAATAGATAGATATAGTGGAATCCTACAAGATGGGTGAACTTGGTACTAAAAAAGGATCGTACATTTCGCCCAGCTTCATCAAGGTCAATACATTTTTCTTAGAAAATATGAAATGGTCCTTCGGTTGTGGTAACAAGATTTTGGTGGTTATTGATGACATACAGAGGGTTGATAAATTTGTACTGTTGGAACACACCTTACTTTATTTACATTCCAGAGGATACTTTTATCTGGATCAGGTCTACTGGTTCAGATTGGATACATCCTTATATCCTATTTGGAAAGGGGCTACAAAACTTGGTCTCACTAGGGAGGACAAGGTCAATTGGAATACATATACACTACAACTTTGAATGGTTAGTTTATGGAGGAAACCAGGTGGGGACTCTATCAATTGGGGGCTCCTATTGCGAGATGGGGTTGTTATTGTAGTTGACACCTATAAGCATATTTCGAAATTATTGGATTCTCGTCCTGGTCATTGTTCGTTATCCTCTTTTTGGCTTTGACAGGTACCTCTCAAGATCATTACTTTTGGTAGGCTTGTCTGGAACAATCGTATCCTTACATAGGATAATCTCTCCAGCATGGTTTTATGGGTCTGGGATGGTGCCTATTCTATAAATGTGGCCATGAAATTGTTATTCACCTATTCTTACAATGTCCTCTCTCTCTAGCTGTCTTGAATTATGTTATAGCTCACTATCAGGTCCTTGCTCCTTCGTCCTTCTCCTCGCTCATCTCTTGCTTTTCTTGGTGGGACGCTCAGAAAGGAAAGATCAAAACTCTCCCCTTCTTTACTATGTGGGAGATTTGGAAATCTAGGAATCGTTTGATATTTTACAATATTTCTCCTCCCTTATATAGAGTATTTACTCACATTATAGTTTAGTTAGATTCATCGTGCAGGGAAACTCGAACACCAGTACCGCCCAAATTCCATGAACTATCTTTTCAATCTCATTTTCCTGCAAGTTTCTTTGACGGGGCTACATAATTTATCAATTGTGGATGTGGGTTCGTGATTTAGATCACTCCACTTTCCATATATCTTGTTCATTGGAATGGTGGTGCTAGTTCCAATACTCGAGCCGAACTATTGGCACTTTGAGGACTGTTACAGTTTGCACAACATATCCATATTCGCCGCATTGGCATATATGGGGATTCAAATGTAATTATTGAGACTATTAACAATAGAGTAGTCCTCTCCAGTACCTCTCTGTCCAATTGGCTAGAGAACATCTCTATTTTCACTGAATCATTCTTGGAGATCACCTTCTCACACATATTCAGGCATTGGAATGAGGTCGTTGATTCCTTATCGAAGAAAGCACTAAACGTTGCCCCTTACATCATCCACTATCAATGGAAAGAGGGTAATGAGATCATTGATGAAGGGGTTGTCACTATTGAGTGACTCTGGTCTTGGATCAATACTCCTTGGACACTTTTAACTGTGTATTTTTGACAATATTTTTGCTACCAAGTTTCTCTTTCCTATATCTCAGTAAGCATGATGGACAATAGTTGTAATATTATGAAGCATAAAGATGGATTCGTGCAGTCTAGCATGCAGTTCATTTTGAACAACTTTTCGACATATGTACTTGTTATATGCACTGGTTTATCATAATAGAATCCAAATTTTTTTTCCTCTGCAAAAAAACAACAACATTATTTATTAACTTATTCTAAAGGAAAAAATGACTAAAATAACCCCATAAATTAATACTACAAATACCTCTCTTTTAGTGGTTGCCCTAATATGTTGAAATGTGTAGAGGATTTCAGATGGAAACACCGTACTATTTCAAAAACCCAATTATGTAATTAAATGGAAATGGGTCACATGGTAGTATGCTTGAATGACGAGCTTAATGAGCGCAAACACTTTGTGCCATCAATATTTTGCAGCGGAATAAACAAAAACCAATGAACTTTTTCTTTATGAGAAATGATCATGGGCTATTGGCAACCAAAACCAATGAACTTTTTCTTTATGAGAAACGATCATGGGCTATTGGCAACAATGAATGCCCATTCTTGGTAATTAGAAGTCATGAATGACAAAGATGAACTGAACTAATTTACAGTAAAAAATTATACCTCTTCACAATTGATAAATATTTATTCTATGAGACTAAGACTTTAAAAGATCATAAAAGTTAATTTAATTATAATTTTATTTTAAAATATTATTGTTATAAAAAATTAATATATGCATTAAATATCTATATATTTAAAAAATATATAATACTATCTTTATTTTATTATTGACATTTGATTTTGTTACAATATTAATATCACTTATTAGTATCAATGCCCAAAAATCCATAACTCATATTCATATGACACGTGTTCAAATGACATTTCTTTTCATTAATTAATTTAATTAAAATGACAAAAAATGCATAACTATGTGACTACTACTAAAACTAGGGTAGAATAGTTTGCAATGGTTAATTTTTTACTATCCACCTAATAATTATTGATAATTAAATTCCACTAAGAGGAAAGATGTTGGAGAATGAGGTACCCTTGACTTGAAGAGGTTTGATTAGGCTCTATTGACTAAATCTCTATGACAAACTATATTTGATCGGAGTATTTGGCAAGCCATTACAGAGAAGTACTTAAAAGGTAGAGCCTTCTTAGATTGGGATAGAAAAGGTATAGTTGGGATAAAAAAAGGCTTCTACACATGGATGAGTTTTACAAAGTCGAGCAAATGGTTGCTTGGTAAGATTATTTGGTCTTTTGGCAAGGGGAATCAAATTTTGATTGGTTTGGATTCCATTCTAGGCGTCACTCCATCTCTCATTTACAATAATGATCTTATTGTTGCTTTACATACAAGAGGAATTTTTTTCATGGACCAAGCTATTGTTTGGTGACAACTGAATTTTCCCTATCTTGCATGGAAAAGCGCGGAGGATATTGGTTTATCAGGCGACCTAGCATCCACTTGGCACCGCCTCATACAGGAGTTCAGGTTTGTTGGCTTCGTGAAGAAGGATTCCAGTGATACTTTGGTGTGGATTGGTGCATTGAAGCAGGGTTCGGTGGTGGTCTTGGAGGTTTACCAAGATATTTTGAATAATTTCAATCCGATAACTAATATTTGTTAGTACAAGAAAGCTTAGAGGTGGAACATTCCTTTTCAAGTGATCATCTTCTGCTGGCTGGCCTGGAAAAACAAAATTCTCACCTAGGATAATATCAACAAAATGGGATACTCAAGCCCGAGGTGGTGTGCTTTCTGTCATAAAGAACAAGAAAGTGTTACACACATTTTTATTCAATGCCTCATGTCTTCGGAGGTCTGTGTGAGCATTATGAAGCATGTTTAGATACCCAGGAAGGTTCTTTTGACTCACTAGATTCTTGGTTTAGGTGGTGGTTCAACAAGAGAGGGAGATATAAATTTCTACCTCTAGACACAATATGGGAGATATGGAGAGCAAGAAATCTTGCCATCTTTGAAACGAACCTCCCATTATCTCCAGAATTTACTTAAAATCATTAGCTTGGTTATCGGAGGGGGTGTATTCCTTGTGGCCTAATACATTTTCTAGAACATTGGCTCCTCCATTGCAGGTGTTCTTTCCAACAGGTTTCTTCGACGACACAACTCGTAATGGTAGGTGCAGTTGTGGGGTGTGGAGGAGGATTAATCTTCTCATACACTTTATTTTTATTTTTAAAATTTTCTGGTTTGGTGGTTTTGGTACGAACTATAATGCACTATGGGGTTTGTTGGTCTCAGCCAAATGCCTTCAGTTGTGAAATATTTTTGTGTACAGAGACTCAAGCTCTACCATTGAAGTGGTGGCTGGGCGATCCAAATTCTTGGCCCCTTACTTGACAGAATGGATGGAACACATAAAGCTCCTTGTGTGTTGTTTTGAGCATATCACCTTTTCTCATGTCTACAGGGAGTGCAACACAGTGGCAAATAGACTCTCAAAGCAATGTTTCGTAACTACTCCTGGTTCAATTCAATATAGATTTTTTGTGGATGGAAAGCTAATGGGAGAGGGAAATTTTGATGCGCCATAAACTGGTTCCTGGAATAGTTTGGTGTTTTGTTTTGTTTTGTTTTGTGTTTTTTTTTTTTTGTATATCGGAACTCTTTATTATATTGATGATACTAGTTTGATGACTATTTTCTGGTAAATTGAGGCGATCTTGATAGAGTTATTTGGTATTATAAATATGTTTCAGTCTTTCTAGATGCTTGGGTTGCAGTTAGGATCTATATAGATGATCTTGTTTAGACATCTTGTTTTTTGGATTTTTAGAATTTATTGCATATGTATTGGAACTGCTTATTTTAATAGAAAGTGTTATTGTTTTCTTCTTTATAAAAAACTTATATAAATTAAATGGTCCATATAGGCACAAATGTTGAGATTCTTAACATCTAAATAGGTTTTTCACAATACCAAGGACCAATACCATATGTTATTAATACCACATGCCCATAAAACCATAAACCATATTCATATGACATTTTTTTTAATTAACTAGTATAGATCCATCTTAACCACCGATCTACCAAGAGACGATAGGGATCAAATCTCATTATATGCAACCCCTTTTTTAGAATGCAAAACTTGAAAAAAGATTTATACATCAAGACATTTAATCCTTTTTAGTGTTTGAAAAAAAATACACTTCAAGAGATTTAATCTTTTTAGTGCTTGATAAATCCATGATTAAGATAGAATTATAATGATTTTATGTCTCTCTTTATAGACCAGGTGTAATTTTCATTTTTTAAATTGTATTTTTAAATAATTTTAATATTATTATTATTATTATTTTATATTCAAAATTTAATGAGTTATACATCTTCCTCTTATTAAGAAGTAACCAAATATTTTAGATTTAATTTTTTTTGTTTGAGCTTTAAAATGTTTTATTAAAGTAAACACACACACATATATAATATTTCTCTCTATTTATTAGTTAATATGGATATTAAAACAATTTAGTTGTATTGAAATATTTATAAGAGAAATATAAGTTTGTTTTTTGTTTTTTGTTTTTTGTTTTTAAATTACTTTATCTTTGTAAAGTTATATAAAATTATATTAGCTAACATACATATAGAAATATTTTATTTAGTACTAGAAGAGTGAAAGTGAAACATCAGCTAACCAAGTGAGCACATTGAGAATGTGATTATTAACGTTATATAATAATGTTTATTAAAGCTAACCAAATATGTATAATCATTTATGTTTTTATTATAGCAAACAAAGTTTTCTCAATTAAAATATATATATTTAAGAGACACGTGTCAACTTCAAGTTGAGCATGGACAAAATTACACATCCTCCTCATATTTTATTGTAGAATTAGCCTCTTCACTCAATCAATTTAACTAAAAAAACAAAAAGAGCATTCCCACTATGAAGATAAATCTCAATCTTTCATTTATGTATACTATTAAAAATATTCTAGAATGTTTCATGGAAGTTAAATCATTGTCATCTATAATTATTAAAAAATAAATTAAAATTTTGGAAACTTTATTCCAAAATACACATACCTATCAAAATAAACATAAAAATACCTATCCATAACTAAAACCTTGAATTACACATATAATTTAATTTGCAGCCTCGAGATATCAAGCTTCAAATAATTTAATTTTCTTTTCACTATCAAGCTTCAAATAATTTAATTTTCTTTTCACTATAAATTTGCAGCCTCGAGATATCAAGCTTCAAATAGACAATTTGATTTTAACTCAATGTCAATATCTCCCTAAACCCAACTCTCATGAAACACATAGGTTTTCAACCCAAGGTTTTCACAATCACCTTTACGAGGTTACCAAAGAAGGTTTTCAACCAATGTAAATGTTTTAAAAGAAAAATTCCTAACTTTCATCAAGATATAAATTTTACTCGGTAATGAATTCATCTGAAGTTCTAGAGTTTCTTTGAGTATTACAGTGAATAACTACAACGAGCATACCAAGTCTGTGAGCACTTTGGCCATCCTTATCTGAAATTTAATTGATAAGGATGAGTTGATTGTTAACTTCATTCATATACATCAAATTCTAGAATATTTATAAAATCTCAATCAAATTAAATTCATCTATAGATGTTTTGAGTGGAGAATTTGAATCAAGTATGATTTTTCTTTGATCAGAACAATGGTAAATGGTGATTAACATGTTTAGTTATGTATTTGTTGCACTACACTACCTCTTATGGGCATGTAAAGAGTGAGATTAGCCAATGAGATAAGACTTTGGAGATCTTCCATTAAAGATTTTTGTGAGACCCTGCCAACCCCAAATGTCACTGGAGAATACATCACAAATGCCACCTAGGGATACTCAAGGACATAAAATATGCGTACTATTTTGTTGGTTGAACTCGTAATTAATCTTTAGAAAAAGGTAAGGTTTATAATCACATATTACATTATATTTGTGAATAATTTCCTCCTAATAATAAGGTTCATAATCACATAATACATTAAATTTGTGAATATGATAGTTTCCTTATTATTTTATGAGATATTTATGAAAAATTAAATAAGTATGGCATAGTAGTTTAATTTTTATATGAAAGTTTGAAATATACGAGTCTAGATTCATTTAAATTTTCTATTTACTAAGCGTTGAGAGGGATTAAATTTATCAAGATGCAAACCTCTTTTTGGGTGCAAAAATTGAGGAAAAGGTTTACACCTTGAAAGATTTGATGTCTCTTGGCATTTGTTAAATCTAGAGTTGAGATAGATCTAAGATGGTTTCAGTTGTGTGTGGCTACACAAAATCTGTTGAACATATGATTAATGTGATCATTTTAAATATGCTAAATATGTCTAAGATTAATTAAATAAGTTCATTATGTTCTGTATCGCATTCATATTGGACTTGTATTTGTACTAAATATTTGAATCCAACATATGACTCCTCACACACTTGACACTTTTAAACTTCAGCTAATCAATAAATCCTATCACAAAATTTTTGATGTGCACTATTCATATTAGTGGGAGTTATAGGTTGAGCTTGGGCATAAATATCTTTAAAATTCCATTTTTTCATAGGATTTTCTTCTGCATCTTGTACTATGCTAGAATTAGTTGAATATTTTTTTGTTTGTTGGTATTCTCCTTGTTGTTTAGCTTTCCATTTTGTATGTTCTTCTGCCATGGAAGGCTAGCAGGTATGCTTTAAATTGGCCTAGTTATTGCATTAATTAAATTGGACAAAAGGACAAAGGAAACCATAATTTCCTTGGATGAATCAACAAGACAAAGAGGAAAAAAATAATGGATGTTAGGTTGCACTAGAAACTGGGATAATTGAAGTCAACCAATAGGAAGTGGAAAGGGAGCTGGCATAACAACATCCCCACCACCACTTAGAAATGATAGAACCATCGTGGCCTAGCTAGGAGGGTTAGGGAACAAGCGTGTACACCCACACAATCGAAATGGTTGCAATTGTGTAGTGGAATTTTTTTTTCATGGAAGGTATTCAGAGATCATCACTCTTCATGCATGAAAAGGGGGGAGAGCATTGCGAGAGAAAGAACATAAATAAATGGGAAGGAAAAGTCAGAGAGAGTAGTCATAGAGGATATAATTGCATTTACAAAGGATTCGAGGGGGGGTGTAGCACAACTAAAGAAAACCATGTGGGCTTGCTAGTTGAGAGAAATTTCTAGACAGAGCATTGGCTTGCCTTGAGGTTGAGGAACCCACTGAAAGTGGTTTTCCTTGAGGCCGAGAAAACCAATGAAAGTGTCTTGCCCAAGGTTTGATGAACCCACTGGGAAGTTTACATGTTAATGAACCTGTAGAAATTCCCACTGTAGATCAACAGATAATGCAATAGACTAAAGCAAAATACAAGATATACTTCTACAACACTTTGCGGAAGCTTAATCGAATTGAGCAAGATCAAGAGAACATATATAACTAAGAATGATAAAGCAATCACACATAACACATAAGAAATAACCCGGAGGAAGCCTCAGCCTAAAACCCCAACTCTGTATTATCATACAATTGGAAAAATAGTCCGGATTACAAAAAGAATTAGCTCACAAGCTATCCTGTTCTCTTTGCAATCCCTTTGCTACTCATAGACAATCAAAGGTCTCTCTCAAATCTTCTCCTCTGCCCTCCAAGCCTCCTATTTCTTTGCGCAATTTTCCTTGGTGTCCAGTCTTGTCACTTGTGTGAATTGGCCTCTTCACACACTCACTAACCTCTTATCCAACTACGCAATCCTGAAGGAGATAAATCCTTCTCCATGGATGAGTTTCCTTTATAGGAAAAATCCATCCAAATGACAGTACACTATCCCTCCTCTGATCTCAACTGGGTCTTTCTCTGAACTGACATGCATGAGATATTTATGAGAGAATATTCAGTTATCTGAAGTGCAACAATTACATACATGCAAGCATTAACTAACTGAACTCACAATTAATTCAACAAACTGTTTGAATTAATCTAACTAGACTTGACTCAGTTAACTAAGTCAACTAATTACAACTCATCCTTATCCTTTAACTGATGGATAAATTCCTTAATTAATGGAGAAACTGTTGCATGTCCTCACATAAATTTCATGTTTGATTTTCCTTAACTAATTAACTCAAGATGAATTAATTAATTTATTTTCAAACAACTGTTAAGTTCAAATTTGAATTTTACTTCACTATTTTAGTTTAGGGACTGACTAAAATAGGAATCCATCTCGAACTGCTAAAAATAACAATGCTATTTTTAGCACTTCCATTTTTCATTTCCTGTTGCTATTTTTAGCACTTCCATTTTTCATTCCCTGTTGCTCAATCCAGCACTGGTACCCAAACTGCTATTTATAGCAGTGCTATTTTTAGCACTTCTATATTTATCATTTCTTGTTGCTATTTTCAACAGAACCTACTAGCTAGGACGTGGAGACACTTAGGTACTTGTGAGGTTGATGAAAAACTAGGAGTGGCCCTGAGCTGGAAAGGGTGTTTACACCCACTGAAGAACTACTTAGAATGGTGATCGCCACACTCTCATTGTAGCTTGTTTGCTAATGAAACTTCCCCGTGTTTTGAAGTAACTTCTCTCTTGGCATTGAGTCGTGACCCTATGTGTTGTAATGAACCTCTGAGCTTATGATGACTGAAATAAATCGCAATGGCATGAAAACTAGGAGTTGTTGAGAAGGCTGAGGGAAGATGTTCCCTAATTAATGTATTTGACTCTTGATTGATGGTGGGTGGAGGTAGTTGGTCCTATGGAGACCCTATTTTAGATAGCAACACTATTTTTATCCTTTAAACACTCCTCTTCAAGCTCTGGAATATGGCTTGTGGGTGGCAGATGCAAGAAAATATTGGTTGCATCTTGTCTAATATTGGGTTGAGAGTTGAAGTCCCAATCTCAATTTCCAAACTCACTTCATAAGGTAAGTGTTTACTCAATCCCCTGTACTTTAATTTTCATGTGTATGTTTAATGTGCTGGTTAAATCCTCATGTTAGTGTTGAGGAATGTTGATTCTTATGCTATTTAGTGTTGTTAAATGATATACAATTGATGAGGAATGGTAAAGCCCCGAGGGGATGATATATTAATTCTTTCTCATGGCTCATTAAATTGAAAAATGCATAACGGTCTCGGTGCTACTAAGTCGCTTATAGTACCATTAGAGGATGTCATTTCTTGCTTGCGGGTGAAAATTTGGTTCCCTAAGAAATGGTTTTATTTTCGTATTCATCTTGAGTCTGAACGTTGTTCTAAGTGACCTGAATATGGGAGATAGGTAAATCTATGTTATATTAAGTTAAAGTTTGACTGAAATCATTTGGCTATATATATATATAAAGTTATCTATCTTAAGCTTATAAGTAAGAAATTAGGGCCCGATAGCCAAATGATTTCAATCAAACTTTAACTTGATATATATATATATATATAGTCAGTACTCATGCAAAAGCTCAAGAAGGATAACATCATACCATACTTATATACATATTCTCAAATACATAGGCCTTGTAAGCTCATAAAGGCCAACAATCTCATACGATACCCACACATTTTGTGTATGTTTGTGTGTGTGTATTACATAAGAACTACATAGGGTCAAGGTTTGGCTAAGCTTAGGAAGGGTAGATCCAACTAGTTATGCCAACTATATCTACCTATGTTCATATATGTATGCACAAATGGAACCTTAGTAGATTGGAGGAAAAGGCATGAACTTCATTTAAACCATCTAAATTATGTAGCTAGGTGCCATGACCAAGGGTGCATCAGAGAAATTTTCGGGTAAAAAATGGGCCTCAAAACAAAAATCAACTTTATAAGAACTAATAGGATTCACTATTATGATGTCAACCATGGGGGATGATTCACCATTTTTGGAGTAAAAAGGTAATTTAAAGTTAAAAAAAAAAAAAAAAAAAAAAAAAAAAAACTATTTTTCAACTCAGATTTTCAATTTATCGCCCTACGATTTTACTAAAATTATGAGAGGGAGTACTTGTTGGATGCATAATTTAATTTTTCATCCAATGAGTATCTAGAACAACAGTTTAAAGCACTTTATCCTTTTCCTATAAGCAATAGATAAGACAAAGAAGATGAAAATACCTACTTGTAGTTCCGCTTGTACACTCATTGAAATCAATCACCCTTGGTAACATATCTCCTAACATAGTAGTTTTCTATTTAATAAAAGTTGGCAAGTACGATTAACATAAATAACAAACCTTATAATTTTGATCTCTCTTTCTTGATTCGAGATTTAATTCTTTCAACATCCTTGGTAACATTTTTTCCAACCATAAAGATATCCATCCTTTTAAAAACTCTCTCCATAACCCTTTCTCTTCTTATAATCAAACCATATCTATCATTTTTTTTTTTGGTAGGTAAGCACCCACGGGAGATTTGAACCAGTAACCTATCACAAGGAGTGCCTTAACAGTGCACCCATTCACTATCAATCCAAAGCCCTGTAGACATATCTATCATTTTAAAAACCATTTCAAATACAATATTAAAATTTTGTAATCGCAAACATATCCATCCTTTTAAAAACCTCCTTCACTTCCATTTAAAAAAAATTCTTTAAAGACAAACTAACTTTATTAGTTGAACATCATAAATACCACCTACTTGAAATAAATAAATATCATATCGTAGAAACTTTGCTCTTCAAACATAATGAAAAAATTAAATGCAATAAATTAAACCAATTACATTTACTCTTCATACCTCATTGATTTTATGATCAAGTTTAACATTAATTAAGGTATCATAAGAAATCCTTTCTATTTTCATATGTACCGTAAGAAAATCATAATTAGAATGAAACTTTCGTCATTTTCTTTGACGATTCAAAAACATCATTCACCAATTACATTGTTTGGTTTAAATTCTTGCATTCTGAAACATCAAATGAGATTCATTCCATCTGATTAAGAATGTCATGAGATTTAGGAATTCTTTCAATCTTATTAGTACATCTTCAACCCACTATTTTTAAAATTAAAAATTGGAAATTATATATATATGAGATTATAATATTGGGAACATTATAAATAGTAAGTTGAAATTTTATATTAATTTTAAAAACAATAGAATTTTTAGTTTTATTATTTTTAATATTTTCTTTTTATGATTGAAGTTGATTAAATTTTAGTTTTATTATTATTATTATTATTTTTTATGATTGAATAATTTTTTCCAATTTTATAAAATTTGAATTCAAAGTTGATTATAAAATTTAAGTATTAGGGGGTTTACGCAGTGCATTATATTAGATATCATTTTTGGGATTCAACTGCGTTAAGTAAGTCATTCATGTATGACCATTTCCATGAGAGGTAGTCGTAACTGACTAATTTCTCATGATTTTTGAATAGTTCACTTAGCACTCATTGCATCGGGTGATGTTCACAGGGGTGAAGAAGTGGGATTGAAACTAGTGAAATGAATCACATAGCGTCAATCATCACTTCCGGGGCTTTCACCCGGTAACTAGGACTTTCCGGGAGGTCACCCATCCCAGATCGCCTCTGGCTCAAGCGCGCTTAACTGTGGAGTTTTCCCCACAATCAAGCCCACTTAGCTTGCTACCCCATTTGCAAAACCTTAGCAAGTATTGTGCCTCATGAACCATTCAAGAAGAGATCCCTTCACTCTTTTTGAATTTAAGTATTAGGGGGTTTACGCAGTGCATTATATTAGATATCATTTTTGGGATTCAACTGCGTTAAGTAAGTCATTCATGTATGACCATTTCCATGAGAGGTAGTCGTAACTGACTAATTTCTCATGATTTTTGAATAGTTCACTTAGCACTCATTGCATCGGGTGAAGCTCACAGGGGTGAAGAAGTGGGATTGAAACTAGTGAAATGAATCACATAGCGTCAATCATCACTTCCGGGGCTTTCACACGGTAACCAGGACTTCCCGGGAGGTCACCCATCCCAGATCGCCTCTGGCTCAAGCGCGCTTAACTGTGGAGTTTTCCCCACAATCAAGCCCACTTAGCTTGCTACCCCATTTGCAAAACCTTAGCAAGTATTGTGCCTCATGAACCATCCAAGAAGAGATCCCTTCACTCTTTTTGAATTTAAGTATTAGGGGGTTTACGCGGTGTGTTATCATAAAATCACTACTAAGGGCTGCAACCAAGCAAGATTTCATGTAACTCTTTCAACCAGACTTTAGACCAAAGATTAGCCTCTTTGGTCAGAGAGGGCTCTCTCACAGACTCTTGATAAAAATCCTTCACTACAACAGATGGCTAACTCTTTACTCATTCATGAAAACAAAAGCTGGTTGGATACATATCAAACTGGTCCTCATTGGGCTATGGAGTCTCATACACTAAGTAAACAAGAAAAACATAGTCATTTCATGGAAGTCAAGGCTCTTTGCATTAAATGTTCAAACATACTCCACAAAAACCACAGCTTGCCAAACACACAGGAAGTCAGAGCATAAGATATGAATTCTGAGTGATTGTGCTATAACAAGGCTGTAAAAGAACATATAATATAAAACACCACCATTATATTTGAACAAAATAATCCATCGAGAATCTTGAGAAGAAATCAACACTGTTTTACTATTACTGTAACAAGTCTTACATTGGCCCAAATAACTCTGTTTTTGTATAAAATGTCCAACCTTTTTTACATCAGAGTCATTTCTATATATAGCAAAACCAAAATACTACTACCTGAGACTCCTCAACAAGCATGAAGGGAGCTCGGAATCCTATCATTAATTATCTTATCCATATCTAAACAAACTAATTAATTACAAAGGTATTGCGCTGTGAAAACAGAGGGTTCCATTCCCATTGAAACTTCAAGTCTATCTCCTCGTGTGCATTGATGCTTTCTTGAAATTTGACACCTGTATCACTTTAATGATAGCCGAGCCATGCTGGAAGAACATTCACTGAATGAGCAGTTTCGGATGCCTGATATGTGGATGATTCATCAACTGATAAGAATCTGTGCCCTATGTTCACGGTCTCTGCCTCCCATTAGTCTTCATGCATTAAAGATTATGCTTCAAGCCATTTAATCCTTTAATAATCACGCATGATAGAAAAAACCTTATGATCTGGCCACCTTGTAAACTGAACAGGTGTACCACTCAAAATCTCGGTAACCCTACCAGAACCCTAAAAATTCGGATATAAAGTGAAGACTTTAACAAAAGACAAAAATTTCACCTTTTCCTTAAATACTCACACCTGTCACCTTTTAAACATCTGAATGGCTTTATATAATCTCCATGCTAGCCTCGAGTCATCCCTTTAAGATTCGCTGACCTCAGCATCAATCTCAAATTTTTCACATAAACAGTCATCTACAGCAGTTTCGTAGCGCGCTACGAAACTGCTGTAGGTAATCAAAACTAAGCATATGAACCTTAAAGCAATAATGGCTTAACTCTGTGATTTCTTCAGCTATTTTACACAGGTGTAAGGACTTCAAAAAGTTTCAAAACGATGATAACCAAAATTTACCAAAACTTGGAAGGCATATTTTCCCTTGGATTAATTAGCTAGTTTGCCTAGCTTCATCTTCAAACTGCTAACTTCTTCCTTTAAAACCTTGTTTTCTGCTCTTAAGCTTGTATTCATCTGTTTCATGATTTTTGCCTGCTTCAGAGCTGGCACCGTCCACACATATGCATCAGAGACTGAGTCAGTTTGACTCATCAAACTTGTTCTGCCTTTCATTACAGCCGTTTTATAATTTGCATATCTTACTGCCCTTTCCTTAGAAACATTTTTAATCTGAGGTATTTCTTCTTTTGTTGTTCCAGCTTGTTTCTTGATAGCAATAACATTTCCACCTTGACTGATGATAACCCTATTACCCTTGTTCTTACTTTTGGCTGCTTGAACTATTCCAGTCAAAACCTCAAGTACCTCTGTCCTAGGCACTTCTAAAGGTGCCTTCTCTTTCTGCGCTTTCTCCACTTCTTTGATTTGCCTTCTTGTGACTGGTCTACGTGGCTTAAAAGCATATTCTTTACTAGGCTCTTCAAATTTCAACCTTTTAGAAGCCCTTGATTTTTTAGAACTTTCGGGTGAAGACTGAGTGAGGTCAATATGCATTGGCTGCACCGGGTGATCTTGCTCAAATTCTATTGGTTCAATCTGTATTGGTTGATCTTGCTCTAGTTCAATGGCTTCAAGTAAGTCATTTAAACTACCTTTTGAAATAGGGCTTTCTTCCACAGTAATTGACTTACCTTTCTCTTTGTTTAGTTGACCTCTGGTTCTCACCCTTGAAATTTTTTCAACTTCACTTGATTTAGCTTCATCCTTCTTTTTCTGAATCTTCTGCTTTGATGACTGAGGTGTTTCCTTAGATGATGACTTAGGAGTTTCCTTTTCTGATACTTTAGATGTCTCCTTAGATAATGGCTTAGGAGTTTTCTTCACTGATGATTCAGGTGTCTCTTTAGCTGCCACAGACTTCTCTGATTTCCTTGACTTAGTTTTAGGCTTCTTTTGGTCTGTCACTTCTCTCCTAAGTTCAGCCAAAGTAGGTTCTTCACTCCTTTCTTCCCTTTCTCTCACAGGCAATGGAGTGAGGCCTGTTTTGCTTGGGAAGCCGGCCATAAACACAAATGAATCCCAATCTCTGCCAATCTTTTGTAAACTATCCAACACCAGCAACTTTACTAGACCATGATGAAACAGGGATGTTTCACAACCATCTTTCTTTAACTGAATTTTATCACACATTTTGCTAATGCTTCTGAACAAATAGAAAGGTATGTCTATTGAAACCTTACCTGTGAAATGTAACAAAAGTTTGAAGTGGTAGGAGTAAACTTTATTGTACCCACCCTCGCATGTCAGGTATTTCTGGATGCATGTGAGGAGCATAGCATAATATTCTTTTATATAACTCCTTGGCACCGCTTTGGTGAGGTCTTCATCTACATAAGGTTCCTTCAAAAACTCTTTACAGGGACTCATGTCGAACTTGAAGTTTTTGAACCATTCTTGGCCACCCCTCGGAATTTCAATGACAGTGGAAATAACTTCAGGAGACACAGGAAACTCTAACATTGACACCTTTGAATTCAGTCCAGTAAAATTTAATGCGAAAGCCTTCGTTACCTCTGCATGTCCTCCCTTCAATTTTTCGCAAAACCTCCAGCAACCAGCATTTCGAAAGGCTCTTGCTACACCTTCATCCCTGAGAGTAACATCTAACCCCTCCGGCTCTGTCCTCACACACTTACCGGATCGATGTTCCCTCTTTTCCATCTTGCTTTGAATATTTTCACACAGGGAACTAATGGTAGCTGTAGCGCGAAAACAAACTCGACTTTGGAGTGCAGGCTCGCTTGCAATGATCCCTTTAAATAAGAACTTGGGCTTCTCATACAGCAATCATGTTTACACATTATGAAAAACCCATTATGATATAACCATCCCTTGTAAAATCCCTTAAACTGACACTCAAATGCATGACTCTGGACCTTATGGCGGAATGATGGTTTATCATGACCTGGAGAGGACGTAAACTGACAAACATGAACGGACCTATGACTCACCTCTCTCGGATTTGACATTCAAAGGAAGAGCGCTACAAAAAACCCTGAAACCCCGATTTCGTAGCGCGGACAGTTCAAACTTAACAAGATGCGCTACTAAATGGCTGACAAACAGAACGCTGCGAAAAAACGAAAACATCATTTCGCAGCTAAACTGACCAATCAAACATGCGCTGCGAAACTGCGCAAAGTACTAATGACATGACATGCTTTAACTAACAATGATGGAGGGTATCTAATGATTTTTTCCTTACACGAATTCACATCAATACCTTTTGAAATTCAAATTTCAAATTGACATACACCAATAAACCTATTCACAAAACTGAAAACCTTTATATGAAACTTATGGACAACCTTATACATGAACTATAGTTCTAAGTGATAACACAGTGTATTATATTAGATATCATTTTTGGGATTCAACTGCGTTAAGTAAGTCATTCATGTATGACCATTTCCATGAGAGGTAGTCGTAACTGACTAATTTCTCATGATTTTTGAATAGTTCACTTAGCACTCATTGCATCGGGTGATGCTCACAGGGGTGAAGAAGTGGGATTGAAACTAGTGAAATGAATCACATAGCGTCAATCATCACTTCCGGGGCTTTCACCCGGTAACCAGGACTTCCCGGGAGGTCACCCATCCCAGATCGCCTCTGGCTCAAGCGCGCTTAACTGTGGAGTTTTCCCCACAATCAAGCCCACTTAGCTTGCTACCCCATTTGCAAAACCTTAGCAAGTATTGTGCCTCATGAACCATTCAAGAAGAGATCCCTTCACTCTTTTTGAATTTAAGTATTAGGGGGTTTACGCAGTGCATTATATTAGATATCATTTTTGGGATTCAACTGTGTTAAGTAAGTCATTCATGTATGACCATTTCCATGAGAGGTAGTCGTAACTGACTAATTTCTCATGATTTTTGAATAGTTCACTTAGCACTCATTGCATCGGGTGATGCTCACAGGGGTGAAGAAGTGGGATTGAAACTAGTGAAATGAATCACATAGCGTCAATCATCACTTCTGGGGTTTTCACCCGGTAACCAGGACTTCCCGGGAGGTCACCCATCCCAGATCGCCTCTGGCTCAAGCGCGCTTAACTGTGGATTTTTCCCCACAATCAAGCCCACTTAGCTTGCTACCCCATTTGCAAAACCTTAGCAAGTATTGTGCCTCATGAACCATTCAAGAAGAGATCCCTTCACTCTTTTTGAATTTAAGTATCATTTTTGGGATTCAACTGCGTTAAGTAAGTCATTCATGTATGACCATTTCCATGAGAGGTAGTCGTAACTGACTAATTTCTCATGATTTTTGAATAGTTCACTTAGCACTCATTGCATCGGGTGATGCTCACAGGGGTGAAGAAGTGGGATTGAAACTAGTGAAATGAATCACATAGCGTCCCACTTCTTCACCCCTGTGAGCATCACCCGATGCAATGAGTGCTAAGTGAACTATTCAAAAATCATGAGAAATTAGTCAGTTACGACTACCTCTCATGGAAATGGTCATACATGAATGACTTACTTAACGCAGTTGAATCCCAAAAATGATACTTAAATTCAAAAAGAGTGAAGGGATCTCTTCTTGAATGGTTCATGAGGCACAATACTTGCTAAGGTTTTGCAAATGGGGTAGCAAGCTAAGTGGGCTTGATTGTGGGGAAAACTCCACAGTTAAGCGCGCTTGAGCCAGAGGCGATCTGGGATGGGTGACCTCCCGGGAAGTCCTGGTTACCGGGTGAAAGCCCCGGAAGTGATGATTGATGCTATGTGATTCATTTCACTAGTTTCAATCCCACTTCTTCACCCCTATGAGCATCACCCGATGCAATGAGTGCTAAGTGAACTATTCAAAAATCATGAGAAATTAGTCAGTTACGACTACCTCTCATGGAAATGGTCATACATGAATGACTTACTTAACGCAGTTGAATCCCAAAAATGATATCTAATATAATGCACTGCGTAAACCCTCTAATACTTAAATTCAAAAAGAGTGAAGGGATCTCTTCTTGAATGGTTCATGAGGCACAATACTTGCTAAGGTTTTGCAAATGGGGTAGCAAGCTAAGTGGGCTTGATTGTGGGGAAAACTCCACAGTTAAGCGCGCTTGAGCCAGAGGCAATCTGGGATGGGTGACCTCCCGGGAAGTCCTGGTTACCGGGTGAAAGCCCCGGAAGTGATGATTGACGCTATGTGATTCATTTCACTAGTTTCAATCCCACTTATTCACCCTTGTGAGCATCACCCGATGCAATGAGTGCTAAGTGAACTATTCAAAAATCATGAGAAATTAGTCAATTACGACTACCTCTCATGGAAATGGTCATACATGAATGACTTACTTAACACAGTTGAATCCCAAAAATGATATCTAATATAAAATTTAAGTTTGAAAATTCTAATTTTTTTTCTTTAAAACACAAAGTAAATTAAATAATATTTTATTTTTTGATTGAGGTGGTATGTGGAGGCTTATAGTGGTAAATTAGAGGAATTATGAGGTTGAAAATAGGCCTCTTAATAAAATTGTATATCAAAATAAACTTTATAAGAACCAATAGGATTCAAGATGATTATGTCAACCATGGGGATGATTGGCCATTTTTGGAGTAAAAAGGTGAAAAGATTAAAAAATAATAAAATAATAAAACTATTTTTGTCAACTCAAAAATCAAGTGGGGGTACTCGTTGGATGCAAAATTTAATTCCTCATCCAAAGAGTACTCATGTTGCATACTTTCGATGGACTATGCTACACAAAAAATAAGAAATACATGAAAAAACATTATTGCAATCACATTTTTCATGTATTTCTCATTTTTCGTGTAGCAGGGTCCATTGAAAGTATGAAACATGTGTGCTCATTGGATGAGGAATCAAATTCTACATCCAACGAGTGTTCCCACTCGAAATTTGAGTAAAACCATAGGGAGATAAGATGAAAATACAAGTTGAAAAAGAAGTTTTTTCTCTTTTCCCTCTAAAATTTGATGATGTAATCTAATCTTATTTTATTATTTCCGCTATTATTTTATAATTTCTTTATGAGAGTCATTTTAGACCTCAAAATTCCCCTAATGATGGGGAGGCCTGCTACCTCGCCGCCTCTCCTTGCATTATATAGGGGGTGGTGCGGCCATCCTGCTCCCTACACTCAGACATGCCAACAACCTCTTTTATATACAACATTGCACTCAGACATGCCAACAACCTCGTTTATACACCACTACGATGACAGATTTAACCTTCACTGCAGGCTCACACATTCCTTGTTCAGTGCCGAGTTTTTTTGCAATGAAAATGGAGAATTCTCACCTTAGGTAGGACATTTCAACTATGGTGTTGACCTTTCTAGCTCATTGAGCACTAAGGGCCCTGGTCCCCCATGATTGTACATTGTAAGCGATTTTAATTCTATAGGGTTTCACACCAGGCGCAAGGAAGAGATGACATAGGAAGTTCAACTGGGAATTCATGTCATCCAGTGGAGAGGAGGGATTCAAGCATATTTCTCTAAGCCCAATGGGCCATTATGAAATGTGTAACACTTCCTATGTCTGACCCCTTTTAGACTCCAAGTTTGTTTTTCTTTGCATGGTGGAATTCAAAGCTTAGTATGCATGAGACCTAGTGGCTTTAGAAACTTTGTCACTGCTCTGGTTTATTTGGTCTTTAATCAATGTCTGACGCCTATCCTTAGTTCTTCCTTTTCTGCAATCATCGTCTCAGCCTGTCCCTCAACTCGTCTAGGCCCAGTGCTTAACCTTCTTCTCGGCTCCCCCTTGGTTTAGTCTTGTTTAGTCTATTGGCCTTTGCCTCCTCGACGTGTTTTTTACTTTTGTAGTTGGCATGCTCCTTACTGCTATGTCGCGTCAGAGAATGAGATCTCGACAGGGGTCTAGAGGTCATGGCCCTTTAGGCAGACCTCAAACCTAGACATAGTTCCAATCTATTGTCGCCATATTCCACTCTACCAATCCCCAAAAATCTAGGCAACTATTCATCAATTGGAATCCTTAACCGCCAATGATCGTCGGACCTCTTCTGACTCGGAAATCCAAACTGAAGTTTCTAGTTGGGTCTTGATTTTGGTCACACTAGGGGACAACACAACCAATACTTTGATTCCATTATTCTTCACTGGAAAATGAAGATGCTCCTAGGCCTAGTGTTCAAAGAAAATATGAGGACTACAATGAGATCGCTATATGCCTCAATGAAATTCAGAGAGTCCAACGCCAACAATAATCTTGCTTGGTTAGCCTAAATGATTTCTTGGTACATATCGAAGACCATCTCTAATGTGATCTTAACTTTCATCTCAAAAATGATAATTGTCTAGATCTTTTAATATTAAATCTTTCCAGACAATAATCATCACTATCATCAATTTGATTTCCCTAGTGACGAAGCACTGCAATGAAAAGACAAAACCTTAAATTTATAAAACAATAACTATGATTCAATAATAAAAAAAATGATCAACAAAAATTAAAATAAATTATATTGAAACACTCTTAAAAGAAAATCTCTTTGCGAGAGAGCAGAGAAAGTCTTCAGTGGACTGTGTAATCTATCCATCTCCAATATAAACATGATCTGCCCCTATGACCTTTTTTCCATCCCTTCTTAATGTTTTAACGCTGGAACCCATGAAATGTCCTTGCATTTAATTAATTAATTAATGGAAGGCATTGTCTTATAGGTTCATGGAAGCTCCGTCGAGGCATAATCGACCAAAGTATTTGGTACAATCTGTTGGAAGGAGAGATATTTATGATTTTCTTTTTAGTAAAGATGAGTAATTATGTTAAGGTATTGGTTCAATGTTAGAGAGTTATTTTTAGACACGATTATTTATAGATTTAATTTTCCATCTTATTCAAGGGTTATTCTTAAATTTGATCTAACTTAAAAAACAATACTTAATATTTAAGTTTTATGGTTTTTTTTTTGTTTTTTTAACAAAATAGTTTTTTTATCAAATTTTAATTTGTTTATTTTTGAAAATATATTTTGATCGCATATATTAATTGAAAAATGGTAAAAAAATCCATAAAACAATTAAATAGTAAAGAATTCATGACTCAAATTAATAATTTTAAACCATCAGACCAATTTTTCAGCAAATTCCACCAAATATACTCCCAGTGGGCAAGACTGGGCACTGTCTCCTAAAACTACACAAAGCACAGTTGGAGGCTAGTGACAAGCAACCTCTGCGCAATTCCCGGAGCCAAGGCAGAGCCTCGAGTTTAGGAATGTGCAGAGCATGCTGGTGAAACTAAGATTTGAGCTAAGGCAACCCAGATCTGCCCAAGCGCAACTTGAAAATGAGTAGATTCGAAATTGAAAGAAAATGATGGTACAAAAAAGAGTGAATGATCATGCATGCAATCAAAACCAATGCAGGAATCAGTCAAATGGACAAAAAATAAAGCTGGTGAAGAGGATCGCTGAAACGACGATCGTTAGTCCAAAACAGTGTCATGCATGCGACGCTTAAGAAAGAAAATGCAAAACTTGAAACAATACTTCTAAAAGTTAAAAAAAAAAACTAAAACGCCAATGGTCGTTTAGTAAAACATGCAAAACAACACTCACACAAGCCAAGGAAATAAAAGTGACAGAAAAAGCAGCAAAAGACTTGAAAAGCAAAACTTACCCGGAAAAGTTGTGTCGACTGTGTCGAAGGTTCCTAGATGCCTTGGGAATGCTAGAGATCCAATATCGAATGTGTAGAATGAGCTATGGGGCATCCATTAAATAGATTTGGTAGATTTAGGGTTTATGACACACATGCCACAAATCTAGGAAAAAGAGACACTTGGCGAGAAGTTTCTAAAATAAACTTGTATGTAACTCCTAGTGCTAAAAATAGATCCCTATTTTTAAGGGATGGTTTTTTCTTTATTTATTGTTTCAGGAAAGACTCCCATGCATGCATGGGAAGATTGTACAGTTCTGGAGGGAACTGGGCAACTTGTCGGCACATGCATCAAACAACAGTTGATGGAATGCTTCTACTCAATTCTTGGGTTGAGTGGCTCTAGCTGCCTCTCATGCTCTGTGAAATTTCCCAGCTGAAGACAAGTTGTCAGCTAGGTCTGCGCAATTTATGAGCTGAAGCCCAATGTCTGGATGTTCTATGAAATTTCTCTGAGCAGGGTTGTCTACCGAACTACTTTGTGCATTTTTGGAGAGCATGGCCGACTTTCAGGCTTCTCTACACAATTCCTGAGAGAAAGGCAGGTTACCCTCTAGGATTGCGTAGTTTGCCAAGACAATGCAAGAACTAGATGTGAACTAAGTCACGGGATCAACTTGTGGTTGGTCGCCAAAAACAAGTTAGCGATCAAAAGCTGCAAAGTGAAAGATAACTTCAAATAAAAACACAAGTACCTGAGCAGTGCAAGACATGCTGCTAAGATTTTGAGGAGGGAGGCTCCAAAACAAAGTGAAGAAAAAAATTTGGAGGGTGGTTGTAGCCGCTACAACAATACACAAAGTTGTTTTTTTATTTTTAATTTGGGCAATTTATGTTGTTAATGCCACTTATGAATGTGATTTACAATGTGAATGGATATGGTTTAATGGAAGTCAATAAGAATTTCCAATTGCATGTGATGATGAATTAGTAATTGAAAGAAAGTCACAAAAAGTTTACCTATGGATTCAAAAGTGTCATTTGACCCAATTACTTTGTTAATATACCATTTGGTTATTGGCCTAATGATAATGCATCAAAACAAACTTAATGTATATACTCTTGTTTGTGATGTTGTTGGATGGACACAATAAGTGAAATATTAGGACATAACTAATAAGATCTTCTCTTAAAACCCTCAAATTCTGGAATATTATAGGGTAGCTTGGTCAGAATGAGTGGGAAAACGAGATCAAGCAAAATAGGGTCATTAGTGAGTTTCATCGAATCTGGGAGAATGAATGACTAGTCATGTATGATAGTTAGGTGGGGATGGAAAAGGTGTGTCATCCATTGGAACACAAGATTACTGTGTGTTTGAACTAGATGGGGTAGATTTCAACGAAGGTGATATTGCAAATGAGGAACTTAATAAGAATGATCCAAGTAAAATTAAGCTTAATAAGGTTGTATGCAAAGGTGGATGCGAGGAAGAGAATAATGGTAGTATTGGAGAAATGGAAGCACTGGGAATCCCCCTAAGCAAAGGAGAGGGTTGTGAAGCATTTGAAAATTTTATGTAGATGAAATATTATAATGGCTGATAATTGTATCAATTGCTTCAAGGTACAAGGAAATAGATTAATATAACAATGCTACATGAAAAAATAACAATCTTCTTAAAGTAAATGTGTATAAGCTAAAACAAATGCATGATCGGTGAAACAATGTTTTGTGAGTTTGTTTAAGTAAATCACAATCTATGGTTTTGATGTTGGCTCTCTTCATGAGATGTTTTTGGAAGAGTAACAACACATTCTTATGATTCTAGTGCTATTCTATTAAAAGTGTAATTGGGCCTTCCAAAACCCTAATAACACATTCCTATGAATCTCTTGATATGTGGGAAAGTAAAAATACATTCCTATGAATTTAGTAATATTATTTTCACTACAAAATTCTTGATAAATGCTTTCAACATTTCTATGACTTACAATCATTGTTGTTGCACTTGATCTAGTTGTTTCTTGCTTAAGCTAATTGTTTTTGTGCTTGAATTGGTTGTTGCCTCACTTGACTAACATCAGACCTTACACAAATCATAGGTGACTATCTAGCAACTTATCTACAATTTGGTATGCATGGATTGATTGTTGTAAGGTTTGAATTGGTTAGTGAAAACCTTAAGCTAAACTTTGAACAATCTATTTTGACATGTTGAATGGTTGGAACCAAAAGGTGGAATACTTGAGCTAAACTTCTAACATGTGCACCCTGAACTAGTTGTCAAGCAATCTAAGATTGCTACCTAAACTCCAGGAATTTGGGAGAATTACTACACTCGATATAAAATTGGAGATGAACTTTAACATCATTGTGCTTCTTCCAAATAAATTATATGATTTCAATTCACAATAGCAACCAAAAACATTGAAATCAATAAAACATGGTAACCTTTTCCTAAGGAAAATAGTTTTCCATTTGATGGAAGCTAACAGGTATCATTGACATAAGGAACCTACCTTGGGCCCATGCACACTCATTGAAATCAATAACCCTTGGTAACATATCTCCTAAAAGAGTAGTTTTCCATCTAATAAAAGTTGGGAAATACGATTAACATAAATAACAAACCTTATAATTTTGATCCCTCTTTCTTGATTCGAGATTTAATTCTTTCAAACATCCTTCATAACATTTTTTCCAACCATAAACATATCCATCCTTTTAAAAACCCTCTTCATAACCCCTTCTCCTATTTGTAACCAAACCATATCTATCATTTTAGAAACCATTTCAGATACAATGTTAAAATTTTGTAATCACAAACATATCCATCCTTTTAAAAACCTCCTTCACTTCCACTTCTTTTTTTTTTACAAACCAACTTTATTAGTCGAAACATCATAAATACCACCTACTTCAAATAAATAGATATCATATAAACTTTATTCTTCAAACATATTGAAAAAATAAACTGCAAAAAATAATCCAATTACATTTACTCTTCATACCTCTCTTGATTTTATGATCAAGTTTAACATTAATTAAGGTATCATAAGAAATAATTTCTATTCTCATATGTATAGTAAGAAAATCATAATTAGAAAGAAATTTTCATAATTTCCTTTGACCATTCAAAAACATCAATCACCAATTACATTGTTTGGTTTAATTTCTTGCATTCTGAAACATCAAATGAGATTCATTCCATCTTATTAATATTTACTCACATAAGATTTAGGGATTCTTTCAATTCTATTAGTACATCCTCAATACACTATTTTATAAATTTAAGGATTGGAAATTTTACATATATATGTGATTATAATATTGGGAACATTATAAATAGTATGTGAAATTTTATCTTAATTTTAAAATCAATATAATTTTTAGTTGTTGTTTTTTTTTTTTTTTTTTAATACTTTCTTTTTATCATTGAGTAATATTTTTCTAATTTTATAAAATTTGAATTTAAAGTTGAATGTTAAATTTAAGTTTGAAAGATTATCGATTGTAGTTTGTAGAGGCAAATGGCGATGGCAAGGAGCTTAGGGTCACGGGTTAGGGTTTGAAGCAGGTTTGCCCTGGCAAGCCTGCTACAACACCAGTGGGCAGGGGATATAGTAGATCTGGATGACAACACACCACAACAGATCATAGAACGAGACAAAGGGAGGCAACCGAGGTCTGACGAAGGCATGATGAGCCTGGAAGGGGGGGCGTGATCCCCTCCTATAAGAATGTGACAGCAGGAGAAGCAAGCAGAAATGGGACTAACGGAAATCAGGGGAAAAGGAGCAAAGACACACCGGTCATGGGAGTGCGATGGCAAGTTGGTCTCGGAGGTAAATGCTTTCCCAAAGTAGTGAAAAACCTAGGTTTGTCATTCCCAATAATAAACTGGAGGAATATATGGGGTTCATGAAAGATCACGTGTTGATCTGTAAATTCATAGGGGCCTAGCCTACAGAGAAAGAACTGGTTAAATGGATCCAGCAACGTTGGCAACCAAAAGGGCACATAGATTTGAAACTAGGAGTGAAAGGATTATTTCCAGTAGTATTTTCTAACCTAGCAGACAAAGAGAAGGTATTTGAGGAGGGTCCCTATTTCTTCAATAATGCTGGCTTATTCATGTGACACTGGGAAGAGTGTTATAACCCAGATCAGGAAAAAATGCTAGCGGCGCCAATCTGGTTTCGACTGTTTGGCCTCCCAATGGATTTCTGGGACCCAAAAATCCTGGAAGGAATAGCAAATTCGATTGGGACCTTCGTCAAGGTGGCAAACACAACAAGAAAAGGAAGGTACACTTCTTATTCCCAGACATGTGTTTACATGAACATTACAGAACCTCTCCCTGACTGCATAAAAGTAGAATATCATGATGAAATATGGCAACAACCGTTAGATTATGACCACATACCATTTAGGTGTAGGAGATGCCATGAATATGGGCACCTATTCAGATCTTTCCCCTAGAAAATCCCAGATAACACTCAGGGAAACAACAAGGAGGAAGGATTGAGTAAGGAAATGGAAGGAGGCTTTCAGGAGGTCCACAGAAGAAAAAGGAAGAAAAAACTGCCAATTATCCATAAGAGTCCTCAGAAAGAGAAGGAGCAGGAACACCAAAACAAATTCACTGTGCTACAAGAGGTGGAAGAGGAAATGGAAGAGGTACAAGTGGAGAATAGTGAAGAGCCAGCTGAGACAAAATATAAAGAAAAAGGGAAACAATAGGAACAGATAAACACAGTGGAAGAAAAAGAAGGGGAAATAAACAGAGAGCAAACAGAGCAAAGCCAGATGGAGATAGACCCACAGAAAGAAAATTTTAGCGAAGAAAAACAAGTAATGAAGAGACTACTGTAGGAGTGGAGACACTTGGATGAGAGGTTCAAACTAGAAGACCAAAAACAACTATACAAAGAAATGTTTCAACAATACAAAATAAAACAAGGAACAATAGTGATAAATCAACTAGAGCATCTTGGATCACAGGGTGGACAAGGTCCAAAAACGGGAGCATCAGGAAAAGGAGGAAAAGAAAGGGGTAGAAGATCCATGAGTGAATCCATCCAAATGGTGGGAGAAATGCTTGTTAACTTAAGGAGAGTGGCGCCATTATCGGAGGTATTCCACCACCCAACCAAATTGTTGAAATGATAATCACGACTTGGAACATAAGAGGTCGGAATAGGAAAGGGAAACAGAGATACCTCAAAGAAATATTGAGGAAAGATAAACCCAGTGTTATGATATTGCAAGAAACCAAGATCGGTGAATTAAAACTGAAGGAGATCATGGGAAACTTCAGGCCAAGGTACGAGTTAGCAGGACAAGATGCCATGGGAAGTGTAGGAGGATTGGCCATACTATGGAACCCAGAAGAAGTTTGTTTCGAAGACTAGGCAAGCATGCCAAGAATACTTTCTGGAAAATTTAAAAATATTGGATCCAAAGAATGAATCCTTCTTTCAGGGGTCTATGGTCGTCATATCCCAAGAGAGAGGAAAGTTTTCATTAGAAACCTAACAAAAGTGAGTGGTCTGTACCAAAATATTCCATGGATCATAGGAGGGGACTTCAATATGATTAAATCCCTAAATGAAAAAAGAGGAGGAGTGCACAGGGTGGATGCAGACATGGAACTGTTTGAGGATACCATAAATGACCATAGGCTAGTGGATATCACAACTACTAATGGGAATCATACCTAGAATAATAGAAGAGGGGGCAAACATCAAATTGCCTCAAGAATAAATAGATTCCTAATATCTGAACAAATCATAAGCAGAGATATTTTTGTGGAAGCGATGATATTACTTGGGATGGGATCGGACCACTGGCCAGTGAGATTGGAGATTGAACTCAAATCTAGCCCTAAAAATTGACCATTCCAATTTGAAGCTTTCTAGCTCAGAGATCCTAAGTTTATAAACAAGGTAGAGGAATGGTGGAAACTGAGTGAACAAAGGGGAAGGAATAGAATGCAAACGTTCCAGCGTAAGTTAAAGGAAATAAAGCAAAAAATAAAGGAATGGAACCAAAAGGAATTTGGAAACATAATGAAGGATCAATAGCAGTTAAATCAAAGAATGAAGGTAATTCAACAAGAAATTATAAGGGAAGGGAGAAGTGAAGACTTAGCAGCAGAAGAGGGCAGATTGGTCAGCCAAATAGAGGAATAAAGAAAGCAGGAAGAAATTTTATGGTGGCAGAAGTCAAGAGTGAATTGGTTAAGGGAGGGAGAAAGGAACACTAAATTTTTCCACAAAGTAATGATACAGCATAGGCAGAGAAACAAAATTTTCTCCCTGAAAAATGATGAAGGCGTGCGACAAACTCAACATGAGGAAATGGAGGAAACCCTAGTGAGACATTTCAAAGAACTTTTAATGGAACCTCAGGAGGAAAGGTAGGAGGCAGCGCATAGAATATGCAACCAGATCCCCAAGTTAATCACCAGAGAGCAAAACCTTGCGTTAATGAGAGCAATCACGATAGAGGAGGTTGAGGAAGTGGTGCAAGGACTGAAGAGAAATAAGGCCCTGAGACCGGATGGCTTTACGACGGAATTCTATCAAGTTGCATGGAAATTCATAGGCAATGACATCTTAGCGGTGGTGGAAGAATCCAAAAGGAACCAAAAGGTATGTCCAGGTCTAAACGCTACCCTCCTATCTCTCATACCTAAATCCTCTAAGTCAGATGAGCCACAAGGATTTAGACCTATTGCTCTTTGTAATGTTATTTATAAAATTATCTCTACACTGATAGCTAAGAGATTGAAACTGATTCTTCCAAGCATTATATCCCCAGAACAAACAGGTTTTGTAGAAGGTAGACAGATTCTAGATGGTCTGATAGTATCCCAAGAAGTGGTGCATTCACTAAAATCTAAGAAGATGGCTGGAGTGATGATTAAATTGGATCTATCCAAAGCCTACGATAGATTAAATTGGGTGTACCTAAGGAAAGTTCTGGAAGCCTTTGGGTTCTGTAGTAGATGGATAGAATGGATTCTAGCAATGATATCTACCCTGGTCTTCTCAATCCTCCTAAATGGAACCCTGTCATCCACCTTCAATGCCACTAGAGGGCTCAGATAGGGTGATCCCCTATCACCCTTCCTATTCATTATTGCAGCAGATGGGCTAGGAAGGTATATCAAAAAGGAATTATAGGAGGATAGAATCAAAGGGATAAGGGTATGGGGGAATGAGCTCCCGATAACCCACCAACAGTTCGTGGATGATATTATGTTATTCTGTAATGTCTCTCTTAGGGAAGTTAAAAGGATGAAAGACATCCTGGATCTCTTCATGGAAGCCTCAGGCACCCAAATTAACAAAGAGAAATCATGCACTTACTTCTTTAACACAACTGGTAATGTCAAATCTTATCTTCATGAATGTTGGGATTTAGGGAAGGGGAGCTACCTACCAAGTATCTAGGTATACCTTTGGCAATCAACTCTTTAAAAATGGTAAATTGGCAGCAAACTATACAAAATATCCAAGGAAGGATATCCAACTGGGCGTTCAGATCTCTAAACCTGACAGGAAGAGTGGTATTGGTAAAATTAGTCCTGCAATCCATAGCGATTTACCAACTATCGGGGATGGCAGACCCGAAAGGATCTTGCTCCAAAATGGTGGAAATATTGAAGAAATTCATATGGGGAGGATCTAAATAGCAGAAAAAATGGGTGTTGATGTCATGGCAGGGGATGACTAGAAAAAAGAAGGAAGGGGGCCTAGGACTGAGGGATCCATACCTCACCAACCAAATTATGGGGGCCAAGCTCTGGTGGAGATGGATTACCGGAGGAGGGGACCTTTGGAAGCGAATATGGACGAAGAAGTATAACATGCCAGGAAGAGCAGAGGATATATTAAGGCATACAGAAAAACCGAGAGGCTCCACCATTTGGAACTTGGCTAGTGAGAACAGGGATATAATCACAAACCATGCCTTCTGGGAAATAAGAAATGGCAAAACAACAAAGTTCTGGGATGAGGCTTGGCAACAACGAGAAAAATTAAATGGAAAGTAGGAATTGAGAAATATTCTTTAGTTTTCAAAAGTTGTAGGATTAAATAGAGTAGATGAATTTTGGAAGATTGACAACGATGAGGAGAATTGGAGAGTCTGGAAAAACCCAGAAGAGTGGGGGCAAAATATAGAAGAAGAACATAGAGAACTCTAGATGAAAGAAATGGGAACAAGAAAAATACCAATTAGAGAAAGACCTGATATATTGAGATGGGGCCACTCTACGAAAGGAACTTTCTTGGTAAAAGAGGCATACGATCTTAAGACTGGACACGAACAGGAAGTGAACCATCATTTATGGAAACAAATCTGGCAGAGAAAATGGTGGCCGAAAGTTGCTCACTTCCTATGGCTAACATGTAAAGGTAGAGTCTTGACATGGGACCAACTACAAAGAAGAGGGATGCAGGGACCATCCCTATGCGGTCTTTGCAAGCAGGACAATGAAAATATAGAAAACTTAATGAACTCATGCCAGTTTGCACAACGACAATGGGAAGCTATCTATGAGGTATTTGGACGGACAGACATGAATCAGCAGAGCATAAAAGAGACTGTTCAATAATGGGGACGTGACCACTTTATCAGCCCGGTCCTAAATAGATCATGGGGGCTAGCTATAGGTTTTAATCTCTGGATGATATGGAAGGAAAGGAACCGAAGGGTCTTTAAAAATAAGGAATCAACACTGGAGAAGGTATGGAGAGGAGTAATCGAACATATTATAGAAACCATCTTAGCAGATGAATGGCGCCAAGAAGACTGGGAGACCCTGCCTCAGGAAACAAGAATCCTAAAAAAGCTCAACCTAGCCAAGGAAATGGTGGGTGCGAATACTTGGAAAGCAACAAGAACAAGTGGGGTATCACCCCAGAAGTATAGCAGACCAGAAGAGGGCTTCATTAAATTGAACTTTGGTGGAGCCTCCAAAGGTAACCCACGTATTGCAGGAATAGGCATCTTTAGAGACATCCAGGGTAGGGTACGATTGTTGTATGCGGCATATGGAGGCATGATGAGCAACAATGAAGCAGAACTCATGGCAGTAAGACAAGGGATGAGAATAGTTGTAGGCTTGGGTACAAACAACTAGAAGTGGAAGGGGATTCATTAATGGTAATTAACATGTTGAGGAAACTTTATAATGGAAAGGCATGGGATAAGATCAGCCATAGCTGGAGAACAGCAAGTCTCATCCAAGAGCTGGGAGAAATAATGAAAAGATTTAATTACATGATAATCAAACATGTTGAACGAGAAGGGAATAGAGCGGCTGATTTCTTAGCCAATTGGGGATGTAATCAACAAATGAGACACATGGAAAGAGCCTAGACTATTCAACCAAGGGATACCAGAATGGATCCACTAAGTGAAATATTAGCCCAAGATGAGGAAAATGAATAACCGAAATAACAATGTCTATAACAAGCCCCTGATCGGGGTGACGGAATGGGTAAAAAGATATAATAACGATGTCAGAAGTCATGAGGTGCAAGGACTGCTTACCACAGCTCGCATGATTGTAAGGCAGAACGTGGAGAGGTACTGTAGAACATTAGGGATGTCAGACGGGAGAAGTGGCATGAGGAATGTTGGGAAGAGGAGAGGTGGTGAGGACGGTGGTGAAGGAAGGATGGGACAGCAGGTAGAGGTGAGAGAGTATGAAAGAGGGGTTAAGGAAGGAAGTATGGTTAGATTGAAAGGGAGAAGACGAAGAAGAGCGATGGGCAAGCTAGACAAGCATCCGGCATACAGGAAGCGTAATCTCGGGTATGTTTACTGTCTTTTCTCTGTAATTCGAAAAGGAAATTTCAGCATGTTGGAAGGGGTAAGGAACCTGGGTCAGGGAGGGAAGGAAAGACCTTATGTAGAGGTTCTGCTGTATAAACAACGTGGGAACAGGGAGAGAGAGTGGCCCGGTAGCTTGGCTCCGAGGCAGGAAAGGAGAGGGGGTATAGATAATAATAGGGAGGGGCGTGCTGAGCTCAGAACCAAGGATACAAAGGCTAGAATAGATAGTTTCAGTGAGGCTAGGAGGTTCAAAAGTTTGGAAATTTTCTCTAGAAGGACTCCACAAATTGTTATCAAGTAACAAAGAATCACACTACACTAATTTTCCCTAGATTCTTCAACATGGTTTCAGAGCTAAGGTGTCACATCAAGGAAAGGGCAACTCAAGAACACTCATCAAGGAGAAGCATCTACTAAGTTGAAGCATCTAGCCTAGAAGTCTCAATCACTTCAAGAACAAGAAGTGTCTACAATCCATCATTCATCAAGGAAGTCTACAAAGCTAGAAGAAGAGCCTTACATAAAGGCACCTACAAAGAAGAGCAGATTGAAGAAGGACCTACATCAAGCTCCAAGTCATCAAGAAAATCTCATCATCAAGCAAGTCCACTTGAAGAAGGAAACTTGAAGAACATCAAGATCTAGGGAAGACAAACCATCAAGCCTTCAAGGAGGAAGAAAATCCATTACATCTCAAAATCTATCAAGTAATTACATGTCCCCTTTTGAATATATATCAATGTCTTTTTGCAAGGAAAGCGATAAATTGGTAGGTACCAATAAATTTCTTGAATGGAAGAAGAGGATTGATCTACTACTCAAAGAGAATGAACTCCTAGAGCATGTCAAATGGAATATAACTATCCCTGCTAAGGAACAAACTCAAGCCTTCGCCAAGTACAATAAGGATGAGAAAAGAGCTCAAAGGATTCTGATAGAATCAATCAAAGACTCTCTCATTCATTATGTCTCCAAGTTTGAGGTATCAATAGAAATTTATGATAAGCTAGTAGAGCTATTCTTGGTATCTACAACCAAAGAAGTAATATCTCTAAGGAATGAATTATACAAGATGAAGATAACATAGGAAGGAATAGCTCTCTACTTCATGAAAATATCTAAAATGAGAGATCAACTTCAAGACCTTGGGGAAGTCATGTATGATAGAGAGATGACAATTGTAGTACTTAATGCTCTACCTGAGGATTGGGACAACTTCACATCAAGCATATATTCCAAGAAGGAAGAAACCACTCTCAGTGAAATGTGGTCTCTATGCATAACAAAGGAAACTAGACTTAAGGCAAAAGAAGATGTGGGATCAAAGGAGCAATCATTTGCTACCATGGCCAAGAGAAAGGGTAAATTTGGCAAGTTTGTTCCATGAAGAACAAAAAACAAAGACATGTCCAAAACCCAATGTTTTGGATGCCAAGAATATGGACACTACAAAAGGAATTGTCCTAAGCTGAATAAGGACAACAACATCAAAAGAAAGAGGGAATAAGCTCACATAACTCAAGAGATGAAAGAAGAAGGAAAGAAGCAAAAGAAGGAAGATCCTTTAAATCTCTACTATGACTAGGTCAAACTCTTTACTTCTAGACTTGTTTCAATGTTATGAGTAGGATAGGAGAATGCATGAATAAATTAAAATTGCATGGCTAGAAACATCCCCTAGAATCTAGCAACATGATTTATATAGAGTTCTAGATACTCATGAAGATGTAGCATTTATAATAAGAACAAAATGTATGGGTAATGTCTTCTAGAATATAGGAGCATGATAATTATAGCTCAAAATATTCATGTAGAAGAAGCATACCTAGTATAGAACCTCATCCATGATAAAAGAAAAATTTGATCATGATTAAGAATCTTAGAAGACCTCCATCATCAAAAAGAAAAGAAACATTTGCAAGGCAAGGATCTTTAAGATCCTATGATAGAATCTTCAAAATAAGGTTCAGGGACCAAAGCAGATGTCTCATTGGAATCCCATTCACGGGATTCAAGAAAAGGATGATATGCAGGCAAGCTAAGATGAAGCAAGAAGGGCCACACCAAAGGATGATCAAAGGTGAATCAAGATGAGGTATGTATGCTTCAAAGTTTAATCATGTTATCATTTGTATATTATTGAGTCATGGGAATAGTTCTATAACATGATCAAGTATGAAATAATCTCTTTCACCAAGGAGATGCTCGAAGGCATGTACTACAATGTTATGAAGGTCAACAAAGGAATATGCTCACATAAGGAGTGTAAGATTGCTGACTAAGAAGCAAGAAGAAATGTTGATCAGTCCAGAAAGCAAGCAATGAAGGAATGCTCTCACAAGAGGCATTATATGGTTGACATATCTATATGATAAGAAGCAAATGAAGAAAGGGATCAAGCCTATGGAAGAACGCCATGACCACCGAGAATCACTGTCAGACAAGATACTTTGAAGATATCTCCCGAAAGAAGGCAAGACAACTATGATAAAGAAAGAAATGACCCTTGACACCTATGAAGGCCTTGGAGATATAAAAGGTGCAAATAATTGATTCTACTCTACAAAGATGTCGTAATGAGGAAGCCATACAACAAAAGAAAAAGAAATGTTGAAGCAGTAGCAGGATGAAGTCATGATGGGCTACTAGGTCAAAGGATGTTAACATGCAAGTACAACGAAGCATCCATGAGAAGAATTTTTTGAAGCATGGACAAGATGACAAAAGAGTAGTCAATATGACAAGAAAAACCGATGAATGACAACAAAGCCACTTTCCACGAAGGAAGCATGACATGACAAACCAGGGAGGAAAGCGATCGATGGATGGTGCCCTACCTAGAAGAAGTTTGAACAAAGTCTTCATAAGATCAAGAAGGGAAGGAGATCAAACAGCTAAAGGAGCCACAAAAAAGAAGCTATTGATAAAGCAAAGAGTCCCTAGTTAATAGGGAGCTCTGACAGGTCCCTGATCAAGAGGGAGTTTTGAATCACGCTTGATTACAAAGGAGTGACAATTGTGTTTTCCATTTCATGGGTGATGCACTAGACCAAGACTAATAGTCGTAAATCAAGATGAAGGCCATGAAAGGAAATGTAAACACAAGATAGACACAACATTCTTGTCTTCACTTGGGAAGAAAGAATGAGAGGATTAGGTAATCATCTGGCATCCGATACTCTTTGAGGATGTGTAAGGCATCCAAGATAAGAGTAGGCAAGAGGGCCGATATTCTTTGAGGGTTGGGAACCCAAGATAAGAATAGTCCTAGAAGGTCATACTCGGAGAACACTCGGGTGGGCATGTACCTTGAGAGACAATGATGAAGGTGTCTACAAATCATTGGTCTTGCCAGCATTGTAGGTCATGGTCTTGTAGAGAGATGGAGTTGTTAGTCAAGGACTCGCACTATGACAATGTTGATGGATATGATGCTATAACAGATGGATTTCTAATCTAGTTTCTCTTATGTGAATTCTTCAAGATTGATAATAGCCAAACACCTTGCAATGTTGTATGAATAACTCCCTAGTTAAGAGGGAGTGTTGAAGGAAATGTAACTAGGTTCGGTCTTCATAAATGTACTTTTGATATTTGTATTTATTCAAGAAAAAGAAATATTATTTTATAATATATGTCAATGAGTTTCTTTCTCATTGAAATAGGTCTAGTACTATTTAAAGTGATATAGGTGAGTCAAATAGTCAAAAGAAAAAGGTTGAAGACCTTAAGGGCTTGTTACACCTTGTATAAATATGTACTAAAGTCAAACATAAAACTCCAAGCAAAGTCAAGTCTCCTCTTATGATAAAGAAGCTCCTTCAAGCACGCAACTCCACCAAAGAATCATTCGAAGTCTACTATTCATGTCGGCCTACAAGTAGTCAATCAAGTTAGCCTAAGAGGAGGGACAATCCTCTAATTATAGAAGCTTCCCACTCTAATAGAACACACTCACTTCTCTTTGAAATTAGCATAGAAAAGAGGACAACAAAAAGTACAAAAAAGAAGTCTTCTAGGGAAGCGAAGGAAGGGAGAAACAAGTCGAATATTAAGGACTGTCTCTAGGGTAAACTCACAACCACACATGCAAAAGGGGAAGGGTCTGCCTGCAACCATAGCAACAGAAAATTACAATTCACCATATCTCATTGTTTTGGGTGCAAAATAGGCCTACAAGGCCTCTCTCTCAAGCGTGGAAGAAGGGTATGCAAGCGAAGGGTAGAAGACAAGTCTAACATGGTTTATTGAAGAGAATCCTCCACATGTGCGAAGAATTAGGGCTGCATTGTTGCTGCCCTAAGTCTGCAATAGTTGTCAAGAGAAAAAGGTTCGGTTGGAAGGATAGAAGGTCATCATCCTAAGGTAGAAAGACTACATCTCAAGCGAAGGAAGAAAAGGTCAAGGATCATCCTAGAACACACAATCTAAGGTCTCTACAGTTGCCAGAAGAAGTACCAAAGAGAGGAAGACAAAGTGCCGGAAGGAAGAGGAAGAAGTGTTGCAAGAGGAAGTGATCTTGAAAGGACTTGACTTGTGCTTGGAGGATACTCTTGTTAGGGGTCTAGGGTTTGGCATTGATCACTAGAAGCTTCAATAAGAGAAATTCACTAAAGGGTTTTCCTCTCAAGAGAAGAGAGGTTTTGGCCTTGATAGAGAGTCAATATTTTGTGTTCTTAGTCTTGTGTTTTGGTAGCAGTTTGATGAAGTACACACACATGGATTAATAATAATAAGAAGAAGATTAAGCTAATATGAAATGTAAAAAGGCTCCAGAAATTGTTATCAAGTAACAAAGAACCACATTACACTAATTTGCCCTAGATTCTTCAATAATCGCCACATAGAAAAAACAGAGAAAATACATTTAGTCAGACCATAACATTTGTGAATCAGAGGACACAGTCAGAAAACTGCCCTAAGTCCAACATAGTCTAAAAAATAGAATTCACTCCAGATAGAGAGCCCTGACAGAGAACCTTGCAGTCAAAGAGCCATGTTATAATGGGATGGAACCTTCCCCTGTCAAAGAGCCAGAGAAAAACTATTGGAAGATGATGCAATCCGAAACCGAGCAACAACCCAATTTTGATAATCGATCTGCTTCACTATTTTGAGATCGAAATATGTGCAAAATGGGAAGATGAAGAAAACCCACTGAAAGATCTCTGATTCGAGATTTCCAAGTCTCGAGAACAGGAGAATTTAGGGAAGCCTTGTGGTTAGCCTAGTCAATAACAGATTTAGAGTCACCAAAGACAGAGAGAGACTAGATGTCAATCCAGTGGGCACAATGGAGGACCCCCCATAGTGCAAGAAGTTCAGCTTGAGTATTAGATCCCAAGCCACAGTGCTAATAAAAACTATAAAAGAGGTGAGGGATGATACAAATGACCATTCCACATCCGCAAGGGTTAAAAGAGGATGCACCATCAAAAAAGCCTACAGGATAAGAGGACTAGAGGTCTCTAGGAGGGGGGGTGAAGAGAGTCAATGAAGGGTAAGGGAACGAAAAATTCAGAGTAATATGAGAGGATACTATAGTAGGTTCTCCAAATGTTTGGTGGAACATGGTTGAAGATGAAGGTGTTTCTAGACTTCCAGATGCCCAAGATGATGATGAAGGCCAGTGAACGATGTGACTTGTGTTTCAGAGACTACCGACCAAGGCAAGTGATAATGTTTGGATCTTCCCAGGCAGTAGTGTATCTCATCATGTGGAGAACCCCATTCCAAATAGAAGAGGCAAAGGGGCAGAGAATGAAGAGGTGAAATATGTCCTCTCCAGATGAGAGGTAGTGACTACATCGACCCGGACCCTGGAAACCCTTCTTGCATAAAATTTCCCATGTGAGAATGTGGTTATGGGCAACAAGCTAGGAGAAGCATTTCAATTTCAGGGGAAAATTCCATTTCCAAGCCCTCACCAACCAAGGGTAAACTGGCATTTGTCTCGTGGGCCTGGAGATTAAATTGTATGCTTCCTTGACAATAACCCTCCCCTGTTGTGAGCCACCAAACCAGATCAACCTGTCTACTTTTGGAAGGAGGACTATCCTAGACAGTTTTAGATTGGTTATGTAATTCTGCCATTCTGGTAACAACACCTCCGGAAGTTCAAACTGTAGATCCTCTTTCCAATGAGTATAGAAAGGAGTTGATAGGGCCGCATTTGCTAAATCTTTGATCACAAATAAACCCATGTTATTTAGGCAGATGATGAGATTAGGTGATAGGATATGAGAGCCAATCAAGCCTGAGAGCGAGTCAAGGCCTATTGCAGGAGTGGAGCTAGAACCAACTGCCCACCTAAGATTACCAAAAAACCAATGTTTTGTCGATAGAAGGCTTTTCCAAGAATAGGAGATGTGTGAGGGATCCAAAGCACCATTACGCAACCACAGAATAAATTCCGTGTTCTGCATATATTTAGCACCAATTACTTGTTGCCAAAGTCCTTTGCTAGAAAGTGCTCGCCATAATTTTTTTAAGAAGAGAGCCATATTGAAAGTAGGTGATGTCTTTTGTGCCCCAACCACCAAGGGCATTAGGATGATTGATGAAGTCCATGTTAGCCAAATGGATTTCCCTTTTTCTGCTTGTACCAGCCCATAGAAAACCAGAAGTGATGGTTTTTAATTTATTGATCGCACCCTTTGGTAACTTGAAGATGTGCATCTAATAAATGGAGATGCTATAAAGGACAAATTTTATCAAAACAAATTAGCCCCAAGAAATATCCACTTGTTTGTCCAATGGTTAAACCCCTTCTCAATTTTCTTCACAGATTTTGTAACCATTCAATTTCAATATACTTGACCTAACTTAAAAAATACTTAATATTTAAATTTTAGAGTTTTATTTTTTATTTTTTAAATAAAATATTTTATGATCAAATTTTAATTTGTTTGTTATTGAAAATATATTTTGATAACATACACTGCTAAAAAAATCCATAAAACAATTAAATAACACCAGTAAAAAAATCCATAAAACAATTAAATGGTAAAGAATTCACGCCTCACATTAATAATTTTAAACCATCAGACCAATTTTTCAGCAAATTCCACCAAATATACTCCCCATCGTATAACAAGTAAACCACGGCTAAATGGCCACACCCCTCCATGTTCTGGATAATGTCCTCCCTCACGAAACCCAAGGGAAAATGAGTGCGCGAAATTATTAACTCTGCAATGGACGTACAACCATGTCCAACGCTGAAACGATCGTATTTGCTGAAAGATCTATAACACAGGCTACCTCCTAGGTGGCCTCCTATTTTGTTAACATTTTATTTTTATTTTTATGGGGAAAAATAGTAAGAGAAGTATTTTGGTTAAAAATTTTATGTAGTGTGATAAACATTATGAAATTCAAATATAATATATGTTAAAATATTATGCAATTTAGATGTATGATATATTAAAATGGTCAAATAAATTTTTGAGTAATATAATAAACATCACAAAAAGTAAATGAATCTGAACAATTTAAAATAATGCACAAAAATAATAATTTTTTCCCATTTCATAACGTTTTGAAAATTGACCAATATCTAGATATAAAGGTCTTGAAATTCTATAATGTCCAAATATATAACTAGCATTTGCACCTAATGTTGCAAAGAAAACGCCGTAAGGCATAGTGTGTGGAAGAATATTCAAATGTGAATGGGCTTTTATGGGCTTTTTTGAAAGCAAGGGTCGATGTATTTGAGTTTTAATTTGAGGAAGCCATGTCGAAAAGCGTATTTGGGGGTTGTATTTGGGGGTTAAAGTGGCTACGAAAAGGAATGCAAGTAGTCTTAAATGTCCATTGAACTTGTCTAGACCCCTCATATTTGGATTGAAATTGCGTAGTTGAAGGTGAAGGTAAAGGAATAAATTCACGTGAAACGCGAACAAGAACTGGGTTGGGTATCCATATCGATTTGAATAGGGTTATTTAAGAAATCATTATGTTGAGGTTTTTCTGTTTTAGTCAAAATAGGCAAAATCCCAGTGTGTGACAACAATAGAAAATCTGTTGCTGGATTATCTCCAGGTTGTTGGGAGAGATTTAATGCATCCTAAATTTGATGTGAGAAGCAGTTAGATTCTCCTTGCTATAAAATAGGTAGTCATACGGATAGCTAGGTGTGTGAGAGAATTGATGTAATCTCCTGTTTATTGATTAATAAGATTGCCGATGCCTTAGTTGTGTGGACGTAGCCCAGATTGGTTGGGTGAACCACGTTAATTCTTGTGTTGCCTGTGCATGTTTTTTATATTGCTGTGTATATGTTTTTTATGCTTGTTGTGCATCTGATCTCCAACAAGTGGTATCAGAGCATTGAGCAAGTTGGAGGTGCTGAAATTGCGTGCTGGAGGTGCGTGCTGGAGGTGCGTTTGACTGGAACGTTGTGCACACCAGATCTGCGTGGAGGAATTACCAGCGCCTGCGTGGACAAACTTTGTCATTGCAATACGTATCAATCCAAGGTGTTGTTGGCACATCATTGAATTGCAAACAACGACATCTTAGCACAGCGGAGGAGTGGTTGGACCAGAACGGCATGGCACGTTGACATGGTATTAGATATAGGTCGTTGCTGGAGGAGCTACGACATTGATATATGTTAAAACGGCTTTGATATATATTTAAAGCAACGTTGATATGTTATAACCTGGTGTATGCTTTGATTTACAGCGTGGGTATATATTTATACACGGCGTTGATACATTTGTTTTTTAAACCGGCGCGGATATCTATTTAAAAATGGATATATGTGACTATTAGCGTGGGTATGTATTTTTTAAATCAGCGTGGATATATATTATCAAATGGCATAGTTATATCAGCGTATCAGCGTGGACACCTGCGATATTTTTTTTTTTATTTTTTTTTTGTTGATTGGCGAGGGTACTGCAAAAGCAGTCGCGCCAATAAACTGAAATAGCGCGGAAACTAATTATTTAAGGGCGCCAATGCGCCAATTCTCTGGTTAGCACGGATTTTAAAGGTATAAACGCGCCAATTTGTCATCACTTAAAGCGTTTTTTTAATTGGCGCGGTCCTTGTGATTATTAGCAAGCGCCATTTGTATTTTACATGCTAATCTGAGTTTTATACAGCAAAGCACAGAGGTTTCTGAGGCATAGGCATTTTTTTTTTTTTTTTTGAGATTCAATTTTATTTAAATTGAATTTGGAGATTCTTTGTTTTTTAGACGAGATGGCCAAAACTCAGAGTGCCCGTTTTGAAATAGAGAAATTTAATGGGAAAAATAATTTCGAGATCTGGAAGGTAAAGATGCACGATCTGCTGGTTCAACAAGGTGTGGCGAAAGCACTGTTGGGGAAAAACAAAAGGCCTCCTTCCATGACGGAGGATGAATGGGATGAGATGGACGATAGAGCTCTGAGCGCAATTCGGTTATGTCTGGCGAACGATGTTCTGTTCAACATTGTGTCAGAAAAAACCGCCGCAGGCCTGTGGTCGAAGCTTGAGAAGCTCTATATGACGAAATCTTTGACAAATCAGATTCTCCTGAAATGACAGCTTTATGGTTTGCGGATGAAAGAAGGTACCTCAATTACTGATCACCTGAATGTTTTTAATACCTTACTGGTGCAATTAGACAGTCTAGATGTGAAACTTGATTCAGAGGATAAGGCAATAACTCTATTGTGTTCATTGCCCGAATCCTGGGATCACTTTGTTACTTCCATAAGCTTTAGTACAACAGACATTCTTGAGTTTGACGATGTTGTTGGAGCCTTGTTATCTGAGGAGACGAGGAAGAGGTCGAATGCAGACACCTCTACGTCAGAGGTAATGATGGCCAGAGGTCGCTCAAGAGAGAGAGACTCCGGGGGAAAGCATAGCGACTCTCGTTCAAAGTCCAAAGGAAAAAAGACAAAGGTGAAGTGCTGGCATTGTGGCAAGGCTGGACATTTGAAAAAGGATTGCTGGAAGCGAAAGCAGGCTGCTAAAGAAGGCTCTTCGACAGAAAAGAAGGAAGCCAACACCACAAATACAGGTTCAGTATCTGGTTCAGGTATGAGTGATGAGGTATTGTCTGTTAATGTTTCAAAACATGATCAACATTGGTTGTTAGATTCTGGGGCATCAAACCACATGTGTATACATAAAGATTGGTTTAAGACATACAGATCAGTTGACGATGGAGTCGTGTACATGGGTAATGATGTCACTTGCAGTATTGTTGGAATAGGAAGTATACAACTGCAAATGTTAGATGGCACAACCAAATTGTTAACTGATGTGAGACATGTACCAGATCTAAGAAAAAATCTAATTTCATTAGGAGCACTGGATACGAATGGATATAAAACTGTAATTGAAGGTGGAGTTATGAAAATCTATAAAGGTATCTTACTAGTAATGAAGGCTAAGAAGGTAGGAAATCTTTTTCAATTAGAAGGTAGAACTGGGTCAGATCATGTGTCGGTGTCTGAACAGGACAGTAGTTCCATTCGCCTATGGCATCAAAGGATGGGCCATATGAGCGAACGAGGGTTGAAAATTTTGGTTGACCGCAAGTTACTTCCTAATCTAAGGTCTGGAAAGTTAGATTTCTGTAAACATTGCTTGTTTGGAAAACAAAGTAAACAAAAGTTTAAAACAGGCAAACATACTAGTCAAGGGATACTTGATTATATTCATTCAGATGTTTGGGGTCCAGCCCCTACAACGTCATATGGTGGCTCGTCATATTTTGTATCGTTTATTGATGACTTTTCTAGAAAAGTGTGGGTCTACATGTTGAAAAGGAAGTCTGATGTTTTTACAGTTTTCAAGCAGTTTAGAGCATTGGTAGAAAACAGCACTGGTAGAACTATAAAATGTTTAAGAACTGACAATGGTGGTGAGTTTACTTCCAAGGAGTTTGACAGCTATTGCAAGGATGCAGGGATCGAGAGACATAAGACCACGGTTTATACTCCTCAACAGAATGGAGTTGCTGAACGCATGAACAGGACTCTTCTAGAGAGAGCAAGGTGTATGCTGAGTAACGCCGGGTTGCAAAAGGAGTTGTGGACGGAAGCAGTGGCAACAACTTGTTATGTGATAAACCAATCTCCTTCAACGGCGATAGGCTGCAAGGTTCCGCAAGAGGTATGGAAAGGACACCCTTGTGACTATTCTAAACTCAGAGTGTTTGGTTGTGATGCATATGCTCTAGTGCCTGAACATCAGCAAACTAAATTAGATCCGAAATCAAAAAGGTATGTCTTTGTTGGGTATGGTGACGGAACAAAGGGATTTAGATTGTGGGATCCTACTACCCGCAAAATCATCATCAACAGAGATGTAAAGTTTGATGAATCCTCTCTTGTACAGTTAGATGTAAATAGTAGATTGAAACAGGATGATGTATCTGATTTCCAGCATATTCAGTTTGACATCATTTCTAATGATAGTCATAACGACCATAGTTCAGATTCTAGTCATGAACAGGTTTCAGAATCAGATTATGAACAGGGTTCAGATGGAGGTCATGAACAGGTCTCAGATGGTGATCATGAAGAAGTTCCTACAGATGATAGACAGCCAATTGTGGAAGCACCAGAAACATTCTTGAGGAGGTCTACAAGGATCAAACGCCCTCCGAGAAGGTATGATGATCATGTTACTTCAGTTGCTTTGATCGCTAATGATGATGAACCTTTGTGTTATCAGGAAGTTGTAGAAGGTTCAAATAGTGACAAGTGGAAAGCAGCTATGAAGGACGAAATGATGGCTTTAAGTAAGAATGGTACATGGGATCTGGTTGAACTTCCCAAAGGCAGGAAAACTGTGGGATGCAAGTGGGTGTTCAAGGTGAAACGGGGTGTGAATGATACGGAAGACAGATACAAAGCGAGACTGGTTGCAAAAGGGTTTTCTCAGAAAGCTGGCATAGACTTTCATGAGATATTTTCACCAGTGGTTAAAATTGTTTCAATTAGAATTGTGTTAGCATTAGTAGCTTTGCTTGATTTAGAGTTGCAGCAATTAGATGTTAAGACTGCATTTCTGCATGGAGACTTAGATGAGGAAATATATATGGAACAACCGGAAGGGTTTGTTCAGCATCACAATGATAAATTTGTCTGCAGGCTCAAGAAGTCATTATATGGTCTGAAGCAGTCGCCTCGGCAGTGGTATAAGAAGTTTGATTCTTTCATGTTGAGTCAGAAATATGTAAGAAGTGAATATGATCATTGTGTTTACTTTAAGCAGTTAAATAATGGCATGTTCATTATCTTAGTGTTGTATGTTGATGATATGCTTTTAGCAAGCAAAAGCATTGAAGAAATCAACAGGTTGAAGACTCAGATGGCAAGGACGTTTGATATGAAAGATCTAGGAGCGGCAAGACAGATTTTGGGCATGGAGATTTTCAGAGACAGGAGGAATGGTAAGCTGTGGCTATCACAACAAAAGTATATTGAGAAAATACTTTTGAGGTTTGGTATGAATAATGTGAAGCCTGTGTCAGTCCCTTTAGCTTCCCATTTCAAGCTTTCTTCCAGTTTATGTCCTAATACAGATAAAGAAAAGGATTATATGTCTCGAATTCCGTATGCCAATGTAGTAGGATGTTTGATGTATGCGATGGTGTGTACGCGACCAGATATTTCACATGCAGTTGGGGTTGTCAGCAGGTACATGGCAAATCCTAGTAAAGAGCACTGGTCAGCAGTAAAATGGGTGCTTCGGTATATGAGAGGCACAAGTAGTTATTGTATAACTTACAATAAGAGTAGTGAATCTGTTTGCGGATATGTTGATTATGATTTTGCAGGTGATATGGATAAGAGAAGGTCAACTTCAGGGTATGTCTTTACTCTTGCAGGTGGAGCTATTAGCTGGATGTCAAAGCTACAAAACATTGTTGCTTTGTCCACTACTGAAGCAGAATACATTGCTGCTTCGCATGCTTGCAAAGAGGCGGTATGGTTGAAAGGTTTGCTTGGTGAGTTTGGTAGGTTACAGGACAACATCAGGTTACTTTGTGACAGTCAAAGTGCAATACATTTGGCTAAGAATCCAGCCTATCATAGTAAATCAAAGCATATTCCAATCAAGTATCATTTTGTAAGACAGGTTATCACTGAAAGGGGAGTTTCTCTTGAAAAGGTGCATACAAAGGAAAACTGTGCAGACATGTTCACGAAACCAGTTTTGTTAGAGAAGCTACGTTGGTGTTTGGCTTCTCTTGGCTTGCAGAAAAGATAGAAATAATAAACAAACTGGGCATCAGGCTAATTGTTGTCAAGGTGGAGATTGTTGAGGTTTTTCTGTTTTAGTCAAAATAGGCAAAATCCCAGTGTGTGACAACAATAGAAAATCTGTTGCTGGATTATCTCCAGGTTGTTGGGAGAGATTTAATGCATCCTAAATTTGATGTGAGAAGCAGTTAGATTCTCCTTGCTATAAAATAGGTAGTCATACGGATAGCTGGGTGTGTGAGAGAATTGATGTAATCTCCTGTTTATTGATTAATAAGATTGTCGATGCCTTAGTTGTGTGGACGTAGCCCAGATTGGTTGGGTGAACCACGTTAATTCTTGTGTTGCCTGTGCATGTCTTTTATATTGCTGTGTATATGTTTTTTATGCTTGTTGTGCATCTGATCTCCAACACATTAATCAAACAGGAAATTTAATTAATATGAAGACATATTGAAAACATGTATTATATTCATTGAAATAAATTGATTTTGTTAACAAAATATGTTAAAACCCATTGATAATGAATCAGTTGTGAAGACATAAACTATCAAAATGGTATTTGATCTTGAAACATCCTTTTTCAAGTTTCAAATGGAAAATAAAAATAGTGAATATAATATTCTAAAGAACTCTGTGCTTGTCATTCCATATTTTACATTGTATCAAAACTTGTTGGAGGCATCGAAAACCTGAAGTCATGATTGGCCAACCCAAGTATAAATGCCCCAAAACAACCCTGCCTACAAATGCCCTACTTACATTTTTGCGCTTGCCGAGTTTTTACCAAGCTTCTCCTGAGATGAGTCAAACTATCGACACTCTTCTGCCTCGTCAAGTCTTTCCTAAGCCAAGTCTACTAATCTAAGTCACATCACAAAGGACATTAAACACGTAGAACACGAAAAACAAGAGTCTAATACAAGATACTTTAACCCTAAAAACAAGACACTGTCGAATACAAAACACTTTAACCCTAAAACTAAACATCAAGTACATGTCAAGCGTCCTAGAATGTCAATGTCCCGGGGATTGCCCTATTTAGTTTCTAGTTGTTAACATTGCAGAGATCCATCTTAATCGTAGACTTATTAGCGGTTGAAATGGATCTCACTGGTTAAAAATTCAAAGTTAAAATAGCTTCATGTTAATTCAAATCTACATTTTATCCTTCACCTGCATAATAAGAAAGAACAAGAGACCGTAAGAACTCTTAAGAGTCACAAAACAACAATGCAAAATACTTTTAAAGTCGAACATATAGGACATTTCTACGGCATGTGTCCTAGAATGTCAATGTCCCGGGGACTATTGCCTATTTATTTACTGGTTGTTAACATTGCAGAGATCCATCTTAATCGTAGACTCATTAACCATTGAAATGGATCTCACTGCTTAAAAATTCAAAGTTAGGATAGCTTTATGTTAATTCATTTCTTCTTTTATGCACGTATCTTTCTGTTTTCCTCTTTCCCATCTTCTTCCTTTTTTTCCTTTTTTATTACATTACAAAACTGAAATCCATTTCCATTTTAGTTTATTATCATTACCCACACGCATTGCATGTGATATCACATCCATCCAACGGTGTAGAGTGCACCTCCAATATTACAAGTGAGATTCGGTGTAGAGTGCACCTACTATATTACATGTGATTCGGTGTAGAGTGCACCTAGCTTCTCTGGGAGCAAAAAGACTAGAAGGCCAACAGCTGATCTATATTGAATCTCTGTACAATAATAGCAACTCATTTTGTTTCCCAAAAAAGGGGCTTAAAATCATCCGCATCCGAGACAATCTAGACCTGACCTCAACTGCCGTCCTGGTCACAAAGGTCTTATGAACTTCCCATGTCTGGTAACCGAATCAATAAAAATTCAAACCCTGTACTAACCTCCAAACTGCAAAAACACAAATTTCATAATTTTATAGGAAATTTTCTATGAATTCGCAGCAGGAAGGCTAGATGTCTGCCAAATTTGGCAGGCACCTTGACAGCCAAAATCCAGGTCAAAACATTAATTGGCCTCCTAAATAATTAATTATCGAGTTGCTCCCTTGCAATGCTAGATTTCAAAATCTCAGGCATCAATGCTTTAAATTATGCGCAAGCTTCTCTGCTTTTCGAAGATCAGACCCCACGGATTTCACAATTTTGAAACCTTCAATAGGATTTGTACAAAATCTGTTGAATTAGCAAGAAAAGAAAAGAGGTAGAACACAGTAAATACATACATCTGGAAGCGAGGATTGAAGATGAGCGTGAAAAGCCCAATTTAATGCCCTACCGAGGAATGCATAATCCACAAATTGCAGCATCCCATTAAAGCCATGATCAGGCAAACCCCAAATCAATGATGGATGAATCAGAAAGATACCTTCTATGGGCATCTCAACGTGGACCATTTATTTTTCACTATTTTATGTTTCCCTACGTAATGAATAATGTTGGTTATTTGTGAGAATGGTTATTATTGATTATGATACGTAACGAATAATGCTGGTTACTTGTGAGAATGGTTATTATTGATTATTATTGGAGCTGTTTAAACGAAAAATCATATCATCTTCAATATTTATTCAAAGGAAAATTATATTATTTATAATAATAGGTAAATATAAGATATTAGTGATCCATAAAGACATAAATTTTTACTAATATGAATTTATATGTATATTACATTTTAAATTATGTTTTTCAGATAAACTTTTAAAATTATTATATTAAATTTTATTTTTAATTTATCAGATATAATGTTTATTTCAAGATCATTTTAACTTATAAAATATTGGGAAAAAAATATATTAAAATAATAACCTAAATTTTATGTTAATATTACAAATAATTAATATAAAAATGAAATGCAAACATAAAAATATTTTGTTTTTCAGAATTTAAATCATAATCAAATTCATATGAAAACTCCTTATTATATATCGTATCAAACTGATTTAAACAGATTTAGAAAACACATATTTTTAACTCTCAACCCATTTATTACCATTACCAATCTACATTAAATGCCGCAAATCTCATACATCCCACTGAGTGCAGGGTGCACCAGCAAGGGCTAAAAAGCCGGTGGCTGAGCTCTATTGGTGTCCTTTTTTCACTCAGAGGGAGCTCTATTGATGTCAAATATCTTTCTACGGTAATAACAACCCATTTTATTCAAGATAAAACCGATAAAACTGATCCGTATCCTCCAAAATCGTGATCTGACTTCAGCTGTTATCCTGATCACAAAGGCTTTATGAATTTCCTGGCTGGAAACCTAATCAATACAAAAAATTCAAATCCAAACCCTGTACTAACCTTCCAACTCCTAAAACATGAATCTCGTAATTTATACGAAATCTTCTATGAATTCACGGCGGGAAGCCTTCATGTATGCCAAATTTGGCAGGCACTCTGACAGACAAAATCCAGGCCGGAGATAGAGGCGAAAGTGTCAAATATTAACCGGCCCGGAAACTAATTAATTATCGAGACGCTGATTGGAATGCTAAATTTTAAAATATTTGTATCAATTATTTAAATTATACGCGACTTTCTTTGATTTTCGAAAGATCAGACATTCGGATTTCACAATTTTGTAACCTTGAACAGAAATTGTCCAGAATCTGTTGAATCGGGAAGGAAACAAAAGAGGCAGAATACAGTACATACAGATCTCTGTGAGCGACGATGGAAGACGGGGACCCAGCAATAATTGTTGGCTCCTGCGTGAGAAGCCCAATTTAATGTCCTGCCGAGGAATGCATAATCCACCGCTTGCAGCGCCGATTATGAATTCCTGCCTGCGTGAAAAGCCCAGCCCAATCTAATATCCTACCAAGGAATGCATAATCCACCGATTCCAGCGAACCCTTTCCTTGAGAATTCATGCCTTCTGCTACAAGTACTCAGACTCAGAGAAAATAATTAACGGAGAAATTTTTTCAAAACACAGTACGCCTCGTATCCCGTACGCCTATCTCAAACCCCTGATATTTCGAGAAGATGAAACTATTCGATGCCAAATGAAACGCCCAAACCGTTTGGGCAACCCTTTTGAATCAACGATCAACGGCTGAAATTGTTGCAATCGTCTAACATATAATCGTGTGGCTTACAAGATGACAAGTAAGCAAAGAGGGGAGTTGATCTCAGAGGGAACGCCTTACGGCGTAATTAAAAAAAGTATACTTCATACTCATAGAAATTTCTTTGAATGCACTCGATAATTAAAGATACAACGCTAGTGCATAACAATAAACAAACATTATTTAACATCTGATCATTAAGAAAAAAATTACTGAGATAACCCCAAAAATTGATACTGCAAATACCTCTCTTTTAGTGGTTTCCCTAGTCTGTTGAAATGTGCAGGGAATTGCCAATTGAAACATCGTACTATTTCGAAAATCCAATGAACGATAGTCTACCTGAATAGCGGGTTTAATGAGCACAAACACTGTGTATGCCATTAATGTTTTCCAGCGAAATAAAACTTTAGAATGAGTTTCTCCACTCAATGAGCCTTTGTGTTCAACCAGTAAATAAAAAAAAAAAAAAAAAGTCATATAAGACAGATGTTTAAATGATAATTTTTTAATCAATTAATTTAATTAAAAGACAAAAAGCACTTAACTATGTGACTACTATTAAGAATAGTGTATAATTTTTTGTAATGATTAAATATTTATCATAAATTTAATAAATATTGATAATTATAATAAAATTTTGGAAGCTTTATTCTAGTAAGTTGAGTTATATAAATTAAATGATTGACGACCATAGTCATCAAAACACTTATCTCATAAACTTCTAAATTCTTAACATGTAAATAAGCTTTGTCACAATACTGTGAACCAATACCATAGCTTACTAATACCATTTGCTCGAAAACCATAACTCATATTCATATGAAATTTATTTTAATTAATTATTTAATTAAAATAAGTAAACAAACATTAATACTTCAAAGATAAATCTTAATCTCACTCTTTAAAATCATTACCATCTATAATCCTTACCATGCCTACCATGTAAACATGTTTTTTATATGATTTTTATTCAATAAAAAAATATACACATAATTTTTCTTTTCACTATAAATTTGCACCATCTAGATATGAAACTTATGTCACATTGAAGATTTTAACTCAATGTCAATATCTCCCTGAACCAACCCAACTCTCATGAAACACAAAGGTGTTTACGACCCAAGGTTTTCACTATCACCTTTACGAGGTCGCCAACAAAAAAGGTTTTCTACCAATGCAAATGTTTTAAAAGCACAATGCCTAAGTTTCATCCAGATATAAAGTTTACTCAATAATGAATTCATCTTTGCAAGAAGTCGTAGAGTTGCTTCGAGTATTACAATGAATAGCTACAACGAGCCTACCGAGCCTTCGAGCACTTCAGTGGTAACACCCCAAGCTACATAAAAGAATTACTGTAGTTACTAAGTTCATTTTTATGTTTTGCTACGTTAATTTCTTTTATTTTACGATAATGACTCAGGATGGAAGGCCATATTACAATTGGTTACCTAATTAATGAGTAATTAGGAGTTCAGACATGTTAATAAAAAATAAATTGTTTGCAATTGTTAAAAGAAACAACTACCAAGAAGAAATTACTCATTTGCCCTGAAAAGCGAAATATATAGGGAGAAAGAGTCCAAAGAGAGCATCTTGGAGCTGGGTGGAATAAACTAGTGAGAAATCACTCAAGACAGTCTGAAGAGTACAAGACTTGAGGCTGAACAGTGAGTCCTAAGGCCCAAGGTATCTGACTGTAGTTGGATCTAATCTAATTGTGAAGGAGAGAAAGTGCTTGGGGGAGAGTCTGGACGTGATTACCAGGCTCGTGGCTGGGAGGAGAGTCTTTCCAGACAAATTTGGAATTATATGCTGACAAGTTTTAAGCAGATAAGTAACATAGATTTCATTTAAGAAATGATATTGGATTATAGAAAATTTAATTGCTTATAGTGACAGAATAATTTAAATGTTCCTTGAAAGTATATTAGAATAGAACCAGAATGGAATTCACAACTAAAGGAGCAAACAATAATTGTACAGTAATGCATAAAAGCTAGTAAGTATCCAAACAATACATGAAGCATTCTTTTTTCCTATATGATATAACTACATTACGCACTCTGAAATTGGAAAGGTAATCCTTTTCGACTAACTAAAAGAATCAATTTTTTTATAAACTGTGAAAGAGAAAAGAATAACCCTTAGGACAAAATTCCTCTCGATAAATTGTGAGAATAATCATTTCGGTCGAACTGTAACAAGAAATTACAAATAGAGGAAGCAAGGAGGAGACAACTAAGTCTAACCCATAGAAAATCCTTATCTGTTGTCAAGCGGTTACATTAAAGAAGAAACTGAAGTAAAACTATCGAGTATTCCAGAAAAGACAGTAATAAAGCCAAACCACATATGTATTCTTTTAATAAAATATGGATTATGTATATCCAACTGTAAAGAAAAGCATAACCTAAAAAATCCATGGTAAAAGGTCTTAGCGGCCAGAATGTGTCCAAACTTGAGATAAATCCAAAAACCCTCGAGTCCATAGTTACCTCAAGATATAAGTATTACGAGAAAACCTAGTTACACATTGTCTTGCAAAGAGTAGGCAAACTTATAAATTCAAAGAAATCTAAAAGCATATCAACAATTCAAACCTTGGTGTTTGTCAGGTGCAACATTTAATATATATACAGTCTTCCAAATAAAAACAAAGAGCTCGGTAAGTTCCGACATAACCCTCTGCCAACACAGTTCTTCCATAATGCATCTAATCGTAACAATCAAACATGGTGAACCAGTGGTGAGTAATTTCCAACCTGTAGACAGCCATGGAGAGTATAAGTTCGCAAAACCTCAAGAGGCGCGGACATGACCACGAAAGGATCTCGACGGCTACAACAAATTACCTGCAAAATCATATGCAATCAATCTCATAAAATTTAGGAAGAAATCCTGTCATTTAAACTAGTAAAAACCAATGATCTAGAGAGTGGAAACCATACCTGAGTCTGGAGAGTTCCATCTGTGGGCAGTCTGACTTCCTTACAACAGGAGTTATCACTTAGTCAGGTTTAGATTGAGAAAATATGAAGAACTGTAATGGGATACTTGAAAGTTATATGCTCACCTTCTAGGAACTCGCGTTAGAACCAGCTACCTTCCACTGAACCGAAGAAACCTCGAACCATCCCTCGATGGTGAGAGTCATCCGTTAACCACCGAATCAGAAGAGAGACTAAGGAAAATACTAAACTCAAATGGCGTAGAAAACCTGAATGATACATGGTAAGTGTTCTGGATACCTCCTTGCAAAGGATGGACATATAGCGCCATAGAACACAATAGAAGAGTTTTTGAACCGACTTAAGACCCGAAGGCCAACCTTGTTGCATAGCGGCCGAGACCTCAACCTTCTGGTAGAAAATGGCCTCCCATCCAGCAGAAGGTGGTGAGTTGGGTAGCTGGAAAAGCCTTAAACCCTTCTCACTGTCGGATCGCCCATTACAAATCAATGGTTGAGAACAAGAATAGTTGTCACAGACAGACTTCACCCACGGATGGACACATGCAGTACAACGAACCAGAGTCATGCTGCGTGTATCGACGTACCAAGGATATTTACTTTGGAGTCGGGTGATGGGACTAACGCCTCGAGGGGAGCCATGTGACCATTTATTGCACGACAGATACAATATCATGAACTCTGTAACATTTAATTAAACGTTCAATCAATATATGTGCCATTAAAGTCCTCTTCCGCCACCTTAGTTATAATAGTTAATAAATTTTAATAAATCGCAGTTTTACATTTTGTAATTTTTATGTAATATGTTCCATGTAATAGTTGAATGGTGTTACAAATTGTATCAGAGCTTAGGTTCATACACTGAGACTCTTTGGGAATTATATATATATATATATATATATATATATATATCTATATATATATATATATATATATATATATATATATATATATATATATATATATGAAATGAATGTGATTTCTTTAATTTAACTAAGTAAATATGTATGTGAACACAGAGACCCGCATCAATACAAAAAAGGGTCAGAATGCAGAGGAGCCCAGACCACCCAACCCGCCAAAAACAACTTATGTGAATGCTAACCTTAATATTTGGATACAGCTGGGTGAGGAATCTCGTCAAGCTAATGTTGTTTTACTCGAAATCGTTCAACAGTTGCATGTTGAGATGACAAATTTAAGAATAGATAATGAACGACTACGTCTAGAACAGGAGAAAATTCTCAGAAGTCTATCCAATCGACAGAACCAACGAGATCCAGACCCGAGTGCTGAAGACAGGGAGAAGACCCCAACGACTCAACATGGAGAAGAAAATGCTGAGTCAACTGAAAAACATGGGGAAGATGAAGAAGGACGCTTAGCCAATGTTTCCGACCAATGCAAAACAAAAAGATAAAAATTTGAATTACAAGGAGAATTTAAAAATATTAAATTGTCACTCTTTGAAGGGGAATTTGAAGAGGCAGTGGAAGCTTGGTTAGTTGATATGAGAAAATATTTTCAGATTTATGATTACACCGATAAACTGAAAGCACGATTAGCAGTTTATCAGTTAAGGGGTAAGGCTACCCTTTGGTGGGAAGAAATCAAAACAGTGAGGAAAATTGATGAAGAACAGGTTACATGGAACGAATTCCAAAAGAATTTCAAAGATAAGTATCTAACTGAACGTTATTATGATGAAAAAGAAAAATAATTTCACGAGTTAAGATTGGGAACCTTAACCATGGACGAATATGTGAAGCGATTCACCTCCTTACTATGCTATGTGCCTTATATGAAAGAGGAAAAGGCCAAGATTCAGTGTTTCATTAGTAGCCTACCCAATTTTATGAAGGATAAACTTGAGTTTGACTACCCAAGAACAATGGATGATGCAGTGCGGAAAGCCCGCATTGCTACCAACAAATGAAACAGAAAAATGAAGGACCTAAAGGAGGGTTGAATAGGAAGGGAAAAAGCTTGATCCCAAGTAGACAACCAAAATTTACTAATGGTAGAAATATACAGAAAAAACCTCTTAGTAAATTCCTAGCAAGGAACTAGCCCAAAGCTGCATATTTTGAAAATAGACAGTCATAAGGAGTTAATAAATTTGTTAATGACCAGCAGTCAGAATCACCGCTACTGTGCTCTGGATGTGGAGAACCCCGCTGCTACAAAAACTGTTCATATAAGGAAAGGACAGAACAACTATCAAATATGCAGGAAGCATCCATGGTTTGAGAAGTGGCAAAGAGCATGCCCATAATTAATGTTGCTCTGGATGATCATCAAGAGAAATATCAGCCCACCATGATCAAATGTGAAGGTATGATTGCTAAGCAACCTGTCTCTGTTTTGTTTGATCTCGGTGCTCACTTAAGCTATGTTAGTCTCCATCCTTCATCCTCAGGTTATACAGCTTTTTCCGCAGGAACAGCTTATTCACCAGAGACTTAGATTGGTACAAAGTCCCTAACTTGTCCCATAAAGCCTTTGTTGTAGCCTCCCCTGATACATTTAGCAATACTGAATCTGAGACACACAATCGTATTGTGCTCTTTGCCTTCCGATCCAACTCCTTTCATTCTTCATCAGACACTCCCATTGGTTTAGTACCTGGATCTACCGAAATCCACTGATCTTTATCCACCAACAAATCCTCCATCTTGAGTTTCCACAACTCAAAACTCTGACCGTTAAATTTCTAGATCTCTATCTTTCCACTGCTCACCATCTTCTTTCACCACCAGAATCGATCTCGCAGATCTCCCACTGAACAGGGTCTACCACAGCCGAGCGAAACCCCTCAGCAACAAAGGCATCCCCTTGAAGCCAAATCTACTCTGATACCAAATGTAGGTTTTAACCCCGTACAGAAATTACCTGCATACGAATTCTAAAACGCGGAAAATAAACAATGCGAGAGCATAACACATAAAACACATAAACACAGAGATTTTCCCCTGGATCCCAAAACCGGGACTACCGGCTTGATTTTTCATTATTTTCCTTTCAATGTTATAATACATATTTATACATGCCAAAGCATCCAATACCATGGACCGCAAAACCATCACGTCCAAAAAAAATGTGCGAAAATCATGCACAAAACCATAGGTGGGTCCGCCCAACCTAACATAGGGTCCAAAACCAAAATTTTCTGGGGCGCTGCCCCAGATCCCATAAAGTGGGGTTATGGGTGCCCCTCAAACCCCCTGTTAACTACGTGGAAAGAATATAACACAACCCAACATTCTCCCACTTGTTGTTTTCTTTCCACGGGGGGCCATAGGAGAGCTTAGTCATTTTTCGAGCCCTGAAATGCCCATTGTCTCTCTACACCAAGAGAACTTCTTAGAGCTCACATATTTTGTTAATTTATCTGTAGTATTCTTCAAAGTGTCCACCTTTACTAGCAACACCTTTTTTTCTTCTAACATATCCCTCACAAAGTGATATTGAACATCAATGTGCTTTGTCTTTGAATGATATGCGGGGTTCTTTGCCAAGAAAATTGCACTTTGGCTGTCACAGTCTATCCTTATAGCTTCCTGTACTAACCCCATACTTGAACATAATCTCTGCAACCAAACTGCTTCCTTACTTGCATGCGTGGCTGCCATGTATTCTTCCTCTGTAGTTGACAGTGCCACTATAGATTGTTTCTTACTCATCCAACTAAATGCACCTCCAAATAGGTTAAATACATACCCACTTGTAAATCTTCTCTGATCCAGATCTCCAACCCAGTCTGCATCAATAAAGCCATGAATATCCAACACTCTATCCAATCCTGGTCTTCCTTGGTAGCACAAACCATAATCACTACTGCCACACAAATACCTAAAAACCCGCTTCACTGCTATCCAGTGCTCCTTCCCTGGTTTTGACATAAACCTGCTCAATACTCCCACTGCATGTGCAATTTCTGGTCTAGTATAGACCATTGCATACATCAGGCTACCAACTGCAGTTGCATATCGAACACGGGACATGTCCTCTTCCTCTTCTTGTGGCTTGGGACACTGTTTAATAGATAATCTCACACCTACAGGAATAGGAACCTTCACCGGTTTACTATCCTGCATATTAAACCTCTGCAATATTGTCTCGACATACTTCCTCTGGTTTAACCAGAGCTTCCTATTTGCCCGATCTCTTTTAAATTCCATGCCCAAAATATAGTTTTTAGCACCAAGATCTTTCATGTCTAATTTGGAGGACAATTGGGTCTTCAAATCCTAGATAACTTCTTTTTCATTTCCAACCAACAACATATCATCCACATACAAGACCAGATAAATAACATGGTCACCAATTAATTTAAAATACACATAGTTATCTGTTTTGCTTCTGGTGAAGCCAAGTCCCCATATAAATGTATCAAATTTCTAATACCACATCCTTGGTCACTGTTTTAACCCATATAGAGACTTCTTTAACTTACATACCAGTTCTTTCTTACCCTTCATTGCAAAGCCTTCAGGTTGCTTCATGTAGATCTCCTCTTCCAGATCCCTGTGAATAAATGTTGCCTTCACATCCATCTGTTCTACCTCAAAATCAAAAGCAGCAGCAACAGATAAAAGTAATCTAATAGAAGTTACCTTGGCAACAGGAGAAAAAAATATCACCAAAATCAATTCCCAACACCTGGGAATAACCTTTTGCTACCAATGGAGCTTTGTATTTCTCCACTTTTCCTTATGCATTTGTCTTCATTTTGAACACCCATTTGCTGCCAATGGGTTTCCTTCCAGCCGACAACTCCACCAGATCCCAAGCCTCATTTTTGTGCAAAGATGCCATTTCGTCAACCATGGCCTCTTTCCAGAGTTTTCCATCCTCTGAATCCACTGCTTCCTTCAAAGTTCTGGGATCATCATCAGTAATAGACAAAGCAAAATTTGAACAGAAAGCAGATGGACTATACCTTTCTAGCTGCCTTCTTTCTCGAACTGATCTTCTCACAACCAGAGTTTGTGGCTTTTCATCTTCTGATTCCTCCTCTACTGTAGAGTCTTATTCTTCCTCCTTTAGCTCAAACTCTTCTCAGGTTCCTTTGGTTGGACTTCATGTTTAATAACATCTTTCACCTCTCTGAACACCACATCTCGGCTGTACATAACCTTCCTTGTTACTGGGTTCCAAAGCTTATAACCCTTTAAACCATCCTTATACCCAATAAAGATGCACTTTTCAGATTTACTATCCAACTTTGTTCTTTTCTCCTTTGCAACATGTACATATGCATCACATCCAAATACCCTCAGATGTGAAAGAGAGGGTTTCTTACCAGTCCATACCTCTTGTGGAGTCTTATCCTCCAACGTTGATGAAGGTGACCTGTTGACTAGGTAACATGCAGTATCCACTGCCTCTGTCCAGAATTCCTATCCTAACCCAACACCATTGAGCATGCTTCTTGCCCTTTCCATCAATGTCTCGTTCATTCTTTCTGCAACTCCATTTTGCTGAGGTGTATATGGAGTAGACTTCTGCCGTGCTATACCACACTTCTTACAAAATTCTTCAAATTCCTTACTGCAAAACTCTCCGCCATTAGCTGTCCTCAACACCTTTATCTTCTTCTCTATCTGGTTTTCCACTAGAGCCTTAAATTCTTTAAACCTATCAAAGACTTCAGATTTCTTCTTAAGGAAATATATCCATGTATTCCTTGAGAAGTCATCTATAAATGATACATAGTACATAGAATTGCCTAGTGATGGAACCTTCGCAGGTCCAAACACATCACTGTGCACAAGCTTTAATATATGTTTCGCCCTCTTACCACCAGAGGGGAAACTCACCCGATTCTGCTTCCTGTATACACAATTTTCACAGAAATCAAAATCCAGAGAGCTATTACTCATACCTTCTACCATACCTTTACCATGAAGCATTCAAAGGCCCTTCTCTCCAATATGTCCAAGCCTTTGATGCCACAGCATGGTCTTTTCTCCAGAGACCACTAGACTTTCTGCTCCACTTTCAGGAACCACAAAACTGTTGCTCAACAATAGTGCTACCTTGCAGCTTGTACAAAGCTCCAATCCGAACTCCCTACATCAATACCAGTGCTCCCCGAACCATCTTGCAGGTATCCTTCTTGAACATTGTTTTTACACCTGCATCATCCAACTTACTAACAGAAATCAGATTTCTGGCTAATGCAGGAATATGCAGAACACCCAGAAGTGTTCTAACCCTTCCACCTTGTAGCTTCAACTTTACTTTTCCACGACCAATGATTCTAGCCTTCCTGTCATCCCCCAAGAAGACATCACCACCATCATATTTCTCATACTCACAAAACCACTCTCTATGGGGAGTGAAGTGAAAGGATGCACCTCAGTCAATCAACCATGCCTCATGATCTACATGTGTACTTGAAGAAGCCAAGTACACATCCCCACCTTCATCTGAGGTGGTTTTCGCCTCTGCAAAAGGAGCCTCATCAGATCCCTTTCCTTTGTCAGGAGCTTTAGATTTACAGTCCCTTTTGAAGTGGCCTTCCTTTCTGCATTTCCAGCACACCACCTTTACAGGTTTTCCTGGAGATTTAGATCTCCCTCTAGATTTAGATCTCCCACTCAATGACTTATTTTTGTTTCTGTTCTGGGACCGTCCTCGTACAGACAAGGCATCACTATTTTGGCTCTCCATATTTTTCCGTCTCATCTCCTCTGTCAGCAAGCCTGAGACTATTTCATCAAACTGCAAGGCAGTTGCATTTCTACCTATTGCAATAACCAAACTATCCCATGAATTTGGTAGAGAACACAACAAATTGATGCACTTATCTTCATCTAAATTTTAATATCAACAGATGCTAAATAACTTACCACAATATTAAATGCATTCAAATGCTCTGTCACCAAGTCTCCATCTTTCATCCTCAGGTTATACCACTTTTTCCGCAGGAACAGTTTATTCACCAGAGACTTAGATTGGTACAAAGTCCCTAACTTGTCCCACAAAGCCTTTGCTGTAGCTTCCCCTGATACATTCAACAATACTGAATCTGTCAAGACACACAATCATATTGTGCTCTTTGCCTTCCGATCCAACTTCTTCCATTCTTCATCGGACACTTCCGTTGGTTTAGTACCTAGATCTACTGTGATCCACTAATCTTTATCCACCAACAAATCCTCCATCTTGAGTTTCCACAACTCAAAACTCTGACCATTAAATTTCTCGATCTCTATCTTTCCACTACTCACCATCTTCTTTCACCACTAGAATCGATCTCGTAGATCTCCCATTGAACAGGGTCTACCACAGGCCCGAGCAAAACCCCTCAGCAACAAAAGCGTCCCCTTGAAGCCAAATCTGCTTTGATACCAAATGTAGGTTTTAATCCCGTACAAAAATTACTTGCATATGAATTCTAAAACACAGAAAATAAACAATGTGAGATCATAACACATAAAACACATATACATAGAGATTTTCCCCTAGATCCCAAAACTGGGATTACCAGCTTGATTTTTCATTATTTTCCTTTCAATGTTATAATACATATTTATACATGCTAAAGCATCCAATACCATGGACTGAAAACCATCGCGTCCAAAAAACATGTGTGAAAATCATGCACAAAACCATAGTTGGGTCTGCCCAACCTAACATAGGGTCCAAAACCAAAATTTTCTGGGGCACTGCCCCAGACCCCATAAAGTGTGGTTACGGGTACCCCTAAAACCCCCTGTTAACTGCGTGGAAAGAATATAACTCAACCCAACACATCTACTACTAGTAAATGAAACAAAAAAATGAAGGACCTAAAGGAGGGTTGAATAGGAAGGGAAGTTGCCTGATCCCAAGTAGACAACCAAAATTTACTAATGGCAGAAATATACAGCAAAAACCTCTTAGTAAATTTCTAGCAAGGAACTAGCCCAAAGCTGCATATTCTGAAAATAGACAGTCAGAAGGAGTTAATAAATTTGTTAATGACCAACAGTCAAAATCACCGCTACAGTGCTGGGGATGCGGAGAACCCCACTACTACAAAAATTGTCCACATAAGGAAAGGACAGAACAACTATCAAATATGCAGGAAGCATCCACGGTTGGAGAAGTGGCAAGGAGCATGCCTAGAATTAATGTTGCTCTGGATGATCATCAAGCAGAATATTAGCCCACCATGATCAAATGTGAAGGTATGATTGCTAAGCAACCTGTCTCTATTTTGTTTGATCCCGGTGCTAGCTTAAGCTATGTTAGTCCTAAGGTGGTAGAAAAGTGTCAACTACATAGCAGTAAGTTTCCAAAACCATGGCTAGTTCAATTAGCCACCGGGACAAAAATAAGGGTAATTGCAAAATAGAACGTTGTCCCATAACAATTTCAGGACAACCCATTCACGTTGACCTTAATATACTTCCTTTGGGTTCATACGATATTTTAATCGAGATGGATTGGTTGGAAAAATGTTGGTCCCTAGTTGATTGCAAGAAGAAAACCATTAGTTTTATCACGGAATCAGGACAAAGGAAGGAACTTCAAGGAATCAAGACAAATACCAAACTACGTCCTATTACTGCTAGTTAGCTAGGAAGATGTATTAGGAAGGGCTGTCAAATATATGTTGTTCAAGTGGGATTTACAAACACCAAAAATAAAATGACCTCCTTGGAAAACATTCCTGTCATTCAGGAATTTGTTGATGTATTTCCTGAATCCATTCCTGGATTACCACAAGCGTGATATTGATTTCACCATCGAACTAATTCTGGGTGCAGCCCTATATCTAGGGCCCCTTATCGCATGAGCATACCTGAGTTAACAGAACTCAAAATGCAGCTCCAAGAGCTTCTAGATAAAAAGTACATCTACCCCAGTGTGTCCCCTTGGGGAGCCCCCGTACTGTTTGTATGGAAGAAAGACGAAACCTTGAGATTATGCATCGATTATCATCAGTTAAATAAACTGACCATCAAAAATAAATATCCCTTGCCATGTATTGATGATTTATTTGATCAGGTGCAAGGAGCCAAAGTATTCTCAAAAATCGATTTAAGGTCCAGCTACCACCAAATAAGGATAAAGGAGGAGGACATTTACAAGACTACATTCCGAACTCGTTATGGTCATTACGAGTTCGTGGTGTTGCCATTTGGCCTCACAAATGCCCCAACTACTTTTATGAGTTTGATGCACGATATTTTCCATCCTTATCTTGATAAATTTGTATTCATTTTCATTGACAACATTTTAATATACTCTAAGAATTAGGAGGAGCATAAAGGGCATCTAAGAATAGTGTTGCAAACTTTGTGGGAAAATTAGTTATATGCTAAATATAACAAGTGCGACTTTTTCAAAGATCAGATTCAATACTTGGGTCACATTATATTAGTAGATGGAATAGTGGTGGACCCTGAGATGATCAAAACCATTATGGAATGGACCGCTCCAAAGAATGTTGTTGATATCAGATCATTCCTGGGTTTGGTCAGGTATTATCGTCGTTTCATCGAAGGATTTTCAAAAATATCATTCCCAATGAACTCTTTATAGAAAAAGGGATGCACTTTCCAATGGACAGTCAAATGTTAGCAAAGCTTTGAAAGACTAAAACACCTACTTACCACTGCACCCATGTTAAAGGTAGCAAATCTGGAAAAGTCTTTCGTGGTTTGCACGGATGCGAGTAAAGAAAGTGTTGGCAGGGTGCTGACACAAGAGGGAAATTTTATTGCTTACAAATCATGAAAATTAAAGGAGTATGAACAACGATATTCTGCTTATGACCTTGAATTAACAACAATAGTTCATGCACTTAAAATGTGGCAACACTACCTGTTGGGGAAGAAATTTCTGTTGTTAACGGATCATAACAGCCTTACAAATTTCTTCAACCAGTCTAACTTAAATGCTTGACAGGCCAGATGGACAACATTTTTAAGTGAGTTCGATTTCAAAATGAAACATCTTAAAGGGAAGGAAAATCGAGTGGCCGACGCATTGAGCAGGAAAGTACATTGTATTTATGAGGTCCAAATCAGCCAAGTACACTCAAACATCCCTGAAATCATAAAGGAAGCGTCCCTCAAAGATCCAGAGTACACTTTTCTTTCGCAGTAGACAAAGGAAGCTCTGTTGAAAGGGAAAAAATCAGATTTTAAAATAAATTCCAACAACATCCTTACCTTCAAGAACTGAATTTATGTTCTTAACCAAAACTATGTTAAACAATTGATATTGGATGAGTTTCACAGGAAACCATGTGCTGGCCACCCAAGTTACTAAAAAATGTTTTCAGCCATCAAGAAAGGGTATTTTGGGCCTGGGATAAGGAAGGATGTCACTGATTACTTGTCCAAATGTTTGGAGTGTCAGCTGGTGAAGGCAGAACATCAACATTCCGCTTACCTCGCACCAGGAAGCAACATGACTCAATTATGGTGGTGGTAGAAAAATTGAACAAAACTCCTCACTTAATACCTGTGAAATGCAATTATAAAACTATGGAAATTGCAAACATATTTATGAAGGAAATTTTTCGTCTGCACGGAATACCCAAGGTGGTAATTTCCGATAAGGATGTAAAATTTACATCCACATTCTGGAAAACCCTCTTTTAAGGATTGGGTACCCATATCTAATTCAGTACAGCTTACCATCCTCAAATGAATGGGCAAACCAAACAGGTAAATCAAGTGTTGGAGGACATGCTACGCATGTTTGTGATGCAACAACCACATAAGTGGCAAGACTATCTCCACCTAGTGGAATTTGCATATAATAATGGACATCATGAATCACTGGGCATGAGCCCCTTTGAGGTGTTGTATGGAAGAAGGTGTAGGGTACCCATAGATTGGAATAATCCAGTTAATAAGCTAGCATTGGGTCCTAACATGCTAGCAGAAATGGAGAAGACTGTTAAGAAGGTTCGAAAAAATCTAAGGGCTGCCCAAGATAGGTAGAAAATGTATGCAGATAAAAAGAGGACATACAGAGAATTTCATCGAGGAGATCACGTATATCTAAGAGTAAATCCTCAAAAAAGTTCCTTACAATGGAGGGGTTGTGCTAAGTTAGCACCCTAGTACTGTGGACCTTTTCAAGTCTTGGAACGGATTGGACCGGTAGCCTATAAGCTTGTGTTACCAAGCCACATTCGGGTCCACAATGTTTTCCATGTTTCCTTGCTAAAAAAATATGTGTACAACCCACAACATATAATTAGCTGGGAAAATATTCAGGTAATCAGTTAAGGAGAATACATAACTTTTGGATAAACTGTTTTGAGGAAATTATGACTGTGAATTGTGTATGTGCAGGTCGAACCAGAAGGAGAGTTTTTGGCAGAACCTCTTCATATTCTCGATCGGAGAGAAACCACCTTGCGGAAGTGAGCCATCACCCAGGTTAAAGTGTAGTGGAAGCACTTTGGCCCAGATGAGGCCACCTGGGAAGAGGAGGGATTTATGCAGGAAGCTTATCCGACGTTATTTTCTTAAATCAGAAGAACACCAGGGACGATGTTCCTCATATGGTGGAGGGGGCAGATATGTAACACCCTAGGCTACATAAAAGAATTATTGTAGTTACTAAGTTCATTTTTATGTCTTGTTGCATTAATTTCTTTTACTTTATGATAATGACTGAGGCTGGAAGGCCAGATTACAATTGGTTACCTAATTAATGAGTAATTAGAAGTTCACACATGTTAATAAAAAATAATCTGTTTGCAATTGTTAAAAGAAACATTTACTCATCTACCCTGGAAAGGGAAATATGAGGGAGAAAGAGTCCAGAGAGAGGATCCTGGAGCTGGGTGGATTAAACCAGTGGTAAATCACTCAAGACAGTATGAAGAGTACATGACTTGAAGCTAGACAGTGAGTCTTGAGGCCCAAGGCACCCGACCGTAGTTGGATCTAATCTAATTGTGAAGGAGAGAAAGTTCTCAGGGGAGAGTCTGGACATGATTTCCAGGCTCATGGCTGGGAGGAGAGACTTTCTAGAAAAATTTGGAATTATATGATGACAAGTTTTACGCAGGTAAGTAACAGAGATTTCATTTAAGAAATGATATTGGGTTATAGAAAATTTACTTGCTTACAGTGACATAATAATTTAAATGTTCCTTGAAAGTATATTAGAATAGAACTAGAATGGAATTCGCAACTAAAGGAGCAAACAATAATTGTACAGTAACCAAACAATACATGAAGCATTCTTTTTTCCTGTATGATATAGTTAAATCATACACTTTGACACTGGAAAGGTAATCCTTTTCGACTAACTGAAAGAATCAATTTTTTATAAACTGTGACAGAGAAAAGAATAACCCATAGGACGAAATTCATCTCGATAAATTGTGAGAATAATCATTTCGGTCAAACTAAAGAAATTCTGAATAGATGAACCAAGGAGGAGAAAACTAAGTATAACCCACAGAAAATCCTTATCTGTTGTCAAGCGGTTACAGTAAAGCAGAAACTAAAGTAAAAGTATCGAGTATTCCAGAAAATACAGTAATAAAGCCAAACCACATACGTATCCAGTTAATAAAATATGGATTATGTATATTCAACTATAAAGAAAATCATAACCTAAACAATCCACAATAAAAGGGCTCAACAGCCTGAATGTGTCCAAACTTGAGATAAATTCAAAAATCCTCGAGTCCATAGTTACCTTGAGATATAAGTATTACCAGAAAACCTAGTTACACATTGTCTTGTAAATAGTAGACAATTTTATAAATTCAAATAAATCTAAAAGCATATCAACAACTCAAACCCTGGTGTTTTTCAGGCGCATTGTTTAATATATATACAGTCTTCCAAATAAAACAAAGAGCTCGATAAGTTTCAGCATAACCCTTGGCCAACACAGTTCTTCCGCAATGCATCTAAATCGTAACAATCAAACATGGTGAAAGAGTGGTGAGTAATTTCCAACCTGTAGACAGCCATGGAGAGTATAAGTTTGTAAAACGTCAAGAGGCGCGGACATGACTACGAAAGGATCCCAACAGCTACAAAATATTACCTGCAAAATCATATGCAATCGATCTCAAAAACTTTAGGAAGAAAGCTTGTCATTTAAACCAGTAAAAACCAATGATCCAAAGAGCGGCAACCATACCTGAGTCTAGAGAGTTCCATCCGTGGGCAGTATGCTTTCATTACAACAGGAATTATCACTTAGTCAGGTTTAGATTGAGAAAATATGAAGAATTGTAATGAGATACCTGAAAGTCATATGCTCACCTTCCAGGAACTAGCGTCGGAACCAACTACCTTCCGCTGAACCGGAGAAACCTCAAACCATCCCTAGACGGCGAGAGCCATTTGTTAACCATCGAATCAGAAGAGAGACTAAGGCAAATACTAAACTCAAATGGCGTAGAAAACCTGAATGATACAGGGTAAGTGTTCCGGATACCTCCCTGCGAAGGATGGATAGATAGCACCATAGCACATAGTAGAAGAGTTTTTGAACAGACTGAAAAAACCGAAGGCCAACCTCATTACAGAGTGGCCAATACCTCAACCTTTCGGTAGCAAATGACCTCCCATCCGGTCGGAGGCGGTGAGTTGGGTAGTCGGAAAATCCCTAAACCCTCCTCACCGTTGGATCGCCCATTACAAATCAACGGTTGAGAACAATAACAACTGTCATAGACATACTTCACCCGCGGACGGACACATGCAGTGGAACGAACCAGAGTCATGCCACGTGTATCAACATACTAAGGATATTTACTCTGGAGTCGGGTGACAGGCCTAATGCCTTAAGGGGAGCCATGTGACCATTTATTGCACGATAGATACAATATCATGAATTGTGTAACATTAAATTAAATGTTCAATGAGTATATGTGTCATTAAAGTCCTCTTCGGGCACCTTAGGTATAGAAGTTAATAAATGTTAATAAATCACAGTTTTACATTTTGTAATTTTTTTTTATGTAATATGTTTTGTGTAATAGTTGAATGGTGTTACATCAACCATCATTATATCTCAAATTTTGAAAATATTTTGAAATTTAATTGTGCACTCATTAGAATATTTATTAAATCTACAATCAAATCCAATTCAAATTCAAAGAGGTAGCTCTAGACGTTCTGCGTCGAGAACTCGAAGAAAGTATAATTCTCTTTGAGAAAAGTGATGGAAAATGTTAAATTAACATGTTTGGTTCTGTGCACTACTATACTCCTGGGCATATAAAGAGTGAGATCATCCAACAGGGGAAGACTTTGGGGATCATCCATTAAATAATATTGTGAGACCATGCTTACCCCAAATGTCGAATCTAGAGATAGTCATGGACATAAAATACATAAAATATGTGTACGCTTTCATTGGTTAAGTTCTTATTAATATTTTAAAAAAAGAGGGTAAGGTTTAAAATCACATAATACATTATATTTGTGAATAATTTGGTTCATAATCACGTAAAAACATTATATTTGTGAATAGTTTATGTATGAGATATTTATTAAAAAAATAAATAACCACGGTATAGTATTTAATTTTATTATGAAAGTTTGAAAATATATTAATTTAGATTTATTTTAAATTTGGATTTATAAGTGTTAAGAGGGATTAAATATTTTGATTGTAAAATTTGAGGAAAGGTTTATGCTTTGTGATATTAAATCTAATTTTTGATTTATAAGTGTTAAAAGGGATTAAGTTTTTTTACTATAAAACTTGAGCATACTTTGTGATATTTCATCCCTCTTGGCGCTTGGTCGATCTAGAATTGAGATAAATCTAGGATGATTTCACTTGTACGTGGCTACACAAAATTTGTTAAACATATAATTAATCTGATCATTTTAAATATGTTAAATATGTCTAAGATTAATATAATGAGTTCATTCTCTTCTATATCTCATTCATATTGGACTTGCTTTTGTACTAAATACCTAAATCCCAATATATGACTCATCACACACATGACACATTTGAACTTGAGCTAATCGATAAACCTATCAAAAAAATTTCAATGTGCAATATTCATATCAGCAAGAGTGACAAGTTGAGCTTGGGCATAGATATCTTTTAAATTTGATTTTTCTTAAGATTTTCTTATGCATCTTGTACTATGCCGGAGTGAGGTGAATATTATTTTTTGTTGGTATGCTCCTTCTTGTTCAACTTTTTGTTTCCTCTATTCTTTATTCTCTTGATTTATCATTTCCTTTTCCTTTTTTGGTTGATTTCCTCTTCGTTGTGCATTTTCTTGCATTATTTTCTTTCGACACTCTTCAATTGTCATTTGTTGTATCCTTCTTTGTTGATATTTCTTTGATATACTCTTTGTCATTTGACTTTGTCTTTCTTTGTCAAATTTCTCTTTGTTGTTCATTTCTATTTAAGATGGATCTAAGATCCTTCTTGTTCATTTCTATTTAATATATATTTAGGCTAATTATTATTGTAACACAAAAATCAATGCATGTCGTCAATAATTACTTGTATATACACTAAAATCAATGTACACTATTAATTTAATTACTTTGGAAGCAATGCACATCATCCATATCTTTAAATTAGATAACAAATTAACATCTACATTGAAATTGATGCATCCTCAATTGTCATTTTCTATGCATTTCTCTATTGACTTTTTCTTTGTTTTATATTTCTATTTAACATGAATCTAGGCTCTTTGTTGTTCATTTCTATTGTAACACATAAATTAATGCATGTCATCAATAATTACTCTTTGCATACAATGAAATCAATGCATTTAATGCAAACAATCCATTAGGATTAGAAATCAAGATACATCTAGATTGAAGTCAATGCTTCTAGCACAATTAATGAAATAGGTTTAGAAATTAACATCTACACTAAAATCTCTACACCTATTTCAATAAAAAATCAAATATTAATAGGTGAAACTGGTTACACTTTTTGGCAAAATGAAGGTGTGGCTTGGTGAAAAAAGGATGCTCAATCGAGCAATTTTAAGTCCTCGAACGAGCATTTTTTAAGTGCTTGATCGATTGATTGAGGCACTTAAAAATAGCTCGATCGAGTGTTTAAACAAACCTTTGATTGAGCTCTTGCGTAACCCCAGGTTAGGAGCTCAATCGAGCTTTATGGCTCAATCAATCCCTAAAGCTCAATCGAGCCTTAAAGCTCACTCCAGCCTTAAAGTTTGAAATTTTAAAATTTATGTAAATATCAATAATGATATGCAAACTTTAAAATTGGAAGTATTCGACAGTTTAAAAAAAATGAAATTTAATTACTAATTACATTTGAATAGGTAATTAACAATGGTGTGGATTAATTTCTCATTACATTTCTAGCATTTTGGTGTATAGATTTGAAGAATTATTATATCCCACTTGCAATTAAAATTGTAATATTGTTATATTTATAATTTAGTAACTTAAAAATTAGTTTTTGCTATGATTTAAATTTTCAATGTTATAATTTAAATAATAAATTTATTGTAAATATAATTTCAATAATAATATAAAAAAATTTTCCATTTGATTTTAATAAATATTATAATTTTTGATATAAATAAGTGTAACTAATAAATGTGAATAATATTTTATATGAATATGTCTAACTATGAATAATTTTTTTATATAAATAAATGTAACTAAAAAATGTGAATTTGATGTTGTTCGGAGTGTATATTTTATAAAATCACTAAAGAGTTTATATATATATATATATATATATATATATATATTTGTTTAGGGAAAAATGAGTACAATAATAATTAAGGTAGTTGTAATAGTTGTAAGTTATAAAATGAGTGCAGTAATAATTAACGTAATAGTAATAGTCGTAAGTTATAATTAATATAGTTGTAAAATGTGATTGCACTCAATTTTGTCCTTCATCTCTACAAGTGTGAAATATATATAGAAATTTTTACTCCTCACTTAGGCTTGCATTATATTTTTAAAGTAATAAAAACATAAGAAAATAATAAATTTTAAAACATTATTTGACTACTATAGATTTAAATATTCATATGAAATTAGTTTTAAAATAATGACATTATAAATTTTTTTTTATTTTAGTATGATGTTTTTTTTTTTTTTTTAGCTGTGGTTCATGGTCATTGAGTGGCCGCTACATCCACGGTAGAGAAGTGGGGCAGTTCCACCCGAAGGGATCTGCCCGTCGGCCATAACAGGCCTAACCTCGAGGGCGTCGAGGAGATTTGACCCCGTGACCTCCCAACTGGGAAAGTGCTTTAGCAATGGGAACTCGACCATTTGAGCTATCCCTTGGGGCTATATGATGTTTTTATTTATTTAAATATTATAATTTGATTTATTTTTATTGAAAATTTCTACATAAAAAAATATAAAATGATTAAGTATAAAAATATGTTATATTTAAAATCAAAACTTCACTTAAAGACAAGTACTGAGAGGCTTATTTTTTTAAGATAATTATGATAGCTCGAGTTATAGGTTTAATTGAGACTCTCTTCAACCACATTAAGGGCTCCATCTAGGGTTTCTTAAACCCTCTATCGAGCTATTTGAAATTTGAATTTCAAATACTCGGTACTCGATATTTGAATTTTGAGGTAGGGTTTCTTAAATCCTCTATCAAGCTATTTGAAATTTGAATTTCAAATACTTGATACTCGATTGAGTGTTTTAAGCGCTTGATCAAGACGTTGAGGGCCTAAAAGCACATAGTTTTAGCTCATCTTCTGCAAATTTCTCTGCAACACCATTTTGTACCCTAGCAGACTAAGTGGCAAAGTTGATCATGTTGGATTTGGAAAAAAACCCTCTATCCAATGGCATATGAGTTTGGCATTTTCGAATTCATATGATATTTTTTTATCTAATTTCTTTTAAACACAATGCTTGAAACTTTTTTCTAAATGGGCTAAATAAAAAATCAATAACATAAAATATAAGAACGGAAAAAATTCAAAAATAACAATTATATTTATTTATGAGCCCTCTTCAAAAGGATACTCTTATATTTTCAATTTATTTAATGAGTTAAAACGTGTCTTGCCAACTTTGAAAAATAATAAAAAAATATAATTTTGCATAAAAAAAATTAAATTTTTAATATGAAAAACTTTGTTCTTCCGTGTAGATCATACTCACTCATATATATATATATATATATATATATATATATATAGATAGATAGATATATTACACATTTTAGACTAAGCTTGCTAGCAAGAATATATTGCATTTAATGGAAAATTAATAGATTATACAACACTAAATTTTTTGAAAAAATATCATTAGGATAACAATATAATTCTCCATATATATTTTTTTCCTTAATTCACAATTCTTATATGAATTTTGAGAGCTTCAATTGGATAAAAGAAGAAAAACTTGAAATTCTTAACCATATTTGACCCAAAAATATAACCCATCTTCATACTTTTATCTTAATATTATAGTATTCCAAAATCAAATTAAAACCTCTTTTTATTTTGAAAAAAAATATTTAATATTATAATATTATATTTAACATAATATAACATTATAATATTATATAATATGAATATTTCTCTATGATTAATTAATATGTTATATATGAAACTGAACTTAATATAATAATAATAAATATATGACAAAAGAATTTGGGAGTGAACCCTAAATGTGCGCATCAAGTAATCAAAGAGTGTTTTGTGATTTATGGTTTTTTTTTCCTATATATCTCAATAGGGTATACATCCTTTTTCTTTGCTTGTAACATGGGATTTTTTCCATATATATTATGGAACCATCTTTTTTCTTTGCTTCTAACATGGGAATTTTTTCCATATATATATAATGGAACCATCTTTTTTCTTTGCTTCTAACATGGGAAATTTTTCCCATATATAATACAAAACAATTTGGAGTGAATCAAACAAGTAAGGTTTTGCTATTTATAATTTCCATATATATAATGGAACCATCTTTTTTCTTTGCTTCTAACATGGGAATTTTTTCCACATATATATAATACAAAACAATTTGGAGTGAATCAAACAAGTAAGGTTCTGCTATTTATAAAATTTCTTTCCATATATGCCAATATTATATACATCATCTTCCTTCACTTTTAACACAAAATTGTTCCCATAAGAATCACAAAAATGTTTCCATAAGAATTACAAAAATAGACTTAGATTGTGTTTCAAATAAACATGTTGATATATTGCATTAAAATTTTTCTTATAATTTAATTATTGATTTTTGTTTTTAGTTATATATATTAAATCATTATACATCTCACATTGTATTATATATTTAATTATAAAAAAATTACTTTATATATTTCATTATAAAAAATCTACATTTTATTATACATCTCATATTGCTAGTTTTTAAAAACCCTAAAAATTAACATAATTGTAACTTTATTTTAAAATACATAATTTTTTTTTACAAAGAAAAATCGAACTTTTTATAATCAGAATTAAAAGTTACATAGTATATGCCTAAGCATTCGTTTTGCTCTATGATTTGCGAATCATAGAGCTCACAGGATGAGAAAATTCAGTCTTGTCTAGCTAAACATGTAGGGAAACCACTTAGAAGATGCACAGCCTCCTCAAATGAGGAACACTATTCCAGCCAGTGCTCGTCAAGATGGTGAGCAAAAGAAACAAAAACCAAAAAATTTATGAAAAAATTCTATAGCAGGAGCAAAAGAGTTGACATTATGGGGGGATCATGATTTCCTCCCCTTTTTCTTCTCGACCTTGCGCCACTCTCCTTGGGATGAAATTATGGAAACAAGTTGAAGTGGATTTTCATTGCCAGGTCGGGGGTTTTCCTTGTCTGAATCATAGGTGTCTGATGAGTGCTGCCTTTTGGTTCAACTGATTTCCATGAGATTTTAATTCTTTCCAGATTGAGATTCCATAGGCTCTTGTGGGTATGTCTTCTAAGTTTTTGTTTGGTTGCTTTCATTTGGGACGGGTTCATCGTCCTCATAATCTTCTTCCTCTTTCGGATCTGGATGGGTGAAGTTCCACCCCTTTTGATGGTTGTCGGTTTTCTTCTTTCTACGGATGTTCTTTTTGTATTCTAGACATGCATTTTGCAGGTGTCTAGTTTGTCGACATATTCTGCATCTGAAAGCTGTATTTTCATAGTCTAATGACTGCATCCAGCTGCGGTCTTTGTGTTTTAGTTTTATGCTTCCCAGTAATCCTTTACTGAGGTCTACTTCCACACAGATGTGTGCAAAAGTAAAAATTATTTCATCTACTTTTTGTGTATCCATTTTGATATAACTGCCTATGGAGTTGCCTATGCATGCAAGTACCTTTTGGTCCCATAAATGGATAGGGAGATTATGAAGGCGTACCGAAACGAGCATCCTAGAGACAACGTAAGTGTTTGCATCAAACTCCAGAAACTGTGGAGTGATAAAGAGACCTGAAGATCCCCAGAACTAAGGTCCTTCCTGAATCATGAGATCTCTAACCTCTGTAGATAGAAATTTCACTATAAAAAACCCTTTGGAGCAGAGATGGATCTCACAATCCAGAGACCATTTTGTGAGTATCCAATGAAATAGATCAAATCGTTTGGGCCAAAATCTGTTAAACTGATAGATGATGGATTTTTTTTCATAGCTAATACATACCTTCTCTTCTTCTGTTGTATCTATTGTTAGTTCCGGTGTATGCTGTAGTTGCTCCACTATGTATGGGCTAGGTTCTGATCCAGCCTGCTTTGGAGCTGTTGAAGGAGATTTTCCCCCTTGTAAAATACGTTTGTAAGATGTTCCTTCACTTTTGTGCTGCTGGCGTGGATTTGGGTTGAGATTTGATTTGGACCCATTGCCTCCTTCTGTTGGTTTACTGGTTGTTGCACCTCCTCGTAGTCTCATATTGAGTATGATGGCAGATCCTGGCTTGATATTATAATCCTTCATGGTTCTGTAGTCCTGTAGCGATCTTCCCCCTGTTAATATATGTTGCTTGTTAGCCGGGTAACCAATCTGATTGGCAATGTTTTTCTTCAAATCTATTACACTATCTGTAGCATAAGCCCAGATCAAGGTTGTATTCCCCATGGGCATTCTAACGAAGATTTGAAAGCGGTTGGGTATTATCCCGGCATAGCTAGGACTGGCGATCTGGGACCGGGAACCAGTGTGGAGGTCTTCCCTTTCCGCAAAAGTGTCTTCGACTACATCTTCCCCAATGGCCTTACATAGGGTGGGAATGGTCTTTGCGATCGACAACCTGTACTTCCCAAATACGCACTAATTCGAGGGATTAAACAACCAGAGACGCTCCTGTCCATCTGTCAAAGCCCTAACTGGCTTCTCCAAATCTGCTATGGTGGTCCCTTCAATCCAAAAGAGTCTTCTCAATTGATTCCATGTCTTTCCCATTTGCAAGATCCAGGCAAGACAAGTCTGAATCAAATCTAAGGAAAAAGGCCTGGCCTCGGTGCCAGACTCCCTTCTACCAGGGTGCGGGTATTAAAGAATTGTCATGTTTTGCCACCGCCCCCTTGTCTATCACTGGGCACTTATGCTTGCTCCTAGCTGTCGATGACCCTCCCTCATACCCTGCTCTGTTGCTGCCTAGTTTTGCCTTGATCACATGTACGAAGCTGTGGAGCGGCCATGCCTTGAGAAACCTAGCCACGTCTGACCTGTGGGAAGATCAATCTGCGACTGGAAAGATAGATCTTATTCCAGGTCCAATCCATAGCACTACCCGTGGGTCGAGATCAACTCACCCGACTGCGTGAGGGCTTCGATCTACTCCTGGGGAACTCCCCTCCTCGGTTTGCAGAGTGGTGGCAACAGTGATCGCAGTAGAAACCCTAGCCATAGCGTCTTTCCGAAAAATTTCTGCTCATGAATAGAAGTTAACCTATTTTAAAATACATATTATTATTAATATTAATTATAAAAAAAATAAGCTATGAGTTAATAGAAATTAACCTTATTATAATTTATTATTTTTATTAATAAAAAAAGAAAAGATAAAATCTGTATATGTTTAAAAAACAACAAGTAACAAAAATTTTAACTTCGGATTTTATTACAAAGATTTTTAATCTGTAAATAATTTTTCTTACAATGTCATAAGCCAATACTATGGCTTATCAATACCACATGTCCAAAAAACCATAATTTATATTAATATCACATGTGTTATTACGACAATTTTTTAATTAAAAATTACAAAAAAATATAACTACTTTTGAGATAAATCCCAATTTTTAATTTGTGACTATTATTAAAAATACTATATATTATTTAGTTATAAAATCCTTACCATCCATTTATTAATTATTTATAATTCTAAAAACCTTATTCTATATTAAACAAAACTATCAATATAAATATAATTATCAATATTAAGAAAACTTTAAATAAGCTTCAACTACAATCAAGTCTAATCCAAAGAACAATGTATTAAACTCCATCTTGGTCTTTGCCCAACACGGTGATTCAGCCTGTATGTCATGCTTTCCAGGTGATACTCATCGCAATTAATCTTTTTCATTTCCACCCTTACATACACCCTCTTCTATTTAGTATCTAGAATGCTCTATTATATGTAACATTAACATAATCTAGCTCGTCGATAATGATTTATAAGTTAATATTACCCTGATAGGCGTCCCTCCTATTGGAATTGGGCACTTTAATCATTTACTAATTAAAAATATTGATCGGAGGCTTTAAATTTAAAGATGCCAGTATATTCTCACCATCGTCACAATATCACGCAATTCACACCACTAACTTCCGTGCATATCTAAATCACATGATTAAACCTTGTTTAAATTAAATTTTTACAAAGCTTATTAAAATTTTACCATGCCATTTGTTAATTGACACCTATCAGGATTAACGACAATGGGAAGACTACAAAACATTACACGCACCTACCATAACAAGAATAAGAGGATTACAAAACGTTACACATACACTTGGAATAGTAGTGGAAAGGTGTATTTAGGAATAACAGGTGTCTCTCAGTTTCATTAACATGTCCATCTATTTCACCCTTTCATTATGTTTTATCTACTGGAACTACTTCTATTCTCCCCTCTCCATAATCGGGGTGTGTGAGTTTGCAGATGCATGTACAGAAAGTTGGCAGAGATCAAACAATGGATCAAATTTGTAGGATTGACTACCCATCAAGACCTTATTTCACATTGTTTTTTCTTGATTGCTCAATATTTGAGCTGCATCAAACTAGGGTTTATAGAGTTTCTCATTTTGGTAAATATTTGACCCTTATTAATAGGTGCGTAGGAGAACGCTCTAGATAACTATTTTCTTTCATGGCTTGTCCGTCATATACATATTTTTATCAAAATTCATTCTATTAACTACAAACATCCTTGGGGTTTTTGCAGGTTGTTAAAGGAATTTTACAATATGCCATATTGTCTACCATTTTCACAAGTTAACTTATCTCTAACTTAGATTTCATGGACAATTTAATTGTGCATTTGAATTTCGTTAATAATAGGCCTTTATTGACTAACTAATTTCGATAGGAGGGTTTTCTAACTGCATTTATTTTCAATGTTTCTGGTATGGGGGTTCATCATATATAAAAACTTGTGCTAACCTGGCAACAAAAATTTCCAAGAACACACAAAATATGGCTATGTATAAAGCCATGATTTCGTCTTTTATTACGCTTATTTGTTTATTGTTTTCAGGTTTTGAAATTCTAATATTATTTCTTTATTCTTTTGGTCATTGCCTCCATTTGAGAGTCTATAAAGGTATCATAAACTCTTACTCTCAACCATTGTTGTTACAATAATATTTGTATCTCAAGGCCCTAACATATTATCCACAAATGATTTACACATGTAAATCCCCTCTTATGTATATATATATGTTTCAATCCCCCATTTATTTTTATTGACAAGTTTTTTTCCTCATTTTAATCTCTTCATGGTTTTGTTTTTTGTTTTTTGATTTTGTTTTTTGTTTTTTGTTTGTTTTCTTTTGTTTTGTTTTTTTCTTTTGTTTTGTTTTTTGTTTTTTGTTTTGTTTTTTGTTTTTTTGTTTTTTGTTTTGTTTTGTTTTGTTTTTGTTTTGTTTTTGTTTTGTTTTGTTTTGTTTTGTTTTTTTTTTTTTTTTTGTTTTTTTTTTTCTTTCGGGAAAGAAAACATTGTATGGTATAAATACATCATGGTCAAATTGTTATATACTTCTATAGTCGACAAGAAAAGACTCCAATAGGTATTGGACTATAATCTATATCTACTTTCTCTATTTTAAACTCATATCCTTGAATAATTTTTAATGTCCCAAACCTTCCATATGTTTCCTACAAGTCATTTCCATCTACAAGGTCCTGATACTTTCAAATGTATAAGGAGTATTGGATGTTAGGTATTTTAAATCAAATATTAGGTGTTTTATATTAAATTTTAGATCAAAACTTTTATACAACCAGTAGAAATTCCATGTAAATACATTTCTGTCACCATGATTTATGTCAATCCCATGTTTATTTTGTCCAATTTCTAATTATGTTGGAGAGCACAGCTATGCACCTCTCAAGGTAGAAATAACCCACAAAAATTGATTTTTTTTTTTTTTTGTCTCATATTATTTTTTCTTAACTTTATGGCAATGGAACATACAATTTTAATTAATTTATAATGAAATGTAAAAATATTAATAGAAATAAATATTTTTAAAACATTATTTATTTTATACTTTGTCATTATATAGTCCATTTTCCAATCTTGCTTATTCATATTGGAAGTATGGTTGAATATAAATGAAATTAGGTTAAATTTGCTTATGGTTTAGGGTCTATGGAAGTAGTATTATTTTAGGTTATAGGTTTATTATTTAATATTATACGTTTTATTACTTTATGTTAATAATAATGTTAGATTTTAAGTTTATAGTAATATTATTTTATTTATAATATTAAAAACAAATTTATAAAGTTTTATTAGGTTGGCAATAATACTAATATTATTAATATTTTAATAATATTAACATTTATATGATATTAATAATGATAGTATAACATTAATTTTAATTATTATTAATATTTTAATTATAGATATATTGATAATACTAATATTAATATTAGAAAGAATAATAATAATAATATTACTAATTATAATAATGTTTCATTAATATTTTATTTGATTAACTATATTATATTAATTATAACCTAAATATTACATTATTTCAATAATTATTTTATAATAATAATAATAATAATAATAAGAATAAGTAATAACATTAATTATTTTAAAATGAGTGTAATAATAATTTATTTACATTACAATTAATTTTTTTTTTTTCACAAGATCGTTTACTCATATATTAAAAAACTGTAGAAAGCCAGAGCTGTTACATAGGATTCAAGAAGAGCGGGCACAAATGAAGTCCAAAACCGGGACGCAGCCCGTGACTTCTGTGAGATTAAGTTGAAAAGAAATTGCTGGAAAAGATGCCTACTATACTGCCTTACAAACAAACCATCTATTAGCTTTACTTTGCTGTTCATTTGACTAACACCAGAATTGGTTTACTGTGTCTTCCATCTGAACATCCCTCTGTTCATCCTTTTGGTGCCTTAAGTCCCTCGATTTCCTTTCTCTGTTTTATCAGCTTCTTTCTTTTAGAGCGGCTGTCTAATTCAAAATCGTCCCTCAGCTCTTTGTGGTGTTTAACAAAACGAGCAATCATGTAAACGTGCTCTTTACAAAGTGTGCAGGTATCATTCCCTATCACCCTGTCCAGGGGATTCCCTTGACGCGCTGCGCCCTCCTGTGCTGCTGGCTGCTGCCTGTTCTCTGCCATGGCTTGAAAGGAGCGGATTAGCAAACAAAAATCTGAGAAATAGTTTGATTTATACCTGAGGACGGCTTGATTGGCTTGAACACCGAATCTCTGATTGGTAACACGCTTTGTGCTGAGAAGGAAAGGGGAACTCAAAGTTCTGGGCGCGCTCTGGACAGTATCACTCCCTTGAACAACTATTCTAACCTCAATGCTCCATACTCTTTTTTGCTGTAACTGGGGCTGCAAAGCTTGATTGAGGAAATCGCGCAGGGGAGCAGATATATAAAGGGAAGGAGAGAGCCATACTAGACGATAGAGCGGGATATTGAAACCTGTGAGCACTGTATGCATAACTTGCTGCGGATTCGAGGTGCACTGTCCGGGAGGCTTGAAGAGACATTTGCCTACCAAACCAGAGGGGATAACACGGGAGGGGCTGGGATCAAGAAGAGAGAGGGAAGACGGAGGAGTGTAAGGTAAGGGATGATCATTCGATGACAGGCTGATGGGATGAATACTGATCTGACAAGGTTCAGAGGGGCTTTTCTGATGAGCTAGATGACGGCTTGACTGATTAGGGGATCTCTTTTTCATAGCTTTTTTCATTTTCACTAACCTGTCCCTGCTGTCGGTTCACCGCCTTGCTGGCAAGGGAGTCAGCTTCTGCGTTGTGTTCCCTCAGCACATGCCTGAAGGTGACTTCCCCCAAACTTCTTGTGTTCTCTGTGATTCTCTTCCTTATGTTATTAAGACCTTCTTTGTTGAAGTCTTTATCGTTGATCATGGCTGAAATTATGATAGCCGAGTCCCCAATTATAATTGGGTTCTTTAGTCCCAATTTGGATAAAATTGTGGTGCCAAGGAGGAGACTGTAAGCTTCTGCTGCGTTGTTCGATGTCCTTCCCAGTCCCCATTCATAACTGCAGATGTGGTTTCCTTCATGGTCTTTTATTATGCCTCCTGCTCCCGCTGCTCCTGGGTTGTTCTTTGATGCGCCGTCAAAGAACAGGAGGGGGCGGTCTTGTTTGCTGATCCATTGTCTTATTTCTTCTTTAGTTCCCCTGAGCTTCCATTTGGGCTGCTTCTGGTTGGCTTTATTCTGTGGAGGAGGATTCTGAGAGTGGCTTACATTGAAGTTACTGTACCAGTCCCTTTCCTCTTGGGCCCAACTCTTCTGGTCTGGGAAGGCTATGAAGTTTGCACTGACCGCTTCCGAGATGTTTGCTATAGTTTTGGCTATTACACTGTCCATGTTAGGCCTTTTGTTTTTGAAAACGTAGTTGTTCCTAGCTAGCCAGAGGTTCCAGCATAGAGTAGCAGGGATACACTTCCAAATTCTGATGATATTATTCTTGCCCTTCTTAGGGTGTGGAAAAACTCTTTTCCAGTTCTTCTGGAGATTGTGCATCTGATCAGGGAATCCTCTGATGTCCAAGGGGCTTGTTATCCTTTTCCAACACCTTTGAGCAAACGGGCAAAGAAGGAAAGAGTGTTGAATTGACTCCTCCTCTGCCCAACAGAAGCAGCAGATCGAAGGTCCTTGTATTCCTTTCTTTCTAAGGTTCTCCGCTGTAAGGATTTTCCCTTTTAAAAGAGTCCAGTTGAAGTGCTTTACCTTTGGGAGGCTTTCTGACTTCCAGGCAGCTGAGTAAAGGTCCCAGTTTGCTTTGGGGGTTGAATTTTGTAGAGATTTGTACCCTTCTTTAACCGTGAAGGATCCTCCCCCTGTGTCCCAGATATATCTGTCCTCGTCGTCCCTTTTTGTTGGAGCTAGTCCTGATAATGAGAGCTTCAGATTGTGCCACAGAGCTTTTAGATCCGGAGGTAGATTCAGGTCTTTCCAAGCCTGCCATCTATTTTGATTCCATAAGGATATGTCATGCAGGGTGATTATTCTCCTTTCCTCCATCCAGTCTTGCAAAGGTCTGAACTCTTGAAGAAGGGTTCTTGGATTGGAATTCATTATTCTGTCAGTCCATATGTTGATGCTTTGTCCGTTGCCTGGGAGCTTGGAGACATTTTCTTTGAAGTGTGGCAGAACTTTCTTGACTAGGCGCCACATCGGAGTGCAAGGCCTGTCTGCTATTGGGTCGTTGAGGATATTGGAGTTTAGGCCTCTAAGGTATTTTCTTTTGATTGTCTCCACCCACCACGAGCCAGCTCCTGTGAGAATCCTCCAGATCAGTTTGAGCCCCAGCGCCTGGTTGGAGAGGCTTGGAATTTTTATGGATAGACCTCCTTTTTCATAAGGAAGAGTTACTTGGTCCCAGCTAACCAGACTGAATTTTTTTGTGTCCTGTTTACCTCCTTGCCAGAGAAAGCTTCTCATTATGAGCTCCATGTGTTTGTGGATACTAGCAGGAGCCATAATGATTGCATATTGATAAATTGGGAGTCCGGAGAGGACAGCCTTTATAAGAATGGTTCTGCCTGCTAGGTTAAGCCAAGAGACGCCCCAGTTTTGGAGATGGCCTCTCATTTTTTCAATGTGGTTTGTCCAGACCTCTGCTTTAATGTGTTCCTTTGCCAGAGGCAGGCCCAGATAAGGGAAAGAGCTCCAATTTTTTTGAAGAGGGATATCCAGGATTTGGGATATTCTTTGCTGAATCTGATGAGGCACATTCCAAGTGTAAAGCTTGCATTTTCTGTTATTCAGTTTGCCTCCTGAGGCTTGGAGGAAGGCGTCCAGAACTTTTTTGAACCTCCTTGCCATTAAACTGGAGGCTCCCCCAATTAATAATGTGTCATCCGCGAACAGTGAATGGTTTATTTCCTTTATTCCTCTTTCAATGCGGATGCCTGTGATTTCTCTTTTGCTGCGAAGATTTTCTAGATGGATGCTGAGGGATTCCGCCATGATAATGAAAAGGAAAGGGGAGAGGGGGCAGCCCTGCCTCAACCCTCTGGAACTTCTGAAAAAGTTGCTGGGTCTACCATTAATCAGTGGGGCGGTCCAGGAGTCGAAGATACAAGCTCTGATCATATTAATAAAATTGGGAGAGAAGCCGAAATTTTTTAAAACCGCACATAGGAAGGAGTGATCTACTCGATCAAATGCGTTGGCCATGTCCAGTTTGATGATCATTCCACGCTCTCCTCTGTTGTGGCTGCTATGTATTGCTTCCTGGATTAAAATAACATTGTCTATGATCTGCCTCTTTGGGACAAAGCCTCCCTGATTCTCTGAAATTATGAGAGGAAGGAGATTCTTTATCCTATTTGCAATTATTTTTGTTATGATTTTATATGAGACATTACAAAGCGAGATGGGCCGGAATCTATCAAAGGATTTGGGGTTGGCTTCCTTGGGGATCAAAGCTATATGTGAAGACTTCGTATTGTCCCCCAGTTTGTGTTTTCTAAAAGCATTTTTAACCATTCTTACAAAGTCCTTCTTTATAGTTTCCCAATGCTGTTTATAGAAGGCAACTGTGAATCCGTCCGGCCCTGGGGCCTTATCTTGCTGCATACCAAAGGTAGCCTCTTTGATTTCTTCTGTTGTAGGTTCTTGCTCCAGCTTGTTGTTGTGTGCCTCTGTTATCTTACTTTTGATTATACTTAGAAAATCATCGTTGCCATGGTGTTGGGGATCCGCCGAAAGGAGTGCTTTGAAGTGCTCATGTGCTGCGTTTTTTATGTCTTCTTGATCCTTCAATTCTCTCCCGTCGACTTCAATTTTTTCTATCTAATTGATTGCTCTTCTGATCTTGACATTGTTGTGGAAGAAAGAGGTGTTTTTGTCCCCAGCTCTCAACCAAAGACAGCGAGATTTTATTCTTTGCTCCTCTTCCTCCATGCGGTTCTGCCGATATAGCTCTTTGTACAGATTTTTTTCCTTGTCTAGGTCCTCTGCTGTGTATTGCACTTGTTCTTTTTCTTTATGCCATCTCTCCATTTCTAATAGCAGCTCTGTTTTCTTTTTCTTTTCAGAAATTGCCTTTTCCCTTGCCCATTGCTTTATAGCTGTCCTAAGGTGCTTTAGCTTTGATTCCCAAACGAAATGGGGTGAGCCAAGGACTTCAATCGTCCACTGATCCCTTACAAGGGTGCGAAAATCCTCATGGGAATCCCAGGCTCTGTTATATTTAAAAGGGAGAGGGCCCAGATTTGCTCCTTTGTCCATGGAGAGGACCACGGCCTTGTGATCCGAGGCTGTGCCATGGATTATGTGGCTCCTGATTACTTGGTAATTTTCTGCTATTCCTTCCTGGACTAGGAACCTGTCTAGCCTCTCTTTTATGTTGTGTATTCCTGCCCTTCTGTTGGTCCATGTGTATTTGCCATTTGACAGAGGGGGATCAATCAGCTTGAAGTGTTGGATAATGGATTCTATCTTGTCTCTGGACGGGTCGGCATGGTAATTTCCCCCATGTTTTTCATCTACCTGCCTTATTAGATTCAGGTCTCCTCCAAGGATTACCTAGCTGCTGTGAATGGTGCTGAGGTCCGTTTCTAAAGTGTTCCAACAGCTTGCTTTATCTCTGTAGTGGTTAGGAGCATAAATGTTGTAGATGTGATAAGTCTCCCGGGTGCTTTTATTCTTTAGATCTGTTCGGATCCACCAGTTTCATAGTTGGGAGCTAGTAATTTCCCACTTATTTGTATTCCATAGTGTTCCTATACCTCTTGATGCTCCGGATGAGCCTTTTGATATACCTAGGTAGTTTCTTAATCTTTGAGTTTGAAGAAGGAAGTCCTGCTCGGTGGTTTTGGTCTCCTGGATTTGGAGGATGTCTGGCTTTTCCTGGTTTATGAGATCCTTGATTGCTTTCAGCTTTACGAGTGAGCCGAGCCCCCTACAGTTCCAAGAGACCAAATTCATTATTTACCAATGTTGGGGTGGGGTCCTGATTTCTCCTTGGCCTTCTCACCACTTCCTTTTGACTTGCCTAGGAAGGAGTCCATTGGCTGTTGGGTGCCGGTTGCCATTTCCTTCGCTGCTGTTTCATCTCTTAGCTCTTTATTCGTCTTGCGGCCGACTTTTCTCGGAGGGTCAGATGGCTGATTTGTTTCTTTAGCTTTGTTCCTTGTGAGGATTCTTTCAATGGTGGGAGGGGGGGAGGGTGGAGGGTTAGAGCAAGGAGAGGCAGGACGAGGGGAATGGGGAGGGGAGGCCGGAACTTCTTCTGTTAGGGATTCGAAAGGGTTGGAAGAAGATGGGAAGGTTGAAGAGGGAGGAGGAGGAGGGGGGGGTTGTTTTGATACTGGAGGGGCTGTGGTACTGATGCCCGGGTTCGAAGAGGACTTTTTTCTTTTTACTTGTTCCCATGAACCTTCAGCGTGTTCCTCATTTTGTGCAACCTCATTTTCTTTTAGTTTACTGCATCTATTAGCAAAGTGGCCGTATTCATGACATACCTTGCATTTGAAGGGCAGCTGTTCGTAGTCCAGCTGTTGAATGTGCATCCATTGATCCACTTTTAGCTTTATGGCTTCCGGCAGTCCTTTCCCAAGATCAACTTCAACGCAGATCCTAGCGCATGCATGCATATTCTCCCTTGGTTCCGATCTGTCTATGTATTTTCCGACTGCATTGCCGATCGCCTTGACCGATTCATCCCCCCAGCAATGCAAAGGCAGATGAGGGAGGCGCACCCAAACTGGGACTGCGTTGGGTATATCCATTTCCGGATCGAAGTCCGGGGTCCAACGGTTCAGGTATAGACCTCTTGTGTCCATGAAATAAGGCCCGTTGCGAAAGATGAGGTGCTTGTCTTCTTTGGTCTCGAATAAGAAGGTGTAGTATCCACGCCCGCAGAATCTGATGGCAATCTTCCCTTGAATCATTGTGCTCCAGTTACGCTCTACCCATTTTTGGACAGTTCTTGGAGAAGGCCAGAGGCCTGTGAACTGCCCTACCAGACCTCTTTCTGAAAGTGTTATTGCCGATTTCCTGGGAAGAGATGGGGGTAGATTGACTTCAGGGATCTCATCCAGCTTCTTTATGAACTTTGATAGGGAGGGCCGGGTTCTGGCTTCTGAAGGATTTGTCAGGAGGGCGGCGAAGGTTTCTTCTGGGCTCTCAGAGACCGGGGGGGGGGGGAGGCGGATCCTGCCATTGCAGGCCCGCTGCGCACAGCAGAGGGGCAAACCGTCCAGAGGTGGGAACCCCGAATGCGGGGTCTGCGCTAGTCGAAAGGGGGCAGGAAGAGCAGGGAAGGCCCGGCCAGGCAGAGCCTGGGGGCAAGGGCGAGGACACGGGGTTCAGGCGGGCAGGGCTGCCGCGTCGCAGAGATCTCAAAGACTACTTTTAAAGGTATGTTGGATGTTACATTACAATTAATTATTAATATGTATTAATAATGATTATTTATTATAATAATAATATTTTTATTGTAATAGTTAATTTATTATTATTATTTTCATTATTATATATTTATCAATATGAATATTAATTTTATAATTAATATTAGATTTATTCCCTTGAGTTTGTAATCCCTTGGGTTTTTAGTATCAATATCTTTGGTTTTTTATCCCTTTTGGTTTATAATATTAATCCCTTTACTTTATTAATTTAAGGGTTACTATTCCTAGGGTTTAATATTATTCATAGGGTTGATAATATTAATTCTTTGGTCTAATATAAATCCCCTTGGTTTATTATCATGGTCAACCATGGTCCAATAACAAGGGGGTTTCTGTATTCAGGATTCTGTGGTCCATAATGAATTAAACAAAGTCTTTCGGTAGAAATCACATAAGAGAATTTTTTGGGTGGCGCATTTTGAACCAACAAGTGTGGTTCATCATCAGGACCAAATGAAGAGGCAGACCATGACAATCTCATAATGAAAATAAAGCATGTTTATTTTAGTGTTTGTAATATTTATATTTGGATTTACTAATGTTGGGTTTTTAATATTAGTTCCTTGGGTATAATATTATTCCCTTAGGTTACTAATCCCTTGGATTTTAGTATTAATCCCTTGGTTTTACGTTTCTCTTGGGTTCATAATATCAATCCCTTGGGCTTATTATTAACTTGGGTTTGTAATATCAATAATGGTCAATAATAACCAACCATGGTGAAATGTGGTAATTCATGGTCCGATCTCACATTATTAAAAAAATTGTCTCCACTTAGGGTTTATATACCTTGGGTTTATAATATTAGTCCCTTGGTTTTAATATTATTCCCTTAGGTTCATAATCCCTTGGGGTTTTAGTATTAATCCCTTGGGTTTATTGTTCCTTGGGTTTATAATATTAATAATCCCTTTGGTTTATTAATCCCTTGAGTTTAAAATATTAATTCTTAGGGTTTATTAATTCAATCGTGTTTATTTTAGTATTTTTAATATTTATCTTAGGTTTTGTATACCTTAGGTTTATAATAATATCTCTTTTGTTTAATATTATTCCCTTAGGTTCATAATCCCTTGGGTTTATTGTTCTTTGGTCTATAATATTAATCGCTTAGGTTTATTATTCCCCATCCAACCATGGTGTATTATGATGTCAACCATGGTCCAACATGGAATTGTGATAAGGATTATCTCAATATGAAAAATAGTGATGGTCAATCATGTTTATTTTAGTGTTTATAATATTTATCTTAGGGTTTATATACATTGGGTTTATAATATTAGTCCCTTGGGTTTAATATTATTCCCTTGGGTTCATGATCCTTTGGGGTTTTAGTATTAATCCCATGGGTTTATTATTCCTTTGGGTTTATGATATTAATCCATTGAGTTTATTATTTCCTTAGGTTTATAATATCAATCATGGTCAACCATTGTCAATCATAGCCACCCATGGTCAACCATGGTTGAATGTCACATTGTGACAAGGATTGTCTCACCATGAAAATAAACCATGTTTATTTCAGTGTTTGTAATATTTATATTTGGGTTTACCAATGTTGGGTTTAAAATATTAGTCACTTGGGTTTAATATTACTCCATTGGGTTCATAAGCCCTTGGGGTTTTAGTATTAATCCCTTGGGTTTATAATATCAATCATGGCCAACCATTATTAGCCATAGCCAACCATGGATGAATGTTGCATTGTGACAAGGATTGTCTAACCATGAAAATAAACCATCTTTATTTAAGTGTTTATAGTATTTATATTTGGGTTTACCAATGTTGGTTTTATAATATTAGTCCCTTGGGTTTAATGTTATTCCCTTGGGTTGATAATCCCTTCGGGTTTTAGTATTAATCCCTTGGGTTAATTATTCCTTTGGGTTTATAATATCAATACCTTCGGTTTATTATTCCCTTGGTTTTATAATATCAATGATGGTCAATCATTGCCAATCATAGCGAATCACGATCAACCATTGTCGAATGTTGCATTGTGACAAAGATTGTCTCACCGTGAAAATAAACCATGTTTATTTTAGTGTTTGTAATATTTATATTTGGGTTTACCAATGTTGGGTTTTTAATATTAGTTCCTTGGGTTTAATATTAATCCCTTATGTTAATAATCCCTTGGGGTTTAGTATTAATCCCTTGGGTTTATGTTTCCCTTAGGTTCATAATATCAATAATGGTCAACCATAACCAACCATGGTCAACTGTGGTCAATCATGGTTCGATCTCACATTATTAAAAAATTGTCTCCACTTAGGGTTTATATGCCTTGGGTTTATAATATTAGTCCCTTGGGTTTAATATTATTCGCTTAGGTTCATAATCCCTTGGGGTTTTAGTATTAATCCCTTAGGTTTATTGTTCATTGGGTTTATAATATTAATAATCCATTTGGTTTATTAATCCCTTGAGTTTAAAATATTAATTCTTAAATTTTATTAATTCAACCATGTTTATTTTAGTATTTTTAATATTTATCTTAGGGTTTTTATACCTTGGGTTTATAATATTAGTCCCATTTATTTAATATTATTCCCTTTGGTTCATAATCCCTTGGGGTTTTAGTATTAATCCCTTGGGTTTATTGTTTTTTGGATTTATAATATCAATCGCTTGGGTTTATTATTCCCGAGTCAACCATGGTGTATTACAATGTCATCCATGGTCAACCATGGTCCAACATGGAATTGTGATAAGGATTATCTCAATATGAAAAACAGTGATGGTCAATCATGATTATTTTAGTGTTTATAATATTTATCTTAGGGTTTATATACGTTGGGTTTATAATATTAGTACCTTGGGTTTAATATTATTCCCTTGGGTTCATAATCCCTTGGGGTTTTAGTATTAATCCCTTGGGTTTATTATTCCTTTGGGTTTCTGATATCAATCCCTTGGATTTATTATTTCCTTAGGTTTATATATCAATCATGGCCAACCATTGTCAATCATAGCCACCCATGGTCAACTATGGTTGAATGTCACATTGTGACAAGGATTGTCTCACCATGAAAATAAACCATGTTTATTTTAGTGTTTGTAATATTTATATTTGGGTTTACCAATGTTGGGTTTATAATATTAGTCCCTTGGGTTTAATATTATTCCCTTGGGTTCATAAGCCCTTGGGGTTTTAGTATAGATCCCTTGGGTTTATAATATCAATCATGGTCAACCATTATCAATCATGGCTAACCATGGTCAACCATGGTTGAATGTCGCATTGTGACAAGGAGTATCTTCCCATGAAAATAAACCATCTTTATATTAGTGTTTATAGTATTTATATTTGGATTTACCAATGTTGGGTTTATAATATTAGTCTCTTGGGTTTAATATTATTCTGTTGGGCTTATTATTAACTTGGGTTTATAATATCAATAATGGTAAACCATAATCAACCATGGTCAAGTGTGGTCAATCATGGTCTGATCTCACATGATTAAAAAAATTGTTTCAAGGGTTTATATGTCTTGGGTTTATAATATTATTCCATTGGGTTTAATATTATTCCCTTAGGTTCATAACCCCTTGGAGTTTTAGAATTAATCCCTTGGGTTTATTGTTCCTTGGGTTTATAATATTAATAATCCCTTTGGTTTATTAATCCCTTGAGTTTAAAATATTAATTCATAGGGTTTATTAATTCAACCATTTTTATTTTAGGATTTTTATAATTTATCTTAGGGTTTGTGTACCTTGGGTTTATAATATTAGTCCCTTTTGTTTAATAGTATTCCCTTAGGTTCATAATCACTTGGGGTTTTAGTATTAATCCCCTAGGTTTATTGTTCTTTGGGTTTATAATATCAATCGCCTGGGTTTATTATTCCGTAGTCAACCATGGTGTATTATGATGTCAACCAAGGTCAATAATGGTCAAGCATGGAATTGTGATAAGGATTATCTCAATATGAAAAACAATGATGGTTAATCATGTTTATTTTAGTGCATATAATATCTATCTTAGGGTTTATATACACTGGGTTTGTAATATTAGTACCTTGGGTTTAATATTATTCCCTTGGCTTCATAATCCCTTGGGGTTTTAGTATTAATCCCTTGGTTTTATTATTGTCTTAGGTTTATAATATCAATCATGTTCAACCATTGTCAATCATAGCCACCCATGGTCAACCATGGTTGAATCTCACGTTGTGACAAGGATTGTCTCACCATGAAAATAAACCATGTTTATTTTAGTTTTTGTAATATTTATATTTGGGTTTACAATTGTTGGGTTTATAATATTAGTCCCTTGGGTATAATATTATTCCCTTGGGTTCATAAGCCCTTGGGGTTTTAGTATTCATCCCTTGGGTTTATAATATCAACCATGGTTAACCATTGTCAATCATAGCCAACCATGGTCAACAATGGTTGAATGTCACATTGTGACAAGGATTGTCTCACCATGAAAATAAACCATCTTTATTTTAGTATTTATAGTATTTTTATTTGGGTTTAAGAATGTTGGGTTTATAATTTTAGTCCCTTGGGTTTAATATTATTCCCTTGGGTTCATAATCCCTTCGTGTTTTAGTATTAATCCCTTGGGTTTATTATTCCTTTCGGTTTATAATATCAATCCCTTTGGTTTATTATTCCCTTGGGTTTATAATATCAATGATGGTCAACCATTATCAATAATAGCCAACCATGGTCAACCATGGTTGAATGTAGCATTGTGACAAAGATTGTCTCACCATGAAAATAAACCATGTTTATTTTAGTGTTCGTAATATTTATATTTGGGTTTACCAATGTTGGGTTTTTAATATTAGTCCCTTTGGTTTAATATTATTCCCTTATGTTAATAATCCCTTGGCTTCATAATATCAATCCATTGGGTTTATTATTAACTTGGGTTTATCATATCAATAATGGTCAACCATAACCAACCATGGTCAACTATGGTCAATTATGGTCCAATATTACATTATTAAAAAAATTGTCTCCACTTAGGGTTTATATACCTTTTGTTTATAATATTAGTCCCTTGGGCTTAATATTATCCCCTTAGGTTCATAATCCCTTGGGGTTTTAGTACTAATCCTTGGGTTTATAATATTAATAATCCCTTTGACCTATTAATCCCATGAGTTCAAAATTTTAATTCTTACGGTTTATTAATTCAACCTTGTTTATTTTAGTATTCTTAATATTTTTCTTAGGGGTTGTATACCTTGGGTTTATAATATTAGTCTCTTTTGTTTAATATTATTCCCTTAGGTTCATAATCCCTTTGGGTTTCAGTATTAATCCCTTGGGTTTCTTTTTCTTTTGGTTTATAATATCAATCGCTTGGGTTTATTATTCCCCATTCAACCATGGTTTATTATGATGTCAACCATGGTCAACCATGGTCTAGAGTGGAATTGTAATAAGGATTGTCTCAATATGAAGAACAATGATGGTCAATCATGTTTATTTTAGTGTTTATAATATTTATCTTAAGGTTTATATATGTTGGGTTTATAATATTAGTCCCTTGGGTTTAATATTATTCCCTTGGGGTTTTAGTATTAATCCCTTGGGTTTATTATTCCTTTGGGTTTTTGATATCAATCCCTTGGCTTTATTATTTCCTTAGGTTTATATATCAATCATAGCCAACCATTGCCAATCATAGCCACCCATGGTCAACCATGGTTGAATGTCGCATTGTGACAAGGATTGTCTCACCATGAAAATAAACCATGTTTATTTTAGTGTTTGTAATATTTATATTTGGGTTTATAATATTAGTTCCTTGGGTTTAATAATTTTCCCTTGGGTTCATAAGCCCTTGGGGTTTTAGTATTCATCCCTTGGGTTTATAATATTAATCATGGTTAACCATTTTCAATCATAGCCAACCATGGTCAACCATGGTTGAATGCCGCATTGTGACAAGGATTGTCCCACCATGAAAATAAACCATCCTTATTTTAGTATTTATAGTATTTATATTTGGGTTTACCAATGTTGGGTTTATAATATTAGTCCATTAGGTTTAATATTATTCCCTTGGGTTCATAATCCCTTCAGGTTTTAGTATTAATCCCTTGGGTTTATTATTCCTTTCGGTTTATAATATCAATCCCTTCAGTTTATTATTCCCTTAGGTTTATAATATCAATGATGGTCAACCATTGTCAATAAAAGCCAACCATGGTCAACCATGGTTGAATGTAGCATTGTGAAAAAGATTGTCTCACCATGAAAATAAATCATGTTTATTTTAGTGTTCGTAATATTTATATTTGGGTTTACCAATTTTGGGATTTTAATATTAGACCCTTGGGTTTAATATTATTCCCTTATGTTAATAATCCCTTGGGTTTATTTTTCCCTTGGGTTCATAATATCAATCCCTTGGGTTTAATATTATTCCCTTATGTTAATAATCCTTGGGTTCATAATATCAATCCCTTGGGTTTATTATTAACTTGGGTTTATCATATCAATAATGGTCAACCATAACCTACCATAGTCAGTTATGGTCAATCATGGTCCAATATTACATTATTAAAAAAATTGTCTCCACTTAGGGTTTATATACCTTTTGTTTATAATATTAGTCCCTTGGGTTCAATATTATTCCCTTAGGTTCATAATCCCTTGGGGATTTAGTACTAATCCCTTGGGTTTATAATATTAATAATCTCTTTGGTCTATTAATCGCATGAGTTCAAAATTTTAATTCTTACGGTTTATTAATTCAACCATGTTTATTTTAGTATTTTTAATATTTTTCTTAGGGTTTGTATACCTTGGGTTTATAATATTAGTATCTTTTGTTTAATATTATTCCCTTAGGTTCATAATCCCTTGGACTTTCACTATTAATCCCTTGGGTTTATTTTTCTTTGAGTTTATCAATCACTTGGGTTATTATTCCCCATTCAGCCATGGTTTATTATGATGTCAACCATGGTCTAGCATGGAATTGTGATAAGGATTATCTCAATATGAAAAAACAATGATGGTCAATCATGTTTATTTTAGTGTTTAAAATATTTATCTTAAGGTTTATATACGTTGGGTTTATAATATTAGTCCCTTGGGTTTAATATTATTCCTGTTAGAGCCTAGATTGACCTCAGGCTGAAGGGAGGCAATTATAGGATAACCACAAACCAAGCTTAACCTGGTAGCTAGCCCTACCAGGTCGGGAGAGGGCTCTCTCCTTGTCAATATTAGTTGAGATCACTGAATCAAATACGGATTTTAGGCTAGGTATAGTAGCTCTAGGATTTTTTGGTTGATTTTGATGGTTTTGTTGTTGGATCAATTGGAGCAGGCATCTTTGGGTTTGGGAAATCAAGTCAGGAAATGCAGGGTGTTCTGTGAGGCGAGGTAGGTAGGTGTTTGAGCACTTGTAATTAAGTGAGATGGAAGGTCTAAGACTGATGAGGAGCTGAAGAGGGCATGTAGAGATCATGTATCCTCTTCAAACTGTAGAAAACATCAAAAAACTAAATGTATTCCTAAGGCAGAGCACTGCCACCAATGTATTCTACCTATCTATCTTGACTTCATTTAGTTTAGAAGAATGAATTAGATTTTGGCACACATAACACATGTGAAAGACTAATGACAGAAGGAGAAACTATGAAAAAACACATTACCACAAGAATCCCACAAAAATAGTTGTAAATCCTAGTTTATTTCCTTGCCAAACTATTGTAGAGATGTACAATGTAGCTCAAAGCATCCAAGAGAGTCCAACCTTTGCTAATGATTGAAAAAATACATAATATAGACATCAAAACCACCTATGTTAGCCATCAGGGGTCGAATCCAAGAGATAAGGGACTGTTACAACCATTTCCCAATAAGGAACAGGAATATAGGCAGTGGAACAACTTGCCTCTAAATCCATGGAAACTAATTCATTTACCCCCAAAACACCTCAAAATGATGAATCTACCCTCTAAGGTCATTTTAAAATTAGATTTACATATCATAACATCATTTACAATCATAAATTCATCCAAAATGAGAGAAATAGTCAACTTGTAGAAAAACTAGGCGAAATTTGGATTTTTGAGCACACTGGCTCTATGCGTAGCACCACTGGCCAGGTGCGTAGTGCCACTTCTCAGCTAATTTTGGAGACCTTTCCCTTAGCCAAATTGACCCTAAGATAGCTCATTGGGAAATTTATTCCTGTTTAGTTTCTGGAACATCTTGAAGTTTTACATTTGGAGGTCATTTTCCCCCCTTAAAAGTGGAATCTCCCAAGGCTGCTTCCTGTGTGTCCAAAAAGAGGCAGAGAGGTCATTTTTTGATGGTTTTTTGACCTTTAGGTGACCAAGTTTTGCTCCAAAATTGCTGAAACTTTCAGGGATTGATGCTCTCATCATTCTGAATCCAAATATGCAAGCCATTTCTCCAAAAAGTCTCCCAGTCAAAAGCATAGCGCCAGTGGCGCTACGCACCTAGGGCAAATTTTTGTGTTGCAAAATTCCAAAAATTGAAAATGACCAAAATTTTTCAAAACTTGCCCAGATTTGGCACAAGGCTCCATCATTAGTTGTTTTGATGGGCTAGTGAGGCTTCAACTAGGATTTTTAGCTTGCCTTGCTCCTTTTTGCTCCTTAAGGCCTTCCTCAACCTTCCCTTAAGCTTCCTGATCCTTATATTGCATATTTTTTTCTAGGTCAAATAGTGATAGGCCATGTGGCGAAGCATCTTCTTGTCTCTATTGGCCTTCTCAATCAACCTCTCAAGGTGTATGTTGACCCTCTCAAGCCATGTTTCCCCATCATTTTAAATCTCTTGCTCAAGAGGAGTAAACTTGACATAAGCCCTTTTAGCCCTTTGCTTGTTTGCTTTAATCATTTGCAGCTCCATGAGGACTTGCTTGTCGGTCAATTGTTTGTTTTCTTGCTCTAGATCTTTGATGACCCATTTAGCCCTCTCTAAATTGACTGACAAGGCTTGTATCTCAACCTCTTGCCCTTATATGATCATTTCTTTAACAATCCTTGGATCTTTAGCATCTAAGTCAATTACATCAACTCCTTGTGCCTCCTCATGATCAACAAGGACAAAATCTCTCTCTTGCCCATCACCAGGATCCTTCTCATGCATTTTCCCCTTGCCTTTACCTTTGCCCTTGTGTTGTTGCCCAACCTGTACCTGTTTAGCTGAAGAAGAAGGCAAAGCCCCTTCCACTCCTTGTGGAGATAGCCTTTGCCTATGGCCTGAAGATTGTTAGGGTCCCACCCTAACCCCCTTATTTATGTCATGGGATCACGTCATAGTCAAGAGTCAATAAAGCCCATATTAATATTTGTAAGTGGTTAACCCGCAATTAATGACGGGACCACAATTAGTTGCAAATGGGCAGTAGTATTAGATAGATGGTATTAATAAAACCCACGGTATTGGCCCGTGGTATTGCATGTATGAGTCATATATAAAGGATAGAGACTCCCTGCGAGGAGTATCGTGTCTTATTTTGTAATCGATCTCTGCTCTATTGGAGGTTGCCCCCTCGAAGAGGCATGTGAACATTACTCTTTGAATAATAAAATCATTGCTATTCTGTGTTCTGGGTATCTTTTCTTTGCATATTCTGTGTTCTGGTTATCTTTTCTTCGCATATTCTGTGTTTGGGTATTACTTTGCAGGTTAAGAGCATAACAAGTGGTATCAGAGCACTTTCCAGGGCTCGGTGGGATCTCCAATTTTTAGCAAATTTTTTTTTTGGCTAGAGACGTGTTCCTGCGTCTTTAAACCACGGGATCTATCATTAAGCGCATAAACCTGCGGATTTGGGGAGGCATGCACGCAGGAAATACAAGAGGTGGTCACGTCTGTTGGACTCCCTTGTAACCCCTGTGGGTACCCCTTCGAGTAGTAGCGCATTAGACAGAACCGCGCACGGACTGTCTTCCACGTACCCTCTGGGTATATAGGAAGCCCCCTAGGCTCCCTTGAAACCTCGCCATAGATAAACCTTCGGCTGTCTTGTGGCTACAGTACACCAAGAACAGCACTCGGAGAGATTACTCACCCGTACGATAGGGTAGTCGGGTTGTAAGGCTAAGGGTACGGTCGATCCTCCTTAGTTAGAGCCCTGAAACATTGGGCCGAGTACTACTGTCAGACCCTTATGTATATTGCGATCTGTAGCACCTGACACTCCTCAAGACCATAGTTCCCTTTCTATCGGGGGATCACACATCATCTATTCCAGATCCGTGGGTGCAAAGAAGTGCAGCAGCAGCAGACATCAGTCCGACAGCTCCATCAGATCAGCAGCAGCAGTTGTTCCACCATTCAGATCTCTCAGATCCACCAGATCGGAGTAGTTGTGAAGGGTTCCTGTACCTGGATATACTTTTCGCAGGACTTTTGGCGGCATTGAAATTTTGAGGATTTGGCGACTGCAGTATTGATCAGGAAGGAGTAAAACTCCGTTAGGAGTTTTCCAAAAAAAAAAAGTCTGAGATCTTCCGGGGCGCTTATTGGTGACCTAGCCCATCAGAATCAGGACGACGAGCTGAGCAAGGTGGTACCATTCAATTTCTTAGTAAAATTTTTTTGGGCGGTCCCAATTTTTCATCAGGTTGGTGTATGGTAGAAACTCGCGCTCAAGCGATGGCCAATGAAAGGATGGACAAAATTGAAGACCAGGTGAACTCCATCCAATTTTCGGTGAACGAAATACAACATGAGATTAAAGGAATAAGTATCCAGATACAGAATGCACTCTCGAAGGGCAAGGAGCCAGCCCACGAGGAGGCGAATAATCGCCATGAATACCATGAGGGTGAGTCTAGCCACTCTCCCCACGTCTGGCACACCCATCCACCACCCAGTCAGCGACCTCCCAAGTTGGATATGCATAAATTTGACGGTTCTCACACGTCCGCATGGCTAGCACAAATGGAGCAGTATTTCCAATTGAATCATATAATAGATGAGGGGACTAAGCTTATGGTGGGCACCATGTACTTGGACAATGAACGATGGCAATGGGGGGATGGCATCAGCGTTGCAATGGACATTTTCAAAATTGGGCCCAGTTTGCCAAAGCTCTTCGAAATCGCTTTGAACAGGAAGACTCTTTTTTGGGGCGTCTCACTAAGCTCCGACAGACGGGTACAGTGGATGAATATATTACCGCTTTTGAAGCCTTAGCCTTCCGCACTAAGGGTCTCACAGATGAGTTCTACATGGAATGCTTTATTAGCGGTCTGAAAGAAGCCATCAAAGCTCAGGTTCTACTCCACCACCCTCTCACGTGGATAGAGGCTTGTCAGGTAGCTCGTAAGGTGGAACGTGCATTAACAGCCCAATCCAACCGCCTCAACTTCCCCGCTAAAGGTCGTCCCCCACAGGCTCCCAACACGACTCAGACACTTAAGATTCAAAAGGTGTCACCTACAGAAATGGCCGAAAGAAGGAAGCAAGGACTATGTTACTACTGTGATGAAAAATATTCCCCGGGTCATAAATTCAAGGAGCCCAAGTTTTTTCAAATAGATGCCAATGACTACAGCTCCACCGAGGAAGATCCACCACTTGAGGAACCAGAGGCGATCGAAGAAGATAACCAAAAGGAGATTGTATCTGACGAACCAATTATTTCGCTAAATGCATTGGCAGGAATTTCTTCCCCTCAAACTCTCAAAATCAGGGGTTTTCTTAAACATCGACCAGTAGTAGTCTTGATTGATAGTGGAAGTACCCATAATTTCATCCATCAAAAGATCGCTGAAGCAGCGCATTGTTTTGTCCGGGCAGTTTCTAACTTCCAAGTCGAAATTGCAGATGGGGGCACAATGAAATGTGAAGGCCGCTGTGAAAATGTCAAACTTCAAATGGGGGATTATCAGTTGAAAACCCACATGTTTGCAATACACATGGGGGGTTGCGACATTGTCCTAGGCGCGGAATGGCTCTGCACTCTGGGGCCAATCACAATGGATTTCCAGGAGTTATATATGAGTTTTAAGCAGAACAACTCCACACATACCCTCCGTGGACTACAGGCGGGAGCTCCCTCTATCATCAGCTCGCATAGGATGGAAAAATTGTTAAAAAAGGGCCATCATGGAGTGGTAGCTCAATTTAATGCCATCCAGGTAGTCGAAACCATGTCTCTGCCAATTCATCCTGAGATGCAACAGATTTTAAATAAACATCGGACGATCTTTGATAAGCCTCATGAGCTTCCACCCTCGCGAGGGGAACATGATCATAGCATCACATTGATTCCAGGGGCCCAACCCCCAAATGTGCGGCCATACAGATATCCGTTCACCCAAAAGAATGAAATAGAAAAAATCATCAAGGAATTGTTGGAAGCAGGTGTCATTCGTCCCAGCATTAGTCCTTATTCATCCCCAGTGGTCATGGTCCTCAAGAAAGATGGGGAGTGGCGGATGTGTCCCGACTTCAGGGCCCTCAATAAGTTGACAGTCAAAGATAAATTTCCCATCCTGGTGGTTGACGATTTGCTGGACGAACTCAATGGGGCTCAATTCTTCACTAAGTTGGATCTTCGCTCAGGCTACCACCAAATTCGCATGAAGGAAGTCGACATTCCCAAGATGGCTTTCAGAACTCATGAAGGCCATTATGAGTTCCTGGTCATGCCCTTTGGTCTCTGTAATGCCCCCTCTACTTTTCAGAGCCTTATGAATCACCTCCTCAAACCATATCTCAGAAAATTTGTCCTTGTCTTCTTCGATGACATCCTCATCTATAGTGGCACTTGGGCGGCACATCTTCAGCATGTAGATCTACTCTTGCAACTGCTCCGCCAGCATAAATTATTTGTCAAGATGTCTAAGTGTTCGTTTGGCATGGAAGAAGTTGAGTATTTGGGCCACATTGTGGGGCGTGAAGGTGTCAAGGTGGACCCCAAAAAGATCCAGGCAATGCAAGAATGGCCTCAACCTAAGACCTTGAAGAGCTTGAGAGGATTTTTGGGTCTAACAGGCTATTATTGTAAATTTGTCCACAACTATGGCCGCATAGCAAAGCCCCTCACTCAACTCCCAAAGAAAAATTCTTTCTTCTGGAACGAGGAAGCACAACAGGCATTTACCGCTCTCAAAAACGCCATGTGTTCCACTCCCGTCTTAGCACTACCTGACTTCACCAAATCCTTTGTCAATGAATGTAATGCTTCGGGTACAGGTGTTGGAGCGGTCTTAATGCAGGAAGGGCGACCATTGGCCTTCACCAGCCAACAACTCAGTGGGAGGAATCTAGGCCAATCTACTTACGAGAAGGAAATGATGGCCATCTTACATGAAGTCGAGACCTGGTGACCTTACTTATTGGTGCGACGTTTCCAAATCTGCACAGATCATCACAGTCTTAAATATTTTTTGGAGCAACGCCTATCCTCCCCACAACAAAATAAATGGTTAGCCAAAATGCTGGGATATGATTATGAGATCATTTACAAGAAAGGGAAAGACAACAGCGTAGCAGATGCATTGTCGCGCCAATTTGAGGAGGAAAGTACTCTGCTCGCAATTTCCCTCCCCATTCCAGACTGGATTGAAGAGGCTCGCAGGGAATGATTTTCACACCCCGGGCTCTCCCAACTCATTTCTCAATTGCAGGTAGATCCTAATTCCAGCAAGGGCTACTCGTGGCAGAATGATATTCTTCGCTACAAGGACAGAGTCGTAATATCACCAACATCCACCCTCAAAAGTCGCATTTTGGCAGAATTGCACTCATCTCCCATTGCAGGACATTCGGGCTTTCAGAAGACGTATGCTCGCACCAGAAGATCATTTTTTTGGACCGGCATGAAAAAGGACATCCTTACTTTCGTGGCAGAATGTGATGTCTGTCAACGCCACAAAGGGGAGACCATCAACACACCAGGCACATTACAACCATTGCCCATTCCGGCATCAATTTGGACGGAGGTTTCCATGGATTTCATTACAGGTCTTCCAAAGTCTGGGAACAAGTCAGTCATCATGGTGGTTGTGGACCAACTGTCGAAGTATGCTCATTTCTGCACCCTACCCCAACCGTTTACACCAACTTTGGTTGCTCAAACTTTCATGGATCAGATCTTCAAATTGCATGGAATGTCCACTTCTATTGTGTCCGACCGCGACCCAATCTTCACCAGTAATTTTTGGCAGGAACTCTTCAGAATACAAGGCACTCAACTCAAACTCAGTACTTCATATCATCCGCAAATAGATGGTCAAACCGAAGCCGTCAACAAATGTCTAGAAACCTACCTTAGGTGTTTCACTTCAGAAAAGCAACACATTTGGGTACAGTGGTTACCTCTGGCTGAATGGTGGTATAACACCAACTATCATGCCACCACCAAAATGACTCCCTATGAAGCAGTCTATGGTCAACTTCCGCCTTCCCCTACTTCTTATCTCACGGGGTGCTCCAAAGTACAAGCCTTGGATCAACTCCTACAACACCGCGCAACCATGCTCGCCCATCTTCGCGAGAATCTTCATCAAGCTCAGAATCGCATGAAGCAATAGGCCGACCAACATCGCTCAGAGCGCCAATTTCAAGAAGGGGATCAGGTCTTTTTGAGGCTGCAACCATATAAGCAAACATCACTCAAAGACAAGGGTTGTCAAAAGCTCTCTCCAAAATTCTACGGACCATACCAAGTACTTCAGCGCATTGGAGAAGTGGCTTACAAGTTGGATTTGCCACCTACAACAAAAATCCACCCAGTTTTCCATGTATCGTGCCTCAAGAAAGTGATTGGGAACAATTGCCGAGTTCAAACCAGTCTTCCTGAATTGGACGAAGAAGGGTCAATCTGGATTCAACCCGAACAGGTTCTAGACACAAGGGACAAGCACCTGCGCGGCCGCATGATTAAGGAAGTCCTCGTCAAATGGAAAGACACCTCTCCGGAAGATGCAACTTGGGAACCAGCCATGATTCTTCAGCAGTTTCCGCAACTTCAGCCTTGAGGACAAGGCTAGTCTTAAGGGGGAGGGCATGTTAGGGTCCCACCCTAACCCCCTTATTTATGTCATGGGATCACGTCATAGTCAAGAGTCAATAAAGCCCATATTAATATTTGTAAGTGGTTAACCCGCAATTAATGACGGGACCACAGTTAGTTGCAAATGGGCAGTAGTATTAGATAGATGGTATTAATAAAACCCACGGTATTGGCCCGTGGTATTCCATGTATGAGTCATATATAAAGGATAGAGACTCCCTGCGAGGAGTATCGTGTCTTATTTTGTAATCGAGCTCTGCTCTATTGGAGGTTTCCCCCTCGAAGAGGCATGTGAACATTGCTCTTTGAATAATAAAATCATTGCTATTTTGTGTTCTGGGTATCTTTTCTTCGCATATTCTGTGTTCTGGGTATCTTTTCTTCGCATATTCTGTGTTTGGGTATTACTTTGCAGGTTAAGAGCATAACAAAGATGAAGGCGAGACCCCTTCCACACCTTGTGGAGATAATAGTCACCTGGCAGCTACAAAAAGTTTCCTAGTGCCCCTCTTATATGTCACAAATACTGGCACTCCAACAGTTTCAGACTCTTGGAACTTTTCATGTCCTGAAGGTCCATTTTCTTCATGAGGCACTGATGAAAAGACTTGATGGCCTTTGAACATTTCATGAGAAATGAAGGTCTCCCATGGCATGTTAAGAAGGTTCAACTGATGCAAAACAATGATTTTAATCAAAGAGTAGTGGTAGATGCTAGTTAACTGCTAGGGGTATGATTTCTTCTTTACAATGAGTGCCATATTTTCAATGTTTCTAAACATGAAGTAGGGGATATTCATCATTCTCACCCTAGTGAAATGCATCAACAGTCTAATGTGGTAGGCATACAAGTGGGAGAACCTACCTTCACAAGTAAAGTACTTGATGATGATCTTCATCAATGGAGCAAACCCGTCTTCCAAGAATTTTAAGGGAAATATTCTCTTGAGTTTGTTATGGTATTTAACCTTGATGTAAGGCTCATAGTACTCCTTGTCAATGTCGTGAGCTTTGTTCCACTTTTCACCCACATTTGGAATACTTGTAGCCTCTGAAATAACAGCTGGTGACAAAGTGAATGTAACTCCAGCAAGGTTTACCTCATTGTTGTCCAAATGTGTCACAAACAACCTTGCTAATTCATGATGAGATTTTACCCTTTCCACCATTTCACAAAAACTGAAACATGACTGATGTCTGAAACAAGAAATGGCAAATGTGCAGGTTTGAACTTCCTCAAACTAGTGGGCTCATCTCTGTTATGTTTTCCTCCCTAATGAGGCTTCCTGCCCTGTGTGTCTCTCTCCCTGGAACTGTCACTAAGGGTTTCTTCCTCCAGTTCATACTCACTGTCCCTTTCCATTATTGTAAAATTGTTTCTCTTGTGGTGAATGAAGTGCAGTGAATTGGTGAATGAAGGTAAGATGAGTATGAAGAGATTTGAATAGGAAAATAGGTAAGGGTGAACAAGAGTGGGAAAGGGATGTAGGAAGTGAGTAGGGTTAGTGAATAGTGTAGGGTTTGGGAATTAGGGAAAAGTTTAGGGAATGTTGTCTAGGGAATTATGTATGGGAGGATGGGATTTAGGGAAATAGTAAAAGATTATAAAGGACAATAGTAATGAGTGAGTTTTTACAATATAGGAGACAATTTAGTGACAATTAGGATTTGATGTTTTTAAGAGACAAAACCACCCAAGACTAATGCAACAATTCTTTTCAGCAAGAATAGTGATGTTACTTGTAATGGAGGAATTTGGGATTTTTAAGGCGATTTGATGCAATTTGCAATGATTTGTAGCTCAACTGCCAAGTGCATAGTGCATGTTTGGTGCGTAGCACCAGTTCAAAATAACACAACAGGAAAAAACCAGGAGCGTAGCACCACTCCTATCCGTAGCGCCGGGATTTGGTGCATAGCTCTAGGCATATTTCTCCAAAAACACAACAATTTCCCTCCATTTTCTCAATAACACCTCAAAATCGCATTTTTGCTCATGAAAATCAACTCAAACAATGAAATGACTTGAAAGAGAAATGACCTTTATATGGCTTGGGCAGTTTTGATTTTTCATTCTTCAAAACCCACTTTATAATGTCTATTGGCTTTTTCAAATACCCTGTTTTTGGATGCTTGATTTTTTGTTTGAAATAGGTGAACTGATGCTTGACGATCTTTTACTTTTGTAGGGGCATGTACTTGGAAATATTAGTAGGTGACCAGGAGCAGCATGAAACTATTAATTACATATGAGAAATAATAAAACTACATGAAATTTACAAAATATACCAATGCTCTGTTTTCACCTCAAACTGGTTTTGAGGTGAAAATTTTATTAAGTTTACAAATTATGAAATTAAAAATTTTCTGATGATTATTGTCATCCTCATGTGTCTTTTGACCATTATTAGTCAATGGTTACTGAAAATTTGTCATGGTAAAACCCTAATATTTAATGAGACTGAAACCCTAAGACCTAAGACCAAATTGATGAAATGAACTAAAAATAAACATGAATCATGGACTGAAAAGTATGAAAGGAGGTTAGCAGATATATGTCATGAGGGAAAAAACTGAAATGAACCCTACCATCAGTTGATCCATGACCTAATGGAATGCAACTCATCATAATGGGACACCTAGTATGAAATGCAAAAGAGTGAATTTTGATCACTGATGGTAGTGTGAAGACACTGACACTAACATTGGCTCCAATGGGGATGGTAGCTCCTTGGAGGTGCCAAGAACCATAGATCTCTGGGATAAGTAGACTAGTGCCTCATCCATTGGGCAATACGGTCAATATACTTCAATGACTGAAACTGACACTATGAAAATTGACTTAGGACTCAAACTGACTGAAGACTCAAAGACTGACTAAAGACTCAAATTGACTGATACAAGTACACTAAAATTTATAGCCTTCACCTTGGGCCCCAAGCTGAAATGAATTATAACTTTTGAACACTTGAAATGAAAGGAAAATGGTATATACAATGATCACTTCATGATTTCAGAAATCACCTTAGAAGAAGTAACGCTTCAGGAGCCTACCATTGACTGGTCCTCCTAAACAATCTTGTCCATATATCTCTTTGAGCAGGAATGCATTTTTTCCTCTATATGCAACAATCGTATAGGGTCCCTTCCATTATCGGGAAATATAGTGTCTATTCAGAGCTACTACTCCCACTAAGATGGGTAGCTATCTTAGAAACAAACAGATTAAAGTCACTTGTTTTTCCTTTACGAGAGAGAGATGAGAAAGAAGCAGAGAGTACCAACCTCAGTCTTCTGCTTGGCTCCTTGCTTGTTTCCTTTCTCCTTTGACAGAATCTCGCCATTGCTTCCTTACTTGTCTCGCTTCAAAGAGCACCTGTAGATTCATAGCAGCATAATACCATCAAAGCATAGAGATATATCACTGTAAACAATATAGGATCAGATATATATTGACCATACAAATGCATATATCAACACAATATTCAGAGATACACAAGAATATGGAGGAAAAATCAAATAGCTTTATTAGTAAAAGTAGTAGAAGAGAGGATTACAACCACTTGGTCTGACCCAGCACCATCCTCCCAGCTTGAAAGCCCTCTTCACCTCATACAAAGCAAGATCACCCAACAATGTCTTCAAATAGAAACCAACAACACTTCTTTGCAAATTACCAAATTCTAATCTTTGGATCTCTGGGATGAGGGATCCATTTATAGATATTTACAGGGGGGTGAGTCGCTTCTGGGATTTTGACTAGTGTCATCTCTCTAATAGTTCTTGGTTCCACTTGGAGATTTCATGATCTCTTACTCATCCTTGGGCGAATTCAGGGAGGCAAGTGTCAAATGAGTAGCTTCTAGAAGATTCTCAGGGCCTCCACCTAGCAAACTGCTTGTGCCATTTGTCTGCTCTCACTCATCGCACCCTATAGAAGGTCTTTCTAGTATGCATCACACTTTTTGCATGTGGCAGGTGAGATGCATCGCACCCTTTGCACTGGGCAGTCTGTATGTTCCTGCTTTGACCAGTTTTGAGTGGTTTTTCATGGAAAACTTCCGGGAGATGATGTAATCAACTGACCTTGCTCCTTTAGGGTATGAAACAACACTTTTAGGGACTTAGAAGCCCTTGGTTTATGGACATATGTTATTGGGGTTGCACTGCCCAAATATGTCTATAACAGTTGCCCCCTAAAGCATGAGGTCGTAAATATTTTGATGTCAGGTGAAATAATTTATAATGAGGATCCGAGGTTTTTCGCACTAGAAGGTGACATGTGATAAGATACAATACAATACATTATCTTCATAATATTTTCATGATCTTGATAAATTCATTTTCATGTACATAGGGCAGACAACCGTCTGTGTGCAGATTGATGATCCTGGTAGAGCCATCATCCCTTAGTTTGGATGATTATCTCTGCAGCAATGATGTACATTTGATGTCTTTATTTTCCTGAATATATCGCAGCCCGGATGGATGAAACTAGATCCGGGTTCTTCAAAACTCGTTCAATATTCACCCAAAAGTACAAGTCGATCCATGTGAAAAGATGTTCTGATGTCGAACATGGAAGGACATTGCCCGATTACCAACCAATGATGTAAGTTGTTAACAGATGCGAGAGGAATCACCAATGATGATGATGACCCTCAAGGTACTGCAGTACAATTCACGTGGTGTGAATACATGAGTTGATGTCAAACACCACGCAAAATCTTTCGGTTGAAGGCCATTGATGTAAACCTGCCTCTGGAAGTGAGAAAATTTCCATTAAGGCATGCGAGCTTCAAAGTATTGGAAGGGTTGTCCCTAGGTCGGAATCTTGGATAATGAGCGGATGTCGACAAGAAGTGACCCATTGTAGGAAGGCATTAATGGATCCCACATCTACGACATGGAACGGAGCAAATGATTTTGTAGAGGTGAAACGATCTGATGATACAAGGTTCAGGGTGGCGGTCACGAGTATTGTAGTGGATGAGACACAAGCTGGGTAGGTGACTTCTCTGAGCGACTTCTCTTGAACATATCGGCGACACTGAAATGGATTGGTACCATTAACCCAAAAAGTGGATGGTACGGTGGACCAATGGTGATATGACCGGTGAACGGAATAACCCAACCCGACTCAATCATGGTGATGGAGTGAAAGTGTCATGTTCAAGAGCTACCTCCTACCAATAAAGTTTCTTCAAGTTTTCTTCCCAATTTTCCCTAGTCATTTCTGATCAGTACCTCTTTATTTTTGTCAAGCTTGAGGAGGATAACATATGCTTTTTCTATAATCTACCCTTCGGGCATACCCGTCACTATGTTTTAACGAGCCTAGCGATAGTGAAACTCGTTCTGGTTTGAATGGACAAGTTTGTCGATATTGTTTTAACGAGTTTAACGACAAGGATAACTCGGTCCTTTTCAATTTTAGAGAGTCTAAAAAGAGACAGAAAGGAAACTCCAATATTCCTTTTTCGTAATATAATCCCTTAAGTCCGACAAAGTATAAAACAATGTGAAAGGGATGACTTTTCGATGGTTTTAACGAGCCGAACAAGACAAACGCTCGATCTTTTTGTGTAATGATCCCTCAAGTCCAAAAATATTGAAATCTAGAGGAGGGATAGCACTTCTGATCACTCTAATGATCTGGAGAGGCCAATTGCTCAACAATCTTTTCATATTTTACGAGTCAGATGAAAAGAGCTTAAAGGAGACCGTTTTTTGAGGGACAAGTGATGTTTTCAGATAGCAGCTGGTTCTAGGTAAGGTTTGGAACTTCCTCAATCATGGCAGTGTAAAGAAGGTGGCTAATAGGATCACTCATCACAATTGTTCATCAAAAGGGGTAAACAATCAAATGGAGGCGCATGATCGGCTAAAACAGAGTGGCGGTGATGGTAAGAACACGACCAAGGCTCAAAAGCTGATGATAATCATTCACAATGGTTATTTACCAGAGGTGGGTTCATTTTTTAATGAGCTTAAACTCTGGTGGAACATATGCTCATTGCTAGGTTTAATTTTTAACGAGCTTGAAATTCGCGTAAAACTACTCGTGCCAGTCGTATAATAAGGATGTCTCATTGATAGGTTCTTTTTTTAGGGAGCTTGCACCATTCGAAATTATGCTCCAACTCCTTTTATTATGTAAGCTAGGAATGACTAATCCTACGAGTTTAAAGGGTTAAGAATCTACAAACTACGAAAATAAATGGTCGCTTTTCACTTTCATGCAAAAAGGTTTGCATGCCCCCATGTATAGCGAAGTAGAGTTTCCTAGGTTACCCCTCAATTTGCAGACAAAACATTTGTTCTATCGAGAAAGGCCTACCTTTTCCAGGTTACCCTTCAATTTGCAGACAAAACATTTGTTCTGTCGGGAAAGGCATACCTTCTAACAGAGGTATCTTATTCCGGTCTAATCCCATTTTCCTAAATTGACGGGTGTGTCAAACCAGTCATATATCCTCTGCGGAAACCTACCCTATACCTGAAGTTCTTTTGCTAAAGCAGACCAGAGTGCATGCCCCCTGGGTTTTAGTCACGACCACCGAATCAGTCGCGTTCATCAGGTGGACGGACTGGAGATTGATGAGACATTCCTTATGCAAAAAGACCTGTTAGGGATGGAATTTGACTATTAGCTATGTGTGAACCGGGGAATGAAAGTTGGTCTACGAGCTAGACCACTCTGCCTTCATGCGGAAAAGACATTACTCGAAAGAGTGAGGAAACAATAGCTCCCATGCTATAAATGTAGTCACGCCCAAGGAGTAGATTGTAATCTAAAGGTCCTTGGACTACCATTATTTTTAGATAAACAATTTTCATTCTCAAAGTTATAGGAAAACTTGGAAGGATCCCTAACAGTCGATTGGTTCCTTTATCGAATTCTGTCATATTTCACATCTCAGGCAAAAGCGATGGCCAACCAAGTGCTTTCCAAGCAGTCGAGGAAAGGATACTCACAGAAGCCCCTTCATCTATGATGGTACCAACCATGACCATTTTGTAAGTTTGTACTATGATTTGGAATGGTACATTAGACGGTAAACGGGGTTTGCCTAGTAGGTTCCAATCAAAGGAAATGACTAGGTTTCTTGGAGGTGGGACCAAATAAATGGCCAGATACAGCTCTGACGAATTTCCTTCCTGCGGTAAAGGAATGGGTAGATTTCCCCCATGTTCATCAGAGTCTGTGTTTACGAAAATAATTTGAACGGTGTCGTTCTCATTCTCTTTGGTGACTGTATCATCTGAAGGTAAGTCTTCTGAAGCCAAGATGGGGTCAACTGTTGTCTCGACCTGTTGACTTTGGTTCGATGTGGACTTGGAGGGTTTATCTTCAATGATAGGTGCTTCAATCGACAACAAAGGTGGGTCAGTCAGATTTTCAACTAGCAATGGATTCGGCAAGAGTTTCTTGTATCCAAGAGGGAGTCGCTGCGGCGATGTAGGACGATTATCCAAGACTCTTTTAGCTTCATCCAGGAAGGGACAACGGTGGAGGGCATGATTTCCTTCACATAGTCTGCAAGGAAATTTAGATTTTCCTTTCTGTCTAGTGACTTCATTTTCACTAGTTGATGGTGTACTCTCAACATGATCGTCAGAGGTTGACGAAAACGGATTGTGCAAGCGGGGAGACCAATCCCTTAAGATCCTTGGGATGCAAGGACAATCTCGATGATAGTGGTCTCCTTTGCAGATGACACATGGAGATTTAGGTTTGGATGGTGCAGTGTGTGGATTTTCGCTAGACGATGCACGATTGCCCCTTTTTGTCATTGCTCCTTCTTCTTCTTCTCCTTCCCTTTCTTCTTCTCCTCAGTTACTTGGTTTTTAGTTTTACTATCTTCACCAAGCGAAGAGGAAGAAGGATAGGGAGAGATAAACGAAGTAGAAGGTTGGGGGGTAACTCTAGTATCATCTGGTTGCTGATTCGATTGTTCAGGAAACACGGTGCTTTGAACGATAGAGGTAAAGAAAATCCATATCGGCAGGCCAATTGTCAGTTTTGGAATGGACAATGTGGCCATATGAGGTGCACCAACATCTCCCCAGGAGGAAAAAGGACTAGGATTTCCCCTGAGGGGAAATCCTTGGTTGGTGGACTCCATTTTCTCAACCTAAGACCAACAAGGGAACAATGACGTTATTCCAATTAAAATAAATTTTAGACGCTTTGACACAACTTGCTTTTTCAATTTTTAAGAGTCGAGAAAAAGCTAAAGATGACTCTAGTCACCTTCGATTTTTAATGAGCTTGAAGTGACAAGTGCTCAGATGGAACTTTTCCTTTAAGGAGTCTGAAAAGGAACAAAAGAGACTACTCTGGAAATCTAGACAGAGGGATTACCAAACCAATCACAAAACTGCAGAATAATTTTTACGGTACGGCAGTCAATCTTCCCGAAGGCTGTGTTCAGTGCATTGCGATCGATAGGGCGGCAGACACAGCTTCCTAAGGATAAAGGATATAGCCTATTGTGGTCTCCCAATATATACTCGATGGTACGTGGGAGCACAAGTCCGTATTGGCACTTGTCGTCTCAAAGAGGAGGAATCACGCAACCTACAATGAAAGCGATAGTTACCAGGCTTTACGATGCTGGAATATGTCTCTAGCCTAGACTTCTAGATGTTGTGCGTTAGGTTCCAAAGCATTTTTATGTTCATTGAATTTATTTTACAGTTGATCTTTCTTAAGAAGTTTTCCTTTAAGGTTCACCACGTGATGTAGATATAAAATTCCTAAAATATACAATCTAAGATGATAAACAGTCATTTAATCTTCTTTCTGCAATGAAAATCCTAGCTACTAAGGAAAGAGAAACGAAATCCTTTCAACATAGAGCAGAGATAACACACTAGATGCACTGTCCTAAATCAAAATCAACGAGCAGTCTAAATGCAAATGCACATGCATGTATTTTTTTTTTGCTTTCTTAATGTGTGAATGAAAAAAAGAATGCTAAGCACAAATCCGAACTATATCTTCTTTCAAAGCGACAATACTAATGATTTTCTTTTCAAAAAAGAACAAAAGGGAGACAAGACGACTCTTTGCCATCTTGAATTGAAAACTACTTTCGACACTTGAAGTACTATTAATTTAGATCAAATACAAGAGTAATAGTGTAATCGACTATCAAAAAGAGAAGGATTCTTTTCCTTGATTGAAAACGACACTTGCAACACTTTCAAATCCAAAGACAACAGTTCGATTAAGCTACCATTTTGTAAATGAGAACTGTGAATGGCGAAAAATACATAAAAACATTCACAAATATTTGCACAATGGAGGTTGGATGATGCAAAGGAAGGGGGTTTCAACAGTGGTCTACTGATCACAGACAACAAAACTCCTGAATAAAGCTGAAGAGAGTGAAGAAAAAACCAAAATCTGGAGGCAAAACTAGTCTTGTCTGATCATCGCACCTGTAACACAGGGAAACAGGGATGCATCCCACCTACTACACATGGGAGGTGAAATGCATCCAGACTGCTAAGAAGATAAGGTGCAATGGTCTAGGGACAAGACTTTAACTTGGTTTTTGGTGACAGTTTGCAGCTTAGTTTAGGGATTTAGACCAAGCAAATGATAGTCAATAACTACAAAGTACAGGGGCTGATCTAATGAGGTTACTCAAGCTACCTCTACGGTACTTAGGATGTTTGCAAGTCAATTGTTCAGTTCATAAACAAACCCAGAGATTGACTAAAGTGAGATTGATCTACTTTGCACTTGCATAGAAAATATAGTTCGAAGGCTAGCTGGCTTAACTTCAGGTTCCATCTGTGGTTTATGAATCAAACAAATAGAGACAAGCAATCAAACTAATCGCTCCCCAGTGGAGTAGCCATTCTGTTATCGAGAAATCTAGTGTCTATTCAGAGCTGCTAGTCCCACTAAGATGGGTAGCTATCTTAGAAACAAACAGATTAAGGTCACTTGTTTTTCCTTTACGAGAGAGAGATGAGAAAGAAGTAGAGAGTACCAATCTCAGTATTCCACTTGGCTCCTTGCTTGTTTCCTTTCTCCTTTGACAGAATCTCGCCATTGCTTCCTTACTTGTCTCACTTCAAAGAGCACTTGTAGATTCACAGCAGCATAATACCATCAAAGCATAGAGATCTATCACTGTAAACAATATAGGATCAGATATATATTGACCATAGAAATGCATATATCAACACAATATTCAGAGATACACAAGAATATGGAGGAAAAATCAAATATCTTTATTAGTAAAAGTAGTAGAAGAGAGGATTATAACCACTTGGTCTGACCCAGTGCCATCCTCCCAGCTTGAAAGCCCTCTTCACCTCATACAAAGCAAGATCACCCAACAATGTCTTCAAAGAGAAACCAACAACACTTCTTTGCAAATTACCAAATTCCAACCTTTGGATCTCTGGGATGAGGGATCCATTTATAGATATTTGCAGGGGGGTGAGTCAGCTTCTGGGATTTTGATTAGTGTCATCTCTCTGATAGTTCTTGGTTCCACTTGGAGATTTCATGATCTCTTACTCATCCTTGGGCGAATTCAGGGAGGCAAGTGTCAAATGAGCAGCTTCTAGAAGATTCTCAGGGTCTCCACCTAGCAAACTGCTTGTGCCATTTGTCTACCCTCACTCATCGCACCCTACAGAACGGCTTTCCATAATACGTCACACTTTTTGCATGTGGCAGGTGAGATGCATCGCACCCTTTGCACTAGGCAGTCTGTATGGTCCTGCTTTGACCAGTTCTGAGTGGTTTTTCATGGAAAACTTCTGGGAGATGATGTAATCAGTTGACCTTGATTCTTTAGGGTATGAAACAACACTTTTAGGGACTTAGAAGCCTTTGGTTTATGGACATATTTGATTTGGGTTGCAGTGCCCAAATATGTCTATAACACCTTCCATAAGTTTTCAAACTTACCATGCTTGCCTTTATCCTCATTCCTAGCATCTCACCGTAACACTACATTCTCAAGCTATAATTTATTTGCTTTTGTTTTCTGATCATAGATATTTTTGATCTTCTCCTGCAATCTGAAAGTGTTTTGGAAAACTTCCTCCATTGTTTGCTGTAAATGGGTCATCTGATTGATTCTTCGCTGAAAATCATCTTCCTCATTGCTCATCTCCTGTTAAAGTTTCACAACTGGAACTACAAGAGATGTCGGAAAGACTGTGTCAATGTCGTAAGCTAGTTCAAATGGAGACATACCAATGGACTTATTTTGGCTCACCTTGTCAACCCACAAAGCATTAACTAACTGTTTATGCCAACCTTTCTTATTTGTTTCTAGCAGCTTCTTGATGATGTTCAACAATGACTTATTGGATGATTCAACCAAACCATTACCTTGCGGATAATATGTTGTGGAGTGACCCAAGTTAATCTTATACTTGTTGCAAAAATTGATCATCTTATTGGATTTGAATGCAGTTGCGTTATCTGTGACGATTTTACTAGGACAACCAAAATGAGATAAAATATTTGATTCCAAAAATTGAGTGATTACCGTGTTTGTTGATTGTCTAGTTTGGATGGCCTCGATCCACTTGGTAAAATAGTCAGTTGTTGTTAGGATGCATTTGTGCTGAGCCGATGATGTTGGATGGATCTCTACGATAAAATTGAGTCCCCGCTGCTGAAATGGTGCATTGAATTCAACCGGTTTTAAAGGAAGAGGAAACAACTTTCTTGTCTCCTGAAAGACCTGACATTCATGATAGTTCATGACTATTTTGTAGACATCTAAAAATAAGGTTGGCCAGTAATAACCTACTCTCAATATTTTGTTTGTTGTTGTCTTCCAGAACAAGTGACCACCATAATCACCCTTGTGAAAGTCACTCATCACCTGCTGGGCCTCATCTTCAATTAAACAGTTCAACAAAACACCTCCAGGATCCTTCCAATAAAGGGCATTATTCAAAATGCAAAATTTAGCAGCTTTGAGTTTGAGAGTTCTACCTTTGTTTTTTGTCATTTTCGGAGGTGGTGAGAGGTGCTGAAGTACATACACAATATTTGAATACCATGGTGACTGAAGGAACATTTCAGACACTTGAATCAGGGAACTTTCTTCTTCATCTTCGGACATGGCTGCAATAAGATTTATATCTAAATCATGCAAATTTGATTCCACCATCAACCTCGCCAGGCCTTGTCCTTTGATCAACTTGGTAGGCTTGATCTCTAGATCGTATTCTAACATTGTTGCAATCCATTTTCCCCACCTTCCTTTCAGATCGGTTTGTACCAAAACATCCTTAACCGTTGCATTGGGAATGTATGCTATGATGTGGGAGTGCAGAGTATACACTCGGAAGTCCTTCAAAGCTTTAACAAAAGCAAGAGTCCGTTTCTCAATTATATTGTACCGCAAAGCAGCATCTCTAATGGTCCTTCTAAAAAATACAATGGGCTTTTCTAGTTGATCTCTCTTTTGCATTAAAACTGCTGCCATGGTATGCTCAAATGCAAAAGAGAATAAAATGAAATCTTGTGTATAATCGGGACTAATCAAAACCAGGGCTGTAGATAAAGCATACTTTACCAAATTAAATGATTTCATAGCATCCTCCATCCATTTTACTATGCTGTCCTTCTTTAACATATTAGTAATTTCTCTCAAATGCTCAGCTAGATTGGGTACAAATGTTCATAGGAAATTCATCTTACCGTTAAAAGCTAGTGTCTCTTTCTTGTTCCTGGGAAAATCTATCTGCTGAATTGCTCCTACCCTTGAAGGATCAATGTGAATTCCTTCCTTTGAGATAATATGGCCAAGTAACTTCCCCTCATCCATGGCAAAGAGAATTTTCTTCAGATTGAGAGATATCCCAAATTTCCTACATCGCTGAAACAAAATCCTCAAATGGTGAAGATGCTCATCATCTGAATTTGAAAAAACTGTCAAATCATCTAAATATACAACCAAAAATACATCCTTTTCGTTGGAAAAAGCGATGTCCATTGCACGCTGAAATGTGGCTCCAACATTTTTCAAACCAAATGGCATTTTAACATAATGAAATGTTCCCCAAGGGGTGGTGAATGCAGTCTTATCTCTGTCATTTTCATGCACTAAAATTTGATTATATCTTGAATATCCATCGAGCAGTGACATGAGCGATGCTCCAACCACTCTCTGGAGGATATGATCCATATTCGGCATCGGGTAATTGTCCTTCAATGACACTTTATTAAGATTCCGAAAATCGATACACAATCTGATGTCTCCGGTCTTCTTTCTCACAGGAAAAATATTAGAAATCCAATCAGAAAATCTGATTGGGACAATTATACCAGCCTTGTATAATTTGTTTACCTCTTTTTCAATGGAAAACAACAACTTTGGATTGATTCTTCTCAGCTTCTGTCAGAACGACTTCTGATTTGGCTTGATGGGAATAGTGTGTTGAATTATATCTTTGTTATACACCTTTAGATCTGAATAATCCCAAGCAAACACATTAGCAAATTCAGATAACAATCTAACATATTTAGAATTTACCTCAGGAGACAATGTCTTTGATAATTTCACAAACTTGGGCTTATTGGCTGTTCCAAGATTCACATCCTCAACACCTTTGTCTATAGGTACCAAGCTCGACTTCCTAGCCACATCATCTTGATCAAAAAGTTCTTCTAAAGGTATGAGACCTTTAGGAATGATATTTTCCTTCATCTGCAATATTTCCATCTGATTCACCTCAATTTTCGGTTCATCATCATCATGATCACAATCTATGGAAGCATCCTTGTAATTCCCTTCATTCTGAAAAAAAATATTGATCTCCTTATTGTCCCAAAACACTTGCCAATACCTTAAATTGTCTGGAACAGTTGGGCGGTGCTTGACATGGATTTCAAACTTGTTATTGGAATTCATCGGGATTTTCAAATTACTCGCAGCAGTGGCAAGTGAATCTACAATAACATTTTGAGCACGAGGTATGGCCATCAAGGTATGTTAGTTTTTTGGGTATGTTCTATGCTAGAGCAATTTATTAAAATTTTCACAGTTAGCAATCACATCAGCATTACGATAAACTGCAGATAGAACATAAATATAAAACGCAGAAGACAAGCCAAGACAAGGGGACACAAAATGTGGCGCGAGCCAGGGACAAACCCCACAACGTGTGGGGAAACCCTTGATCAATTATTCTTTTATCTTCAAAGTTCAGCAGAGAAAGAGAGAGAGAGTACATTTACAATAGAAGTCAACACTTTGACTTGTCTAGATCTGAGCATAGATCATTTCGTATAGCGATGAGATCAGTTGAAGACATTCTGATTCAACTGATTCTCCAAGGTGACGACTTCACCTATCGTAGTCCATTTGTTGCACACAACTATGTGACACCATGTTGTACTGTCACATGTATTGAACCTTGATGACTGAGCTGCTCCTGCTCTCATCATCATGCTGCCCACTGTTTCATTCATCATCATGCTGCCCTTGCTAATGTACGTCATTCATCATCATGTTGCCCTTGCTTAGCATGCCCATTTACACTGCATCTTTCCTCATCATGAACTGAGACTGTTCATCTTTATCATTCTCATTATGTAGAGACTATAACCATCAGAAACATTACTGCTTATGATCCTTGTCATGGTGACTGCATATTGATATGCTGAGCAAATGTACGGTACTGATATTTAGATTGAGATCACAGATCTGAATATTGTGCATCATGGAAACTTATTTCATCAACACGATTCTGCAGAGATAGTTTGCCGAGAGTTCTATCACTGTTGTTCATTGTGTTGGAGCTGCTACACATATGCCACCGTCTCACTGCTGTTCCATTGTGTTAGGGCTGCTACATGTATGCCACCGTATAATTGAAAACCTTTTCCTCACTGTGACTGCAAATGCACTATTGTGAGAGCACCGAGATATGTTTATCTGACTGTATCACTGCGGCTACCATGTTATGCATTTGGCTCTACCTGCGGTTCTTCCAAGCTTTTTATCACTGCGGCTACATGCTATACCTTACAACATATTAGTGAAGATAGAGACAAAGTCGTGACTATATTGGAGACGAAACCATGTATTGCAGTGTCAGGACTACTGCGTCAAGGGATCACATATGACTGAGCTGAGATCACTTATGTTGAGACTATAATATGCTGAGGAAACCATATTCGAACAGAGATCCATACCAATACATTACGCAGAGGAATCATACTAGAATACAAGATTAGTCTCACATCTAATTACAGAGAATTGAACTGAGATTCAATATAATACATCACATAGAATTAGTGTCAATATCATTGCAGAGAATTAGGGCATGACTGAGCGTTTTGTACCAATGCGAGAGAATTATATATAGGCCTGTAGTTGCTACGTGAGAAATCTTGAGGCAAAGCGAGGAGAATATAGTCTAGGACCAATGCGAATGAAGACCTGAGGTGCAAGACTACTAATTCATTTTGGTGCGAAGTCGAGTTTTGTAGTATATATGACCATGTGAGCTCTTGTCCTGTAATGAATGCGAGCTAGTATTCTAAACCATCAAAGAGAAGAACTCGAACCCATCTGAAATCTCAGAACCATCCATGAATGCGTATACATAACTCCAGCGTATAACTGCTAGAACCTCCTCTGCGTTATATATGTGTGTCCAGCGTATACATAACTCCAGCGTATAACTGCCAGAACCTCCTCTGCGTTATATATGTGTGTCCAGCGTATACATAACTCCTTGCACAGCGTATATATAACTCCAACGTATGATTGCACAGCGTATGACTTCATGACTGCGTTCTCCGTTAGGGCATCATACTAGGCCGACGTAATCTAGTGTGAATCCCCTTCTCCAAAAACCCAAGACGTGGAGAGGAGATCACTTGAAGTGAGTTACCAAATGACTTCGAATCCTCCTCTATTTATACTAAAAACGTAGAGGTTGAATAGACACATTGGCTGGGCTTCTAGAGCCTACATAAGAGCTGGTCGGCTTGATAATAATTACATAAACAAAATAAATTCGTATCTCCATAAATACTTATCGAAATCGGATGATCTTTGGATCAACCCTACAGCTCTCGACGAGAGGGATCCAATAAAAATATCAGCTGCCATAAATAAACTGATCCACATGGAGTTTGGCCCTAGTTGCCAATTTAACACTCCCTCTCAACTAGGGAGAACTCCATCCGCTGATCCATATGTACGACTGTACTATCTCTGCCATTAGTGCCTTGCACTACTCTGCCTAGCTCTGCTGGCTCTGCTCAGCTCTGCTAGCTTTGCTCTGCTCTGCTCAGCTCCGCTGGCTCTGCTCTGCTCAGCTCAGCTCTGCTAGCTTTGTTCTGCTGGCTCTGCTCTGCTCTGCTCATCTCCGTTGAACTATGAAGAAGAAGAATTGATCGAGAATGAGTCATATCATTCTCCACTGACTTGAAGTCAGTGTCAGAGTGCATACCACTGGTCCCAGACCAGTCTCAACTGACCCGAAGTCAGCTTCATAGTAAGTACCACTCCTACCACTGGTCCCAAACTAGTATCGCAGGCTCAGAGAGTGTACTACTGGTCCCAGACCAGTCTCAACCGACCTGAAGTCAGTGTCATAGTATGTACCACTCTCACTGGTCCCAGACCAGTCCTGCACTGACACAAAGTCAGTCTCGGAGTATGTACCACTGGTCCCAGACCAGTATCATTGATCCCAGATCAATGGAGGACATCCTAGTGTAGGGAGTACGGTAGATACAACGATGCGTCCATCGGTATTACTATGGTCCCTAACTTCATTTCCCTGCTCATTGATCAGATGAGAGGTACTTCCCATGAGTCCCAGACTACATGGGTAGGAAGCCTCGACAGGAGAACTTAATCAATCTTGTCCTCACAGGAGAACACATCAATCCTGCTACAATCGCCATGGAGAACACATCAATCCAGGCTTCCATGGAGAACACATCAATCCAGGCCTCACAGGAGAACACATCAATCCTGCTACAATCACCATGGAGAACACATCAATCCAGGCCTCACAGGAGAACTAATCATCCTGCTACACAAGAGAGCGAATCATCTTGTCCCACAAGAGAGCGAATCATCTTGTTTCAGTGCGCAGCACCAGGGGAGGGTGAGTCACCCTGTGGCTGTATGTTGCTCCAATAGAACTGCAAGCCCCCCAAAGCTCCTAGAGCTCAATGTATGCAGCATGAAGGACCCTTTTACAAAGGTCTCTCGATGACTCGAAGTCGTTCGGGAAAATCACAAATTTGATCTTTCCTCAGGGCTTTGTCCTGTACATCATCTCAGTGTGATGGAGCCTCCTTGATCATTGACTTACCATATCCCAGATAAGGCAGTAATTGATGTCTATCTATTGGAGCAATTATCAAATACGGGATTCCTCAATAATCGAATCCCATCTCTGGTTGTCATAGAGAATCACAGTGGTATTAATCATGTGTACAAACAGCTCACTGAAGAGCTTCAGCAACCAGACTGCCTCACAGAAGGCCATACTATCAGCAATGTATTCTGCCTTGGTGGTGCTCAGAGTCATCGACTTCTGCTTCCTGCTCATCCAGGATATCAAGGCAGATTCCAAACAGCATTGAGAAGTGCTCTAGTGATCCTCCATACTTCCTGCCCACTCATCATTTGAATAATCATGTGGTTTCATATTTCCGACAGTGTATCTAAAATCATGAGAGATTGTGCCCTGAAGATATCTTAGAAGATTCTTGGCACCAATCAAGTGAGGCTCAACCAAATATGAGCTCACCATGCTAACTGCAACACAGATGTCCGGACGGAGGTTCTCCAAGAACATCAACGCGAACGAGTTTATGAAACTCAGAGGCATTTCCCAAATCTGGTCTGACATCATTACCATATAACTTCTGAAAGTTAAGATCCTCGAGGCAGTCACAAGCTTGCATCTTATCTTCCCACATTCAGAATCCAACTCCCTCTATCTCCTATAAATGAGAGGGTCTGCACCTGTCAGACATAGGTGCCGGTACGAGAGGTTTATCATCCACAACCTCCGAGTAATGGTTTGGATCGGTTTCACTCCTAGTGAATCTCAGCTGCATTAGATAGCTATCAATCCTCTCATATTATGCCTGAGTTGTTTTTCTTCAAGCCATAGAGGGCTTTCTTCCACCTGTATACATGAGATTCCTTGATCATGATTCTCAAACTCCTCATGTTGTTCCAAACCTGTGAACCTGCAGCATGAGGGGAATGGTACCCTTATAATATTTTCCTTTGGTACATTTCAGACATGTACCTACATGCTTCCTTTTGAATTCAGGCATCCGAGTCACCATTTGACTCACAGACCTCTAGAGCTGAGTCAATGGACATGGTTCCCAGTGGACTTCCTGCAACTTGATACAACCCTGAACTCAAAAACATCTTTAAAAGATCTATTTTCAAACACGTACCTTTCCATCAATAAGTGCCGCCCTGCAATCTTTGACTTCCATTTCCGAGATGGACATCAGGTTCGATCAGGTACATAAAAGAGATTTTGGGGTTCGTTGCTTTCGTGAAAGAGTCGACCATTTCCTTGATGACCTGCATTACCAGTCATTCTTTTGATCATTGAAGATGTCCCATGAATGATTGTTATCTACATCAAGAGATGTGTCTCTGCCATTAGGACACTCCTTCGCATAACGGCCGAACTTATTTCAACAAGGCATCCGCCTTTCCTTCCACCCTTAGATCTGAACTTCCCAATGAAGTGATCTTAAGATGGACCATCAGAATCTTCCGCTGCGCCATTCTAATAACATTCTCTGCTTCCACCTCACCCTTAGTGAATGAGAAGAGTGATAATGATCCCATTGATCCTTTTGTCCTGTCCCAACTGTATTTGGTGATTGCTCTTTCACTCTTGCTTGGGCATTGTCTTCACCTCAGCTCTGATACCATGTTAGTTTTTTGGGTATGTTCTATGCTAGAGCAATTTATTAAAATTTTCACAGTTAGCAATCACATCAGCATTACGATAAACTGCAGATAGAACATAAATATAAAACATAGGAGACAAGCCAAGACAAGGGGACACAAGATGTGGCGTGAGCCAGGGACAAACCCCACAATGTGTGGGGAAACCCTTGATCAATTCTTCTTTTATCTTCAAAGTTCAGCAGAGAAAGAGAGAGAGAGTACATTTACAATAGAAGTCAACACTTTGACTTGTCTAGATTTGAGCATAGATCATTTCGTATAGCGATGAGATCAGTTGAAGACATTCTGCTTCAACTGATTCTCCAAGGTGACGACTTCACCTATCGTAGTCCATTTGCTGCACACAACTATGTGACACCATGTTGTACTGTCACATGTATTGAACCTTGATGACTGAGCTGCTCCTGCTCTCATCATCATGCTGCCCACTGTTTCATTCATCATCATGCTGCCCTTGCTAATGTACGTCATTCATCATCATGTTTCCCTTGCTTAGCATGCCCATTTACACTGCATCTTTCCTCATCATGAACTGAGACTGTTCATCTTTATCATTCTCATTATGTAGAGACTACAACCATCAGAAAAATTACTGCTTATGATCCTTGTCATGGTGACTGCATATTGATATGCTGAGCAAATGTACGGTACTGATATTTAGATTGAGATCACAGATCTGAATATTGTGCATCATGGAAACTTATTTCATTAACACGATTCTGCAGAGATAGTTTGCCGAGAGTTCTATCATTGTTGTTCATTGTGTTGGAGCTGCTACACATATGCCACCGTCTCACTGCTGTTCCATTATGTTAGAGCTGCTACATGTATGCCACCGTATAATTGAAAACCTTTTCCTCACTGTGACTGCAAATGCACTATTGTGAGAGCACCGAGATATGTTTATCTGACTATATCACTGTAGCTACCATGTTATACATGCGACTCTACCTGCAATTCTTCCGAGCTTGTTATCACTGTGGCTACATGCTATACCTTACAACATATTAGTGAAGCTAGAGACAAAGTCGTGACTATATTGGAGACGAAACCATGTATTGCATTGTCAGGACTACTGCGTCAAGGGATCACATATGACTGAGCTGAGATCAGTTATGTTGAGACTATAATATGCCGAGGAAACCATATTCGAACAGAGATCCATACCAATACATTACGCAGAGGAATCATACTAGAATACAAGATTAGTCTCACATCTAATTACAGAGAATTGAACTGAGATTCAATATAATACATCACATAGAATTAGTGTCAATATCATTGCAGAGAATTAGGGCATGACTGAGCGTTTTGTACCAATGCGAGAGAATTATATATAGGCCTGTAGTTGCTACGTGAGAAATCTTGAGGCAAAGCGAGGAGAATATAGTCTAGGACCAATGCGAATGAAGACCTGAGGTGCAAGACTACTAATTCATTTTGGTGCGAAGTCAGGTTTTGTAGTATATATGACCATGTGAGCTCTTGTCCTGTAATGAATGCGAGCTAGAATTCTAAACCATCAAAGAGAAGAACTCGAACCCATCTGAAATCTCAGAACCATCCATGCCTACGTATACATAACTCCAGTGTATAACTGCCAGAACCTCCTCTATGTTATATATGTGTGTCCAGCGTATACATAACTCCAGCGTATAACTGCCAAAATCTCCATAAACAAAATAAATTTGTATCTCCATAAATACTTATCGGAATCGAATGATCTTTGGATCAATCCTACACCTCTCGACGAGAGGGATCCAATAAAAATATCAACTGCCATAAATAAACTGATCCACATGGAGTTTGGCCCTAGTTGCCAATTTAACAAGGTATAATCTAGAAACATTCTTAAGATATCTAAAACTGCATTACGGTAGGCCCTCATCCACGGGTATTTGGCTTGATATTCACCCTTAACTTGCTTGATTATCAGAGCTGAGTCTCCATAGAATGATATCCTTTTTGAATTCAGCTTTTTGAGGATTTTCAAACCTGCAGTCAACGCTTCATATTTGGCTTCATTGTTAGAATAGTAAAAGGCCAATTTATACGAACATATTCTAACATTACTAGGGAATTTATTAGGCTGGAAAACAGGGTTGTGAATCCAAATCCCTATGCCGGCACCATCCTTACCCATGGCTTCGTCAAAATCCATGCTCCATAGACCAACTTCTTCTTCTAAGTGTTGAAATTCTGTTTCATCCTCTTTCTTACCTTGACTGATCTCTTCAATTTGCTGTTGTTCATTACCTTTCTGCTGTTGTCGAAATGTGGACTGCTCAGAGGTACTTGCAATTTTTTGTCTTTCTTAATCAAGGACTGCTTTGAAATTTTCTGAGATCTTTGGTACATCTTCCACTTCAACTAACTGACTATCAACATCATTCAAACCACTATCAGAATATAATACAAATGACTCTAAATCTATATGTACATCATTATTTGGATGATTAAGTGGTTTCTCCGTGCTTGTAATCATGTACTTCATTTTCTTCTCCCTATATAGTTTTTTCAGTTGACCAAACACAGGAATAGTAGCATAGGAGAAATCTAGTTGTAAAGTCCCTTTAAGCTTTGCATCCCACGATCTGGACAAAAGCATACCAAAATGTGGCAGAATGTCTGCAACAACCACATCCATGAGAACATTCTTTGCCGGAATTTGATCTAAAGATACCACCAAGTCTTTGATAAGACCAATACAACAGACTCTACCCGAATCAAAAGAATACAGGTCATGATATTTTCGAGTAATGTCAAGGCCCAGTTTCTCCATAATGGCTTTTGGCATCAGATTATGGGAAGCTCTGGAATCAAACATGGCATTGTGGAGGACATACTCGTGCAATCTAAGGCTTATATAGAATGGAGGAACTTCACTATCCTCAGACTAACCTTCTAAAGCAGGGCCAAAGATGAGCTCAAGGTGATCATCTTCTACATTGACCATATTAGATAAAGGATCTATGTTCAAAATTTTGGACACTTGGTGTTTATAACTGCTATTCTTCATCAATTCAATCAAAGGAATTGAAACTTTTAATTTAGAAATCTCATTTTCTAAACTAAAAGCTGAAACTTTATCTACCTCTTTGACTGGAGGGTCCTTCTTTTCGACCTTTTCCTTTGTTGCACTTTGCTGATTGGTCTTCTCATTTGTAAATGATCCTTTACCGGAATTTGGGTCAGCAGACTCCTTCCCTTTCTTCTGAATATTCGAGGAGTCATTCTTAGGTTGTGCTTCCTTTCTCTTTTGAACCGAGCTGACTGGAACATCTCTACTTCTCAATGAATATTTTTTTTGCTATGCTATCAATGCATTCATGTATCCTCGTTGATAATAATTTGACTCATCCTCCAAAACTGCTTCATTTGCCAATATGTAATCTTCATCCTTTTGCACATAAGGGATCTCTGAATATTCTTCATCTTCCGTGAGATAGATAGGCAAACCATCAACAGTAAAGAAATGATTCACCTCAACCACCGGATCATCATCATCTTCACTCTCCATTCCATGTACATAGTTTTGCTGCAAAGGAGTTTTGACTTGCTGCTGCGATGATTGATCTTATGCCTTTTGCTCTCATTGTTTAATCCTGAACTGAGGTTGTTGCTGTCCTCTGAAGTTTGGATTTCTGATTGTGGTTTTAGGCTTGTCTGCAATTGTTAACTAATTGAACATCTTCTCAATTTTTTGGAGTATATGATCTGCCTTAACATCCGAGGAAGATGCATCTTCATTTATAGTCACCTTCTTTTCAGTTTTCATCCTTGCTCTTTTGGCCAGCAGATTTCCCTCTACATTCACTACGTTCTTTTGCATATCCTCAAGTGTGGTAGGATCTCTCTCTCTCAACTGATACGCCATATCAGCATTTAATCCGTCAGGAAATTTGATCAATGCTAACCCCATAGGTGGCTTAATGTCAACTGGGATAGCATTATAAATTATATTGAACCTTATGCAATAATCTTGGACACTTTCACCTACATTCCTTTTAATTTTTTCATACTTGGATAGGATTTGGAGAGGATTTTTCTTTACCACCCATCGGTCTAGGAATTGTCTATGGAGAACCAGCAAAGTATTGATAGATCCTGCATGTAATGCTCTGAACCACTTTCAAGCCTCGCCTCCAAAACTCTGCACAAATAATCCCATGGAAACATTTTCGGCATCTACCTCATGAAGATCAAAGAAGCTGTTCATCATATAAACATGCTGCTGCGCTCTGATGCTTTGAGTGGCATCGAACGGAGGTATTTTAGTTTGGTAATCAGCGGGCATATCATCCAAATTCCGAGGTAGAATGAGAGGTGCATATCTGGAAGCCATGACTCGAGGCAGATTTGAAATTGGTCTTGGGGAAAGAGGAGGATTTATGACAACAAGAGTTGTTGATGTAGCAGAAGTGATGGGAATTTGAGGGGTAATGATAGGCTGATGAGGGAGGGAAGGTATAAATGGAGATGTTGGATGATTCTTTGAAATATGGGGAAATGATGGAGAGGCAAAAGATGTTGAAGCCGAATCAGAGAGTTCAGGAATTCGATCAGTAGTGAGGGATGACTGAGGAGAGTTTTGAAGATTTCGGTTACTTATCAAGTTGGCTCATTGGATTTCAAGCTCTCTGGTGAATTCTGGGTCTGCAACTATGTCCAACAATTCACTATCAGATGTGGTTCTAAACAGGGAGAGACCAAAATATTCATCAAAAGGAAGATCTTCAAGGAATTTCCACTCTACCGGGCATGAATGAGATCTGAACACCGGTCTAGGACTTGATAAACTTTCTTGTCTAAGTATCTGAGGGATAAGATTAGGATTTTCAAATATGGGAGGAGGATCGGGATTGGGATTGGACCTGGTGTATCTTCTTGAAGCTAGTGTGTTCAAAGTTCTCAAGAGTTTGGTATTGCTTTACAACTTTCCACTTTTCAGACTACTGGATTCTAAACTTATCATCCAAAAGTTTAGAACTTCTCAATTGTACTGGGGTGATTTGTCTTTCTTCCCTAGTATGGTTGCCACTATGTTAGAGCCTAGATTGACCTCAGGCTAAAGGAAGGCAATTCTAGGATAACCACAAACCAAGCTTAACCTGGTAGCTAGCCCTACCAGGTTAGGAGAGGGCTCTCTCCTTGTCAATCTCAGTTGAGATGACTGAATCAAATATGGATTTTAGGCTAGGTATAGCAGCTCTAGGATTTTTTGGTTGATTTTGATGGTTTTGTTGCTAGATCAAATGGAGTAGGCAGCTTTGGGTCAGGGAAATCAAGTTAGGAAATGCAGTGTGTTCTGTGGGGCGAGGTAGGTAGGTGTTTGAGCACTTGTAATTGAGTGAGATGGCAGGTCTAAGATTGATGAGGAGCTGAAGAGGGCATGCAGAGATCATGTATCCTCTTCAAACTGTAGAAAACATAAAGAAACTAAATGTATTCCCAAGGCAGAGCACTGTCACCACTGTATTCTACCTATCTATCTTGATTTCATTTAGTTTATAAGAATGAATTAGATTTTGGCACACATAACACATGTGAAAGACTAATGACAAAAGGAGAAACTATGCAAAAACACATTACCACAAGAATCCCACAAAAATAGCTGCAAATCCTAGTTTATTTCCTTGCCAAACTGTTGTAGAGATGTACAATGTAGCTCAGAGCATCCAAGAGAGTCCAACCTTTGCTAATGACTAAAAAAATACATAATATAGACATCAAAACCAACTATGCTAGCCATCAGGGTTCAAATCCAAGATATAAGGGATTTTTACAACCATTTCCCAACAAAGAACATGAATATAGGCAGTGGAACAACTTGCCTCTAAAACCATGGAAACTAATTCATTTACCCCCAAATGACCTCAAAATGATGAATCTACCCTCTACGGTAATTTTACAATTACATTTCGTAGCATAGCATCATTTACAATCATAAATTAATCCAAAATGAGAGAAATAGTCAACTTGTAGAAAAACTAGGCGAAATTTGGATTTTTGAGCAAACTGGCTCTATGTGTAGCGCCACTGGCCAGGTGCGTAGCGCCACTTCTCAGCTGATTTTGGAGGCCTTTCCCTTAGCCAAATTGAGCCCAAGATAGCTCATTGGAAAGGTCTTCCTATCTAGTTTCTGGAACATCTTGAATTTTTGCATTTGGAGGTCATTTTCCCCCTCAAAAGTGGAATCTCCCAAGGCTGCTTCCTGTGTGTCCAAAAAGAGGTAGAGAGGTCATTTTTTGATGGTTTTTTGACCTTTAGGTGACCAAGTTTTGCTCCAAAATTGCTGAAACTTTCAGGGATTGATGCTCTCATCATGTTGAATCCAAATATGCAAACCATTTCTCCAAAAATTCTCCCAGTCAAAAGCGTAGCACCGGTGGCGCTATGCACCTAGGGCAATTTTTTGTGTTACAAAATTTCAAAAATTGAAAATGACCAAAATTTGTCAAAACTTGCCCAGATTTGGCACAAGGCTCCATCATTAGTTGCTTTGATGGGCTAGTGAGGCTTCAACCAATATTTTTAGCTTGTCTTGCTCCTTTTTTCTCCTTAAGGCCTTCCTCAACCTTGCCTTAAGCTTCCTGATCCTTATATTGCATATTTTGTTCCGGGTCAAATAGTGGTAGGCCATGTGGTGAAGCATCTTCTTGTCTCTAATGGCCTTCTCAATCAACCTCTCAAGGTGTATGTTGACCCTCTCAAGCCATGTTTCCCTATTATTTTGAATCTCTTGCTCAAGAGGAGTAAACTTGACACGAGCCCTTTTAGCCCTTCGCTTGTTTGCTTTAATCATTTGCAGCTCCATGAGGACTTGCTTGTCGGTCAATTGTTTGTTTTCTTGCTCTAGATATTTGATGACCCACTTAGCCCTCTCTAAATTGACTGACAAGGCTGGTATCACAGCCTCTTGTTCTTTTATGATCATGTCTTTAACAGTCCTTGGATCTTGAGCATCTAAGTCAATTACATCAACTCCTTGTGCCTCCTCATGATCAACAAGGACAAAATATCTCTCTTGCCCATCACTAGGATCCTTCTCATGCATTTTTCCCTTGCCTTTACCTTTGCCCTTGTGTTGCTGCCCAACCTGTACCTGTTTAGCTGAAGAAGAAGGCAAAGCCCCTTCCACTCCTTGTGGAGATAACATTTTCCTGTGGCCTGAAGATGAAGGCGAGACCCCTTCCACACCTTGTGGAGATAATACTCGCCTGGTAGCTGCAAAAAGTTTCCTAGTGCCCCTCTCATATGTCACAAATACTGGCACTCCAACAGTTTCAGTCTCTTGGACCTTTTCATGTCCTGAAGGTGTAATATTCCTAATTAGCTATGGCTAATTGGAATATTCGATTTTGTTCGATTTTTCCTTTTATAGTTATTTGTAAATAAAAAGTGAGGAAGGGGGAACATAACTCACTTTAGAATAAAAAGTCACTTCCTAGGTAGCAACAACATTGTGACTTAAGGGGGAAACAAGGGGGCGAAAGGGGGACGCAGAAATGGGGCCCACGCAGACACATGGAGGGACTGCGTAGGAGGGAAGGAACACATGGCAAGAACGGGATCACGCAGGAGAAAGTGAGCCTAGGGATTGTGAGAGGCAGAGGCTATAAAATAGAGAGGAACCCCCTCATTTGGGATCATTCTGGTTATGAGCATTTGTGATAGTCATTTCGACTTAGAGCACACTGGTTGTTTAGCTAGTGTGCAGCACTGTTTAGTGCATTGAGTGTCTCCGTTTGGAGATGTCACCCTTAGCCCCGGGGGACTTCGAGTGCCTGCTCGGGCAAGGCATTTCCATTGGCATTCCAGCAGTAGATTCATCAGCATTTCAACAATAGTTTCATCAACATTTCAGCAGCAGTTTCATCAATGTCTTTGAGGAATTGCGCAGAACCCCAAGGGGGTGATTTTCGAGGGTCGGCCATTTCAAAAAAGCTTTCGAGGTTTTTCTGGGTTTTTTTAGTAGAGTCTGATTCCAAAGTTTCAGCCTTTTCTGAGGAGGGGAGCAGCCCCAAATCCTCATTCGATTGCCAGCAACAACAGTAGCACGACAGTTTCCCAGCAGCTGGGACACAGATCAGTGTGAGGCCATCCCAGGAAAGATTTCTGGGTTTTTCTAGGTTTCTTTAATAGAGCCCGAATCTAGAGTTTCAGCTTTTTCCGAGGAGGGCAGCAGCCCCAAATCATCATTTGTTTTCTAGCAGTAGTAGCAACACAGCAGCAGCATCCACACAGAGAGGCCATTCTTGTCATTCTGGGAGTATTTCTTCACTTGCTTTGTGCAAGTCGAGGTGCCATCTGTCTAATCACCTCTTGTACTCATTTATTTCTTAGTATAATAAAATGGCTTAGCATTTCTCACTGCATTTCTTGTGTATTTGTTTATGGTTTATTTGATATATATAGTATCATTGTTACTTGTATCTCTATGAGCATTCTCAGCTATTATGCCACTTGTGTGTTTCTATTATACTCTTAGATAGAGTCTGGAAAGGGCCAGGTAGCCTCCAGATCTTGTCCTCTTTTTAGAGGCGATATATCTGGTAAATGCCCTTCGAGTCCATCTCTGGTTGGAGTTTGCTTGTCTTTGGGGTATATTCCGGGTTAGGGATATTATAGTGGTATCAAAGCATAGATCTGGCTCAGCTTGTGGAACTAGCAATCTATGACACCGTGGGAAAATCCCTATATCTATTACAGAGGTCAGAGATACAGAGACACTGGGCGTAGGTTGGAGAATACGTACAGAGAGGGAGATTATGTTCCTGTGGTAGACGCAGAACAAGAGGAACCTGTGGTAGACGTAGAATAGAGAGAGCCAGTGGTGGACGCAGAGCAGATGGCAAATGAGGATGGGAAGAGATTTGCGTATATGCTCCTCAAATTAGTGCAGGATCTGTCGAGGCAGATTGAGGTGATGGGGCAGAGATTCACGGCAGTAGAGGCCAGACAGTAGGAGAGCCCACGAGTTTTTCAGATCGGTGAGGGATCAGGTTCATCCCATCACTTGCCATAACAACATGATACTACGCAGCAGGGGGCCTCACATGCCCCTACACGCTCTACCATGCCCACCTTCTTAGGAGCAGACACGGGGGTCGCAGCCCAGCACGAGGCAGAGCCCGAGCATATGGGCAATTATTTTGCAGAGTACCAGGCCTATGGGCAGGAGTTTAGGGAAGCCCTCTCATTCATATATTTTTTCAGCTCCAGCGGGATAGCAGACCCTGCAATCATCACAGAGGGTACCGGCATTACCATGATGGCGAAACCCACCATGCAGCGAGAAGATTCCACTTGCCTATGTTTGATGGCTCATCAAACAGTTTGGCAAAGTCTTGGGTGGAGAAGATGGACATTTATTTCCATCTTAACCAGATGTCGGAGGCAGAGGCCATCAAGGTGGCAACGTTTCATTTGGATGGCGAGGCCCAGGATTAGTGGTTTCATGGGATGGTTACATTGGGGCACTCCACAGTGATGTCATATGTTGAGTTTACCAGGAGACTGATGGAGCAATTTATTCGTAGGGATCCAGAGCAACATTTCATTGAGCTGACAAGGGTCAAACAAATAGGGAGCCTAGAGACCTACATTGGAGATTTCTTGAGGGTCTTCGTGATGGTGCCAGACCTCTCCACGCCACAGAGGGTCTATATGTATGTTGAGGGGTTAGTAGAGCCACTTCGGGGTCTAGTCCAATCCACTAGACCAGCTACGCTACAGGACGCTATCAGTAGGACCCGGGACTTACAGGATGTCTTACCCAGGACCTGGACACCTTACCCCCAGAGATAGACTTTCCAGTCTAAGGGGAAGGATGTGATGATTCCACCTCCAAAGGGGAATCCAGGACGAGTATAGCTTGACGATGATGCCAGGAGGTAGCTGAAGAACAAGGGGTTGTGCTTCACTTGTCAGGAGCCATGGACACCGGTACATAAATGTGATGCTGGTAAAGCACATTTTATTGAGGTCTTCTCCGAGAGTAGTGGAGAAGAGGATGACGAGGAGGATGTGGAGGCAAGATAGCCATGCCATACAGGGACCTTTGCCACCTCCCACCACGAGTAGCTGGTGCATCTTTTACACCCACCAGAGGGGCCCTTGCAGTGTTGCGGGGAGTTCCCAAGTATCTGACACTATGCTTACGAGGGACAGTATGTGGCCAACACATATCAGTTTTGGTTGATAGTGGGGCAACCCACAACTTCATCGATGCCTAGATGGTTGAGCGGAGAGGTATACAGACAGAGAGCTTCGATGGGTTTTCAGTCTTGGTCCCAGGAGATCAGACCATGATGTGTGCTCGTTATGTTCCAGAGCTTTCAGTGACGGTGGGCACCTACACATTGACTGACCACTTTTTCACGGTCGATATTCCGGACACCAACATGATACTGGGTGTTCAATGGCTTATCACTCTAGGGAAGGCCACGACAGATTGGAAGACCCTGGAGATGGAGTGGGATGATGAGAAGATAGGGAGGCATGAGAAGATACGGGGACAACACACATATCCGCCTCAGACTATCTCATCTCATCGGATGGAGACAGTCTTCTGAAAGGGAGACATAGAGTGGGCAGTGAAGCTGCATGCATCAGAGGCAAGAACTACAAGGCAGATGGTACACCCAGAGATACAGTTTATCCTTGATCGGTATGCCATAGTGTTTGGGGAGATTCCACCAGGACAGCCACCAAATCGGGGGTTTGAGCACACCATCGAGCTTGAGCATGGCATACAGGCCGTGATTAACACCCCCTATAGGCACCCCAAGGCCTATCAAGATGAGATTGAGCGGGCTATCTAGGAGTTGCTTGCATTGCCAGATTTCAAGCAACCATTTGTTTTGGAGTGTGATGCGTCGAGAAAGGGGATCGGTGCAGTATTGATGCAGGGAGGTCACCCTATAGCATTTGAGAGCCGGAAGCTCCTTCCGCACGAGAGGTTGTATTCCATATACGACAAGGAGATGTTGGCCATCATGCATGCATTGGCTAAGTACCGGCAGTATTTGGTAGGCAACAGGTTCAGGGTGAGGACTGATCACAATAATCTCAAGTTCTTTTTGGAGCAAAAGCAGCTATAGGAGAGGCAGCAGAAGTGGATCAATAAGATCCAGGCATATGACTTTGACATTGAGTATGTCAAAGGTAAGAACAATGTGGTAGCAGATGCCCTTTCACGTAGACCAGCCATGTTGTCTCTTATGAGCTTGGATACAGATTGGAGGGCTCAACTCTTAGTAGAGTACTCTAAGGACAGATTTGCATGTGAGGTTCTAGATGGGCAGGTGGTAGATGACAGGTATAGGGTGGTCAATGAGATCATCTACTACAAGGACCGGATCTTCTTGACTGAGGGGTCTCAGCTCAAGAAGAAGATACTCCAAGCATCACATGATTCCCCATTGGCATGACATCAGGGTTTTACCAAAACCTACAGGGCCATTAGGGAGAGGTTCTCATGGAAGGGCCTCAAGGAGGATGTACTCCAACACATTTGGGAGTACGATGTTTGCCAGAGGAACAAGGGAGAGATAAGCCATCCCGTAGGATTATTGCAACCTCTTCCCATTCCTAAGGGGAAATGGGAGAGTATTTCGATGGATTTCATCATAGGGTTGCCCATGGTATAGGGCAAGGATTTTATCTTTGTCGTCATTGATCGACTGACGAAGTATGCACATTTCTTTGCCATATCCGCACACTATATAGCAGCACAGGTGGCAGAGCTATTCTTCAGGGAGATCTTCAGGCTACATGGTCTTCCTAAGAACATTGTCAGTGATAGGGACAACCGTTTCATGGGTGGGTTTTGGCAGGAGCTTTTCCGATTGGTGGGGACGGAGTTGACACCAAGTACCAGCTATCACCCACAGACGAATGGACAGATGGAGATAGTTAACAAGTGGCTGGAGGGCCACTTGCGTAACTATGTTAGTGGGTGGCAGCGAGCATGGCTGAAGTGGCTACATCTGGGGGAGTAATGCTACAATACTTCGCATCACATGTCCATTGGTATGTCACCATTCTATGCCTTATATGGGTATCATCCTTTATCTAGTGTCGATATGATGTTTGGTGATAGTAGGGCTCCTAGAGCCAAGATTTGGATCCAAGAGAGTCAGGATATCCTCTGAGCTCTCAAGGATAACATGGCTACAGTGCAGAATCAACAGAAGCTGTATGCCGACAGGGGTCGGGTGGAGAGGCAGTTCGAGGTAGGGGACATGGTCTACCTATGATTACAGCCATACCGACAGTCATTGCTAAAGCAGAAGGGGCCTAAGAAGCTCAAGCCCTGCTTTTATGGGCCATACAGGGTGATACGCAGGATGGGACAGGTTGCATATGAGTTGGAGTTGCCCCAAGGCAGCAAGATTCATAACATTTTTCATGTATCATGCTTGAAGAAGGCATTGGGGCATCAGGTGACCATGACGGATGAGCTACCGCCCATGGATGATGAGGGGCATTTGCTATTACAGCCGGAGGCTATCATTGACTCTAGGGAGAGACAGTTGCGGAGCAGGATGGTTCGAGAATTCTTGGTGAGGTGGAAGAATTTGCCGGACGAGGATGCCACTTGGGAGAGTGAGGAGATCTTACAACATCCATCACTTTAGTTGCTTGAGGACAAGCAACATTTTGCTAGGGGAGACTGTAATATTCCTAATTAGCTATGGCTAATTGGAATATTCGATTTTGTTTGATTTTTGCCTTCTATAGTTATTTGTAAATAAAAAGTGAGGAAGGGGGAACATAACTCACTTTAGAATAAAAGTCACTTCCTAGGTAGCACAATGTTGTGAATTAAGGGGGAACCAAGGGGGCCAAAGGAGGACACAAAAATGGGGCCCACGCAGACACTTGGAGGGACTATGCAGGAAGGAAGGAACACATGGCAAGAAGGGGATCACGCAGGAGAAAGTGAGCCTAGGGATTGTGAGAGGCAGAGGCTATAAAATATAGAGGAACCCCCTCATTTGGGATCATTCTGGTTATGAGCATTTGTGATATTCATTTTGACTTAGAGCACACTGGTTGTTCAGCTAGTCTGTAGCACTGTTTAGTGCATTGAGTGTCTTCGTTCGGAGATCTCACCCTTAGCCCCAGGGGACTTCGAGTGCTTACTCGGGTAAGGTATTTCCATTGGAATTCCAGCAGTAGATTCATCAACATTTCAACAGTAGTTTCATCAGCATTTTAGCAGCACTTTCATCAACGTCTTTGAGGAACTGCGCAGAACCCCAAGGGGGTGATTTTCGGGGGTCTGCCATTTCAGAAAAGCTTTTGAGGTTTTTCTGGGTTTTTTTAGTAGATTCTGATTCCAGAGTTTTAGCCTTTTTTGAGGAGGGGAGCAGCCCCAAATCCTCATTCGATTGCCAGCAACAACAGTAGCACGACAGTTTCCCAGCAGCTGGGACGTAGATCAGTGTGAGGCCATTCCAGGAAAGCTTTCTGGGTTTTTTTGGGTTTCTTGAGTAGAGCCCGAATCCAGAGGTTCAGCTTTTTCTAAGGAGGAGAGCAGCCCAAAATCATCATTTATTTTCTAGTAGCAACAGTAGCATAGCAGCAGCATCCATGCAGAGAGGCCATTCTTGTCATTTTGAGAGTATTTCTTTACTTGCCTTGTGCAAGTCGAGGTTCCATCTGTCGAATAACCTCTTGTACTCATTTATTGCTCAGTATAATAAAATGGCATAGCATTTCTCACTGCATTTCTTGTGTATCTGTTTATGGTTTATTTGATATATATAGTATCATTGTTATTTGTATCTCTATGAGCATTCTCGACTATTATACCACTTGTGTGTTTCTATTATACTCTTAGACAGAGTCTAGAAAGGGCCAGGTAGCCTCCGGATCTCGTCCTCTTTTTAGAGGCGACATATCTGGTAAATGCCCTCCCAGTCCATCTCTGGTTGGAGTTTGCTTGTGTTTGGGGTATATTCCGGGTTAGGGATATTACAGAAGGTCCACCTTCTTCATGAGGCACTAATGAAAAGACTTGACGGCCTTTGAACATTTCATGAGAAATGAAGGTCTCCCATGGCATGTTAAGAAGGTTCAACTGATGAAAAACAATGATTTTAGTCAAAGAGTAGTGGTAGATGCTGGTTAACTGTTGGGGGTATGATTTCTTATTTACAATGAGTGCCATCTTTTAAATGTTTTTGAACATGAAGTAGGGGATATTCATCATTCTCACCCTAGTGAAATGCATCAACAGTCTAATGTGGTAGGCATACAAGCAGGAGAACCTACCTTCACAAGTAAAGTACTTGATGATGATCTTCATCAATGGAGCAGCCCTGTCTTCCAAGAATTTAAAGGGAAATACTCTCTTGAGTTTGTTATGGTATTTAACCTTGATGTAAGGCTCATAGTACTCCTTGTCAATGTCCTGACCTTTGTTTCACTTTTCACCCACATTTGGAATACCTGTAGCCTCTGAAATAATAGTTGGTGACAAAGTGAATGTAACTCCAACAAGGTTTACCTCATTGTTGTCCAAATGTGTCACAAACAACCTTGCTAATTCATGATGAGATTTTACCCTTTCCACCATTTTACAAAAACTGAAACATGACTGATGTCTAAAACAAGAAATGGCAAATGGACAGGCTTGCAGCTCCCTCAAACTGGTGGGCTCCTCTCTGATATGTTTTCCTCTCTTATGAGGCTTCCTGCCCTGTGTGTCTCTCTCCTTGGAACTGTCGCTAAGGGTTTCTTGCTCCAGTTCATACTCACTATCCCTCTCCATTGTTGTACAGTTGTTTCTCTTGTGGTGAATGAGGTGTAGTGAATTGGTGAATGAAGGTAAGATGAGTATGAAGAGATTTGAATAGGAAAATAGGTGAGGGTGAACAAGAGTGGGAAAGGGATGTAGGGAGTGAGTAGGGTTAGTGAATAGTGTAGGGTTTGGGGTATATGTATAGGGTTTGGGAATTAGGGAAAAGTTTAGGGAATGTTGTCTAGGGAATTATGTATGGGAGGATGGGATTTAGGGAAACAGTAAAAGATTATAAAGGACAATAGTAATGAGTGAGTTTTTTACAATATATGAGACAATTTAGTGACAATTAGGGTTTGATGTTTTTAAGAGACAAAACCACCCAAGACTAATGCAACAATTCTTTTCAGCAAGAATAGTGATGTTACTTACTTGCAATGGAGGAATTTGGGAGTTTTGAGGCAATTTGATGCAATTTGCAACGATTTGTAGCTCAATTTCCAGGTGCATAGTGTAGAAATTTTGAATAATATGACACATATTCACAGAGATTATCCTGATCATACAATTATAAGCGGAACATGTATAATACATAATCTCCTCTACGTTGATCATCAATTTACAGAAGCAGAAACATTCACAGGCGCACATAGAAGCATCAATCAAACTCATAAACACAGTATGTATCCCGGGGAAAGCATCTCGCTAAAAACCCCAACTATCTATATATTATATTGATTGAATCATGTAACGTTACAAAGTACAATGCTTATCACAAGCAATCCAGTACCAGCTCCACCTGTTACACACAATACAGCTCAGATCTGATCTCCAAATCTATTCCACTGCTTGCCTGCCTCCACTGCTCAATACCTGTTCAAGAACTAATGAGAATAGCTTCCCAAACTCATTTTTCACCTGCAAAATAGTCACTCACTCTTTGTGGACGTGAGCAAAGGCTAAAATGTGGGCCAAAATACGTGAGCAAACTCATTGGCATACTCAATCCCTTGATTGTGCAAGATCTGATGCACAACTATAGTCACAACTGATAGCAATATGATTCTCTACCACTTGTCCCTGTTGAACTGAACATGCACTGACATGCAACTGAGTTAACTGATGTATTCATTAGTTGTATTATGAGTTAATAACTTGTGAATTAATTAATAACTAATTCACCCAACTCATCTCTAGTCTATTGATCAGTTAGACTAAATACAACCAGTTTAACAAAGCTAAACTGAACACAACTCCATCAACTGCACCTCCAGTCCACTAAACTCAACTCACTTGAGTTCTAACTGAAGTCCTGCATGCAAATATTAGTCATCCCATAGGTAATCACGTATTTCCTTGTGGGATCTGCATGTACCACATCCGTAGCTCATTCTGAAGTGCTCCAAGAGAATAAGATCAAGTTTATAGTCCAAATATTATTATGAGACAATAATATTTGACTTTTCTATTTTTGACAGCCAGTCTAAAAATAGACTTTGATCACTCACACTGTGATCATTCACATTTTGATAAAAAATAGAAGTCCATCTATTTTTCCCAACTTGACCAATCATCCATAAACATCAACCTGCAATCCATAGACATGATCCATATGTCTAAAAATAGACATAGTCTAAAAATAGACTTGCGCCAAAAATAGCCTGCGGGTCCACTTAGTGAAGGCGACTCTTTTCACTAAGCTCCATCATCTTGTTGTATTCTCAACAAGCATTTCTTGTTGCACACTTTTCAACACTCCCTCTCAACAAGAAAGGCTTCCTCTCAAACCCGATCCTGTAACTCTGAAATGTTCTCCATGCAACACATCTGGCTGGTCCACTTGCTCTGTCATCAAAGTCTCTGAGTGCTATTGCCTCTGTCGACTGAAACTCTGCATCTCTGTGCTCTTCAGTATCTGACTGCTCTAGCCTCTGTCACTTTGATCTCTGACTGCATCCGTGCTGCTGCTGGTTCTATCTCCCAGCATTGCATCCGCACTGCACCTCCCAACTGACCTCCCTGTTGGGATAGAAACACCCTCTGATGCTGAAGCTCTACCTGCTGCTGACAAGTGCTCCCTCTCTGACATCTGCGCTACTGCAACATCTCCATGCATCTCGCACCATTGCACACCTCTCTGTGCCACCTAGCACTGTGCAAAACACTTGTGCCTCTCGCATTGCTACAGCCTGCTAGCTATGCGCTGTCATGGGATTCCCTACACTGTCGCTCTCTCTGCCGCTCCATCCGCATCTGTCTCTACCCAATCAGTCAGTTCCTGCTACTACACATCGGGGCTCCCGTAGCAAGGTCTCATCCAAGAGGTTGGGTACCTCAAGGATCATGCCCCTCCTCCTTGGGACAATCAATCCACATCACCCCACCTCCTACCTGGAGGTATGGCTGCATGCGATCCCTCAGCCCACTTGGCTTGAAGTTTCCCCCTACTGGAGGTCTCTGGATGAGTAGATGTCTCTACTCGATCTCCTTTCAGCTTCCCCTGTTGTGGCTCCTCCACAACCTCCTGAAGCTGCTGCACCAATCGTGGCTCCTCCACAATCGTCTGAGACTTCTTCTGACTCTGCATGTTGAGAGGTAATATACGCTCCCTCTCAACCACCAAGTCTCCATCAGTTGCCTTGTTGCTCAAGGCTTTGCATGCATCTTGAACCTCAAGAGCATACAGGTTCTTGACCCGTGAACCAATCTTCTTCACCTGTCTGGTGATGATGTGTCTAAGGAAAACATTTCCCTTACTGAAGACTACATCATAGCCTCTGTCTTCCAGCATCGCGATCGACACCAAGTTTCTCTTCAGTCCTGGTACATACTTGACATCGGTCAAGGTAAGGTGAGCTCCATGCTCCCTCTAAAAAATAACCGTGCCTACACCTGAGACACTATACTTCTCATCATTACCCATCCCTATGAGTATCTGGAGATCTTTCTCCTCCAAAGTACTGAACAAACTTTTGTCACCGGTCATGTGGAAAGAAGCTCCACTGTCAAGAAACCAACCACTTCCCATCATGGATGAAACCATGCATGCGAAGAGTGTGAAGTCCAACTCAAACTGTGAAGCAAGTGAGGCTGCCTCACCTTCAGATCCTTCCCCGGATCCCTTCTTGGACTTCTTCTTTGGGAAATTAGTAGCATAATGACCCAACTCATGACAACGAAATCATCTCACCTTCGCCTTGTCAACCTTCTTCCCATCATTGGAAGAACTGGATTCGGAAAGAGAAACCTTCCCCTTCCCCTTCTTCACCTTACTCACTAAGGCACAGTTCTCCTCATCATGCATAGATGAAGAACTGTCTCTGGTGCTCCGTCTAATCTCCTCCTGCATCAAATCCGACCATGGTCGTTCCCAATTTGGCAGTTTCTCCCTTCCATTCACCGAGTCCTGGTAGCTATGCCAACTCTTAGGAAGGTCAAGGAGTCCTAGACTCACCATCATCATCCGACAGTCACCCCCACACTTCCTAGCTCATCCCGACATTGGATGAACTTCGTGAGATACCTGGGCATACTGTCTCCATTCTCACACTGAATGTTTCTGAGTTTATCTCTTGCTTTGGAATAAACGAATTCCACCAGCACAAAACTCAACCGCTTCCGATCTAGAATTCGTGAGAACAAAGTATTTCTTGTACAGAGATCGACTGTATGGGCATTCACCGGATATCTCACCTTCCAAAAGAAGGATGAATCCAGAGGCTACCTGGACCGATTACAGACTCTGCCTGAAGAAATAAATTGCAAACACTTTCTGAATAGTAGATCTGATGATCAATCCTCTCTTGATATCTTGTAAAAATCTTTCCTACAAATCAAGCAGCTCTGATACCATGTAGAAATTTTGAATAATATGACACATATTCACAGAGATTATCCTGATCATACAATTATAAGAGGAACATGTATAATACATAATCTCCTCTACGTTGATCATCAATTTACAGAAGCAGAAACATTCACAGGCGCACATAGAAGCATCAATCAAACTCATAAACACAGTATGCATCCCGGGGAAAGCATCTCGCTAAAAACCCCAACTATCTGTATATTATATTGATTGAATCATGTAACGTTACAAAGTACAATGCTTATCACAAGCAATCCAGTACCAGCTCCACCTGTTACACACAATACATCTCAGATCTGATCTCCAAATCTATTCCACTGCTTGCCTGCCTCCACTGCTCAATACCTGCTCAAGAACTGATGAGAATAGCTTCCCAAACTCGTTTTTCACCTGCAAAATAGTCACTCACTCTTTGTGGACGTGAGCAAAGGCTAAAATGTGGGCCAAAATACGTGAGCAAACTCATTGGCATACTCAATCCCTTGATTGTGCAAGATCTGATGCACAACTATAGTCACAACTGATAGCAATCTGATTCTCTACCACTTGTCCCTGTTGAACTGAACATGCACTGACATGCAACTGAGTTAACTGATGTATTCATTAGTTGTATTATGAGTTAATAACTTGTGAATTAATTAATAACTAATTCACCCAACTCATCTCTAGTCTATTGATCAGTTAGACTAAATACAACCAGTTTAACAAAGCTAAACTGAACACAACTCCATCAACTGCACCTCCAGTCCACTAAACTCAACTCACTTGAGTTCTAACTGAAGTCCTGCATGCAAATATTAGTCATCCCATAGGTAACCACGTATTTCCTTGTGGGATCTGCATGTACCACATCCGTAGCTCATTCTGAAGTGCTCCAAGAGAATAAGATCAAGTTTATAGTCCAAATATTATTATGAGACAATAATATTTGACTTTTCTATTTTTGACAGCCAGTCTAAAAATAGACTTTGATCACTCACACTGTGATCATTCACATTTTGATCAAAAATAGAAGTCCATCTATTTTTCCCAACTTGACCAATCATCCATAAACATCAACCTGCAATCCATAGACATGATCCATATGTCTAAAAATAGACATAGTCTAAAAATAGACTTGCGCCAAAAATAGCCTGCGGGCCCACTTAGTGAAGGCGACTCTTTTCACTAAGCTCCATCATCTTGTTGTATTCTCAACAAGCATTTCTTGTTGCACACTTTTCAACACATAGCGCTGCTCCTATGCGTAGCGCCAAGCTTTGGTGTGTAGCGCCAGACATATTTCTCCAAAAACACAACAATTTCCCTCCCTTTGCTCAATAACACCTCAAAATCGTGTTTTTGCTCATGAAAATCAACTCAAACAATAAAATAACTTGAGAGAGAAATGACCTTTATATGGCTTGGGAACCTTTTATTTTTTATTCTTCAAAACCCACTTTATAATGTCTACTGGCTTTTTCAAATACCCTGTTTTTGGATGCTTCATTTTTTGTATGAAATAGGTGAACTGATGCTTGATGATCTTTTGATTTTTTAGGGCTATGTACTTGGAAATATCAGCAGGTGACCAAGAACAGCATGAAACTATTAATTACATATGAGAAATAATAAAATTACATGAAATTTACAAAATTATGAGATTAAAATTCTTCTGATGATTATTGTCATCCTAGTGTCGGCTGACCATTATTAGTCAATGGTTACTAAAAATTTGTCATGGTAAAACCCTAATACCTAATGAGACTGAATCCCCAAGACCTAAGACCAAATTGATGAAATGAACTAAAAATAAACATCAATCATGGACTGAGAAGTATGAAAGGAGGTCAGGAGATATATGTCATGAGAGAAAAAATTGAAATGAACCCTACCATCACTTGATCCATGACCTAATGGAATGCAACTCATCAAAATGGGACACCTAGTATGAAATGCAAAAGAGTGAATTTTGATCACTGATGGCAGTGTGAAGACACTGACACTAACAATTCCCTTGGGGTTTTAGTATTAATCCCTTAGGTTTATTATTCCTTTGGGTTTCTTATATCAATCCTTTCGATTTATTATTTCCTTAGGTTTATATATCAATCATGGCCAACAATTATCAATCATAGCCACCCATGGTCAACCATGGTTGAATGTCGCATTGTGACAAGGATTGTCTCACCATGAAAATAAACCATGTTTATTTTAGTGTTTGTAATATTTATATTTGGGTTTACCAAAGTTGGGTTTATAATATTAGTCCCTTGGGTTTAATATTTTTCCCTTGGGTTCATAAGCCCTTGGGGTTTTAGTATTCATCCCTTGGGTTTATAATATCAATCATGGTTAACCATTGTCAATCATAGCCAACCATGGTCAACCATGGTTGAATGTCGCATTGTGACAAGGATTGTCTCACTATAAAAATAAACCATATTTATTTTAGTGTTTATAATATTTACATTTAGGTTTACCAATGTTGGGTTTATAATATTAGTCCCTTGAGTTAATGTTATTCCCTTGGGTTCATAATCCCTTCAGGTTTTAGTATTAATCCCTTGGGTTTGTTATTCCTTTCGGTTTATAATATCAATCCCTTCGATTTATTATTTCCTTGGGTTTATAATATCAATGATGGCCAACCATTGTCAATCATAGCCAAACATGGTTAACCATGGTTGAATGTAGCATTGTGACAAAGATTGTCTCACCATGAAAATAAACCATGTTTATTTTAGTGTTCGTAATATTTATATTTGGGTTTACCAATGTTGGGTTTTTAATATTAGTCCCTTGGGTTTAATATTATTCCCTTATGTGAATAATCCCTTGGGTTTATGTGTCCCTTGGGTTCATAATATCAATCCCTTGAGTTTATTATTAACTTGGTTTTATCATATCAATAATGGTCAACCATAACCAACCATGGTCAACTATGGTCAATCATGGTCCAATATTACATTATTAAAAAAATTGTCTCCACTTAGGGTTTATATACCTTTTGTTTATAATATTAGTCCCTTGGGTTTAATATTATTCCCTTAGGTTCATAATCCCTCGGGTTTTTATTACTAATCCCTTGGGTTTATTGTTCCTTGGGTTTATAATATTAATAATCCCTTTGACCTATTAATCCCATGAGTTCAAATTTTTAATTCTTATGGTTTATTAATTCAACCATGTTTATTTTTGTATTCTTAATATTTTTCTTAGCGTTTGTATACCTTGGGTTTATAATATTAGTCGCTTTTGTTTAATATTATTCCCTTACGTTCATAATCCCTTGGGGTTTCAGTATTAATCCCTTGGGTTTATTGTTCTTTGGGTTTATAATATCAATCACTTGGGTTTATTATTCCCCATTCAACCATGGTTTATTATGATGTCAACCATGGTCAACCATGGTCTAGCATGGAATTGTGATAAGGATTGTCTCAATATGAAGAACAATGATGGTCAATCATGTTTATTTTAGTGTTTATAATATTTATCTTAAGGTTTATATACGTTAGGTTTATTAGTCCCTTGGATTTAATATTATTCCCTTGGGTTCATAATCCCTTGGTGTTTTAGTATTAATCCCTTGGGTTTATTATTCCTTTGGGTTTCTGATATCAAGCTATTGGATTTATTATTTCCTTAGGTTTATATATCAATCATGGCCAACCATTGTCAATCATAGCCACCCATGGTCATCCATGGTTGAATGTCGCATTGTGACAAGGATTGTCTACCATGAAAATAAACCATGTTTATTTTAGTGTTTGTAATATTTATATTTGGGTTTACCAATGTTGGGTTTATAATATTAGTCCCTTGGGTTTAATACTTTTCCCTTGGGTTCATAAGCCCTTGGTGTTTTAGTATTCATCCCTTGGGTTTATAATATCAATCATGGTTAACCATTGCCAATCATAGCCAACCATGGTCAACCATGGTTGAATGTCACATTGTGACAAGGATTGTCTCACTATGAAAATAAACCATCTTCATTTTAGTGTTTATAGTATTTATATTTGGGTTTACCAATGTTGGGTTTATAATATTAGTCCCTTGGGTTCAATATTATTCCCTTGGGTTCATAATCCCTTCAGTTTTTAGTATTAATCCCTTGGGTTTATTATTCCTTTTGGTTTATAATATCAATCACTTCGGTTTATTATTCCCTTGGGTTTATAATATCAATGATGGTCAACCATTGTCAATCATAGCCAACCATGGTCAACCATGGTTGAATGTAGCATTGTGACAAATATTGTCTCACCATGAAAATAAACCATGTTTATTTTAGTGTTCGTAATATTTATATTTGGGTTTACCAATGTTGGGTTTTTAATATTAGTCCCTTGGGTTTAATATTATTCCATTATGTTAATAATCCCTTGGGTTTATGTTTCCCTTAGGTTCATAATATCAATCCCTTGGGTTTATTATTAACTTAGGTTTATCATATCAATAATGGTCAACCATAACCAACCATGGTCCACTATGGTCAATCAGGGTCCAATATTACATTATTAAAAAATTGTCTCCACTTAGGGTTTATATACCTTTTGTTTATAATATTAGTCCCTTGGGTTAGAATCCCTTAGATTCATAATCCCTTGGGGTTTTAGTACTAATCCCTTGGGTTTATTGTTCCCTGGGTTTATAATATTAATAATCCCTTTGGCCTATTAATCCCATGAGTTCAAAATTTTATTTCTTACGGTTTATTAATTCAACCATGTTTATTTTAGTATTCTTAATATTTTTCTTAGGGTTTGTATACCTTGGGTTTATAATATTAATGTCTTTTGTTTAATATTATTCCCTTAGGTTCATAATCCCTTAGGGTTTCAGTATTATTCCCTCTGGTTTATTGTTCTTTGGGTTTATAATATCAATCGCTTGGATTTATTATTCTCCGTTCAACCATTGTTTATTATAATGTTAACCATGGTCAACCATGGTCTAGCATGGAATTGTGATAAGGATTATCTCAATATGAAGAAAAATGATGGTCAATCATGTTTATTTTAGTGTTTATAATATTTATCTTAAGGTTTATATACGTTGGGTTTATAATATTAATCCCTTGGGTTTAATATTATTCCCTTGGGTTCATAATCCCTTGGGGTTTTAGTAGTAATCCCTTACGTTTATTATTCCTTTGGGTTTCTGATATAAATCCCTTGGGTTTTTTACTGCCTTAGGTTTATAATATCAATCATGGTCAACCATTGTAAATCATAGACATCCATGGTCAACCATAGTTGAATGTCGCATTGTGACAAGGATTGTCCCACCATGAAAATAAACCATGTTTATTTTAGTGATTGTAATATTTATATTTGGGTTTACCAATGTTGGTTTTATAATATTAGTCCTTTGCGTTTAATAAGCCTTTGGGGTTTTAGTATTAATCCTGTGGGTTTATTATTCCTTTGGTTTTATAATATCAATCCATTGGGTTTATTATTCCCTTAGGTTTATAATATTAATCATTGTCAACCATTTTCAATCATAGCCAACTGTGGTCAACCATGTTCAAATGTTGCATTATGACAAGGATTGTCTCACCATGAAAATAAACCGTGTTTATTTTAGTGTTTGTAGTATTTATATTTGGGTTTATCAATGTTGGGTTTATAATATTAGTCCCTTGGGTTCATAATCCCTTGGGGTTTTAGTATTAATCCCTTGGTTTTATTATTCCTTTGGGTTTATAATATCAATCCCTTGGGTTTATTATTCCCTTAGATTTATAATATCAATGATGGTCAACCATTGTCAATCATAGCCAACCATGGTCAACCATGGTTGAATGTCGCATTGTGACAAATATTGTCTCGCCATGAAAATAAACCATGTTTATTTTAGTGTTTGTAATATTTATATTTGGTTTACCAATGTTGGGTTTTTAATATTAGTCCCTTGGGTTTAATATTATTCCCTTGGGTTCATAATCCCTTAAGTTTTAGTATTAATCCCTTGGTTTTATGTTTCCCTTGGGTTCATAATATCAATCCCTTGGGTTTATTATTAATTTGGGTTTATGATATCAATCATGGTAAACCATAACCAACTATGGTCAATCATGGTCTGATCTCACATTATGAAACAAATTGTCTCCACTTAGGGTTTATATACCTTGGTTTTATAATATTAGTCCATTGGGTTTAATATTATTCCCTTAGGTTCATAGTCCCTTGGGGTTTTAGTCTTAATCCCTTGGGTTTATTGTTCTTTTGGGTTTATAATATCAATCGCTTGGGTTTCTTATACCCCGGCTAACCATGTTTTATTATGAAGTCAACAATGGTCAAACATGGTTCAACATGGAATTGTGATAAGGATTGTCTCAATATGAAAATCAACGATGGCCAATCATGTTTATTTTAGTGTTTATAATATTTATCTTAGGATTTGTATATGTTGGGTTTATAATATTAGTCTCTTGGGTTTAATATTATTCCCTTTGGTTCATAATCCCTTGGGGTTTTAGTATTAATCCTTTGGGCTTATTATTCCTTTGGGTTTATAATATCAATCTCTTGGGTTTATTATTCCCTTAGGTTTATAATATCAATCATGGTCAACCATTGTCAATCATAGCCAACCATGGCCAACCATGATTGAATGTTGCATTGTGACAAGGATTGTCTCACCATGAAGATAAAACATGTTTATTTTAGTGTTTCTAATATATATTAGGGTCTACCAATGTTGGGTTTATAATATTAGTCTCTTGGGTTTAATATTATTTCCTTGGATTCATAATACCTTGGGGTTTTAGTATTAATCCCTTGGGTTTATTATTAACTTGAGTTTATAATATCAATCATGGTGAGCTTTATTAATCTCTTATGTTTGTAATATTGATCACTTGCCCTTCTTGATCCCTTAGGTTTTTAATATTTATCACTTGGGTTCAGAAATTCCTTGGGTTTATAATATGCAACAGTTGGGTTTATTAGTTCCTTGGTTTATAATATTAATAATACTTTTGGTTTATTATTCCCTTGATTTTAAGATATTAATTATTAGGGTTTATTAATTCACCCATGTTTATTTTAGTATTTTTAATATTTATCTTAGGGTTCGTATACCTTGGGTTTATAATATTAGTCCCTTGAGGTTTTGTTAAATTGGCAACTAGGGCCAAACTCCATGTGGGTCAACTTATTTATGACAGCTGATATTTTTATTAGGTTTTGTTAAATTGGCAACTAGGGCCAAACTCCATGTGGGTCAACTTATTTATGAAAACTGATATTTTTATTGGATCCCTCTCATCGAGAGGTGTAGGATTGATCCAAAGATCATTTGATTCCAATATGTATTTATGGAGATATGAATTTATTTAGATTATGGTTTTATTATATAGCCGACCAGCTCTTATGTAAACTCAAGAAGCCCAAACGTCATGTATATTCAACCTATACGTTTTAGTATAAATTTAAGAGGATTTGATGTCATTTAGACACACTCTTCATGTGATCTCCTCCTCACCACGTCTTGGGTTTTTGGTGAAGGAGAGACACACAAGAAGATACATTGGATGATACCCCAGCTTATACGTGGATGATGCCCTAGCTTATACGCTGTTCAAGGAGCCCTAACATCTGAATGAAGTCCTGTAATGAAGTCACCTAGAGTAAGGGAAGACATTCTTACGCTGGAGATTATACACAGTTCACACGCTGTCCATGATGGATTACACACTGTACATGATGAGGAATGCAAACATGGAGACATTCATGCGATGTAATGGGATACGCTGTAACATACGCATAACACCTCTCTCACTGACATAAAGACACTAAGAAACATAGCATAATGAAGGAACCATAGTTATATATGAAGCCACAACCAAGAGTTGCAATCATGGAAACTCAACACTGTTATGCATACGCTGTTATGTATACGTAGAGACTGAAATCTAATGTAGTTATGGCATACATTGTCATGTATATGCAGAGATTGATATCTAACACAATCATGGCATACACTGTTATGTATACGCAAAATCTAACGTAGTTATGGCATAGGTTGTTCTTGGAAGACCTAGCCGCAGTTCATGAAGAGATACATGGAGACATATATGCTGTCCAGAAGACATACATCCACGCATTTTACGCTATCATGAAGTCAATATACGCTCAGGTATGGAAACCCTATACGCTGGGCAGGAAATGAAGAAATCCACGATGGATCCGTTGTCATAACACGCTGATCATTCAACGTGATGCCTGGAACAGCAGCAGCCCTAATTTGGATCCATTGTCATATGGAATCATTACATGCAGCCAACGTGATGCCTAGAATAGCTGCAGTCATAAATTCATAACACATAGTTAATAAAGGGTCCATACACAGTCATGAAGATACCCTTACACACAGTTCATATATACGATGTTCAACGTTGTTCATGTTATTACACGCTGTTCATATGTCATATATATACGATGTTCATGTTATGCACAGAGATATCCATATGCAGTCATAACAACAATCAAGGTATGGAGCCATTGTAAATTCCTGTAGCCGCAGTCATGCACTCACAATGACAAGGATCATGAGCAATGATGGTTACAGTATCAACATAATGAGAATGATAAGAATGATCAGTCTCAGATCATGATGGGCATGGGCAGCAAAATGATGATAAGAGTAGATGAGAGCAGCTTAGTCATAGGGTTGCATGATGATGGAAGATGCAACATAAAAGGCAGCAAGATGATGAATAAGATCATGGACATGGGCAGCATGATGATAATCATGATTAGTGCAGCATGGTGCAGTATGCAGTGGTGCAGCAAGAGAACCAGATGCAGCATGATGATAGGTGAAGGAGTCACCTTGGAGAATCAGTTGAAGCAGAATGTCTTCAACTGATCTCATCGTTATACGAAATGATCTATGCTAGATCTAGATAAGTCAAAGTGTTGACTTCTGTTGTAAATGTACTATCTCTCTCTCTCTCTCTCTTTCTCTGTTGAACTTTGAAGAACATAAAAGAAGAATTGATCAAGGGTTTCCCCACATTGTGGGGTTTGTCCCTGGCTGGCGCCACATCTTGTGTCCTCTTGTCTTGGCTTGTCTTCTGCGATTTATATTTATGTTCTATTTGCAGTTTATCTTAATGTTGATGTGATTACTAACTGTGAAAATTTAAATAAATTGCTCTAGCATAAAACATACCATAACTTAACAGGTTTTAGTATTAATCCCTTGGGTAATAATAATATAATATTATTATTATAATAATAATACAATATTACTATTATTATTATTATTATTATTATTATTATAACTATTATTATTATAATAATATAATAATAATTCTATTATTCTACTCTTATGATAATATAATATTATTATAAGTTATTATTATTATTAATTAATATTACTAATATTATTATGATTAATATAATAATAATAATAATAATAATATAATAGTTATAAATATATAAATATATAAGAATATGGTTGTTATTATTTATATAGTTATTAATAATTGTAAATAGTTAGTTTAAAAAAAAATACATGTAATAATTCCTTTATCACCATTCTGATTTTTATTATTGGACCATGATTGTTATTATGAGTTAATATTATTATGATAATAATATAATAATAAATATATTATATTATTATTATTATTATTATTATACAATATAATTGTTATTATTACTATTAATTAAAAATACTAATATTATTATGTGAGTCTTTCGGATTAATCACATCGTTGAGATTGGGTCCACATTTGGAACCAGCTAATGTGGTTCATCTTCAAGACAAGGTGAGAAATCAGTAGATCTTAGGGAAAAATAGTAAAGATACAACAGTACTTAGACCTAGTCGTTGGAAATTAGTCATTAGATAATTTGTTAAATTGTTTAATAATTTAATTGTTATGCAATAAATAAATATTATGTTTCGATATTATAATTTGAAAATATAAATTTAGCTGGAAAATAGCTATTATGTGATAAATAAATATTATATCTTGATATTATAGATGGAATAATAATTTTAATATTATATTAAATATTATAATAATATTGTTAGTTAGGGTTTGATCCATAATGTTAGTTAAATCATCTATAACTAATTGATTAAATTAGTTAATATTATTCGTAATAATATAAAATCTAATCAATAATGTGTGATGGTATTATTATTATTATTATTATTATTATTTAATATAATATTAAAATTATTATTCCATCTATAATATTGAGATATAATATTTATTTATCACATAACAGCTATTTTCTAGCTAAATTTATTCTTTCAAATTATAATATCGAAACACAATATTTATTTATTGCATAACAACTAAATTACTAAACAATTTAACAAATTACCTAATGGCTAATTTCCAACTACTAACTCTGAGTAGTGTTGCATCCTTGCTATTTATTCCCTCAGATCTACTAATTTCTCACTTTGTCCTGAAGATGAACCACATTAGCTGGTTCGAAACGGCCACCAAATCTTAACGATGTGGTTAATCTGAAAGACTAATATATACATTATGGATCACAAAAGTCCTAGATCTAACATTAATATTATTATTATAATATTAATATAATAATTATAAATATATAAGAATATAGTTGTTATTATTTATATAGTTAATAAATATAAATAATTAGTCTTTAAAAAATACACATAATAATTCCCTTATCACCATTCTGATTTTTATTATTATTGGACAATGATTAATGATTGTTATTATAAGTTAATATTATTATTATTATAATATCATAATAAATATATTATATTATTATGATAATAATACATTATTATTATTATTATTATTATGATAATATAATAATAATCTAATATTATTATTAGTTATTATTATTTTGTTGCTAAAGCAAGAGACATTCCTTCTATTCACTTAGAAACAAATTATAGATATTACACAGGATACGACGAACTCCCACAAAGGGAGAGTGAAGAAACTCGAAGATCTGCCAAAACCTCCAAAACACAAATAGGAACCAAGTTGGGACTGCCCTGGAACCATAAGTGGGCAAGTGGAAACAAAGTCCACTCTCCAAAACCCACCGAAGATCTGACTCCTAGTGATTCAGCGGTCAAAAAAGAACCCGCATGGAGGCCAATCCCATTGTAAAACCCCAAGTAGCACGATCAACGCTGACCATTGATCTGATACTTCAGATCCAACGGCTGGTGTCCATATCGCATAGCTTAAAAGCCCACAGAATAACGCGCGATGAAGGCAGTTTACTTTTCCCAACCTCTGCCACATGTTGTCTCCTGAGTGGAATCGCTAGCTTTTGGAGAAAATCGACTTTGGTTTAGATAGCGCCCGATGTGGGTGGTAAACCACTGGTGGTTTTGTCCTGTCAGGCCCACTAACATGCACACCAAAAGGTGGTTGTAGATCTGACTTCTCCATATCTCACGGCCACAAAACAAATCGGACCTCACCACCACTTGTGTAATACCCAACAAAGAAGCTAGTAAACCTTGTTCTCCCCCTTCCATGTGTCATAAGCTGAATGGCATAGCTTTTCATCTGAGAAAACTGCAGAGGGCGCCCGGAGCAGGTGGTATATCTCAAGTAGTTTTTGACCCCGGTAAGATCTTCCTTTGTCCTCCACCGTCTTGTATGAGGAAAACCAGGCCAGAAGGATGGCCTTATACATGGAATGTCACCTAGAATCCCTTCTCCTATGAGCAGATAACTACTATCTCAATTTCTGCCTTTGTTTCTAGAAGCACCCTTGGAGAACCAACAGTGCAAATCCTCTGAAAGAATGTTTGAAGTGAACTTATTCATCGTTGACATGAGATAAGATTCTGTCTCTTGAATTTTCCTAAAACTGTTTTCTGTCACTGAGGGCCCGAGATGAGCATTCCTTCTTCATCTTGTCATCTATTACCTCCTCCCACCAACAACACAAGTCGATATGTTTGTTTCAAACCCCCTCATTGGCAAGCCAGTCTACAACTTTGTTGGCTTCCCTGCGAACATGCACCAGCCTAAGAGTTTGTAACATCCTTAGGTGTGATTGGATTCTTTGGTAGACTTGCAGAAGTCGCCAGTGGCCTGAGATTTTCTTAGGTGCAGCGCCAGCATTAACCCTCTTCATTGAATTTATGACTAATTCCGAGTCAGCCTCAATGATGACATTGTGAATGTTGTGCTTGAGCAGTATTTCCAAGCATAGTTCCATCACCATGAGCTCAGCCATATTGTTGGTTGCTTTTCCTAGATAACTATGGAAGATGACTAGAATGAACTTCCTTCATTGTCCCTCAAGTCGCCACCATAAACTGCTTCACCCAGATTTCCTTTAGAGGCCCCATCAATGTTAAATTTTAAAAAACCATGAGAAGGGGGATGCCAGGAAGCTTTTCCAACAGAGGTGTTCTTGTTGATCTGCATAGAACATTGAGGGAGATGGACCTTAAGCTCTAACTTTTCTAGGATTCTAGCCTCTCTTTGTCCAATGAGTTTTCTAGTATCAGCACCTCCCAGGATATGCACAGACTCTTTGAGTTGTTTAAGGATTAGCTTTAGAATGTTGCTCATGAGGCTCACCTTATCCTTGAAAATCCTTCTATTGCGTTCCTTCCAAACATTCCAAATTAAGAACCCTGGGGTCAACGCCCAGGCGGAGGTTATTATCTCATTCTTCGAAAAGATTCTCCTCCAATTTATCAATGTAGCAATGATGTCATTTACATTTTTTTTTGTCTGCTTAAAGACATCACCAACCCAGTGCCAAAGTATTGTGGTGAATGAGCATCTGTGCAGGAGATGATTGGTGGTTTCTTCCTGTTGTCCACATAGGTGACATCTTGAGGGGCCAACAAAGCCTCTTTTCCTTAGGTTATCCCATGTTAGAATCTTGTCCTGTAGAACTAGCCACTTGAACAGTCTGACTTTCATCCAATGAGGATTATCCCAGAGTTCTTTCCACTTTTTATCAATGTTTGGATAGTTAAGTCTTATGTCTATCCTTTTGGCCTCCTTAAGCTAGATAGTTTGCATCCTGCCCCTTTCTTTGTAATCTGGAAGTTTCCATATTCTCCATTTCTCATTGTTCCTTGAGTGATCCCAATAGTCCCTTACCTTCCTTAAACCTTTGTTGATGGTATCTGTGTGAATGTCTACTAAATCTTCACTGTGGAGATTTTCCTCCTGCTGCCAATTGTCCTCCAAGAACTAGGCAAAATTTCCATTTCTGATCTCCAAGAAACTATGATTTTGGACTAGAGCCCTATTCTCCCAAGCTCTATTCCAAATTGAAGAACCTTTTACTTGTCCTGTCATTCTTATGAGGCTCTTCTCTTTCCAATCTCTTGCATAATTTTGCTTCCATATTTTTTCCCAGGGGGCTTGAATTTCCTTTAGCCATCTCCACCAGATTTTGGCTCCTAACACTCTGTTAAGAATTCTTAGGTCATGAAGACCTAAGCCAGCATGGGATTTTGGTTTGCATACCCTATCCCATTCCACTAGGGTCCATTTCTTCTTTTCTTCACCTTTCCCCCAGAGAAAGTCTCTTTGAATGTTTCTTATATTAGTAATTACACCAGTTGGCATTGGAATGGCTGATAGCATATAGATAGGGATACTTTGGAGGATAGCCTTAGTCAGAATCAGCCTCCCTGCTAGATTTAGGGCTCTATTTGTCCATTTTCTAATCTTATCTTTTAGCTTATTTAGAACAGGCTCCCAGATTTCCTTGTGTAATGGTTTGTCAGTGAGGGGAACTCCCAGGTACTTCATGGGCAATGACTCTCTTTGAAAGCCCAAAATCCTGGAAAGATTTCTTTGAATCGAAATATCTATGTTGAAAAAGAAAATCTTTGATTTAGTGAGACTTACCTCTGTGCTTGCTGCCATGGCAAACTCACTCAGAATCTGCTTAAATGCTTTGACTTCCTTGATTGTGGGTGTGCCTTGAAGCATAGTGTCATCTACAAATTGCTAATGTGTCACTGTGTCCCCACCTTGAGTGAGTCTCAGACCCTGAATTCTTCCTTCCTCCTTAGTAGCTCTAATTTCTCTTCCTAACCCTTCCATCATTAGAATGAAAAGGAAAGGAGAGAGAGGATCCCCTTGCCTGAGTCCTCTCGTAGGCTTGAAGGTTTTGGAGGGAGAGCCATTGAGAAGAATTGAACAGCTGGCAGTGGTAACTAGCGCCATGACCCAGTTGATCCAATTGTGATCAAAGCCATAGGCTTTTAGAACTGTTCTTATGTATGACCAGCTAAGTTTATCATAGACCTTTTCTATGTCCAGCTGAATTATCATCCCTGCCTGTTTATTAGTATTGAGTGAATGAACCACTTCATGTGCTTGAATTATGTTATTAAGAATTTGTCTTCCTTCCACATAGCTTGTTTGCTCCTCTGACACTAGGATAGGAGGAGTGGTTATAGGTTTTAACCCCATACATAAATTACTTGCATACGAATTCTGAAAACACGGAAAATAAATAATGCGAGAGCAGAACACATAAAAAACATATACACAGAGATTTCCCCTGGATCCCAAAACTAGGACTACCAGCTTGATTTTTAATTATATTCCTTTCAATGTTATAATACATATTTATACTTGCCAAAGCATCCAATACCATAGACCGAAAACCATCGTGTCCAAAAAACATGTGCGAAAATCATGCACAAAACCATAGGTGGGTCCACCAAACCTAACATAGGGTCCAAAACCAAAATTTTCCGGGGCGCTGCCCCGGACCCCATAAAGTGGGGTTACGGGTGCCCTTCAAACCCCCTGTTAACAACGTGGAAAGAATATAACACAACCCAACATTCTCCCACTTGTTGTTTTCTTTCCACAGGGGGCCACAAGAGAGCTTAGTCATTTTCCCAGCCCTGAAATGCCCATTGTCTCTCGACAACAAGAGAACTTCTCAGAGCTCACAGATTTTGTCAATGCGTCTACAGTATTCTTCAAAGTGTCCACCTTTACTAGCAACACCTTTTTGTCCTCTATCATATCCCTCACAAAGTGATACTAAACATCAATGTGCTTTGTCTTTGAATGATATGCAGGGTTCTTTGCCAAGAAAATTGCACTTTGGCTGTCACAGTCTATCCTTATAGCTTCCTGTACTAACCCCATACTTGAACACAATCTCTGCAACCAAACTGCTTCCTTGCTTGCATGAGTGGCTGCCATGTATTTTGCCTCTGTAGTTGATAGTGCCACTACAAATTGTTTCTTACTCATCCAGCTGATTGCACCTCCAAATAGGTTAAACACATACCCACTTGTAGATCTTCTTTGATCCAGATCTCCAGCCCAGTCTACATCAGCAAAGCCATGAATATCCAACACTCTGTCTAATCCTGGTCTTCCTTGGTAGCAAAAACCATAACCACTAATGCCACGCAAAATACCTGAAAACTCGCTCCATTGTTGTCCAGTGCTCCTTCCCTGGTTTTGACATAAACCTACTCAATACTCCCACTACATGTGCAATGTTTGGTTTAGTACAGACCATTGCATACATCAGGCTACCGACTACACTTGCATATGGAACATGGGACATGTCCTCTTACTCTTCTTGTGTCTTGGGACACTGTTCAGCAGATAACCTCACACCTACAGGAATAGGAACCTTCACCGGTTTACTATCCTGCATATTAAACCTCTGCAGTATTGTCTTGACATTCTTCCTCTGGTTTAACCAGAGCTTCCTCTTTGTATGATCTCTTTTAATTTCCATTCCCAAAATATAGTTTGTAGCACCAAGATCTTTCATGTCGAATTTAGAGGACAATTGGGTCTTCAAATCCTAGATAATTTCTTTGTCATTTCCAACCAGCAACATATCATCCACATACAAGACCAGATAAATAACACAGTCACCAATTAATTTAAAATACACACAGTGATATTCTTTGCTTCTGGTGAAGCCAAGTCCTTGTATAAATGTATCAAATTTCTGATACCACATCCTTGGTGACTATTTTAACCCATACAAAGACTTCTCTAACTTGCATACCAATTCTTTCTTACCCTTCACCGCAAAGCCTTCATGTTGCTTCATGTAGATCTCCTCTTCCAGATCCCCGTGAAGAAATGTTGTCTTCACATCCATCTGTTCTACCTCAAAATCAAAAGCAGCAGCAACAGATAAAAGTAATCTAATAGAAGTTACCTTGGCAACAGGAGAAAAAATATCACCAAAATCAATTCGTGGCACTTGGGAATAACCTTTCACTACCAACCAAGCTTTGTATTTCTCCACTTTTCCTTCTGCATTTGTCTTCTTTTTGAACACCCATTTGCTGCCAATGGGTTTCCTTCCAACCGGAAACTCCACCAGATCCTAAGCCTCATTTTTGTGCAAAGATTCCATTTCATCAACCATGGCCTCTTTCCAGAGTTTTCCATCCTCTGAATCCACTACTTCCTTCATAGTTCTGGGATCATCATCAGTAATAGACAAAGAAAAATTTGAACAGAAAGCATATGGACTATACCTTTCCAGCTGCCTTCTTTCTCGAATTGATCTTCTCACAGCCGGAGTTTGTGGCTCTTCATCTTCTGATTCCTCCTCTGTTGTAGAGTTTGATTCTTCCTCCTTTAGCTCAAACTCTATCTTCTTAGGTTCCTTTGGTTGAAATTCATGTTTAATAACATCTTTCACCTCTCTGAACACCACATCTCGGCTATACACAACCTTCCTTGTTACTGGGTTCCAAAGCTTATAACCCTTTAAACCATCCTTATACCCAATAAAGATGCACTTTTCAGATTTACTATCCAACTTGGTTCGTTTCTCCTTTGGAACATGTACATATGCATCACATCCAAATACCCTTAGATGTGAAAGAGAGGGTTTCTTATCAGTCCATACCTCTTGTGAAGTCTTATCCTCCAACGCTGATGAAGGTGAGCTGTTGACTAGGTAACATGCATATCCACCGCTTCTACCCAAAATTCTTGTCCTAACCCAGCACCACTAAGCATGCTTCTTGCCCTTTCCATCAATGTCTTATTCATTCTTTCTGCAACTCCATTTTGTTGAGGTGTATATGGAGTAGTCTTCTACTGTGATATACCACACTTTTTACAGAATTCTTCAAATTCCTTGTTGCAAAACTCTCCATCATTATCTGTCCTCAACACCTTTATCTTCTTCTCTGTCTGGTTTTGCACTAGAGCCTTAAATTCTTTAAACCTGTCAAAGACTTCAGATTTCTTCTTAAGGAAATATATCCATGTATTCCTTGATAAGTCATCGATAAATGATACATAGTACACAGACTTACCTAGTGATGGAACCTTCACAGGTCCAAACACATCACTGTGCACAAGCTCTAATATTTGTTTCGCCCTCTTACCACCAGAGGGGAAACTCACCTGATTCTGCTTCCCATATACACAATTTTCACAGAAATCAAAATCTAGAGAGCTATTACTCATACCTTCTACCATAAGTTTACCATGAAGTATTCGAAGGCCCTTCTCTCCAATATGTCCAAGCCTTTTATGCCACAACATATTCTTCTCTCCAGAGACCACTAGATTTTTTGCTCCACTTTCAGGAAACATAGAACTATTTCACCCATCAATAATAGTGCTACCTTGCAGCTTGTACAGAGTTCCAATCCGAACTCCCTGCATCAATACCAGTGCTCCCCAAACCATTTTTCAGGTATCCTTCTCGAACACTGTTTTTACACTTGCATCATCCAGCTTGCTTACAGAAATTAGATTTCTGGCCAATGTAGGAATATGTAGAACACCTGGAAGTGTTCTAACTCTTCCACCTTGCAACTTCAACTTTACCTTTCTGCAACCAACGATTTTAGCCTTCCTGACATCCCCCAAGAAGACATCACCAACATCATATTTCTCATATTCGTAGAACCACTCTCTATGGGGAGTGAAGTGAAAGGATGCACCTGAGTTAATCAACCATGCCTCATGATTTACATGTGTACTTGAAGAAGCCAAATACACATCACCACCTTCATCTGAGGTGGTTTTCACCTTTGCAGAAGGAGCCTCATCATATCCCTTTCCTTTGTCAGGAGCTTTAGATTTATAGTGCCTTTTAAAGTGGCCTTCCTTTTCGCATTTCCAGCACACCACCTTTACACGTTTTCTTGGAGATTTAGATCTCCCACTCGATGACTTATTTTTGTTTCTGTTCTGGGACTGTCCTCGTACAGATAAGGCATTACCATTCTGGTTCTCCATATTTTTCCATCTTATCTCCTTCGTCAGCAAGGCTGAGACTATTTCATCAAACTGCAAGGCAGTTGCATTGCTACCTATTGCAATAACCAGGCTATCCCACGAATCTGGTAGAGAACACAACAAACTGATGCACTTATCTTCATCTAAAATTTTAATATCAACAGATGCTAACTGAATTACCACAGTATTAAATGTGTTCAGATGCTCTGTCACTGAGTCTCCATCTTTCATCCTCAGGTTATACAACATTTTCCGCAGGAATAGTTTATTCACCAGAGACTTAAATTGGTACAAAGTCCCTAACTTGTCCCACAAAGCCTTCGTCGTAGCTTCCCCTGATACATTCAACAATACTAAATCTAAGACACACAATCATACTGTGCTCTTTGCCTTCTGATCCAACTTCTTCCATTCTTCATCAGACACTCCCATTGGTTTAGTACTTGGATCTACCGCGATCCACTGATCTTTATCCACCAACAGATCCTCTATCTTGAGTTTCCACAACTCAAAACTCTGACCATTAAATTTCTCGATCTCTATCTTTCCACTACTCACCATCTTCTTTTACCACTAGAATCGATCTCGTAGATCTCTCACTGAACAGGGCCTACCACAGCCCCGAGCGAAACCCCTTAGCAACAAACGCGTCCCCTTGAAGCCAAAATAGCTCTGACACCAAATGTAGGTTTTAACCCCGTATAGAAATTACCTGCTTACGAATTCTAAAAACACAGAAAGTAAATAATGTGAGAGCAGAACACATAAAACACATATACACAGAGATTTTCCCCTGGATCCAAAAACCGGGGCTACCAGCTTGATTTTTCATTATATTCCTTTCAATGTTATAATACATATTTATACATGCCGAAGCATCCAATACCATGGACCGAAAAACCATCGCGTCCAATACCATGGACCGAAAACCATCGCTTCCAAAAAACATGTGTGAAAATCATGCACAAAACCATAGGTGGGTCCACCCAACCTAACATAGGGTCCAAAACCAAAATTTTCCGGGGCACTACCCCAGACCCCATAAAGTGGGGTTATAGGTGCCCTTCAAACCCCTTGTTAACTATGTGGAAAGAATATAACACAACCCAATATTGGTTTGAGATGGTTGGCAATTACTTTGGATATTATTTTATACACCACATTACATAGAGCGATAGGTCTAAATCTGTCTGGAGAGGTGGCCCTTCCTGTTTGGGGATTAAGGCTATGAAAGATTCATTGAGCACCTTCAAGACCGTCTTAAATCTCCGAGAGTCTTCCACAACCTTCAGAATATCTTGTTTTACTATCCTCCAATAAGCTTTGAAAAAGTCCACATTGAACCCATCCGGGCCTGGTGCTTTTCCATTGTGCATCTCTGTAATGACTTCCTCAATCTCTTCCTCTCTTATTGTTCTGTTGAGATTGTAATTGTCATCTCTAGAAACCAATTTAGGAATTTATAGAGTAAATATTTTCATAAAATGATATCTACCTTTCGTGGTTTCCTCCGCAATTCTTTGAAAATGCTGGACTAGAACCTCTTTCATCTCTTCATGAGTGTTTCTTTCTATTCCATACCGATCTGTGAGTTTCACAATTCTGTTGTTGTTTCTGTGAGCTATGGTGGATCTATGGAAGAATTTGGTGTTTCTCTCCCCTTTCTTAATCCATTGTACTCTGGATTTTTGTCTCCAAAATATTTCCTCTTATAGACATCTGTTTTCCCAATCATGCTGGAATGCCTTCACCATCTCTTTCCTTTCATCTGTATAGCCTTTTGTGATAAGTATTTGGTTTATTTCCTTTAGTTTCTTTTCCACATCTCCTTTAGCTTTGAAGATATTGCCAAATTCCTTTTTATTCCACTCTTTGAGCCTGCCTTTAATGTGCTTGAGCCTACTGTGTAGAAGGAACATCTTTGTACCTTGAAGGGGTAGCTCTTCCTTCCACCATTTTTCAATGTTTGTGAGGAAATTTGACTGTGTGGGCTAAGCATTCTCAAACTTGACTGGGGATTTCCTCGATTTACCAAATAGAGAAGCTTCCAATTGGATAGGCCAGTGGTCTGAGCCTCCAAAAGGTAGGATGAACACATTTAGGCTACTTCCCATGAGAAGAAGTTCCTCTGAGATAATGAATCTGTCTAATTTTGAGGCTACTTGGGTAGGGCTGCCCCTTTTGTTATTCCAAGTGAAGATTCCATTGCTAGTTTCCATGTCAACCAATTTCATATTGGTGATGAAGTTCTGGAAGGCAACTGAATCCCTACCAAGAGTTCTAGTACCTCCTTTCTTCTCTGTGAGTGATTTTGTTGTGTTAAAATCACCTCCTAGAATCCAAGGTAGAGTTGGGTATCTTTTCTTCATATCCTCCAGAGTGGTGAGGAGTCGAAGTTTGTCCTCCATTGGCTGAGGACTGTAGACATTGGTGATCATGTAACATTGCCTATCACCCGCCGATTGGAAAATCAAAGAGAGGTGATGTCTGGAAGCCTCCGCATCAATCACACCAAATTTATGTGGATCCCATAGAGTGAGAATGCCACCAGCAGATTTATTTTCTTTAACTTCAAGGTATTCATATCTATTTAACCATTTGCTATGTTTTTCTCTGATCTTCTCCACTGAGCATTTTGTTTCCTGTATGAATACTATCTCAGGTTTGCCCTCTTTGATTATGTTACCTAGATTCCTCTGTTTTCTCCTACTCCCTAGTCCTCTAATGTTCCAGGTTCTGATTTTCATTGAGGTGGGGATTTAAAGGAGTAACTAGAAAGGTCTTTCATCCTTCCCGATTCAATCATGAGTTTGCCACACTCCAGTAGTAGTCCTTTCTGTCTTTTTCTTCCCCTTCTCTTTCCTGTGTTTTTTGTTAATTTTCTTGTTATTAATCCTATTGTGGAAGTCCCTTTATTTTCTTGGTTATCATGTCCTCTTTTGAATCCTACAGCTGTTTGACATGACTTGTTAAGGAATAGCTTCTGTACCTTGTCAACGTCCTCCTGAGGTATGGAGTTTATTCCCAGGTTTCCTCCTTGTTCAAGAAACTTTTCCAGCTCTAGGTTCTCCCTTTCCAGGATCTCTTGTAAGTCTTGGTCCTCTGTGCCACTTTCACTTTGAGTCGTATCATGGTCTTTTTCTATTTCCATGTTACTCAAAGGGTCCATCATGTGTTCATTATGTTCCTGAGTGAACTCCATGCTGGTCTCTTTTCCTTTCCCCCTTGCTGTCTGATTCTCTGTCCTCTTTTGATCACCTCCATCTACATTTTCTTCTCCTAAGATCTCAAAACTGTTGTGCTCTCTTGTTTTGTTATCCTTCTCAATAGGGTTCTTTTGTGTCTTCCTTCCCCCTCCTTTTCCTTTTCCTTTGACTTTGGTGAAACCTATCTAATCTTTCCTTTTACTAGTGTTTAGATCTTCCTCCCTTCTATTAAGAGGACAATATCTAGATAGGTGCCCATGTTCATGACATTTGTGACATCTAAACAGGATATGTTTATAGTCAAATGTTTGAACCCATTCCTCGTCATAGACTTCTAAAATGACCTCATCTGGAAGGGCTCCTGATAGGTCCATCTCCACATAGATCCAAGCATAGGGGCTATATTTTCCTAGTAGAGTTGCCTCTGAAATATTTAAGAAATGACCTAATTTATTGCCTATAGCTTTTAAAGATTCTAGCATCCAGTAATCTAAAGGTAAGGAGTAGAGTCTAATCTATACAGGTACCGAAGTGAAGGTTTCTCGTTCTGGCACAAAGTTCATTATCCATGGCCGCATATAGAGTCCAACAGCTGCAAAGACTATGGTCCTCCTTCAAAAATCTTGTCTCTGTCCTCCATGTTCGTGAATACCACTGTAAAAAAAGCCCTTGGATCCAAGATGTATATTTAACTCCCCCTTTGGTTTCCAGTTGTATTTTATCCAAGTGTACAATGCTTTCTCAGACGGCCAGATACCCATAAATTCGCATATGATGGCATAGTTTGCCATGTGATCCCTATGCTCTTGTAGAGCAGGATCATTTAAAATAACTCGTGGTTTAATTATGGTCATGGGTTTACTAGGCCCCATCTTGGTTTTGTTCCCTGTATCCTGACCTCTGGCTTCCGCTTTCTCCTCCTGTCGGTTCTCTTCATGGGTCCTTTGTTCTACATTGGTTTTGTTGCCTTCCGCCTTCTTAGTTTCTGTGTTTCTTGTCTTGACCTCCAAAGGTTGTGGAGGCTTGTTCTTATTCCCTGCTCTTCCCCTGCTTGCAACCACGTTACTGTAGGAGGGAGTGGAGCTCCCTCCTCCCTGTGCTTCCATGGGTACCTGTTACCCTCTGCCACACTCTTTGTTGAACCCTAGAGCCTTGATTGTGCCTCCAAGACTTTTTCTCCGCCCATCGGTTCTTTTATGATCTTCTTATTAGTTATTATTATTATTATGAGTTAATATTATTATTATAATATTAATATAATAATTATATATAAATATATAAGAATATGGTTGTTATTATCTATATGATAAATAATGATAAATAGTTGGTGTTTAAAAAAAAATTATAATAATTATTAATGTGGTTGATATAAGTTTATTTGGGTATATCAACCACAGGAGCAACAAGGTTGGGGAAACTATTTGAGAATAAAGGAAGGCTGATCCGAATAAAGGTGAGCTCTATTAACCATAAGTATGACATACTTAGTAAAACCTCAAGTCTAAAAGGAGTGAGAATATTTATAAATGAATATCTCATTCTAGAAGATCAAGCAGAATTGAGAAAGGAGGTTCAGAAGGTAAAGGAAGCTAGGAAGGAAGGAAAATGGGCAATAATCAGAAATAGAAAAGACATTAGTCGAGATAGAAACCAAAAAGATAATAATAAATAGCAATTCAACATCCTCTAGATTCTTTCTTGGAACTGTCGGGGCTTTCCTTGGAACAAAGACCCCAAGCTAAGTTGGATCTCGAATGATGTTGATATTATTTTTCTTGTTGAAACCTGGGAGCACAAAGAATCTAAGGTCCCTAACATAGATGGCTTCACATTATGGTCTACCTGGAATAAGTGATCCCCCCATAGAGGCATTGGGGATATAGCTTGTTAGAATAAGAAGAACATCTCTTCCCATGCTAGGATTTAAAAAAGTGACCCTTACAATCAATATAGTTGGATATAAATTACTAACATTTATGATAAAAATACCTACATAGAAATCTGTTATTCCCCCCACATCAATTCTAACTTCTATAAGAAAAAGAATCTATATAAAAATAGTCTTTACAATGGTTTAGAGAATGATATTTCTAGCCTAAGGAATGAAGGCAATATCCTTTTAATGGGTGACTTTAATGCTCGAACTTCAAGCAACCAAGCTATTCTTCTAAGAAATCATTCCAACTCTAATCCTCTTTGGTTAGACGAGGACCTTCCTCCAGCTAGCCGGTACAAAAGGAGCTCTGAAGATCTCAGGGAGAATTTCTTTGGGTCGGAGCTAGTCAAGCTCTATAGTGCTCAGGATCTCATAATTTTCAATGGTCTAAAGAAGTGGCCCAATTCTAGCCAGATGACCTACATCCATGGGCTTGGTAGCAGCATGGTAGACTATGTTATCTCCAATCTCCCTCTATACAATGAAATAACAAATTTTGACATCTTAAACGACCACGAGCCTGACTCTGATCATAGGCCTTTACTTATAACTCTCAATTTTGTCATGCATAGAGATCCCATAGAAGATAATCCTTATGGCCAAAAGAAGTTAATATTTGATAGAAATAAAAAAGATCTCTTTCTAAATGGATTAAAAAGTAATTTGCTCTCTTTATCTAGTATAGACAACATAAAAGATCTCTATCATAATTTTACTACAACCCTCTCATATTCTATTAACAAGTTCTCAATTGAAGTTTCAAGTAATAAAAGAAATAGCAAAACCAACCCATGGTATGACAAAGATTGTAAAAGTGGGAGGAGAGCAATTAAGGAAGTTGTTGATGAATCTCTTAAAATTGGCAAGATAAAAATATACAAAGCTTTAACTATAAGGAAAAAAGGATAGTATATTCATAAAAGACAAGAGAACCTCTTACACCTCTCTAAGGTAGCTCCTAAGAAATTTTGGAGGCAAATTTTAACTAGGAAAACTAAAGATAATAAAAAATTGCTTTACACAACTAGAATTCCTATCTTAAAAATATTTATGAATCTCCAAATGTCATGGATAACTTTGAAACCCTGCTCACAACGAAAGAAGTTTTCTCATTAGAAGAAATTGATTTTGGGGTTAATCGCTTGGCTAATGGGAAAGTTAAGGACATTGAAGGTTACCAGGGAAAAATCTTAAAAATTGGAGGTCTTGTCCCCATCCCCCACATTCAGAACCTTTTCAATCAAGCGGTCAAGCAATGGTTCCTTAAACCATGGACTCAAAGCCTCATTATCCCTATTTTTAAAAGTGGGAATATAAATAACTCCTCTAATTATCGAACAATTATGATCAGCCTTCTCCTAGCCAAGTTATATGGTATTATTTTGGAAAGAAAGTTGAGCATATGGCTTGAAAGTGAAGGTTAATGGGCTAAAGGCCAAGCAGGTTTTAGAAGGCAACACTCAACAACAAACCACCTTGTTATGCTTAGGATCATTGTGGAGGAATGCCGCAATGATAAATCCAATCTCTTTTGTTGCTTTGTGGAATTTAGAAAGTCTTTCGATACAGTTCCTAGAAGCAACCTTTGGAACATATTAGAAGAGCTAAAGGTTCCTTTTGAGTTGAGAGCTACCGCTGTAAGGTTATACAAGAATGTAATTGTCAAGTTAAAGAGCAATGAGGGGTGACGAAAGATATTAAGTGTAATATCAGAGTTAAACAAGGTTGCCCCCTCTCCCCTACCCTATTTGGCATTTACATCGACAAGCTATAAGGTTGTTTAGAGGAAGCAGGATGTGTTGACACATTCTTAGTTGGGATAGTCGTCATCCTTCTCCTCTACGCTGACGATATTGTTCTTCTCGCAAGGTGCCCATCTGATCTTGATAAATAACTTATACTTCTTAAGGATTTCTTCTCTACCATGGGTATGATTGTTAACACTAGCAAAACAAAAGTTATGATTATCAAATCCAAGAAGGACACTTACGCTAATTTTATGTATGACAATAGTAACTTGGAGGAAGTGCCTTCCTACAAGTACCTAGGAATTGATATTCATCACAAGCTCAACTGGAACTATAGCATTGAGAAAAGGATTAATGAGGGATGAAAAGCTTATTTTGGTCTTGAAAATAATTGTAAAACGACAAACCTCGTAATGTGGGATAGAAAGAAGTTCCTCTTTGAAACTTTAGTCACTCTGGTTATCTTATATGGATGTGAGGTTTGGGGTTGTAGCATCTCTAGAGAATCCTGGAGAAAGATTGAGCAAATCTAGTGTTTTATAATGTATAACCTCAAAATTAAAAGAAACACACCCTATCCTATTCTCCTTATAGAAGTGGGTATTTCCCCTATCAAGAGCCTAGCTATGACTAGGCTTCTGTTGTACAAGCACAAACTCAATAACATAGGAGACCATAGACTTCCTAAGCTAGTTTTAAATTCCAACCAAAACCACCTAAGGCTCAAACGAGGTTGGTTAAAGACACCAGGGCCTAGTTAAACCATTCGGAGATTGACAAGAAAGTTGCATTGCAAAACATTAATAACATTAAAAATATTGTTACTTCTAAGTTCAAAGAAAAAATGTGGTGTGAGAAAGATTTAGAAGCTAAAAGAAAATTAAGATATTATAAGGAGGTCATCAACCCCACCCTAGAAGATCAAAAGTATCTCTGTTTTAACTAGCTCAAAGAAAAAAATTAATATAGCCAAGATTAGAACAAACTCTCATGACCTCCATAGTGAAACGGGTCATTGGGCAATTCCTAAAACACCATGGATGGAAGGGTTCTGCCATCTCTGTGAGAATACAAACATCGAGGATGAAAATCACTTCTTCTTAGAGTGCCCCACGTACAACCACATTAGATGTCAGTTTCAAAATCTTTGTTGCAATACTGACCTTTTTGGCCTTTTACGTTGTCTCAGGAGGCTTCTCTCCAAACTTTTTGAGCATAGGAATAAAATCTTAAATCAAACTAAATAATTCGTTTCTTTAGGTCCGATAGACCAAAGTTTGGGCTCAGACGTTAACCACCACCATCGTCATCAAATATAGTTATGTTAGTTATAAACCTTTTCTGTATTTAAGAACAACTCGGTGCAATAATTCTTGGAAATAGTCGATAATATGCTTGATGGAATTGAATATAAAGAATCTGGTCGGTCAGAATATCTGGTTGCAATAGTTCATTAACACAACCGATAATCTTATTGGTAAAACTGAATACAGGCCGTGTCTTGAAGAGGTACCCGGTTCGATTATCATTATCAACGCTTGCCTTGTTGGAACTGTACAATTTGGTCTAATTGTTCTCATATTTGAGAATAATAAATCTAATCTCTAGTCAATATAATAAAATGTTGAGCATCTGAACATCTTGTACACGTTAAGCATTTTATCTTTGGTCAAAATACTTTATTGGAAAAGTTGTTTTTTTTCTCTAGTTTAAGGTTGAGATTTCAGTGTGAGCATAAATTCTTTTGAACTCAGTTCTATTAAACATTAAGAGTGTGAAAGTTACAGTATAAACTTCATTTAAACAGGTCGATTATATGTTTACTGATATCCAAAAGTTTGTAATATTATTTCGCAGGTTGAAAATGGTTATATAATCTGCCCAGTATGGATCCAATGTAAACATAACTCCGAATTTTGTTGTTGCTACAAAAGTTGTTAACCATTTTAGTGCGGCCATTATAAAAAATTATGAACTTATATATGAATTATTTGTTTATATAATTTGCCCAGTATGGATCCAATGTAAACATAACTCCGAATTTTGTTGTTGCCACAAAAGTTGTTAACCATTTTAGTACGGCCATTATAAATTATGAACTTATATATGAATTATTTGTTTACAGAGATATATTATTCTTATTATCATGGAAATTATATATAAATTATTTGCTCGCAAACGTTTATTATTATTATTGTAGTGGAAATCGATCGAAGAATGCATTGGTGGAAAACCGAGAAACACACCTATTCGTTACTCTACTTGTTTTTGTTTTTTGCATTATTGTGACAGTTCAATGCATAAAGTTGGAAGAAACCATTGGAAATATAATTACTTAAAGCCTCCATACCACTGTACTGAAGGTCCCATATTGGTTGATTTGTTTGTTTATGAGCATTAATCTTAGATCCATTTGTTTTTGTTTCTTGAGACTGGACATACATTATATAATATCAACGGTACAACAACAATATTTGCTATTATTCTATTTCCATCAAAACCATAACTTACAAAATTTATCATCCACACATCTACCTTTTACATTTTATAATCAATATCTCTATACAAGTCAACATGAATGGAAAAGTGTGACAGCCATTTTACAAATTCCCTCTTGTAAACATTGTAAATATTCCTTATAATTATTTAGCCACAATTAAGTGGCTGAGAGAAAGGGACACAAATTTTAGAGCTTGGGGAAGGAGATTGCTTGAGAAACCTAGTTATTTTAAATGCTAGTTAGGGAAACTGACTGTTGTGTTTAATGGAACTGATTTTGTTATTAATTCAGCTGAAAACAAGGAAGTGTCCATGTTTTTGTTGGGAAAAATCTACAAGCAAAGAAAAGGACAAAAAATAAATGGGAGGATTCTCAAGCAATCTCTTTCCCTAAGCTCTGAAATTTGTGTCCCTTCCTATGAGCCACTTAATTGTGGCTAAATAATTACAAGGAATATTTACAATGTTTACAAGAGGGAATTTGTAAAATGGTTGTCACACTTCTCCATTCATGTTGACTTGTATAGAGATATTGATTATAAAATGTAGAGGGTAGGTGTGTGGATGATAAATTTTGTAAATTATGGTTTTGATGGAAATAGAATAATAGAAAATATTGTTGTTGTACCGTTCATATTATATAATGTATGTCTAGTCTCAAGAAACAAAAATAAATGGGTATAAGATTAATGCTCATAAACAAGCAAATCAAGGACAAGGAGAAAATATCCTCAATCAGTTAAAACAACAATGGCAAGTGGAGACCAGGGGAGGTCTATGGAAAAACATAGAGGATTCATTCACTCATGCGGAAGGGAGCAGTAAATGGAGCAACGCGAGATTCAAAGGATTGACTGTGAAAACATTATTCAAAAGAGAACACTCTGTTGATAGTGAGCTAAGGTACTCAAGAGGGTTTGTTGGGTGAATATCACAGAATAGTGACTTGCCTAAGGCTGAGGAAACCATTGGGAAGCTTGTGGATTGATGAAGCTACTAGCCAGGAGAAAAAGACACTCAGGGATTTGTGAGGGATGATAAAACACCATATGTTTTCTCATGGTTGAATAAATACTGCTTGATTCATTGAGGAATTTCCTAGAAAAGGTGATGCATGTACTCTCATGGTAGTTTGTCCAGTTGATGAATTTTCCCATATTAAAGTGGAATTTCTTCTCATGAAAGTGAGCTTTAACACTCTGTGTTAGGATCTTTGTACTGATGATGGTTATATTCTAAACTAATTGAATAGCTAGTGGGTGAAGGTAGTGTATCCTTGACACGCCCTATTTCAGCTGATATGATTGGTTGTTTCCTGTGTGTAAATGAAGATGTTCCCTATGCTCAACATGATTGTTTCTATAGCCGGTGGATGAAGGTGGTATAGCCTTGGGACACCCTTTTTTAGTTGATACTATCAGTTGTTTCTATGAAAGAACTCATCCTCAAGCTCTAAAATCTAACTCGGGGTGACAACTATAAGAGAGAACTACCTACACCTTGTCTATGGTTGGTTAAGGAGTTGAATTCCCACTCTCAGTTTCCAGTTGTTTTGCTACATAAGATAAATATTTACTTGAGCTTCTTATGCTTAAATGACATGTACATGTTATTTGTACTAGTTAAATGTTTATATTGATGATAGGGAGTGTGATTTCTTGTGTGGATGTGGGATGTTGAACTCCCTGTATAAATCTATGAGGAATGGTTGAGAATACTTGTACATGTTTAAGTATTTGCATCTCATTGATCTTACAATTCTGAAGAGATGGTAACGTCTCTGTGCTTAATGGTGAATTTTTATGATTATGGTCATCAGAATGTATTACTGTGTGTGTGTCTCATTAATTGCTTTAAGAACATGAATTGGTTGATTGAAATAAATGCATACTTATAATGTGGGTGTGAGCTGCTTAAGTTCCTTGTAATTATGATAAAATTCACTTGAATGCACATCTGTTGAGTGTATCTTCATGTACATATTATTTTCCAAGTTTCATTGTTAAACTTTATGTGCATTATTTAGTGAGTTTGGCTGATTATAACGTCACAATTCTTAATGGATTTCATGACCTTAATGCACTGGGAGTTATTGTGAAATTTTGAAGTTCATGTTTTCACAAATAGAAGTGTTGGAATGATTCGGGCCTGTGTAAAACCACGAAGAAATTGAGAAAAAATTTCTAAGTAAAAAGCCTTGCAAACAAGATGATAATTGCTTGTGGGACCCACTAGGTTAGGGGTCGAGTTAGTCGGGTAGGTTGGGTAGGTCGGGACCGGAAGTAAATTGGACTTGTTAAATAGTCGGGCGAGATCTGCTAGTCAGGATTGGGATAGTTGAGCCTGGGAGAAGGTCGGGCCAATAGCTTAGTCGGGCCTGTTACCTAGTAAGTCAAGTAGGGGTTAGGGCTCATGCCTTATATTTTTAGTGAAATGGGTCGACCACTAACTATAGATAAGCACACCCATTCCATGTGGATCCTTCCATGATGGCAGAGTAGCCATGTAGGTGACACGTAAGATGTCGCGTGGGTGACATGTAGGGGCCACTGCTAATGTGGCAATTTTAATGGGCCTAACTTTAAATGGCCATATCTTTTGATCAATAAGTCCGGTCGGGTAAAAAATTATATCGTTGAAAATTGATTGACGAGACAAACGCTATGGTATCATTTGCTTCTAGTTTTAAGGTAGTTGAAGAATAAGGTATTTTATGACCCCATTTCCATGACAGGACTGTGGAGGCCAGTTTCATGATAGTAATGCACCTTTCTACCCTTATAATGGGTTATGGATAGTGAAATGGGTGTGTTACAAAGTAGTATCATAAAAAGCTTCAAATACTAGACCTTTGGGAATAGAATTAGAGTTCTGCTACAAAATTGATAGAACAAGAGGTTTCAACCTGTTATTAAGGATATTTGAGCTGCTTGATGTAGTTGTTATGATGTATGCTTATAGCATGTTAGTAATGATTTGATATGATTTCATTTCTATGAATGTGCTAAATTAAGGTGTAATATTTTCAGCTAGTTTTGCACCAATAGACTCACAATAACAATACAAGATGATGATTTACATAGTGCATCTATATTTTGTTTAATCTAATAGTTATGTGTGTGTATGAAAACACATAACAAGACACTAATTAATAAAAAGGAATGAACAACAAGATGGTGAAATATAGCACCAACAAGTCTCAGTATGGACCCGAGGAAGAATCAATTGAGAAGAGAGAAGCAAACTCTCCTAACTTAAGGGAAACCTTGAGAAGTTTAAGAGCTGAGATAAGAGCTACAAAACTGATAATGAGAATCTTGTTAGGGCATAAGAAAGGTTGTTCAAAGTACAAGGGGAGAAAGATGAAGTGGATGTAGTTATACTGCAGAGTCTCTTACATTTTCATAGGTAACATGAATTGGCAATTAGCCATAGGATCAAGAAAAGCTCATAATAACAAAGAAAGAAATAGGAAAGAATTAATGGAATATATGGAAGTACATCTAGGAAATGGCACATGCTATCAAGTGAAGGCATTGTAAAGTGAGGTACTCCATTGAGTACTCCAGGGACAAGAACCAACACTCATGAGCAATGATTTAGTGATCCTCACAGAAGATATTATCTTTATCATCATCATGGTAAAAGGAGGGAAAATGAATATGTACCAGAAGAATTCAAGAAGGCCAAACCTCCTACATTTGATGGTGAGGTAAAGAGAGTAGAATATGTTGAGGCATGGTTGCTTGGGATGAAGAATTTATTTAGAGTCCACAACTACTTTGAGAACATGAAGGAAAAGGTGGCTACCTTCAGTTTGAAAGGCAAGGCCGATATTTGGTGGGAAGATTTAAAGAATGTGAAGAACATAAAGGAGGAGGAGTTGTCTTGGAAGGAGTTTGAGAATTATTTTAGAGGAAAGTATCTATCTGAAAGGTATTTTGACAACAAATCTAAGGAGTTCTATGAACTCAAGATGGGGAAAATTTAAGATGAATAATATACCACTAAATTTTTAGAGTTGTTAAGATATGTTCCTTATCTCAAGGATGAAAAGGAAAAAATTCAAAGGTATATGAGTGGGATTCCACAAGTGTTTAAGGATCGAATTGAGTTTGATGATCCATAAACTCTTGAATATGAAATCAGGAAATTGAAGCACTATTATGAGTATTCTAGATGCAGAATTGAGTATCAATCACATTGGAAATAAAAGCGCAACAAAAAATTTGAAGGAAAAGGGAAGAGAGTAGTCAAAGGAATAAGCTTGGTCCTTATCAACCAAGAAAATCAACAGAGCTTCAACACTGCCAACAAAGAAGGTTGACCTACCCAGACTGTGAGAGAAGAGGCCAAAGGCCATGGGGGAGGACCCTATAAATGTTGGACATGTAGGGAGAGGCACCTAATAAAATATATCCCACGACACAAAAATGTTGGCCCAAGACTGTACAACGCACAAAGAGAAAAAATAGTTAGGGGAGGGCCTAGAACGTGCCAAGAATTTATGCAGTCATGGATAATCACCAAGCAAACCATCAGGAAGTGGTTATCAAAATGGAAGGTATGCTTTGTGATCAAATCATTTTGATTTTAATTGACCCTGGTTCAAATTATAGTTATATCATTCTGATAACGATAGAAAAATGCAATTTTAGCAAAGAAGCACACTAGGAGTCATGGCTAGTTCAGCTAGTGAATAGGACCAAAAGAAGAGTGAAGTATATTATCAGATCATGTCCTTTTATGCTAAACGATGTGGCTACAACAATTGATTTTAACTTGTTTCCATTGGGTGCATACGATGCACTATTGGGGATGGACTGGTTGTCCCTGCATTGCACTAAAGTGGATTGTTATGAAAAGATGGTCAAGTGCATTGATGAGAATGGAGAATGAAGGGTGTTGCAAGGAAAAATGAAGCCCATATTAGTAAGGCAAATCACAATGATGCAAGCCAAATGAAATTGTTGAAAAGGATGTAAAATATTTGTTGTGAAAATAACAACAATTTTGGAAATGATAGTAGCACTGATTGGATAGGGAACCTAGTTCTAAAACAATATGTTGATGTATTTCCATAAGATATCCCTATATTACCTCCACATAGGTAAGTGGATTTCTCCATATAATTGTTTCTAGGAAATGCACCAACATCTAAAGTTTTGTATCGGATGAGTACCCCAAAACTCATGGAACTAAAGCTACATATAAAAGAAATGTTGGACAATGGATACACCAGACCAATTGTGCCAACATGGGGTGACGTCAAAGCTCCTCAACCGCATGTAGCTCAAGCTCCCTCTCAAGGGAAACTTGCATGGCCTTCTCCTCATCGAATCTAACATCCCTGCAAACCACTGTCATCTTATTGTTCAACAAGTACACCCGATAGTTGTGAGGTGTATCAGTGTACCCCACAAATATCCCCAAATTTGCTGTCAGTTCAAGATTCTGCCATGCATATTTGGTCACATGGCAATATACCCATGACCCAAAAATCTTGAAGTGACCAACATCTGGCCTCTTACTAGAATAAGCCTCCTCTGGTTTCTTCATCCCAAGAATCTGATGCGGGCTATGGTTATGAAAATAAACCGTTGTGTTGCATACCTTAACCCAAAAGTGTAGTGGTAGGCCCTAATCATACAACATTGGTCGTGTTTCCTCTACAATGATTCCCTTCTTCCTCTCAGCCACCCCATTCTATTGTGGGTGATCGGGTGTCGTAAACACCCGTTTAATCCCTTCTACTGCATAGAAGTTCTTAAACTCATTTGATACATACTCACCATCATTATCACTCCTTAGAGGTTTAACCTTCTTGTCACATGGAATGAGTCGATATTGCAGACAAGATAGACCTTCCTAGAATCTAAAGAAGACCTAATGACAAGCAAACCAATCACAAACTATCTTTCTCTAAATATGCATTTATAAACAAAGGCAAACAAGTGTTTTAGGCCTACCTTGGGTCCAACGCAAGTTTGTGGAAGCCTCGCTCCTTCGATCCAAATGAGCTCCCTTGTCGCGAATCTGCAAACACAAACAAGCAAAAAAATTAAATAACACCTGAAAAGCTAATATCATAAAACATATTTAACATGAAAGTCAAGGAATTCATGAAACAAATGACATGAGACAATTTGTTGAGAAAAATGAATCTGATTGTATTAATTCAAATCAAAGAAGAACTTTACAACATGTGCCTTGACGCTGTACAAGCTCCTCCCAGGGTCCAACAAGAAGTCTCCTCTACTTTGACAAGTTTCACTCTCTTCCCAATGAAGCCAAAAAGGTATGTGATCTCTCCTCTCAAGCTTAACTAGGAAGTCTTAATTTCACCAGCATTTACCCTAAAAAATGTTCAGCTTCTAACCTCCCTAGCAACTAGCCCAATGCCTGAATTTATAGTGCAATGGAGGGAAGTTACTAGGCCCTCCTTCAAAGGGATAAAGCCCTCCTTCAAAGGGATAGCTCCTCTCATCAAGGGATTAGCTCCTTCTCTTTTGGGATGCATGAACCACCTAAGAGCGGCAAATCCACGTCAAAATTCCTTTTAGAATCATCTAGAATTAACCCAAAGTGAGTTTTTTAGAATAAACTTGCACCTTTTTTACTTTCACAGGGGTCTGCACCCACACCTTTAGGGACAGAGCGGGCAGGTCCGCAGTTTTTGTAAACAGGAGGTGTGGGACTGCAGGCAACAGTGAGAGAAAGTGCGAAACTAGAGCTTTGTTGATTTTCAATGTCTTTCTCTCATTTTCAAAGCTTGACTTGAAGAGCTGAGGTATGAGACTTGCTTAGGAGGACAGTACAAGTGGTGATAGACCCATACTGACTGCAAATAATCATGGTGACGATATTTTTGTGTAACAGATTACCCCCTAAAGTGCGAAGTCTGTAGTAGATGAGGATTTCATTTATCATTTAGGAAGAGTGAAGTACTTTATCATTTTGAGGATCATCTTGTGGAGAGCCCGGTCGGAACCTGTAAAAACATTCAATGCAAGATATATATATGAGATCATATCATCGCTGAGGTAGGCATTCCCATACTAAAATCAAAACTGACTTAGAAAACTAACTATTGCTCTGATACAGGAATGATCTTGTAAGACATCACAAGTATTGACTCATGTGGACACAGTATGGACGCAACCATCTGTTTATGAATAGTCCATTATATAATTAATACAAAATTCCTTGCAGTCTGGATTGTGTAAACTAGATCCAGGGTCTTCATTTCTACTTCCCGAAACAGTGCGATTCTATCCATGCGAATGATTGTGTTGAAGTCGAACATGGTAGAAACCACTTGATTACCAGTCAATGATGTAAACTGTTAACAAGTGTGGGAGAAACCACCAGTGATGTCAATGGCTCTCAAAGTACCCAGTACAATCCATGAGATGTGAATAAATGTGTTGATGTCGAACATGTCACGGAATCCTTTGATCGAAGGTCAATGATGCAACCTGTCGTCAAAGGCGAGAAACCTTCCATTGAGGCATGCAGATCCCAAGGTACTGACTATTTCTAGATCATCTTTCTAGATAATGAGCTGAAGTCGATAGAAAGCGATCCGTCGTAGGCAAGCCCACAACACGAAATCATAGATCAAGTTGAAGAAATTTAGTTGCAAGGACTGACTCAGGGATGGCCAAGATGGATGACAGATATTTTTCAGATGAATGGCTTATTGGCAGTGACCTCTTGAACACATAACGACACAACAGATGGCTTGGTGACAATTGACCCAAAGTTAATACCCAGAAACCGGCTGAAGACTTTCAATGTGGTTTGATCAACTATTAGGCAAAGGATTTCCCAACCCAGGTGAAAAAAAGTGTCGTGTTCAAGAGCGATTACAAAGTATGACAAACAGGCTCATTTTTCTCTCTTTTCCCCCACCATTTCTGGCAAGTACCTCTTTATTTTTGACAAGCTTGAGGAGGATAACATTTTCTTGATTATAAGCTCATCCTTCATATGAGTCCAACTTAGTTTAAATTCGAACCCTAAGAAGGAGTGGTTCGTTCCTGTTTGTAATTGAACAGGTCCTTTACTGTGAATCTTTAACGAGTCCAGTATAGGAGAAACTCGGCGTTTTCAATTTTAGAGGGTCTAAAAAAACTTAAGAAGACTCCAGGGTTGACCTTTTTCGTAAATTTGTGTCTCCCAAGCTCGAAAAAGTATAAAATAATACTTGAGAGAACCGATTGATCTTTACGACCAAGGAGTACTTTTTGTAATTAGTGCCCCTGATCCGAAAAAGTAAAAAAGTGATCAATGACACGTCATTTTATAACCAATATCGAATTTGAAACGACAAAAATCCGGCAATCTTTTTATGTTTTTACGGTCAGAAAAGGGTTGTAAGTGGACCGTCTTTTAGTTTCGTTTTAACGAGTTTAAAAGAAAAACTCGGCGATCTTTTCATGTTTTAGGGGTTAGAAAAGAGCTTAAAGGTGACTCTAAATGTTTTTTCATCGAAAATGATAGATTTCGCCTGAATAATCCGTTATCCTGAACAAAAATGCAAACATTACTCATAGATATTTGAAATGGATAAAGATGTTGCAAAACTACCTTTTCAAAGTGAAACATAAACAAATTTGCAATTTATTTACTCAAAAAACTTATAAAAAGGGCTTTCGTCAATTCATTTTTACCGTTTGAGTTTTGGGTGAGAAAATAGTGCTTTTGTTCACAAAACTTCCCGTGAAGATTGCAGAAAATCCAACCGTCAGAATCGAATGCCGTCTTCTCGAGGTAATCCACATCATCCTACTCTTCATTTTTAACCGTTTAATTTTTTGTTTTAGGCTTTTATTTCATTTTTTGGAGGGTTTTTAGGCTTAAAACCTGCGCGCGCGGGCCCACAGGCATAACATTGGTAGCCCGCGGACCCTGACTTTTTCTCAATGGGGAAAAGTCAGGGGTCCGCACCTTCCATGTAGGCAAGGTGCGGACCCACGCACTGTGTCTAACTCAGAGGGTGCAGTCCCCGCAACAAGGGTTTTTAACCCAAAAATTCTCAAATTTGACCCAAACAAATTAATTTCTAGCATTCTAATTTGTCTTTTTATTGGATGCAGAGAGTGCATCATGCTATATTGGCATGAACGAGAGCATAAGGACGTGGATCTAGCCGCATTGAATCACCAACCTTTGATCGATGCATTGAAGGCCTGCGGCTTGTACAAATTCTGGGCCATACCTGGCATGAGGGCCCAGGTGGATTTCTTACAGTGGCTGGTTGACAGATGGAGCATACAGGACCAGTGCTTCTTCATTGGTGGCCATCAGCTCGAAATCGATCCGGCAGATATATATTTCTTGCCCGGTTTGCCTAAGAGAGGTGAAGACTTGACTCTATTCGGGACTAGGCCAGGTGGCCAGTCTGTCGATAGCCTCCGACTAGAGTTCTGCAACAGCCAGGCTAGAGACAAAGGGATAGATATTAAAACCATATCCCTTCCTAAACTCATGATGATCGCGTTTACTATCACCAGACTTTGCGGGAGTGCCGCATTACATATTGCCACCGGATCCCAGATGCGGATGGCAGTTGACTGCTTTCAAGGCACCATCTTCAACTAGTGCGATGTTGTGTTGGCCAATGTAAAAGGCCAACTAACCAGAGCCAAGAACGGACAACTAAAGACCTTTGTTTATGGGGCTTTGGTTGTGAGCTTTGGTCTGGAGAGGGTTCCCATGTTGATCCCGCAGCACCTTACTGTTGGAGCTGGGCTTCCTCGAGAGCTCAAACTGATGCGATGGGTCGCAGTTATGGCCCGTCATCCGGATGAGGGGACAGAGGTTGTTCGATTCAAACCTGAATATTTCCAATGGTTGGAAAACCAGGTTTTTTCTATTCAGGATTTTCCTTACGCTGAAGTAGATTTTCGTGGTGACCCAGACATGGCTCTTCCACCAGGAGAGCAATGGGATGACTCAGGTAAAATCATTTTCAACATTTTTCCTATTTTAAATTTTTTTATTATTTTTCCATCGTCCCAAAACTGATAGTAAAAGTTTCAAACGCAGATGTGGGTCCACATCGACCAGTCACTCTCTGGCCTTACGAGAGGAAACAACCAATTGCAGTTGCGCCAGCCCCACAGGACGAATCAGCAGAGGTTTTGGCCAAGTTGGAGAGTCATCTAGAGTGCTTAACAAGAGATATTCCGGAGACCACCATAGATGACATTCCTCGTCGACTTCAGTGATATGTGATTGGGGTCCCAGGACCTTTTAGGAGGTTCATTTGCAAGGTGGCCCGTGCAGTGGTTTCTTATCGAGATCATCACCAGTGATAGGATGATCGCCTATTGTGAGCACATATGACATTTTTTCTTTTTGTAAATTTCATTTTTGCCGATCATCGAGGACGATGTATTTTTTGACACACTCCTATATATATATATATATATATATATATATATATATATATATATATATATATATATATCACTATTACCGGCTTATCTTGTAAATCATGTTATGGAATGGTTTTAAATTTACATGTATGATTATTGCAAATGTCTACTTAACATTCGAGAAGCAATTGCATCTCCTAATGTATTTAAAGATCTTGGAATATGTTGATATTCAATATAATAAAATTCACGTTCCAAGAGACGCACTCTAAAAAATAATCTCAATAACACTAGATTTCTAATGGCATACACTCTATTAAGTTGTAATACAACGAGTTCAGAATCTAACCTCACTATCAAACTCCGAATCCCAAATGAAATTGATTCAGATAATAACTCAATCACTGCACTATACTCGGCAATGTTGTTCGTTGTTTGACCGAGGCTTACCCCATGCATAGATATACCAACTCGTCAGAGGGAAAATAGATAACCCAAGCTGTGGAAGAAATGTTCCATGTATTACGACAAGCACCATCAGCAAAACCAATGTATGTTTGGAGAGGCATCGACATCTGCAATACCAAGAGTAAAACCAAGATAAGCAGGAATGGTGACGAAAAACACTCTCTAAGCTAAGGACACTTTTTAAACTAAAACACACCAGCTAGAAAGAAAAACTATCCTAACTAAAGATTCTCCATACCCATTCTTTAGCATAATACCTCTTCAGGTAAAGACCATTTCTGGGTTTACCCAAAGAGTCCCCGTCAAAGTCTACCAATTCATAGGCCCCTTTTGCTAGCTTTTTCTTGACAACATAGGGACCATGCCACATAGGAACGAATTTTCCAGCGCCTAATTTATCATTAGCTTGATCGTAAACTAAGACTAGATCTCCTTTCGGAAAATTTCGACGGGTCACATTTCGATCATACTGAGCTTTCATACGTTTTGTGTGAGTCTCGATCGCCAATGCAGCATCACGTCGATTCTCATCTAAGTGAGCCAAGTATAACAAATGTTTTTCCTCTTCGGAAGTGGTTGGATGATCCGGATTTAAACAGGAACGCAATAGATTACAGAGATAACCATAAATACGGAGATGCAATAACCATAAACACAGAGATGCAGCGGAAATAATACTTCATTTCATTACTGTGAAATACTGAGATATGCTTACAACCAGAGATGGAAATAAACCAGCTAGGGCGATGGTAGCTTATCTCTGAGAAGAGATGTGCGGCTACATGCCTCTGAACTGTTCCGAACTGTATTACAATGAGGCTCGAAGGCCTATTTATTGTTGAGAAACAATGGAAAACCCTTCACATTCCAAAACCTAACCCTAGAAGATGAAACGCCAAATTGTGGGCCCCGTTTGGGTAAATTGGTACATCAATTTCCCGGGGTCGTAACTTTGGCATACGATCTCCGTTTGACGCGCACGATAGCTCGTTAGAAAGATCTATCCGAGTACTACCACTTTGGGAGGCAACATCGGTCCATGGACCCATGTTGCCCCAGAATCCCAAAAAAACGTCGTTTAGGGCCTCAAAATGGCTCCGGAAGTTCAGGACCCGAAAAACTGCTAAAAATAGTAAACTGTGCTACAATTTAGGAAACTGAAAAGACTGAAAGAGACAGTTGTGGGGGTCCAAATGGGATAGGTGGGTGGCCACCAACATCCACCTGGATCATTCCTCCCCCTTAGGAAGCAATGGTCCCCATTGCGTTGAGTTCCTCCATCTGTTGAACTTGTCCTGCAATCTCTGATGTGTCCAGTGATGGTGGGAAGCATGGTCGACGATGGTCCACATTGAACATTTGGTGCAGGTGAAGGAATGGAGGAATGATGTGCTCCAAAGCATTGTTCCCCATAGCCTTGGTACTGCTGTAAGGACCATGTCGGAGTGATCTGAGCTTCTGATGGGTTCTGGTAAGGCGTTCTTTCTGTCGATGCAACCAGACTTTGTTGCCCACCTGAAACTTGTGTGGTACCCATGTGGGTGAGGAGAAGTTGTTCTTGTGTTTTGTCATGACCGTATCCCTTTGCTGCTGCTGCTGCATGGAGGAACCCTTTACAGGGGTCATGGATGTAGCAACAATCTTCCCCTTATTTTGGGAGTGAACCAGACAGATGAATTTCCTGGTCTGTGATATGAGCTTGCTGCCTTTTTTGGTAGTGATCAAAGATGTGGCGGTAGGTGGGGCTACCTCCGGTATCCTGTATAATGAATCATTCAAAGAAATAATGACAGCACGAGGCCTTGACTCATACAAAGCATGTCGCCTCCACAAGTATGGTTGGCCTAATAATACATCGCAAACATCCAGAGGTGTAACATCACACAATACCTCGTCTGTGAAGGGCTTGATGCTGTAGGGAAGGCGGCATTGCTGGCGAACTTTGACATCTCGTCCTTCGTGAAGCCACCCGATACTGTACGGCTGTGGGTGTGGTGTAGTCGGTAGGCCCAACCGCTTCACGACTTCTGCTGAAATGAGGTTCTTTTGGCTGCCACTGTCGACAATGAATTGCAGCGGCGAACCCTTCACCCACATCTGTGAGTGGAAAAGACGCTCCCCCTCTTCTGGATCTGTAGGTTCATTCTTCTGGATCTTGGCAGTGGCAACAGTGGCGCTGGGATCCGCATCAATGATCTGCTTCCCTTTGCCATTCCCCTTGTCAGGTTCTGGCTCAGGGTCAGAACATGCATCTGATTCGGAAGCCTTCAACTCAGCCACCAGCGACTGCTTGGTCCGACACTCACTTGTGTTATGAGTGGGACTCTTGTGGAAATCACACCACTTCCCTGTGTCCTTCTTCGGCTTCATGGCGTTGTTCTTTTCTTGCGGCTTCGACAGGTTGTCTTGGGTCACCCCGCCTTGGCTTTTTCCTTTGGGCTTCGGATTTGCAGATCCAAAGTCTCGCTTCTTCTGTTTGAACTTTTGCTCGATTTTGACAGCGTATCGGTATGCTGTGCCGAGTGAGGGGATGTTCAAGAACCCCATCTCTTCCTGGATGTATTTGTGCAGGCAGCCACGGTATTTGAGTACCAGATGCAGCTCAGAATCTTTGATACCCAACTGTGTGCGAAGGGTATGAAAAATGTTTGTGAACTCTAGCACATCTTGGTCTCGTCCCTGCCGCAGTGTGGTCCATTTGATGTATTTGTCCTCATAGGTTTCGACAGGGTAGTATTGCTCCTTGATGGCATCCCGGAAGTCATTCCAAGTGGGTGCGGCTGAAAATAGTGAGCCTGTACTTTCATCATTCTGCTCGCAGTACGTTTCCCACCAGTCCTTGACGTGGGGGGCTGCTTTGAGAAGAGCGAAAACAATCTTTTCCCGACTTGAAAATTCATGAACAGAAAAATACCCATCTAGCAGATTTAACCATTTATCTACAGCATCTGCGTCTATTTTACCCTCGAAAATGGGGATTTCAAAATTAACTTGTACCTTAAACGGTGTGGTGTTTCCAGAGTCGCTGTTGGAAGCCGATGCGTCGCCTCTGGGTAGCCGCTGAAGAATCTGCGCAAAACTATCAATCATCGCGTTCCTTTGCCGCTCGAGTGCTTCTTCTAGCAAGATTTTGATAGGATCTCCTGCCCCCTCGTCTTTATTCTCATCCGCCATGGGAGGCCGTCGGGATTTGCGAGGCTGGTCTTGCAAAGGTTCGACCAGTTCAAGCCCTAACTCCTTATATCCCGACCTCGTTGGGGACATGCAAAGAAAAACAGAGAAAAAACAGACCGCTCTGATACCACTGATCCGGATTTAAACAGGAACGCAATAGATTACAGAGATAACCATAAATACGGAGATGCAATAACCATAAACACAGAGATGCAGCGGAAATAATACTTCATTTCATTACTGTGAAATACTGAGATATGCTTACAACCAGAGATGGAAATAAACCAGCTAGGGCGATGGTAGCTTATCTCTGAGAAGAGATGTGCGGCTACATGCCTCTGAACTGTTCCGAACTGTATTACAATGAGGCTCGAAGGCCTATTTATTGTTGAGAAACAATGGAAAACCCTTCACATTCCAAAACCTAACCCTAGAAGATGAAACGCCAAATTGTGGGCCCCGTTTGGGTAAATTGGTACATCAATTTCCCGGGGTCGTAACTTTGGCATACGATCTTCGTTTGACGTGCACGATAGCTCGTTAGAAAGATCTATCCGAGTACTACCACTTTGGGAGGAAACATTAGTCCATGGACCCATGTTGCCCCAGAATCCCAAAAAAACGTCGTTTAGGGCCTCAAAACGGCTCCGGAAGTTCAGGACCCGAAAAACTGCTAAAAATAGTAAATTGTGCTACAATTTAGGAAACTGAAAAGACTGAAAGAGACAGTTGTGGGGGTCCAAATGGGATAGGTGGGTGGCCACCAACATCCACCTGGATCACTGGAAGTAACTCAAATGCCATTTGCAATGACGGGATTTCGTATTAAATGGGTAACACAGCTTCCAGACCATAAACTAGTTGGGAAGGAGTGAACCCTGTTGATGTTTTTATTGAGGTACGATACGCCCAAAGCGCTGAAAATAACATGTTATGCCAATTCGACTGATGAATCCCAATGATTCGTTGGATCATGATGACTAAAACTTTGTTGATGGATTCAACTAGACCATTAGCTTGTGGATAATAAGGGGTTGAACTATCGTGACGCAAACCAAGCTGGCCTGTAAGTTCGGTCATCATAACGTTTCGAAAATGACGCCCATGATCAGTGATAATCGCTTGTGGGACACCAAACCTAGCAATTATATGATTGAACACGAAAATTGCAACTGTTTTTCCATCTGCCTCAAATGTAGGCATCGCCTTGTCCCACTTGGTAAAATAGTCTACCGCAAGGATGATATACACATGCCCCCCGGCCGAGTGAGGGTTACATGTAATAAAATCGATACCCCATTTGGCAAAAGGACCAACGGCAATTATAGGGTGGAGAGGAGCAGGTGGAGTGCGCCTATTTCGATCAAGAATTTGGCAGTTGTAGCATTTTCGGACCACGGTAATACAATCTTTAAACAAAGACGGCCAGAAGTAGCCAGCGCGCAATATCTTTTGGGCTGTGTCATACCCAGACATATGACCGCCACATGCTCCAGAGTGATAGTCATTTAGAACCCTTTCAGCTTCCTCGTGAGTTAAACAACGTCGAAAAACAGAGTCTGTCGCACGGCAATAAAGAGTATCTCCAAGAATCCTGAATTGTTGGGACTGGAATCGTATTTTCCGACGTTCAGACCTTGAAATTTCTAGCTGAAAGGATTGGGTCTGGAGATAAACGATGATATCCCCATACCACAGATCTAAAGTGCTGATTAGAAACAAGGATTCGTCCGCAATGGGCTCCTCCGCCACAGTCTCCATGTCAGCGCGCGGGAAGTCACACTTTAACTCCGCAAAAACTAAAGATTTCTTAGACTTAGATTTTTCAAATTCCAAGTCGAACTCCTGCAGGATAATAATCCATTTAGAGTACTTTCCCCCTAGCAATTTCTTGGTCAAAATGTAGATCATAGGGTTGCAATCCGAAATTACTGTAGTTTTACGGAGTAAAATGTAGTGACGAAAACGTTGGACAGCTTGAACAGCTGCCAATGCCAATTTCTCCACATGTGAGTATTTTAGCTCAGTTGGATTTAAAGTTCGACTAAGGTAATATATCACATGTTCAGTACCGAATTCATCTTCCTGAACTAAGACCATTCCAATGGTGGAATGAGAGGCGGCGAGATACAAGAAGTAATCTTGGTTGTAGTTGGAAGGATGCAATAACGGTGCATGGGTCAATGCGTGTTTTAGTGCATCAAAAGATTTCTAAGTTGTCTCATCCCAATAGAATGGAGTATTTTGTTTCAACAACCGGGTAAAACCCTTTGTAACCTCGGTGTAGTTAGGAATGAATCGTTGTAAAAAGTTTGCTTTCCCTTGCAAACTTTGGAGTTGGTGAAGACTCGAAGGAGGAGGCAATTTGACAATAGCTTCGACCTTCGAGGGATCAATGCGAATGTCGGCTTTCGAAACAACAAACCCCAGCAATCGACCCGTTTCTATACAAAAAACACACTTGTGTGGATTCAACTGAATCCGATAATGTCTACACCTCATAAAGATTGCTCGTAAATGGATGAGGTGATCAGCTCGATGTAACGAATGAGTAGGCAAGTCATCGAGATAGGGTTGCACAATGTGCTTGATGTCATGAAGCGCATAAGACATGGTCCTTTGAAAAGTTGCGTCGGCATTCTTGAGCCCAAAAGATAATTTACAATAAGCAAATGTCCCCCATGGACAAATGAAAGCCGTTTTTGGTTGATCGGCAGGTAGAATATTGATTTGATTGTATCCGGAAAAACCATCCATGAAGGAGAATATTTCGCTGCCGGCACAATCATCAATGATTTGATCGATATAGGGAGTTGGGTAATTGTCCTTTGGACAGGCTCGATTAATGTCCCTATAATCGATACATATTCTTATTTTCCCTTGATTTTTGTTAACCGGAACAATATTCGATACCCAATCCGTTAACGGGATCGGATAAATGAAACCTGCTTTGAGTAATTTTTCAACTTCTGCTTTAATAGTAGCAGCTTTTCTTGGGTAAATCTGACGCAAACGTTACCGGACGGGTTTATTGTCCGGGTAAGTCTTGATTTCATGAACAACAATCGCGGGATCAATTCCTGGCATTTCCTCATAGGACCAAGCAAACACATCGTGGAATTATTGAAATAGGGCCTTATATATTCAAATTTCGTCTTCTATACATGAGGCACCTATATGAATGTTCTCAACAATTCGAGGCTTAACCGAAATGTCAATAGGAATAGTTCGAGAGATGTTTCCAAAATTTAACTCTGAATCAGGATGTTTCATGGGATTCTGAGGTTCTTTGACATATTCAGTCGTAAAAATTGATGAAAAATCATTTTCAAAACGATCATTCTCTGGTAAAAACGAAGATCTGTGATGGAGATCTTCCCATGGTAAATCATCTACACATAGGATTTCACAAATTTTCTCATCAGAGTGAACAAGTTCTGAAAACGTGATTGAATCCGAGCTTGATGTGAAAAGTGATTCTTCACGGACCACATTCATTAAATCAATTTTGGTTGAAGATGGGTCAGTAAACGATTGCACGGCCTCATACGCAATTTCATATGGACTCAAAGGAATGACATCACCAAATGAGTCTATCTCAGATTCAGAAGGAATGATCTAAGGATCATCATAAACAATTGTGTCTGACGTAATCATATGAATGGTTGCAAATGAAGACGATACGTTGATCGGAGGAAAAGGAAAAGTTCTCAGTAAACCGGCATCTTTAACTAGTCCTACTCCAACATCCTTATACGGGATAGTCGTTTTACCGACATGCTGAATACTTTCAGAAGAGGCTGGGTTAGATGAAAAGTAAGCCAGCTAATCTATTGTTACGATCTTTCCATTATGAGGAAACTTTATAGCCCGAAAGACCAATGAAACGACAGCTGTCATAGCGTAAGACCAACTTCAAACCAAGAGAAGGTTGTAATCTAGAGGGGCATCAACCACCTCCACATCTAGATTAATAGTTTTTCCTTCAACCCCTATAGGAAAATCCTGTAGAATGCCAAAAGGATGAAACCCACGGCCATCAAAGGCCTTTAGAATCATCGGGGATTGATTTAGGGAAGGAGAACCAAGCAATCTCCAACACTGTATCGACATAATACACGTTGAGGCTCCCTCATCAATCACAGTCCGATGAATAGGCCTGTTTTTTACTATCACTGGAATTTGGAAAGCCATTTGATGAGGTAAGCGCGGTGTACTATTTTCTAGACGAAAATTATTAGGTTCGAGTCTTGAACGTCAACAGCTCCTATAGCTGACAAAAGTAATTTACGCTGTGCTGGACGTGATTGCAGCACTTCCAAAGCTAACATTGCTGAGGGTGAAACAACTAAATCCTCAACAATGTTATAGTTCTGAGCCACTCTCGCATGTGGATTGAAAGCTGACTTTCGAAGTATACCCTTGGCAGGCGGTTTTATTACCAAGTCTTGATTAGGTTTCTCGATCTGTAGTGGATTGGAACCGGGAGCTGAGGTTGATGGATTAAAATGAGAAGATTCTGCTTCTTTACCATCAACAGGACTTTTACTAAGATAATCATGCGATCGAGTCACAATCCTAACATGGGACATCATCAGTATGGGTTCTTCATTGGCACTCGAGGAAGAACCTATCATCTTACTGTCTTGACTTGGAAAAGGATCCTTCAAAATAGCAGGTGTTTAGGAACCTTTGACAATCTTCGTAACCTCTGCACGATGAGGGCAATCTCTTGTAAAATGTTCGTCGTCACAAATGAGACAAGGATAACTAGGTTTGCGTTTTTCATCATTGGATTCCGATTTTTCAGGTTTCTCCTTTGAATTTTTTCCCATTTTATTCTTCTTCTTCCCTTTCTTCTTGCCACCGGATTTTGATTTGGCTGTAGATGACTCTACAACGTGAATATCGGCGAAAATCTCCACGGAAGAATCTCCTGTCGGGGAATCAGGCAAGGTTATGATAGGAGAAGAATTCTTGGAAGACTTCTTCTTAATTTTAGTGTTAACCGTACCAATCATACCATCAGTGGCATGAGATCCCGAAGGAGCTGCAGCGATTTGATTTTGTTTGGGAAGATCGGGGATTTTCTCGTGTAATGTACCTGACTGAGTATAGACCAAGTCAAGGTACTGTGCTTGAGCAATTACTTGCTCCTCAGTAACAACTCTGGCCTTAGCTACATCTTCAGTGATCTTTGGCAACAAAGATTTTACAAACCATTCAGCCAAGATCTGATCCAGAATAAAAACCTTCACTAAACGCCGTCGACGTCTCCATTCATGAATATGATCTGAAATATAAGTGGACGTCGATTGCTTTATTGAAGTTAGTAATTCCGTTCCATTGTCATATCTGACTGGCAACTGAAAATGAGTTAAAAACGAGGTAGCTAACTGACTAAAATTATAAAAAGTGCCTCGCGGTAACTCAATGTACCACTTGGCCGCAAGACCAATTAGAGTGTGCTGGAAAAGTCTTAGACGGATTGAATCATCTGAAATGGAGTTAGACGCACACCAGAGGTGATAAGTCATCACATGGTTTGACGGGTCCTCTCCTGATTTGCCTTCGAAATTAGGAATATCACTAGGCAACTTATGGCCAAAATGGAAGATAATTAATGGGATCGTTCATTAGGCGCGACAAGTCAGGCAAGTCCAAAGTTGCGATAAAAGGTAACTGACGATTAGGGTCCCTAAAACTCTGAGTCATGTGACCAGCCCCAGGAGGAGGATATCCAGGATAATAAGAATTACATTTGGGATATTGTATCCCCCCGGAAAACCAGGATTAACCGAACCATATTGGGGTTGCTGAGGTTGTTGATATGTGTACCCAGGGTACGGTTGATACTTATAGACTGGTTGCTGCACAGCAGGACTAAATTGGTACTGTCCCTGGTATGGTTGATAAGTAAATTGTGGTTGACTTGTGACAACCGTACTTGAACCAGGTTGTCCTACGGCATTTGAACCGAAGTTTGAATTGTGAATCCAGACGGAGGTAAAGATGTCTGAGGAATAGATACTGGAACAGCAAAAACCGGAGCTGTCGATACTCCAGAAGTAGGTGGGGTAGATTGAACAGATGTTGCGACAGTTGCATCAGTCGTTTGAGGCGGAGTACGAGGCGTACTAGGCCCAGGCTGAGAAACTACCGAAGCTACAGAAGTTTGAATAGAAGACTGGACAGGTTGCTAGGGTGTACCAGAAACTAAGGGTTGTCCAGTTTGAGATGACAACTGTACATTCGGTTGCAAGACCTGTTGAGTTTGCGATGGATCCCACACTAAATTCATTCCGGGGTACGGACCCATAACAGGTTGAGAATATTGAGGACCATAACCAGGTTGAGGGTAGGATTGATAATTCAAAGGTACATTTCCCGTTCCTTGAACATATGATTGACCGGAGGGTGGTTGGAAACCTTGGTTCGAGTATTGACCTTGGGGTTGATACCCTTGAGGCACGTATTGATACTGGGGTTGACCTTGAGGTACATATTGATACTAGGGTTGACCTTGAGGTACATATTGATATTGGGGTTGACCTTGGGGTACATATTGAGTCTGGGGTTGTCCTTGAGGAACGTACTGTCCCGTAGGTATGTATTGTCCTTGAGGTTGCCCCCCAGGTGTAAATTGGGTACCTTGAGGTTTCCCCCCAGGCGATAATTGAGGATTTTGAGGCTGCCCCCCAGGCGGTAACTGGCCACCTTGAGGTTGAGGATTGGGAATAGTACCTGTCATCATGAGAATATCTTCTACGCTCAACGGCTTAGTACCATTGCTTCCAGTTAATAACCCTTGCTCAATGGGTTGAGGAGATGCTCCCGAAAAAGTACCAGAAAGTGACTGATACCCAGAGGGAACAAAAGGACCGCCATACAAAAAGGATTCGAGCGATTGAGTAAATATGGACGACTGTCTTGACATATTTAACGGAGGATAGTAACCTCTAGGTGTTGGGTGATAAGGAACACGAGGTGGTGAAAAACTTAACCCTAGGTTTTCTAAGAAATTAGTCAAAGAAAGATACCAAGCACTGCTCCTAGGCGAACTGTAAAAAATTGATTCACGCTCCATTAGCTCAATAGTAGGTTGATTTTTAGGGATAGGGATGCCTACTTCTTCTTCCGGAGCAAGTTCTTCGATAGCTATAAGTCCAGAAGGAGGATTTTGGGTAATTATTCTTTCTACCCTAGGTGAACCAGGACCACTAGAACCTGGAGAAGCAAACCCCAATGTCGAAGTAGTAGCAAATTCACTTTTAGGTTCAGATATTTCAGGTTCCTCACCTATATCACTAGTAGATGAAAAGCTACCAGTAACTTCGGAAACAGACACTGATTATGGATTATAATCTGCTACTAAAGCTTGAAAATCAGGATGTACCACCAAATAAGACTCTCCTTCTTCAGGTGACCCAACTCTATTGTCTCTAGGAGTTACGAGGACTCGCAACCCTTCAGGCCGGCTTGGTGAAAACTCAGGAGGTTGGCCCCGAAGTCTACAGGACTTCCTCGGTAATTCAGCCATGGTTAAAAAATTTTAACTACTTTACACGCAAACAATGTAAAATCTCAATAAAAACCACCTAAAGCCTCTAAAGAGCCAAACAAATTTGAATCACACGCCTAAAGAATCTAGGAGATCAAACACACACAAACAGTAACTTTCCATACTAAAAACACTAGTTGGTGATGAAATCCAACGTCGCAGAGTTCAATACAGAAATGGCGGTTGGAACAGTTACCCCGGCAACCTGCTTAATGAATAGACTGGCACAAGTTCCTCCACTTAACCGTCTCGAGTGAAGAGAACCCCCCAGAAAATCCAAGTGAGTCTAGCCGACGTCTGCTCCAGGTACAGTGGGATCTTCCCACCACTGTCACCTTAGGAAGAATCCTAAAGAATATGGCCACTAAGGTTACCAACTGAAACAAATGTACCTGGGGGAACAGTCTACGATCCGATACGCACGCAAGGGAAGAGTAGCAAGCTCAATCCCCTTGAAGGCTCCTTGACATAATCCAAGGTTTACCAACAAGTGACCCCAGGCTCCTCGACAATGGTTAATCCGAAGTTTACTATTTTTAATACGTGAATATCTGGCGTCGTTCCCAATGAGGAAGGATTGATTCCCACACTGGTTCGGACACGATCTCGTGCTTCTCCTTTAAGAGGAGCTTTCCCAGACCATAAATGCAACAATTGGATTTCTTCCCTACCACAAGATACAACTACTTGTTTGTTTTTACTGTCTTGGAGAGTTAATTACTCTCCTACTCCAAGACACTAGCCTAAGCTATGTTGGTGTATCAGAGCCCTAGAAATAAAAATATTACTAGATGAATTTTACTTTAAGCATTATTTTTATTGGTTTTTGTTTAAGTCAAAAGGTGTGGAGATGAAACTCATGGTATGAAGACTCGACTCAAAATCACTAAAAATGCTCTTATGATGGTTAAACAATCTTTTCCCTTCGATGAACTTCTAGCTAGGAAAGAGTTTGAGAATGCAAACTTGTAAACACAAATCTTTCTTAAAAAACAAGTTAAAAGAAGAGCTTTTGTCCTTTCCAATGCACTCAAAATGAGACAACTAGTTATTTTCACAAAAATTTCCCTTTTATTTTCAAAACACTCAACCACTACAAAAACAAACTTTTTCCAAAAGAGATTTTTTTATTTTTTATAAAACACTCAAAACTATGGAAATGACTAACTTTGAAATCTATAAATTATAAAAACCTATTTGAAGTCAAAGCCTACAAGATGTCTTTTTTAAGGATGTTTTACTTAGCTAGATGTAAACTAAGGACCAATTTATGCAGAATCACAAATCAGTCAAAAACAACCAATTTTGTTTCTTTTTAAAAATGAAAATCCAAACTTTTAAACACAAGCTTTTCGAAGTTTTGTAAAGAGAAAACACAAGGCAGATTCCTCAACAAGGGTAGATTTCACAAATGGTCAGACTCATAAGAAGGCTGGTAGAATCCAAGGTGATCTAAGGTTCCTACAGCTTCTAAGCTCAGTGCTACTACAAGACCAAAATGAAAAACAAACCCAACAAGCAAAACTTCTAGGAATTTCACCTAATACCCTAACACCAATGAAATCAACCTAAGGAAAGCTTGTGACAGGTTATATGCAGGTCTGGGCAGTGGATAATAACTTCTAAACAAAAACTAAGCTGACTAACAGAGGAAATCTTAGGTTTTCCAAAATTTTGACAGGGTCTGCAGGTCCACAGTTAACACAGGTGCGGTACCGCTCTGTGCTAAAAGCAAAAGTGCGGATAAGTACGCACTGTGTCAAAAGACTAGGGTGCGGTCCTCTCCCAAAGTTATGAAAAACAAAAAATAACCCTGGATCTACTATTTCTACCCAATTCCACACACAACAAGCCAAAAACAGAAACAAAAACACAGTTTCTCAGGTCAAAGTAAAAACAAGGAAAAAATCAAGTCCCCAGCGGAGTCGCCATTTTGTCACACGGAATGAGTCAATCTTGCGAACAAGATAGACCTTCCTAGAATCTAAAGAAGACCTAATGACAAGCAAACCAATCACAAACTATCTTTCTCTAAATATGCATTTATAAAAAAAGGCAAACAAGTGTTTTAGGCCTACCTTGGGTCCAACGCAAGTTTGTGGAAGCCTCGCTCCTTCGATCCAAATGAGCTCCCTTGTCGCGAATCTGCAAACACAAACAAGAAAACAAATTAAATAGCACCTGAAAAGCCAATATCATAAAACATATTTAACATGAAAGTCAAGGAATTCATGAAACAAATGACATGAGACAATTTGTTGAGAAAAATGAATCTGATTGTATTAATTCAAATCAAAGAAGAACTTTACAACTTGTGCCTTGGCGCTGTACAAGCTCCTCCCAGGGTCCAGCAAGAAGTCTCCTCTACTTTGACAAGTTTCACTCTCTTCCCAATGAAGCCAAAAAGGTATGTGATCTCTCCTCTCAAGCTTAACTAGGAAGTCTTAATTTCACCAACATTTACCCTCAAAAATGTTCAGCTTCTAACCTCCCTAGCAACCAGCCCAATGCCTAAATTTATAGTGCAATGGAGGGAAGTTACTAGGCCCTCCTTTAAAGGGATAAAGCCCTCCTTCAAAGGGATAGCTCCTCTCATCAAGGGATTAGCTCCTTCTCTTTTGGGATGCATGAACCACCTAAGAGCGGCCAATCCACGTCAAAATTCCTTCTAGAATCATCTAGAATTAACCCAAAGTGAGTTTTTTAGAATAAACTTGCGCCTTTTTGACTTTCACAGGGGTCCACACCCACACCTTTAGGGACAGAGCGGGCAAGTCCGCAGTTTTTGTAAACAGGAGGTGCGGGACCGCAGGCAACAATGAGAGAAAGTGCGGAACCAGAGCTTTGTTGATTTTCAATGTCTTTCTCTCATTTTCAAAGCTTGACTTGAAGAGCTAAGGTCTGAGACTTGCTTAGGAGGACAGTACAAGTGGTGATAGACCCATACTAACTGCAAATAATCATGGTGACGATATTTTTGTGTAACTCTTCTTGCCAGACTCTTTCTTGACCAATGTTTTAAATTCACAAAAAATTGTGAAAGTTTGATCCTTTCTTCTACATGAAAAATATCTAGCATTTCCAAGAAAAGTCATCAACCAATTTAACATAATACCTATGTTTGGTTGTGGATGTTGTTGAAAATGGTCCACACACATCTAAATGGACTCGCTCTAGAATCACCTATGCTTGATTATCTCTATCGTGAAAGGAAGACTTGGTGTATTTACCCAAAGTACACCCCTTGCATGTATCAACTTGCTCTGGTGTACCTTTGGGAAAACGGTGGAGATCTACTTCATCATCTTCAAAACCCCATGATGCAAGTGACCCAATCACCTATGCCACAACTCACTAGCATCTCAGCTCTGCACCATCTCTGCTTTCATGCTCACGGCAACACAATCCTCTACCTCTATATTATAGATATTCTTCACCTGAATCCCCATCTTTTTTACTTGACACATGTCTATGTGTAGAAGGAACGTCTTTCCTTTCGAGAAGATCACATCATAGCCTCTATCTTCAAGCATGGCAACAAATACTGGGTTCTTCTTCAGCCTAGGCACATACATAAGATTCTTCAAGGTGAGTGGAGCCCCATGCTCCCTCTAAAAAGTAATTATTCCCAATCCAATAGAACTATACCTCCGATCATCACCCATCTCGATATGAATTTGGAGATCTTTGTCCTTCAGGGCACTGAATAACTCCTTGTCGCTAGTCATGTGGAATGAAGCTCCACTGTCTAAGTACCATACACTTCCCATCATTGATGACACCATGCATGCAATGAGGGAAAAATCCAATTGGAATTGAGAGACCAAAGCCTCACCTGTCGCTCCTCCTGAGGACTTCTTCTTGGAATTATTGAGTGGAAAATTTGTAGCAAAATGGTCGAGCTCGTGACTTTCTTCTTCTTTATTCTTACCTCCATGACAAGATCTAATTTGGAATGGAAATCTTTCCCTTTCCCCTTCTTTGCCTTAATCGCTAAGGCACCGTTCCCTTCATCATCAATCTTTGTTGAAGAGCCATCCCTAGTATTCCTTTTGATCTCCTCCTGCATCAAATCCAACCATAGTCGTTCCCAATCTCACAACTTCTCCCGACCATTTACAGAGTCCTAAGAACTATGCCAACTCTTTGGGAGATCTAGAAGAGCAAAAATCACCATATCATCCTCGATAATCATGATTCCAACACTTCCAAGTTCATCACGACATTGAGTGAACTTGGTCAAGTATTTTGGAATAGTCTCACCTTTCTCCATTTTGATTTTTCGAAGTTTGTCCTTCAGTTCCAATTTCATTTAGTCACTCTTGTTCTGATACAAGTCCTTAAATGCTTTCCACATAGCATACAAAGTTTCCTTTCCATGGAGACTCAAGACAATGTGGTCTCGAACTCCCTCAAGGATTATCCGCCTCACCTTCACAACGCACTTCTTCCATTTGGCCAGATTCTATGCATCTGATTTTATTGGCTTAGGAATGTCTTGATCAATGAATTCCTTCCAGGAAATCCTCCATTCCATCCCTTTGGGCTATATACTTCAAGCTTCCTACCAAGGAATACTTGAGCCGTAAACCGTAGAATGCCATCTGTCGATCCTGAAGTATGTATTGAAAATTCTAGTTTCACGTGTAACCCAAAACTCAAAACTTTAAATCTCCTCTAGTATATTTCCTTCAGCTCTGGTACCATGTAGATTTTCTTGTATATTAACAAGATCATGTAATATACTAAAACAAGAGACAGGAGTCTACTTCTACTTTCAACCAATGGAAGCCAGTAGATCGATGAAAATAATATGAACAAGAAGAATACAAATCAATGGCACATAACACAATAAGTTTTTATGGGGAAAGCCACTGCTCAAAACCCCCCCTATCTGTATTGCATTAACCATAAACATGAGTGAAGATACAAAGCGTGTTCTCACTAGGAAAATTTCGCACAAGTATGTTCAATTCTCTTCCTCACAAGTCGTCTCTTAGCAAACACGTAGCCAATTTCCACTGCTTGCCAAGCCCCTATTTCCTTGTGCAATTCCTAGGATGAATAACCTGTATTTAAAGGGAATTCATGCTTCCAAAACTATGCAATCCTAAGTAGGTCCTCTTCCTAATTGCATGCATGATATTTACAACTCAGTAAACCATAGAACTAATCGTACATTGTCGATACACACTAGTCTCAACTGGGTCTTTCTCATAACTGACATGCATGAGTTTCAAATGAGAGAATATTTAGTTAATTGGAGTAGCATTTATGGATGCACCAGTGCACTAACTGACTATTAATCCTCTACTAGTTCAACAAACAATTAGAACTAGTTTAACTAACTATAACTCAGTAAACTGAGTTATCTAATTACAACTCAATCTAAACGCATATTGAACCCATAAAATTTAGGGAGATCATGTACATGACATCAAAAAGACTTCCAACTCAAAATTCCTAAGCTAATTAATGTAATTAAACTTAATTAACTATTTACAAGTTGTTATGAGAATATAATTCTCTTTTAATTCATAGTTTAATTCAAAGACAAATTAAACTGGAATTTCTTGTTGTCTTTTCTCAACACACTAGCGGATTCTTGGAGTTATTGAGGTATGCGCCTTACCTCAAGGAGGAGAAAACCAAGACCTAACGATTCATCTATGGGTTTTCGATAGCATTCAAGGACAGGATTGAATTTGATGAGATTAGATTATTGGAGGATGCCATCCAGAAGTTAAAGCATTGTTTTGAGTTATCAAAGCGCAGATCTGAGACGAAACTAGACTAGAACGGTAATGCAAAGAATATATGAAAATGGGACAAGAAACAGACAAGACCTATAAATACAAGTAACAAAGAGAATTCAACACTGCATGAGAAGTTTAATGCATTTGATAGAAGATAGGGATTTTAGTCTTAGGAGAAGAATGAGTGTCCAGGTTGGAAGCCTTTACAGTGTTGGACTTGTGAAGGAAAGCATCATATGAGAGGTTTTCCACAACATCAAAGTGGTAGACTACAAATCTATAATTCTCAGGAGGCACAGACAATGGGAGATGCTGGACAGAGTATTCCTCGGATCTATGCATCATTGGAGAACATGTAGGCAGATCACCAGGCATCTATTATCGAGATGGACAGTAAGTTTTATGATAAAGTTGTTTCTATTTTGATTGACCCTGGATCTAATTATAATTATGTTAACCTTGGTCTAGTCGATAAGTGTGGTTTAAATAAATAAGTGCATGTAGAATCTTGGTTAGTGTAGTTGGCTACAGGTACAAAGAAGAGTTCATCACTAGGTAAGAGCTTGTGCATTTGAGTTGAATGTTATGTCTACTTCAGCAGATTTGAATGTACTTCCGTTGGGATCATACAGTATGTTGTTGGGTATGGACTGGTTGTATCTTCATAGGACCAAGGTGGATTGTTATGAAAATTCTATTGAGTATCTAGGTGATAATGGGGAACAAAGGATCTTGCAGGGTAAGAAAAAGGCAACATCAATTAGAATGGTGATGGCTATGCAAGCGAAGTGCAGTTGTAGGAAAGGGTGTGTGTTATTCACAATGCATATTTCTAGTGCAAAGGTAAGGAATTTGAGGATGCAAATGTCTTGAGAAGATACCCAGTTCTACAACATTTTCAAGATGTGTTTCTGACAGAGATTTCAGAGTTTCTACCTCACAGGGAAGTGTAATTTTCTATTGAATTGGTACTAGGGGTAGCACCGGCATCAAAGGCACATTACAGGATGAGCACACTAGAGTTGGTGGAGTTGAAGTTGAAATCGAAATGGAAGGATATGCTTTACAAGGGATACATTAGGCCAAGTGTATTTCCTTGGGGTGCACTAGTGTTGTTTGTGAAGAAGAAGGGCGGTACTCTCAAGTTATACATTGATTATAGCTAGTTGAACAAAGTGACCATTAAGAATAGGTATTTGTTGTCGAGGATTGTTGACTTGTCTGATCAGTTGAAGGGAGAAGCAATGTTCTCAAAGATTGATCTAAGATCATGATACCATTAGGTACACATAAAATAAGAGGACATCTACAAGATTGCTTTCTAGACCATGTATGGGCATTATGAGTTTGTTGTATTTCCATTTGGTTTGATGAATCCTCCAACTACTTTTATGTGCTTCATGAATAGTGTGTTGTGCCCTTATATGGACAAGTTTTTTATTGTATTCATTGATGATATATTGGTATATTCTAAGAATGAGGAATAACATGTCGAACATTTATCAACAGTATTGAGATTGCTGAAAGAGCATCAGTTGTATGCTAAGATTAGTAAATGCAATTTATTTCAGATAGAGGTACATTACTTGGGACATGTGGTTTCCAAGGAAGGCATAACAGCGGATCCAGAAAAGATAAGGGCTACATGGAGTGGGAAACTCCTATAAGGAGGTAAGAACATTCATGGAGTTAGTAGGTTATCACAGCAGGTTCATCAGGAAATTATCATAGATTGCTTATCCTATTAGGTCGTTGCAAAGGGAAGGTAAGAAATTTGAATGGATAGAGGGATGTGCAACCAATTTTGAGCAGTTGAAGCAGTTGTTGACAAATGATCCAGTTTTAAAGATTGCAAATCCATACAAAGAGTTTATGGTATGTACAAATGCTTCGCAAGAGAGGGCTTGGTGGAGTCCCTGTGCGAGAAGGACAGGTGGTATGCTATGAATCAAGGACATTGAATAAGCACGAGCAGAATTATCCAACACATGATCTTAAGTTGGCAGCGATCATCCATGCATTGAAGATGTGGAGGCACTATATTCTTGGTAGGAGATTCATATTGATGAGTGATCACAGTGGATTGCAGTATCTATTTGACCAACCAAATATGAATTTCAAGCAAGCTATATGGTTGGCCACAATCAATGAGTTCGACTTTATGATTGATACATTAAAGGTAAAGAGAACAAGTTGTAGATGCTCTTAGCAGGTGGATATAGGTAAATCACATAGCATATATGATTTCTTATGGGATAAATTTAGAGGATTAGATCTTGCAGTCAGGACAATAGGATGACAAGTATATGGAGCTTATGCATAGGTTACATTAGGGTACAGGTGATCAGGATGTGGATTATCATCTCACAGCAGATGGCTTGGTTAGATTTAGGGACATGATATATGTATCAGATGATAGTGAACTCAAGAAGCTTATCTTGAGGGAATTTCATTACAAGCATTATTTAGGTCACCCAAGATATTAGAAGACATTGACAGTAGTGAAGAAGTTCTACTATTAGCCGAAGTTGAAGAAATAAGTGGGAGTGTTTTTGGCTAGATGCTTGGATTTTCAACATGTAAAAGCAAAGTGTAAGCATCCAGGTGGTCTACTACAATCGATTCCGATTCCAAAGTGGAAATGGGAGGTCATTTCCATGGATTTCATTACACATTTATCGAGGACATATAGACAACATGATTTTATCATGGTCATGGTTGAAAAGTTGACAAAGGTAGCTCACTTGATTCCAGTAAAGTCTACATATTTAACTAATAATGTAGCACAAGTCTTCATCAGAGATGTATTGAGGTTTCATGGTGTACCAAAGAAGATTGTGTCAGACAGGGATGCCAAGTTCACTTCTAGATTCTGGAAAGATTTATTTACCAGTTTGGGTCAGAGTTGGCCTTCAGTACAACTTATCATCCACAAATAGATGGGCAGATATAGAGGGTCAACAAGATATTGGAGGATATGTTGAGGATTTATGTGATCTATCAACAGTGGAAGTGGGAAGTGTATCTTCCAATGGTTGAGTTCGCTTACAAGAATGGGTACCAAGAATTTTTGAGGATGAGTCTATTTGAGGCATTGTATGGGCGAAGTTGTAATACCCCCATTAGTTGGAGTGATCCAGTGAATAGGGTGTTGATTGGACCAGACATGTTGGTAGAGATGGAAAAAGAAATGCGGTAATCAAGAAGAATATGAAGACAACACATGATAAATATAAGAGTTATGCAAATAAAAACAGGTTGTTTAAGGAGTTTCAGGTTGGGGAACAGGTGTACTTGCGCATCAAGCCCAAGAAGAGCTCCTTGAAGATTGGATCATGTGCCAAGCTAGCACCTTGGTTTTGCGAACCTTTCAAGAAGTATGTTAAAGATGTTGATCATGTGATTGACTGGTTTGTATTGCAAGTGGAACCGGAAGGAGAATTATAGTTGAAACCTTAGTGCATTTTGCAGAGAAAGATGTTCATGCTCTAGAACTGAGAAATCAAGTAGGTTAAAGTGCAATGGAAGCACTTTGGGCCCAATGAAGCTACATGGGAGATGGTGGATCAGATGTGGGCTATGTATCCTTCTCTATTCACTAGTTGAGCAAATGTTTTTGGCATATCTTTCGGTGTGATGTTTGGTATATGTATATATGTATATGGATGTAAATACCTCCATGATTTGTACTAAAATCTCCAATAAGCGGTATAGGTGTCATGCCATTATGGCTTTCATGTGGTTACGTTTCTCATGTTAGTTTGCTTCTCAGTAGGATGATCATTGTAAATACTACAACGATCTAAGATTATAAAGATCTATGGGAAGTATGTTTTGCTTTTCAGTAGTCTCGCTAGTTGTAGGTGTCATTGAACACCGAGGACAGTGGTCCCCCAAGGGGGAGGGTTCTATAATAGCCCTGGTCAAAAATCCGTGTAATAAAGTTAATAAAGGAAAAATAATAACCATGGTCATGGGACACGTATTCCAAGTTGAATGTTGGGAAAAAACATAAATTACAAAGGCTTTGGAAAGGCAAAGTGGCATTAATTGGAATTTTATTTATGAAAATAATGGAAATTAGGAAAAAATGGAGGTGAAAGGCCACAGATTGCATGTGTGGAGGAAAATGAAGGAAAAATAACAGCAAATGAAGAAAATAGAGGCCTCATTAGTAAAAAGGCTTCTGAGGATCAATTTGTAACTTTTTGTCAGTTCATTTTGGATATCTCTCTCTCATACTCTTGGAAACTTATATTTTTCTTGGAGTACTCTTGGAGGAGTGTTATGCACTTGGGATTTGCAGCAAGAAGGAAAAGGAAGAGTAGGAAAGCACAAGAGGACATCAGGATCAATAGCTACAACACGTTTTTCTTGCAGGGATCGAGTTGCATGTATGGTTTCCTTGTTATTTTTGGCATGCATGGCGCATGCATGTGGTTTCTTGGTTTTGATCTATCATTGGCATGGAGGATTGCCTGGAGTGATGGTGGATTTTCCTAGCTTTTCCATTTCCTGAATAGCCATGGTGTTGTGGGTGTCTTTCCTTTTATTTTTTGGTTGGTTATCATGTTCCTTATGGTTGTGGGTTGAGTTACTAGTTCCTGGAAGCTTTGGTTGGACAAATGCTCTGGAAGCCCTGTAACAGTTTGGGTTGAGTTACTAGTGTTGGAAGCATTGGTTGGAAAAACGCTCAAGAATCCCTTGGTGGGTTGAGATACTAGTCCTGGAAGCCTAGTTGGAAAAACACTTTGGAAGCCCGACAACAGCTATGGGTTGAGTTACTAGTCCTAGAAGCCCTCACTCAAACAAATGCTCTAGAGCCCTAAACATCTTGGGTAGAGACCAATATGGTGATGGTTAGTGATGTCCGACTGTGAGGTGGAATCATTGGTTGAGGGTTGAGGTGGATTGGCCTCTGGAAGCCATGGTTTGGTTTTGTTTTAATTGTTCCATGAGATCCCACATTCATGTTTGGAATATGGCGCGGGGGTGATTGGTTGAAAGAGAGATTTGGTTTAGCCCAATATATGGCCGGGTACATGGAAATCTCAAACCTGGTTGCATTTTGCATATGTTAATAAGAGCTCATTTCCTCTTGTATTTGATGGGTAAATATACTTGTTCATATGTGGTTTTTATGGATGTTATATCTTTGTTATTTATGTTGAATATATGTTGGTTAAGAGGATGTTTTATGACAACCTTGATGTATGGCTCTCATCATGTTTTGATTAGCACATAAATGAACAATGAATATATGACCTAATAGACGATAATGGAGATATTGTGATAAATCATCAATGCTTCCTAATGAAACTCATATAATTATGAGACCCCTATGCTCAGATCCATTGTTATGACATGTAGATTTCATATTTGTGACATGTTTGATGAAATTCCTGTCATGGCTAGTAGGGGTCAGATCAAGTACTTGAACCAATGATTGCATTATTAGCCTTATTCCATTGTCGTTTATCATCTCTAAAAGTTTCACGAAGTTCTAGGCAGTGGCCTAAGCCCTCACCCTCAAAAAGTGGCACATAATCTAGGGTTGCTAGCTTAGAACTGGCTTAAAAAGTCCACAGTCGTTGGCATGCCTTGCTGTGGAAGCGACTGGAAGGCCTCAATCACATGCATGGCTTGTCATGGTAGTAGTTGAGGATCCATTTCAGTGAAATGTCAAGTTGTCTCAGGGGTTGGTCACTTGGAAGGGTTTGTTAGCTCCTAAAGGTTCTATAGCATGTGTGGAAGGTCATAATGGTTTTTTTTTTACATTTCCACTTCCTTAATTGTACATGGAGAGTTGAATCACATCATAGTAGCTGCATGTTTACCCCAACAGACCGGTTAACTTGGGTAAATGTGGGAGGAGGGTGTTACAATTTACCCCTGGAGATGACAACATCATCTTGATTCTTATTAATTCTTTTAAAATTTATTTTGTTAATACAATTTCTGTTTTGAGGCCATTTTTTATCTCAAAATTCTCGTAATGGGTTGTCCATATAATATAGGATTTCAATAAATAAACTCATACCACTAGAGGCAATGTAGAACACATGAGATTTTATTATGATTATAATATTCTAGTCATTCTAAAGTAGACCTAGTAATCCATTTGATTAGAGAATCATGAATACATGAAGTACTCTATATTAAATAACAATTATTTATTAAACATATATGTGTGTGTGTGTGTGTGTGTGTGTGTGTGTGTGTGTGTGTGTGTGTATTCAAACTATGATTCATCAAAGACAATAATTGTGTATAAATACATGTGATGGGTGATAGGTCATGTCTTTGAAAAATATGCAACTTATCATTATTATAAATTGAATGTTACATAATAATGATGTGATGACTATTATTATGATGATTATTATTTATTACATAATAATCATTATATTATAGCCATAGTTATAATATACCTTAGGTATATTACAACTATTCCCCCCTTAAAATGCTTCATCCTCAAAGCATGTGAAAGGAAAGAAAATTTCAAAAAATTGAACCATATTCTTGTTGCTTCCACCTATAACTTGATAAAGCTAAGGAAACAAGTGATAAGACTCTCAAATCCCTGAACAATATTGTTCCATTGGAAAAGGATCAATCCATCCAAGGTGGATTCTTTTTGGTAGTATTTGATGTAAGATTTTGAATTTAATATTCTTAGTTGTTGAATTTGAGGTGCATCGAACTATACACTCTTTAGTATATAAGGATATAATTGACTCAGGTTAGGTACATTGGGTTATTAGTAAGTCGATTTCTATGTATACTACCCAAATTAGCACCCTTATGAAAGACTCAACTATAGTGCCATGAGGTACATTTTACTTGAGAAATGTACAAATACAACCTTAGCACATGTTCGTCTTCCATCTAGGGTAGCTTCTTGAAGCCATGAGGGCTATCCCAATCTATAGAAACAAACAAGTAAATCATATCATTGTAATGCACAATACAATTCACTTGAATCAAACAACACAAACCTCAATATATGGATAGATAAACTAGTGTCATATGATAATATGCCTTAAGAATATGCAACGAGAAATTAGGGCATGAATCACCGTAATATTATGAGGGTTATGATCTAATTAATGAGTTCTATATTTAAAATAGAGATATTCTCTAGTAGAAAATATCAACCAACAGTTACATTTCACTCAATAAATGCAAGAATTAGTTACCTTTTGATGCATAAGTGTGAGATGTGGTTGCCTAGGCAAAAAAACAAGAGATACTTGATTTATCACTTGATAATATACTTGAAATAAATCAACCTTTCTAGTGTTTAAAAATCGTAACACCAAATTTATGGTTAAAAAAATGGAGAAAATGCAGATTTGAAAAGAGGAAAGTCATTGAAGAGTGCTCAATAACACTTAGAACACTAAGCCTCAGGCATTTTTACTAAGGAAATTAATATAACATGTAAAAAATCCCAACAACAATAAATTTACAAGCACAATGATAAGAAATCATCTCAATTTTGTAAAATGAGGTGGTGAATCCCACTAGAGTTTCACCAAAAACCGCCAAATTGTAATACACACAAAAATAAGAATTGAGAAGAAGAATTTCACCACTAGATTATGTTAAATAAGCTTTAGAAACAATAGAAGAATGAAATATAAGTAGAGTGGGGTTAGAATGCACATTTTATGGTTAAACCCTAACTTATAGGGTTTCACCAAATCTGATTTTAAAAGTACAATTTATTTTTTGTAGCTGGTAAACCTTAAATTATCACACAAAACATTTAAAAATGCATTTAAACATATAAATATGTGGGGCCATTTTTCCTCTACATGGTTAGAATTAATCAATTAAGTATAACTCCATAGATAAATATGTCTAGAAGGATGAAATAAACAATTAACTTTTCACTAGACAATGGATAAATATTTTTATGGGGTTTTTCTTTTATATTTTATTTATGTTTTTGTCTTAGTAGGACAAGAAATAAATAATCTACATTTTAGGGTTTTTTTGGTTATTTGTTGGGAGTTAAGTTTAGTGCCGTGTCTCCACTTAGGCCCTTATGAGAAGTAGAATGGCCCTCTAATAGTTGGTTATCCAATGCTTATGAACTAGAATACGAGGCCAGGGTCTAGAGATCGAATAATCCCTTGTCAATCAAGACAACTAATGAAAATCAATGCCCTAGAAGAAGGGTTTCCTTGAAAAGAATAATCTTCACCAACAAGATGAACAATGGATTGGAAAATAATACTTAAAAGTGATACAAACCCTAGGCATCCTCCTTCCAATTGATCAAGTTTCCCTCAAATGGATTGATCTTTCTAGCTAGTATAAATCTTGAACATTCACAAATATATCTTCAATGAATCAAGAAAAATAACCAAGAAAGAGAGAGTTCCAAAGTGTTCGCCAAATAATAAGAAAATATATATTTCTCAAGGTTTGAAAATAATTTCCATCAATTCACAATAATTTGGAATGAGGAGAGTTCCTATATTTTATAGACGAGCCTCACAACTCCTTCCCATTCTTTATTCCCTAAATCTAGGTTAAGAAAACAACATAAAATCACTTTTCATCCACACAAATTGGAGGCTAAGCTATTCAAAACAAATGAATGGTACTTTATATGCATAAAACCCTCACAAAGGAGGTGATGTCACCTTCTAAGGGGAACGACCAGCCTTTAGGGTATAATGTTCTCATTGAAATGCACTGGAGAGGCATCAAAATGTGGTAAGCAATGATCCTTGTCCACTTTATTTCCAATGTCTAGCTCAAGATAGTGGAACGACCTCTATAAAAGTCAAATAAAGCCCCCATAAATGGATAATTCCTCCAAGTGATCTCATAAGTCTTCAATGGATGCTTTTAAGTCACCTCCACAACATCATACTTGATTTAAGTGAATGTTGTCATATATTCAAGGTAAAACATCACCCAAGTGATATCTCCAAGTCATAGAATGCTCAAAATAAACCCCATGGTTATTCATAAGTGCCCACACATGGTTCAATTCTCAATAAAGACGAATATCATCTCAAAAAGTGCCAAATGGGGAGAGCACTCAAGGGTCTTCCATGTGGCATGTGTAGAGGATGTCCAAGTGGATGCAAGTAGCTCATTTTTGCATTGGAGAGTGTGACCAATGCTTTGATATATGTGATATGCCTCAAGAATTATGCGATTGCATTGGGAAATATGAGATTGGACAATTAGGTGTAGATTCATAAGAATTGAAAATACATAAGAAAAATGAAAAATACATAAGTAAAACGGGTCCATGTGGAGTAAAATAGGTGTGTCACAACCCTTACAAAGCACAATCACCTTTACATATAAATATCAAAAGTGAGTGGCTAGAGAAACCCATAAATTACATATCATAGTAGATCAGCCTCAAGATCTGGATTATATCACTATATTGTTTTTCATATATCTTGAAGCCTTCAAATGGGAAAAAATGGAAGAATCAATTGGTAGGACTATTTTTATCAGTGGGACCTAGTTTGGTGAAATTGGGGTCTAAAACCTTTTGGGACCAGTTTGAGGCATCAAATGAAATTTTTTTGGGTAAAAATTTCACTTAAATGTGCTCATTTTCACACTATTCTACACACATATACATTTCCAACGATGCAAGCATCACCTCAATCAGAGTCTTATGCACAAATTATGCCACTTAGAAGTTGACCTTCCTCTTTTAACCACCATAATTTGAAAAAATGTCATGTTAGCCCCAACTATTCATGGAAAATGGGCTAGCCATGTGATCATAATGAACAAGACTCTAAAATAGTCCATATTGTATCTCTAGTTAAAAGTTGAGTCAAACTTAAGCACTAGTAGGTTATCAAATTGTGTTATAACTAGGCTAGTGGAATAGGATAAAATGAAAATGATTTCAATTCTATTCGAGTGCACTTTATTCTGTGGATGAACAAAGTAGCTAAGAGTGGATAGGGAGAGAGCTAACAAAAATAGTTTGTACAAAGTGGATAGGGACAAAGCTAACAAAAACAATTTGTGCATTGTAGCAGCCTATGGAGTCACTTCATGAAATACCTATCTCCCACAAAATACTTGTAAACAAACTCTCAAAATTTATAATCTGGTATAAATTTTTGTATACTGTATTAATTTTCATAAATATTTTTTATTTTGAAAAAAAAATTAAAAAATTTAAATATATTTTTTCTAAATATATTTTTTGTTCAACACTTGTAAATATTATAGATAATTTGGAACTCAAAAATCACTATCAATAAAATTTTAATTTTATTTTATTGGTCAAAATATAAACTACCAACATTAAATTATTTATTTTATTTTATTGTTATGTTAAATTATTTATTTTATTTTATTTTTATTTAAAAAAATTACAACATCTCTTTCACATTAAATTGGAGAATTTTTCCTAATAAATTAGAATCTCTCTCAAACAACAACAATATTTATTAAAATTCAAATTATCTTTTAATCTTAATTAAAAACACTTATCATTCATCAACATTAACAATTTGCATCTCTTTTATAATAAGTTGGAGAGTCTCTCAAACAACAACAATATTTATTAATTGAGAAAAAACCAAATACCTTTTAATCTTAATTAAAAGCGCATTCATCAGCATAACAATTGGCGTTAATGTTATAGCTCCTATGTTGTATCTTCGTTTTTGGTGATGTCTTATGTTGTAACTTCTTTTTAGGTAGACATCACTGGAACATTTTTGATAATATATTTGGTGAATTTGTTCAAATTAAAAATTAATTATCTTTAAAAATAAAGACAATTTAGAAAATAAATTATTAATTATCTTTAAAAATAAAGACAATTTAGAAAATAAAATAACATAGAAAATGTAGGAACTAAAATATTGGAATTAGAGTAATATAAGATAGTATGGATTAAATTTTATTAATAAGATGGAATTTTTAACTTTTGTTATGCAAAGCTGTTATCTTAAAAACTCATAATCATCTAGAGAATTTAAGGAACCAAAAAAAATTCCAAACCACACACTTGCAAAGAAAAACGAGACACTAACCGAAACAGGAAAAAGACAACACGGGAATTTAACAACTTTCAACCAACTGGTGCACTACAGATATGCCCTGCACTCTATTATTCCTCAGACCAAGTTCTTTAGGAATCTACTGTACCATATACCCTGCCAGATATCAACTTCAAAGCACTTTCATCCGCAACGTTTGGAGCAGCTTGAAAAATTGCTAACATACATCATGGTTGCCTGGACAACAGTTTCTTCTGATGAATCCCCCATGGACAAAATAGGTCTCAAGCATGTAAATGGATAAAAATGAAAAAGTTGTTTCTGAAAAGAAGTAATCCTCTGTTCTGAAACAAGAAGAGTACTGTAACGTAACCTTTTCTTGATTATAATAAAAACTAGGGTTTAATCTGGTTTCTTTTAGACATAAAAAATAGGGTGAATGAAAGAAAGAATTTTTTTAGACATCAAGAATGGGGTGAATGAAAGAAAAGAATAAGGTGAATGAAAAAAAGGAAAAAAATTAAATTAGGGTAAATGAATGAAAGAAAAAATAAAATTTATTTTAAAGTTCTCGAGGCTAAAGATATATTCTCTCCTGTAACAATGGCGACTGTAACAATGCATCGCCAATGGCAATCCAAAATATTAAAATTATTATTTATGTAAGGCCAAAAACAAGAATTGAAGGCAAAACACTGCAAACAGTTTATTTATTAATAGCAACAGGAGTGTTACAGTATAGCCACCCCTATTTTCATCTTGCAAACCAAAAAAACAACAGTCTGCTTGCTTGTGTTTTGCTTACCCATAGTAGAAACTAGAAAGTATATACAGAATTTAGTCAGTCACTTGGAATGCTTATCCTGCCATGCGTCGAGCTCTCTGCGAGCCTCCAGAAGGGAATCATAGAAGTCATTGGCATCAGGATCCCAGGGTTTAACGCCATGCATAATCAGATCATGATACTTACTAACAGGGGCTTCTCTGGGTCGCTCCTTCTTGACCCTACTTGTTGTTCCCTTAGGGGCCTCGTTCTTGTTCTTGAATTCTTTACCCGAAGAAGGCCCTTCGCCCCCTGTGGCAGCAACACCCTTGTACTTAGCCGTGTTATTATCATTATTCTTCACCCCTGAAAAAGACATTGGAAGTCTCACAGGATCGATCCTTGGACCTATAAACCTACGGCATGCGAATGTAAATGTAAGATTATATACATTAATATTTGTCAGGCAGAAATGAAAACAGGAAATGAATTCTAAAGCCTCATGATTAAACATTTGCCACAAGAAATGAAGTCTAAACCCTAATAACTGAACCTTCGTCACAAGAAATGAAATCTAAACCCTAAAAATTGAACCTTTTGCCTCAAGAAATGAAATATAAACCCTAAAAACTGAGCCTTTGCCACAAGAAATAAAATATAAACCCTAATAACTGAACCGTTGCCCTACCAGGGTCACAAGAAGGATGCACAGAAGATCTTGAGGCGGGAGATGAAGTAGAATGTAAGGAGATATCTATATATATAGATTCCGAACAGGCGACGTTTCATTGGTTGATTCGTTGTGACAAAAGCCATGAACCTAATTTTCCACCATTCAAAAATTGCAACGTATTATTCTGCGAATTACGAGTTTCATCGTCGGGAGCCGAGGATCCAAAACGCTGATTCCAACAGTGTGGTGCATGCAAAGTTGTTGGATTAATAAATGCAGGGTAAGAATGAGGGCTTTATTTTAGGGAGTTCAGTTGAACAGTATAGTAGCATTTTTTATTTATTTCGAAGTTGTTGGTCCAAGCTAGGGGATTGTTTCACTATCCAAAATTGATATTATCATGATATGCATCATTTATTGTAATAAATGAATAGAGATTTATGGGGTGTAGTTAGCATGCATTGTTCATGAATTTTAATTTATTAGGTATTTAGATAGATAAAATATTTCGTAAATATTTTTGTTGCAAAGTTTTTTTTTTTTTGTTTTTTTAAGAAATTACTTAATAAATTTTAATTTATTAGGTATTGAGATAGATAAAATATTTTTTGCAAAGTTTTTTATAGAAATCATATAATAACAAAAGCTTAAATAGAGAGCAATGTAGAGATATAATTTCAAGTAAGAGGCTATATTTGAACAATAATATTTAAATTATGATTTTAATTTATTAATATATTAAAAATAAATATTATTAATTTGAAAAGTAATATTTAAATAATGATGTTAGATTTATTAAAAATATTGTTGACACCTAATCATAGGGATTGGGTGAACAATTGTAAATAAGTGTAAATAAATAATAGAAGAAATGGAAAGTCATCGGGAGATGAAACTAAAGAGTCACTCCCTTGTATATAATAATAGACAACTTAAATGAACAACATAATTTCATTTGAGGAGCTACCTCCTGGTCTGACATGGTATCAAAGCCAACTCTATCTTTGGCATCACAGTTTGCCCTTGTAACTCCCTCCTGGTCTATGTTCTACCTATTTTGCAGAACTGACACCTTTGTCATGCTCCAGAGGCCTGAATAGTGCACTGTCATATGCGTTTCTATTCTTGCTTTAATGTTCTCACCGCCCACGTCCAAATCTTAGTAAATGCAATCTGAATATTGCATGCGCTACTCGGCATTCCCTCTAGGTATCAAAGTGTTGTTCTCTGGTGTATGGTATCAAAGCGTTGCTCCATTAAGCACTCCCTCCCTTCCTACATATTACTTTGCTCATACGTACAACCAACAATTACATAAGATGCTTCCTTACATATGCAGCCATCAGTTACATGAGTTGCTCCCTTACATACGTTATTGATTCCGGCCCTTTCTGCAACCATCAAACCTACCAGGTCCGTAGGCCTTCTAAACCCGGTGGCCCACTCAGATAACCGATCTACAATTCAGCGCAAGGCTTCATGATTCTCAGCTCGATTTCCCCACGCAACCAAACTTTCCTAACCTATCGAGCCACCCTTTTTTTGTTTCTCTCTCACTCCATGATTTCCACGTAGCCCCTAGATGATTCAGCTTGATACACTCTCAAAGATCCCTGTGTGGGATCACAATGGCTCAGTGCTGTGTATATCGGCCTATTCTTTAGCTTCATAGCAAATCAAATCGGTTGCCAGGCATGTTATATATTCCAGCATTGTATATATATGGAACATCGTGGTATATGGTGGACAACGGCGTGGTATTAACGCTATCAACTTAATGGGCCAGCGATAATGAGCAACGGTATGCGTTTACAATGGAGTATGGTAAGAGCGTTGTATGGCGGGGAGTCCGGAGTTGTATGGACAGTAATATATAAGTGTTGTTTCATTTACATTGTTTCATTGTTGCGTTTGGCTCCCATGACGTATATGAATTTAACTCTATCTAGTTGGAATGTTATTAATGTTGTCCGGTATAACAGTATTGGAATTTTATTAACGCTCCTGCATTTGGCTCCCATGCCGTCCCCAAAATATTCCCTCCCCCATATATTACCTCCCCAAAATAATACCTTTGTTTTTAATATATCAGAGTGCAATTTTTAACCACCAAAAGCACATTTTTTATATATTGGCAGGAGGGTACATTTATTTTTTTAAATGCATTCATTGATATCTATTGTGGGAGTGGTTCTCACCGGGAAAGAGAACTATCCAGAATGGTCACAAAAAATCAAACACACTCTCATTTTTAATGAACTATGGAAAGGAGTGTGTGTTGGAAATGGAGACAAAGAGCCAAAACAACCTACCTTAGACAAGGAATTTTCCATTTGGGAAAATAAGAACAGCAAGGCTTATGCATTGATTGCAGCATCAATAAATGAAGAGGTGAGTCGCCATATTTCACCATTTTCAAATGCTTTCAAAGCCTTACAAAAATTGAAGGAAATCTATGACTCACACTCTGCACTTGAAGTTGTTCAACTCATGATTAAATAGTTCACCCTTGAATTACAAAATGATGATCCTCTTGCTCTTGCATCAGAAGTAAAATATATTATGCATGATATCAAAGTCACTAATGTTGAACTGGACATTCCTCCGATAGCTTTTCTCAAGGCACTTTATCCCACTTACTCAAATTATCTTGAGTCATTGCAAGCAAATGGAAACCTCAAAGATATTACCTTTGACTCCCTTGTGAAAAAAATTGTTGAAAGAGAGAAAGCTTTTGGGAAGAAGACAGCTCCTCAGTCTTCTGAAGGGGCTGTGTGCCTTGCACATAGAGAGAAGAATCTTGCTCAAGATTTGTCCAGAGGAAGAGATGGTCCAAGAGGAAAAGGAAGAAATTTCAGAGGCAGGGGGGGCAGACACTCTCAAGGAGAAAAGTCAGATTTGCACTGCATACGCTGCAAAAGAGATGGATCACATGATGCATCCACATGCAAGTTTCCTTGGGACAGAATAAGCAGAAAAGAAACCAACCCAAAGGTAAAACTAATGACAAAGAGAAAGGTAAAGCACCTCAATCCGCTCACTATGTTGTGACACACTGTAATATTGGAGTAAACGAAGACTTATTTAATGCTTCACTTGCTTCTTGGAAAAATGATTGGTTGCTTGATTCAGGAGAAACTTTCTACATGACTTTTAGAAGATATTTTTTTGAAGAATTTACTGACAATGTTGATGGATCAGTAAACTTTGCATACAAATCAAAACTCAAGCCATCAAGGCTTGGTACAATCAAGCTTAAATTGTCTGGTCTTCCAAACTTTCTTCTGCATCATGTTCTATACCTCCCACAGCTGAAGAGAAACTTGTTGTTTTGGGTCCACATCCGCCAACAAGGACATTACATTCATATGTTTGATGGAAAGCTTGAGGTGAGAAAAGCATCATACCACTCACTTGTCATGACAGGGATATAAGAAGAAAGGCTTCTCAAGCTGCAGGCTACCTCGGCTCGTGCACAAAATTTCTCATACAATTCTTATTATGAAGAAGGTACATTTCCATCAAGTTTATTATGGCATGCTAGATTTGGACACTTGAACTATGACAACCTCCACTTTTTGAAGAAAAATGGTGTTACTGGTTTGCCTACAATTCCTAGGAAACTTAAGCAATGTGATGTTTGCATTCTAGAAAAGCATAGAAAACAATCTTTTCATGATTCACATTCCAGAGCACATCGAAAAATTGAACTCATTCATTCATATTTATGTGGTCCAATGCCTGTTCCTTCTCAAATGGAAATAAATATATGATGACATTTATTGATGACTACACCAGAATGTGTTGTGTTTATTTATTGAAGAACAAATCTGATGATTTTAAAACATTCAAGAACTTTCATACATGGATTGAAAATGATGCACAATCTCATATTAGCTCTATTCACACTGATAATGGAAAAGAATACACTTCAAATGAATTTGAAAACTATCTTCACCAACATGGGATCAAACATCAAACAATTGTGCCTTATAATCCCCAACAAAATGGAGTAGTTGAAAGAATGAATAGGACAATCTTAAATATGGTGCGCTCCATGATGTTTTTCAAAAATATAAAATTGATGTTTTGGGATGATGTAGTTCTATGTGCTATATATGTAAAGAATATATGTCCATCTAATTCTATTAGAAACAAGACTCCTTATGAAATATGGTATGGGCACATTCCTTCCGTAAAGCATCTCAGGGTCTTTGGTTCCACATGTTATGCCTTGATACCAAAGGTACATAGAAAAACTTGCTACAAGAAGTCGTAAGTGTATCTTCCTGGGGTATTCAAACACCTCCAAAGCATATCATCTCTATGATGAAGTCAATAAAAAGTTTGTTGTATCTAGAGTTGTAATCTTTCTTGAATCATCCAAAACTGACAATGTTGTTGAGCGGCAACTTTATCGCTTGGATAGATTTGCAAATGCAAAATCATTTCAAGAATTTGATTATCAGATTCCACATCTTGAAGGGGGGATTCCTATACTAGATCAACCTATGAAATCTTCTTCTGAAGCACTCTCTCCGCCGCATGAAACTCCAACAACGGATGATACTTTGAGTGATGTGATTTACAGAATTGGGAGACTCAATCTTGATTCAGTCCCAAATCAATCAACGGAGCATCCTAGACCATCTCAGAAAGGTCCCCCAAAGTGGCTGACAAAGACACTTGAAAGTGTTCATCCTTATGAGGTTGGAAAGACAGGAACTAGAAATTCAACCCGACAAAATGGAGGTGATGTAGATGACTCTGATTCACCTATTGATATGGATGTCTCTTATGATTGTGAATTGAATTTGTCTACATATTTTGAACCAACTTCCTTCAAAAAATTTGCTTCTCATGTTGAATGAAAAGAAGCAATGCAAAAGGAGTATGATGCTTTGATAAAGAATGGCACTTGGAAGCTGGTTGATCCTCTGTTGGAAACCAAACCAATTGGTTGCAACTGGGTCTACAAGAACAAGTATAAAGCTGATGGCTCACTTAACAAGCACAAAACCAGGCTTGTGGCAAAATGTTTTGCACAGAAGGAAGGGGTCGATTATGAGGAGACTTTTGCCCCCCACAACAAAATGGGCTACCATCCAGACACTCTTTTCCATAGCAGCTCAGAACGGTTGGAAAGTCCATCAAATGGATGTAAAAACTGCTTTCCTAAAAGGAGATCTAAAAGAGAATGTTTTTATGTCCCAGCCTGAAGGATTTGTTGTAAAATGACATGAACATAAAGTATGAAAACTTGTGAAATCCTCGTATGGCCTCAAACAAGCACCGCGAGCTTGGTATGAAAAACTAACTAAGCATCTTCTGAAACTCAATTTCAAACATTCTGATCTTGATGATGCAATTTTGTTTGTCAAAAAGGTTGGCAAAATAGTTGTATATCTTGTGGTATATGTAGATGATCTTTTGATGACAGGGAACAATGAGAGCTACATTGCATCCATAAAGAAGGAATTGAGGAAAGGTTTTGAAATGATTGATTTGGGTTATGTTCATTACCATCTTGGTATTGAAGTAACTCAACATCCAAAGTCCATATTCCTTTCTCAAAAGAAGTACATTGGAGATCTGTTGAACAGGTTTGGCATGACTGAATGAAATCCTCTTACTAGTCCAATGGAACAAAACTTAAAGCTTGCATCCATTGAAGGAAAATAATTTGAGGATGCAACAAAGTATAGGCAGCTTGTAGGAAGTCTCAACTACCTGACTACTACCAGACCAGACATTTCGTTTTCTATTGGAATCCTCTCCAGGTTTATGCAAAACCCTTGTGAGGGACATTGGTCTACTGCAAAAAGAGTTCTAAAGTACTTGAAGGGAACTCAAGACTTTGGAATCAAGTATACACGGGTGGGCGACTTCAGCTTGATTGGATACTTTTATTCAGACTTCAATGGAGACAAAGAAACTGGCGTATCTACTTCAGGATATGCTATGAGTCTTAGATCAGGAGCTGTCTCCTCAAGATCATGCAAACAATCAATTCCAGTAGATTCCACAACAGACGTAGAATATGTGGCAGCAGTTGAGGCAACAAAAGAAATTGTGTGGCTCAAAAAAATTCTAGAATATTTATAGGTAAAACAAGTATAATTGACTCCACTCATTATTGAAAATACCTCGGAAATAAAGTTTGCCAAGAACCCAAAGTTCCATGATCGAATGAAGCACATCAATACAAAATATCATCTGATTCGACATCATGTTGAGGCCAAAACAATCCATCTTTACCATTGTTCCACTAATGAGAAGACTACAGACATCTTCACCAAAGCGCTTGGAAGAGAAAAGCTTGAAAGATTCAAAATGATGCTTGGACTCACTAACATCCCTCAAATTAAGGGGGGGAATGTTGACACCTAATCATAGGGATTGGGTGAACAACTGTAAATAAGTGTAAATAAATAATAGAGGAAATGGAGAGTCATCGGGAGATGAAACTGAATAGTCACTCCCTTGTATGTAATAATAGACAGCCTAAATGAATAACATAATTTCATTTGAGTTAACTCCTGGTCTCACAAATATTAATAGGTAATGGCTATATTAAACGACTAGTTTTTGAAAAATAATATTTAAATTAATTTATTAAAACCAAATATTACTAGTTTTTTAAAAATAATATTTAAATAATGATATTAGTTTATTAATTTATTAAAACGAAATATTACTAGTTTTTGAAAAATAATATTTAAATTAATAGTTTATAAAATATATTAACATGTATTTATTTATTTATTTATTTTATTTTTTATTTTTAGGTCGTTAGGCCTTCCTTTTGAATCAGTCCACCTTGGGTTTTCGTCTACCTTTTCGATTTAACCTCGACATTTGTGAACCATATAACCTTGACATCTGTCAAATTCCTGTTATGCGTCGGGTTTGCCATGGTCGATCCCTGGAAGTCACAGCACTTGCAGGGGTCAATCCCTGTACCTAGAAGTCACCGCTCGCAGTGCGTACCATGGGTCGATCCCTGTACCTAGAAGTCTACAAATTTTTAATGCTTGAGATACCAGATGGAGCAAGTCGATGTGCAGCATATTTGACTGCATTCACTTCTTCTGCGAAAGGTTTTGTAACAAACCCAATGCCATCAACTAAGAGTCATAAGACAGAGGCCTTCAAATGTTGTGGAGATGATTTAAAATATCGTTGTTTTTGCACAATTTTAGCAAGAGTGTGTTTCCGTCCTGGGTCATGTATTTCTAGGAAGGAGAGTGGAATGATTTTCTTGAAAATATAGTTGCGTCTATGAGGAATGGGATAGAAAATTCTGGATCGGAAAATAGCAACGAGGTATCTGTTACTAATTGCCAATCAGAAGAATCTCAATCCCAATCTTTGGATACAGAGTCCAGTGACTTGGAGTAGTTTTTTTAGAACCCTTCCGAACCTCGCGCAATTCTGAGAATAGATTATATTTTGTGGCAGCCACACAATATATGTGATGGATTTCGATGGTCTGTCCTTTCCTGACTGATCTGTTCAATTGAATATATACCACTTTGTTGGTCAGAGTGGTTTGGTTTTATCTCCAGTGGCCAGTTATTACCCATGGTAAGTTATTTCAAAATAGATCTAAATTCTTAAGTATAAAATTTGATCATTAATATTCTCGGCATTACAGTGAAACTTTAATGGAAAGTTAAATATTTAAGCTCATGCTTTTAACTACATTGCCACTATATAGAAATCTTTATTAAATAAAAAAAAAGATATAAATGCATTTTCTATCATGTTTAAATAAATAGTCAAGTTCTGCTAAATTACAATGCCACTATATATATATATATATATATATATCATGTTTAAGTAAATAGTCAAGTTCTGCCTTACATCAGACCCAAATAAATAGTCAAGTTTTACCTATAATTATTTTGAGAGTTCCAAATATCCATGTGGTAAGAAGGATTAGAACTTATAATAAAAAGTAAGTTTTTAATGGTGAGTTTGTTAATATTTTTGAACCAATTATATTTTTAAAATTAAATCAGGCTTAAAAAATATAATAAAAAGTTTTTAGTAGCGAGTGTGTTAATATTTTTGGACAAATTATATTTTTAAAATAAATCATATTTTAATGTGTATTATTTATTTGAAATTAAAAAATAATAATAATTGATTATTGTTTTAAAATATTTTTAAAACAAGTGGAGTTACATAAATTAAAGGTTTAGTTTAATTTATAAATAAAATAGTCTTTTTCTAAAAAAATAGGAGGATATCATTTTAAGAAATATTGTGCTTTTTTAATTGTTTAAAATACATTTTTAAATATATAAATTTGTTTATATAATTTTTTTTATAAATTAAAAAATTATTTATTTAAATTTTTATAATATAAAATATTTTAAAAAAATAGAGTTTTTTATTTGGTTTTGGTAATTGACCAACATCATATTTTGCTTGTGTTAATAAAAATCCAAAAGGTTATACATTGAAATCATTATTTTGTAATGATACTGTAAATGGGTTTTAAATTTTTCACATATATTTTAATATTATAATTTTTAAGATTTTTTTTTTAATTTTTTTAATATTTAATATTAATATATATGTATGGGCATTTTAATTGTTTTTTATTTACATTTTAAATTTTTTTTATTAAATATTATTTACAAAAATAAAAATAAAAAAATATTTTCTTCAGTCTATTTTTTAAATGGATCTATCTAATTAATTTTTTTACTTGAGTAAATAATTATTAATAATATTAATAATTTTTAACAATATTCATTTGTCCATTAATATTAAAATTCTTAACAATATTTATTTCATTTCACAATTAATTAACAAATTTCTTTACTAGAACAAGTTGGCCTAACAATATTCATCTAATGTATAAAATTGTCAATCTTGAACACCTAATTAATTTAATGACCATTAATTTTCCATCAAGGTTTCTTTAAATTCTTTAACACAACATCTCAAACACTCTCCATAAATTTCTGTTGGTTTAATAATTTTGTATTTAGTTTCGATGACCTGAAGTTAGTTTATGCTTGACTTTATGTGTTTTTTTAAAACACTATGGTCTAATAATTTTATATTTACTCTCCTTGGCATGGAACTTACATTTAAATTTTCTTTTGATTTAATAATTTGGTAATTAGATTTGCAAAGGCACATGATAATGGATTAGTTTAGGTTCTTTTCTTTGTTGAAACATTTATAAAATTTCTTAATAATTTTCTTAATGCTGGAAATGAATCTTATTGAATTTGTGCCTCTACACATTGGTATAATTAGGTTAGACATCACATGCTATATTATAGAATAGTGGTGTTACACTGAGTTTATGGATTTATATTTAAACAATAACCAAAGTGTATTTGAATATATTATTGCTATACAACTTAAATAATAATTATAAATTATGTTAATTAGTTAATTACTATAATAATAATAAAATTGGTAAAGGTTCAGTCAAAAATTTTAAAAGAATAATATTTAAATGATTTTTTTTAATATATTTTATATTTATTATAATATAAACTTTAAATTTTATGATAAAAGTTAAAAGGTGAAAAAAGAAGAAGAGAGAATGAACCGGTACATTATTTTACATAAAATAAAATCATTTATAACACTACCAAACAATAGCTTTATTTTAAATTAAAACGAATAAACATTAAAACAAAACATAAATATAATTTTTATAGTTTTCAATTGGGGCATGGATAATAGTTAGTTTCAATTAAAGGTGAGATCTAATGTATGACTTTTCATCTTCAAAAATTGACCTTGCTACTTTCTAAAATGCAAAACATATGGCATACATGTCTATAAATACCTTTCTCATACAATTTTTCCAAATTAACAAACCTACGGCCTCTTTTTGCACCTTTTGGGACAATTGCTAGTTTTTATTTATTGAGAGGCATTTTCCAACTCCCTATAGAAGATATGTCCTAATATCTTGTTATGTTATGTAAATATTTTGAAAACAAAAAATTAAAACCATAGTAGATTTATTTTAACTGCGCACTAAGATGGATCAAAAGTGCAAACATTTCCTCAAGTTTTGCACTCAAAAAAGATGTTTGACCTTGAGAGATTTGATCCCTCTCTACACGTTGGAGTTAAGATAGATCTAAGATAGTTTATGTGATATGATTATACTCCTTATCTATTTATGTGGTTTTGTTAGAGCTATCACTAAGTTAATGGGCTCTTCAAAAGGTTTAAAAAAAATTATAACTAGGTGTTTGTACTCCTTAGGTATATATGTTTATTTATGTGATTTTGTTAAAGCTTTAAATCACTAGGTTAATGAGCTCTTTAAAAAAAAATAGAATTAAACAAGTGTAATATGCAGCATTGTTGCTTAGTATTGTCTCTTATGCAAAATGTAGAGAACCCTTATGGTGTGAATGTGATCATAGAGTATTGTCCCTTGTGCAAAAAGTAGAGAACCCTTATGGTGTGAATATGATCATATAACTTAGTTATATTAAGTGCATGATTTAAGCATCATAATCTTGGTGGAGGTGGAATCAAAATGTTAATAATCTATTGGTACATGAAAACATAGTTTTATGAAAAAAGGGTCGGCAACAATTAAATAAGTAAACAATAAAACAAATATTATGATTAATAAAAATTCTAATTGAAAAAAATCATTGTTATTAGAAAGAATACAACAATTAATAGAAAGCTAGCAAGGAATGATTATAGGTTAATAAATAAGTATGATAAAGAATGGAAAGAAAATATTAATTATGGAAAAATCCATATATTTGAAAAAATGGATAATTAATTTATAGGACACTTGGCTATTAGAATTTTTTTTTTATTTTATTTATTTATTTTATTTATTTTATTTTTTTTTTTTTTTTTTTTAAATTTAAAACCATTTTTAATTCTAAAAAAATGATTTTAAACCACATAAAATTAGTCATCCACCAATCAAAAATTATAAATTCAAATTTACAAAATTCAAAAAATAATTTTCAATTTCTAAAAAAGTTAATTAAATTTAATATTTAATTTTACCACAATTTTAATAAACTTTGGAAAAAGTTTCTAAAACTTTGCAAATTAATTAAGAGTCAAGGCATTTTGACCATAACTATTACAATATACTCTCCTTAGCAAGTATAATAAAAGAATTGAAAATAAAAACATATTTCTCCTATTAAAAATCTTGCTATCAATTTCAAGATTACAACGATTTTATTTCTATTTTTTATCAATTTTTTTCTATTGATTCTTATAGAATTTGGTAAAAAAAAACAAAGCAACTTTATCCTCGTCATATTTTGTAAGAAAAAGCAAAACAACCTTCTCCTCTATTGATTTCATTTTTTCTATTTATATTTAAATCTAATAATTAATAGTTAAAAAATTAAATGAAAACTAAAGCTAATAAATCTATAAAACTAAAGAAAATGCAAAATATTAAATATTAAATATTTAAAGGCTTAGTACTGTCAATTGATAAAAAAATTGTATTCGGGGAAATTATGAATATAATTTTATCAAATCATTTTATCAATGAGTAGGCACAAAATATTACTTTCATGTTTTCTAAATTGTCAAAATAATACGTAGCCAAGAAATATTACTTATAGATTATTTGTAGAAATGCTCCCTTCAATTATTCAATTAAAGTCCAAATATCAATCCATAGTAGTAGCACCTTCTTTGATTGTTCAATTAAAGTCAATCCTCTGCAACTAAAAAATATGATAAATGTAAATGTATATGTATGTATATATGTATATGTATATATATATATATATATATATATATATATATATATATATATATATATATATATATATATATATATATATATAACTCTAACTACTATTAAACAATTTTATTACAAAATAGGGTCTCTTAGTTATCTATCATTCTTGTAAATGTTTTTTCAAATCCTTTTTCCAATAAACATATGGCTATAACCTAAATGAATCCAACTGATATTAAACAATTTTACTACAAAATAAAATCTCTTAGTTTATTTATCATTCTTGTAAATATTTTTTTCAAAATCTCTTTCCAATATATGTTTGGCCATAACCTAAATGAATCTTTAGTTTATCAGGAGAAATGATTTATGTACATAATCTCTCAATGTCACTTAAAGTCGCCGCTCAGTTGGAGATCTTGACTGGGCTACAATAAAACTAGAAATAATAAGGGAATTCAAATAATATACAACAACTTAATGCTCACGCATGAAATTTCTAGACAAAATACCATGAAAATTGTTAAAATTATGGTTTTCCTACCTCTAGTCTATATACTATCCTTCCTGTGAATATTTTTTCGAACCCTTTTTCCAATCAAATATAGCCATAACCTAAATGAATCTCACCATATTAAACAATTTTATTGCAAAATAGGATCTCTTATTTTATCTTCAATCAACTACACTCAAATAGAAATATTTAGGAAAATAAAATAATACAACAACTTTATGCTCATGCATTAAAATTCTACACAAAATACCATAAAATTGTTTAAAAAGTGGTTTTCCTACATCTAGTCTATAAACTATCCTTTCTGTAAATACTTTTTAAAACCCATTTTCCAATAAAATATTGCCATAACCTAAACAAATATCACCAATATTAAACAATTTTACTACAAAACAGAATCTCTTAGTTTATCTATCCACCCTGTAAATGTTTTTTCAAACCCCTTTTCCAATAAAAGTATGGCCATAAACTAAAAGAATCTTTATTTTATCAGGAGGAGCTATTTTTGTACCTAATTTCTTCAAATAAGAGGACCTTTTTGGAAAAAAGGAAAATTAATTGGATTTTATGCCTTTAAATAGGCTACATTAACGAAGAATGCAATGGGAAAAATTGTAAGAGCCCTTGGATGATTTTCCATGTAAATAAAATAGGACCAAGATCATGGGACATGTATTCCAAGTCGAATGGTGGGAAAATATTATAGTGGGGGTTATGCGGATTTTATGATTGTGGACAAAAGTATCTTCCCTAGACCTAGTGTACTGGTCTAGAACAACACAAAACAAAGAATATAGATTTTTCCCTTAGAGAAATTGAAGGATGAGAAAGAGGCTTACTTGGAATTCGTCGCAAGCTTTACTTTCCTCCCGACTTGTAAACTCCAATCGTAGCTCTGATTGCTATAATTAAAACCTGCACATTCATTCACAACAAGCCAAAGATCCACAACATTTATCTAGCATAATTCAATTAATCTATTCAATGGGTCGGTGAATGATTGGAATACATGAATGTAAATGTAACATCACATATAGGAAAAAAATATACTCTTTTTATTAATAGAAATAGGAGATATTTTACAACCAAGAATAGTAGTTGATCTTATAGAGATCTCCCCAAGTTGACTTGTCCTTCCTTGTCACAAAGCACACCTCAATGTCACCCTAATGCATGAAGATGATGACTCTCTTAGATTTAAGGAAGCAGCATGAGGGCATGATCAGTCTCCAAAATTCAACCCTGGTGTTGTAGATGGAAGCAAATTTATGGGAGAGGGATGGTAATTTAGGAACTTTTATCCATTTACCAATCTAGGCTTAAGATCCACTTAATATGGGAGGATGAGCTCAAGGGATATGAGGTGAAGTCTAGAAGGTAGGATCAGATAGGACTCGAGCTTTTTATCCAAGGTAAATGGTTAAAACAACCCCTTGAAGCTTCTTGAAGAGGAAGCATTAGGATTATTTTTAATTTTCCCGAATTTCTAGAATTAGCGCACCCCCAGCAAGGAGCAAGTTGTTGTTGATCAACGTTGGTACAGAAAGGAGTAACCTGCTTTTGAACGCATGATCCGAACTTAAACATGAATGCAAAAAAATATAGATAAAACCACAAATACAGAGATCCGGCAGAAATAACACTTCATTTCATTAATATTAAAGAATTGAAATATGCTTACAAACAAAATGGAAATAAACTAGCTCGAGCGATGATATCTTATCTATGAGAAGAAACATGGCAGCTACATGCCTCTAAACTGTGTTACAATGAGGCTCAAGGGGATTTTTATTATTGAACAACAAGGAAAAACCATAAACAACCAAAACCCTAGCCTCAGAAGATGGAATGCCAAGAGTTTGCGTGCCCCGTTGGGGTTAGTTGATCAGCCAACTTCCTCAGGTCGTAACTTGGTCATATTATCTCTTTTTGGTGTGTATGATAAGATCTCTTTGAGTACTACAATATTTATCATAGGCCCATAACTATATGGGCCTACTGCACACCTCAAAAATGTCATTTACGGGGTCAAAACTACTCCAAAAGTTCATGACCCGAAAAACTACTAAAAATAGTAAATGTTGTTATAAACAAGGAAACTGATGAAACTGATTGGAGGTCTAGGTGGAATAGGTGGGTGGCCACCAATATCCACCTAGATTAGTCTCCCTCCTTAGGAACTAATGGTCCCCATTGTGCGCATAGCCTCCATGAGGTGAGGAAATTTTTGTTTAACCTCATCCCTAGTGAACCATTTGCCCTAGTGAAGGAGTTGGCCTGCTTTGACAACTCGATATAGTTGGATCCTATATTGGAAAGTATTCTTGATATGTGTGTCCATTATCTGATCATTTGTGGCCTGTTCCATCTAGTCTGGGTTTAACTCTATTGGTGCAAGTTGTTCTTCAATATTAAATGTGTCTAGTGATGGTGGAAAGTATGGTCGAAGGCGGTCCACATTGAACACTGGGTGCAACCCAATGAATGGTGGAATGTTGAGCTCGAAATCATTTTCCCCTACAACCTTGGTGATGGTGTACAACCCATATCGAAGTGCTTGAAGATTATGTTGGGGCCTAGCGAGCCACTCCTTTTGCAAATGTAGCCAAACTTTGTCGCCCACCTGGAACTTGTATGGCACCCAATGTTGATCATGTTGATGCTTTTATTTAGCATTAGCTTTGTCCAATATGTCATGGACTTGCTAGCGAATGTGTTGGATGCACTCAATGAAGCTATTAGCCCTATTAGCTCCAGACTAGACATGAGTCGAAGCTGCCTGAGTAGCTGCAAATGGTATGGCCACATCAATGGGACATAGTGGCTGGAATCTCAACCCCACCTGAAAGGGGATGTGGTCAGTTGAGCTATGGAGAGCTCTATTGTAGTTGTGCTAAACAGAGGGGAGGCTTTCGTCCCATGTGCATGGATGCTTCGAGTTGTATATGCACAAAATGTGTACGATCATCTCGTTGACTACCTTTGTTTGGCCATCATTTTGGGGGTGGAAAGTCATAGACTTAATGAGCTTGGTAGCCAACATCGACCAGAGACTCCAGAGATTGAAGAAAGCGAACGGTTTAAGAAGTATATGCTGGTTCACTTTGTCCAAGTATCATATCAATGCGGGTCCACATGAAAAAAGGCGCATATATGTATGCACACACTTTCACAAGAGGAAAAGCATGTATGAGTTGGAAAATCAAGGAAATTAAAGAGTAAAGAATACCAAGGGTCAATACCCTGGTATTAGCCCACAATATTCAGCAAAGTAATGACTATTTGATCCCATCCAAGAATACCATAGGTTCTAAGTGTTGTTTTGGTCCGAGGTATTGAGAAAGGCCAAAAACTATAAGGAGGAGAATATCAAAGGGATGATTGTGCAAGTGTAAGGGTTTCTCAGGAATATTTCTATATGAAGTATATTTTATGTTGCAGGGGCTATGATTATGATATGATCTGAATTATTTTGTGCACCTTGAATTCAATGTTGGTTCAGGATCATGAGACCTAAAATGACTTGTCATTGAATGATCTGATATTGGTTGGGCTAGATTTGATTACTAACACATGTTTTATTCTGTCAATGTTATGATTTGGGTATCACTGAAGTCTGGAATAGCTGTGAAGTTTTAAGTTAGTATTTACAGATATATACGTTGGTTTGCCTTGGTGAAGGTGCATATACATGCTAGTTTGGTACTTCGAAGTAGCATATACATTATGAAATATGATGTTTGAAGTTGCAATTGGTTATGGTTATTGATGTAGAGTTCTGAGTTCTGCTCTGAGTTCTAGTGATAGTGTTCTGAATGCTCAGATTGATTGATTGTGATTTGCTTCAATGATGATGGGTTTTCAGTGATTATTTGTATTGCAATGGTGATTGATTTTGAGCTTCAATGTTGCTGATGGGTCCAGTATGAAAATTGGATGAAACGTGGCCTTCATATTGTGTTGTTGTGTACCAGGAGTATCTAGACTGAAAATTTATGAAACGTGGTCCCTGGAGGAAGAGAGAAGGTCGTAGTCTTTTGTATGTTGGCGCCTACATACTGGTAAACATATCGGCCAATACAAGAGCCTAGGGGTTGGAGCTCCCTTCCAGTAGTAGCTGGAAAATGAGTGAAGGTTGGAGCCTTCTGTAGGTTGGCGCTTACGTACTAGTAAACATATCGGCTAGTACAAAAGTTAGGGGATTGTAGATCCCTTATAGTAAAAGCTAGAGAATGAGAGAAGGTTGTAGCCTTCTGCAGGTGGGTGCTTGCGTACTGGTGTGCGTCTACACCAGTACAAGATTGTAAACAGGTTCTTCTTATATTAAAAGAAGACAAAGACGACAGCAACAGGTGCTTTTTCTCCCGCATTGGGTTTCCACCTTAAATCTTGGTGTTCATGTGTGTTGCTTATGTGTGATTGCTCATTCTATTATTACTGCACATGGTTACTGTTTAAATGGTTAATTAAGTACTGATGCACTGATTAAAGATCAACATATGATTAATTAATAGAACAGTTGCGTGCACACGCGAGTTCCCTTCATTGAAGTAGCATATATAAACCTGATTATGAAAAGAAAAGGTTAGTAAGTTGATAATAAAGATTCAACCCCCCCCTCTCAGTATTATTTCCAACATCTCTTCCTCTCTTCTATGGTAAGTCCTCCGAGGACCCAAATTCCTTCTTGTTTGAATTTGACATTTTATGTAGGAGTTATAATTATTATGAGGTTGAACATAAGCTGAAGCTATTCCCAAACACCCTAAAAGATGCAGCCCTTAGATGGTTTATGAGCCTAGATGAACACACCATCTACTCCTGGGATGATATGAAGTCTGTCTTCCTTAAGAAATACTAAGACTTCATCAAAAGTAGGGATGTGAATGATATTATTAGGATGCAACAATCGGAAGACAGAAACCTAGAAGAATATCTTCAACGTTGCTTTTATAATTTTCATAAATCCCGAAGGGCACATATAGATGAGAAGACTGTCAAAACTATATTTTTAAAGGGACTTAGGGATGAATGTATCGAAACCTTAAATCTCCTAAGTCGTTGGGATGTTTATAATAAGCCTTTTGCTGAAGTGGTTGAACTATGTCGCACTTACTCATGAAGTTAGGCTAAAGTAGGCAAGAAGCTTTGTGACAATTCTCAAGATTATGTGCCAAGAAATCAGAAATCTGTACCCAACGCTGTCACTAGAGTGGAATTAGGAAACTTATTGGAAAACTTTAAAATGGATATCCTAAACACTATTGGTGACCATCTTGACACAATAAAACTCAAAAAGAAACAAGAAGATGAGAGGGTTTTCATGGCAATCTTTTATCCTAAATGTAAAAATAAGCATGCTGAGAGGGAGTGTTCCATCAATGTTATTGAATTCTGTAGGATTTGTGCTTTAGAACATGCAACTGAGAAGTGTCCATCTCTTCTTGGTTTACAGGCTATCTAAAAGAGCAATGCTGAAATAAATATTTTTTCACAAACAAACAAGAAACCCTCTTGGAGAAGCCCAAATCAAAACATGTTTCAAGATCCTAGTTTTCAAGGCTATGTTCAAAATCAACCTTGGAGTTTCCAACCATCTTACCCTCCTTGGTTTAATCCTCAATCACAAAAGACTCCTTGGAATCAGTATTGGAGGGGAAATCCCTATGGAAACACCTTTTAGCCCCAAAACCAATCATATTCTCCATACTCAAACATGCCTAGTACGTCCTACAATCCGAATATTCAACCTTATCAACAGGGGTACAACCCAAATCATTATCAACAACCCTCGCTACCTCCTCCTCCTTCACACCATATTTTACCTGCACCATCCAACCCATCATCCTCGCAGGCACCACCATCATTTAACCCGCCTCATCCTACTTTCTTGCCTACACAACCCATAGCTAATCCTAACCATAATAAATAGCCTTAGCCTGTAAAAAATGTGGAAGTACAATCTTTTCCTAACTATATGATCACTGTTGTCCCAATGAATGAGATTCAACTACGATCTAGGAAAACAATCAATAAGGAAAAATCAGTTGTCATTATTTAGGAAGAGGCCCCTCAAGAACAAACTGAAAATCACCATCAACAAGAAAAACAAAAACAAAAAGAAGAACCAAATGAACCTCCTTACTTGGAAATATTACTTGTTAAGAAGGAGGAGATCCCAATCGAATATGATTTAGAATCAGAATTAAGGAATGTTTGTGTTAAAATTCCACTATTACAAGCCATTAGGGACATTCCTATCTATACTAAAATCATTAAAGATCTTTGTATTAAGAAACCAGGTAGAAAAGGACATAAGAACCAAAACGTGAAAATCATGAGTGAAATGTCCAAGATGATCTCAGATTTACCATTAAAATATAGTGACCCAGGGAATCCCATAGTGACCATCGAAATCAATGGAGTACTCTTGCCAAACACCCTTGTAGACTTAGGAGCAACAATTAATGCTATGACTTTTGAAACCATGACATATTTACAATTGCAAGGGATCAAACCTACACCTATTATTTTAGAATTGGCGGATAAATCCATTATTAAACCCATGGGAGCTCTAGAAGACATAGTGGTCACCATCTTTTCCTGACAGTATCCCATCAATTTCATTTTCATTTCTCCTAATAAGCCAAGAAACCCTGTAGTCATAGGACACCCTTGGTTAACTACTGTTGATGCTGTGGTAGGGTGTCGAAGTCAAGAAATGGTCATTTCAAATGGTTCATATAATCAAACCTTGTCAAATTTACCCCTTGCTCAAACTGTTGCTGAAGTACACTTATTGTTAGATCGTCCTTATGGAGATGAGGATTGTATGTTTCCTTTATTATCATTAGAACAATCTAGAGGACTCTAGGAACAATCAGAATATCATATTTTGCAGCAGTTTGTATCTGATAGTTCTTGTATTGATTACCCTATTTATTTTAATGGTTATCATCATGTTTTCAGTAATGAGTTTCGGGAATCTTGTCATCCGGCTATATTTTCCTCATTCACAGCAATAGAAGACAACAATGAACTTAGTACAGAACTGGTTGAAATCAGTTAAGGAATTTTTTATATATTGGTAATGAACTAAATGAAGAACAAAAGCAGAAATTATTGAGCATGGTTCAACAACAATCCAGAGCTTTCGCCTGGGACTATTTGGACATGAAAGGTATCCACCTAGATAAATGAATCCACCACATCTACACCAATGAGGACATGAGACTGATCTAACAGCCGCAAATATGTATGAACCCAGCCTTGAAGGAAATTGTCAAGGATGAATTGCAAAAGTTATTGGCTGCAGAATTTATCTATCCTATTTCAGACAACATATGGGTGTCACCTTTGGTGGTGGTTCTAAAGAAGAATGGTAAGTGGCGCATATGTGTTGATTACAGGGAGTTAAACAAAGCTACCTTACGAGATTACTTTCCGCTACCATTTATTGATCAGGTACTTGACACACTCTCTGGTAAGAAGTATTTCTCTTTTCTAGACGGGTACAGTGGGTATAACCAAATTCAAATAGCTGAGGAAGACCAAGAGAAGACCACTTTCACTTGCCCTTGGGGTACCTATGCCTATCGAGTTCTTCCTTTTGGCCTCTGCAACGCCCCAACTACCTTTCAGTGAGTTGTCCTAGCCATATTTTCTGACTTGATCCATGACTGTGTAGAAGTCTATATGGACGACTTCACAGTATATGGAGATGATTTTTCCCAAGCTCTGGAAAATCTAGAAAAAGTGTTGATTCGATGTCAAGAAGCCCACCTAGCCCTTAGCAGTAGTAAATGTAAAATGATGCAAACTAAGGGGATAGTCTTGGGCCATCACGTTTCATTTGAAGGAATCAAGGTCGATCCAGCCAAGATTGAGGTAATCTCGCATATTTCAATTCCTAGTACACAAAAATAGGTAAGACGGTTTTTGGGGCATGTGGGTTACTATGATTGATTTATTGAAAACTTTACAGGGATTGCAACGCCTTTATTTAAATAATTAACCGAGGACGTTGATTTTGTTTGGAATGATGATTGTCAACATGCTTTTCAGGTATTAAAGGACATGTTGTCCACTGCTCCAGTATTGAGGGGATCAAATTGGTCCTTACCATTACACATTTGCATGGATGCTTCAGATACCGTACTTGGAGCAGTATTAGGATAAAGGGAAGATCATTCTCCTTATGCTATTTATTTTGTTAGCAAGAATCTTTCCCTTGTTGAACTGAAGTATACAGTATTGAAAATGAATTGTTAGCAGTTGTTCATGCCATTAGCAAGTTTAGACATTACATAACTAGTTACGAGACTTTTGTCCATACCGATGATTGATAGGCTTCGGTGAGATAATTTGGAAGTTGACTTCCTATCTCAAATGAATGTTGTGCAGGGGAATGTACCAGCACCTGTACTAGATGATTTCCCGAATGAAGAATTGTTTGTTATATCTACCATTACTCCATGGTTTGCAGATGTTTTCAACTACCTAGTGTCAGTAAAGTTGCCTCAGAATCTGTCTACTTTAGAAAAACATAACATTATATAGTGTAGTGCCAACTACTCTTGGATTGATGGAGACTTATTCTATGCCGGACTCGACTTGATCGTGAGGAGATGTGTGTGAGAAAATGAGATATTTGATGTGTTGAAGGCATGCCACAATGAGCCTTGTGGGGGGGACTTTGCAGACAAAAGGACCACACTCAAAGTCCTTCGTACCGGGTATTATTGGCCCTCGCTTTTTAAAGATGAAAAAAAGTTTGTATCCAATTGTGACGCTTGTTAGAGGATGGGGAGGTTAGTTCCTTCTGATGAGATGCCCCTTCAAACACAAATATCAATAGAACCTTTCGAGAAGTGGGAATTATATTTTGTGGGACCTATCTCCCCTAGGTCAAAGAAGAAAAAGTACATTTGAGTTTGCACCAACTATGTCACAAAGTGGTTGGAAGCTAAGGCTTTGTATGTTGCAATTGAAAAGGCAATAGTGGAATTCCTTTTTGAAGACATTTTCACTAGATTTGGAGTACCTTGAGAGATTGTTACTCACCAAGGTACATAGTTCAGATCAAAATTGGCCAAGGCTCTCACTGAACCGTATCAAATCAAACATAGGAAATCTACTCCTTACCACCCCCAAGCTAATGGGTAGGTGGAATCCACAAACAAAGTATTATAATCCATCTTAACCAAGACCATTCAGTTACATCATAGGGATTGGGCTGACAAGTTGTTGGAGGCATTATGGGCTTACCGCATAACTTGGAGGAATCTGACAGGGCACACCACGTATGAGCTAGTTTATGGTAAATAGGTGATGTTGCCTATTGAATTCCAAGTGAAACATTTCGGACTGCCACTCAACTTGAGATGAATCTTAATGAAGACTAAGTACAAAGGTTAATGTAGCTGAATGAGATTAACGAGATTATACAGGATGAATTCCATCGAACCATGTTGGTGCAAGGTCAGAGAGCTTGTTGGCATGATAAGTTTATTAAAAAGAAGATTTTACATTCAAGATATTGGGAATTTCTTTATGACAATATGTTGAAATAGTTCAAAGGTAAATTCTCCACTAGATGGTTAGGTCCCTATGAGGTGGATGAAGTTTTTGACAATGGATCAGTCCGCGTTAAAAATATTAATGACAGTCATACCTCTTTTGTAGCAAATTGCCATTGACTCAAGATTTATCGCCAACTACTCTCTCGACAACAATTTATGCAAGAGGTAAGAAGAGATCCAGAGATGGATCTTGTCCATGAAAATGACCAGCCTCTTGTTGGTTCATCTGGTTGATTTCTTTCTTTTATATATAAATATAGATATATATATATATATATATATATATATATATATATATATATATAGAATAATCAATGGCCTATCATTTTTCATATCTTTAGGTGTTTCTCCCCACAACCCATATAGAATAAAGGAGAAATTTGTCTTGGTAGGTTTATTCATTTAGGCAAACTTGACAGATTAATTATGGAAAAGAAGCCTTTTGGAGTCTTATTTTAATGTTTTCAGACTCTCAAAAATTGAAACTCCCGAGCAGTAACTGATCCAAGCTCGTAAAAACTACATGGAATAGTGGTAGCCTAGGGATTCCTTGAGTATAGATTTATTCTTTTCCGGGCTCAAGGAAATACTTATGAAAAATAAGCCCCTCAGAGTCTCTTTTGGGTGGTTCAGACTCTCTAAACATGAATACCTCGAGAAGTGGCTACTTTAGGCTCGTTAAAACTATCGAGTGGTAGTAGTTAGGGATTTTTTGAGCACATAATTATTCTTTTCCGGGCTCAGCAGAATATGTATGGAAAAGAAGCCCCCTAGAGATTTCTTTCTAGCTATTTCAAGCTCTCTAAATATGAAATGCCTCAGGCAGTTATCATCCCCGACCTGGTTAAAAATCCATGGGATAGTGAGCAATTTTACTTATGATTTGGAGGCAACATTCAACAAACTACATGAAATTATGGAAAAAGAAGTTTCCAAATTATTTACTCTAAATTTTTTGTACCCGTTGGCTTATAGGGGCCTCACACAGGTTCAGAGTTGATTTAGCCAAACAAATCTCGGTACTACTGGACCTTTCAGCAACAGTCTGTGGAGCACGGACTGAGGTCTCACCCGAAGTAGTATGGGAGGGTGCTAGAACTAGGTTTCCACACCGTGGAGATGTTTGATGAGTTCAAGTGGTCCGCGGTTCGACCTTGCGTGCAAGTCGCTTCACGCACTTTCCTGTACCTCACAGCCTGATATATTGTCTTCGCGCAGCCCTACCCGGGAGCCAAATGCTACGCTTCTGCGTTATTTCCCAAGACCTTACTTAATATTCCAATGTTAGTTGATTATCTTAGCCTACTTTCATGCTTTAAGTTATACTTAACAGTATAAACCATTCATATAGGTGCGCACACTAAATAAACAGTATATTCGCAAATTATATCAAACATGAATTAACTCAAGAACAGATACACAGAATTATGATAAAACTTCTCTTTATTAATTCTTTCCTTGATTACAGACTCAACTCGACCCTGTGCACTCAGCTGCAGGGGTCTGCGCACTCAACTGCGGACTACTAGGCCTCTCCGCACTCAGCGAGAGAGCCTTCTCCTACTCTACGACCCAAAGACACCCTTCACTTAGTTGCTTAGACTCTTTCTTCTCTCTACTTATTTTCTATATTTTACACTTATAGCCTCGCTTTATTTATACAATCCCATGGTCTGCGAAACATGGGTAGGCCAACATTACATTACAAAGCTAGGGCGGACAACCCTGTGACTCTAACATAAATTCACGGAGCTTTACAACACAATTCGGTCAAAACTTGGGCTTTGAACCCCAAAACATGTCTTGGGGGGATTCCATGCCCAACAGGCCCCTAACACAAACATCGTGACTCACCCTCGAGTCACTCTATTGGCATGATGATATTTGCATAGAGTCCCTCCAATTATTCTCGAACTGCATGGAGGTCAGCAGTGCACTGAGATATTGCTTGTTGAATCTGCTGCATGCGCTATTACGAGACCTCGGTGTCTGGAGTGCTTCTCTGCATCAATGTGTGCATGCCCTATATGTTCGCGAGCTTGCCTTTGATGTCTGCCATGATGGTGAAGGCCTCGTCCATCCAAGGTTGGATGCGTGCTTTTAGAACTGCCTCCTTATGTCGTGTCGTGTCCACTTGCTCCTTCATTTCCTTAGCTCGTTGCATCTTCGCAAGCCACTAGGTGAGGACCACTGCCTACGCAGTTCCTCGGAAACTGTCATATTGCTTTTGGAGTTCTCACACCTCTGTCTCTAAGCGTTGGACGTTGGGGTCCTCCTTTAGAGTTGTGAGGACCTCATGTGCTTCTTCCAACATGCTTGTGCAGTCTCTCACTACATCTCTGATCTCTTCCAATCCCACTGTGATAGCGTTAGCGCGCTATTCTCTAGCTATAGCTATCCCATCCTGCAATAGATATAATGTCTCGCACGAAGGGCAATTAGATTAAAGCCGGTACCTTTCATCGTGCTAACCAAAAACCTATCGGCCTCATTTGATGGCTCTAGAGCCCCTTCCAGCAACACTATTGTGTTTGCCATCCGTGCGTACAACATTTGCTCTGCTGCCGAGGATCCTACTGCAAGGTTGGTTGAAAGGGTACCAACCTGAGGGGGGCGCGCCTGTACCTCCTGCTACTATTCTCTGAGGGCGCCCAACACAGTCTGGTGCTCTTGCATAAAATCCTGAAGAGCCTCATTGGTGACATCGTGCATCGTCTCGCCAATGTCATGCAGATCACCCTTGCTTAGGGTGATCGGGTCAATGGACAACTTCGAGGCCTTGACCTTCTTCTGTGATCCTTCTCACTCTGCTGGGTGTTGGTGTTTCAACTGTGTGGATGCGGTCCGTGGGTTCGTGCCTCCTTCTTCTGTTTCTACTTCCTCTGCCTCCTGTCCCTGTGAAGGCATTGTTTGACCCTCAACCATCCTCGTGGCTGCTTCCTATGTTGTTGTTGCTGCTGCTACCTTTTCTTACTCGGCTACCTTCTGTGCCATTCCCACACTGCCCGCACCTCGGCTGTTGTTGTTTCCTTCTGAATTTTCTCGGCCAACTGTGTGATGCGCAGCTTGGCATCGTCTTTCTTCTTCTGCACTGCCGACCTCTCAAGTTCTGCAATGCCAGGGGCCAACCATTCTAGAGGCCATGCCTCCAAGACAGTGAAAATGGCGTCGTCAGTGGCTACAAAAGGTAGCTTCGTCCACTGCTTCGTCAAATCCTTGTGCGCCTTAATAAAGATGTTGTGCATGTCTGCCTTAAATTCTGCAAAACTTTGCAGACTGTTGTAAACCATGGGCGACAACCGTAGCTTACAGTTGATCCACATTCAGATGGTCATCTCCATGAGCACCCATAAGATCTTACTGTCACATCCTTCGTGGCCAAGAGCGAAGCGTACTTCACAGCCTCTGATAAATCTCTGTCAATTATGGAGAATTTACTGTCCTTTGGCAATTCCCCTGCTACGAGCACTATGGATAGCAACAACCATGCATAGTGGAAGGTTTTACCCTACAGAGGAATTTTGACCAATTAAGAATTTTGTGTAGAGGAATTCGGACCAGTTAAACTATACCCCCTCCGTGCACTGCTCGGTTAGTGCGACCACCAACACAGGTAACTTGTCGGTGTGGCACTTGTATATAACTTTGCTTGCTATAATTTGGGTTGCCACACGTACCGCTTTGTCCTTGATGCCTGAGATGGCATAACCCCTTTTCTTCTTTTTTAGCTTGTACCTCGTCTTCATGGCCTCCACGAGGCCAAATCACTACCCTTTCCTTTAGATATGGTCGTGGGGTCGTTTCCTTTGGATGGAAGTTGGGAAATGCGATGAATCAGGTCTGTCATGATGGGGATGGGCTCCTCCAGCCATAAATAACCATCATGCACTAGGCAAAGCATCTACCTGATGACGAAAATGGTTATTGGGGGGTGATGGAAATGCGGCAGCCAAAGTAGGTTCAGCAGCCTGGCCTTTCCACACCACACAACCACTTCCGCGGCTCCAATGTTGTTACTACCCCCGCGATGTGCTGTTTCATGAGGTTCTCGGTCTTAAGGTGAGGGAACTGTTGAGCTCCAAAACTATCTTTCCCTTAGCAACTTTTCTCATCCTTCCTCCTTTGTTTCTCCATGAAAAATGCATCCTTATCATCAAAAACCATTATACATTGCCTCAAGGAGTATATTTCAGTGATTTACAAGTTATACTTTTATGTTTGCTATTTGAATAAGTTTTTGTCTTTTAGCTACAAAATGCAGCCACATTCTATAGCTAATCGACTATTCTGTAGTTATTTCCACTCTTTTGCAAGTTCCACATGTCAAGAAGGGAAAAGGACTACATGGGTAGCTTGGAAAACATCAGGGCATGGATCCTATCCTATTCATCTGGCCTAGATCGACGAGGAAGACTCCGGTCAAAGGGAAGTCAAACATAGAAACCTATGGCAAACAGGACTCTATTTTTGCACACGTTTCTCAGTGATGGGATCTGAGCCAGTTTCCTGAGGCCACAGACTTCATCCACCACTTGCGCAAATGGAATCCAACAGCCATTACCATAATATTTATGTATCCAAGCAACCAAGGACAAGAATTCTACATACTTGCCTGCCTACGTGTTTTGTTGTAACTTATTTCTCTCTTTAAAACAGTTGTATAATTTCCCTATAAATACCTGTGTGAAGAACGCAGAAGAAGTTCTGTTTTTTGGCTTATGTGTTAAGTTTATATTTTCGCTCTGTAGTTTGAATAACTCATTCTCTTTTTTAAATATAAAGACTATATTTCATGGATACCTGAAGCGTTGTTGGAGTGTTGATTAAGTGCTTATAATCTGAGACCTTTGCAGAGGGCCCCTGCGTTGGTCAAGGTTACATATTATTTATTTTTTGTCTTTCATAGTTAACTATAAATTCAGTGTGTTTTTTCCATGATGTTTATAACCATTTTCTAACTTTGTTCATAATGCAGCTTGTGTCATCTTCTTATTAGGATAGAATAGCTCTTTTGTTTCACTACTTTCTAGATTCTTATCAGTAGCTTGAAGTTGATGTCAGTAGCAAAGAGTAATTTAGATTTACTGATCATTAGTCTAGTTTCTTTCATTTGTTGTTCATTAGTCTTTAAATTTTGAATTTAACTCACCAATGCCATTTTGCTGTTAGTTTAATAACTCATGTTGCAAGTGAATGTTTTCGAAAGCCCTCTCAGTTGATGGTTCATATTAAAACTAAGTGGTGAAACATTTCATTTATGAATGATCTTTCTCTACATTTTTATGTTTACTTTTTTTTAGAACAATGAAGTATGGAGTCCCTCAATATGCTATCACAAGGAGGTTGTTCTCTCAAAATTGTGTAGCAGAGTGATAAAGCACTTCATTTAGCTATTATAGTAGATTAGTTGCAATTTCACTTTCAGTCTAAGTATTTCATTTAATTTTGTTGCAATTTCATTTTCAGTTTTAGAACAATGAAGTATTGAATCCCTCAAAATGCTATCACAAGGAGGTTGTTCTCCCAAAATTGTGTAGCAGAGTAACAAAAAACTTCATTTAGTTTTTATGATAGATTAGTTGCAATTTCATTTTCAATCATAGTTTTTTATTTAGTTGCAATTCCATTTTCAATTGTTCATTAAGTTTTGATTCTGCCATAAATTAGACAATAGTTGTAATCTTATTTTCAGTATTTCATTTTTGGTTCATCATAGATAGCTGCAATCTCATTTTCAGTTTTAATATCTCATTTAAGCTTTGGTTTTGTAAATGATTAGATAGTATTTGCAATTTCACTCTTAAGTCCTTTTAGTTCATGTTTTGGAAACAATCATAATAGCAAGAAGAGAAACTTTGTTTTCATTTTCTTGGTTAAAACTTTACTTCCAAATCTGGCTTAAAGCACTTTTAGCTCTCATTTCATTTTCTCTAGATTCTTAGCAGCAGTAGATTTAAGATTTTGTTAGGAATTAAAAGATCAAAACCCCAAAAAAACTTAAAACTCAAAAACACTGAAGTAGGAAGGGCCATCTAGCACATATAGTGCACTACACTTCATTAGTTTATGATACCCAGATTGATAATTTATGTAGAGCAATTTAGGACACTAAATTGACCAAACATTTTCGCGCATTTCTAGGGAAGTGTAACTAGGTAGCCTTATCTCTTACATTCATAAAAATAAAAAAAATAAAAAAACATAAAAAAACAATGACATGCATAGAGAACGAGACTCTAGGGGTAGATTTATAGCTAGGGGTAGAAGTTTGATTCCTACAACTCCACCTACTCCACCAAGAGTTAGAAAAGACACACCTCCATCCCAGACTCATACTCCCAGCCATAGGATTCCTGGAATTCAAGGGGCAGAAATTCAATCAGAATATTCTCCTACATCATCCACCAAAACAGTCCTAGGAGAGAAGACCTTTTTCACCTCCACAGGGGAGCCTATTGTAGTTGAAGAATTAGGAATACCTGGTGAGGAAGAAAAAGTAGAAACTCTCTCTCATAGTCCATTAATAGAAGAACCAGAGGAGGAGGGAATAACCTTGCAAGTTGAGCCCTATACTGACTCTGAAGAAACTATAATGGTAGAAGAAGAACAAGATGGAGAATTCACACTGTTTGGAGGAGGGGGTAGACGGAGAGGTAGAGGAAATAATGGAGGAGGTAGAGGTAATAATGGAGGAGGCAAAGGAAATAGGGAAGTAGATAACTCATTCGGATTCCATATAGTAGATGAGGAAACACATACCACAATGAAAAACATTTCACCATCTATCCTCCAAAACTTTTATGGGTTGATAAGTGAGGATCATAAAACATTTTTGTTTGAGTTTGAAGTCTTGCACAGAACCTATGGCTATCTAGAAGACTCTCAAAAACTCAAATTGTTCCCTTCAACACTAAAAGGGGCTGCTTTGAAATGGTTTATGGGGTTAGTCACTTAATCCATTAGAACTTGGAATGACATGAAACATGAATTTTTGGATAGATACTTGGATTATTGTATGCCTACCAATCATAAAGATGAGGTGTTCAAAATGATGCAAAAAGAAGATGAAAACTTTGAGGATTTGCTTAAGAGATTTAACTATAATTTGAAAAGAGCAAAGATGAACAATTTAGATGAAGAAACTTTGAAAGCTCTTTTGTTAAAGGTCATTAGAGATGAATGGATAGATATCCTTAACATGATGGGGAAGGGAGATATATCTCAACTTCCATTGAGTGACATAGTAAAACTATGTGTTCATCTCTCAAGAGGGAAATCTAAAACCAGGAAAGGGCCGAGAGATCCTTCTCTTGTTAGACCAAACAAATATGCAACTGGATCTGTAAGTAGGGCAGAAATTGGGAAGATGCTGGATGAATTTAAAACTGAAATTTTAGGGAGCCTTAGTGAGAAACTAGACACCCTTAAAATTCAAAACAAGCAAAAAATAGAGGCTTATGCTTTAGCCATCTTTTGTCCAAAATGTAGAAAGAGACATGCTCTAAGGGAATGCCTTTTAGATGAAAAATTGTAGAAACTTGTATGATTTGTTCAGAGAGTCATGAGACCAAGGATTGTCCTTCAATCCCAGGTCTTAAGGCTGTCTTCCAAGAGGAAATAGTCCCAAATCCTGTAGAATCTCTTTGTTTTGTTGCAAGAAGACCTTGGCAGGGACCACAAAATCAAGGATTCAACAATATAATGTATCTTCAACCCCCATCAAACTGGAATTCTTGGCAATAACCTTGGCCTCAAACTCAATTTTAGTATCAATCTCAACTGTGGGCACAAGAGATACAAAATCCTTATGGGAGATTTGCCCAATATTACCAATATCCTCCATCTTATCATAATTATCCTCCCTCAAAAAATCAGCCACAAAATCAACAACAACTTCCAAATCAAAACCCTCAACTTTCATTGCCATTTCCACAACAACCTCCACCACAAGGTCAAAATCCTCAACTCTTACTTCCATTTCAACAAAAACCAAATTAGCTATCTACCCAACCATTACCAAACCCTAATAATAAAAGCCCTCAAAATGCTTACATGGTAGAAGGACAACAATTTCCAACTTACATGATTACTCCTCTAGATCTTAATGATGTTCAACTTAGATCTGGTAGGATATTAGAAAAGGAAAAACCTTCTATAGTTATTCAAGAGCAAGACACTTCTGAGGAGGATTCTCTGAAAGTCAATAAAAGTTTTGAGGGAACATCCCTCCAAAACCAAAACATTGAAAAAGAAAAACAAAAAGAATCAATAAACACAACTCCTATAATTGAGCAACCAGCATCTACTTCTACACCTCCTTTTCCTGAGAGATTACAAATTGATAGAGGGGTAGAAAAATAGATCTTGTTGCCCAATTATGATTTTCTAGATGAATTGAAGAATGTTTGCATCAAAATTCCTTTGCTGCAAGCCATTAGAGAAATTCCTATTCTAGCCAAGACAATAAAGGAGTTGAGCATCAAAAGACCAGGAAGAAAACCGAGAGAAACAAAAAGAATTCACCTGGTAGGAAAGATAGCAGACATCATGATGGGAAAGATTGCCATGCAGAAATATGTGGATCCAGGAAGTCCAATTGTCAAGACACATATAAATGGGATTGAAATTCCAAATACATTGATTGACTTAGGGGCAGAAATAAACATTATGAGTAGACAAACTATGGAGCAACTTAAACTTCCTAACCTTCTTTACACACCTACCCTACTGCAACTTGCAGATAGATCAGTAATTAAACCAGATGGTGTGCTAGAAGATATTTCAGTCTCCTTAGATTCTTGGGAATATCCTATTGATTTCATGATTTTAACTCCCAAGAATAATTTAGGAGGACACCCACTCATATTAGGAAGACCTTGGCTAGCCACAACTGATGCTTTTATTAGTTGTAGATCTGGTGACATGTATATTTCTGATGGTAATTCAACAAAGAAATTTACTTTGTATCCTCCAGCAAAAGAAATAACAAAAATAGATGACAAGGAATGGATTAGTGATGAAGATGATATTCAACCTCTCTTTACTATATCTGAAATTAGTGAAGATAGTCAAATTTTGAACACATTGGAAAATTTTGAAACATCTTCAGAATATGATCATGCACAATTTCAAGAAATATCTAATACTGAATAATTGTCATCTAGGCAGATGTCTCTCTATTCTATGGAAGAGTTTGGTAGCTATATAATTGAAATTTTTTTAGGTAGGTCATTGAACATAAACAAAAACTTGGAGAAACTACAACAAGAAGAGCTAACCAAAATATTACAAAAACATTATGCTGCATTTGCATGGGAGTATACCGACATGAAAGATATTGATCCTAAGACTTGTATCCATCATATCTATATTGAGCCGTAAATAGTAGACCAATTAGACAACCTCAAATAAGAATGAATCCAAATCTTAGGGAAATTGTGAAAGAAGAGCTCCAAAAATTACTCAATGTAAACTTCATTTACCCAATTTCAGATAGCCAATGGGTTTCTCCTTTGGTAATTGTGCCTAAAAAGAATGGTAAATAGAGGGTGTGCATTGATTACCGAGAATTGAATAAAGCAACCTTGGAAGATCACTTTCCTTTGCCCTTTATAGATCAAGTGTTAGATACATTAGCAGGTAAAAAGTATTTCTCATTCTTGGATGGTTTTAGTGGTTATAATCAAATTCAGGTAGCACCTAAGGATCGAGATAAAACCACATTTACTTGTCCATGGGGAACTTTTGCCTACCGAGTGCTTCCTTTTAGGTTATGTAATGCACCTGCAACATTCCAAAGAGCAGTACTAGGAATTTTTTCTAATCTAATACATGATTGTGTAGAGGTATATATGGATGATTTTACATTTTATGGTAACACATTTGAAGAAGCTTTGGAGAATTTTGAAAAAGTCCTTAAAAGATGTAAAGAAACAAACCTTTCACTAAGCCATGAAAAATGCTTTATGATGTTTACAGAAGGTATTGTTTTAGGACATCACATTGTGGGAGAAGGGATTAAAGTTGACAAATCTAAAGTTGAAGTTATCTCTAAATTGTCAATTCCAAATTGCCAAAAGGATGTTAGAAGTTTTCTAGGATTTATAAGATATTAAAGAAGATTTATAGAAAACTTCACTAAAATAGCATCTCCACTCTTCAAATTGCTTACAAAATATTGTGAATTCAAGTGGAATCCTGATTGCCAACTAGCATTTGAAACCTTGAAAGCAAAAATATCTGAAGCACCTATCTTAAGAGGACCAAATTGGAAACTTCCTTTCCATATTTCTACAGATGCTTCAGATGCAGCACTGGGAGCTGTATTGGGACAAAAAGATTTGATTCCTTATGCCATTTACTATACAAGTAAAAATTTGACTCCCACTGAGTTGAATTATACTGTAACTAAAAAAGTATTCTTAGTTGTTGTTCATGCAATTAACAAGTTCAGACACTATATAACAGGTTATGAAACCTTTGTTCATACAGATCACACTGCAATTAGATATTTGATGAATAAACCTATTACTAATAGCATAGTTACAAGATGGCTTTTACTTTAGTAAGAATTCAACATTATAGTGCTAAATAGACCTAGAAAACAAAACACAGTTGCTGAATTCTTATCCATGATTCAGAATATCAAAGAAGACTCTCTGGTTGAAGATAAGTTTCTTGATGAATATCTCTTTGCAGTAACTACTCAAACTCCTTGGTTTGCAGATGTTGCCAATTACTTGGTTACAGGGAAGTTACTTTCACAATTATTTCCTAGAGAGAAAAGAAAGATTATTCAAGATAGTGCAAGATATTCATGGATCACTAACGAATTGTATAAAATAGGGCCAAATCTTATGATTAGAAGGTGTGTCAGGGAAGATGGGATGCTTGATATTCTCAAAGCATGTCATGATGAGCCATGTGGTGGACACTTTGCTGACAAGAGGACAGCCTATAAAATCCTTTCCTTAGGATATTATTGGCCATCCATCTTCAAAGATGCTAAAGAATATGTTAGAAGGTGCGACAACTGCCAAAGGGTAGGGAAATCTACTCCCTCAAATGAAATGACATTACAACCTTAGGTACTTATCGAACCCTTTGAAAAATGGGCTTTAGACTTTATTAGACCTATTAATCCTCCACTAAAGCAGAAAAAGTATATATTAGTATGCAATGATTTGTCACCAAATGGGTAGAAGCCAAAGCATTATTTTTTGCTAACGAAAAATCTGTAGTTAGTTTTCTTTTTAAGGATATTTTTACTCGCTTTGGTGTTCCAAGAGAAATTGTGACAGATCAGGGACCTCAATTCACATCCAACATGATGGAGAGGCTTATGGAGGAATACAAAATCAAGCATATAAAATCCACTTCATTTTCTGAAGAAAAAAAAAATTAAAAAAAAAATAATATTAAAAAAATAAAAAATAAGTAAATAAATAAAAATAAATAAATAAAAAATAAAAAATAAAAATAAAAATAAAATAAAATATATAAAAAAAAATAATAATAAATAAAATGGTGACTCACTTTGCATTTCTCAAAATTCATTGTTTTATCTCATTTTCACTCTGTTTTACTTTTGCAAAGTTTCACTTCACTCTACTACCATATTCCACCAACAAATTTTTCCTCTCCAACATTTCTTCCATCTCCATTTTTCATTTATCATCTTGTCATATTTTCACTCACATAGCCATCTCCATTTCATTCATTCATAAAGTCATATTTTACTCTCTGTTTTACATTCTGCAGTTGTATCCATGTTCTGCAGCTATTCCCGTTTCGTAGCTAATATTGTTCTGCAGCCAATCTGGTTTTGCAGCAACGGTTTGATCATCAGTCCAAGCATAAAGAGGCCAGTTCATAATAAAATTTCATATGCAGGTAATTGAAGAGAGAACAACTTTTGAAGACCAATCACATCTAAGCACTTGTCGAAGCAAACAACAAGAGATTAGCAAGTAGAAGGTATGGTTCTAAAAGGTAAAAAAACAAAAAATTATTTCAAAAAACAATACAAAACACAAGTTTTTATAACTCATATAATCACATGACTCCTTGATTTATCATTATGAGATTTGACTGCCATGATGATTATGTCGCACCTTTCGTCTTTAATACCTAACGGTCTAATGATGCAATCTCCGTTTTAAACTCAATGACTCGTACTTAACCGGACTTCTCTAGCACACCTATTAAACGGTTAGATTCATGACATAACCTATTTGAATACAACTCCTCAAAACCATGATTGTTCATTTATTACACCAATTTTTTCTCTTATACTTCCGCAGCCTTTCATGCATACAAACACTCTATTTTTGTATTCTCTGTGTATAACAGTCACTCTGTTTTTCACATAGTTTACATGTACAGCCACTTCGTTTCATATACCTCTAGCACACTCTGTTTCCACACATTTTATGCATACAGCTACTCTGTTTTCGTATACCCTATATGTACAGTCGTTTTATCCCATACTCATAGTAGTTTTACTTCCATATATTCGGTCATTCCGTCCCCATATCCATAGTTATTTTTATATACCAGTTGTTCCACTACCATATACACAGTCCTCTTTACACAGTCACTCCATTTCTCAAATAGCGAAGGGAATTTTAAAGAATAGCAGAGAACAGAGGTGACGAGGCTCATTGTCAGAACTGAACCCATAGGGGTGAAGTACATGGAAGGTTATCCTTAGTTGAAAGGAATGTTGCAGAAGGCTGGTTGGTTGAGTTTCATTGAAAAATTCAATGGTTACCATAAAGAAATCACCAAATCTTTTGTCAGATCGTTTGATGGAATGGACGTGGAAATAGGTGACATAAAATTTGAGGTGACTAACTCTTTTATTGTTGAAGCAACTGAGCTACCAGGGCTAGGAGAGAGGTGGTTCAAGAACAAAGAATTTCATGATGAAACCTGGAAGGTCATTCTCAAAATTCCAGGTATGGACACCTTAGTTTTTAGAAAAGGGATTCCAATCTCTGCACATAAGGGCAAATGGAGTAGCATGTTATTAATTTTGCAAAATTTTATTACATGCGAGGGAAGGTTTGGTTCCATGTATGCATATCACATAAGACTATGTTGTGCTCTACAACAACCCCCCATTTCATATCATTATTTACTTAGGAAAACTATCATATGAAATGGGTCCCTTTAGTTTTGATTGGTATCAAGATTGTATTATTCAAGAAAGGTCCGAAAACAAAATGAAAAAACATTATGAAAACCTTTTCGATAAACCCATTTTGATCATAATAATACAAATAATCAATCTTTTATCATTGTGATAAAGCGATCGCAAGATCGCATATCGCAATGACATAGGAAGCATACATTAGCGGCCCATTCATTTCCCCCGATGTGATATCTGTGATCGGCAATATATTATGCATGCACTTAAAGCACCCTAGGTAATTCACTCCGATGCGATGCGATATCGCTATCGGCAATCGACGATATGCTATGCATGTTTTTAAAGCACCCTAGGTAATACCTCCGATGCGACGCGATATTGCTATCGGCGATCGGCGGTATACCATCCATGCGTCCATAAAAGTGCTCACACTCCCGATCCGATGCGATATCGATATCGACAATCGGGGATTTCAAAAGGTAACAATATAAGGAGTTAAGTTTTCCCCGACGCCTGATTGCGATAAAGCCAAAAGCGCAATTTTCAAAAAGCCGTTAAGACAGAGAGATATTATGATCAATTCATATTAAGATCTTGATCTGTCGAACATTGATTTACCTGCGCTCAATCGCCAAAACATCCAGGCACGCTTAAAGCAAATCATTCGGCCGATTAATGATATGATGGGCATTTAAAGGATTGGCAGGTTCTAAATGGCCATTTAATGTAATTTTAAGTCCTAAAATATTCCCATAGATTGTATCCGCAGCCACTTTAAAGTTAATCCCTCATCACGCATTGATCAAATATATCTCTCTCATATTCGATTTTCACTACCAATTCTCTGTGTTACGCTTATTTTCACGCCTGTGCAAAATTCTTCCAAAGCAGAAAACTCAAACAAAATGGGGAAGAAGTCTAAGAAAACCACAGTCGCTTCCGCTGCGCCAGCCACAGGGCAAGCCGTCGCCGATCCAGCAAATAAAAAGAAAGGATTGATATCGGATACTACATGTTCTGGTCTCGGCAAAACTACTTGGCAAAGTACCTACAATTTGATTGAAGCCGAGGAACCTGAAGTGACAACAGTACAAGCCTCTGCGGATTCAACTTGGAAATCTGATGGTACTTTAAAGGACTTAGCTGACTCCTTCCTTCATCGAATAGCAGCTCGGGAACAAATTCTCCCATATACGGATGTAGTGCAGTGGGCAATTGAGGAAATCCCAATCATGGACAGAACCTTCTGCACCAGAGACGGGAGAATTTTCGGGTCATTCAAGGCTAATGATTTAAGGCAAATGTATCATTTGCCTGAGCCAGAGAAGAAGTACAATAAGGCGTCTAGGAACCAACTCCCAAGTATTATTCTTTTCAATATGCTCGAGTTCTTCCTCCATGGCCTTGACCCAGCATTCATCTTTGCAAGCCTCTCTTACATTCTGTGGTTCAGTGGAGGAGAGCAATGCTAGATAACTTGAATCTTTTGAAATGGTTCTCCTTGTTTGTACACCTGCCTCTTTCTGCCCCAAAATTTGAGATTCTGGATGATTTCTTCTGAACGTATCTGGATGGAGTCTTTTCTTCTATCCTTATCTGTTCTTCTGGTGCCTCATGGGTTTCTTCTGCATCATGAATCTGATTTGATGTTGATGGATAGTCTTTGCCATCTTCGAAATCTTCAAATTTTACCTGCCTAGGAGTGTTTCCTTCTTCATCAACCACCACATCAATGCTTTCAACAATTTTACCAAGTCTTTTATTATAACATTTGTAAGCTTTGTTGTGGGGAGAGTAGCCAAGTAAGATGCCTTCATCTTCTCTAGGTTCAAACTTGCCAGGATTTTCATCAGTCCTTTTAATGTAGCATTTGCTTCCAAAAATTTTGAAGTATTTTACCATGGGAGTCTTACCGTACCAAAGTTCATGAGGAGTCTGAGTGATGTTTACCCGGATGTTTGTCTTGTTGAGAATAATAACAGCGGCAAATGCAGCTTCACCCCAGAAGGTTGTAGGAGTTCCAGACTCATCAAGCATAACACGAGCCATTTTTTGAACTGTTCTATTCATCCTTTCCATAACTCCATTCTGCTGAGGAGTCCTTGCAACAGAAAATTCCCTTCTTATTCCATGTTCTTCACAAAAATCGAAAAATTCATCTGAGGTAAATTCCCCTCCTCGATCAGATTTGAGGCATTTGATTCTGCAATCTGATTGGTTTTCAACCAAATATTTGAATGGCTTGAACTTTTCGAAAGCTTCTTCTTTATACTTCATGAGTCCTATCCAACACATCCTTGAAAAGTCGTCAATGAACAATATAAAATACTCTTCTCCTCGAGGTGACCTCTTCCTAGTTGGACCACATATATCGGTGTGGACAAGTTCAAGTGGCCTGCTGGGTGATCCTTCCTTCTCAAGGAAATTAGTTCTGGTTTGCTTACCAAATTGACATGATTTGCATATTGTATTGTCTGGAATTCTGATGTCAGGAAGATCATGAACTGCTTGATATTTGCATGCTTTCCTTATCTGAGAGAAGCTAAGATGCTCTAGTCTTCTGTGCCATAGCCAGTGTTCATCATTCTTGCTTAAATAGCATTGTTGTTGTTCTCCCTTGAGTACATATAAGTTATTAGGAGTTCTTATGCCTCTGATCACTATCTTTCCTGTATCAATCTCACGAACAATACAACCATTTGATCGAAATATTACCTCAGTTCCTTGATCACACATCTGACTGACACTCAATAGATTATGCTTTAAGCCATCAACATACATAACATTTCCAGCCTTGACCTTTTCTTTCAAACGAATAGAACCTTTATCTTTTATGAATGCAGGGGTGTCATTTCCAAATAATACCTTCTTTTCCTTTTCTAAGGCACTATATGACTAAAGTTTTTCTTTATTACCTGACATATGTTTCGAGCATCCACTGTCGATGTACCATTGATTTTCCTATCCTTCCGCATATAAGGCTATCCCACATCTTTCTGGTTTCGTTTCTTTCTTTTTCCATATTTTGGAACTCAATGAAGCTTGCTCTTTCTGAGTTGTTTGCCGAAACCTGCTTCTGCATTCAGAATCTTCATGACCGAAGTTGTTACAAATAGAACATTTTATTTCATTTTCAAGAGCTGAGAAGTTATTGTAGGTTCTTTTCATGATTCCTTTCATACTCCTTTGTTTTTGAGCTTCCCTAGTCATGATGGTCTTGTAGGCAACACAATGAGCAACTTTACGACCAAAGTTATGACAAGAGAAACATTGGCCATTGAAGAAATTCCTGCGATTATCAAATCTACCAACCATATGATTGTAGTTTCCATCCATTCTTGAGCCAAATTGAGAATGAGTTACCTATGGTTGTTTGAAGCTTTTGTTCATCCTTGAAGTAGATTGCCCACGACAAAATTGTCCCTGATTTACCTGATGATCTGCATTATGCTTTTGCTGTCGATTGTCAGCTTGTTCACTTCCCCTTGCTGCATCAAGATAACTTTTGGAGGTGGATGGCTTCTGTGCTTGCTTCTAAGCTTGAGATGATTTTTCGGAATACCCGAGACCTATCTTTATTAGAGGAGAACGCTGCACATTGATAATCTCATATAGAGTTTCATATCCTTTATCAAATCTTAGATTAAGGGCTTTTGTTTTCTCAATTTCTTTTCTAAGTCCCACAATTTCACATTCTAACTTTTCATTGTGTTTATCCTTTTCGGCAAGTTGGAATGTTAGAGTATCTATAATCATATTCTTTTCTTCTAAACAAACTTTAAGTTTAGAAATTTCTTCATAAAGACCTTCTTCATTTGTACCATCCAAGAAATCATCATCTTCAAAAGTCATCAAAAGTCTATCATCATTACCTTGTTCATCTTCATCTCTATTTGACAATCCATCACTATCTTCATGCGTGTAATAGCTCTTCTTATTTACATTCTGTTTTATGTTCCATCTAACAGGTTCCTTACCTTTGTCCATTTTATCTTTATGATGACATTTTGTAGCATAATGACCGACTCTTCCACAAGCAAAGCATTTGAAAGGCAGCTTACCTCTGAATCTTCCAGATCCCCTTGGAAGGTTCTTGACAAAATTTGATTCTTCCTCATCTTCTGTCATATGTCTTGAATCATAGTAATCTCCTTTTCCTGAAGCCTTGAATGCGGCTTCTCTCCTGTCTGACGGTCCTCCTTTTCTCATTTCGTAAGCAGTTAGAATTCCGTGCAGCTGTGACATGGTAAGGCTCTGTAGATTCTGCTTTTCTTCTATGGAAGAAACTTTTGAATCAAACTTAGGAGACAAAGATATTAGAACCTTTTCAACCAAAACAACTTCTTTAATTTCTTCACCCAAGTTTTTCATACAATTTATGATCTCATCTATACGTAGGAAATAGCTAGCCACACTTTCATCATTATGCATTCTGAGACTTTCATATTGAATTCTAAGGGTTTGTAATTTTGCTCGTTTTACCTATTCATCTCCTTCATAGCTCAAAATGATCTTGTCCCATATTTCTTTTGCTTTTGAGCTACATAACCTTGACAAATTCTAATTGAGATAGACTTCCTAATAGAGTATTGACGGCTTTTGCATTTGTTTCATACTGCTGCTTACCAATTGCATCTGTAGGAGTTGTTGATGGAAATGTGTATCCTGTTTCCACAATATCCCAAACTTCTGTACCAAGAGATTTAAGATAGGCAGTGATTCTTACCTTCCAATAGACGAAGTTGCTTCCATAAAAAATCGGTGGCCTGATAAATGCTTCCTTTTCATAGTTTCTCATGATGATAGATCTTCCTTCAAGAAATCAAGCTTTTCCTGAAGGACCTACTCTGATACCAATTGTTGGAAATAATACTAAGAGGGGGGGGGGTGAATCAGTATTATCAAATTCTTTTCAATTTATACAAATATTTGTAGATCTGACTTGCGTATACCTTCCAGACTTATAATTTAATATATTCTTCAGATATTGATCATTAATCTATGAGTCAGAACCATATAATAGTAAACAGGAACAAGAAAAATAGATAGTCACACCAAAGAACACAAGATATAAGGTGGAAACCCAATGTGGGTGAAAACCACCTGCTGCAATATGTCTCTATCTTCTTTCAATTAGAAACTTCTTTTTACAATGATTCTGTACTAGTGCAGTCTTATACCAACATGCAAGCTTCAACCTGCAGAAGGCTACAACCTTCTCTTTTCTTCCAGGGACCATGTTTCATAAATTTTCAGACTGGATCCATGAATATCAATCAAACATCAAATAGATCTGCAATCAACCAACTTCCTTGTACAAATATTGAATCAATAACTTCTCAACACACAAAAACCAGACACCAATTCAAAACCCTGAACACAATAGTAATAGATAGAAATAGCTAAAACATATTTCAAGAAAAGTCCGCAACTTCACCAATAGTAACCTGCGGATATCCGCACCCTCTCTGTGTGAAACCTACTGATCTTTGTACCTGCGCTGTGCCAAGCCTGCGGATCTCCACTCCTGCGCCGTGTCTGTCTTGCAGTTCTCCGCACCTGCACCTTTTCTGTCCTGCGGTTCTCCGCACCTGCGTCCTGTCTGGCCTACGGTTCTCCGCTCCTGCACCGTTTCTACTATGCAGGTCTCCGCACCTGCGCTATGTCACACCTGCGGTCCTGTGAGTATAGATACTTTATCAGACTTCAAGTATACCCAAAACTATCAGATTTACATATCTGATCATGCGCCACAGAGATCTGGACCCATTAGTAGATCTGTCTTCTAATGCTCAAGTTTTTTCTTGATTTAGGTCCAACTATAACTCAACTGATCACCAGTACTTCAGATCTTGTTCTTCTTAAGATATTCAACACATGAATGCCCAGCCGAATGATCTCCTTTGCTTTTTATAGACTAGGCCTTACTCAAACCATGGTCCAAAATCATAGAGATCCAATACTAGGGACCCAAAACCTGGGTTCAATACTTTAGAAGCAAAACCACGGACCAAAACCATAGGATCAAAAATGTCAAACTAAATACCATGGACCAACCATAAGATTTTCCACGCGCGTGCATTTTTCTCTACATGAAAGTGCATGTACTTTACGACCACACTTTTTGTTCGATACACCTGCGGATATGTCCGCATCTTTTGTTCAACGTGTCTGCGTACATCCACGGCTTTGTAAACAGGAACCTGCGGGTATCTCATTTTCTTCTATTTTGAGAGCCTGAACTTGTGATCTGCAATTTTGAGCGAGTTGCCATCAAGGACAACACTTATGCCATCGAGCCAAACTTGTGTCATAATGCCAACACCAGGGACTTCATCTAATCCTAAGCGGCCTGCCACATCACAAGAGACTTTAATTAGCTCACTAAAACAGGAAATCTATGAGCTAGAAGTTCTAAATAGGCACATCCAAAGAGAAAATGAAGCTTTAAAAGAGTAGAACAAGTTGGATAAGGTTATCCATGATAACACTATGCTTCACTTGGGTTTATGGCACAAGAAGAACAGAAAAATAAAAAGGAAGAATAAGAAGCTAAACATGGCACTTATTAACCTCAAGTACAGATTTCTCATGAGGAAGCCTAGGATGGAAGTTGGTGCAAAGAAAAGCAAGAAGAGGTTTGATGTTTTGTCTGAAGTCTCAAAACAAATGTAGTAGGAGGAAGGAGTTCACAATTTTGATTGCATGAGGACATGCAATAGTCTTGCAGTGGGGGTATATGTTGAGCTCCAAAACTGCCTTTCCCTTAGCAACTTTTCTCATCCTTCCTCCTTTGTTTCTCCATGAAAAATGCATCCTTGTCATCAAAAATCATTATAAATTGCCTCAAGGAGTATATTTCAGTGATTTATAGGTTATACTTTTATGTTTGCTATTTGAATAAGTTTTTGTCTTTTAGCTACGGAACGCAACCACATTCTGCAGCTAATCGACTATTCCGTAGCTACTTCCACGCTTTTGCAGGTTCCACATGTCAAGAGGGGAAAGGACTACATGGGTATCTTGGAAAACATCAAGGCATGAATAATATCCTATTCATCTGGCCTAGATCGACAAGGAAGACTCCGGTCAAAGGGAAGTCAAACATAGAAACCTATGGCAAACAGGACCCTATTTTGCACACGTTTCTCAGTGATGGGATCCGAAGCAGTTTCCTGAGGCCATGGAGTTCATCTACCACCTGTGTAAACAGAATCCAACAGCCATTACCATAAGATTTATGTTTCCAAGCAACCAAGGACAAGAATTCCGCATACTTTCCTGCCTATGTGTTTTGTTGTAGCTTATTTCTCTCTTTAAAACAGTTGTATAATTTCCCTATAAATACCTGTGTGAAGAACACAGAAGAAGTTCAGTTTTTTGGCTTATGTGTTAAGTTCATAATTCCGCTCTGTAGTTTGAATAACTCATTCTCTATTTTTAATATAAATATTGTGTTTCATGGATCCCTGAAGCGTTTTTGGAGTGTTGATTAAGTTCTTATAATCCGAGACCTTTGCAAAGGGCCCCTGCGTTGGTCAAGGTTACATTTTATTTCTTTTTTGTCTTTCATAGTTAACTGTAAATTCAGTGTGTTTTTTCCATGATGTTTATAACCATTTTCTAACTCGGTTCATAATGCAGCTTGTGTCATCTTCTTATTATGATAGAATAGCTCTTTTGTTTCACTACTTTCTAGTTTCTTATCAGTAGCTTGAAGTTGATGTCAATAGCATAGAGTAATTTAGATTTGCTGATCATTAGTCTAGTTTCTTTCATTTGTTGTTCATTAGTCTTTAGATTTTGAATTTAACTGATCAATGCCATTTTGTTGTTAGTTTAATAACTCATGTTGTAAGTGAATGTTTCCGAAAGCCCTTTCAGTTGATGGTTCATCTTAAAACTAAGTGGTGAAATATTTCATTTATGAATGAGTCTTTCTCTGCATTTTTATGTTTACTTTTTTTTAGAACAATGAAGTATGGAGTCCCTCAAAATGTTATCACAAGGAGGTTGTTCTCCCAAAATTGTGTAGCAGAGTGATAAAGAACTTCATTTAGTTGTTATAGTAGATTAGTTGCAATTTCACTTTCAGTCTTAATCTTTCATTTAATTTTGTTGCAATTTCATTTTCAGTTTTAGAACAATGAAGTATTGAATCCCTCAAAATTCTATCACAAGGAGGTTGTTCTCCCAAAATTATGTAGCAGTGTGACTAAACACTTCATTTAGTTTTTATGATAGATTAGTTGCAATTTCATTTTCAATCACAGTTTTTTTTATTTAGTTGCAATTCCATTTTTAGTTGTTCATTAAGTTTTGATTCTGCAATAAATTAGACAATAGTTGTAATCTTATTTTCAGTATTTCATTTTTGGTTCATCATAGATAGCTGCAATCTCATTTTTAGTTTTAATATATCATTTAAGCTTTGGTTTTGTAAATTATTAGATAGTAGTTGCAATTTCACTCGTAAGTCATTTTAGTTCATGTTTTGGAAACAATCATAATAGCAAGAAGAGAAACTCTGTTTTCATTTTCTTGGTTAAAAGTTTACTTCCAAATTTGGCTTAAAGCACTTTTAGCTCTCATTTCATTTTCTCTAGATTGTTAGCAGTAGTATATTTAAGATTTTGTTAGGAATTAAAAGATCAAAACTCCAAAACAACTTAAAACTCAAAAACACTGAAGTAGGAAGGGCCATCTAGCACATATAGTGCACTACACTTCATCAGTTTATGATACCCAGATTGATAATTTATGTAGAGCAATTTAGGACACTAAATTGACCAAACAGGAACTTCTCATGGCAATGAGGTCCCAATCTTCAAATTGCATAGTCAGCACGTGGCCCAGGTGCGTGCCTTCAACCGTAATGCCATCTGGGAGGAGCGGGGTTTGGAGCGAAATCTTGGTCTCGTCCAGGTCTTTGGGCACTCCGGCCTTCCATTTTCATGGTGGGACATAGGCAGGCAGTTTTGTCACAGAGTGTGTAGGTTGAATATCCACCTCCATGCCTTCATCTTCTACCTCTGCAATGATAAGGGCCTGCAAATCTTCTTCTTCCTCATCTGTTTCTATCGTGACAGCTTCCCCTTCTCTTCCATCGATAGTTTGCTATGCAACGGGTTTCGTGGGGACACACATATGGGAGCCATTGTTTGTTTATCCTTCTTGGGTCTTGGCAAACGTGGTGATTTGGGGATATCTGCCACAACCCCGGCACCTTCTGGAACATCCTCCACAGTTAGGGCCTGCATGACTTCATTGGCGGTTACCTCTTTTATTCCTAAACCATCCTTAGTTTTTGTTAATTTATCTAGGTTGTAATCTGTCACTCACGAATTCAGGGGCTCAATCAATGCTCAGGGTTCTGCTCAATCGCTCAATTTACAAATGACCAAGTGTTGTTTGTTGGGCAACCCTTTGTGTTTTATAGCACTTTTTGAATTCGAATTCGACTGTTCCCCCCAATTTCGGTTCATTAATTCTTTCTTGGAGGCAGATTTTCTCGAATCTTGCCCATAAATCACATCTTAAATGATTGTCGTCGGCTCCATTTGGCCTCAAGTCGAGCATCCCATCATGAATAGTGACTTCAATAGTCACTTTCTAGCCAACCCACGTGGTAGCACAGCCCTTCGTGCACTGTCGCGGACCTTGTGACTCTCTGCTTCTACGCGCATCTCCCCCATCGCGCAACTCTCAGGAAAGATAGTTTACAGTCCCACACTCCCTTCCAACTACCTGGAGCACTAAGACTATCCTTCCCCTGGCTATTCAGGTGGCCCCACCACCCATGTAGAGCTTCATCTTATCCTCCGTCACGGTTCTTGGAGAATCCCCACCTTCTATTATTGTGTTCGGCATCACACACTTCACCATTTGCAACGCGCTACCCTGGTCACTACACTCAACAATATGTAGTCCAAGCCAAGGCATCGGACTATCCAACTCACGATGATAGTTCTCAAACTTGTCAGTATGATCGTGCGCACCTTACCTTACCATCCTAGTTTTTTTGATGAGAAACTCTTCCTTTATCTCGTCCTCCAGCTTCTTGACCTCTGTGTTTATCAAAGCACTTTTCTTCCTTAACTGTACCCTTTTTTTTTCAAGTTCACGGGGTCTAAGATTTCCCCATTGGATTTCTTCCTCAAGTCCCATGTGTTTTGTTTCTTGCGGTTGTGTGATTCCTTCTTTCCAGGCTTCACAAAACGTCGTATATAGGGTGCTGCTTGCACAGACTAGGCTTTGCATGCTCCATAGGGATTACAGTATCTGCTTCATACTTCAGCGTCAGAAGTGGCCGCACAGTCAGGTTTTTTCACATGGTCCTATAAGCCCATAGAACCGCTGGTACGCGCAGGTCCTAGTCAATGCGTCTCACATGGTGGACCACGTTCAGTATTTCACATACTTTGTCAAAGGCTTCCACGTGGATAATATTCGGCGCACTTGGTCTTATCATACTTCTTCATTCACGCCAATGTCTTGCCCACTCCTGCTTGTTTGTTGTATTTCCTCTCGCGAGGATGGTGTGTGTTCATGCAGGTTGCGCACCATACGCTTGTACCCATCTGGAGAGGTGGGCGCTCAGGGTATTTCATTCGTCATACCTGGATTTCATCCACATCTGAGGTTTTCCAAACCGCATGATCATCATCCTTCTGCATTCGCACCAGTCCTCAAAACTTCTTTGATGTGTACCCCACCATCTTACGAGTGTAGTGCATAGTGCCCATTTCAGAGCATCGAAACGCTGCTATTCTGGTACTTCGCTTTCAAATTTGTTTAGGAAATCATCCACTGTTGTCAACCCGTCATACATATGTAGGTCTCTTGTTTCTGTTGCTACACAGCGTCGTGACCTTATCATCATATTGCAGTTGAGCGTGGTTCATCGTGTAACCAGTTCTGCCATCGTTCTATCTCTTCATCTAAATCTGAGGTGTAGGAGTTTTCGCACTACCACGAATTCCTGCTATCCGCTGTTGGATTCACCCAGTCCTTCTCCCACATGGTTATCTTGTAGATACATTCTAGATGGTCGTCACTCTCACAGTCGCACACCAACCCTATGTAACATGATCCTTCCGCAAGGTCTAAAGGTGCCACTATGCGCAGTGACTTTTTCTCAAAAATCATCTTGCGCTTCTTTATATTTATCACTCCATTGATGTCAGTGGCCCAATCTATTCCTAGTAGCATGAGATAGGGATTGTTGTCATCAAAAACCTCTATCACTTCGAAATATGCAAGCACGCTCGCACCTTCGATATCTACTGTTATTCCCTGAAATCTCCCCATAGGTAGGATCTTTTGCTGGTTCGCCATTTGCAATTGAATAGGAGACCATTGCAACACAGGCCTACCCATGCACTCCCATGTCTGCTTTGGCAGGACGTTCACGTCCAATCCTAGATCCAAAAGCACTTGATCCATTTCATATTCCTCGATCTACGCGGTCAATCTCATCTCTCTTCCTGTTCGCGTTGTGTGCTTCCCGAGCTTTCAGACTATGTGTGGTTCTCCTGGTCTAGTACATCTAGTGATGAGTTCTTACAGCCCCTTCACTGCTTTGTTGTTGTGCAGCAGTTTCATGCACGTCTCCAAAAAGGTAATGAGCATTGATGGGTCCATTTCTGGTTCCAATTTGTCTTTACTACCTGAAGTGGAGGCCTCCGTGAAGCTCTTCTTAGCTTTCATGAATGTCTCCTTAGCGTGCTCCAAATCAAATTCTAGTTCCTTTGTTGGAGCCTTGCGAACCTAGGCACTCTCTTCGGGCTACTTGCCCTTGTCATCTCCTATCGTGATACTGCTTCGGAGAACAATGTTTACATTCAGGTCTTCCTCGCGCAGCTTAGACCTCATCATTTGCAGGTTCTTAGTCGGGGGAGGTTGGAGTTTTCCTTTATCGCACAACTTAGCTATCAGCGTGGGGAAGTCCTCCATCTCATGATCAAATTGGGTACAATATAAACATGATGCTCTCATTGGGTTTGCACAATCACGGGCATAATGCCCTGGCCCTCCGCAATTGTAACAAATCAGTTGTCTGTGACCCCTTCCTGGTCCCATTCCACCTTGACCTCATCTGCGCCCCTAAAATCCAGAGCGCGCCATCCCTGCATTTTGATTGAAGGCTCGTGTTTCTATCTAACCTCTGTAGGTAGGAGTCTGGTCCATCATCAGTTCATAACTTCTACAGGTACGCTCATCATGGCCTACTGACCTGCAGAAATTACGGAAAAACTATTGGGACATCTGCATATACTTCTGTAATAGATGGCAGTTATCTGTAGCATGCTTCCCTCCTATCTGATAGATCGTGCACCATAATGCAGGCGCCACGCTCGGTCCTACTTATGCCTCTGGTCTCAATGACATTGGCCCTCCTCCCGCCAGGTAGTTTGCGAAGACTACAAAATGGTCCTTGTCATGTCCTTGGCCTTTGCACTTTATGCACCATACCTCCTCGCGCGCTTCTGGGCAAGTTATCCTGTCTTGTTTCAAACTCTGCATCTCAAGACATAATTTTTTCAACTATACGTGGATATGTTGGACTTCCAGGTTAGGATCTTGTATCGGGGTCTCGTGCAGTCTCATTGCGACCTCCAAGGCCTCGACCTGAGTGGATAGCTTCTGTTGTGACAGTGCGGTCCTTAGATGCAGCATTAGTGATGCTACAAACCATGTGTGGTGTTGCCCATCTGTCAAGGTCATATTGGCTTCACGAATCATACACTTTAGTCTTTGATCTAGCTCCTAGGGGGTCTCGCCTGGAAGCATCACGATCTCCTTAAATCCAATAATCAACTGTGTCTCTGATTTTGGCCTACTAAATTGCGCAGCTTGGATATCCGCGATCCCTGCATTTGGATTTTCATTAGAATGCTTAATGTACCACGTTAGTGCGTGATCCTGCGAGGCACTAACTAGTGTTGCTTTCTTTATATTGTCATCCGTGATGCCCTGTGCTTCCCATACAGCCTTTAACATGAACCAAAACTGGTCCAGATCTTCATTCCCTACTCCTTTGAACACTAGCAACTTTATTGCACTCGCCATATTGAATTGTGGTGGTGGCAGAGGTGATGTGGGCGAAGATGGGGGTGAAGATGGTGAAACTGGCGGTTGTGTAGGTGGAAGTGGTATGTGCGGAATTCGTTGCCTTATCAAACTAATCGCACTTCTTGGTGAAACCTTCGCGATCTCTTCCTCGCTTTCTTGCAGAGGTGAAATCAAGGGACTAGTCTCTAATTCTTTGTTACATTCGTTTCTGTAGATATTCCCACTTTTCGTAGCCCCAAACATCAATTTATTCACATAACCCGCTTTTCACACAGTAGCATCTTAATCCAAGTGTTCAAAGATTTAACGTACTTACCTCGCGGTCCTTTGGGAAAGCGTCGTTCTGCCTCGTTGTAGCTGACTAAATTATCTACCGTGAACTCGGTGATAAATCCTCCTATAATCCAATCAAGCCAATGATCCACAGTGCACACAATCTTATCTTCCAATGCTTCTAGTTTGTACACCAACTCTGGAGTTCACACAATAGGTTTGTCGAGCCTACACCTTCCCTGACTGTCTGCTAACTTCACGATCCACTCGTACGACTCAGAGGGGAAGGATGCAAATAAAATTTCATGGATTTCCGTATATAAGTAGTGCTTTAACCACTCTTCCTTCTATACTCACAGATTCCTATTTTCTTGCACTGCGAACTCGTGAATAGTTCTGTCCAACCACTCTTCAATTTCTTTCTTTGTCAGGTTCCAGTGACACGACATCAGACATCTCTTATGCAGATCCCAGTCCTAGCAACAGAACCATTTGTTGGCTTATAGGGGCTTGACCCAGGTTCAAATTTTATTTAGCCAAACAAATCCTAGTACTACTTGCCCTTTCGGCAATAGTTCGCAGAGTGCGGACTGAGGTCTCACCCAAAGTAGTACAGGAGGGTGCTAGAACCAGGTTTCCACACCCTGGAGATGTTTGATGATTTCAAGTGGTCCGCAGTTCGACCTTGCACACAAGTCGCTTCACGCACTTTCCCATACCTCTCAGCCTGATATACTGCCTTCGCGCAGCCCTTCCTATGGGTCGAACACTACGCTTCTGCGTTATTTCCCAAGACCTTACTTAATATTCCAATGTTAGTTGATTATCTTAGCCTACTTGCATGCTTTAAGTTATACTTAACAATATAAACCATTCATACAGGTGCGCGCAGTAAATAAACAGTGTATTCGCAAATTATATCAAACATGCATTAACTCAAGAACATATACACAGAATTATGATAAAAATTATCTTTATTAATTCTTTCCTCGGTTATAGACTCGACTATGCCCTGCACAGTCAGCTGCAGGGGTCCGCGCACTTAGCTGCAGACTACTAGGCCTTTGCGCACTCAGCTGCAGAGCCTTCTCCTACTCGACGACCCAAAGACACCCTTCACTTAGTCACTTAGACTCTTTCTTCTCTCTACTCCTTCTTTTCTATCTTTTACACTTAGAGCCTCTCTCTATTTATACAATCCCATGGTCCGCGGACCATGCGTAGGCCAACATTACATTAGAAATCTAGGGCAGACAACCCTATGACTCTTACATACTTCAGCGCTCGCAATTCGTGGAGCTTTACAACATAATTCGGTCAAAACTTGGGCTTTGAGCCCCAAAACATGCCTTGGAGGGATTCCATGCCCAACAGTACCTAACAAATTTTTGTACTTCACTGTGTAAAATCAAGTTCTACCATTACAAGTGTATTTCAAGAATAACATTTGCAAAGCATACTTGGTGTCTAAGCATCATTCCCAAAATCATTCTTTTATGATCAGTAGCCTGCTGCTACTATCAGACAAAGCTAGATAATCTTTCAAGACAAGCACCCTATATCATTATAAGTTAGTAAAGGTATGTGCTTATGATTTTCTTAGATTTGATTATGAATGGTTAAAATATATGCTAAGTGACATGCACCCTCTGTATTTTCCAAACTATTCCTTTCCTCTGATTCATAACCTTAGTCCTTACACTCCTCTTCATATCATTATGACTCCATCCCTATCATCATTTCCTAAAGACCCCTGCTAATCCTATTTGGTTCGTGTAAACCTCCCCTTCATCCTAAATAATTACCATGTGCTCCACTCAAACACATCCAATTCATGGATATCATCGCACCTTAAGCTTCACACTTCCCCATTGCTATGGTGATCATTTCCCTGAAGGCACGATTTGGGCCAAATCATTGAAATGATTGGGGAAATTCTCATGAGGATCAGGGTGACCATTTTTTTGTTATCAATTACAGGGAATTCATACTCATATTCATTGCTACAAGCCAAGCATTGAATTTTTTAGTTGAATTTGAGGATTGTGGTTTCATACATACATGGGGGCTAACCACCATGAGCCTACATTCGGCCAATTCTCTCGTAGTCCTGAATATCAACGATGTAAGGGGATTTTGGAAGAATGAGGATGGTTTTCGTTCTTACAAAAATTCCAAGGACACAATGACAAAGTGGCCTTGGTGTTCACATATAAATTTGATGGAGAACATGTCAAGATAGGGAATTTGAATTTTAAAGTCAGAAAAGAGTCGCTTTACCAGGCTAGAGGTTTTCCCTCCTTGGGTGAAACATTTTTCAAGGGAGGACCATTAAGCATTCCAAACTGTGCCACATTTCTCAAGCCAGCTTATCAATCGATCAATTGGGCAAAAGGTGTTCTGCGGAGTTGTGTAGAGGAGAAGTGGCATCCTTTGATTACTATGTTGCAGCGGTCTATTACCTGTGAAGGGAGGTATGTTGTGGTGTTTCTCTATCACATTCACTTGCTCTCATCTTTTGTTGAGGGTAGTAAAGTTAATATTTTGCATTTTCTGAGATTAAGTTTGCATAATATGTCTCGAGGGGTGTATTCAGAGAGAAAAAATCTTGAAATGGCCCTATATCACCATAGCCTCATTAAAATGATGGTCATCGGTGAGCTTAAGAAGCACCTGAATTCGTGGGAATACCTCCTGTTTGAGAAATTTCCTGGGGAAGAAACCCAATTTAAGGATCACCAACGCTTGGTGGGTCGGTCACTCAAACATAAAGAGGAGTCTTTGTCTCAAAATTCCTAGATGACACCTATTCCTACAGTCAACCCTACCTCTCCTATCCCCAAAACCCTTCAAGAATCATCGCCTTGTTCTAACGTTGTAGAGGAAGGGATATCTTTGAGGGCATGGAAAAAGAAGAAGAAACAGAACAAGCAGAGCAAGGATGATGTAGACCAACCTGAGCTAGGTGAAACTATGGAGACAAAAGGTGAAGAGCTTGCGTCTAAAAACCTTGAAACTCATGCCTGGGCAGAGTCAAAGCTTAAGCGAAAGAGAGCCCTCTTTCCAACCCAAGTACCATTAATTCCTATGGTAGAGACATCATCCCAGGTTCGTCGCAAAACTCAAAGCATGAACAAACTTAAGCATCTTGCACCTAAATTTGTGAGCTCTATGCACATCGATGTTCTTTCTTCTCCTAATTCGTATGATAAAGAGTTACATTCACCCCCTGAAGAAACGCATGAACCAACATCTACAGCAAAGGTTCCTTTTGATATTGCACAAGACTTAGAGATGTTGTCACCTATTCAACCCTAGCCAAGCAAGGATCCTAGTAGAAATTTCAGTAGAGAGGTCCAGCAAGCTTCCTCACGGAGGAAAGGTAACAACAAAACACCAGGAGGCAGTGCCTCTCAACAGTCCACGACACCCATGAAAACCTCGGTTCCTGTTGAAGAATAAAATCTAAAGATTCGTATAGTAAAGTTGCAGAAAAATATTAGTAAGCTCTACGAGAAGACAAATAAATACAAATTCTTGTTTCATTATGTTAGGGAAGTCAACAATCAAATCAGGGATACTAATCTTTGATTGTTTTCTAAAAATGATGATCTAAAGTGAAATAATAAGTAGTTGATGCACTGTAAATCCTCCAGAATTAAACCTATTAGGAAGATAAATGCTCAAGAACTTTCTTTGCAGTTCAAAAAGTGTTCCATTCTAGGGATAGAGGTCTTGGTTAAGGTCGTTGGTCTTTGACCAAGGTTCCTTTTGTTATATCATCATCACTATTTTGGCATACTGTGGCAATATGCATGAGGACATGCATTCAAATCAGCATGGGGGGGATGTTGGCGCCCATTTTTGCCACCAAAGTTTCTACTTTTCACCCCTATTTCCACCATATTTTGTCTGAAAAGTACTCCTTCCACCTACCCTACCACCTACATTACTACCTAAACCTTGCTCATATATGACCAAAGGTAAATGCATCTAACTGACATTGTTTTTCTATTTATGATTAATTTTAATTGAATTTTGAGTCATATTCTTAATATGCTAGCTATCTATTTACGAGTTTAGCTATGAATATTAGTGGTAGTATTGGTAGGTTAGCACAAGGATGGAAAGGATGGCTTTTCATCAGAATCATTCTCGTTTTCGTACTCAAACAACTAGTCCTTGATCTGTACTCAAGACGGTAGTGAAAAAGCGAACTTCTTCTACATTCCTTTTTGACTTCGTGAAGATCGATGTACATAGCTTAAGAAGATTTCATTATGCTGAGATTGATGCTTTCAAAGTTGAAGATCTTCCATATCAGAATCAAAGCAAACTACTCAAATGTTAGTAGTCAATTATCTCAAAGGGAAATAGTTCGTCCAAGCAAGGCAAAGCCGATTTGAAGCAAATCGAATATGCTTAGATTAGTTCTAGTTGTTGAAGATTTCCATAGTTAGATTAATTGTTAGTTTTACATTTAATTAGTTGCCTATAAAGGTCGATGTAATAGAATACAATGCTAGTGTGCTAGCAAGATACAGTGATCTATGTAATTTGTTTTCAAGACTCTGTTCTGAAGTTTTATGCATATGGTTGTTTCCAAGTTGTGAACTAGAATGCTTGCCAGCATGGTTGATTTTGATTCATGTTTTAATGCTTTAAATCTCTCTTTCATTGCAGTAAGTTAACTTACTCCAAGTGTGGGAGGTCCCACCACCTCTGGAAATAAGCTTGATTAATCGATAGGATAAGTAGGTGTGCAATTTTATTGTGCAAGCTTTCATTGAGTTAACAGTTGTAGATATTCCTTGTATGATTTGTAATATGTGTGGTTTTATTTCCCAACATTTAGTTATCATTGCATTATAAATCGAACGATCGAAGAATCATTTTCCTGAGTTTGCAGATTGTCAATTCATTATATAGTCCACACTCATATTTTAATACAGAGTCATACTCTATTTCTTGTATTAGAGTCAAGCATATTCGTATTTGTAATTGGAGCATTCACGATATAGGAACATAACAATTTCTAAGTTTTGGTGTATGATGTGGGTTTGAATATGAATCTTCTATGTGTATTCGAATGAATGATTTATGGTTTGAAAGGTCTTGATAGTAATTGCAAACGAATTCGTGCTTGGTAGTGATAGGTGTTGTGTTCTTCAATTTTGCAATTTGAATTGTGTGATTTATTTCAAGCATTATTATTGTTTAATTCAAGTCATGTGATTGATTTCAAGCATTTTGATCTAATTCATGCAGCATGATCTAATTCAAAGCATTTAATTCAGAGCATCGATTTGAGTCATTGAGATATCTTAGGATAATTTAGTTTTATTCCAGCATGATGGGATGAGTTTGATTTCCATTCCAAGTACAATAACATAGAGATTGATTTCATAGCAGAGTGACAAAAATTCAATTTCGTTTATAAACTCATATCATTTTGTTGAGATTTCTTTTTCCTTTAAGTACCAATAGATCGATTTAAGTTGATTTCCAAATCAGCCTCTGTAGTAGCTTAAGTGTGGCTTGAGTGCATTTTATTTCTGAGCAAGAATAGTCTAGTTTGACAGTTTAGGATTTGATTTTGGTTTTCATTTTCAAGTTGTAGAATTTCATTTTGATTTCTCCAAGATCAGGTTTTGACAATTTCTTGCCTCTGCCTTTTGAATAATTAGAGTTTAAACTTCCTGCTTTGACCAGGTTTTACTTCAATAATTGCGCTTGGATTGAATTTCATTAAGCCTTTTGATTCAGTGGTTCTGTCTTTTGAGTGCAGAAATTTAGAATAAGAAACTGAAACGTATTGAGTTAAATTGATTTCCTTTAGATTACTTATGTTAAAGTGAAGAATTCTTTTATGAGAGTGATATGAGTGCTAGTTTACTTAATTGATAAAATAATGTTTTTATCATTTTGTACTTAATAATCATTATCAAGGAAAATTACATACTTTGAACTTAACCTTGAGCCAAAAATGCAGTACAACTCGTGTTTACAAGTCCTAGTTGACAATTAAATATTAGGAGTTTTAATCGCTAATTAAAACTCGCAACATTGATTGAAATCATTTTAGTTGTTTTATGTTAAAAGATTTTCATGACTATAAGAAAATTTTACTTTCATGTTGTTATTTGAGCACATGTTGTTTATATGCTTGACCAATTTCATGTTATAGGGAATTAATTTTTTTTATGAATAAAATGAAAAGGATTAGATTTTATATCTCATATTATTTGTGTTCACAAGTTATCTACAACTTGAGCTTTCTTGCATGGTACTTGGTTGGCATGATTGTGCCTAAGCTTTCCCTGAAGGTTGAATACTAAGTTACTAAGGTGTTCATTTTTATGGTGACAATTTATTTGCTTTGTTTATATAGGTCATCTGGCCACATAGTGGCCACTATCAACCAACTGAAGAAAAATTGTTCAAGTTTCTTTCTTTTATGGTGGAAAATGACTTTAACATTGCTGATGTTGAGGTATGTGTTGTATAAATCCTTTATATTCTATTTTAGTTTATATTCTAGTGTTCATCGTCTTTTATGGCTTACACTTTGCACTGTATCTTATTTTGTTTTCAAAAAAAGAACTCAATATTGATGGTAATTAGAAGCAAGAATTGAAGAAAGAGGAGAACAATAACACTAAAGTGACAAACAAAAAGAGAGAGAGAGAGAGAGAGAGAGAAGAGAATCGGTCTAGTGATACCCTTAAATCCAATATCTTGCATAAGACACACACATAGATACTGATGGTCAAGTCTTCAGAGTTGGTGAATTCACCTGCAATGCCTTCGAAACACAATGATAATGTTTTGAAGTAATGAAACAACATTTCATGTGTAAATTTTAATCCAACCAATATTAAGTTGGAAACTCATATTGTAATACTTGACATTTCATATAATATAATTTATGTGGTTGAAATTATTTATAGTTGCACTTGATATTGTTTAGTATTGTAATTAACATATGTAACTTTGTGTTTTTATATTAGATAAACATGCACATTGTATGAATTTTTTTAATTTAGTCACAAAATCATACTAATTAATTTATGTTGATTAATAATGAACACATAAAATCAATCTAAAACTACTAAATTAGTAGTTTATATTGACTAATGATGAACACAAATAAAATGAATACGACTAAATTAGTTGTTTATAATGATTATTAATGAAAGTAAATGAAATGAATATAAACTACTAAATTAATCATTTATATAATGAATACGAAACTACCAAAAAAAGATAAATGACTACTACAAATGATAAATTTGTGATTACAGATGACGACTAAATTTTGCATATATATGACTATTAGTAGCTAATTTACAGAGTCTTATAACACGACCAAAATCTAGTCATATTTCTTTGATCATTAATTGGTTTCAAATGATGACTAAAATTTGCATATATATGATTATTGGTAGCTAATTTACAGTATCTTATAACATGACCAACAGTTTGGTAATATTTCTTTGGTCATTAATTAGTTTTCTCGGGTGATCATATAGTAATATATTTTGTTGTATATTTGGTCATTAATTGTGGCAATTAATGACTAAATGAATGACCAAATTTATGACTAAATATACTACTAGATGATGAAATATAGATAACAAATTAATGACTAAGCTAAAAATGACTAAAATTTTGTCGTGTTATAAGATACTGTAAATTAGCTACTATTGGTCACCGAATGAAAAATGGTCATTTATATGCAAATTTTAGTCCTTTTTTTAGTAACTAATTAGTCATTTTGTACTAGTGTATTATTTGTATTTCACCTACTATTGGCTAGGACTAACAATCGTAATCCTAGTAAAGAACGATGGTAAGGAGAATGGTGGATTGGATAAGCATTTGGGACCAATATTCTTTTAATATTTGTATTGTGACTAGGACTAACCATAGTAAGTCAAGTGCAATGATTTTAGATAAGAATAGTCCTGAGGATCAACGTTTCCTGGTGTCAAGTATTGTGACAATGGATTAGGAAATGGTCCTATGAGGACATACCTAGTGCACACCCAGGTGGGGTATGTGCCTTGAGAGGCAATGGTAGCCAAAGTTATGCCTCCCAACATTGTGCTCTGGTCTGGTGGAGAGATTGAGAGAATTTGCTTAGTCCTTGATGTTTTGACAGTGCTGGCTATTATGATGTAAATCATCATTGGTGCTTATCAATCTGGATCCTTTCATATAGAAGTTCTCAACTTGAGAATATCCTAACTTATAGAAGTTCCCTAGTTAAGAAGGAGTGTTGAAATTGTAACTAGGTTCGGTCTTCCTAATTGTTGTACTTGTATTAATATGTATTTCATGTAAAAACAAAAAGAAAAATTATTATTATTAATTTTATTATCAAGCATGTTCTTCGTGCTTTACTATTGTTGAAAAGAAAAAAGTCAAATGGCTTATTCTTCATAACCCTATAAAAGAATAAAATCTGAATTTTTGTAAGCATCATTTGTTCCTCATGTTGCCACGTCGTCCCTTCAAGATGACAATTCAGGCTGCCCAAGAGTCATGTCTCTTCACATGTGGAAAAAATTATCTATTGGTACCAATCCCTCATAATTTTGGCAACCATTTGGATCTCCTTCTAAAGAAGATATATCGGGTTTGTGACATGGAATTTGAGGCACATAAGATGAATTTTTTGCATTATCTTCTCCTTATGTAAATATGAATTGTAGGAGGCACAACAATTATGTGATGTAAGTTGTAGAAAGGCCACGATGCCTTTGTAATGTGAGTTGCAAGAAAGACATAATATCTAATTGATGCGAGTTGCAGGAAGAAACTAATATCTTGGTGATGCAAGCTACAAGAAAACATTAATATCTCTATATAATGTGAGCTACACAAAGGCCATCATTCTTGTAAAGTATAATCTATCTATCTCTGTCAGACAAAACATCTAAAGGACAAGAAAGAGGCAGATTGGGTAACTATTTTGTGTACAAAACATAGTAAAGTTTGGAGGGTTGAATTGGCACTTGGAACTTTGGTTAGTTTGACTTGGATTTCTCTTATTGATGAAGAATCTATATGGAAAGGATTGAAGGGTTTTCCCCCTTGTGGGATTTTTCCTTGGCTTGGAGCCTAATTTTTGGTGTCTCTTGTCTCTTGTGCATTATGTTCTCTATATTTTTGCTAATGTGTAATTGCTTAATGACTTAATTAAACAAATAAATACTAGGAGAAAAATTCATATCAGTCACAAGTAATTACCACGATAAAGAAATTATATCATTTATCTAAATTTCAATAGGGATTAACTGAGGACATTTTCCATGACCTGTGCTAGCTTTGTACCTCTTGGCAAGTTAAAATCATCATGAACCAACTAATAGGTCACGAAATTGGAAAGTGCTTGATAGGTATATCTCTCTTTCATTTTCTTACATCACCGTAATTTGTATAACATGACCCACTTGCCATGATGGTCGACGATGACCTCCACTCTAGTTGGGGGGGTGGGATTTTGCATCATACTATCATACGATACACCATGTTCCATGCCATCAATACCATTACTTTCCACATCACACTATTATTCTCAACATATGCATAACCACTCCAAATACCACCATCTATTACCTTTTGTCGCCATTACTCTGATCCGATCTCTCATAATTCATCCATGTATCCCATCTTACTTTCCAATTATGATGCTATGCATACTAATCATAACACCCTATTGTAACCAACCTTGGAAATTTTTGAAAACTTAACATTCTTCTCCCCAACAGTGATTTCATGTCCCATTTGTTGACACTTTAATAGCACCTATATCTACATAGAAGCCATGGAAGGACTTTTTGTGCATCATAATCTAGACTCAATTGATTCATTATATAATCACCCAAGAGTTTACGTGATTTTTCAAAATGCAAGGTGGTTGGTGTACTTTAATAGGTTGAGAGGATTTAACGAAGTTATTTCTCTTGAATTTTCACAAAAATTGACAGAACAAGACTTAATTATAGGACAAGTAGAAATCATAGTCACAGAGGAAGTAATTTCCAAAGTAGCAACTTTACCTCAAATGAGAATGTGTTGGTTTAGTAGGAAAACATCGATTCGAACATCATAGGCCAATTTTCTGGAAGAAGGAGAACAAATTAAGAATAAGGGAAAAGGTGTAGATATAACTTCACTACCACATACATGGGAGGACATAGCAAACTTCCCTCAGAAGTATATTACTTGTGAAGGCCGGTTCAGAATAGTCTTCAACTACCACTTCCAACTATTGGCCCATCTTCACTATGGGAAATTGATCAATATGACATACTTTTTGTCAGAATCATTGAAGCATATGGCCAATGTTGTTTGGTAGGCCAAGCATCCAAAAACCTGTGTAACAAATCATGGGTTGATTAAGCTCATCATAATAGATGCATTGGAAGAACAAGGGAGAACATGGATAGGATTGGTGCTCTTTGCCACGGGGTTGGCTCGAGAATAATTTGGGAGTGACTCAAAAGAACAAAGTGAGGATATTGGAATGGAAGAGGCAACATTGAGCAAAAGGGATGATACTGAAAATTCTCTTGTTGATACATCTGCTAGAGACTCTCATGTTGACAACTTCATTGAGGGCCTCCATGTTTATACACTGGTTGATATAACCAATGAATAGTTGGAAAGCTTGTAATTTGAAGTTCTCCCTATTATAGAAGAACCTCCTTTGAAAACAAGAACCAAGAAAAGATCCTTAAAAAAGCTTGTGGTGGCATATTTCCAAAAATAAGGGTTAGGACTTTTATAACAACATCACCATCTCAATCATCTAAAATTCCAGTTGATATAGAGGAGCTGAAGGAATAACCCATCAAGGAGAGAGAAGCAAATCAAGCAAAAAAATGTGAATTGTCCTCTGCCTCAGCAAGTTGATAGTTTAAAGAAAGAAAATGTTAATTAAGAAAATAACTTGCAATATTAATAAAGAAAACTCAGATCAAGGAACCCTCAAGATTAGAAACCATAATTGAATATGTTGAAATGAGGAATGTGTCTTCCCCCCACTCCAAAGTTAAAGGGGCTAAAAAATTGTTGCATGAAGTTTGTGGGGAAATTTTTAGTGAGGTTGGGTATGCATGTGATGATATATATAACCCAAAATTTTTCTTGATGGGAATACAAAGATAACTTGAAGGAGAAGATATGAAATTATAGTTTGGCACACAATAACCTACCAACAATGTTGCCATCACACAAGAACTAGTAGTTGAGGTAAAGCAACCTATGGAGAACCAATAGGATGGGACACAAGAACCTTCCAATGATTCTATTATCACACAAGAACTAGCAATAGAGGGAAATCAAGCTATGGAAAATTAATTTGTTGGTACACAAGAACCTGTCAATGATGTTTTTGTAATACGAGAACTATTAGCTGAGGAAATAAAACTTGAAGACGAAAAGAAGAAAGAGACCCATGAGAATTCACAAAAATATATTGTTGACATTGTTGTAACAACAATTGAGATAGTACACCCAAAATTGAGAAATATTATAATTTTGACATAGAATTTTATTTGCAAAATTAAGTAAATGGAGACAATTAGCTCTATCACTACAGAAAAGAGTAGTACCACTAGGTGAACATAAGAAAATCATTCACAATATTAAGGAGGCTTTGGTAGAAGAGATAATGTTCCATAGGCTTAGATGGGACAAAGTGAATGAGGAAAGGAAGAAGCATTGGAAACAAATGCGGGAATTAGGAGATACAAGAGGAAAAGGAACAAATGTACAATCTTGTACATGACTTATTGAGTTGTAGAAAGCCTACCCCTTCCTACCCCTTATTTCTTCATGATAAATTCATTATTTTTCGGTAAGCAACGATTCAATAGAAAATGCCATATAAGATAACCACTATCATGACTTTTCTGGATAGTTTCAAACAAAGTAAATTTGCAGAAAAACATTTTTTTAGAATTGTACCTACATGAGTTTATTTGTTATGGAAATAAGAGTTTTAATCTCTCACCCTATGTGGGGGACATCTAGCTAAGGGAATTCACTTTATTTGTTCAAAATCAGATAAAGTGGAAATTGGCCTATGAGGTTGTAACAACAAGCCAAGAAAATAAGATGTTGTGGATCCGAGAGGAAACCGGTCTTGTTACAACAGTGGTTAGAACTTATGGAAATTACTGTGTGAGGTAGCAAATTATGGAAATTAGTGTGCGAGGTAGCAAATTATGGAAATTAGTGTGCGAGGGTGCATTGGTAGGTAGAAAATTAAGGGACCAATGTATATCAAGTGTATCAGACATTGTGGGCCCAGTTGGCTTGGATTCAAGTTTTTATTTCTCTTATTTGGATTCCATTGCCTAAGTATCAACATTATTTTCAATTGAAGCATGGGGAGATAGAGATGTGGTGGTTGGATATGATTACTTCTAAGGGGTTTAGGGCTCTCATTAAGGATCCAACGATGACTTATAATTTCACTGAGTTACACTCACAACATGCATTAAAGATCGATTGATGGGTCTACATGAGGACATGCAATTGCTTCATTTGGGTGGAGATGTTGAGTCCAAGAATTATCATCCTTTTCACCACTTTTTTCCTTACATTTTGACCATTTTTCCTTCGTAGCCGCATCCTTTTATTTACCTGATTATCTTTTTGACTAAGGAATGCCACGTTCTCATGTCACTCTAACTTATGTAGTTTTTCTTGCATTTGATGGAGGGATAATTGTTTTGGGCATCTTTACTGAAAAAATGATAAATAATAATGTTTATAGGATGACCCAACTAGTTAGGACATTGTTACTCCCTTTTTCTAGATGATAAAATGTTTTTTTCCAAGATTATGTGATGTTATTACAACAGACCAATAGCTCTGTTGTTATTCTGATGTTGGTACTCTATTTTGTGTTGACACAATTCTTGGTATTATTTTTGGGATTGATGTGTATGCTCTAATTTAGTGGGGTCAACCAAGACCAATGTGCCAGTGGGATTGGATTCTCTTGATAAGGCCACAACAATTATGATTTCCAGTATTTTAACTACTCGCTAGAATGAGGCACCCATTATGGCATCATCTTTATTTGTAGATAATTTGTTGTAACTTGTTTCAAGAAAAGTCATTTAGTTATTATTATTTGAACAGCCTGAGAATAAAAAATTCGCATGGTTGTTCATGATTCAAATACCAAGATTTATAGAAGAGGTCAACCTATAAGAACGGATCTCTCTACCCCATGCACGGGGATGGCACCATTGTTTTTAGACGGTGCATCTTTGTATTTTATTTTCAAAGCTATTGCAATATTCTGAGAGTTCGTGGTTCATTTATGATCTGTTGTACTAGATTGTGAGTTGTAATTTTACTAGCTCCCTAATAAGGAGGAAGGACCTTATTCTGTAGCATGGATCACTATGTTTATAGAGGTAGTGTAGTTACTTTAATTAATTCACTTGTAGGCTATGGTGTTTCAAGTCCTACTATTTTAGTTTAGTACTATGGCATATTTCTTGCATAATATATTGTTATTACTACGTGGTTGAGTTACCTGGTAGAATACTTGAATAGAGGCTTCTTGTATGCCATCATAACTATTACTAGATAAATCCTTATCAATTATGTGTTGCTACTGTTGTTAAATTACTGCTACATATTTACAATTTATTATCGTTACAAAATATTAGTTAGTTGTTGTCACAAGCTGATACAGTTTATTATGTAGTTTATTAGTTAATTTTATTTTGATTACTAGCATAAAGACTGATGATTGTGTGTGGTTGTGGTTAGATGATTTTATGCAAGTGAGAAATCAATTTCAAAGAGTGTTACTTATTTTTCTGCAAGAGTGATCCTAGAATAGATTAATGCTCATTTATTTATGCAAATGTGGTTTCCATTTCCAGAGTTGTGTGCAAAGAATCATTGTTCATGCAAGTGTGGGTTTGACAATGAGATATTTATTTGAATTAATTCAATTCTTGAAAGTTTAATAGTTACATTCACCTTGGGTTTTGACCGAGGGCCAAGTTCTTGTAGTAGGAAAGCTTAGCAATAATTATGAACTAGTCAATGTCAGTCGATAACTATTGCATGCATATGTTGTGCATGATAACCTTGAAATAAACAAACTTATCCTACTTGATAATTTATGTATGAGTGAATAAATTTTTTTATTAAGACAATTAATTTTCCCAACACCTTCCCTCAACCATTCACTCTCTTATTGTATTAACTTATTCTATAATCTCTTTCTTGTTACTTTTGGGTATCTAATGTTGCTTCTTCTCTTCCCTTTGATATTGAATTCTTCCTATTTGTTATATCCTTTACTATCATTTGTTGGACTCTAAGTTTCTTGTCGATAGATTATGGGTATGTTATCTAGTTGCTCAAAACTATTGTCATTGTAGCGACATATTAAATTATTATATCTACTTGTTATTTGACTTTTTCAATTGAAGCAACCTCCTACTAGATGATAGTGCATGCTTCATAAAGTTGTGTTTTATTACTATGTTGTTTCAATTACTCGACTTCTTGTTCCATTTGCAAATTAAGATCGACTAGTTTCTACACCAAGGATTGCATGCCCTCTAGCTGATCTTCTATTGTTGTAGAGGTTTGGATGTGTAATTTAACTTGAGTGACCCGTAAACATTTTTGCTAGAGAGGTTATTCTTTGTTTTCCCTATTCATGGATCACTTCCACCTAGTGGAAGTTTCTTGAGAAACGTCAGTAAGTAATTTGAATATATGAGCATATGATACCTTATTCAGGTTGATTTGAGTATCCAGGATCAAAGTAAAATCTATCTGTGTTTCCAAAGTGATATTCAACTTTTTGTCCTTTTTTCTTTGGAGTTTCTCCTTAACTTTCTTTTCACCAACTTTGATTGTTGTTGCTCCTTTTAACCATACTATTGTTATACATTTTATTGTGGATGTGATTGAGTCAGTGGTTGTGTTTTCTCTAATTTTTGTGGAGGCTTAGTTGGTTGAGGATTTTGATTACTTTTTTATTACTATGTCATCTATCTGTCATGTTATCCAGGTTCTAAACATGACATTATATGGAGGAGACTCATTCGGAATATAAAATTGAGTTATCTCTAAATTAAATTGTACTTTGACCTACACTTTTGATTCAACATTTTTCTCTTCCTCTACCTAGGAAGATAGAGGTGGAGAAAATTCCCATGTAAGGTAAATTTGGACCGACTTTGGTTTCTTGGTCCTTGGATTCTTTATATTTGATGCTTTACTAGTACCACCCATTATAGTGGTTTGACGAGTACTCTGCTCTTGTTGGGCATGTCTTTACCCCATTTCTTACTCCTAAATCATCCTTTATTTATTTGTATATATGAAAATAGTTTTTGCATTAACAAAAGCCTCCAAGATTTAAGGTCCAACTAAGGATTCCATCATCATCTCCTTTGCTTTTGTTTATCCTGTAGTCGACTTCGCCTTTCTTGATGTTTCTTCTAGCACCTCATATGTTATCTTATCCAATTTTTATTTTATTTGGGGTCATCCAAAGAGATTTTTTGAAGTGCTTGTTCTCAATTCATTCCATATTCCTCCTCTCAGGCTTACCGTGGGGTCTACTCAATTGGCTTATTTTGTGCTTGGTTTTAACTTGGTGATGCTACTAGAAGTGTGGGGTCAACTTTGAATGGTTGAGTATATAACTCTACTTCCCCATCATCATCTAATTCTCCATCAGTTAGTGGGGTTATTAGCTCTTTAGTTGGATGGAGAACCCCTTCTTGTATATCAATTGTGGTATTTGACTATTGGCTCAACACTTAAAAAATGGCCAATGTAGTTAGTTGATACACTAACTCCTTAGGTTGCACCTAGTCGTTTTTCATGTACCAAACTTTGAGTCGTGTCAAGATTCAGTTAAATATGAGACCAAGAAGTTAGGGTCATATGTATGTGTTGTATGAATCTCCATTTGTGGGAGACATTTTTAAGGTTTTCACCCAGTTTCTCAAAATTTCTTTTGGAAGTAGGGATTCCATCTTTCCCAACCAATTTGTACAAAATTGTTGGTGCACTAAGATGTCTTTTTACATGAAATCTTAATTCCTACGTTAATCGTCAACCCAAGGTAAGTCTTTTTATCTCAAGAGTGTTGTCACTATATATGCAGTGAATTTAGAGGTTATCTAATGATAAATCGTTGCAATCACTAAGAACTATTTCTTCAACTCACTCCAAACAATTCTGAAAGAAATAACTATGGAGGAAATAACTCTTGAAATAAATCTTAACACACTCTCCAACTCTGTTTAACTTATTCCGAAATCAAATGAATCTGAATGTAAGTACAAAGAATCACGCTCAACAATCTTCAAATAGAATTAGGACTAACTCACTCAATCAAGAAAGAGAACTATAACAATTGAACAGCAATGATAATCTATAACAAATCCGAATTGAACAACAAATCCTAATTGAACGGAAGATCCTAATTGAACAGCAAATCTCAATTGAATGACAACTGATAATTGAACAGCAAGCGAGCATATAATGATAAATGATATCTAAACAACAAATGATTTATATAAGAAAATTATGGAAATCAATTAATGCTATCTCTAAGATCTATGATAACATAACTCAGAATGAACAACAATCTACTACTGAAACTAACATAACCAATCCAATCAAAGTGTTACTCAGATATATCACACAGCTAAGTCTGAATCTAAATGAACAGCAATATGAATCGGAATCGTCAATCTTCACAAATAAGTGAAATGATATTAACTTAACATTAACAATCAGTAATGACTAAATAGAAAAGATTATAACACAAGAAAGCAGTATAACTTCTCTTGACTGGGCCTAGAGTCACCAGAAGTCTCTGCTAAGAAATACTCAGAATATAAGTATGGATCAAACACAGTCTTTCTTCATTAAAATAAGAAACACGGTTACAACATCACTGAGATAAGAGTATTATATATCTCAAAAGAATAATTACAAGTTATGAAATTCTAAACTCTGTGCAATTTTGGCTTCCAGCCTTATATATTACATTTAGAAAATAAATAAATAAAAGTGAATCCTCAGGATCAAGGGATCCTGAGGATTGATCCTAAGGATTTCGCTATGCATAATCCGATTCTGTCATGGAATAGCATCAGTCTGCCTAGTCTCTCGCTGCCTTTCCTGCCTCAGGCGTTGTATTTTTCCTTTTATGACATGATGTTGCTCTGTCAATTGAACAACTATTGTTCAATCCGCTTCTTCTGCATATAAAGATAGCAAAAAACCAGTTTCTCGTGCTAGATTTATCTAATTTGTTACCAAGTGCTTTTACCCAACTTTAGTTGTTATTTCCTTTACTTTGATCCATAAACAAAGATAATCATTTGATGGTAAATGTTGATTAAAGCTATTTACGAAGTGAAAACATATCCTTTTCCTGACCCAACATACTCCCCAGCTTACCTTGTTGCATGTCCTCATGCAATTAAATAGTTGATGTGTAGCTAAGATAGGGAATAGGTAGGATATACCTCCTCCTTATAATTTCTAAAGCCATTTTTCTTCTTTAGTATAGCAAAAGCCTGGGTAACGTCTTGATCATTCAAGGTGTAGTCACAGCGATACTTCTCTGGAGGATACCATATGATTGGAGTCATATACCAACATCCTATCCATTCAGGCCCCATGGTTAAGACCATGTTACTGTACTTGTATAAATGAGAGGAGGCGGCTTTAAAGTTTCAATATCCAAATGGTTCTCGATTTTTAATTGTAATGCTGGAGACCTCCCACCTTTGTCTAGCTACAGACAAGGATTCGTCCTTAATCTCTTGGAACTATTCCTTTCCAGCTTGTACAATATCCATGTGAAATGGCCCCAATTGGCCCACATCACCATCCCACTTCATCAATTTCTTATGTCTGACCGAGAGGTGCAGGGGTTTGGTTGGTTCCCCTCTCACCCATATGTCGATTCCTTCTTCACGCTTCCTAAAATTATTATGAGCCTTAGCCACTTGAGTTGATTAGTGGCAAAAGAGAGAAATGTCTGGAGTTGTATATCCCCTATAAAGGGGCCAGGGTTGTTGTCTCTGTCATCTTCCAGAAAGAAATTATGCATATAAACTTCACTTGCTCGTTCTTTTCTCTAAAGCACTTGACAAAATCCGGGGTAGTCTTGATTTCCACAGACTTCCTAGCCTTAACAGCTTTGACTTTCAGTAGGAGGTATATCTCCCAGAGGAATAAGGCATAATTTGTAGTAGGAGCTCTGGATGACAGGGTGTCTGAATAAAGAGTGTAGATAGTTTCCAACTACTCTTTAGCCTTTTGTAATTTTTCTTGTTCTTTCTCAACCTTTTTCTGTTAAGCCTTGTACTAATAAAAGGTCTCATCCTCAGTCACTGTAAGTGCCTCAAACTTTTTATTTAACTCTTGATGTATCCGTAGGGGCACTACCGCCTCCTTGTGCTAGGCTAATTCCTGTTGAACCTTCAGTAGTTCATTCTACAGTTTGCTAATAAATGCCTCCCTTGCTAGGGGAATATAAGCAGGTGTCTCCTATGTTTGGGTTTCTCCATCCTGGGTCTCCATGGGATCGGTCTGAACAATAGCTCCAACTGCCTCTTGTATCATGCAATGATCAACTTGAATGTCCTCTTCAACGTCTATTTCAATAGCAGCATTCACGGTACGATAGCCCCGTTTGGGTCTCCTGTGAGAAAACACAGGGGTCTTCAGTCAACATTTCAGTGTCTTCTACAAGACATGGCTTTGTTTGAGTTTCCTTTGGACAGGCCAAAATATCATCATTTTAGGTTTCAGCATCCTTTCCAGAAAAATGTTTTGTTTGTGTGCCTGTGGTTTCTTTTTCTACTTTCAAATTCCTGGCTCTAATGGCTTCTTTTAACCACTGCCTTAGCTGCCTAGTTATTTGCTTTTGTTTTCTATACTTCTTAATAATTTTTGTAAGCCTGACCTTGTAGGACTTCTTTATTATGGGACTTCCAACTGGCGGTGGGTTGACTGCATTGTCCTCTGGTTCCTATACAGGTGGTATTGTGTCATCATCAGGGAGGGTTCCAATTGGAACTGTATCTCCCAATGGAGCTTCACCTTCTAGCTCCTCTTTTTCATCGATTTCTCTTTTAGGAGATCCCAATACAATGGTGTCTCATGAACAATTGTCATTCTCCAGGTTTTCTTATAGGTAGGCCTCATCCTCAGGGGACTTAGAAAGAATAGTATTTCCTGGTTGATTTACATCTCCCATGGTTTCATCTACAGAATCTTCTTCAGCTGGGGGGTCCACTAGATCGGTATCTGTTGTCTGATTTTCTTCTCTAATGACTTCCTCTTCATGGACCTTGGCTTCAAGGGGCTTTCCCACAGAAGGGATTGGTTACCTCTGTTCCTCCACAGTATCAGTAAATGGCAGGGTTTTCTCATGACCAGGGCTATCAGCAGAGGAAAACTGGTTGGGGATAAAATTATATCTTCAACATTCTCGGATTGTTCTCTACCCTCGCCAAATATCCCCATGTTCTCCAATACCGTGGCTACTTCCTCTTCATAGTCTTTCAAAGGGGAATTTTGCGGACTTGGAGGTGGTGTGCAGGATGGTCCAACCTCGTTTGTTTGAATTGGATACGTTTCTAGGCTCTAACCTACACAGAGCGCCTATGTTTTGTTGGATTCAGGGGCATAGAGGAATTCTTTCTTTTTAGTGTCCTTCTCGGACCTAGGTTTCTTGGCCCTTGTTGTTCTATTGTTGTGTTTTCTAGAGGTGGGGCCAAAGTAGGATTTACAATATTGTCCTAGGTTAACTGTTACTGGGCCAGTCCATGTATGATAAACAATTTAATCAGTCCATGATAATTGATGATAGTACATGGGTCCCTAGCTTTCCTAACTCATCGAGCGACATCATGCAACAGAGGATTCAAATAAAACGACAAATTAACTGAAATTTTTTGTTTTAGGATGGCTAACAATTTGAGTTGGCGGGGTTTACCACATCCTGGTGACCATCGCATGTGGTATACTATTGCATGATGACTGCTAACTCCTGCCAAGGTTGTCTTAATGTTGAAGGGTGAATCCCTTTCCCTGTTCTAGCTAACTGCTCATCCGGGTTGTGGAACACTGCAACCGCATTATGTAGAAAGACATGGATTTCTGTCCATTTGGTTCCCTGAACCGGAAGTCCAGTGACTTCGGCTATGACCGCTTCAGAAACTGTTATCTCCCTACCTTTAACTATGGTGCTTCCATTCCCCAAGTTCTACAAGAATTCGAGTGTTATTTCTTTGTGAAATCCCTGCAATTTATTCAGATATTACAGCCATCCTGTGCGGTCGAGAATTGCCCAAGCCTAGTCCAATACCTTGAGTACTGAGGGCTCATTTTGGATAGCTCTTCCTCCCATGGTTGTTGTACTTGTGACTAGTTCACTTGTATGCAATTGTTTTACACTTCCGCAATTCAGAACAGCAGCAGAGAATGTTAAAGCAATTAACAGAGAAATGACGATGTTTTGAGAATTAATATCATATTTAGTTAAGTCATTTGTCCCGTCAACCACACTTAATGCCAAATCATGAGTCTGCATGCCAACCATAATGGTTTCCATCCTTTCCCCAATCAGAAATACTTGCTAATTATTATGCATTCATAATCATCATGCAGTCCTTACCTAGAAGTTAATTCAAATGATTATCACACAATTATCCATAATTGTCACTCATGCCATTCATACGCAGGCCATCCACCCTCTAACGAGAAAAGGGCGTCCATGTCCTTCAAGCATGTGAAAAGCAAGTGAAAGCATTGACAATTCATAAATGTCGGCAACCAATCCAAAAAAAAAATGGTGTGCTAATCGGTAAGGCAATTAAAGCAATACACGTCATCAGATGTGAAAAAGTTGAGAAAAAAAATTAAAACAGAGATTTTAATTCATTATGACAAAATATTTTCATCGTAAGCGGTATTAATAACAAAGGCATAATCGGCAGTATGTATTAATGATTGTCATAAAATGATTGGACAATTAAAATATGATGAATATATAACATAAGTTACCATGCAGTTCGGCTTGTAAGAGTGTTGTTCAAATGGGAAATTCCCTTTGGAAACAAATCCATAGGTGGTAATAGATAGAAATCATTTGGCAGTGTAAGATGATACTCCAATACCACAAGCAAAGCCGTTGTTGCCAGCAAGCGCTCATAGCCTCGACAAGGTTTCTTTTTAACCCCAAAAATGAGCCAGAGTCCTCCTTTTAGTGTATAAATGGTTCTTCTTTTCTTGTCATAAAGAGACCACTATGTTGGCATGGTGACCAGATGACCATAGTGCCATTCACCAGGATATAACAAGTGATCAGGTTGGCTCGTGATGAGACCCCCTGTCCTTCTGACAGTTTTAATCATCAAGAAGGTCATTACCTTGGTTTGGTGGCCAAATTGGAATGTCCCCCGTTACATCCTTATGAGCATGGTAGGCTGGCTCGAGATGAGATCCCCTATCCTCTTTAAGAGAATGTTTGATGCATTTTCATATTTCATTATTTCCATTTTTTCTTTTGAAATTTTTATTGTAACAAGAGGGAGGCTCATTTTCTCCTTAAGAGTCAGGGATGGTGTAAGAAGTAAAAATATGCCAATGAAGGTTTATACTCTTACCCCCATATCATCATATCAACGGGATTTATCCATTTGAAAGTATAAACATAAGCTAGCATGGTTTGAAAATAGTGAATCATTTTATGATGTGTCCAAAGAAGAGATGTTCAACCAGTCATTATAAATATACACCGTATCAGCTGTTGAATAAAGATAACCATCAAAAAGGCTTCGTAGGGCATAATGATATTATCATTAATGTTTTGGCTTATATTAGGCACAAATTCATTCAAATGGTGTTTATTCAAAACATAAAAGAAAAAGAAATATGGCACAATGATTAGCAATTAAAGAATTCACAGTTTGTCCTATTTAAAAAGACCAAAGGTGCGGTTCAATTGATTGAACAACAATCATTCAATTGACTGAACAGTAAAAATTAAAGAAAAACATACAAAAGTGTTGCTTAATCGATTGAACAATAGTTGTTCAATCATTTGAACAACAAAAATTAAAAGAAAACACACACAAAAGTGATGTTCAATCGATTGAACAACAATCATTCAATCGTTTGAACAACAAAAATCACAAAAATGTAAAAGTGTTGCTCAATCGATTGAATAGCAATTTGTTCAATCGTTTTGAATAGCAAAAATCGCAAAAATGTAAAAGTGTTTTTCAATCGATTGAACAAAAATTTGTTCAATCATTTTGAACAGCAAAAATTACAAAAAAATGTAAAAGTGTTGTTCACTCAATTGAACAACAATCGTTCAATCATTTGAACAGCAAAAATTAACATAAAAACACGCAAAATTGTCATTCAATTGATTGAATAGCAATCGTTCAATCGCTTGAACAACAAAAATCGCAAAAATGTAAAAGTGTTGTTCAATCGTTTGAACAGCAAAAATCGCAAAAATGTAAAAGTGTTTTTCAATTGATTGAACAACAATTTGTTCAATCGTTTGAAAAACAAAAATCAAAAGACACAAAAGTGTCGTTCAATTGATTGAACAGAAATAGTTCAATTGTTTGAATAGAAAAAATCGCGAAAATGTAAAAGTGTTGTTCAATTGATTGAACAGCAATTTGTTCAATCATTTTGAACAGCAAAAATCACAAAAAAATGTAAAAGTTTTGTTCACTCAATTGAACAACAATCGTAATCGTTTGAACAGAAAAAATTAAAAGAAAAACATGCAAAAGTGTTGTTTAATCTTTGAACAAAAAAAACGAAAAAGAGAAAGTGTTGTTCAATTGATTGAACAACATTTGTTCAATCGTTTGAACAATGAAAACCAAATATGTAATAGTGTTGTTCAATTGATTGAATAGCAAAAAATAAAAAAAATAAAAAAGTGTTGTTCAATCAATTGAACAACATTCATTCAATCATTTGAACAACGAAAATCGCAAAAAAAAAAAATGTAAAAGTGTTGTTCAATCGTTTGAACAACAAAAATTACAAACGTAAAAGTGTTGTTTAATCAATTGAACAACAACCATTCAATTGATTGAATAACACTTATCAAGCACTCAAAAAAAATCCTCATATTTACATGGTGATGCTTAATCTAAATTGCAATCAATCAAAGAGAATATATACATTATTTACAATTTAAAGAAATCTCAATTTTTTGAAAGAAAAGTTGTTGGGTCATCACTCCATGCAGCGAAGATTTGCATGGAGGGGTCCTCGCGTACCTTCTCACAAAAAGGCTCCTTGGTGAGCAGTTTGTGATAGAGACACGGTCAATGCCCTAAACGAATGGTCGGATCCATCAATGGTAGTCAAGGCAAGAGTACCATTGATATGCACTTCTTGAGCCTCATAAGGGCTGAACCATCTTGTTTGCAATTTGCCCAGAAAATCCTAGAATCTAGAGTCGTAAAGGAGTGCCCAATCCCCTTTTTGAAATTTTTTCCTCTTGATAAGGTTGTCGTGCCACTTTGCCCTTTGTTGTTGAATAATTGTGATCTGTTACAAAGCGAACAGTCGAGCCTCATCTAGTTGTTGATCTGTTGAAGTCTCTCGATTTGGGCTTTTGTTAGATCCAACCCCACTTCCTGGTCCGTTCTTAGAGTATTTATTTTGAATTCGATCGGAAAAATAGGTTCTTTGTCGAACACGATTTGGTACGGAGAGTATCCAGTAGTATTCCTCCAAGTCGTGCGATAGGCCCATAAGGCCTCTGGCAGTCTAGTAGCCCAATCTCGCGAGTGTGTTGAGACTATTTTGGTTAGAATTGCTTCAATGACCTTATTAGTGATTTCTACCTGCCCGTTCGCCTACGGGTGATACGGGGAAGTGATCATGTGTGTAATATGATGGTTTTTTAGAGTGGCAGTAATCTTGTTTCCTACGAATTTCCCTCCCCCATTTGTGATCACTTCTCACAGTAAATCATACCGCACAAATAGCCCAAAAAGGAAGTTAATCACAGCTTCCTCTGTGACTTTTGGTAAATCTATTGTTTCCACCCATTTTGTCACATAATCCGTGGCAACTATTTTGCAGGCCTTCTGATTGCATGGCGGATGGAATGGGCCAACAAAGTCCAATGCCCATCTCTCGAAGGGTTCTATGACTAATTGGGGTTGCAAAGGCATTTCATCGAATTGGTCAGGCCTTCCCATCCTTTGGCAGCTGTCACAAGCCTGGGCATATTTCTTAGCATCCTTAAAAATAGTGGGCTAATAATATCCCATTTGTAATACCGTATTCCTTGTCCTATGATCTACGAAGTGTCCCCCATAGGTCTCGTCATGACAAGATTTCAGGATGTTATAAATCTCATCCTCGCGAATGCATCTGCATATACACATATCAGCCCCTGTGTGAAAAAGTTATCCGCCTATCCAAGAGAATTGGGTGTTGCACCGAACGATTTTCTTCCTCTCTCTTATATTTAAATGCCTAGGTAGCTTCCCTACTGCTAGATAATTTGCCACATCTGCCTACTGTGGCGCCTTGATTGCTACGGAAAATAGATGTTCATCTGGAAATTGGTCATCTACTACCAGTAGATCATTCACCTTCAGGATTCGAGATAGAAAATCGGCAACTAGGTTCTCCTTCCCCAGACAATCCTTAATAGTAATGTCGAACTCCTACAAAAGAAATAGCCACTGTGTCACTTGATCATTTGTGATAATTTTATTAGTTAGATACCGAATGGAAGAGCGATCAGTATATAGAAAGACTTGGTAGCCAATTATATAATGTCTAAACTTCTTTATTGCATAAATAACAGCTAAAAATTCTTTTTCTGTTACTATATAATTAAGTTTTGTAGAAGTGAGATATTTGCTAATATAATATATAGCATAAGGTTTCTTGTCCTCCTCCTAGACAAGGACAGTGCCTATAGCTACATCTAATGCATCTGTGGATATGTGGAAAGGCAGCTCCCAGTTTGGTCCACGTAATACTGGTGCTGTTGAGACTAGTTTCTTTAGACCTATAAAAGTTGTGTCACATTTGTCAGACCATTTGAAATCAACATTTCCAGTTAAAGCATATAAAGGCACAGGAATTTGTGAAAAGTTTTTAATAAACCTACAATAATAGCCTGCATATCCCAGGAAGCTATGTACCTCTGTCTGAGTGCAGGGGATAGGAAATAAAAGAATTACCTGAATTTTTGTTGGATCTACCTGTATCCCTGCTGCAAAGATATAATGTCCCAAGATTATACCCTCGGTCATCATCATGTGACACTTGACATTTCTTAAACATAACCTGGTAGCAATGCATCGTTCTAAGACTTTTTCTAATGTTTGCAGTGCTTGGTTGAAGTAATCCACATATGGATTAAAGTCGTTCATATACACATCAAGTCCTTCATTTATCAAATCAGCAAAAATGTTGAGTATAGCTCTCTAGAATGTATCCAGGGCATTACACAAGCCAAATGGTAATACTCTGTATGTGAATGTACCCCAAGGACTGGTGAAGGTTGTTTCGTCTTGGTCTTCAAGGGTGATCCGAATCTGGTTGTAGCCGTTGAAACCATATAGGAAGGAAAATAATTTCTTCCTGCCAAAGTATCAAGGACTTGATCAATGAATGGGATGGGGAAGTGATATTTCTGTGTTTCCTTGTTCAATTCCCTGTAGTCTACACAGATACGCCACTTCCCATTTTTCTTGGGGACGACCACCAATTGAGAGACCCATTTACTATCCAAAATAGGATAAATGAAGTTCACATCCATCAATTTTTCTAACTCTTCTTTCACAATGTCCTTGACATGTGGATTCAATCTTCGTTGAGGTTGTCGGATGGTTTTAGAATCCTTCTCCATATAGATGTGGTATGTACATATTTGTGGGTATATACCCTTCATGTTAGGATAAGCCTAGGAAAAATCCTATTTATATTTCTATAGGACCTGTATGAGTTTTTGTTGTTGATCGCTATCCACACTATCATTAATGTTTAGAACTTTGCCTGGTTCAATCTCAACAGGCTTGTTGTTATGAACAGCGGTTGTCTGGATATGCTGGTCATCAGTATCCTTCAAAGGATCTTCCATGGCTTCATTATCAAGGATTGCTTTCAACATTTGACGCTTAACATTGCTCACATCAGCTAGCTGATTGATAAAATTGTTGATAATGTCATATTCAGTCTGATCTTTGAATTTCAGTGCCTCTGCTACTGTGAATGGTGAGCAGATTCTTTCCTCCAAGTATGTTGGTGGTTGTTTACATATTTTTACAATGGGCAGACTAGGCTTGGCAGGAGGATATAACACAATATTTTTTACAACATCCCCCTTTGCAATAGTCATGTTTCCTTCTCAACAGCTGATATAAGCATTAGTTGTCGCCAGCCAAGGTCAGCCCAGAATCATAGGATGCCCATCCAATCGACTCTTTGGGTTTATGACAAGAAAATCTACTAGATATTCCCATGAATCAACAGAAACTGTAATATCCTGTAAGGTCCCTTTTGGCCTTACCACCAAACAATCAGCTAGTTCTAATAAAGTGGTGGTTGGTTCCAGGGCTGTAATACCAAGTGCTTGATAGGTTTATGTTGTTAAAATATTAATGGTTGCACCCAGATCAACTAGTGTATTGGGAAAAGAGTGGCCATATATATAAACTGTCACTATGGGATTTCCAAGATCTAAATCAGATAAGGTTCCTACAACGTGAATGGTGGGTGAAGTTTTTGCTTTCATCATAGGCTTCTTTACACATAGCTCTTTGATTGTTTTAGCATATATGGGAATATCTTAAATGGCCTGGACGAGAGGAATTTTAATAAAAATATTGTTTAGTTCCCCTACAAGATCAAAATCTAGGTAAACAGTAGGTTTGGGTATCGTTAACCTTTTGGGGAATGGGGGAGAAGTGACAGTAAGTTTTTCAGGGTCTTCACGCTGATCTATCTCTTCCCCTTAGTTTAGTTCAGTATTAATTACGGGTGGTGATATATGTATAGGTGGGGTTTCAATTTCAATTGATGGTTGATCCATGTTTTCCCCGGGGGTGATGATATGCCCTGACCTCAATCTGAGTTCATTACATTCTTTTTGCTCAATCTCATAATCTGAGCTTTCGATAATTTGTACCAATTGGACCGGTTTGTTATTAGGATTCGGATTTGGTTGAGCTGGCAATTGAGGGCACAGAAGAGGTTGAGGATTTTGCTGTAATGTATATGGAGCTGATAGTGCAGGTTGAGGCTGAGGACCTGTCCCCATAGGTGCATTGGATATCCCCAGTGGTCGCTGCAAATTTGGAGACCAGTTCGGATTTTGAGAGGTGGAGGCAGGCCACTAGGATTGATAAGGATTTTCCTGCCAAACAGGAATAAGAGGAGAATTTGGTTAGCCATTACCTAGAAAGGATTGAGTTGGCCAGGATGCCATAGGGAATGGCTAGGTTTTCCAATTTGGGTAAGGTGATTGGCCTTGCCATGCTGCCCCAAGGTTTTTTTGATGATTAAACTCTAAAGAAGGAAATAACTGGGATGTGTCTTGTGACATACCTTTAGGTTTAGCCTGCCACTGTCAATATTGGTTCATGAGATACACTAGCTCTCTTTCTTCTTCTGCTTCCTTGAATACTGCTTTCAGCCCCGGTAGTGATGGACATTGTTCAATGGCGTGATCTTTGGTACAAATACTGCATGTCTGGACCATGTCTAATAGACACTCCCAATGGTTGTGCTTCTTTCGACAACATGGAGAGAAGATGGCCAAGTTTTGTTTTGCTAAGGCTTGCTTTTGTTTAGTCTGTAAGATGTCCAGCTGTGTCGTGAGGGTTACCAGGATGTCTGTTTTGAAATCTTCTAGGAGGTTTCCGATCTCCATTCGTGTTATGCCTCCACTGTGTTGTTTGCTTCCCCTGATCATGGGATCTTTGCTTCCTACTCTTGTGTGTGTGCTTCCTCACGAACACCTGATACACAAGCGGATGATTTCATCATAATATTCCTCAGAAATATGTCCTTTCCCCATTAAATTTAGAGTTTCTAACCATTCCTCTTTCATCCCTTTAATTAGGATAGCACTTAGGTGTTGGGTTGTGTTATATTATTTCCATGACTAGCCCACGTAGTTAACAGGGGGTTAGAAGGGGGGCAGAGCCCCCCCTTCATTGCGTTGATTGCGTAGCGGGGGGAGTCATAGGGGGTTTGAGGGGTGCAAGTAACCCCACTCTATGGGATCTGGGGCAGCGCCGGGGAAAATTTTGTTTTTGGACTCTATATTAGGTTGGGCATACCTACCTATGGTTTTGTGCATGATTTTTCGCACATGGTTTTGGATGCGATGGTTTTCGGTCCATGGTTTTGGACGTGATGGTTTTCAGTCCATGGTTTTGGATGCGATGGTTTTTGATCCATGGTATTGGATGCTTCGACATGTATAAATATGTATTGTAACATTGAGAAATAATGAAAAATCAAGCTAGTAGTCCCAATTTTGGGATCCAGGGGAAAATCTCTGTGTATATGTATTTTATGTGTTATGCTTTCGCATTGTTTATTTTCTTTCTTTTAGAATTCGTAAGCAGGTAATTTATGTATGAGGTTAAAATCTACATTTGGTATCAAAGTTGTTTTGGCTTCAAGAGGATGCCTTTATTGTTGAGGGGTTTCGCTTGGTCCTGTGGTAGACCCTGTTCAGTGGGAGATCTACGAGATCGATTCTGGTGGTGAAAGAAGATGATGAGCAGTGGAAAGATAGAGATCGAGAAATTTAATGGTCAGAGTTTTGAGTTGTGGAAACTCAAGATGGAGGATCTGTTGGTGGATAAAGATCAATGGATCGCGTTAGATCCAGGTACTAAACCAACGGGAGTGTCCAATGAAGAATGGAAGAAGTTGGACAGAAGGCAAAGAGCACAATACGATTGCGTGCCTTGGATTCAATATTGTTGAATGTATCAGGGGAAGCCACAGTGAAGGCTTTGTGGGACAAGTTAGGGACTTTGTACCAATCTAAGTCTCTGGTGAATAAACTATTCCTACGGAAAAAGCTGTATAACCTTAGGATGAAAGATGGAGACTCTGTGAAAGAGCATCTAAACGCATTTAATAATGTGGTAAGTCAGCTATTATCTGTTGATATTAAAATTTCAGATAAAGATAAGTGCAACAGTTTGTTGTGTTCTCCACTAGATTCGTGGGATAGTCTGGTTATTGCAATAAGTAGCAATGCAACTGCCTTACAGTTTGATGAAATAGTCTCATCCTTGTTGATGGAGGAAATGAGACGGAAAAATATGGAGAACCAGAATGGTGATGCCTTGTCCGTACGAAGACGGTCCCAGAACAAAAACAAAAATAAGTCATTGAGTGGGAGGTCTAAATCTAGAGGGAGACCTAAATATCCAGGAAAACCTATAAAGGTGGTGTCACTGCTAGAAATGCAGAAAAGAAGGGCACTACAAAAGGGACTGTAAATCTAAAGCTCCTGATAAAGGAAAGGGATCTGATAATTCTCCTTCTATAGAGGCGAAAACCACCTCAGATGAAGGTGGGGATGTGTACTTGGCTTCTTCAAGTACACATGTAGATCATGAGGCATGGTTGATTGACTCAGGTGCATCCTTTCACTTCACTCCCCATAGAGAGTGGTTCTGCGAGTATGAGAAATATGATGGGGGTGATGTCTTCTTGGGGGATGACAGGAAGGCTAGAATCGTTGGTCGCAGAAAAGTAAAGTTGAAGTTGCAAGGTGGAAGGATTAGAACACTTCCGGGTGTTCTGCATATTCCTGCATTAGCCAGGAATCAGATTTTTGTAAGCAAGTTGGATGTTGCAGGTGTTAAAACAATGTTCGAGAAGGACACCTGCAAGATGGTTCGGGGGGCACTAGTATTGATGCGGGGAGTTCGAATTGGAACTCTGTACAATCTTCAAGGTAGCACTGTTGTTGATGGGTGCAACAGTTCTGTGGTTTTTGAAAGTGGAGCAGAAAATCTAGTGGTCTCTAGAGAGAAGACCATGCTGTGGCATCAAAGGCTTGGACATATTGGAGAGAAGGGCCTTCGAATACTTCATGATAAAGGTATGGTAGAAGGTATGAGTAATAGCTCTCTGGATTTTGATTTCTATGAAAATTGTGTATATGGGAAGCAGAATCAGGTGAGTTTCCCCTCTGGTGGTAAGAGGGCGAAACATATATTAGAGCTTGTGCACAGTGATGTGTTTGGACCTGTGAAGGTTCCATCACTGGGTAAGTCTGTGTATTATGTATCCTTTATAGCTGACTTCTCAAGGAATATATGGATATAATTCCTTAAGAAGAAATCTGAAGTCTTTGACAGGTTTAAAGAATTTAAGGCTCTGGTGGAATACCAGACAGAGAAGAAGATAAAGGTGTTGAGGACACATAACGATGGAGAGTTTTGTAGTAAGGAATTTGAAGAATTCTGTATGAAGTGTGGTATAACACGGCAGAAGACTACTCCATACACACCTAAGAAAAATGGAGTTTCAGAAACAATGAACAAGACATTGATGGAAAGGGCAAGAAGCATGCTCAATGGTGCCAGGTTAGGACAGGAATTTTGGGTAGAGGCGGTGGAGACAACATGTTACTTGGTCAACAGATCACCTTCATCAGCGTTGGAGGATAAGACTCCACAAGAGGTATGGACTGGTAAGAAACCCTCTCTTTCACATTTGAGGGTATTTGGATGTGATGCATATGTACATGTTCCAAAGGAGAAACGAACCAAGTTGGATAGTAAATCTTAAAAGTGCATCTTTATTAGGTATAAGGATGGTTTAAAGGGTTATAAGCTTTGGAACCCAGTAACAAGGAAGGTTGTGTACAGTCAAGATGTGGTGTTCAAAGAGGTAAAAGATGTTATTAAACATGAAGTCCAACCAAAGGAACGTGAGAAGATAGAGTTTGAGCTAAAGGAGGAAAAATCAGACTCTACAGCAGAGGAGGAATCAAAAGATGAAGAGCCACAAACTCTGGGTGTGAGAAGATCAGTTCGAGAAAGAAGGCAGCCAAAAAGGTATAGTCCATCTGCTTTATGTTCAAATTTTTCTTTATTTATTACTGATGATGATCCCAGAACTGTGAAGGAAGCAGTAGATTCAGAGGATGGAAAACTCTAGAAAGAGGCCATGGTTGATGAAATAGTATCTTTGCACAAAAATGAGGCTTGGGATCTGGTGGAGTTGCTAGCTGGAAGAAAACCCATTAGCAGCAAATGGGTGTTCACGAAGAATACAAATGCAGAAGGAAAGGTAGAGAAATAGAAATCTTGGTTGGTAGCAAAAGGTTATTCCTAGGTGCCGGGAATTGATTTTGGTGATACTTTTTCTCCTGTTGCCAAGGTAACTTCTATCAGATTACTTTTATTTGTTGATGCTAATTTTGATTTTGAGGTAAAATAGATGGATGTGAAGACAACATTTCTTCATGGGGATCTGGAAGAGGAGATCTACATGAAACAACCTAAAGGCTTTGCGGTGAAGGGTAAGAAATAACTGGTATGCAAGTTAAAGAAGTCATTATATGGGTTAAAACAGTCACCAAGGATGTGGTATCAGAAATTTGATACATTTATACGGGGACTTGGCTTCACCAGAAGCAAAGCAGATCACTGTGTGTATTTTAAATTAATTGGTGATCGTGTTATTTATCTGGTCTTGTATGTGGATGATATGTTGCTGGTTGGAAATGACATAGAAATTATCTAGGATTTGAAGACCCATTTGTCCTCCAAATTCGACATGAAAGATCTTGGTGCTGCAAACTATATTTTTGGCATGGAAATTAAAAGAGATCAGACAAAGAGGAAGCTTTGGTTAAACCAGAGGAAGTATGTCAAGACAATATTACAGAGGTTTAATATGCAGGACAGTAAACAGGTGAAGGTTCTTATCCCTGTAGGTGTAAAGTTATCTACTGAACAATGTCCCAAGACACAAGAAGAGGAAGAATACATGTCACGTGTTCCATATGCAAGTGCAGTCAACAGCCTGATGTATGCGATGGTATGTACTAGACCAGACATTGCACATGCAGTGGGAGTATTGAGAAGGTTTCTTTCAAACAAGGGATGGAGCACTGGACAATAGTGAAGCGGGTTTTCAGTTATTTGCGTGGCACTAGTGATTATGGTTTGTGCTACCAAGGAAGAGCAGGATTGGACAGAGTGTTGGATATTTGTGGCTTTGTTGATGCAGACTGGGCTGGAGATTTGGATCAGAGAAGATCTATAAGTGGGTATGTGTTTAACCTATTTGGAGGTGTAGTTAGTTGGATGAGTAAGAAACAATTTGTAGTGGCACTATCAACTACAGAAGCAGAATACATGGCGGCCACTCATGCAAGCAAGGAAGCAGTTTGGTTGCAGAGATCGTGTCCAAGTATGGGGTTAGTACAGGGAGCTATAAGGATAGACTGTGACAGCCAAAGTGTAATTTTCTTGGCAAAGAACCTTGCATATCATTCAAAGACAAAACACATTGATGTTCAGTATCACTTTGTGAGGGATATGATAAAAGAAAAAAAGGTGTTGCTAGTAAAGGTGGACACTTTAAAGAATATTGCAAATGCATTGACAAAATATGTGAGCTCTGAGAAGTTCTCTTGGTGTAGAGAAACAATGGGCTTTGCAGGGCTGGACAAATGACTAAGCTCTCTTGTGTACCCCTATGGAAAGAAAATAACAAGTGGGAGAATGTTGGGTTGTGTTATATTCTTTCCACGACTAGCCCATGTAGTTAACCAGGGGGTTAGAAGGGTGGCAGAGCCCCATCTTCGTTGCGTCGATTACGTAGTGGAGGTACTCACAGGGGTTTTGAGGGGCGCAGGTAACCCCACTCTATGGGGTCCAGGGCAGCGCCCTGGAAAATTTTGTTTTTGGACTCTATATTAGGTTGGGCGGACCTACCTATGGTTTTGTGCATGATTTTTCGCACATGGTTTTGGATGCGATGGTTTTCAGTCCATGGTTTTGGATGCAATAGTTTTTGGTCCATGGTTTTGGACGCAATGGTTTTCGATCCATGGTATTGGATGCAATAGTTTTTGGTCCATGGTTTTGGATGCAATGGTTTTCGATCCATGGTATTGGATGCTTCGGCATGTATAAATATGTATTGTAACATTGAAAGGAAATAATGAAAAATCAAGATGGTAGTCCCAGTTTAGGGATCCAGGGAAAATATTTGTGTATATGTGTTTTATGTGTTATGCTCTCGCATTGTTTATTTTATGTGTTTTAGAATTAGTATGCAGGTAATTTTTGTACAAGGTTAAAACCTACATTAGGACTTCTTTAGGTAAGGTGGTGTGTGGAGATCTCTACAAACTATAATTAAACCGTTTGACATACTCTTCTAGAGTTTCATTATCTTTTGTAGTCATCTTAAAGATTTCATCTTTTAGCTCCCTAGTCTTGCAAAAGTCTTGGTATCTTGTGAGAAAGGAGGTTTTCATATCGTCCCAAGAATTAATAGTTCATCCTCCTAGACCCACGAACCATCTTAAGGCTACTCCTTTCAGAGTAGAAGGGAATAGGTTTAGCTTTTGGGGGTCAGTGGTGTAATCATATCCTCTGCAGAGGACATCAAACTCAAACAAGAAGGAATCAAAATCCTCTGTGATCATCCTGTGAAAAGGTTGGATTCTCTGCAGAGGAATAGCCTTCGTGGGGGCATTGGCCACTTGATAAACTATGGGATATTCCAATGTTGAGGTTTGACCTTAAGGTTGTTGGTTTGCCATTTGATCAAAGATGTGCCAATAACCTTCAAGGATTTCAGGGAGTGCTTTTTGAGTAAGCGGGGGATTAGCAACCCGAGTTGGTTTTGCAACACTGCCTAGATCTAGGATCACAGGAGACCCCTGTTCAGACAGCTACGGTTCTGCCTTAGCGGTTGCACTGGTTTCTCCTTCTCCTTCTCTTAAGTTACATGATTTTCCCTCTTGGAGAGGATTAGAATGTAAACTTTTTGTAGCTTGAAGACTCTGTTCAGATCCTCCAATTTGGCTTTAAATCTCAATGTAAGTTGCAGATGAGCCTGCTGCTTGAGGGATTACAGTAGGAATTTTTCCAGTTACTGCCTAAAATCCTACTGATGCTTGAGACTTTGCTTTTCTCACGATTTCATCTATAAAGGTCATTCTCCCAAGGTTCACCGATCCTTTGGGTTTTGTGGATTTAGGTGGGGGGTTCTGCTCTTTTTCTATCTTTCTATTCCTAGTCATTCATAAAAACCAATTCCTATTTAACCTCTAAGATTTTGCTGAAAAGCGGGTTGGTAAGAAAGCACTTTACTTGCTAGGTACGCAGGTTCTTACCTTCCATTTTTAAAACCCAATTCTTTCACAGCAAGATAAAAAGGAAATCACTTTGAAACACTCTCCCCAGCAACGACGCCAAAATGTTGGTGCACTAAGATGTCTTTTTACAGGCAATCTTAATTCCTACATTAATTGTCAACCCAAGGTAAGTATTTTTATCTCAAGAGTGTCAGCACTATATGTGCAGTGAATTCAGAGGTTATCTAATGATAAATCGTTGCAATCACTAATAACTATTTCTTCAACTCACTCCAAACAATTCTGAAAGAAATAACTATGGAGGAAATAACTCTTGAAAGAACTCTTAACACACTTTGCAACTCTATTTAACTTATTCTAAAATCAAATGAATCTGAATGTAAGTGCAAAGAATCACGCTCAGCAATCTTCAAATAGAATTAAGACTAACTCACTCAATCAAGAAAGAGAACTATAACAACTGAACAACAATGATAATCTATAGCAAATATGAATTGAACAACAAATCCTAATTGAATGGCAGATCCTAATTGAACAACAAATCTCAATTGAACGACAACTAATAATTGAACAACAAGCGAGCATATAATGATAAATGATATCTAAACAAAAAATGATTTATATAAGCAAATTATGGAAATTGATTAATTCTTTCTCTAATATCTATGATAACATAACTCAGAATGAACAACAATCTACTATTGAAACTAACATAACCAATACAATCAAAGCGTACTCAGATATATCACACAGCTAAGTCTGAATCTAAATGAACAACAATATGAATCAAAATCGTCAATCTTCACAAATAAGTGAAACGATATTGACTTTGTTATCACTCAGGTTTTTCCCAAAGTTGTAAGAAAGGGAAGGATGCCGAGGTAACCACAGACCAATCTTTTAGATACGGAATCTAGCCAATTTGTATCCAAAGAGAGCTCTCTCTTTACGATTTAACTTTGTTTTTTAAAGGTACTCTGCTAGTTATAAAGTTCAAGGGTTTTGTTTGATTTTGGGTGGTCAGATTCAATAGAACAGAGAGGTAAAACAGAGTGTTTCAGTCCATTGGGCTAATGGAGTCAAAGGAGAAGGCTTTCTGGATTGGGTTTCTTAACAAAGAATGGCTTCACAGAGCAAGGTAGTCAAACAGGGAACAAAATAAAGATTCGAAAACAGATGGAATGGGCTCAAATGGGTGAAGAGCAATTAAGAATCCTTCAACCTATTGAAAGAGGGAAAATGGATGATTATTGATAAGGAACAGTTAAGAATTTTTTAGCAAATAATCAACATGAAAGAATCAGGAAATAGGAGCAATTAAGATTTCACTGCTTATTCTAATTCTGAAGAAAACACAGAGAACGATAAATACTGAAAACAAAGTGCAATCGAGCATATTCTGAAATTAATCCTTTTCTTTATCATTCAGATTATGAAACACAGATGATATAAAAACTTAGAAAACTGTAAAACACAAGATATAGAGGACTTATTGATCCAGTGGTTGATTCAAGAAATCTATGACAAGTCCTCTACTTTAATTCTTCATCCAATAGGCCAAACAACAGTTGATTCCAACAGCTCTTTATTCCAAAAGTTTCAGTATTACAGCACAGTCTAGGAAATCCACACACCACCCCAATACTCTAATGGAGGGGGTATTTATACAGAAAAATATGCACAAAAAATATCTCATAACAGCTGTGAGATAATATCTAGGTTTAACTAATAAGAGTTTACAAAAATAGAAACAACTCGTCTCTATGATAGGAAAAGGGTAAACTAGTGTTGTGCTGGAGGCGGGCTCTTTAATTCGGCTGGCATCTGTGTTCTGTAGTAGCTCTGCGCCGACTGCCTGTCTTAACTGCACTCTTCAATTCTGATCTGCTACTCTTTAATTCTGATCCTGCCGCTTTTAATGTTGATTTGCCACTTTTAATGCTAATCTGATACACTTTGATTTGTTTTCCTCTGTTCATCGTTGTCCCTCGTGTTCTGGTAAAACAAAACTGCTAATGTGTCTTGTGATCATCTTTCCTATGGTAATTTGTGTCTCTGAAGGTCCACTAGTTAGGGTAAAATAAACCATTTCTCCAGTCGGCAGTCTGCTTGCGAAGTTTACATTAATCCAGAGGAGTAATATCCTTTGCCAAGACTTTCCAGATTTGCCCTAATATAATCTGTTGTAGTTTTGAGGGTGTTGAACCTTTGCCTTCTGTGATCAAGGAGGAAAACTGTATACTGGAGGGTCGGTTGACAAGCAGAGGAGCTCGTCGATGGAGCCTTTCTGGTCGAAAACTGGAAATGTGACCTCAGTCGATTTTATGCCTGGACCGTGATACGCAGAGAAATACAGCAAAAAATGACCTTTTTTACCCTTTTAATTAACAAAATGACTTTTTGGTGGGATTTTTTGTTTTGAAGGACGGATGACATCAGCAGCACAGGGCAGATGACACGGCGGTGACATGGCGAGTGACAGTGGTAAACGGTTTTGCCCGCACCGTTTTTGGGGCTGGGCAGTTTCAGGCGGAGGGTGAGCGAGCAGGCCGGGAGCGCTACGCATGGCAGAGTATGGACGCCAAAACCGTCGGGCTCCCGCGAGTTAACGTTTGGTGATGGAGGTGGTCACGATTCGATTATTAACCATCGGATGGATGGGCGGAGATCTGATGGCGGACGCGTTATGGAGATGGCGGGGAGTTAATGTGCGGGCCCAAAAGCAATAAAATAATGTTTTAATCATTTCGGGGTTTGTTTTATTGGTCGAGGTTTGGTTATTTAATTAACCTGGATGGTTAATTAAACCCAGATGGCGTGCGGGGAAGGGTTATTAACAAGTTCCAGATAAACTTATTAATCCCAGTTGATCAGTGATATGGTCGTATTCGACCGAGGGAGGGATATTGATATTTTTGGGGTTTTTTACATATTTACATAATATGGGAAGGGTAATGTTTTATGGGATTTAAATAATATATGTTAAACGTTAATATGAAAAAATGTAATGAACCAACGCTAAATTAAAAACAGTTGTCGTTTCGTGTCAAACTTAGGCTTCGAAGTGGAAAAGGGGTTTATATGATGTATTTTCCATTTTCCTAAGTAAAATAGGGTTTTACTTAGGCACTTTCTGAAATGAGATGGAGTGGCTTTTTAGTGATATTAAGAACAGATTCTTAATATTTTAGGGGGGAAATTAGTGAATGATTTAGGGAAAAGTACGAAGGGGAGTTAGTTATGAAATCTTGCCTCGCTTGATGTTTAGTCAATTTAGTGTTGTCTAAAATGCTAGTATTAATTGTCAACCCGAAGCTCGTAAGCTGATGAAGTGAAGGTGTACTATATGTACTTAAGTAACCTCTTAGAGTTTTCTTATCATTGGGGGTGTTGTTGTGGTTAATTATGTTCCTAAGATGGAATGATGATTTATAAACAAGTGAGTGATGGTGTGTGTGTAGTGTGAATCCTAAATGGGTGAGAATGTGTGATTAGTGATTTTTAACTACTTGCTTGGAAGGAAATGCTTGAAAGAAATAAATGACTTGAAAGATCTTGAAATAACTTTGAAAGCAAATAACCACTTCCAATGGCACTAGACACCATTCATGCAGCTGCAAATAAAAGAAAAGAAAGTCACTTTTAAAACCAAAGATAAAGATTATCTCTCTCTAACTCGCTGCTTCAAACACATGTACTGTGTAAAGCACGGAAAGAAAGTAGCTTAAGTTGAATTAGAAAAGTGATTAAAAATGAGAAAATCTGCTTTAAAGACTAGTGATAACGTTTTGCTCTTTCTAACTCTCTACTTCAGCCATATGTACTATGCAAAGTATGATTAGAAAGTAGTGAAAGAATAGTCTAAAAAGCACGCAAAGCCAGCTGCAAGTTAGTGGTATTTTGATCTTAAAAGATAACAATTTATGATAGAAGATCATTCATGTGTTAGCAGCTCTTTGAGAAATAAGATTAAAAATCAGCTATAAAAACAAAGGCAGCAACTTGAATCTGTCAACTTCAAATACCATTAGTTTGTAAAGCAAACACACACACATAAAAACAAATCCCGGGCTAAAAGAAACCTGCAAAGAAGTAATACTGATCAGCTTGAAAGAAAAGAAATCAAATAAATGAAACTATACATGCTTAAAGGAATGCTGAATGAGAAAATAAGTAAATAGTGAACATAAAATACTTTACAGAGGCTAAGATGAACAGGGGCCCTCTATTCATTCAGCCACAAGAAAACTCAGAGATCTGGAAGCTTCAAAACAGCACTATGTCTATTCCTTCATTTGCAAAAGTGTACAAAACAGAGTGCTAGAATAGCACTAAAAAAACAGAGTTCACAACGCTCTTAAAATTAACACAAGTTCAGAAATTACAACTGATAAAAGTCCCTTGAGCGTACGCAGACGCAGCTATTTATAGGCATTTCTAGGATAGCCTAACACGTACAGCTACTAACTGAAAAAAAACTAACTGTAATGCGTAATTATGGTTCCTGGACACATCATACGGCTGCGTGGATGAGCTGGTGCTTCTGTCGTCATGGGCAATGAATCCCATGTTGGATCATGTCCCCTACCATCTGCAAAACGTGGACAAGTCACCGTTTAAGCTGACGTGACCAAGCAGCTCACAATCACCGTTAAACAGCCTTTAGTTGACCGTAACTTGACCAGCTTTGACCAGGGGTAAAGATGACGTGGATGGCTGGAAAAATGGGACAGGAACCTCGAGCACGTTGATACCTAAGTGCCCATGTGGCTCATCTGGCAAACTGACACGTGGAACCTTGCGTTTAACAAAAAGGTTGCAGGATCATCAGATAGTTGCGAGATTCCTGCAAGTATGTCAAAATCTAAACAAATAGTCACCCATTAGCAAAACTTACTTGATCATGCCTAATGACACCTAATGTAATGATCTGGGTGGTTTTACAGTGAAAATGAGGCAAAAGTGAAGAAAAGCTGAGGAAAAACTGAGGGAAATGATAGTCAAGTAGGTGTAAAGTAGAGACTCTACATACCCCCACTACGAGGGTATTGCATGTCCTCATGCAATGAAAACACAGCTCAATCCATTTGTTGGGATGCCTCTGCTAGGACATCCAACCTCCTCTTCTTCCTCTGTGTAGAGATATTGACTTTTGGTCTTTTGAACAAGCATCTGAATTTCAAATTGATTAGTGCTCTGTTTAGCCTTCTACATTTCTTCTTCAGTTCACTGCTTTTCTTTTTGCAGACGGCTAGGTGCAGCATGGTGTTATTATGAAGCATTTTGTCAATGTTTGCTTGTTCCTTCAATTTCTCATTTTCCTGCCTAATGTGGCGATTTAGCACTTCAAGTTCAAAGATCTCTTGTTTGAGTACATCTATTTGCTGCTCATGAGGTAGGATATTACTTGGACCAGCAGTGGTCTGCTCCAATGTTTCAAAATAATTGTATGCTTCTTGCTGCGCTGGATCAATCATTGGTGATTTTCTTGGACTGTGTGCATGCTCAATTTCTGTTTCAAACTCCTGCTGAAATGGACTGTCCTCCCTTGGAGGGGTAGCTTCATCATGTTGTGGACTACCTTCAAAATCTGATTTTATAGCACCCTTCTCAGGTGTGCTTAGATCAATGAAAAGTGTCCTTGTGGTTTTATCTTTATTCTGCAATCTGCTACTCCTTACAGTGGCAACACTCTGTGTTTCTCTTTGTGCCTTTTTCCTTGGTTTTTGTACTTTTACTTTCTTGGAGAGGGAAATTTTCTCATGGAGTTTAGCTAACCTTTGTGCTAAGGGCTGGCTATCTCTCTCTTCATCACTAGAATGCTCTGGAGTCTGATAAGTTTCTTGAACTATGGATTTTCCCTTGTCTTGCTTTTGTTTCTTTTTATCTTCTCTTCTCTTTTTGGCAGCTTCTTTGGCAAGTTCAGAGAGGGTTTCTGAGATAATCTCTTGAGCACTGTCCACAGTAGGTTCAGGCTCAATCTCATGTTCAGGATGATGTACTTCTATTTCCTCTACAGTCTGTCCTTGGACAGTTCCCTCTATGATATCAGTTTCAGGGGTATCCTCTTTTCTTTTTCTTCTACTTTTTCTAGGCACAGAGGTTTCTCCAGCTTCTTCAAAATGATTTCTCACAAGGAATCTCTCCCAGGTGTCTCGTTTGGCTTTTAATTGTTCCTCCACTAACAACTTGACAAGACTATGATGACCAAGATATGCTTCAATGTTTCGTGGATTCTTTTGAGCCATGGAACACATTTTTCTAAGGCTTTGGAATAGAAAGTAGGGAAGATTTATATCATGTTCTCCTTGAAATTGCAGCATAATTTTACCATGATAAACGTATAAAACCCCAAATCTCCCTTCACATGTGAAAAACTTTTGCACTAACAACAGTAAAATTTTCCATTCTTCTTTAACATGAGAGACAGGGATTCCTTTGGTGAAGATACTTGTGTCCATACCTGGGTTTTTAAAAATCTACTTCCATTGTTGATCCTGGACTGCCCGGTTTTTGAACCACCGTTCTCCGGTTTGTGGAAGAGATGTAGCTTTTTCTATGCTCCCCTCGCTGACTGCAAATGTTAAATCACCCACCTCCACTTGACTGTCTTTATCTTTGAATGACCTTGCAAAGGCTTTTGTTACTTCCTTGTGGTAGCCTTTAAACTTCTTGATGCACTGTAGCCAATTGGCTTTTTGCAATGCCTCCTCAACTTAAGGATATGCCTCCAAGAATTTCGAACCTTTTGGTTCAGCCCTTAAAATTTTTCCCATTGAACCTACGGCTCTGTCTTAAAACACGATTTTGATGGTGGCTTTACACAGAAAATCCTCGGCTCTTGTTCAGGATTTTATGGAACAGAGGATGTATGGGTTCAGCAACAGCCTTAGACTCAGAGAATTTACGGCTTGAACAGAGTTAAATGGTGGACAAACAGTGTGAACACAGTGAAACGGTGGCTTTACTGGCTATACGTATTCACTGTTTCTCAAAATGAGCAGAGAGGAAAAACAGAGTATGGTTTATGGAGGCAATTGTAGTGAGTGAAACGGAATGAGGGAGATGAGAGAATGGAACAGCGTGAAATGGAGTGTTATGAGCGTAGAGGGTTTCGAAATAATGAGTGAAATGGCTAGATTCTCAGATTTCGGTTGTAGGTTAACACATGGCTGTGGGATGAGGACTGAGAGAGTCGTAATACGGTAGGTTACGTCACTAGGGTACGAAAGCCTTAATGACAGAAGCAGCCGACGGTGATTTTCGAAATCGTGGTTATCATGAACTGATAGACGTGGAGGATTCGTGGATATGTGGTCGCATGGTAGAGAAAATGGGTAATCATTACAATTAGTGGCCAAAAAGACATAACCCAGAAAATTCTGCGTAATGAAATAACTATAGGTTTAAGATTTAAAACGTACCTCAGATCCGCGTTTGATTTGCTTTCTGATAATTTGCCACTAACCCTTTGTCAACTTTATTGCTATTACATGATTCTTTCCTACTTGTCATTGATGATTTTTGAACTGTAAATATTTCTCAGACAGACTGTGTTTCTCTGTGCAGGTGCAGAGGGCTGCAGAAAGGCTAAATGGCTGCAGAATTGCCAAATAGCTGCGGGAACTGCAATGGTGTCCTTCAGCTGCACAAAATAACTTTAGTTCCTGAAAAAAAACTTTATTAATGAAATGAAATGGAATGAATGAATGGATGAATGGGTGGAAAACAGTGAGGTGAAGTGAGGATGGTGAGATGGAATGAGATGGTGAGATGGAATGGATGAAATGGCGAAATGAGATGAGAGAGAGAGATTTTTTTTTTTTTTTTGGAAAACATGAGGTGTCAGGTGACCCTGATTTTCACCTTATGTTTTCTGCATGAGACTGCCAATCAGAGATTGGTTTTCAGGCTCATACATTTATTCTTTTTTTTTTTTTTTTTCATTGAAATTGAAAGAAACAGAGATTAGGCTGATGGAGGAGAAGAATTCTTCTCCACCAGCCTCATTTCAGAATCGCCTTGGAACAACTTAACAAACTCCTCTTTTGAGAGTGGCTTGTGGTAAATTTTCAACCGGTGGCCATTCACAATAAAGGGAGTTTGAAGTTCATCAATAGTCTTCACTCTAACTGCTCCATTATTAAAGACTTCATCAATCTCATATGGCCCAAGCCAATGAGTTTGAAATTTTCCTTTGAAGTCCTTAAATTTTGAATCAAACAAGAGTGCCCAATCACCCTTTTGAAACTTCTTTTCTTTGATATGTCGATCATGCCATTTGCTTCTTTGGTGCTGAACTAGATCGGTCCTTAGAATTGCATCTTGTCTCATTTCATCTAGTTCATTTAACTGGTCCATTCTGTGCTTCTGGGCTTCTGATAAGCTCATCCCCAATTGAACTGTTGTCTTGAAGGTCTTGATTTGGAACTCAATGGGAAACATGACTTCCTTCCCATAAACAAGTTCATAGGGAGAATGTCCTGTGGTGTTCCTCCATGTAGTTCTATAGGCCCATAAGGCTTCAGGAAGCCTTTCCGCCCAATCTCTTCTATGAAGATGAACAGTCTTTGTAATGATGCTTTCAAGAACTTTATTTGTAGATTCTACTTGACCATTCGCTTGCGGATGGTATGGAGTAGATGTTCTATGCTTGATCTTATACTCCTCCATCAGCTTCTCCATCATTCTTGATGTAAATTGGCTCCCCTGATCTGTTACAATTTCTCTTGGGACACCAAAACGAGTGAAAATATCCTTAAAAAGAAATTGAACAACTGAATTTTCAGTAGCAGAAGTCAATGCTATAGCTTCTACCCACTTAGTAACATAATCAGTACAAACCAATATATATCTGTTTTGCTTGGATGGCGGATTAATTGGTCCAACAAAATCTAGAGCCCATTTCTCGAAGGGTTCGATGCATACCTGTGGTTGTAGTGGCATTTCATTTGAAAGAGTTGGTCTCCCAACTCTCTGACAACTGTCACACCTTTTAACATATTGCTTTGCATCCTTAAAGAGAGAAGGCCAATAATATCCTAATGAAAGGATTTTATAAGCAGTCCTCTTATCAGCAAAGTGTCCGCCACAAGGTTCGTCATGACATGCCTTAAGGATGTCAGGCATTTCATCCTCCCGTACACATCTTCTGATCATCAAATCTGGCCCTGTTCTGAACAATTCATTAGAAATCCAAGAATAATGTGAACTATCCTGAATGATTTTCCTTTTCTCATTAGGAAATAAATGTAAAGGTAACTTTCCAGTAACTAAATAATTAGCAATATCAGCATACCAAGGGGTTTTGGTAGTTACTCCAAACAAATACTCATCTGGAAATTTATCCTCTACAGGAGAGTCCTCATTAGTGTTTTGTATTCTAGACAAGAAATCAGCTATTGTGTTCTGTTTACCTGGTCGATCTAACACAGTTATGTTGAATTCTTGTAAAAGCAAAATCCATCTTGTAACTCTACCATTAGTGACTGGTTTGTTCATGAGGTATCTAATGGCAGAGTGATCAGTGTGGACAAAGGTTTCATAGCCGGTTATATAGTGTCTAAACTTGTTTATCGCATGAACAACGGCTAGAAATTCCTTTTCAGTAACAGTGTAATTTAACTCAGTGGGAGTCAAATTCTTACTTGTGTAATAAATGGCATAAGGGATCAAATCCTTTTGTCCCAAAACAGCTCCTAAAGCTGTATCTGAAGCATCAGTAGAAATGTGAAAAGGGAGTTTCCAATTTGGACCCCTTAGAATGGGTGCTTCAGATATTCTAGTCTTTAAGGCTTCAAAGGCAGATTGACATTCAGGATCCCACTTAAATTCACAATCTTTAGTAAGGAGTTTGAAAAGAGGGGATGCTATCTTAGTGAAGTTTTCAATAAATCTTCTATAATAACCAGTAAATCCAAGAAAACTTCTAACATCCCTTTGGCAATTAGGAATAGGTAACTTAGAGATGACTTCGACTTTAGATCTATCAACTTTGATTCCATCTCCTGAAATATGATGTCCTAAAACAATCCCTTCAGTAAACATCATAAAACACTTTTCATGACTTAAAGAAAGATTTGTTTCCTTGCATCTTACCAGTACTTTTTCCAAATTTGCCAAAGCTTCTTCAAATGTATTACCATAAACTGTGAAATCGTCCATGTATACCTCTACACAATCATGAATCAGATCTGAAAAGATTCCTAGTACAGCCCTTTGAAATGTAGCGGGTGCATTGCACAATCCAAAAGGGAGTACTCGGTAGGCAAAAGTTCCCCAAGGACAAGTAAATGTGGTTTTGTCTTGATCTTCAGGTGCTACCTGAATTTGATTGTAACCACTAAAACCATCCAAGAATGAGAAATACTTTTTACCTGCTAAAGTGTCTAGTACCTGATCAATAAAAGGTAAAGGGAAATGATCCTTTAAGGTTGCTTTGTTCAATTCTCGATAATCAATGCAAACTCTCCATTTACCATTCTTTTTGGGCACTATAACCAAGGGAGAAACCCATTGGCTATCTGAAATGGGGTAAATGAAGTTTACCTTGAGCAATTTCTGAAGTTCTTCTTTCACAATTTCCCTAAGATTTGGATTCATCCGTCTTTGTGGCTGCCTAATAGGTCTGTTGTTTTCTTCAATATAAATGTGATGAATACAAGTCTTAGGGTCGATTCCTTTCATGTCAGTGTATTCCCATGCAAAGGCAGTGGAATGTTTTTGCAACAGTTTAGTTAATTCTTCTTGTTGTAGTCTTTCCAAGTTCTTGTTAATGTTTAATGTTTTTCCTGGAAAGATTTCAACTGTAGAACTACCAAACTCTTCCATTGAGAAGAGAGACATCTGTCTAGAGGAGAGATATTCAATGTCTGCATCTAACTGAAACTGTGAAGAGTCATATTCTAAAGGTATCTCAAAATTTTCTAATGTATTTAGAATTTGACTGTCCTCACTAATCTCAGAGATGGTTAGAACAGGTTGAAGGGTATCCTCATCATCAATCCACTCATCTTCTCCTATTTCTGTTATTGCCTTTGCGGGAGGATACAAGTTGAATTTCTTGGTAGAATTACCATCTGATATGTACATGTCCCCAGACCTACAACTTATGAAAGCATCAGCTGTGGCCAGCCAAGGTCTTCCTAAAATAAGAGGATGTCCTCCTAGATTGTTCTTGGGAGTTAAAATCATAAAATCAACTGGATATTCCCAAGAATCTAGAGAGACAGGAATGTCTTCTAATACACCATCAGGTTTAATGATTGATCTATCTGCAAGTTGCAGCAAAGTAGGTGTAAAGAGAAGGTTAGGAAGCTTTAACTGATCCATGGTCTGTCTACTCATGATGTTGATAGCGGCTCCTAAGTCAATCAAGGTATTTGGGATTTCAACCCCATTAATATGATTTTTGACAATAGGACTACCGGGATCCACATACTTTTGCATGGTAATCTTACCCATCATAATGTCTGCAATTTTTCCAACTAGATGTATCCTTTTGGTATCTCTGGTTCTTTTTATTGTTTTTTTCAAACTCAACTCCTTTATCGTCTTTGCTAGAATGGGAATCTCCTTAATGGCTGTTAACAAGGGAATCTTGATACAGACATTTTTCAATTCATCTAGAAAGCTATAGTCAGGCAACCAAATCTGCTTCTCCACTCCTTTGTCAATTTGCAATCTTTCAGGAAAAGGAGGAGTAGCTGAAGATGTGGGTTGCTCAACTAAGGGAGTTGATTCTTTTTCTTTTTGGGTTTGAAGTGATACTTCAGAACCTTTATTGACTTTGAGAGATTCTTCCTCAGAAATGCTTGGTTCTTGAACACTTGTGGAAGGTTGATCTAAGATTCTACCTGATCTGAGTTGTACTTCATTGAGAGGAACAACCATATAGGTAGGGAATGGTTGACCTTCTATCACATAAGCATTTTGAGGGTTCCTATTATTTGGGTTTGGTAATGGCTGAGAGGGAAGTTGATTTGACTTCTGCTGGGTGAGTTGAGAATTTTGATTTTGTGGAGGAGTTTGTTGTTGTTGAGGGTATGGCAATGATAATTGTTGACCTTGATTTGGAAGTTGGGGAGCTTGCTGATTCTGAAATGATGGAGGATATTGATAGAATTGAGCAAGTCTCGCATAAGGATTTTGCATGCTTTGCAACCATGCTTGAAAAGCATTTTGTGATTGAGGCCAAGGTTGTTGCCAAGGATTCCAATTTGGTTGGGATTGAGAATTCATAGAGTTGTTAAACCCTTGATTCTGTTGTCCTTGCCAAGGTCTCCTTGCAACAAAACAGAGAGATTCAAGTGTGTTTGGATCCTCTTGAAAGACTGCTTTGAGGCCAGGGATTGAAGGACAATCCTTGGTCTCATGAGTTTCTGAGCAAATGACACATGTTTCTACAACATTTGCTTCCAAGGGACATTCCCTTAAAGCATGCTTCTTTCTACACTTCGGGCAAAAAATGGCCATAGCCTCAGCTTCTACTTTTTGTTTGTTTTGGATCTTAAGGGTATCAATTTGTTCACTAAGACTCCCTAAGATGTCAGTTTTAAATTCATCAAGCATACTGCCGATTTCAGCCCTACTCACGGATCCTGTTGCAGATTTATTTTCCCTAAGGAGAGAAGGATCTCTAGGCCCTTTTTGAGTTTTTGATTTTCCCCTTGAGAGATGGATACAAAGTTCTGCTATATCATTGAGAGAAAGTTGAGAGATATCCCCTTTCCCCATCATGTTTAAGATATCTATCCATTCATCCCTAATGGCTTTTAATAAGAGGGCTTTTAAGGTCTCTTCATCCAGGCTACTCATCTTTGCTCTTTTTAAGTTATATTGAAACCTTTCAAGCAAATCTTCTAAGCTCTCATCTTCTTTTTGCATCATTTTAAATACCTCGTCCTTGTGATTAGTAGGCATACAATAGTCCAAATACCTATCCAAAAAGGTTTGTTTCATTTCATCCCAAGTCCTAATGGATTGAGTAAGTAACCCCATGAACCATTTCAAAGCTTGATCTTTTAATGTTGAGGGGAACAGCTTGAGTTTTTGAGTATCATCCAGATAGTCATAGGTTCGACACACAACTTCAAATTCAAACAAGAATGTTTCAGGGTCCTCAGTTCTTAACCCATTGAAATTTGGGAGGACGGATGGTGATATGTTTTTCATAGTGGCTTGGGAATCCTCATTAACAATGGGAAACCCAAATGAATTATCCCCATCTCTATTTCCTCCTCCAATGGGACCTCTACCTCCTCCATTATTATTGTTATTTCCTCCTCCTCCTCTACCTCTACCTCTACCACCTCCTTCTTCCTCTGCCATGATGATTCTCCTAGGGATTTCAAAATCTTCTGGTTCCTCTACAAAGGGTGAATAAGAAGAGATTTCTCCTTCTTCTTCAGGTGAGTCTATTTCCTCAATTACAATTGGTTTTCCTGTAGGAGAAAGAGAAGAGTCTCTTCCTGGTTCAAACTCAATAGAAGGTGTAGGAGAATCAACTCTAGGCTCTTGAATTCCAAGAATTCTAGGACTAGGAGTTTCGGTTGGAGATAAGGGAGGTGTCTCTTGTCTCTCTCTTGAAGCAGATGGACTTGAAAAGATTGAACTTCGAGCTCTAGCTAAAAACCTTCCTCTAGAATCTCTAGCTCTATGCATGTCATTTTTTTTATTTTTCTTCAAGTCAAGTTAATAGTTCTTTTTCTGATCTTCCAGGTCACTCTAGGTGCAAGAAGAGAGCATACTCAAGAAACTACTAAATCAATAACTTTCTCCTTTCTGATCCTCCAGATCACTTTGAAGTGCAAGAGGAGAGCATACTTAGATAGGCTATTAACTTCTTTCCTTGAAAAAAAATTTATGTTTTTTTTTCTAAGAATATGGCTACTTAATTTCACTTCCCCGGCAACGGCGCCAAAATGTTTAGTCAATTTAGTGTTGTCTAAATTGCTAGTATTAATTGTCAACCCGGGGCTCGTAAGCTGATGAAGTGAAGGTGTACTATATGTACTTAAGTAACCTCTTAGAGTTTTCTTATCGTTGGGGGTGTTGTTGTGGTTAATTATGTTCCTAAGATGGAATGATGATTTATAAACAAGTGAGTGATGGTGTGTGTGTAGTGTGAATCCTAAATGGGTGAGAGTGTGTGATTAGTGATTTTTAACTACTTGCTTGGAAGGAAATGCTTGAAAGAAATAAATGACTTGAAAGATCTTGAAATAACTTTGAAAGCAAATAACCACTTCCAATGGCACTAGACACCATTCATGCAGCTGCAAATAAAAGAAAAGAAAGTCACTTTTAAAACCAAAGATAAAGATTATCTCTCTCTAACTCGCTGCTTCAAACACATGTACTGTGTAAAGCACGGAAAGAAAGTAGCTTAAGTTGAATTAGAAAAGTGATTAAAAATGAGAAAATCTGCTTTAAAGACTAGTGATAACGTTTTGCTCTTTCTAACTCTCTACTTCAGCCATATGTACTATGCAAAGTATGATTAGAAAGTAGTGAAAGAATAGTCTAAAAAGCACTCAAAGCCAGCTGCAAGTTAGTGGTATTTTGATCTTAAAAGATAACAATTTATGATAGAAGATCATTCATGTGTTAGCAGCTCTTTGAGAAATAAGATTAAAAATCAGCTATAAAAACAAAGGCAGCAACTTGAATCTGTCAACTTCAAATACCATTAGTTTGTAAAGCAAACACACACACATAAAAACAAATCCCGGGCTAAAAGAAACCTGCAAAGAAGTAATACTGATCAGCTTGAAAGAAAAGAAATCAAATAAATGAAACTATACATGCTTAAAGGAATGCTGAATGAGAAAATAAGTAAATAGTGAACATAAAATACTTTACAGAGGCTAAGATGAACAGGGGCCCTCTATTCATTCAGCCACAAGAAAACTCAGAGATCTGGAAGCTTCAAAACAGCACTATGTCTATTCCTTCATTTGCAAAAGTGTACAAAACAGAGTGCTAGAATAGCACTAAAAAAACAAAGTTCACAACGCTCTTAAAATTAACACAAGTTCAGAAATTACAACTGATAAAAGTCCCTTGAGCGTACGCAGACGCAGCTATTTATAGGCATTTCTAGGATAGCCTAACACGTACAGCTACTAACTGAAAAACAACTAACTGTAATGCGTAATTATGGTTCCTGGACACATCATACGGCTGCGTGGATGAGCTGGTGCTTCTGTCGTCATGGGCAATGAATCCCATGTTGGATCATGTCCCCTACCATCTGCAAAACGTGGACAAGTCACCGTTTAAGCTGACGTGACCTAGCAGCTCACAATCACCGTTAAACAGCCTTTAGTTGACCGTAACTTGACCAGCTTTGACCAGGGGTAAAGATGACGTGGATGGCTGGAAAAATGGGACAGGAACCTCGAGCACGTTGATACCTAAGTGCCCATGTGGCTCATCTGGCAAACTGACACGTGGAACCTTGCGTTTAACAAAAAGGCTGCAGGATCATCAGATAGCTGCGGGATTCCTGCAAGTATGTAAAAATCTAAACAAACAGTCACCCATTAGCAAAACTTACTTGATCATGCCTAATGACACCTAATGTAATGATCTGGGTGGTTTTACAGTGAAAATGAGGCAAAAGTGAAGAAAAGCTGAGGAAAAACTAAGGGAAATGATAGTCAAGTAGGTGTAAAGTAGAGACTCTACACTTGAGCTGCTCCAAGTATAATGTCCGCCATGGCACCAATGATAGAAGTGAAAGTTAATACTTTTTTAGAAACATAATCCATCACAAGTATCATTCTGCAACACCAATCTACCTACCTTGCCTACTTGGCCTAGCATTTTTTCTTCTTTCTTTGGGTGCAGTTGGAATAGCAAACCCTCACCAAATTTTCTTTTCTTTGCATGGTAAGCCTACCTAAGTCTGCACTTATTACTTCCAAGGGCTCAGATTAAACTGTTGAGCTCCTTTGCTTCTCTACCTATCTACTTATCTGCCAAGATTAAACAGTTCGGTCAGATTTTTAATCTCTATCTCTAAAAACAGGAAATTCAAAACATGAACTAGCCAAGATTAATTTGTTTGGCCATTCATCAATTGTGGCATAAAGTTCAGCAAGTTGCACACACTGCTTTATTTGCAGAAAATGAAAAAGTAGTGGCAATTTGGACTTGCACACTTTCTTGGTCTTTCTTTATTTGGGTTTCATTTCTTTCTCTCTTTTTTATTTTGACCATTTTATTTTTTTTACCCTTTGATTTTTCTTTTAGGGTATACCCACTTTACATTTTTTACATTTTTTGATTTTTTGATAATATGGAAAACCTTTGCAACAAGGAAATGAATGAACATATTACAGATCTCATCAAGTCAATCATGAAATATGACACCTATTGGTATAGGAGTATAACATTGACTCCACTTGGGGATGGCTTTCCCTGGTGGAAAGTCAAGAACAGCAAGTCAGAGAGCCTTTCTGAATAACTTAGACTATGTTCTGAAATCTCCTTTTGTTGGTTGCTTTATTGTACATATAACAACACACTTGTGAAGTTTAGGGCCTTCTCTTCGGGCTTCAACTGCAGCAAGTTGCTATCCAATCCAAATTGTGACATTATTAAGGATATAGTATGTACCTGTTAGAGTCAGGATACATTAAAAAACTGGATCAAAGTAATGTTTCAGCATTCGACCATTCACTAGTCCTTCTTCTGTTTCTGTGCCATCCAGGCTCTTCAGAAAGTAAGTATTGTTCCCTTGCAATGCCTGGATGATAAATGGCCCTTTCCACGGGAAGTCAAACTTCCCATGTTTTCCTTTGTCTTCTCTCCAGGAATCCCACTTTATAACTTTGCCTCTAAGGTAAAAGTCTTCTGCTTTGGCCCTTTTATCAAATATTTTCTTGAGTTTTTCTTGTAGCACTTGGGATCTTTGGTGCACTTCTTCTTTGGTCTGCTGTAAATGGATGGTCTGATTTATTCTCCTTTGAATGTCATTGGGTTCCACTTGAGCTTCTTGCATTAATTTCGTTACAGGAACTCCTAAAGATGAAGGAAACACAGCCTCCATGCCATAGACTAACTCATAACGGTTGGTTCCAATAGATCTCTTTGTAGTAAGTATGTCTGCCCATAGTGCATTTGTAAGCTTCTTGCGCCAGTTTTTCTTGTTCTCTTCCAACAATTTATTGATAATATTAATCAGGCTTTTATTGGAAGACTCAGCTAGACCATTACCTTGAGGGTAATAGGCTGTGGAATGGCCTAAAGTGATATGGTATTTGTTGCAGAAATTTATCATTTTCTTGGACTTGAAGGTAGCAGCATTATCATTTATGATCTTTTCAGGACATCCAAATCTAGACAATATGTTGGTTTCTAAGAATCCTATGATCACTGTATCATTGGCTTGTCTAGAAGGAATGGCTTCTATCCATTTGGTGAAATAGTCTGTGGCAGTAAGAATCCATTTATGTTGGTCAGAATAGGGAGGATGGATTTCTCCAATGAAGTCCAAACCCCATTTTTGAAAAGGCTTTTCAGTGGAAATTGGTCTCAAGGGTAAGGGTAACAGTTTCCTTTTGCCTTAAAAAATTTGGCATTTGTGGCAAGCAATGACAAACTTCTTTACATCAGCGAACAAGGTTGGATAGTAAAATCCAGCCCTTAGGATTTTGTCTACAGTTGATTTCCAATAAAGATGTCCACCGCAGTCCCCTGCATGAAATTCTTTGAGAACCTTGTCAGCTTCTTCATGATTTTTCCAAAAAAGAGCATTATCTAAAATACAAAATTTTGAAGCTTTCATCTTTAAAAACCTTTTCTTTGTTCTGGATAACCCTGGAGGAGCCTGCAGGTTTAATAATACATGAGTTAGATCAGCATACCAAGGTGATTCTAAGAAGGCCTGGCTGATTTATGGAGTCGCCATCTCCTGTTCATTATCCAGTTCATTAATATCCAGGGCTTGAAAGTTTGTTTCAGTCATGAGTTTAGCCAATCCCTATGCTTTTATCATCTTTGTAGGTTTTATTTCAATGTCATACTCCAATATATTAGCTATCCATTTACCTCGTTTTCCTTCAATTCCATCCTGAGTTAGGATGTCTTTGACAACAACATTTGGTACATAAGCCACTACATGTGAGTACAATATATAGACTCTAAAATCTTTAATAGCTTTCACAAGTGCAAAAGCCTATTTTTCCATGATTTTGTAATTTAGGGGTGTATCTCTAAGTTCTTTACTGAAAAAGGCTATGGGTTTTTCACATCCTTGATCATCTTTTTGCAGTAAAACAACTTCTATAGTGTGTTCTGATGCAAATGAGAAAATTATGAAGTCTCTATCGAACTTTGGACTTGTAAGGACTGGTGTTCTGGTCAAAGCCATTTTAATTTCTTCAAATGCTTGTTTGGCTTCTACTGTCCATTTAACATTTGAATCCTTTTTTAACATATTGTTCAGCAATCTAATCAATTCATCCAAATTAGATATGAATCTTCTCAAAAAGTTAATCTTTCCTAGGAAAGCTTGAAGTTCTTTGACATTTCTGGGGTGGGGTATTTGCAGAATAGCTTCTACTCTAACAGGATCAATTTTGATGCCATCTTTGGAGATGATATGGCCTAACAGTTTGCCTTCCTCTAGTCCAAACAAAGACTTTTTAGGATTTAACAAAATACCATACTTTCTGCATTTAAAAAACACTTGTCATAAATGATCTAAATGTTGCTGATCTGATCTAGAAAACACAGTGAGGTCATCTAGATATATAACCAGAAAATCGTGAATTTCTTTTGCAAAAGCTATGTCCATTTCTCGTTGAAAGGTTGCCCCTGAGTTCTTAAGTCCGAATGGCATTTTAACATATTTGAATGCATCCCATGGTGTTGTAAATGCAGTCTTTTCTTGGTCATCAGGATGAACCAGAATCTGATTAAAACCTGAAAACCCATCCAAAAGTGAAATCCTGGAAGCACCTACTACTATTTGTAAAATATGATCCATCTTAGGTAAAGGGTAGTTGTCTTTCAAAGAAACCTTGTTTACATTCCTTAAGTCGACACATAATCTGATTTCTCTTGTTTTCTTCCTGGTAGGCACTAAATTAGACACCCACTCTGAAAATCTGATTGGGGCAATTATCCCTGCATCATGCACCCATTTTATTTCTTTTTCTATTAAAGGAAGCAGTACATGGTTGATTCTTCTAAGCTTCTGTGGTCTTTGATTTTCCTTGAGGGGTATGGTATGCTGAATTACAAAGGTGTCATAAGATTTCAAGTCTTCATAGCTCCAGGCAAAAACATCTTGGAATTCTTTGATCAGTTCAATATATTTAAGTTTTTGATCAGGGGGCAAAGATTTGGACAATTTTACCATTTTTGGATTCTCTTCAATTCCTATGTTGTGGTCTTCAATGTCTACTTTTGGAGGTTCCATCTAAGGTTTCTTTGGAATATCGTTGAATTCAAAGAGATCTTCCAAAGGAGTTAATCCTTTGGGCAAATGATTGTCTTTTAAATTGATAATTTCAGATTCTCCTTCAATAATCTCATCAACATCTGTTTCTTTAAGATCCTGTATTTCTCTTTTGGTAAATTTTGTTGGATGAAGCATTTGAGTTGCCTTTTCTACTGAAATGTTTGTTTCTATCTGATTTGTTGGATCAGTTTCACTAACTGTATCTCCACCTATGTTAGTGCTAGAAAATTCTTCTTCTAGGGTTAAAAAATTGTTGATTTGATTATCACTGTCAAACACTTGCCAGTTCTTTACATTATCAGGTATGGCTGGCCTGTGTCTAATTTCTGTTGTGAATTGATGATTTGGTTCAAATGCTAATTTACAGGTGCTAGCAAACATTGTTAGGCTATGAGCTTTCAAGTTGTGTCTTCTCGGGATTTTGGCAAGCTGAGTTTCTAGAAATGTATTGAGGATCTCTATAGATGTTCCTCTGTATTCTCTCAATTTGGGATCATTTGTCAAGAACTTCCCTTTTATCTGTTGAATGATTAAATCAGAATCTCCTAGGACTGACACTCTAATTGCTCCCAATTTCTTGACCAGTTTAAGACCTAGCAACAAAGCTTCATATTCAGTCATATTATTAGTGCACCTAAAGTTTAACCTGTAGGCATGACCTTCAGCATGATTTTTCAATATTGTGCACCCAGACTCCTGCTCCTGCTCCTAATTTGTTCACAGAACCATCAAATTCTAAGTACCACAGGATTTCATGTTCACAATTAGTATCTGGAGTTTCAGGAATCTGTTCAATAGGGAGATCTAGTTTTTTAGCTTCTTCCGGTTTATCTGATGTTTCATGATTTTCCGAGATTTCTTGGATTCGGACACTAGACTTTTCATTTGCAATTTTTTCTGTTTCATCTGCTAGAACCTTTATTTCATGTGGGGAATCAATTTCAGCATTGTAAAGGATAAAAGAATCCAAATCTGAATGTACTGAGTAGATAGGGAAATTTTGAGGTTTCTCTTGACTACTTACTACATACTTCATTAAGGTTTCTCTATATAGTCTCTTGGGTTGACCAAACATTGAAATAGTAGCGTAAGACATGTCTAGCTGTAGAGATCCTTGAAGCTTTGCACCCCAAGACCTAAACAATAACATACCATACTTTGGTGGAATATCAGCTACTACTATGTCCATTAAGATGGTTTTAGCAGGATATTGGACTAGTGACACACATAAGTCTTTGATTAAACCTAGACATTTGATCTGACTTGAATCAAAAGAGAAAAGGTCTTTATATGGCCTGGTGATGTCAAGGTCTAATTTCTCCATTACAGATTTAGGCATTAATTTATGGGAGGCACCAGAATCAAACATGGCGTTATGAAGTATTTTATCATGTATGTTTAAACCTACATAGAAAGGAGGAACTTCTCCCTCTGTTGTTTTTCCATTTACTCCAGGGCCAAATATCAATTCAGGATGGTCATCAAAAACATTTACTGAATCTTCGTTCATAGAAATTTTGAGTGATCTGCTTATTTGACTTCTGTAGACATCATGTTTAGCTAATTCTGATAAGGGAACAGCTATCTTTAGTTTGCCTACTTCTATCTCAAGATTGAAAGGTTTTTCGGTCTGAGTTCTTGTATTTCGGACAACTGAATTTTTTGTGTTCCTCTCCTCTTTAGGAGTTGGATTATGGGCTGAAGTTGTTTCCAAATCAAGTTCTAGAGGCTCCTCTTCTTTTCCTTTAGAAGGAATAGAAGTGGAAGGTTGTCTATTGGATGGCGGATTGTCTGATATATCTTCAACGATTGGGTTATTAGGGTTAGGATCTGTTTTAGAAAGAATATGTATAGGGGGGACACTGATCTTACCTTTGTTAGGCTGCTTGGTGTCTTTCTTTTTGTTGATTTTAGGGACATATATCCTTCTGCTCCTCAGATTGTATTGTTTGTGGACTTCATAAATGGCTGTATCATATCCCTCCCTAAAGTCAAATGATTCACCTGACTGAGTCTGGAATTGTTTAAGGATGTGAGCTTCTTGATCCTCTTGGGTCAAGAAAACTTGTTGTTCATTGTTGAGTCCCATTAAATTAATTTGAGTGTCTTCTATTGGTTCATCAGGAGTTGAGGCTTCAACGTAATTTTCTTGAAATGGGGGCCTAATATTTTAGTCAGGCCCTGTCTTTCGAGTGTTAGGATTTTGGTTCTTCCTGAAATTTGGATTTCTCCCAGTATTGCTTGGTTGACCATCCCAAGGGGATTTTCTCTCGATTGTTTCCACTCTATCTCCAATTCTATCCATTCCTTTAATAATTCCACCTAATTTATGTTCAAATGCAGAAGGTTCTTCTTTGAAAGGTGTCCTCCTTTCAGCTCTGGCTTTAGATCGTTTAGATATCAGGTTGGCCTCAACACTGACAGCTATACTCTGCATCTCTTCTAAGTTTCTAGGAGCTCTTTCCCTAAGTTGGTATGCCATATCAAAATCAAATGCATCAGGGAATTTGATCAAGGCCAAATCTGGAGGAGGTCTGAGATTTGAAGGAATAGCATTGTAGACATTATTGAATCTGGTACAGTAATCTTGGACAGTTTCTTGTGTGCCTCTTCTTAGGTTTTCATACTCTGATAAAATGTGGAGAGGATCCTTCTTCTTTTCCCATCTGTTCAAGAAATTCTGATAAAGAGCTTGTGGGTCATTGATATTGTTTGCAGGAAGGGCTCTAAACTAGGTTCTAACATCTCTAGTTAAACTTTGAACAAATACTTTCATTCTAAAATCATTATCATCAACCTCATATTTTTCAAAATAGTCGATCATTTTATTGGTATGTTGTTGCGCTGTGTAAGTGCCAGTACCTTCAAAAGAAGGGATTTTAATTTGATAGTCTTGGGTCATAGCCCTTGGATTGTCAGGTAAGTGCAGGGGAGTATATCGGTTTGCCATGGTTGCAGAGATAGATGTGACAACTAGAGGAGTAGGGATAACAATGGAAATGTGTGTTGTAGATGGAAGAGTGGAAAGGGTAGTTTGAGGTGCTGATGGTGAACTTGGAGAAGTTGTAGTAATCACAGAAAGGTTTGGTGTTCTTTCAGAGGTAAGTTCAGATTGAATGGAGTTCTGCAAATTTTTGTCAAGGTGTGAAGTAACAACTTCAACCTACAAATTTTCTATGAATATTTGATTTTGAACTGTGTGGGTTAACCCAGATTCTGAAAAGGTCTCAAATAAAGAGTTTTCAAAATGCTCATCAACAGGTTCGTCCTCAGGGTAGATCCACTTCACAGGACAGGATTTTGATCTGTATAGAGGCCGAGAACTAGCAAAATTTTCTTGCCTCCCTTGTCTTCTAAGAATCCTAGGAATCATATTAGGATTTTCAAACACAGGTGGGGGATTAGGATCAGGATTTGATCTAATGTAATGAATCCTTTCTAAGGCCAGTTTTCTAGGTGTGTTTTTGGTTTTTTCTTGAAATATTTTTTACAATGCAACTTTAACAATATTTTCTAGGAGGTTTTAGATGTGGGAGTTTTGAACTTTCCTAAAGACTTTTTTGAAAAAAGGAACTGATCAAGTATTTGAAACCAACTGTCCAATCTATAAGCTAGACCAGAGATAGACTGAAGCAGCATTCATTTACTTCTGCAATTCCAAAGCAAAATCATTTCAAAGGCTACCTGGCTAACTTCAGGCTCCATCTGTAGCTTATGAAATAAATAATAGTAACAAACAATTATTCAGGTCCCCAGTGGAGTCGCCAATGATGTTATCACTCAGGTTTTCCCCAAAGTTGTAAGAAAGGGAAGGATGCCGAGGTAACACAAGACCAATCTTTTAGATACAGAACCTAGCCAATCTGTATCCAGAGAGGACTCTCTCTTTATGATTTAGCTTTGTTTTTTAAAGGTACTAGGCTAGTTATCAAGTTCAAGAGTTTTGTTTGAGTTTGGGTGGTGAGATTCAATAAAACGGAGAGGTAAAACAAAGTGTTTCATTCCATTGGGCTAATGGAGTCAAAGGAGAAGGCTTTCTGGATTTGGTTTCTTAACAGAGTATGGCTTCACAGAGAAAGGAAGTCAAACAGGGAACAAAATAAAGAGTCAAAAACAGATGGAATGGGCTCAAATGGGTGAAGGGAAGTTAAGAATCCTTCAACCTATTGAAAGAGGGAAAATGGATGATTATTGATAAGGAACAGTTAAGAATTCTTTAGAAAATAATCAACATGAAAGAATCAGGAAACAGGAGCAATTAAGATTTCACTGCTTATTCTAATTCTGAAGAAAACACAAAGAACAATAAAGACTGAAAACAGAGCGTAATCGAGCATATTCTGAAATTAAAAATTTTCTTTATCATTCAGATTATGAAACACAGATGATATAAAAACTCAGAAAACTATAAAACACAAGATATAGAGGACTTATTGATCCAGTGGTTGATTCAAGAAATCTGTGACAAGTCCTCTGCTTCAATTCTTCATCCAGTAGGCCAAACAATAGTTGATTCCAATAGCTCTTTATTCCAAAAGTTTCAGTATTACAGCACAGTCTAGGAAATCCACACACCACCCCAATACTCTAATGGAGGGGGTATTTATACTGAAAAATATGTACAACAAATATCTCATAACAGCTGTGAGATAATATCTAGGTTTAACTAATAAGAGTTTACAAAAATAGAAACAAATCTTCTCTATGATAGGAAAAGGGTAAACTGGTGTTGTGCTGGAAGCAGGCTCTTTAATTCGGTTAGCAGTTGTCTTTTGTAGTAGCTCTATGCCGACTGCCTGTCTTAACTGCGCTCTTCAATTCTGATCTGCTACTCTTTAATTCTGATCTTCCACTTTTAATGCTAATCTGATACACTTTGACTTGTTTTCCTCTGTTCATCGTTGTCCCTCGTGTTCTAGTAAAACAAAAATGCTAATGTGTCTTGTGATCATCTTTCCTCTGGCAATTTGCGTCTCTGAAGGTCCACTGGTTAGGGTAAAATAAACCATTTCTCTGGTCGGCAGTCTACTTGCGAAGTTTACTTTAATCTAGAGGAGTAATATCCTTTGCCAAGACTTTCCAGATTTGCCCTAATATAATCAGTTGTAGTTTTGAGGGTGTTGAACCTTTGCCTTCTGTGATCAAGGAGGAAAATTGTATACTAGAGGGTCGGTTGACAGGTGGAGGAGCTCGTCAATGGAACCTTTCTAGTCGGAAACTGGAAATGCGACCTCAGTCGATTTAATTCCTGGAGCGTGATACGCAGAGAAATACAGCAAAAAATGACCTTTTTTAACCCTTTTAATTGACAAAATGACTTTTTGGCGGGATTTTTTGTTTTTAAGGACATATGACGTTAGCAGTAAGGGGTAGATGACACGGTGGTGACGTGGCGGGTGACGGTGGTAAAAGGTTTTTCCGGCATTGCTTTTGGGGCTGGGCGGTTTCGGGCAGAGGGCGAGCGAGCAAGCCGGGAGCACGACGCGTGGCAGAGTATGGGCGCCAAAACCGTCGGGCTCCCATGAGTTAACATTCTGCGATGGAGGGGTTCATGATACAATTATCAACCGTCGGATGGATGGGCAGGGATCTGATGGCGAACGCGCTATGGAGATGGCGGGGAGTTACTATGTGGGCCCAAAAACAATAAAATAATATTTTAATCGTTCCGGGGTTTGTTTTATTGGTCGGAGTTTGGTTATTTAATTAACCCGGATGGTTAAATAAACCTAGATGGCGTGCGGGGAAGGGTTATTAACAAGTTCCAGATAAACTTATTAATCCCAGTTGATAAGTGATATTGTCATATTCGACGGGGGGAGGGATATTAATATTTTTGGGGTTTTTTACATATTTACATAATATGGGAAGGGTAATGTTTTATGGGATTTAAATAATATATGTTAAATGTTAATATGAAAAAATGTAATGAACCAGCGCTAAATTAAAAACTGTTGTCTTTTCGTGTCAAACTTAGGCTTCAAAGTGGAAAAGGGGTTTATATGATGTATTTTCCATTTTCCTAAGTAAAATAGGGTTTTACTTAGGCACTTTATGAAATGAGATGGAGTGGCTTTTTAGTGATATTAAGAACAGATTCTTAATATTTTATGGGGGGAATTAGTGAATGATTTAGGGAAAAGTATGAAGAGGAGTTAGTTATGAAATCTTGCCTCGCTTGAGCTGCTCCAAGTATAATGTCTGCCATGGCACTAGTGATAGAAGTGAAAGTTAACACTTTTTTAGAAACATAATCCATCACAAGTATCATTCTACAACACCAATCTACCTACCTTGCCTACTTGGCCTAGCATTTTTTCTTCTTTCTTTGGGTGCACTTGGACTAGCAAACCCTCACCAACTTTTCTTTTCATTGCATGGTAAGCCTACCTAATTCTGCACTTATTACTTCCAAGGGCTCATATTAAACTGTTGAGTTCCTTTGTTTCTCTACCTATCTACTTATCTGCCAAGATTAAACAGTTCGATCATATTTTTATTCTCTATCTCTAAAAATAGGAAATTCAAAACATGAACTAGCCAAGATTAAGCTATTTGGCCATTCATCAATTGTGGCATAAAGTTCAACAAGCTGCACACAATGCTTTATTTGCAGAAAATGAAAAAGTAGTGGCATTTTGGACTTGCACACTTTCCTGGTCTTTCTTTATTTGGGGTTCATTTCTTTCTCTCTTTTTCTTTTGACCATTTTATTTTTTTTACCCTTTGATTTTTCTTTTAGGGTATACCCTCTTTACATTTTTTACATTTTTTGATTTTTTGATAATATGGAAAACCTTTGCTACAAGGAAAGGGATGAACATATTACAGAGCTCATCAAGTCAATCATGAAATATGACATCTATTGGTATAGGAGTACAAAAAACTTAACATTAACAATCAGTAACGACTAAATAGAAAATATTATAACACAAGAAAGCAATAGAACTTCTCTTGACTGGGCCCAGAGTTGCCAGAAGTCTTTGCTAAGAAATACTCAGACTACAAGTATGGATCAAACACATTCTTTCTTCATTAAAATAAGCAACACGATTACAGCATCACTAAGATAACAGTATTATATGTCTCAAAAGAATAATTACAAGTTATGAAATTCTGAACTCTATGCAGTTTTGCCTTTCGGCCTTATATATTACATTTAGAAAATAAATAGATAAAAGTGAATCCTCAGGATCAGGGGATCCTGAGGATTTCTCTATACATAATTTGATTCTGTCATGAAATAACATCAGTCTGCCTGGTCTCTCGTTGCCTTGCCTGCCTTAGACACTGTATTTTTCCTTTTATGGCCTGATGTTGCTCTGTCGATTGAACAACTATTGTTCAATCCACGTCTTCTGCATATAAAGATAGCAAAAAGTCAGTTTCTCGTGCTAGATTTATCTAATTTGTTACCAAGTGCTTTTACCCAACTTTAGTTGTTATTTCCTTTACTTTGATCCATAAACAAAGATAATCATGTGATGATAAATGTTGAATAAAGCTATTTACGAAGAGAAAAGGTACCTTTTTCCTGACCCAACAAAAATCATTTGTAATTTTTCATTGTAGGGGCCATTCTTTTGATAAATGCAATTTCCCCAATTGGAGAAACCTAATACATGGATATCTATATAATTAAATATGGGAATCGAATTTCCCTACCATAGTTTTGACATTCCTTGTAGTTTTTCTTGACAATATTCTCAAGGTGGTTGGCCTAGTTATACTTTTTTACTACTTTAACAATCTGAACGATTTCTCCCAGTATAATCAACTTAACATTTGATGGTCGACTTATCGGTCTAAGACATAGTGTCGCTATGATACATACCCATTTCACATGCAGTTCCTTTATCTCACTAATAATTAGGCCATTTGAGTTTTTGTTAGCCAATCTCCCTATAAACTCATAGATTTGTTTATTCAATTCAACTATTTGAGGTATTTTATAATGTGTGGAGGTAGGCCTATAATTTGGTGGATTAGACATATTGATATTTCGATGGGTGGTCTAGTTACAAAAATCCCTCATGGAACCGACTTATTATGAACTTTTTGGCATCTTCCTCACAGCCGTCAAAATTGAAGATGAAAGAGGCACCTAAGTAATCTATGATCCCAACAATGCAAGAATGATGACTTTGATTTCCACTTCTTGTCTGTCAAATCCCATTGCTAGAAGCTCTTCCATTATTTGTTGCATGGAATTTCTTCAAGTTTCATCTATTATATATCAAGAAGACAAACTTCCAACTCTATCTTTGTTGATTTGTCAAATAAAACTTTGGTCTATGGCTCCACCAAATTTTTTGGTGCCTACACCTGACCCCTCCTTCTTGATATTTTGAAATCTTCTCAAAATTACTTGTTAAGAAAACACTCTAGGAAATATGGTTCAGAATTACTTGGCTCTGATAACTCTCAAAATTCAAGGATGTTTTTAAGCTCGCATTGCTCATTTGGATGATTGATATGCAAAAGTGGTGAAAATGTTATAACAAGCAAGTTTTTACTTAAGTTTTGGGGTGGGATTTGATCATTAATGTGGCACAGTCCCCAAAACTTTCATTGTCCAATTGTGTTGAATGCACCTGTGCACAGACCATGTGATGGGGTGTGGGATATATTTAATGCAAATAGTTGTCAAGTCAATTCAGACATGTCCATAAACACTTTTTGTCAATTTTTCTTTGGTTGGCCTCTTGCTTGTTGACATTGATGGTTCTATTGATTCAAATTCTATGGTCAACTAGTTTATTTTTTTCAGGTTTCTCATGTTGATAAAATCTTTCATATCATTGTCGACATTTGTGTTAGGTTCCTCATGTCAATCGACTCTTTCATAGTTTTCATTTTTCATTTGAACTTGTCAGTGTTTAGGGCTTCTTCAACATTAATAAATACAAATTTCCTTTTCATCTCTTCTAATAACATCTTCATTGGTGATCTTTGCTTCAACCCCAAATTAAAAAAAAAAAATTACCATTTATTTACAATGTCAATTTGACCCATCTTTAATTGATTTTCTCTCAATGTCTTTCTTTTTATTTATACAAAAACTTATTCTTTCATTTATTCAACCAATCTTTTAACATTCCCTTAAAACTTCCAATGGTTATCTTCTTGGGCACACATGTTTATTATTTTATATGCACACGCTTCAAACATTATGGCTTCTTTGGTCCCTAATGATGGGTGGAGTATCCACTGAAAACATTGGACGTTTCAAAGATTCAAACAATTTATATCCCAAAAACTATTAAGATGGTTTTTTAATTCCTTTTTTATGGATTTCTATGCAACTAGACCCTATACCTAATCTACCTCTGAGATCCTATGCCCATGAATCCAAATTCCAACTTATAACAACTTGATCTGACTATTCAAAAACTCCATTTCTCTCACTCAATTTGGATTTGTCAAAATAAAGTTATGGCCACATCACCAACACTTGTTTTTTTCCACCCTTCTAGAGGGTGAGGTTGTACAAATAATAACTTCACTAAATTCACACCCATGGCTCTTATTTTTGGGCTCATAATAGCATGTTAATCTTCTTTACAATGGAACTATTCTCACTTCAAATAGTTCTAACAATCTTCACATTTTTCACTTTTATTATTTCAAACCAATTTTAATACTAACTTTTGCAAATTTCCACTTTGAGATTCCCAAGCCTTTGTTATTGAAATTTGGACTAAATACAGTATGGCTTGTGTTGTTTCCTCCCTTTCAAGTCTAATTAAATTTGGATTTTCCTGGAAAAAGTGTCCAAATCAAAGATCTTATGCTCAAATACCAAATAATTATGATCCCAATGCCTAAAATAACATGATAAATGTGCATACACACAATGTATACGGATTATAAACATTAAGAACAATTCTCAAGGTGTTAATAATGATGAGTTTCATAATAACCCCATATACATTAGTGAGCCCAATACTTAAAATGGCTTGATAAATGTGTTGATTTTTGTGTAGCATCAGGAGGTATTCACGCATGCCAAGAGGTCACCTAAGTCGGTCTAGAAGAATTGTGAAAATTAAAATATATTTTTTGTGGCTATCATGTAGGCTCAAAAAGTCAAGTCAGCCCCACCATGAAAGGGTGTGTCCCTTGGTCAAAATCCACCCATTTGACTTGTATTTATACGTGATGTGGCACTTCACTTTTACCATTCATCACATCAAATCCTCTCTCTACAAAAAGAGCCACATGTGGGAGAAAATAGAGGCCAAATATTGAAGTTGACTGAATTTTGTGTTTGACTGAGTTTGACCATTGACTAGAGTTGACCGCAGTAGTGGATCTGACAACAAGCTATTGACCATAGGACCAAGATTGACTACAGGCCAAAATTTTGACTGTTGATCAGCATTGAATTTTGTATTTTTGGTTGGTTTGACCAACATTGACTCGCTGCAAATTGACCAAGTTTGACTAGTATTTGGACTTGGATTTTGACACAAATTTCTTGACAATTTGGAATTGTATGCCTTGCTGAGGAATAATTTCTCCTAGAAGAAAAGTTGTCGGGTTTTCTCCCAAGTTTGGGTTTCCCAAGGAAAATTTGTTGTCTCTATTGTGCATGGTTGTCTCTTTATTATTTTACTATTTTCGTTGCACTTACTATTGATATTTTATGTGTATAATTGATCAATGATATTAGTGGCATAGGATAAATTGTTAAAAGATCACTAGGTAGTAATTATCAGATCAGAAAATTGTTTGTAGAAAAGTTAACATGGTACGAGAGCTTTATTGAAAGAGAACCCACTAATTCAACCTAAGAGACAAGTGTTCAACAACTTGACTAGATTTTTTTATCTATTGCCAAAAGGTGCCAAGTCTCAAAGTGGAAGACAAGTTTCAGAAGGAAGTTACTCTAGAGCTAGAGGGAGTTGAGGAGTTTTATTAATGTATTTGTCTTGGAGTCTTTATGCTTGTGTTGTACAAGAGTTGGAAGACTTAGGTTTTGTAAACCCTAGAGAAGATTTGGAGGTTATGACTTGTATTGAAGGATGAGAAAGTATTAGGGTTTATGGGATGAAACCATAGAGCAAGACTTTGAATGTGGGATGCAAGTGGATTTTATGTGATGCATACTTGGTTTATCTCCTTGATAACATGTGGAATGACTTGGTGTTGATATTAAATTTTTGTTGAGCCTTTTGGTGTGGCTAGATAGCTCGATGAATCCACAAGATGAAGAAACCCCATTCCCTATAGTGCATGCAAGAAAAAGTAAAGTATCACGCATCAACAACTGATGTTGAGGTCGAGGATGAGCATCCACCTCAAAATAAGACAAATAAATCCAAGATTGATGAGATTTCTGATGGACTTCATTTATTTCCGCAAGGAGGCAAGGATCAAGAGGGAGTTGACAATTCCATACAACTCTCCACAATTTCTTTCTTAATCAAGAGGTAAGTACCTTATATTTTTTTCTCCCTTGATTAGTATTATTATTTTAATTTTGGGTCAGCCTATTATCCTTGTATTTTTATTGGTTATGGTTTTTTCCATGGCCTCCTAAATGGATTGAAGAATGGGTACATTGTGGTGACTACCAATGCAATTATTCATGCAGCAGTTGTAGTGTCAAGAATTTTGTGGAAAGAGGGTTCTCCAATAAGAGGGAGTGGACTACAAGGTTATTTTTGCATCAGTCACCAGATGATCATTATTTTGTGTAACATAAGGACTTGAGAAGAGACGCAAAAGAGCGATTGGTGTTCGAAAGGAATAAATAGTACAAATTGTTAGGACATAAAGGACCATGCCAAATGACCAAAACAACTTTTAGTTTTGAGGGAGAAAACAGTCAGGCAAAGTGGAAGGAGTATCCTTCCAAGAGGATCTCATGGGTTGAGATTGTCAATATAATTAGAGATAGGAGGTATCTAGGAGAAACATGCCTTCTTTGAAGGAACCACATCAGAAAACAAGATATGCTTCAATCCCAAAGGGAGCTACGATGGCAGAAGGACTTGCTTACATGACAAAGGGAGCTACGATGGAAAAAGGACTTGCTTACATGACAAAGGGAGCAACAATCGCAAGAGGATTTGATTTTGTGATAGAGGGAGCAACTAGGATTACCACAAGAAGACATGCTTCAGTGTGAGAAGGAGTAGGCCTTAGAGTTTGAAATAAAGGATCTTGGCCATATACATTTCTTCTTGGGATTGGAGGTGTAGCAAAGACCATATGAGATCTTCCTCATGGGAAGTACATTGTCCATATTTTGAGAAAATTTGGTATGATGAACTACAAGTCCATGTCTACACCTATGGTGACCGATTTGAAGAATATAAGTGATTCCACTTCAAATTCAATGTACATGTGATTGATTGGATCCTTAATGAACCTAGTTAACACCAAGCTGAATATTTTCTTTGCAATGAGCACCATGAGCTAGTTTATGATTGCGTCGATGATAGTACAATGGGTTGCAGTGAAGCATGTGTTGAGGTGCCTAAGTGATATAGTTGGATATGGTTTGAGATATGTCTCGAGCGTTGAAGTGAAGTTGTAGGGATATATGGATTCAAATTGGGCCAAGAGTGAAGAGGACAAAAAGAGCATATCAGGGTGTTGCTTCATCTTGGGATCAACTATGATATCCTAGTTTAGCAGGAAACAAACTTCTATTGCACTCAATACTGCAGAGGTAGAGTATATCGCAGCCAGTGTTACAAGGAAGGAAGCAGTATGGCTTCAGAAGATACTTGCAAGGCTATTTGATTAGGAACTTAAACTAAACTTGATATTTTGTGATAATCAAATTTGTGTCAAGCTTTCAGAGAATCAAGTTTCTCATGACAAGTTAAAGCATATTGAGATCAAATATCACTTCATTCGATACATGGTGAAAATAGGAGCATTGAATCTCTAGTACATATCCACATATGAGAAAATTATGGACATTCTCACCAAGCCTATGTCTAGAGAAAAATTTGTATACTTCATAAACAAGCTTAGCATGATGAAGAATGTCTCCCTCGTTGAGAGGGAGTGTTGATGTCTTTGCAGGATTGGGTAGACCATCTCCTGAGATGCCAAAAGTACTTGGTTGGGTCATTTGACCAAGGGAGATGGATACATTCACCTGATAATCCAAAAGGACTTGGCTGTGTCATAAGAATTTGACCAAGGGTGAATGGACCAGGGAAATTACATATTAGACAAATCTTCTCGTGAGAAGTCAGAAGGACATGGCTAGGTCATGTTGATTTGAATAGAGGGGATAGATTTAATTGACTTGAGAAGCCATAAATGACTTTGTTTGGGCCAATTGGCCAGGAGTGATTGGGCCACGGGTAGATTCCCTTTTGAGAATCCATAAAGGAACTTCGTTGGGTCATGGTGATTTGACCATAGGAGTGATACATTTACATAAAGATCCATAAAGGACTTTGGTCGGGCCATGCTGATTTGGTCAGCGGTAAATTGTTGAGAAATCAAGGGGCAACAAGTTTAAGTGATTTCTCTTATAATGATAATCGTTTGTGATGTATTTTTACTTTTCTTACTTAACTTCTTCTTGTATTTGGTTCTAATTAGTGTTTTCTTCATCAAACAACTACCAAACCATAAAGAACAATAATACAAAGAACACAAGACATAGGCAATCAACCAGGGCGAAAAGCTCCCCAAGCTTGAGAGGAAAACCCAAAGAAATATTCTTCTTATAGAATCCTCAATTGATTAATTCCATGACCTTGACCCTTGACCTAGACTCCTCTAAGACCAAGTCAAACCTTGCCTCCTTATGTCAATTCAAAATTAGAAATTTCTTCTTTGTCTTCAACTTCGACACTGCAACTTTTACCCCTTCTTACTACAAATTCGACCTATCTAAAGCTTCTGCAATTTTTTACCCTTGTCACAGAAACCCTAGACCACACAAGTATGACAAAAAATGGTGAGATAAACCTTCGTACACCATCATTTGACCTTCTTCTCCTTCCTTGTAAACTCGGTCCTTGAAAACAATCATTATTGGCATCAATACTTAATTCTTTAATAGTACTGCAACTCGGTTTCCTAACAGTAAATTGTAGCTCTAAAATTCTTCACACGTGTGAAGAGTAGGAATCCCAAAACAGTCCCAAACCTTTCGGTTCTTCTTCTTCTCTATCTAATAGTTTTATGTCTTCCTTCTTCACTCTTATAGCTTGTGCTTGGATTCTTTATCGATGCTCCTTCAAGTGAGGTCAATACCTCCTTTATATAGCCTACTCTCCCATGCAAATAGGCCGACTTGGCCTTTTCCTTAGGCCAACATGTCCTTTTGATAGGCTAACCACTCATCTGTGAAGGATGACTTCTTTTCAATACTTAGACAAGGTCTTGGATGGTCCTTTTACTTGACTTTGACACAAATAATCTTCCTTATACAATATGTAACTTGCCAAAAAGGGTCGCTTATACATGAAAATGACTCAATGAATCAAAGACTTTAAGACAAACCTAAAAGCTCTCAATTGGTGCTTGACCTATACAAATAATTCTCTTGAGAATGAAACCCATGCCTTAGGACTTACAATAATAAATTTATTCTTCTCTTTTTATTAAATAAAATCATGATTATATTTTTCATTATGAAAACCAAACCTAGTTACATATTTCAACACTCCCTCTTAACTAGGGAGGTATTCATAATTCGTACAAGGTACTTGGACATTCTCAATTTGAAGAATTCTCATAAGAAGAGTCGGATTGGTAACCCATTTGTTTAGCATCATATCATCCAACATTTTCACCTGGAAATGCCTTGACTAAAAACTCTATCTCTCTGCAATATCAAAGCACAATGTTGGCAAGACTAAAGATATATAGACACCTTTATCATTGTCTCTCAAGGAACATACCGCACCTGAGTGTTCACAAGGTATGTCCTTCCAGGACTATTTTTATAAATTTATTCCCAGTGCTTAAAGAATGGCAGTCCTTTATGACTACTATGATCTTGCATGCCTCACCACATCATCAAAGAGTATTGGATGCCAAATGCTTACCTAATCCTCCATTATTTTTCTTCCCAATTGAAGACAAGAATGATGTGTCTATCTCTCCCTCTCGCTAGGGAGGATATACTCATTCCAATGAAGGAATGTACTCATTCCAATGAAGGAATGTACTCATTCCAATGAAGGAATGTACTCATTCCAATGAAGGAATGTACTCATTCCTATAAAAGGAATGTACCCAAACTCGCTCTTAACCAAGGACTTGTCCAATCTCCCTCTTAGCTCTAGGACTTGCTTCCAGGCTCCCTCTTAACTAGGGACATGTTCCCAGCAACAATTATTTTATTCATTGGTGGAGATCATGGGACCTTCAACTGCTTGTCTAACTCCTCCATTCGATGTCATGAATTTAACTTTTAGTATTATGGAGTGTTCTTCGTTGTCACTTATATGTAGGTCATCAGACATCCATCACTCTTCTTCTTGAATCAAGGCAGTCATGTCATCCTTCCTTTCCTCCAAGAGTGATCCATTGAACCATATCTAGATTTTCCTCATACAAATACCTTTTCCACATCACATATCCTCCAAGATCTTCCATCCTTCCACATGAGTATCAGTTGTAGATGACATCCACACTTCTCTTTAGGTAGCCATGTATTAGCTCATCCAGATATTATTCAAAAATTAGAAATGAACATCAAATCAAAAATTACCCTTTTTGATGGCCCTCTATCATGACATCTGCTTGTTGCAATATCAACATCCTGCATTCATATTGAAACATCTCCAAGATATTCAATATCAAGGGTTTCCATTATTTCCAGACTACATTAAAGGCTTCATATCTTTCCCATGGAGATATCATAATTAATTCTTCTAGTCAATGGATGTTGGTTGCCTTCTTATGTGATCATAGTTGCATTTTCCATTATCTCCTCTTTCTTTCTTCACATATTGCTTCCCAACAACTCCTAAGCATAGTTCCTTCATCTTTGTCAACCACCTCATATTCCATATGAGGACATATTATGTTGATTTCATCTAAACAATATGTTACACATGCCTTCATGCATTCTTTCAATGAAATAGATTCATTTTTATCTAATCATACTCATGAGGTAGAGTATCTATCCCTGTTATATGCAACTATATGACATGACTCAATCAAATACATGCATACATACCTCATTTCTTCCTTTTGGTCATCCATATTTCTTTCAGAAACTTCCTTGATTGAGTGTTCTTCAATCATCTTTACTTGCTTTATTTCTTAATCATTGTTGGCTTGATGAGCCCTGACCCAGGTTCAGCATTGGGCAGCCAAGCAAATCCCTACACTACTGGCCCTTTTGGCATCAGTCCGCAGAGCACGGACTGAAGTTTCACCCGAAGTAGTATGGGGGGATGCAGGAACCAAGTTTATGCACCCTGAGATGGTTGTGATGTCGGGTTTCTATCTTAATCCCTGCCTTCACGCAAATTGATAAGCCCTTAGGGCTTATCGATGTATTTCCTCTTCCATCTTTTAGAACCTCTGCAAAGGTATCTGGCTATCCTTCGTGCAGCCCTAAACAATGATTCAAGCACTTACGCGCCTATGTGAATATGTTACTGTCTCATTCCCTAATTATCTTAGTGGTTAGCCAACTTTATTATGCAATTAAAATTACCCTCATGTAAACATACATTATTACTTATGTTCCAATAACAGATAGAAATAGATACATTCACACATCAATTTGATTACAATGTAAACACAGAACTTAATATATCATAATTGCATGTAGTAATCAGAGACAGAAAACACAGTGATTCCAAAATACTTCTCCTTATTTATGATTCAATTTCCAAGTATAGACTCTATCCGCCCTATGCACACAGCTACAGGGGTCCACGCACTCAGCAGCAGACTTCCTCCCTAAGCCTCTGCGCACTCAGTTGTAGAGCCTCTTCCTACGCTAAGACTCTCACTCTTAGCTCACCAATGACTCATGACTCCTAGCTTACTTGTTGTTCTTCCCTCCTTAGATCTTCTAAGACTTCCGTTTTTATACAATCCCATGGTCCGCAAACCATGGGTAGATCTTCAAAACCGACACAACTTATCTAAACTAAGGGCAAAAAACCCTTTATCTTTAGACATCTTTGCACTCCGTGACCACAAAATGCAGAGACTTTACATTTCTTTACACAAAATTCGGGCCTTCTGCCCCAAAACTTGGGTGTTTAACCAAAAATTGACCCCCAGAGGACCCGTTCCCAACAGGCCCCCAACATACACATGGTGACTTGCCCTCAAGTCACTCCGCTGGCGTGGAGGTCTTGTCGTGAAGACCTCATAGCTCGACCTGGACAACTGCTACCTCAGCGGCGCACTGCGTTGCCACCTGCTTCAGCTCCTCGACCAACTGTTCTGTTACTGGCCCTGTGTTAGTAGTCTATAGCTTCTGCTAAGTCTCCTGCAGGCTGGCCAACTTTCCTTCAATGGTCGTCATGATCTCATAGGCCTCATCTAACCAAGTTTTCAAATGAGCCTTCAGAACGGCTTCCTTTTGTTGCACTACGTCTACCTGCTCCTTCAGTGCCTTGGCCTCTCGCAACTTCGTGAGCCTTTGCATGATAACAACAGTGCACGTTGTTGCCTTAACCTCATTGTAGCGCTGCTACATTTACCGCGCTTCTATCTCCGGCCTCTATACATTGGGGTCCTCTTGTAGGCTAGTGAGGACCTCGAGCGACTGCTCAAAAAGTTTCATGTAGTCTATCACTACACTTGCTACCACTGCTACCACATCTGCCACAGAAGTCACGTGTTGCTCCCTGACTTCCGGTGATGTCGAAGGTTGGGCCTTCAGCTGCAACTCCGCGATCTTGAGATTCAGATCCAGCTGAACCTTGGCCAACTATGTGCATGCATCGCGTACTCCCGCAACGAGTTTTTGAACCTGCACATCGATTGGCTCAACCTCAAGGATGTCCAGCTCTGGGACAGTCCGACATGCTTCATCCACAACCTTAGTGAGGCGTTGGTTCTTATCTGTGAGGTCGGACACAAGGTTGATGGCGGAGTCACATTGTACATCCATCTAAGCATTGTTAACCTTTTGCTCGCTAATCACCTGCAAAGCATGGTGATCGTGGGCCCGAAGCTCGGCAATCACACCATCCTACAAAAAGTAAAGCACTTCGTTAGGAAGCACTGTGAGATTAAGTTCCACGCCCTTGAGGACGTTGATAGAGGGTCTTTCAGCATCAGTTACCGTCGTCAATGCTCCGTCTGGCAGCACTATGGCTCAGGGGTCCCGAGCGCACAGCATCTCCATGGCTTCTAAGGTGCCAATGACCACACTAGTGGGCGCCATGCTAGTCTACATGTGTGAGGCGTGGATCTGCAGCTCGTGCAGACCAGTCTGAATAATGCCTAGTGCCTACTATTGTCGCTACTCGAACTGCTGCAGCAGTTCTGCGGTGGCATCTCTCACCGTATCCCCTATATCATTCAGATCCCTGTCTGTCAGGGTGATCAGATCCAATAGACGTCTTACCCTCTTTATACTTCTTCCGCGGCCCTATATTTTCTGGACCCCTGGTGCACTTGATACGAAACAGAGTTGTTTCCAGGTCTGCTCCTCTTTTCTCCGTATGTTTGTTCGCTTCTTCCTTTGTCTCTGGTGAGGCCAATTTCTCTTTGTCACAGCCACGCTCCTCTCCTCCTCCATGTCCTGCCTATCCACCTACCTCCTGCATGGTAGCGCACTCTGCCTTAGCCTTAGCATCGGCCTCCTTTCTTCATTTCATGGCCAGCTACTCCATCTTCAGCTTGGCTTCTTCCTTCTTCCATTGCGTGGTGGTCTTGCTAGATCTTGTAGCTAAGTCTGAGGCAGTGCGCCATTTTTCCAGCCAGCTATCAAGGACTGCTTTGATCGTATCATCCGTCGCCAAGTATGGAAATTTGTGCCATTTCTGCTTGGGGTCCTTTCACGCCCTTATTGATACGTGGTGGAAATCAACCTTGAATTCCGCGTACTCCTGCAATCTGTCAAAGTTGGTAGGCAACAACCATGGCTTGAAGTTGATGGCCATGTGCACATTCATCTCCATTAGGGTCGAAAAGATTTTTCTATCCTTTACCTACTGAGGATCCTTGGTTTCCCATAGCAAAGCGTACTTCGCGGCCTCTGGTAGGTCCGACACAAGCGAAAGGAACTAACTATCTTCGGGTAGCTCCCATGCTTCCAACACTATGGACAGCAAGAGCCATGCATAGTGAAATGTCTTGCTGAGATCCTGCACCTCATAGTAGCTCGTGAGGAACTCACCGCAGAGGTAGCGTGCCCAATTAAATTGAACACCTTCTGCACATTGGGTCGCCAAAGCTACAACTGGTGCCGAAACTTCCTTTGCGCGACACTTCCGCCTGACCTTCCCTACTAAGAATTGTGTGGCTACATTGACCGCTGGGTCACAGATGCTCGATATGGCGTAGCCGCATGGCTTCTTCACTAACTTTAACTTTTCCTTCATGGCCTTCATGAGGACATGTTCGCAAGTCTTTTTTCCAAATGCCATGGCTGGATTTTCCCCTACGTATGGCAACCACATGATCCTATGGATCAATCTATCAGTGATGGGTATTGGCTCCTCCAGCCACAAACACCCATCGTGCACAAAGCACAGTAACTGCTTGATTACAACCATTATGATGGGTGTGTGGTTGTAATGCGGCACCCATAGTAGGTTGAGTAGTCCTGCCCTATCCACGCCTCTCAACCACTTCCGCGGTTACTCCAGCATTTTTATGGAACACGCGGTGCATGAATTGATCCATTGCTAGGTGAGGAAACCGTTCTGTGTCCTCTAAATCCCTGTCTTCTAATTTCAAAATGGGGACACACCCCAAGCACGGTCCTTCAAACAGAATTTGGTCTAGTAAGAGGGGTGTATGCAGGGTGACCTTACTCTCTTTAGGCACCTTGGTCTTTCCCTTGCGTAGAGGAACGTACTCATGCAACTTGGTGATGGGGTCAGACCCCATAATTTCGACATCTGCCATTTCCATCCCAACATCCTCATCATCCATTGGGATATCCCCAAACTCCTCTTCTTCTAGCTCTAGGTTAATTGTCATGCCTTTTTCCTATGCAGTGGGCTTAACCTTCTGGGGGTGTTTCCTGGGAGATGTGCGCACCAGCTGCGATGGCGCAGCTTGCTTGCCCTCCTTGATCTTGGGACCCTTCATGGTCAGGGTAGGCCTTTTCCTAGGCATTTTCGGATACTTTGGTACTTCAACTGGTATTTTTGCAGGCGCTCCCTCTGGGGCAGCTCCTTCCACTGCCATAGACACCTCTGGGACAAATCCCTCAGTGTTGGGTCCCTATAATACTAGTGATTACCCCATTAATATTATAGTTGTACCCCTTATTAATATTTTTGTGCCCCTATTGTCCCCATATTGTTATTACTGTGCCCCATAGAATCCCTCTATTGTTGTTTTTGTGGCTTTATATTATTATTATTAGGTCGGCTGGGTTATATTGTGACTCCTTCGACTCCTATATATAGAAAGGAGGTTTTTTCATTTGAATCATCCAAGAATTGTTCATTTATGTATGTAAAGGAGGTTTCCCCCTCGAAGAGGTTGAATTTTAAGGCGTTGATCTATCTTTTCTATATTTTTCTTGAGCTGGTTTCATAAAATTTGGTATCAGAGCTTTGGATTCTAAGGTTTCGCTGCTCCAAATAGGTCATCATGGCATTTTCGCTATAAATTTTTTTCTGCGACATTTCAGAAGCTTAAAAAAAAATCATTTGAGAAGACATCACGCTGAATCTTGGGTCCGAATTTTAGAGATTTTCGTGCTATTATTTGCGGAGATATGATCTGAGGAATTTGGTCTATTTGCAGACTCCTGAATTACATTCCAAACATGTGACCTGGGGAAAATCATCATAACTTTCTCTCTGAGCATCGGATTGAAATTTCGTAAGAAGGTACAAAAAGAAGATGGACTATAGTTTCTTGTATATATTTTTCAGAGCCAAAGGTCGAAACAGTGACTCGTGGCACGTCGTACAAGTTCGCTCTATTGAACTAGTCTATAATTAGGTCACTGTGGGAGATTTCACATAACTCTTCCTTGGAGAATCCAATTTGGATCACAGTAGTGGCATTAGAAAGAGGACATAAAGGGCTACTACAGGTCGCAATTTCGGAACTGGATGATTCGAAAGTACAGAGATACATCAGAGGCAATATCAAGCTCCTACCAAGTGAAAAAAGGTGTGTAGATTTTTTAAATTTTTGCTTAAGCTTGTTTTGAAAATTTATTTTGAAGGAATTCAAAGGGAATAGTAGAGCATTATTATTGGTAACTGATGCCCCGAGGAAAGAAAATGCAAACACCTAGTAAGCAACTTGAAAGCTCTAAAATGACTCATGAAGAAAAGGAAGAAATGCTACATGATATATCAAAATTACAAGACCGGGTGCAACAAATGTCACTCTCACAAAAGCTAATAGAAGCTAAGATAAAGGGAGTGGAAGCTAAGATGGATGATTTGAAGATAGATTTGAAGACAGATTTGAAGAGAGACATGGCAGATTTGAAGACAGATTTGACAAATTTTCTACAAGAAATACTTACTAATGGTGAAAAGGTAGTAAAGGAAACTCATGATGTGAACAAAAGAAATTTTAATCATGATTTCATAAACTCTAATGTGGGATCGAAGACCCACCATATTCCAAAAATCGATATGAGGAAGTTTGATGGCAAGGATCCCGCAACATGGATATTACAGATGGAGCAATTTTTTGATCTCAATAATGTGCAAAACACACAAAAGGTACGTATTGCAACTTTATATTTGGAACCAAATCAGTTTGTATGGTATCAATGGCTTTGCTCTCGTAAACAAATTATCACTTGGGCAATTTTTACAAAAGAATTGATAGCACATTATGAGGATACAAAAAGCAACACTTTTTTTAGCCAATTGATAAGTCTCAAACAAAAGGGTTCAATAATGGAACACATTGAGGAGTTCCAAAAATTGAACATAAGGGTAAAAATATATTCCAGAGGAGCATAGGATTGATGTATTCATAGGGACTTTAAAGGATAATATCCAACATGTTGTTCGCCTTTGGGAACCTGATTCATTAGAGAAGGCATTCAGGTTAGCAAGAAAAATGGAAAGCAAAATTATGGCAACCAGGAAGCATACCACTCACAACTATAAAGATGAAAGTGTTGTTGCCCCTAGTCTTCCACAACCTATAAGGTTGACACCACAACAATTGGAAGAAAAAAGTGCAAAAGAGCTTTGTTACAGTTGTGATAGAAAATACACTAAAGGTCATAAGTGTGCTGAGAAGAAATTATTCTACATAGATTGTGAAGAGGAAGAAGAAAAGGAGCAAGAAAGGTCAAAAGAAGAGGATATACTCCAGGAACAAAGCATAGATAAAGAAGAAATGAATCTGACCATATCTTGTAATGCATTGGCGGGAATTACCACTCCTCAAACCATCAAGATAGAAGGACAAATCAAGAAGAAAAAGGTAATAGTGTTGATTGATTCAGGAAGTACCCACAATTTTATTCATTGTAAGGTAGCAAAAGAATTGAATTGCTTCTTATATCCAGCACCAGAGTGTCAAGTGATGGTTGCAAATGAAGGAACAATAAATTGCTCTGGAAAGTGCCATAATATCAAGCTATCCATGGGAGAATATGTATTGACTAGCCCAATGCTTTCCATTCCAATGGGAGGTGCTGATGTTGTACTAGGATTCCAATGGCTACAATCCTTGGGTACAATAGCTTTTAATTTCAAGAACTTTTCATGAAATTTTCTGTGGAAGGAAAGGAAGTTGAGTTAAGGGGTATTGCAAGGGAACCGGGAAAGATAATCAACTCTAACGGTATGACAAAGCTTCTAAAAAGGGAACAAAGAGGTGTAATTGCACAATTATGTTCGCTAGATGTTTCCACATTGGAATCATCTATTTCTCCAGATCTCCAAAAAGTCTTGGACAATCATTCCAAGGTATTTGAGACTCCCAAAGGTCTCCCACCTATTTTCGATCATGATCATGCTATTCATCTGATTCCAGGAAGTGTTCCTCCAAACATCAGGCCATACAGATATCCCTATGCCCAAAAGAGTGAAATTGAACGTATGGTTGCAGAAATGTTAGAGGTCGGTATAATTCAACCAATTCAAAGTTCTTTCTCTGCTCCAGTAGTATTGGTGCACAAGAAGGATGGATCATGGCACATGTGTCCGGATTATAGGGAGCTCAACAAGCTCACTATTAAAGATAAGTTTCCCATTCCTGTCATTGATGAATTACTGGATGAATTGCATGGATCAATTTACTTCACCAAGTTGGATCTTCATTCAGGATATCATCAAATCAGAATGAAGACTGAAGACATTTCGAAAACAACATTTAGAACTCATGAGGGTCATTATGAATTTTTGGTCATGCCTTTTGGCCTTACCAATGCACCTTCAAGATTTCAAGGTTTGATGAATTCAATTTTCAAACCATTCCTTAGAAAATTTGTGTTAGTATTTTTTGATGATATACTAATCTAAAACAAGTCTTGGAAGGATCATGTTGAACATGTTGACAGGGTGCTACAACTATTGAAGGAGCAACAATTATATGCAAAAAGATCCAAATGTTTCTTCGGAGTACAAGAGGTGGAATAGCTGGGTCATATTGTATCTCATGAAGGAGTTAAGGTAGACCCTAGCAAAATTAAAGCCATTAATGAATGGAAAATACCCACATCCATAAAGCATCTGCGAGGATTTCTTGGGTTGACAGGGTATTATCGCAAGTTTGTTAAGAATTATGGGAGAATAGCAGCACCTCTAACAACATTATTGAAGAAACATGCATTTTCATGGACTCCAGAAGCAAAAAAGGCCTTCGAACATCTTAAAGAGGCAATGTGCCAAGCACCGGTCTTAGCTACACCCGACTTCACAAAAACCTTTATTATGGAATGTGATGCTTCAGGAAATAGAATTGGTGTTGCTTTAATGCAAGATGAAAGACCCATTGCTTTTGAAAGTCGTCCAATAAAGGGAAAGTTTTTACACAAAGCTATTTATGAGAAGGAAATGTTGGCAATACTCCATGCACTTAAGAAATGGTGACCCTACCTAATGGGAAGAAACTTCAAGGTAAAAACGGATCATGATAGCCTTAAATACTTTTTAGAACAAATATTATCATCTAAAGAGCAACAAAAGTGGGTCACAAAGATGTTGGGTTATGACTTTGAAATCATCTACAAAAAGGGAAGCAAAATGTGGTGGCAGATGCACTCTCAAGAAAGGATGAGGATGTGGAAGCATTGTTCTGCGCCATTTCTATTATCCAACCGGATTGGATAAACAAAGCAAGGGAGGAATGGAAGAATGACGAAGAAGTGTGGGCACTTATTCGAACGTTACAACAAGATTCTAGTATGTCTGATACATTTCGCTGGAAAAATGATTCGTTACGGTACAAAGATCGCTTATACCTCTATAAGAATTCCAAGCTAAAACAAAAGATTCTTATGGAATTGCACACTTCTCCCTTAGGAGGGCACTCAGGATTTTTTAAAACTTACCACAGGGTTAAGAAGGAATTTTTTTGGGATGGCCTTAAATCAGATATTCAAAAGTTTCTGGCAGAATGTTTGGTTTGCCAACAAAATAAAGTTGAAACAATTAAGACACCGGGTATATTACAACCTTTATCCATTCCAAGCCAATGTTGGGAGGAGGTTTCAATGGATTTTATCACATGTTTACCCAAGTCTGATGGAAAAAGTGTCATCATGGTAGTAGTTGACAGACTTACCAAGTATGCACACTTTTGTGCATTATCACATCCTTAAATCCAGTACAGTTTCTACTACATTTATGGAAACAATTCAAAAGCTACATGGAAACCCAAAGATTATTGTAAGTGACAGAGATCCCATTTTCATTGGAAATTTTTGGACAGAATTATTTTCTTGTCTTGGTACTCAGTTAGCTCATAGCTCATCTTATAATCCTCAATTTGATGGGCAAACTGAGATAGTAAAAAAATGTTTGGAAGGATATCTTCGTTACTTTGTATCTGATAAACAGACACAATGGGTCAAATGGTTGCCTCTATCTGAATGGTGGTATAACACTTCCTTCCATACAGCAACAAAAATGACCCCATTTATGGCACTTTATGGGTATCAACCACCATCCATCACATCATATTTAAGAGAAAATTGTAAGGTTCAAGCAATGGAACATCACATCGAACATCAACAACGAGTCCTCCAACTCTTAAAGGATAATCGTGTTGGCACAGAATAGAATGAAACAACAGGCAGATCAACATCGCAACGAAAGAAGTTTTGATGTAGGTGATCGGGTATTCCTACGGCTACAACCATATAAGAAAATGTCCCTCAAGCAAGCTAAGAAGGATGATAAATTATCACCAAAGTATTATGGTTCGTACAAGGTGTTGCAAAAGATTGGTACTATGGCATACAAATTGGAGCTTCCTGCAGCTTCTTGGTTGCACCCAGTTTTCCATGTTTCATGTTTAAAGAAGGTATAGGCAACAAGCTCCCAGTTCAAACAATACTGCCAAAACTTGACGAGGAAGGAAAAATTATATTGGAATTAGAAGAAGTCACAGAAACAAGAACTCAATAGCTATGAAATCGATCAATTTCGGAGTATCATATGAAGTGGAAGAACTTATCCACTGAAGATTCCACGTGAGAGGATGAGAATTTTATATAGAAGCATCCAGAACTACTCAAGCGTTGAGGACAACACTTTTTTGAAGGAGAGAGGCATGTTGGGTCCCTATAATACTAGTGATTACCCCATTACTATTGTATTTATACCCCTTATTCATATTGTTGTGCCCCTATTGTCCCCATATTGTTATTTTTGTGCCCCATAGAATCCCTCTATTTTTATTTTTGTGGCTTTATATTATTATTGTTAGGTCGACTGGGTTATATTGTGACTCCTTAGACTCCTATATATAGAAAGGAGGTTTTTTCATTTGAATCATCCAAGAATTGTTCATTTATGTAATGTAAAGGAGGTTGCCCCCTCAAAGAGGTTGAATTTTAAGGCATTGATCTATCTTTTCTATCTTTTTTTTGAGCTCGTTTCATAACACTCAGTGATCTTTGCTTCCCTCACTCATAGCTTCAATGGGCGTCAACATAATGCTACGTAATAACTCTTGATTCACCTGTGGCAATGTCTGAAACACAGAACTTGCTAGCCAAAGCTCAAAGGTTTCATGGTTCATGTGCACCTAAGAGCTAAACAACCACTTTCAAAATGCCAAGTGTTTTTCGTTGGGTAGCCACCTATAATTTATAGGCACTTTCAAATTCAAATCCGACCATTCCCCACAAAATCGGTTCAATAATGCTAGATTGGTGGCATATTTTCAGGATTTGGTCCATAAAGTCCAACTTAAATCCCACCCCCCCCCCCGCTCCATTTGGCCATTTTTTCATCATCAAATCATGAACAGTGACTTTAACGGTCACTTTTCGACTGCTCTGCGCAATTGCTTCCTTGGTAGCGCACCCCCCCCGTGCGCTTCTGTGGCCATTGTGACATATCTTCATTCTGCACAGTTTCCCGATCATGTAGCTCTCTGACTTGGGCAATGTAGTTTATAGTCTCGCGCCTCCTTTCAGCTACCTGGAGCACTAAGGTTGTGCTTCCCTCATATAGTCACCTAGCTGGATCACCGGTGTATGGCTTCAATCAGCTACCATTCACCTTCCCTAGGAAGGGTTCTCCATTCAATTTGACCAACTGAACTACTCCACCATCGGTAATCTCCTTGATGACATATGGTCCTAGCCAGTGCATCTTGAATTTCCCTGGAAATTTATCAAATTTACTATCATATAACAAGACCAAATCATTTACCTTGAAGATGCACAGTTGAATGTGTCAATCGTGCCATGCCTTTTCGCGTTCCTTTTGAACTTGTTAATGAAATCCAGCTATAAATCGATCCTCCTCAAACTTTGCTAACAATGCGAGCCTCTCTTCCAAGGCTCCGCGGTCCGTCATTCCTATGAGTGCCACTATGCGCAGACTAGGTACAATGTATTCCATTGGCATCACAACTTCTACACCATACACGAGTCTGAAAGGCATTTTCCCAGTCAACTTCTTGCAAGTCATTCTGTAGGCCCATAGCACCGCTGGTATGCGCATATCCCAGTCATTTCTCTAAGCATTGCAGACCTTCGTCAGTGCATTCTCCAGTATCTTATTGAATGCTTCCACCATCCCATTGGCCTACGGATGATAAGGCATACTCTTCTGATGATATACCTGAAATTCTTTTGTCAACGCGCTGATTGTTTCATTAAGAAAGTGCGTACCACAATCGCTCATCAAGATCTTTGGACAATCAAATCTTGTCAATACGTATTCAAAAAGGAACTTTGCTACTTTCACACCTGTATAGTCCTTCACAGGTTGTGCCTCCGCCCACCTGGTCAAGTACTCAGTCGCGGTGATGATGTACCGCGCACATGTCTTCTTTCCCAGAGGCTGAATTGGGCCCACAAAGTCAATAGTCCATTTCTCGAATGGTAGTAATGTCACCTACGGCATCAAAGGCAGTTCGTCCCTCTGTAATGGTTTGTTAGTCCTTTGACATGTGTCACAAGCCCTACAATATGCTTTCACGTCCTTACACAGAGTTGGCCACCATAACCCAGCACGCAGAACCTTCTGCGATGTTTCTTTTCTTGCATAATGTCCTCCTGCAACTCCTCCATGAGCCTCTATGAGGATGTTGCTTCATTCAAAGTCAGGTACATAACGTTGTAATATTTCATCTGACCCCATTTTGTACAAGTTCCCTGCAATGACAGAGAAGTATGTCGTGCATACTACTACTTCCTTCTTTTGCTGGCTTGTATACCCTTCTCGAGTAGTTCCCATCGTCAGGAAATGTATGATATCTTCAAAGTGAGTGTCCGCGACGCGCACTGCAAAGAGTTGTGCGTCAAGCAACCCTTCCTCTAAATTAGTAGGTTCCTCTCCTGTTTCAATGCACGATAGATGATCAGGTCTCGCATTCAATCATCCTGGCTTCACAATAACTTAAAAGTCATACTCTTGGAACAACAACAACCATCTGCAGACCTTCCCCCCCCAACACAGTCTTATTGACTAGGTATTTCAAAACAAAATGATCTGTAAACATCTTAAAATGCCCACCCAGCAAATAGTGCCTAAACTTTTGGAGCGCGTATATCATGGCTAGTCCTTCATGCTCTGTAGTGGAATAGTTCTTCTCAGCCTTGGACAGCTTGTTGCTCGTGAATGCTATAGGATGGTCCAATTTCCCCTCGCCTACCTGTGTTAGCATGACACCCAATGCAATACATGAGGCATCCATGTGCACATGAGATTCCTTCTTCCAGTCCAGGAAGACTAGGATTGGCGCAGTGACCATTTTCTCTTTCCGTACATCCAAGCTCTTCTGGCATTCATCACTCCAACTGAATGTAGCATCCTTTTTCAACAATTTCTCCATGGCCACGGTGATCTAGGCATAGCTCTTGATGAACTTCCTATAGTATCCGGTATGCCCTAGAGTTGCACGCAGCTGTTTCACATTCCTTGGTGCCTCCAAGTTGATTATCACCACAATCTTCGCGGGGTATACCATCAATCCTTGTCTACATACCACATAACCCAGCAAGATCCTGAAAGGGACACAAAACAAAAACTTCTTTATATTGAGCGCGATATGATATCTCCAACATGTATCTAACATTAATCGCAGACTTGCCACATGATGCTTTACCAATCTGAACACTATCTAATCATCAAAGTATAACTCTAGAAACTTATGAATGAAGTCTTTGAATTCCGCAATGACTACGCGTGAAAATATTGTTGACGCATTCTTCAGCCCAAAAGGCATTACGGTGTATTGAAAACATCCCCATTCAGTCTGGAAGGTCGTCTTGCTTTTATCTTCAGGCGTGATTTTGATCCAATGGTACCCAAAGAACCCATCACTGAAAGAGTATGCTTCTTGGCCACCTACATTATCTAGGACCTCATTAGTGAACGGGTTCGAGAAGGGATCATGTACACAAGCATCATTCAGCTTATGGAGATCCACGCATATCCTTATTTCTTCTTTCTATTTCTTTTCCTGAACCACTATCGGGCTTACCCAATCAAATTCTTCCACTGGTTCAATAATTCCTACCGCGAGCTTCTTATCTAACTCAGCACGAACCCTTTCCTTGTAATTAAGATTAAGGCGGTAAGCTCTTTGTTTTATAGGCTTTGCGTCCGGCTTCAAGGTGGTCTTCATGACACCCAGGTTTCCTATTATCCATTTTAAATTAGAAAACTTCGTGGGGAACAAATCCTGATATTCGTGGAGGAGCTCAGCAACCTTGTCTACTATTGCATCATCCCAATACCCCCCAATGTTTGCAAATTTTGGTTTCGCCTCTATGCCAATGTTGACCTACCTAGTTTTCAGTGGCCCAGTTATGTCAGGATCCTCTATCTGCGGACCTTCAACCTCGCGGTGACCTTCATTTTCTGGAATATTAATCTTTCTAGGATCCTCGTCTTCTTCTTCAGTGGTCATGTTATAGCATTCTAGCATGTGACTCAGTTGGGTAGTCCAATCACGTTGGACCAGGTCCAAGGGATCTTGCAGTATCCTAAATATCACTGCTTTAACCTCTTGTAGCCTCGCGTCAATACAGCCAAACCCATCGTCAAAGTTGAACATCATTATAAATCCCTGGCACAAGATTTCCCACTCTTCAGTGCCATGGCGGAGCTTGGTTTCCAAGTACCAATTCATTAGTATGATGCCCAAGGTATGACAAAACAGATGCACCCATTCAGGTTGGGGCTTCGCTGCATAAGTGTTAGTCCATTTAGCCAAGTGATCACGCAGATCATCCCTTCCATCATACTTATCTTTCATCCACACTTTTGGCTACCCAAAATGTATTCTCATCATCCTCCTATAGTCATGCCAATCACCGAAATTATCCTTGTGCATACTCCACCATCTTGCAGGCGTAGCATGCATTTCCCAGTCCAAGGCCTGAAAGAGATGTTTCTCCAACACTTCTCTTTCAAATGCATCCAAAAAGAAATCAACATCAGTTAGCCCATCATAATGAGGCAAATCCCTAACTTCAGTTGACATACAACGCAATGACTTGGTCATCATATTACAACGCAGCGTAGATACTTCATGTAGTCGGCTCTGCTAGTGCTCTAATTCTTCATCTGAATCTGACATACAGGAGCTTTTACAGTCCCAAGCAATATGTCCATCCACTGTCGGATTGATCCAATCATGGTCTTGCGCTATTATCTTGTAAATCTGGTCCAGATCGTCATCACTTTCATAATCTCGGACTGGTTCTGTATAGCGCGGTCCCTCTACGAGATCTAGCGGCACTACCCCCCAGAGCGACTTCTTTTCAAATATCATCTTTCACTTCTTCAGTTTGATTACCCCATTCATGTCAGTGGCCCAATCAATTCCAAGGAGCGCAAGGTAGGGATTGCTATCATCCACAATCTTTATTACTTCAAAATCCGCTAGTGCACTCGCGCCCTCGATCTCAACTGTGACCCCTTGCAGCCTCCCCATTGGGATAAGTTTCTATCGATTCGTCATTCGTAACTATATCAGAGACCATTGGAGCCCAGGTCTCCCCATTCTTTCCCAATTCTGTTTTGGCAAAACATTCGCGTCGAACCTTAGATCCAGGATAACTTGTTCCATCTCGTACTCCCCTATCTGCGCTGTGAGTCCCATTTCACGCTTGGTCCTTTCCTTGTGCATGCAAAGCTTCCTATCCACACACGATTCACCAGTAGTGCCATCCTTACTAGCGCACTAATTGATCAGTTCTTGCAAGCCCTTTACAGCCCTACTATCATGGAGCAGCTTCATGCAGGTCTCCAAGAATGTGGTAATCATGGATGGGTCCATTTCTTTAGTTGGTTTCTCCTGACTTCCTGAGGTAGAGGCCTAAACGAAGCTTTTCTTTGCTTCAAAAAAATGTTTCTTTTGCGCGTTCCATATCAAACAAAGTCTCTTTCTCCGGTGCTTTGCGGACCCATTCGCCTTCTGCAGGTTGCTTGCCTTTATCCTCCCCCATCATAGTTCCGCTTCGCAGCATAATATTTACCTTAGGGTCTTCCTCGCGAGGCTCAGCCCTCATCATCTGGAGGTTCTGTGTCAGCTACAGAGGTTGTGCCCCCTTTTCGCGAATATTAGCCAACAATATTGGGCAATCCTCAGTCACATGGTCAAACTGAGTATAGTAACGGCATGACAATCGTGTCAGATTTAGACAGTCCCTCACATAGTGTCATGGGCCTCCACAATTGTAACAAATTAGCTATCCTTGGCCTCTACCAGGCCCTCCTCCACCTCGGCCTCGGCCACGCCCCTGATACTCACCTCGTGTTCCCCCAACGCCTTGGTCCAGAGGCCGCATTTCTGCCTACACCCTGTATGCAGGTGTCCTATCCATCATTAATTCATAACTATGGAAATTGCGCTCATCATGACCTACTGATTGACAAAAATTGTAAAAGAGTTGTTGTGGTGTTTTTACAAATTTCTACAGCAAATGGAAATTATCAGTCGCATGTTTCCCAACCACCTGACATGTAGTGCACCATACCATGGACCCCGTACTTAGCCTTGCCACAACCTACGGTTGTAGAGGCATTGGTCCCCTTGCTGCAACATAGTTCGCAAAGACTGGGCAGTGATCCTTGTCATGCCCCTGACCCTTGCATTTTAGGCACCAAACTTCTTCGTGCGCCTCTGGCCAGCTATTCTATCTTGCTTCAGACTTTGCATTTCGAGACAAAGGTTTTGCAACTATGCATGAATCTGTTGAACCCCCAGATTAGCATCTTGCATTGGGGTCTCATGCAGCCTCATCGTGATTTCGGGAGCTTCCTCTTGACTCCTAACCTTTTGTTGTGATAGTGAAACCCTTAGGTGGGGTAGGAGCGAGGCTACGAACCATTCACGGTGCTACCCGTCAGTTAGGTTCATGTTAGCTTCACAGATCGTACACTTCAATCTTTGATCCAAATCCTAGGGTGTCTCCCCAGGCTTCATCATAATCTCCTTGAATCCCACAATCAGTTGCGCTTGAGACTTAGGTCTAGTGAATTCTCTATTCAGTGCGGCCTAGATATGTACCAACGTGGATGTTGGGTTAGTAGTACTATACTTAATGTACCACGTTAGTGCGCGATCCTGCAAAGCACTAACCAACATGGCTTTCTTCATTTGGTCATCCATGATACCTTGGGCTTCCCATACAGCCTTTGTGATGAACCAGAACTAGTCCGGATCTTCATTCCCTACGCCCTTGAATACAGGTAGTTTTACAAAGTTCACCATATTGAACAGTTGAGGTGGCGGTGATGTGGGTGATGGGGTGAGCGGTGGAGGCAAGGATGGAGGCGATGTAGATAGATGGATGAGGGTGGAGGCAGTGTAGGCATTCGTGGGAACCCTTGTCTTATCAACTGACTAGTGCTTAGGGGAGAAATCTACGGTGCTCCTTCGTCATCTCTCAAAGAAGGCCTGATCAGTGGGCTATGCTCAGAACCTTTTCTTCCTCCGTCCCTGAATGGCTTTCCGCTTCGCGTAGCTCCAAACATCAAGGTAACCGCATAACCCGTTGTTCACACAAGAGCATCTTAATCCAAGTATTTAGCAATTTTAAATACTTACCTCGCAGTCCTTTGAAGAAGCGGTGCTCTGCTTTGTTGTAACTAACAGAGGTATCGACCGCGAACTTTACCACAAATCCTCCTATGATGCAGTCGAGCCAATGGTCGACAGTGTGTGCGACCTTATCTTCAAAAGCTTCCAATCTCCTTACTAACTCCAGTGTCCAAACAATCGGATTGTTAAGCCTCCACGTTCCTTGGTCGTCTGCCAACTTCGTGATCCACTCATATAACTCAACCGATAAGGAACATAAGAAGATTTTGTGTATTTCCGTGTACAGGTATCTGTTCAACCACTATTCTTTTGTCAATCACGGAATCTTGTTTTCTTGTGCCGCGAATTTGTGGATTTTTCTATCCAACCAGTTTTCAATCTCTTTCTTAGTTGGATTCCAAAGATACGACATCACACATCTCGTTATGCAGATCCCAGTCCCGGAAACAGAACCATTTGTTGGCTTGATGGGCCCTGACCCAGGTTCAGTGTTAGGCAACCAAGAAAATCCCTACACTACTATCCCTTTCAGCATCATTCCATGGAGCGTAGACCAAAGTCTCACCTGAGGCAGTATGGGGGATGCAGGAACCAAGTTTCCACACCCTGCGATGGTTGTGATATCGGGTTTCTATCTTAATCCCTGCCTTCGCAGATCAATAAGCCCTTAGGGCTTATCGATGTATTTCCTCTTCCATCTTTCAGAACCTCCGTGAAGATATCTAGCTATCCTTCGCACAACCCTAAACAATGATTCAGGCACTTATGCGCCTCTTTGATTATGTTACTGTCTCATTCCCTAATTATCTTAGTGGTTAGCCAACTTTATTATGCAATTAAGATTACTCTTGCGTAGACATAAATTATTACTTGCGTTCTAATAACAAATAGAAATAGATACATTCATGCATCAATTTGATTACAATGTAAACCCAGAACTTCATATATCATAATCGCATGTAGTAATCAAAGACAGAAAACACAGTGATTCTAGAATACTTATCTTTATTTATGATTCAAGTTCCAAGTACAGACTTTATCCACCTTGCACACACAGTTGCAGGGGTCCGCGCACTCAGCAGCGGACTTCCACCCTAGGCCTCTGCACACTCAGCTGCAAAGCCTCTTCCTACACTAAGACCCTCGCTCTTAGCTCACTAATGACTCATGACTCCTAGCTTACTTGTTGTTCTTCCCTCCTTAGATCTTCTAAGAATTCCCTTTTTATATAATCCCATGGTCCATGAACCATGGGTAGATCTCCAAAACTGACACAAATTATTTAAACTAAGGGTGGAAAACCCTTTTATATTTAGACATCTTCGCGCTCTGTGACCACAAAATGCAGAGACTTTACATTTCTTTACACAAAATTCGGTATTTCTGCCCCAAAATTTGGGTGTTTAACCCAAAATTGACCTCGAGGGGACCCGTTCCCAACAATCATCACACCATCATCCCATGAATTTCATACAAGTTGAAATTTTCGGCGAGACACTTGCTTCTTCTAATAGGTAAATTTTCCAATAAATATTCCAACTGAGGATCTTATTCATCCCCATCCTAAAAATGCTCCCTTTTGAATGATGTATGATGGGCTCTACACTAGATGACTTCCTTTTCACCCATAAGTGCTACGTATGATTCCAATGAGGTTTGCAAGAGCTACTTCCTCCTATATGTATGCTTTTATTTGGGTTATCTTTCCAACTTCTTTGAATTGATGACATGAGCTCTTGTATGCTATTATAGTGCATCCTATATGGCAAATACTTTTCATCTTATACTTCTCCTTACTATCCATAGTTCTACCATCACGAATAGTATCATGTTTTTCAAAGGATCAACCCATCCATATTTACTTCTTGTACCTTCAATATTGTTTAACAAGTACCCCAAGCAAAGAATATGATACCAAAACATGATGCCAAGATGTATTTCTAGGGTTTTTCATGAAATCATGAGTTCATATTAGGGCTTCTAATGTTCAAACCCTAGATATGAATCTATTCCCTCTTTATGCCATGCAAGGATTCATTCTTTCCCTGGATTTACAACCAACCCTAGAATCATATTTTCAACATAAAATATACCATACATACCTTGTGGTTACTTACCTTTGTCGTGATGACTTTCAATTATGCATGCCATCTTCATTGATATGCTTTCGGGTGTGAGTTATTCTTCATTGCACTCATCTTCATTCAGGTACACGATTGCCTGAGAACCCTTGACCTTGGATCGATGCCCCTACAACTTCACATGGCTTCATGCAAAACTTACAGTAACAACATTTCTCAAGAAACCTTTATTGATGGTATAGTTTCATCATTTGCTTGATGAATAAATTGCTTCAAGTTTGCTTCCTTAGCTATTTCAAATTTATTCATCATGAATGGTTCCCTTTCAGAAGTTATACCCTTCTATGATGTTCCTTTGATTGATCGATTTTTAGAGAAAAAATATATATGAGATGAACTTTGTCACCACAGTTTTGAACTTGTAAGTAGATTAGAGTAGTGATGTGATCATAAGGACATGTCTTGAAGATGAGATCTATGATATCACATAAATAGAGAGATTTGTTCTTCAACCTTCTAGCAATTTTGAAATTTTGACAGAGAGCAACCATATGTATGTTCAGAGGGTGATATGGTTTATGAATTCAAATTTTACAGAGATGAGTATATGATATAAGTATGCGCAGATTAGATTTTGGGATCCTTATTGAATTTTGGATTGATGCTTCCTTCTTTACTTTTATCTCAGCTTCCTTAAAGGTTTGATATAACCCTATTGCAGAAACCCTAGGTTACTAGAAGATGGACAAGTCCTTCTCCTCTTTCTTTTGCTTGAATACAGACTCCTTTTACAACAACTCAGTGTGCAATTTCAAGCATTTTGACCTTCAATACACCTTCTAGATCTAACTGTGATTTCATTGTTCTGACGCTGAAAGTGTGTCCTAGTAGCAGTCAACACGTGTGAGAGAGAAGACCTAGAACAAACCCAAACAATTTTGTTTTTCCTTCTTTTATGTTTCTCCTTCCTTTGCTAGGGTATGAGGCTCTTTCTTGTCCCTTGATCGAACTTCTACAATTCTTGATTGATGTGTCTTGATGATCTATTCATGCTTTGGTTCTTGAATGACCTTTACTGAGCTACCCTTCCTTGACTTGTCACGTTAGCTCTGATACCATGTTGAGAAATCAATGGGTAGCAAGTTTATGTGAGGGCAACAAGTTTAAGTGATTTCTCTTATAATGATAATTGTTTGTGATGTATTTTTACTTTTCTTACTTAGCTTCTTCTTGTATTTGATTCTTATTAGTGTTTTCTTCATCAAACAACTACCAAATCATAAAGAACAATAATACAAAGAACACAAGATATATGTGATCATCCAGGACCAAAACCTCTCCAAGCTTGAGAGGAAAACCCACAGAATTCTTCTTATAGAATCCTCAATTGATGAATTCCAAGTCCTAGACCCTTTACCTAGACTCCTCCAAGACCAAGTCAAACCTTGCCTCCTTATGTCAAGTCAAATTTAGCAATTTATTTTGTCTTCAACTTTGACACTGCAACTTTGACCCTTCTTACTGCAACTTCGGCCTATCTGAAGGTTATGCAATTTTCTTCCCTTGTCACAGAAACCCTAGACCACACAAGTATGATGAAAATGGTGAGATCAAGCTTCTTACACCCTCACTTGACCTTCTTCTCCTTCCTTGTAAACTTCGTCCTTGAAAATAGTCCTTATTGGCATCAATACTTAATTCTTTTATAGTATTGAACTCGATTTCCTAACAAAATATTGTAGCTTTGAAATTCTTTGCACGTGTGAAGAGTAGGAGGTCCAAAATAGTCCCAAACCTTTCAATTCTTCTTCTTCACTATCTAATGGGTTTCTTGTATTCCTTCTTCGTTCTTCTAGCTTGTGCCTGGATACTTGATCAATTCTCCTTCAAGTGAGGTCGAGAACCCCTTTATATAGTCTACTCTCCCATGCAAATAGGATGACTTGACCTTTTCCTTAGGCTGACATGTCCTTTTGATAGGCTAGGCGCCCCTTTGTGAAGGTCGAATTCTTTGTAGTACTTATACAAGGTCTTGGAGGGTCCTTTTACTTGAATTTGACTCAAATAATCTTCCTTATATAATATGTAACTTTCCAAAAAGGATCTCATATACATGACAATGACTTAATGACTTTATGACAAACCTAGAAGCATTAAATGGGTGCTTGACCTATAAAAATAAATTCTCAAGTATGAAACCCATGCCTCAAGACTTACGATAATAAATTTCTTCTTCTCTTTTTATTAAATAAAATCATGATTACATCTGCCATTATGAAGACCGAACCTGGTTACATATTTCAACATAAATGGCCACAGATACTCACATTGCCTACTCTAGGATGGAGCGATCTGTTACACAGTAATTTGTCACTGCCCTCACTCCAGTCCTTCTACTGTGTCATGTGTCCAAGTCAAACATGCTCATATTGAACAAATGCTCTCTGATGTTGCCAAATGACCCACTTTCCCTAAGTTATCTGCCTCATCGCGACTGTGGACTTAATATACGCGCTGAAGGGCGCTAATAAACAGTCCATTTGCACTACCAGTGCGGAAGTACATCTGATTCTCGCGATGGTCTGATTTCATGCTCCAGCACAAGGCTACTTATTATCTTTAGCGATGATTTGACTAGCTACATTGCTCACTTGCGATGTCAGCGCTAAAGCTCAATTATGCACCCACGATGATCTAGATTGGGTGAATTTGTTCCAACAGTCAGCCTTCTGGATGACTCCAGACCTGGTTGTTGGCATAGTTTGTGTCGCCTTTCCTCCTCTGGTGTGGTTGTTCTGTCATTTGTGCTACCTTCCTTGGGGATAAGCTCACTCTTCCATCTTTCATGGAGACTCCTCCTATTTAAACTCTTACCATTTCTCTGCACTGCTAGTTTTTGATAGTTGGATAGTTGGCCAGTTGATAAATTCTTGGATTGAGCAGTGCTGTTAGTGTAGCTGGTGTGAGTGTGACAAGTGTGGAATTGTTGATAGTTTGTGAAAGGTTTTGAAGTGCCCTTAATTTTGTGTAAAACTTATGAGTGAGAGAGAATCTTTTATGTTGGGAGATCCATCTTCAAAGAGTGAATGCTTGAGGAACATTCCGGCTGGATCCCTCTGATAAGGCTTGCGACGTCAAGACTTTGGTTGTAAGCTTACTCTTATTTCATTATTAATACAATCAATGATGTTTTCCTATGTCTTGTATGTGATTTACTTGATAGTTCATGACTTCTTGACTTTGTGAGTAAACAAATCATTGTTGTTTTCCGGTTACGTGCTTTGTTGTATTTCCTTTGCATTATTTCAGGTTGATCACTCATTGAGAGAAGGAAGTGGAAGCTGGAGCAGCGCAATGAAACTCCATCGATCACTGGTTGAGGTAGGCCTCCAACTATGACTGTTTAAAGAAAGTTATTATTGATCTGTCCTTGTTTATGACTAAACCCACTCTAGGGCTAGAGGGGTTGCCTTTATCCACAGAGGGGACACTTTCCTGCATCACACGATTTATAGATGTGCATGTGAGGAGTCACATTTCCTACTCCAAGATGGAGTGATCTATAGATGTACATGTGAAGATTCACATTGCCTACTCCAAAATGGAGTGATCTATAGACATGCATCAACATAGCAAGCTCATGAATTTTTCTTATGAATGAAAATTTTCAGCTAAGGAGAAATATGTTGTAGCCAAGGAGAATACCTCCCTCACTAAGAGGGAGTGTTGATTTTTGTGCAGCATCGAGAGGTATTTCTCCATGCCAAGAAGTCACTTAAGTCAACTTAGAAGAATTGTGAAAAGTAAAACTAAAATTTTATCTTTTGGACATCATGTAGGCTCAAAAATTCAAATCAACCCCACCACGAAAGGGTGTGTCCCTTAGTAAAAATTCACCCATTTGACTTGTATTTATACATGATGTGACACTTCACTTTTACCATTCAACACATTATATCCTCTCTCTATAAAAGCAACCACACGTGGGAGTAGATAGAGGCCGAATTGATTGAAGTTGATCGAATTTTGAGTCACTGAGTTTGACCATTGACTAGAGTTGACCGCAGTACAAATATGATCGCATGCCTTTGACCACAAGCTCAGTTGACCATAGGTTGTTGACCATATGACCGAGCTTGATTGCAAGCCGAAATTTTGACTATTGATCAAGGTTGACTTTTGTATTTTTGGTTTGTTTAACCGACATTGACTTGCTGGAATCGACCAATTTTCACTGGTATTTGGACTTGGATTTTGGAAAAAATTTCTAAACAATTTACAATTGTATAGTATACCTTGCTAAAGAATAATTTCTCCTTCCCCGATGGTGGTGTGCACTCAAGCCACACACACAGGAACTTATTAGATAAGATATTTGGCACATAATCCAACTGGTGGGAATAATGGTCTGGATGCATGCTGAGGGTACAAGGGTAGGTTTCCCCAAGTGGAAGAGGACAAGAACTATCAAGAAGGAGGTCAAGGTTCATTTATACCATCATTTTAATTTAAACTATCGTTTATGCTTGTTGGTTATGGAAGTGAGGTGCAAAGGGGACAGAGTAGCGGTGTATGCACAGGTGATCCTCCTATGCATGCAAGCTCGAACCAGTGGAACTGAGGGTGTATTCGGCAAGGGTGATGGGAGCCTGGCTACGATAGTTATCTTCTAGACTAGTGTGAGAGAGGTTTGGGACCTGGGTGTTCGTTGCAAATTCTGTGGCTCGGCAACTGTTGCATCTCCCACCTTCCTCAAAGTTATTTTGTTCGACTATGAAGGGTCTCGAGACGACTTCTTATTTTGCTGGGTAGTGTTAATTTCTTATGCCTTGGTTTCCTCACGCTTTGTGGTATTTTGTTCCTAGTTTATAGAGGGAATTTGGTCTTGGTTTCCAATGCTCGGGTGTTGGGGGGTGGCGTGAGTCATGTGGTGCTCTACAACAATGGGTGGCAACCAGGCCGAATGGGCAAAGGAGAGGAGGTACCGAGAATTACTCCTGGAAGGAAGGAAGCTTCAATTGGTCTAGCGATACCGACTAATCTCTGTAGTGTTGGACTAAGGGTGTAGCAGGCGTGAGGGGATTGACAGGTAGTTGGGAAAATTATGTTCGATAATGACACCATGAAACAACATAGAGGTATACCTAGACGTGGAGCCATCTACCGAGGCCAGTTAGAAGGAAGGGCAACAAGAGGGGAAGACCATGATAAGGAGGGTGCCCTGATGGAGGAGGAAGTCACCCAGGAGCAGCCCCAGACGCCAGGATGTATCGAGAAACCTCCAACAATGCAACCCATTGTGTAGCAGCTACATGGAATTCAAACCAAGTTGGACATATTCCGAGAACAGTGGTATGAAAACCAGAATGAGGTAATTCAATAAATTAATGATTTGCAGTTTTCTTAAGGAGAAATCCTAGAACGACTAGCCTTTGTCTGTCATAGCCAATGCATGTCTAATGAGCGTTCAGAAGAAATATAGGCTAGTTTGGCTCACATAGATTTTCATTTTCATGAGGGGCATGATCCACCGGTGTCCCCTGGTAATGCACAAAGGCAAAAACCTCCTATGTAATCTTGATGGTAGTTGTTAATTTTTTTGTTTTGGTAGTTTTGTGGGCATTAGAGCCTATTAGTATTTTGGTGTTTTGTAGAAATCATCTTTTTTTTTTCAAGATATTGTACAACTCTCTCGGCCAAAAAATCTGGTCAGATTGAGGCCAAGGGAGCTAAGGAATCTATGATCACATGTACTCCTTTTTTAAGCAACCAATATAAGAAATTGGCCGACAAAGAAAAAAGAAAAAAATTATGGTAGAAGAAAAGTTGCTAGATTTTCTCCCATGTTTGATCAGTTTCTCAAGAGAAATTTGTTGTCTCTATTGTGCAGGGCTCTCTTTACGATCTCATTGTTTTTGAAACATTTACTACTGAGATTTTTTGTGTATAATTGCTCAAGATATCAGTGGCATAAGATAAAAGGTCAAAAGATCATTAGAAAGTAATTATCAGATCAAAAAATTGGTTCTATTGTTCACCTTATATAAAATTCAACAAAATGTGCATACACACAATGGATATTAGGTCTTAGTGTTAATAATGATGAATTAAACAATAACCCCATATACATTTCAAAGAAGATATTCCAAGTAGCTTAAGTGTGCATGCACACACACACTTGAGTGGGCCTTTTTACCACTCAAACCAACAGGGGACCTAAAAGGGGTTCCTAAGAGGGAAATTGTTAGGTTAAGGGCAATGGTGGAGGCTTAGCCCACTGTCACCAGAGCTAAGCCTCCCTGATCTTTACGTACTTTCATTGATGGGAGGATTCCTGGTAGTGTAGGGATCACTTGTAAAGTATATGTCAATGGATAGGTGGAAAGTGATTGTGGAAACCCTTTCCTAAGGATGGAGTGATTAATGGAATGTTCTTTCTCTTTAAGCAAGGGACTTGGTCCTCCAGGGGTAAGGGGAGAGGTTTTGAGGGTTGAGGGAGAAGGAATAGACTTATAGACAAGGTTCTCAATCCCTATAATCCTTTGGAAACTTGGATTCCCAAATGGTCCTTGATAAATAATCTTTATTGGGAAGTGGGACCACACGAGGCCAAGTGGACCCAACCCAAGTTCAGGGATGGAATGTAGAAACCAATGATGCTCCTATCCTGGATAAGGTGAAGGGAAAGAACCAAATGAGAATATTTACTTCAAAATGTTGAATTGATCGAGTTGAGGTCTAGCGTTGGGGATGCCTAGGCAAAATTCAATCCGATAGCTAGGACTTGGGATTCCCAAAGATTCGACCATTAGAATTGCCTCAAATTTGGAGGAGAGGGAGGGGATTCACTAGGGCAGTAGCCTGTAGGATATTGAAGATTTTTCTTGGGTCAATTCTCAGGAATTTGATGCCCTAGGTGACCTTTAAGTGCTCGACCTAGGAAAAAGTGGTAAAAGGTGAAAAAGGTGAAGGAGATGACCACATTTTTTATGGATCAATGCCTAATTCACTTGGGGATATGGATTCAAGGATGATAATGAGTTAGAACTTGGTTTCTTGATCAAGGAGGCCCGAAAAGTCAGCTTCATCCAATGCTGAGAGAAAGAAAATAAAAGTGACCTTCAAGCATTTATAATTCAAAGAAAATGACGCAAGCTTATCAAGACAAATAATCTCTAGGACATTTCATTCATATAACATTGGTCCATACATTAAATTAGCTAAAACATGCTTAATTCCACATTTCAATTATGCAACAACTAGCCCTAATTTTAGCAATATGCAGCAGCAAGAATAACAGTGTTAAAATTTACTTACAATGTTAGAGAGTATATCCAACTAGCATTTCATTTGCAATAGAAAAATAGTCCAAATCCATACATCAAAATTCATCCATCTCCAAAAATATCCTCGAAGGAAAAATGTGAAGTTCTCTATGATTAGGGAGATCCCAAATCAAGTGATGATCCAAATGAATGTATCTAACATCAATATATAGCCTCCTATGGAGTTATAAATAGCCTATGGGCCTACATTACCCCCTAATGATAAAATAATGTGCAAATAAAACCCCTATTGGTGACAAGCCCACCAAACTAGCTCACAAGTGGAAAAATAAGCCTCACAAGGGGCCAAATAATAATATGTACATGTTCTGGGGCCCTCCAAAGGCCTAATAATGTTCTGAGTGCCATATTGAGGAATAAATTCCTTGGAATATGATCGACAAGGGGGTGGCCCCTTGTTCTCCAAGTAGTAGACCTGTGGTGCTCCCAGTGGATCTGAGGGCACATAAATGACCCCATGGGTCTCCATATGAATCGGAGATGCCTGTAGATCCTCTGCAAGGGTTTGAGTGGTGGAATGAATGCTTCCATGACGTCATACAAGTATAGGGACACCTGCCAAGAGTGTGGGGCTCCTGTGGGGGCTTGATGGGCATAATGTATCAAGCATACCACCACCATCCCAAAAGTGGATCGCTAGCAGTCTTTGAGCATTGATGAAGATCCGTGGAGTGTTGTCTACTTCTATGGAGGCCAATGGCTCTCTATGCACATCCTATATGTGCCAATGTAGACCTCTGGGGTTTAGGGTCTCGTATAGGGAGACCAAACCCAAATGGAAACCATGTGTCCCCTAGGCTTTATATACAACTAGTCATTAAAATAATCATGTAAAAAAGTTCACAAACCATGGATAACAAAATGGGCACTTCATAATGGCATGCCCTTTCGTAGTGGGCTTTGGCATGTGCTAGTGTCTCCAAGCTCCATAGAAGGTTAACCAAGTACTTTATTAGGTGGTTTCAACCCTTAAAGGGGATAGTATGTCCAAGGTACATCCCTCTAATGGGGGTGACAAGTGATAAATAAGTGGAATGTAGGGAATGAGAGGGAAAATCATGGGCCACATATTGGGGCATAGGGGTAGCTAGACAAGGGGAAGCCCGCACTTGGGTATGTAATGTGTAGGAGGGAGAAATCGTGGTACATGAGGTGCCCCGACCTTGATTTTTCCACCCTACTTTATATGCCTTTTTCATTTTATGAATTTTGTTTAATTAATTGCTCGGGGCTCAAAGAAAAAGAGCATGATGTGTAAGATATAGCAGTGATTACCCCCTTTTAGGTAGGGCGGTTCATTTCCCTCCAGGGGTTGGAACAATCACGGGTTCCTGAATGATAAAGGAGGCTCATCTAGGGCCTATAGAACTAGGGTGATGACCATGGATTGGGGTAGAGCTCATGTATTGACTTTTTCCCACATGCTAATTATTTTGTCCCTACCATCTTTTGCATTTTGTGGTACAATTTCTTGTTAAATGTGGCCAATTATGCTTTTTTCTTTTTCTTTTAGCTGCTTCAACCTCCAACGTATCATTCCAGTCTTGACCCAAGGTGGGGGCAAGGGGATATGGAGGTTGGCCCTATGTGGACCCGGAATGGAAATGTGGACCCAAGTGGTAGAAATGATGAATGGGGTGTAGTGAGTGGAAAGCGAGTAATATATGTGGATAAATGAGTGAGACCACACACCCAAAGTCGGGGTTTCCCAAGTAGTACCACCCCATAACGAAATGGTCAATAAAGGAGATCCCACGGGAATAAGATCCAAGGGTAACATCCAAAAGAGATCAAGGGGCCAAGAGCACTAACTAAGCTCACCCTTTCTGCCAAAATCCCCCATCAATCCATACCCAGAAGTATCCATGATAAGTAACCCAATACTCAATTACCAAATGAAAAGACATATCTTTAGATTCGAGTGGCCCACCTTCAAACATACGATCAATACAGGTGGGTGAGAGACCACATGGCTAGCTTAGGTGGCAAAGAAATGGCACAATGAGCTAGCAAGATGCTGCAAGGGGTTGGTGGCTGCCAGCTGAGGTACATCATGGAGAAAAATTAATGTCAGCGTAAGCTGACAATACCCACATGCAAATTCAATTGTATGTCATATACATGTACCAGGAATTCTAAAATTCCATACTTAGGGAAACCTTCACAAATCAAGGTTTAACCAGCGGAAATATAATATCTGATAAAAACCCACTTTATCAAAGTTTAATTCCTTAAGCAGAAATATTTCATTTGACTCTTCAAAGTCTAACCCTTTGGTAAACTCTAAGCGGAACTTTATATGACTCTTCATAACCTTTGGTTAACAGCCTGTGCATATTAACCATAGCATGGTCTTTTAGACTTTGGTTAACCTCGACTTAACCCATAATATATATATTCCGCTTTATTTCTATTATAATTCCATATAATAGAAATTACACATAAACCACACTTAACCCTTACCTTTCCGCCATTCCACGACCTTGGCACATATATCGATGCTCAACCTTTCACTTCAAATCTACACCATTGATTTCTTCCTTCAGATCAATGGTTATCGCGCGATCTCCAACTTTAACCCATTCACCCGCCAGAACTCAAAGAAGTTAAACTTCTTTGAATAACTCATCGGGTCCGCCTGGCATGTTAACCTATGCGCACATTCGAGCGCAATTACCGTCCAATCAATCAACCATTGAATGGTCACAATTATCGAAACTCAACGAGGTTTCAAGCCCGTCGTATAAAACCTCATCGCGTCCAAATTCCAAATTAACCAGCGCGCACTTTCGGAAGCGATATGCGTCCGATCAATCACCCAATGAACGGTCTTGATGGCCGGAATTCAACAAGGGTTTAATTTTGTTGCATAACACTTTATCACGTCTGATTTTGGAATACCACTTACAACTTCGAGGGCATGCGAGAAACAGTTTCCCGCTTATGAAAACCACTCCATCCTTCTGCTAACACGTGGCTTAATCTCCACCGCTCAACTTATTACTTTATTTGCGCGATAAGATCTTATCCGTCTATCGCACACAATCTCACCCGTTGATCTCACTGATCCAATGACTCCTATGCATGTTTACTTCATTTCTTTGTGCCTTTACTTTCTTTTGGTTCTTACTGTGTAATCGCCCATTCGCTTCCTGCCTGTGTATTTGGTTTTGCCTTACGACCTTCACTTGTTTGACCTCTATCTCTGCTCACGCCTGTACGCTTCCTTTGTAAACCTTTAGGTTTTAAGAAACCTTATGGTTATACTTCGCTGCGAAGGTTCTCTTCAATATTGTCTGTGTGTAACCACGTAACACACTTCTCTGCACCTCTTCTCTGGTTTTGCATACCTGCAACCTATGTTACGCAGATTTACTCTAGTTCACACACAATTTAATATTCAATTACACAATACACATCACACAAACTCATAAATCGAGTTCTCTGTATTAATAAACAAATAATTACAAAAAGATTCCTTTCTGGCCTAATCTTCACTATCAGTGGCCTTTTCCTTTCCTACCCGTAGGCTTACAATCAACCCTATCTAACTAACTCACTCTCTAACTCTTAGCTAGCTAACCCTCTTCTTTTCCTTTTAGGCTTACATTTATACAAAAAGATTCTATAACCAATTCCTGGTTTAGATCCATAACCTTCTCAACAAAATCCTAAAAACTCTTCTTTATCTCTAAGGATCCTCTCTAATCCACAAAATCATCAACTAATTCCTAATCTAGGCTTTACAATTAATTCCCAAATCTCTCAATCCTTATGGACTCTTAACTAGTCTAAATCTCTCATGTTCTCCAATCATTCGAGAACATTTACAAATATGCCTCACAATACTTAATTAATTCCTATTCTAGCTTCTCTCATTAAAATCACTCAAAACCTTAATAATTACATTAATTTAATACTCGGGAAACCAACTTCCTTGAAAACATAAGACCCCCTATGTCTACTAAAATACAATGATATTTCTGAGCCAAATGCTCTTTTATCAAAAATTTATCCTGGGGATATCACCCACGGAGTGGTGGGTAACATCTGGCTCCAACTGGGAGGTCATGAGAACTCCAACAATCTCTTGGTCACTGTAGACCTGTTATCTGCACATGTCAAAGATCAAAGCCATGAGGAAACATGTTTTTCATGGTGTCTTATGATCACCCATGCTTAATGTTACCCCATAAACCAACAAGAAAATAAAATATTCAAATATGCATCTATCTACCATGAGAAAAATCATATGATGTTATTTCTAATGCAGAAATCAGCATGTGATGCACCCTACTCTACCATGCATATGATATAATGTCAAGTGCTAGGCATAATCATAGACCCAATGCAACCAACATGTCAATTGATCAATACAAGAATGCATGCTTCCATGATTAATTTTGCAATGGACTTGACAATATAAATGGAAATAATGATGTGAGGAGTTACGGGGACTTGAGGAGGGAAAACAGGAAACCCATATTATAGAGAAAGGAACCCTAGAAAAAGGGAAATACATCAACTGATGAGATTGAATTTGGTCTTCTAACCAAGAGATAGAAATGTCAACGATCATGTACATGAATCTTTGAAAAAGAGTTATCTCAGACCTATCATACTTAGGGTAAGGAGTAAAAGATTCAGACATATTTAGGATGATACTATTTTAGTTGTTGGGAAAACAAGAAGTGGACTCATCATTATACCTGGAGGAAAACCATGATTACTGGTTCTTCATAGGGGAAATCAGCTCTTCATCAAGACTAGGGGAATGGACATCATCACAAACATTTATTTCCAGGGTAGGGGAAGAATGCTCAAACATGGAGAAAAACCTTTTATTGGTGGTATGGCCTAGGGTAGCACCTTCCTCAATTTCTTCTATATTAGAGTCATCAAAATTTCCCACAATCTTGGAAGGCTCTTCTTTTATTGAATCATCTTGCAACATAAAGAAAAGACCCTTCCAATCACTAGGAAGGGTTTCACAAGGACCAAAATTGTTATTCAAAAGTGGCAGAGCATTTTCTTCTTCCCTACGCTCATTCTTATGGTCTTGAGGAACCATGGGGTCTTCATTTCTATAATCATACCTAATTCTCCAATCAACAACCCCAAAGTCACTCACAGGTTCTCCTTTTATTTGACTATCATGATCTTCCTCAGAATCCTCAAATTCTTCAATATATATTTGGTGTTGGTTAGAATGCCATTCACTCCCTTCTTTAGACAGGGAGGATTTTTCCTCCTTCATTCGTTCTCGAAGAATGATCTCCAAGGTATTTACTACATGATTTCGAATAAATGCCTCAACAAGAAGGTCATCAGTAGGATTCTCTTTATATATACTCTTCGTGTTACAGAGCCTTTCCGATTGCTCACAATAGTGGGAGAAAATATCTTGAGATACATGTGGTCATCAGTTTCCTGCAAGACTTTTCATATTCCATCATCCATTCTTGCAATGTCTGAGGGCTCTTGGGGTTGACATCTTCCTCATCATCTGTAGAGGATAAGCTTTCCAATTCATGAGTCTCTCTCTTGGCATTATTATTAAAGTATGCATCAATAAAAGGCCCTTCTTCAAACATAAAACCATATTCAACAACTTCCTTCTCTCGAAGGGCCATATCTAACATTTGGGATATGTCTTCATGAGATTGGAAACTCAGCCCTTCATGTAACAAGAACTGCGTAATCAATATCGGAAGAGAAGGAATTCTTTTAGGTTTACATGATTCAAGCCAATCAGTGTTTGGAGCAATGGATAGGACAAACAATTCCATTTGGTCACAAGGTTGAGTTATATTTTGCTTTGAAAGGTACCTTATGAACCTTACCACGTGGTTAGTTGTGGAATGTGGATCCCCATCGAACATTGGCATATTCTTCATGGATTTCGATTAAGGGCATCTTGGAGTCCCTGTCATATCTATGGCGGGAAAATATGTTGTCAACTTGGCGTTGGGTCCTTAATGACATGGGAATTGCCAAGGTGAATGAAATTGCCTTAACAAATGCTAGCTTCACCCTACAAGCATTGACTTTGAAGTTCAATGAACAACTAGGGCTTTGTTCTTCCAATGGCGTAGTCAATAATGATATGTCAATATGTTGTATAGGGAACAAAACACATGTTTCGTGTCCCCAGAAACAACGCCAGAAATGTTACCACTCAAACTAGCAGGGGACCTAAAAGGGGTTCCTAAGAGGGCAACAGCTAGGTTAAGGGAACCAGTGGAGGCTTAATCCATTGTCACCACAGCTAAGTCTCCCTGCTCTTTACGGACTTTCACCGATTGGAGGAGTCCTGGTAGTGTAGGGATCACTTGTAAAGTATATGTCAATGGGTAGGTGGAAAGTGACCCTGGAAACCTTTTCCTAAGGATGGAGTGATTAATGGAACTTGCTTGCTCTTTAAGCAAGGAACTTGGTCCTCCGAGGGTAAGGGGTGAGGATTGGAGGGTCGAGGGAGAAAGAATAGGCTTATAAACAAGGTTATCTATCCGTATAATTCTTGGGAAACTTGGATTCCCAAATGGTCCTTGACAAATAATCTTTATTGAGAAGTGGGACCACACAACGCCAAGTGGACCTAGCGTAGGTTCGGGGATGGAATGCAACAACCATTGATGTTCCTATCCTGGATAAGGTGAAGGGAAAGGACCAAACAAGAATATTAACCTCAAAAAGTTGAATTGATCTTGTTGAGGTCTAGCCTTGGGGATGCCTAGGCAAAATTCGATCCTAGAGCTAGGGCTTGGGATTCCCAAAGATTTCAGTATTAGAATTGCCTCAAATTTGGAGGAGAGGGAGGGAATCCACTTGCACAGTAGCTTGTAAGAGATCGAAGTTTTTCCTTGGGTCAATTCCCAGGAAATTGATGCCCTAGGTGACCTTTGAGGGCTAGACCTAGGAAAAAGTGGTAAAAGGTGAAAAAGGTGAAGGAGATGACCACCCTTTTAAGGGATCAGTGCTTAATTCACTTGGGGATATGGATTGAAGGATGATGATGAGTAAGAACTTGGTTTCTTGGTCAAGAAGGTCTGGAAAGTTAGCTTCATCCAATGTTGAGAGAAAGAAAAGAAAAGTGGCCTTCAAGCATTTATACTTCAAGGAAAATGATGCAAGTTTATCGAGACAAATAATCTCTAGGACATTTCATTCATATAACATTGGCCCATACATTAAATTAGCTAAAACATGCTTAATTCCACATTTCAATTATGCAGCAACTAGCCCTAATTTTAGCAATATACAGGGACAAGAATAACAATGTTAAATTTATTTACAATGTTGTAGAGTATATCCAACCAGCATTTCATTTGCAAGAAAACACTCCAAGGCAATAAAAATAGCCCAAATCCATACATCAAAATTCATCCATCTCCAAAAATATCCTCCAAGGAAAAATGTGAAGTTCTCTATGATTAGAGAGATCCCAAATCAAGTGATGATCCAAATGAATGTATCTAACATCAATATAGTCTCCTAAGGAGTTTGAATTAGCTTATGGGCATACATTACCCCCTAATGATAAAATAATGTGCAAATAAAACTGCTATTGGTGACAAGCCCACCAAACTAGCTCACAAGTGGGGAAATAAGCCTCACAAGGGGCCAAATAATAATATGTACATGTCATGGGGCCCTCCAAAGGCCTAATAATGTCTTGAAGTGCCATACTAGGGAATAAATTCCTCAGAATATGATGGACAAGGGGGTGGCCCCTTGTTCTCCAAGTAGTAGACTTGTGGTGCTCTCAGTGGGTCTGAAGGCACATAAATGACCCCATGGGTCTCCATATGAATCGAAGATGCCTATAGATCCTCCGCAAGGGTCTGAGTGGTGGAATGAATGTTGCCATGACGTCATACAAATCCTAGTACACCTGCCAAGAGTGTGGGGCTCCTGTGGGGGCATGTTGGGCATAATGTACCAAGCATATCACCATCATCCCAAAATTGGATCGCTAGTAGTCTCTAAGCATTGATGAAGATCCATGGAGTGTTTTCTGTTGTTGTGGAGGCCAATGGCTCTCTATGCACACTTTATATGTGAAAATGTAGACCTCTTGGGGTTAGGGTCTTGTATAGGGAGACCAAGCCCAAATGGAAACCACCTGTAATCCTACATAAGATCCAATGTGTCCCCTAGGCTTACAGTACAACCAGTCATTAAAATAATTGTGTAAAAGAGTTTACAAACCATGGATAACAAAGTGGGCACTTCATAATGGCATGCCCTTCCATAGTGGGCTTTGGCATGTGCTAGTGTCTCCAAGCTCCAAAGGGGGTTAACCAAGTACCTTATTAGGTGGTTTCAACCTTTAAAGGGGATAGTATGTCGAAGGTACGCCCCTCTAATGGGGGTGGTAAGTGACAAATAAGTGGAATGGAGTAGGGAATGAAAGGGACAATCTTGGGCCACATATTGGGGCATAGGGCTAGCTAGACAAGGGGAAGCCCACACCTCAGTATGTAATATGTAGGAGGGAGCAATCATGGTACATGAAGTGCCCCGACCTTGATTTTTCCACCCTTCTTTATATGTATTTTGTTTTTTATGAATTTTCTTTAATTAACTGCTTGAGCCTCAAAGAACAAGAGCATGATGTGTAAGATATAGCAGTGATTACTCCCTTTTAGGTAGGGCGGTTCATTGCCCTCCAGGGGTTGGGACAATCATGGATTCCTGAATGATAAAGGAGGCTCATCTAAGGCCTATGGAACTAGGGTGATGACCATGGATTAGGTGGATTGGGGTAGAGCTCATGTAGTGGCTTTTTCCCACGTGCTAATTATTTTGTCCTAACCATCTTTTGCATTTTGTGGTACAATTTCTTGTTAAATGTGGCCAATTATGTTTTTTTATTTTTTTAGTTGCTTCAACCTTCGGAGCATCATTCCAGGCCTGACCCAAGGTAGGGGCAAGGGGATAGGGAGGCTGGCCCTATGTGGACCCAAGTAGGAGAAATGATTAATGGAGTATAGTGAGTGGAAGGAGTAATATATGCGGATAAAGGAGTGGGACCACGCACCCAAAGTCAAGGCTTCGCAAATAGTACAACCCTAGAACCAAATGGTCAATAAGGGAGATCCCACTGGACTAAGATTCAAAGGTAACATTCAAAATAGATCAAGGGGCCAAGAGCACAAACTAAGCCCACCCTTTCCGCCAAATCCCCCCATCAATCCATACCCAGAAGTATCCATGATAATTAAACCCAATACTCAATTACCAAATGACAAGACATGCCTTTAGATTCGGGAGGCCCACCTTCAAACGTAAGATCAATACAAGTGGGTGAGGGACCACATGGCTAGCTCAGGTGGCAAAGAAATGGCACAACGAGCTAGCAAGGGGCTACAAGGGGTTGTTGGCTATCGGTTGAGGTCCATCATGGAGAAAAAATTATCCTAGGGATATCACCCACAAAGTGGTGGGTAACAGACCTAATGGTTAAGAACATATATTTCTTTGTTTAAGAGGTCACAGGGTCAAATCCGGAGTGGGTAGAATATTTACACATCTAGATACTTTAGTAGTCATAACATTGTGTGGGGCAAACAAGGGGGTCTCATACACCAATTTGGTGTCTGGCTTGACCATTTAGCTTTGCACCATATTTCCTCCTCTCATTGATTACCCCAATGCTCATCCATCTCACTCATAAAGCAAAATAATGTTTTAAGTTAAAAAAACTACTATATTGCAATATAAAAAACCATGCACACAATTGTTTTTTTGAAGTTTTGTTTTTATGAGGTTAATGTTTTGGTAAATGTTTCTCCACATGGTTCTAAGAGGAATCCCTAGAAAGGTAGTTGTAAAACATGTGATTGTTGTAGGATAACTGAATTTTCCCTTCTTTAGTAAGACCATTTCACCATCCTATTAATTTGCCAAACCTAGTCCAAATTCATCCAAAGTCAAGTCAGGTTTGTTTGAATATAAAGAAGTAATCAATTCTTAAACCTCTATACAAACAAATCTCGTCGATTCATTCAACATGACAGTTATTTGCTCTCTGAGCAAGGATTACCACGTGCTCCATGATCAGTGATTCACCGACCACTTTCACATCCATGGATATGTGATTTAGGATTTTAGGTTTTGGAATTTTGCTTTTCAAGGGATGGATAGAAAATGGAGTAACCAAATTTATTTTCTTCATATTTCTTACGAGTACAAATTTTAGCATATGAGTTTCAAGCATATATGCTTTGGCAGCAATTGTTTGAAGACTTCTTTGAATCTTTTCAGGTATAATTTGGAAAGTGTTATGGGTTATTATAATAACTGAAAAAAGTTAGATAACTTGCAATGATAGTCTAAGCGGTTCATATTGACTTCCCAATCTAGAGAATATGTTCACATTACACAGATGATTTTATATATATATATATATATTACCCCATCATATTATAACTTTTCTTCTGACAAAATTTAAAAAAAAAAATTCAAACACAAAACATAACATTCAAATCATTATACTGGGAAAGAGTGGATGTTTGGCACTTGAAAAAATTCAGTCCACACCTAATTCAAATAATATATGAAAATGCTTTGAAATATCTCAACAACCATTTACAACCATCTGAAAAAGTTCTTGTGAAAACCCTCCACTATCAAATAAGCTAGGCTGCTGATGAAGTGTCAAGCGAGGATACAGCATAGCTATTACAAGCAAAGCTACCAACTTATCAATAAAAAATACTGAATATGCTTAAGTTTGCCTGAGATTACATAGAGAGACAATTATAAAGGTATCCGTATTTTTTGGTGCATGGCGAAATATTTTGACTGTACCAAAGCTACCTATACAACGAACCAGCATATGTTTCCATGGGCACCAACAAAAGATGCAAAGACAACAAGCTATGGAAGCATTGATATTAGAATGTTAGCAAGCCTGTGAAATCAACGGGGACCAGATAGCTCAATTGCCTGAACAAGCCAAGAAGAATCTTCTTCAACCAACTCGGAATATGTTATGGGTATCTCAGTTACTCTGTATCGGGGGGTTTCAATTTTTTGCAATGCTTCCCACCGTTCTGTCAATCCATCACCTTCCAACATTCTCAAAACATCACACATTTTTGGACGATGTCCAGGCTGAAATTGGGTGCATAGCAAAGAAACCTGAACCATCTCTTCTAGCTCAACTCTATCAAAATTGCCCTTAAGATCTTTATCAGCAAGGAGGTGCAACTTCTTCTCTTGATGAAGCTTCTTTACCTGCCAAACAAGGACACAAGAAAACAAGTCGAGGTGAGCTTTCCCACTTACAAAAAGAGCTATCTCATTGAACTTCAAAGTTGCCACTGAATGTAACTATTCAAGCTTCGTCCAACTGAGCATATACTCACCCAATCCAGCATTACAACTTTTTGCTTTGCAGCCTGGCCAAAATCTAAAGCCCTTTGTCCTGTAATGAGTTCCAACAGTAATATCCCAAAGCCAAATACATCAGTTTTCTCTGAAGATTGTCCCGTTGAAAGGTATTCTGGGGCAATGTGACCTACTGTCCCTCGAACAGCAGTAGTCACATGAGAATCCCTGTGATCCAAGAGCTTTGCTAACCCAAAATCTCCAACAACAGCTTCAAAATATTCATCCAGTAATATATTTGCTGCTTTCACATCCCGGTGAATAATCTTGGGATCACATTGCTCATGCAAATATAACAGTCCCCTAGCTGCTCCAAGGGCTATACGCTTGCGAGTAGGCCAGTCCAGTGCAAGCTTTCCATTGATATGATCTGCAGTTACCCAATAGCTAATTAGCTTCCTCTGGTTATGCGATATCCTGATAGATCTAACTAATTCAAGAAGACTTCCAACAGAGCTAAAAGCAAAAGTGAAACTTTAATAAACAATATGGGGAGAGACCTCTAAGACAAGAGGCCACACTTCCATTTGGCATGTAGGGATAGACCAGAAGCCTCTCTCTGGAGGTTGTGCAAAATCCATACAATCGTAATAGGTTCCTATGCACAGCCAAGCTGATCATTTCCACCTCTGTTTGAAATTGAATTTCTCCTCCTCCCACATTACCATCTTTCAACCTTTTTATTGCTACTATAGTGCCATCTTGTAGGAATCCTTTATACACAATTCCATATCCTCCTACTCCTAAAATATTCTTGTTACTAAAATTATTAGTGGCAACACGTAACTCTTTGAATGAGAATCTCTTCAAATGCCCTAGACAAATATCAACATTGTGCTGTTCTGCAAGAAAATTCAATGCACGGGATGGTAGGGCTGTTAGATTTATCATTGTCCCACCCTAAAAAATATTGTTTAAATGGAAAGGAAATCAGATATAAAAAGGATTGCATGCAAACCATTGACATCAATGAAAATTTGCTGATTGTGTCTCTTGCGCCACCAAAGGAGAAGTCCAATGGAAACCACAAACACAAAGCCAAGACTAGTGACCAAGGCAACAGCCAGCTTTCTGGTTTTAGATTGTCTTGAAGGAACTCTACCTGAAAGCAGCTACAAGCTTTTACATAAGCTCCAAATATAGTAGAAAACAATGTGCACACTGCACAGCTTGAATTGAGGGCATTACCTTGCGGTGTCTCAACAACTAATGGGATAGGCGTGGGAAATTGTCCAGGACACTTATATGTTGAATTCGGACCACAAATCAAAGGGTTGCCCACAATACTGAACAAGAAGGAAAGGAATCAATACTAAGCACTTCCCATCTATTATTTAAGGCTTCTATAAAACAAAATAATAAATATGGTGTCCTAAAAATTTCTTACTTGAAGGTTCTAGCAGAAATTCTTGGCACAGAGCCGCTTAGATTATTGCATGACAAATCCCTGAAATATTTAGGAATCAGTACACCCATATTATGAAAGCAATAGTTGTAATTTGGTCTGACTGGATATAAAAATTTAACTAAATATTGCAGGCAAAAGAATAAGAGAGCTCCAAAATAGTAGAGAGGCATACAGGAGAGTAAGCCCTGTGATAGTAGCCAGTGATGGGGGAATTGGTCCAGATAGGTTGTTGTTGTTGAGCCGCCTGGTTTGCTCAAAGAAAAGCATACATACAGTAAGTCAGATTCTTTTGGGCCAAACAATGTAAAATCTTTTGGGTCTTTTTTATTTTCTTTTATAGGCATTAGAATACTTAAGAGACAAAATCACATAAGGAGGCCTCGGCCAAAGATGTAGCCATTTTTGAGCTGCTACATCTGATTCTGTAACTGAAAAGAACTAAATACAATTAACAAAAAGGATCTTTAGGATGCAGCTGATTTCCAAATAATTAGATAATGACTAGGAGAAAGGGAAGATAGATAAATAACATCAAAGTTAACAGAATACTTACAAGTAATTTAGGTTTTTCAATTTTCCCAGTGAACTGGGTATCAACCCATTGAAATGATTGTTGGAGAGGTCAAGAGTATGAAGCTTATCTAGCTTTCCCAACTCAGCTGGGATTGATCCTGATATGGCGTTATTTTGAAGTAACCTGTTGTCAGCCATTCCAGTAATCACAACTCATATTACAAAAACAAGCGTGATCTTATGCTGCATTTAGCCTGCTGTGTCTACAACCATTGCAAATAGGCTTATCCTTTAATTTCATTATGTTATATCCCCCTATGCTGCATCAAGGCTTTATTTACTTACACAGACTGAAGATTGGTGAGGTTTCGAATGCTTGGAGACAAACTACCAGACAAATTCTGACACTGAATTCCTCTGTTACACGAAATCAAATCAAGTCAAGCCCGCCCATTAACTTTCCTACAACAATCATGTGCATTAAGGAACAGCAAACGAAAGGGAAGGGTCATCCTCACAATATAGAAACAGAGCCTTCAAGTGTGCATGTCACCATCCTCCAACCGCATGGATCCACCGAATTGATGTCCCAATTCTCTAAGACATTATGTGGATCATTCAAACTATTCTTTATCGCCATTAGAGCTGCAACTGCAATAGCAACCACAATTCAGAAGAAGAGAAGTATTATTGTGCAACAAAACCCCAACACATAGATATGCCACTGTAGCAAGAGATTCTTGCAACATCACATAGATAACCATCAATGACCTAAAAAGGCTGAGCTTCATGCCAGTGTTAATATAAGCTTACAACATCCTATAGATAACAATCGATGGCCCAAAAGGCTGAACTTTAGTTCATGTTCAGAGAAAATGAGTATTGTCACGATTGACTTCCAGGCAAATGGGTGCCCTAAGAGACTAAGACCCCGGAAATGGGTGTGCTCAGACTGAAATTTTATTCAAATGGCTATAGACCCAAAACTTGAATGCTCAAACGGGTCCAACTTCAAATGGAAAATCTAACCATAATGGCGCCCTCAGAAACATATATCCAACATTCTATATCCCAAATCCCCGGTTTGTATAATTTACCCCAACACTTTGAGGAAGGTAATGATTGCATAGTTTCAGATAAGGGGAAAATGCTTTAAATGAATGCTGGAAATCGCATACATACCTTCATAGTTGAGGCCCGAAGGAGATAGTTGTGTAGCAGACGCAGCAGTGGTAGTGAAGCACAATACCAGAAAGGCAGTCAACATATCGAAAGAGGACTTAATTTTTTCCTCCTTTGCATCAAACAAGATCTTGAAATGCATCAGGGAACATCAAGTACAGATAAGGTATCAGGAAAATAACTCACATGAGCGGGACTTTAGAGCATCAAGAAACACATTGTGCAGTGCAATGTGACAAACTCTCAACAATTTTCTTCACTTCTGCCATTCTTGTCCAATAGTGGTGGGATTGAGAGCTTTGAGATTTGTCGTCCATCTCCATGTGTTAGCTCTGATACAAAGTGTCCATATCTATATCTTTTTACTGGGGACATGCTCTTGCACCTTGTGTTTCCCTCTAATTTTGGCGACAATCATGAATCCCCTTTTCTGTCTTCTGCTATTGGCGGATTCATACGTTTTATCCCAACTGACACTGATACCACTCCCTCTGCATTCATTTTGCCTTTCTAGCTTGGTCCACTACTTTTTCTTGATTTAACGTTGAATGTTGCAGCGATGATTGCAATTAGTACCAGTAATAATGTTCGTAAATTCAAATTTCATCGACTTTAGTCCCCCCATTACCTCCTTTAGGTTTGTGTTTCACCGATGCATTTCGGTGTTCTCAGAGACGGGCTTGAACTTTCTGTAATTTTTGTTTTATAAAGAGTGCAAGCTAGTTGTTCTTGAAAGATACAGGCTAGGTCAAGATTACTTTGTTCATTATTTTGTACATCTACAGTATTATTTAATTTTTAATTGTTCATTATTTTGTACATCTACAGTATTATTTAATTTTTAACTAAATCTAATAATTTCATGGATGGGAAATTTTATTTTATAGATGAGTAGAAAAAAATTACAATTTAGATTTAAAAGGAAAAGAAAATGATATTAGGACACTGAGTGAATATTCTAACAATAACATTACGTATATTTTACAGTCACAAATAAAAAGGATAAAATAATGTACTTCTTAAAAATAATAAAATTAAGAAATTATATCTAAATTGATTTAATATTTTAAATATGAAGTTAAGTGAATTTGATATAAGTAAAATGTGCAAAATAATATAATTAGGCCGATAAGCCTTCTTTTGAAAGAGACTTTCGTCGTCTTTTTGTTTCTGAGACTGACACCTGGCATCCACATTCAGCGGGCATACCGCTTTCTGCTCTTCCTGTACACATTTTCCGGATATTCGTCATGGTTTTCATCTTTCAGTTATAGGAAAGATCCTTCAGTTACGGGCATCATGGTCTTCATTTACGAGCGGAATGGTGGGCATTTCTGTTATGGGTGGAGAGCTAGAGAATCCTCATCTGCATTGTGCGCTGTTACAAGTAAATGTTATGTTGATCATCTATTTTACAGTTACAAGCATCATGGTCTTCATTTACGAGCGGAATGGTGGGCATTTCTGTTATTGGCGGAGAGCTGGAGAATCCTCGTCTGCGTTCTGCGTTGTTACAGGTAAATGTTATGCTGATAAATGCTATTTGCTCGAGATCTTACGAAGTGCTCTTTAACTGTTTCCATGGTCTTATTAATCGGAGCAATACACAATGCAAAACGAAGTTCACAATGGCAACCCAAGTCCTAAGACTATTTTCATGCGCATCCTCTAAACCCCAAGTGTGAAGTAGGTAGTTTGCATTGGTTCTTAGTGGTGCTAGCAAGATGAAATTGATATGGCGCTGCCATCTCACCTATTTTAACTAGAATGGAAGTCCAAATCCAACATTTGCTTGTTCAACCGTGAGGATATCATTAAGTTGTGGTCGCAGGTCTGAAAGTAGTTTAAGTTTGATCGCACCCGGGAAGACGAAGGTAAAGTTCTTATCACAGTTCCTTTTGCGAAACGCGATAGAAATAGGACTTTCCCGAAAGTGAAGTTAAGGGTTGCAGAAGAAGTTAAGGGTTCGGCATGATGCTCTATCTTTTGTCGAAGAGACAAATTATTTGCCTGCATTTCGGTTGCAATATGCAAAGGATGGGGATGTCGCCTTATTTTTTTGGATTATCAGGGATTGTGAATCAAACACGAGAGCTGCAAATGTCGGGAGATGCACAAAGTGTGTTCTTTCTTTCTGCCTCAGGGAAAACATATTCATCCAAATTTCACGCACTGCTGATGCTTCAATATTTCTATTACAGGTACTGTTAAGACCACTCTATCAACATATCATAACAAGTTCCTGATCGGAGATGATGAACATTGCTGGAGTGAAAATGGCGTGTCTAATATTGTTGGACATTCTTATACCAATAAAACATATCGAACGTTCTAATTTTCAGAGTGACAAAATCAGCGTTGTACTCGAAACTATATATTACATTCACCATCTCCGCAAGCGTCTTCTCAGTCACGATAGGAAAAGTGCAGGCGGTGCATAAACGGGTAGTAGTTCTCATGAAGTCGGTCAGTCCTCAGTTGATACCATATCATTGTCCACTGGCGGCTCTTTGGACTCTGAAATATTGCCAAAGATATCATTGAAAAGCCATGCAAGCAAAGACCTCTTACTCACGGTAAAGTATGGAAGAAGGGAAACATGTTGTCTTCAATCATACTGCTTGCAGAGGGACAAAATCTGCAAGTGAACGATGTTTTCGTCTCTATAAACGACACGGTGTTTTTCCACTCTCTCCACCTCTAGGTGCGTATTTCTAACATAGATATCCTTAGGACAATGTTTTGTTTGAAATTTGGCGCATGAAATAATAGTTGTAATGTCCACGAATGATTAATATCTTAATTTAATATAAATAAAATAAAAGCAATACCTATCAGCAGCCGAACCACACCATAAAAGCAGATTGCAAGACACTCCTCTTCACAGTACCTACATCGACAAGCCACGGATCCCAAAAAAATCTTTACCACTTACATTGCAAAATTGCATGCATTCCAGACTACGGAAATTATAGGTCCATGACAAAAAATCAGATGTAATATCCTTTAGCAAAACGCAGCAAAATTGTTGATATGTCTGAAACCTATCACCGAAGATTCTAATCGACAGTTCCAGATTGGCCACAAGGTGTAGACCAAATTGCAGTAAACCTTGTTAATAAGGCCTACGCCTACCATTTACAAACAGATCCATGTTAGGTCCAGGTCAGACTAAATGCAAAAAATCGAGCAGCAGAGGGTTACTTCCTTTTTACAGATGTAATATAGAAAAACAACATGGAAACATTGCCAGATCATGAAAGGGAAAAAAATCCCTAATAGTTTTTAAGGAATTGAGTTCTGTGATATGAATAGTTTATCCATCACACTGTTTTATTTGAGTGACTAGTAAATATGGCTCATCTTCGAGACACGAAAGACATGGAAGAAATGATTGAATAATCTGAACAAATTTAGATTTCTCATCTCATCATTTGTCCTAGATAATGGAGATGAGTCACAAGTGTTGATTCCAAACATTATTCATCATCCACATGTATTGAATCCAAACATTACCCAAAATAAAAACAAGTGTAAAATCTAAACTTTTAAGTGAAAAGAACACTATTATTGATTCACTTATTTATAATTGCAACCCATCTAACTTCCCAAAAACAAACTTTCAAAAGTGTCGTCCACCATATTATTTTTTAAGAAAACCATGGCAAATCAAAGGCAAAAACAAATCAAAAGAATCACAATTCAGCCTCGCCACTTCGGTATATAAAATCAATTCATGGCATTACAACAAAATGCACTTAAAGCCGAATCGCTCTAGTAGTCGATCCAACATTCATCTTTTCATCAAATGGCCTTACATTCTCCTCATAAGGAGCCCGACCACCCATCTATATGTATGTGTCTATGACAATTAATCCACTAGCTATAATAATCAATGCATGACAACAAACAACAGAGATCCAATATAAAACATATGAAAGCAATGACCAAGGTAATAAAACAACCCACAATACTTTACTTATTCTACTCATAATGAACATATGTCTCATCTGGGAAGAGGAGTTCTTGGCTGGAGGCGAATTTCAAAAAACTCCTCCCGCGCTTGCCTGGTTCTGCTCTCCAGGCCCTGCCTGGCAGGGCTGCCGCCAGCCCTTTGCCCTTCTCTCTCCCACGCGCGTTGCTTTCACCCTCGGGCCTCCTGCCCGGTCCTGCGCTGGGGCCCATACCTCTGCTCTCGTCCCTTTTGCGCTGGCTTCTCAGTCTTGAATGGCTGGGAACGCACCCCCCCCCCTCCAGATCCAGAGAACCACGAAGAACTGTTCGCTTCGTTGATCCCTGACAATGCTTCTTCAAGAACTCGTCCCTCAGTCTCTAAGTTTGTTAAGAAACTGGATGAAATCCCCGAGGTTTCTCTCCCTCCATCCCTGCCAAGGAAATCAGCAATCACCCTCGCTGAAAGAGGTCTCGTAGGACAGTTCACTGGTCTTTGGCCTTCTCCAAGATCAGTTCAAAAATGGGTGGAACGCAACTGGAACGCAATGACTCAAGGGAAAATAGCCATCAGATTTTGTGGAAGGGGCTATTACACATTTCTTTTTGAAACAAAAGAGGACAGGAATCTCATATTCAGAAACGGCCCTTACTTTATGGATTCAAGAGGCCTCTATCTGAACAGATGGACACCAGACTTCGATCCGGAAATGGACATCCCAAATGCAGTTCCGGTCTGGGTCCGCCTCCCACATTTGCCGCTCCATTGCTGGGGGGATGAATCAGTAAAGGCAATAGGGAACGCAGTCGGCAAATACATCGACAGATCTGAGCCAAGGGAGAACATGCATGCGTGCGCCAGGATTTGCGTAGAAGTAGATCTCGGGAAAGGCCTGCCGGAAGCTATCAAGATCAAGGTCGATCAATGGACGCACATCCAACAGCTGGACTACGAGCAACTACCCTTCAAATGCAAGGTATGTCATGAATATGGACATTTCGCAAATAGATGTAGCAAGTCAAAATTAAATGAACCCATTGAAAATGAAGAATCTCCGGACGGCCCCTGGGAACAAGTAAAAAAGAAAAAACCTTCCCCCTCTCAAGGGCCTAGTTCTAAGCCCTCCCCGGAAACCCTCCCCCCTCCCCCTCCTCCTCCCACTAGCTCAACCCCCTCCTTTCCCTCCACCTCCAACCCCTTTGAATCTCTGGAAGTTGAAGACCCCTCTTCCCCTCCCCCTTCCCCCCGCGACAATTCATTAGCTGTCATCTCCTCCCCCTCGATCCCTCTGCCCTCTCCTCCACCAACAATAGAGAGAATACTCACCAGAAATAAACTGAAAGAAACCAGCCTTCCCTCAGATCCCCCAAGAAAGGCAGGTAGAAAGTCAAATAAAGAACTCAGAGATGAGGCAGCAGCGAAAGAGATGGCTACTGGAGCACAGCAACCAATGGATTCCTATCTAGACAGGCAAAAAGGAAGCGGGGAAAAAACAAAGGAGAGGAGCGGGACTCACCCAAAATCTGGTAAATGATGAATCTGGTCTCTTAGAACTATAGGGGGATGGGCTCCTCCTCAAAAATAAATGCAGTCCGTGACTTAATAAATTAGGAGCAGCCAGACTTCGTCCTTATCCAGGAGACCAAAATCTCAGACCAAGATTTTCAAAAACAAGTCAAAAGATTCAAAAATTTTGAAGGTTACTCAATAGGTTCAGAAGGTGCCTCAGGAGGCATAGGAACACTCTGGAACAAGAATAAATGGGATCACATCAACCTCCAATCTTGCAATTGGTGGATAAGAACAGAACTCAAAAACAAAGTCTCTCAAGAAGTCTTCAACATATACAACATCTACGCTCCAAACCATTATCGGGATAAAGCAACCTGCTGGGACTCATTATCCTTAGATTTACAGTCCTCTCATGACAGGAGCATAATTCTGGGAGGAGACCTGAATCTAATAAGAAATGTGGATGAAAAGCTTGGAGGAAACTTCCATGCGGATCCTTCAAGAGAGGCGCTGGAGGCTATAATCCAGACCTATAATCTCATTGACATACCCCCCTTCAACGGGAAATATACATGGAGTAACAAAAGAACAGGCTGCCACAATATCAAAGAGAGGTTAGATAGATTTCTCGTGCAGGAAAGAATCGCAGCAAACTTCTCTTCTATTAAGAGCAAAATTATTCAAGCTTCGGCCTCTGATCACAAACCTGTGGTGATGAATTTGGAAAAAGGGAGAAACTTGGGGCCTCTCCCCTTCAAATACAACAAAATCTGGGATTTTAAAGAAGATTTTCGTTCCCTCATACAAAAACAGTGGGCCAAGGAAGTATTGGGATCGCCTCATTACATCTGGGAAACCAAATTAAAATCCCTAAGAGCAGTCATCAAACAGTGGGCTAAGGAAAACGCAGCAACGGAGAAGAGGAAAAAAGCAGATCTTTATACGCAGATGGAGCAGTGGAATAAAGAAAAGGAGAACAACCAATTCACAAATGAAGATATAATCCACGAAAATGAAATGTACAGGGAGCTATATAGACAAAATAGAGCTGAGGAAGAGGAACAAAGGCAGAAATCGAGATGCCTGTGGTTGAGGGTTGGAGACCAAAATACCTCTTTCTTCCATAACATAAAGCTCAGGCGAGCCAAAAATCAGATAGATAAAATAGAGGCAGAAGGGAAAGAGATCAGTGTCCAAGAAGAAATTAAAGAGGCAGCTTACAATCATTTTAAGTCTCTTCTTACAGCAGTCCCTCAGCAGTCGGATAGCTCTGACTTTTTAAGCGTTGTAGAGAGTAAAATCTCAGACTCTCAAAATAGAGATCTGGACCAGGACGTCACAGAAGAGGAAATCAGATCGGCAACTTTCAGTATGCAACAGGATAAGGCCCCGGGCCCTGATGGATTCACGGTGGCCTTTTACCGAAATCATTGGGATACAATCAAAAAAGACTTTGTGCGGATGGTTAAAAATGTCTTTAAAAATCACAAGATGGGAGAAAACACCAAATCCTCACACCTTGCTCTCATCCCTAAGGAAGTTAACCCTCGTTCCTTTGACCACTTCCGGCCAATCTCCCTTTGTAACGTCTCTTACAAGATCATCACCAAAATTCTTGCCAATAGGCTCAAAAAGCTCCTTCCTCATTTAATCTCAGAGAACCAAGGGGGATTTGTTCCCCACAGGCAAATCACAGATAATGTCATATTGATTCAAGAGGCAATCCACAGCAGCATCAGCAGGAAGGAACGAGGCATGATAATCAAACTCGACATGGCAAACGCATTTGATAGAGTTGACCACAACTTCCTAACAGCAGTCCTCAAAAAATTCGGGATCTCAGAAAATTTTACAAGCATCATCACTGGATGCATCTCCAATCCCTGGACTGCTCCCCTGATTAATGGTCGTCCAAGCAGGTACTTTAGAAGCACCAGGGGATTGAGGCAAGGCTGCCCTCTCTCTCCCTTCTTATACATCATTATGGCGGAAACTTTGAGCATTCACTTAGAAAATCTCCGCAAGCAAAAAGAGATCACTGGAATTGGTATAGAAAGAGGGACTAAAGAAATTAACCATTCGCTCTTTGCGGATGATACCCTTCTCATTGGGGGAGCCTCAAGTCTAATGGCAAAAAGATTCAAGAAAGTCTTGGACGCCTTCCTAGCAGCCTCAGGAGGGATGCTGAATAACAAAAAATGCAAGATTTATACCTGGAATGTCTCTGACCAAATCAGGCAAAGAATCTCCTTGATACTGGACATCCCAGTGCAAAGGAATTGGAGTTACTTCTCTTATCTAGGTCTGCCTTTAGCCAAAGAAACAGTCAAGGCTGAGATTTGGGCCAAACATATAGAAAAGATGAGAGGTCTCCTTCAAAGTTGGGGAGTTTCTTGGCTAAATCTGGCTGGTAGAACGACCCTTATAAAGGCTATCCTCTCTGCCCTCCCCATCTACCAGTATGCGGTCACCTTGGCTCCCGCCAGTATACATAAGCACATGGAACTATTAATGAGAAGCTTCCTCTGGCAGGGGGGAAAGCAAGAGTCTAAAAAATTCAGCCTTGTCAAATGGGATCAAGTTATTCTTCCCTATGAAAAGGGTGGACTAGCCATTAAAATCCCGAGCCTCTCCAACCGTGCTATGGGATTTACACTGATTTGGAGAATCCTCATCGGCAAAGGCTCTTGGTGGGTGGAGGTTTTGAAAAGGAAATATCTTAATGGACCAAACTCTAATCTCCTTTCCGAAACAATAGCTGAAAGATCTTGCACCCCTGTTTGGAAGCTCATTAAAAAAGTCCTCCCACAATTCAGAGAGAACATTTCCAAAGTGCCTAGAAACGACAAGGAGGTCAATATTTGGACTGATAGAATCATGGGCGCCAAACCAAGAAACCTCCTCCAAAACCTCAGACCTCTGCAAATTTGGATGGAAGCTAAAAATTTAATCTCCTTGTATGATATTTCAATATGGGACCAAAACATCTGGCAGGGTTGGAAGGACCTTCAAATTCCCAATGAACTCAGAGATCTATGGTCCAATCTCAAGGTCTCTCTCACAGGCGCCACTCCCACCAACATAGGGGCTGAAGATAGGTACATCTGGGAGCCAAGCGGAGGAAAATTCACTGTCAAAGAGGGCTACAAATTTCTCCAGGCATCCACTTCAACAGCCAAATGGAACCTCTATACAACTGTTTGGAAATCAGAGTGCATACCAAAGGTCAAACATTTCAATTGGACTCTCCTCAAAGGAAAGGTTCTCACAGCTGAAAACCTAAGGAAAAGAGGGATCTTGGGGCCCTCAATATGTTGCTTCTGCCGCGCTGAGGAGGAGAGTAGTCATCATCTTTTCTTCCACTGTCCTCTCGCCCAAAGCTGCTGGACCCAGATTGTCAGACCAATGGAAATTGAAGAGACTTTTGATCAGCTATCTTCTCTCCAAAAAAACTGGGCAAAATGTTACCCTTTTCCTAAGAAAGGCAAAAACAACATCATCCGTTTGTGGAAATGCATCCCAGCTACTCTTAGTTGGCAAATCTGGCTAGCTAGGAATAACTGTATTTTCAATAACAAGAAGCCCAACCCTGCCCGTATACTGGCAAAAACTACAGCGCTCATATCTGAAACAATAAGTGCAAACTTGGTCGCTCCCCCAGATCAATCAAGCTGGCACAAAGAAGAGATGGAATGGTACAACAAATTCTGCATCAACTACAGCAACAACCATCTAGCTCACCCCAAAGCATGCACGAGAAGAATCCACTGGAAGCTCAGAGGCACAAAGGAAGAAGTAAGTCAATGGATTTTAGACCAGAATCGCCCCACTTTGCATTTCGATGGTGCCTCTAAAAATAACCCGGGGGAAGCTGGAGCAGGGGGCATTATAAAGGAGAGTCAAGGCAAAATTCTTGTAAGCTATGAATGGGGATTGGGCCAAATGTCCAATAATATGGCAGAAGCGTACAACCTTTACTTAGGCACCATCATCCTGAATCAGCTGAGAATTAGGAATCCAGTCATACTGGGATACTCGGCCATCGTTATTGCAGCTATGGTGTCGGGGATAGAATTTAAAAAAGAGGCCCTTAATAATGTAAAGCTCAGGATTGCGGACAACATCAGAGAAATGGGGGACACGACCTTCAAACATGTCCTAAGAGACAACAATACAGAAGCGGATCACTATGCCACTAAGGCATCCAACAGACAGATCGGTCAAGTCAGGGAAAATGAATCCATATATGAAAAACCGATCCCGTAGTTGGCTTAGCTGCCTTTCAAACCCTTTGACTAGTCATATCAGTATATTCCCGATCTCATGTCTCATCATTCTCCATACTTCCTCTTGTGCTCTCTGGCCAAATTCAGTCAAGTCGCACGCAGTCTGTCATGTCTTGGACTCCGATCCTCCCTTCTCCATGTTTGCCACTCAATCATTTTGGACCGATCACAGGATCTCGATCTCCCAGTTTTCTCGTGACTCTCTCACGCAGAATTTAGGTAGGAGTCTTTTCAAAATCTCCATAGACTGCTACAAAGATTTTAAGTCTGATCCCAAGCCCGGCCAGATCATCGAGTTTACGTCGTCCTCTCTGCTAGCTCAACTCACCTCTCCGCTTTATATATCCATGAACCTCTCTCTCTACGAGCACATCAGAAACTCGCTCTTATACTCGCAGGAGAATAAAGGTCATGTATTTGGTAATCAACTCAAGAAGTTCTGCAGCAAGCGAGGCCGCCAACAGTTCAACACAGTCGTGAGACCGCCTACTAAAGCTTCCACGGGTTTCTTCAGCAATCTCCAAGCTTGGTCGTTCGTCATCTGCCTGGTTGTTCTTCATCTGCATGATCGTTTGGTAAATCTCAGAGCTCGGTCTTTCTTCTTATGCGTGGTTCCTTCTCTGGTCTGTTCCCTCTTCTTGGCATTCTCCCCATTTTCTTCCGGTCTCCCTCTCCTTCTTTACTACCCCAGTCCCTTATCCCTGTCCCTGCATTGCATCCCCTTCCCCAATAGCTCCCCTGATATGGCTGAGATTCCGGAAAACAGAGAGCAAGCTGAGAATCCGGAAAACAGAGAGCAACCCGAGAATCCTCTGGACAGAGTGATTGCAAACAGCAGCTGCACGTTATGTAAAGCCCATTGCTTTATGATAGCAAGGTTCGTCAAACATTTCAATGAGCTCAAAGAGGACTTTCAAGCAGATAGCAGATCAAAGAGAAAGAAGTTGGAAAAACAAAAAGCAGAGATAGAAAGCCTAAAGGAAAAATGTAACCACATGGAGGAAGCAATCGCTCATATCAAATCTATCACTCAGAGTATGCAAGCTGAGACCTCAACCAGAGCTAGTGTTAAGAAAGAACCTCAGATTGATGACTCTGTCAATCAGCTTTAGCAATCTACCTAATGACTTGTAAATTTTGTCTTCTCGCAGGTCTGTTTGTAAGGCTATACAGCCGTTTTCTTTTTCAATCTGTTCTTCTCAAGTTTTCCTATAAGAAGTCAGGGTCTGCGAACCCTTTTTGGACTTCTCCTTATCTATTTCTCCTTACATATGTAACAGGACTTGGCTCCTAGCAGTTTTTATAATATATAAGTACCCGATCATGTTAAAAAAAAAATGAACATATGTCTCATCAATGGTGTGCATCTCCAAAGTCTAACATGTGTAATATTTGTAACATTCATCATGGCTAAAACCCCACAACGAAAAATCCCAGAAACTATCTCTCATATTATTGGTCGTAAGAGAATATTAACACGTAGAAGAGATTACTACGCATTTGTTACATCCACATTTCGCCATGGATGACTACTCTTTTGCTTAGTGTGGGCAACAGTTCAAGTATGTCAACATGGAACAAAATTTTACCATAATTTCCATGAAACTATGCCATTCGTGCCACGTGTTGAAGCTTGTATATTCCAAGGTCATATATAGATATATATAAAATAACCACATGTGCTAATGGCACACAACTCTACATCCACGTCGGATGATGGGACACCAAATGAAGTCTCGATATAATTTATTAGTTGAATAATGTGATTTATTAGGTGTACAACTTTTTTTTGGGTAACTCAATCTTCGTCATTACACCAAACGATTGAGTCTTACCTTCCCCATCATCTCGTCGGACCACCTCCTCTTCCCATCCTTGTCATCATAATTGAACACCTCACCCCCACAGTATCTTAGCCACGTCAATTGGCATTAAAAAATTAGTGCCTTTACTTTTCATTTCATTTCTTTCCTCTATAATATCTTATTTCAAATTTCTTTTTTTTAAATGAAATTCTATTATAAAATTATTTAAAATTATTTTTCGAAAATAAGATTTATTATAAAATTATTATTGAAAATAAGAGTCTTGGCATGTTTGACGAAGGTGGCTCTTTTTTTAATATTTAAAATTATTTTTTGGAAATAAAATTATTATTAAATAATTATTGAAAATGAGATTTTTGGAATGTTTGATGGTGGTGCCTTTTTTCTATAAAGCAATTGATAAATATGTTTTCATATCAAAATAATATTTTTTTTAAAGCACCCTTGCTATTACTACCATCCTTTGATGTCAGATAGCGAAATAAAGTGAAATCATTTTGTCAAAACTCTCGAGGTGATTTATAAGACATCTGATTTTAAAATATAAATTATAGAAGTGTAATTCTACTTGTGAACTTGACCCATTTAATATTTTTTATAATTAAAGCACTTTTATAAACAATATTATTAATATTATTAATAATTTTGAGTTTATTTAATGATTTATTTCCAATAATTAATTTACTTGATTTGATTTACAAAGTAACAATTCAATATCCATACCAAGAGTATAAGTTTTTACAATTCAACAATTCCAAATTAACAATCCTATTGGCCTCTCTTTGCACCTTTTGGGGCAATTGCTAGTTTTAATAAATTAAAAAATATATACCTATAAAATAAAACATAAAACAGATTAACTATCATAATAGAGTAAATACAATATAAATTAAAGTAAGTATAATATAAATTAAAGATCATCTTAATAATTTTTTTTATAAAAACCACAACATAAATAAATTAGTGCAAATTTAATTTATTTAAATTGATTGAGTATATAAAGTTGTAGGTTCTAGAGTACATGGTGATAGGTGTTCAGTTAAGGTGCGTTGTGATGTAAAGGTTACTAGTTCGAAATTTTGTGGGTAAAAATCCAGCTATGCTAAGGGCTAGGTTGCGGCTACTCTCAGGACTCACATAACCTAACAAACCAAACAAAAATTGATTGAGCATATAAAATTTTAGTATTCATTTTTATCTTTCTTATTTAATAAATCTTGAATTAAGGTATATATATGATAAGTTAAATTATACTTTAATAAGAAATCGATAAAGAAGTGATTATATAATGAATTTTAATTTGGCTTTCTAAATATGATAATAAATTGTTTCTAAATATGATGATAAATTGATAAGGAAGTGATTATGTAACCCATGAGGTGTAGACCATTTGGTTTGTGTGGAGTTTATTCCCTGCAATGTAACCTCATTGTAGGGGTGGGGGGCGTTTAGGCTCGATTGAGCCTCACACAAGCCTAGTGATATGCATCCCACTGTGGGTGATCAGTACTACTTCCATCCAATATTAGTCTATGCTCAACCTAAAAGAAAAGAAGTGATTATGTAATGGCTACTTAATTTGGCTTTCTAAATATGGCAAGGTTGATTTTCTCTTTTTACTCTTTTTTGGCTCAAGTATATTGTATAATACTTTGTTCTATCAATCTTGGACTTTTTTGCTTCACTTTGCTAACATTACTATATTTTTGTCATCTTCTAATCAAACTAATCAATGAATCAAAACCCATCTCTCTATTCAATGTTGCCTTGTTTATGCTTTAGTACTTCTTCCATCTAATATTGGCCTAGGTTCAACCTAAAAAAAGCGATTATGTAATGGCTACTTAATTTGACTTTCTAAATATGGAAAGGCTGATTTTCTCTTTTTACTCTTTTTTGACTCAAGTATATTGTATAATACTTTGTTTTTTCAATCTTGGACTTTTTTGCTTCACTTTGCTAACATTACTATATTTTTATCATTTTCTAATCAAACTAAACAACGAATCAAAACTCGTCTCTCTATTCAATCTTGCCTTGTTTATGCTTGCTTAATGAGTGACCAAGAAGTTGCTTAACCAATGTTGAATTGCCCAAATTGAATTCTTGGTAACACTCTCATTTGAACTCTACATATTCATGTTGAAATAAAGAGTGAATGTTTCTATTGTTGTCATTGTCTTTCACATGCTATAATTTGTCTTCCCATATCGTCATTTTTATTCCATTACTTCCTCATTATTTAACATACCACATGTGAAGTTGTCATCAATAAACACTCTTATCCAATACCTCTCAGTTTGTCTTCTCCTACCATCTTTTTTATGCCATTACTTCTGCATTATTTAACATGCCACATGTGAAGTCATAATCACTCTTATCCAAAACCTCTAAAGTGAGAAATGGATCTCATATTACTCTATTGTTAACTTTATTGATCAACATGTATTAAAAAGTGACATAATCAACCTGGGATTGGTTAAATGGTATAAAAGACCTTTAATAGCATTAAGTAATGAAATTTTCCATATTAAGTCCCACTTTATATAAATAAAAAACAAAATCTCTCAACTTACATCTAAATAAATAAAATATTATTATAAATAATATAAAATATTATTTTTCGTTTATTCAAAGTATGTCAATATTTTAATCCAATATCATTTTTATACACAAAAATATATATATTTTTTAATTTTTTATAATCATAATTAATTTATTTGAATTTAAGCTTCTGTGATCCATAATCTGAGTTTGTAGAAATATTTTCGGAAAAATCAAATCATAAAATTTTTGTCGACGCGTTTTGAACCAACGAGTGTGGTTCATCATCAGAACAAGTTGAAAAAATCAGATCAAGGCTCCATGTTAAATAGGGATGGCAAATCTTCTAACGGTTAGGTTTGACAAAAAAAAAACAGCTATATTAGACCCAATAGGACCCAAGTCATAATTGAATAGAAACGGTTAGATTCGTCAAAATTATTAGTATAATATTATTATTTTTAATGTCATTTAATAATTATTGGTTTCTCACATTGAGCAATATCTTCATGTCAGTTCCCATCATTTCCCAACCCAGAAGTTGGGCATTCTCAACACCCTTGCTACTCGTGCCCTGAGAATCTTCGTGAAAAGAGCTTCAAAAGAGAGAAATCCCATCTCCTTAATGCCTTTGTTGAAAACGGTTATAGCAGACACCTCGATCAGAAAGCCTTCCTTAAAGCCTTCAAGAACTCGGTGGTAAAAAAAGAACCTAAAATTCAAGTCCTAGGGGTCCATATGCCTTTTATCCAAGGGACCACTGATAAGATTGCTAGGATTCTTAAGAAGCATAATGTCCCTTCGACCTTCAGACCCCTTAAAACCATTCGAAATTCCCTCCGATCAGTAAAAGATCCCATCAACCCCAAGGACATGAAGGGTGTCTATATGATTCCTTGTTCCTGCGAAACCCCCTACATTGGTGAGACTGGACGCTCTATTAATCAAAATATTAATGAGCACGTAACTGACCTAAAACATGGGAGAACCAAGTCCTCTGCACTGGCGGAACATGCAGAGAAAACTAAACATCATGTCTATATTAAGGAAGCTCGAGTGATTGCTAAGGTTTCGCAATTTCATCATTGTAAATTTAGGGAAGCTATTGAGATTGAAAAAAGGCCTAGTAATCTCAATAGGGATGACGGTTGGAAGATCAGTAGTTGCTGGATCCCTGCCCTTTCTTCCCAGTCATATCTCCCCTCTTCAACGCCTCCCCCCTCTATTAATGACTTGAACTAATATCGTAAATTACTCTTCTGATGTATATTCCCCATCCCCCCCACTCCCCCCCTTTTAATAATAAGTTTTGGTTCTCTTTAGATAACTTATTGAATAGGTTACATTAAAATGTTTCCCAGAACCATTATAGATGAAATATTACTATTATAATATTATAATAATAATTTAACAATGTTTAGTTATGATTTAAGGATAATATTAAAGTAATACTATTAATATTGACTCGGATTAATAATTATATTAATGTTATACATTGATAATTCTATTGAGATTACCGTTGACATAACTAACTAAAATGAATTAATATTACATTATTATTTAAATAGTAAGTTCTATAACATTATAATATTTTAATAATAATAATATTTAAGACTATTATAATATTAAACATTAATGATATACCTTAATAACATTATTATAATTAAAATTGCCTTTGTTATAACTAACTAAATGGGTTAATATCACCAATTATAAGATTATTATTTAAGTTTATAATTTATAATGATAAAAATATTACCACTAATTATATAATGATAATAATTTAATAATATTTGATATTATTTATAACTTATAACTAAAAAAGTTTTTAAAACTAATAATTATTAAATGGCATTAAAAATAATAATATTATACTAATAATTTTGACCAATCTAATTATTTCTGTTCAATCATGACCTAGGTCTTATTGGCTCCAATATAGCCGTTTTTTGTTTTTTGTTTTGTTTTTGTTTTTTGCCAGTCAAACTTCACTGTTGGAAGATCTGCCATCCCTATTTAACATGGAACCTTAATTTTTTCAACTTATCTTGATGATGAACCACACTCGATGATTCGAAACACGTAGAAAAAAATTTATGATGTGATTTTTCAGAGAATATTTCTATAAATAATTAATTTATTTAATATTTTTAACCATATATAATAAAAATTTAACCCAAACTCCAATTTCAACTTCACCCATTTTAATTATTAAAAAAAAGATAAGTTAAACCATGTACCGAAGTACAGAAGGTCTGACCTACGACATTTGAAATATTTAAGAGTGAGTCCTTTAACAATTTAAATATTTAACAATGAGAAAAACAACAAAACAATGGTTAAATATTTATCAATTACATAAAAAGTAATGAAATCATATTTACAAAAGTTAAAAGTAAACCTTATCCCCAAAAATAAAGTACCTTTTAAAAAGGATTATGTACTATAAAATAACATTATTTTAAATACTTAAAAACAAAATAGACCGAAAAACATAGCAGAGAATATTTATAAAATTGATGATAGACTTTACATAACTCCGAATAATACTTATGTCCAAAATTCCATACATATTATATATATGGGTGGGGGGGCGGGGTTAAATAATGTTTTAAACAAATGGTGATCTTAAAAGAGAACCATCTATTGGCTCATAACACGAGAAGGTATTTCCCATGTATAACAAATAGTTTACTAAGAGCTATGAATGCATAAAATGGAATGATGAATAGATAGATCTTAAATACAAATTTTATCCAAGGTCACTTTGAATGTTTTATCATTCTCATATTTAATTGACCCATATACTTCAACCTTCACTGTTTTCTAGGAAAGAGTAAGATTCCTAACTAGAGAATGTTGTTTAAAAATATATATATTTTCAAGGACAAATTCTAAAATAAAATAATAAAGTAAAATAAAAGGCTAGAATGGTCTAGCCTTGGGAATCCAAACTTAATGCATAATACATTGCTCACAACAAAAAAATTGCAATCATAAAATTAACTAACTTGTGTACCATTAATCCAACCCTAAATTAATCATTTGCCCCTGCTGTTAGGGGAGGTTACCATATCGATTGATACTTCGCTAACCTTCCATTAATCTTCGTTGATTAGCACATTAAGATTAGAACATTTTTTTCACCTTTAACTAAAGTTTGTATTTATTTCAAGTTTTTAAAATTCAAGGAAATTGTAAAATAATATTTTTTTTCCTATGGGTTAAAAAAATGATGTCTTATGGCATGATTGTTGGCCAAGTTTTAAGAAATTGAACATTTTTCTAGTAAAAAAAAATTTTTTTTATAAAAAAATTAGTTCTCTAACATTAATCAATGCAGTTGAGACAAGCACCATTTTTGTGGGCTATTTGTCTCATGATGCATTCCACTATGTTACCTCATCACCTCGTCACTTCAACCACTTGTGCATCTTATCCTCATTGCATCCATTCATTCTGACACAAATTTGCAATTCCCCAATACTTATTATTGCAATACTACGTAGACTTGTTATAAGTAGTCAAGGCAATAGATGTGAAAATTGTACAAAGGATATGATAGATGTTAAACTTATGTTGATTGCAGATTCTGGGAATATCTTGGAATCCGACGATTAGGAGATAGGTCAAACAATTGACCTCTATCATGATTGTTAGATTCCATGATATTCTCAGAATCTACAATCGACATAAGGATGCTCTATAATAGATGGTTAAAGGAGGTCCACACCTTCTATAGAGTGATCAGGGTCATTGATCTTCATGATCTATGACAAGTATTTTGTGTCATGCTTCTTTCAAAATGCATTTACAAAGTTAATACAAGCTCAATACCATATCTTTCTTTGCCTACTATATTGAAGCATCACCCAATACCATATCCCCTTCACCCAGTACATTGAAGCATGTGTCGATAACTTGATTGATCATCTAGCGCCTAGTACATTGAATCATCTATCGAATGGCCCAATTGGTCATATACATAAGAGGTAGTAGCGATAATAATAATGGCCCAATTGGTCATCTACATAAGAGGTAGTAGCGCTAATAATACTATAGGAACATAGCAACCAAAAATGCAGCAAATGAAGGGAAAATGTAGCTAAGTGAGGTTACAATGACAAGATGAACTCATGCAGATCATGTTGTGCTTACAAATCGAAATTGAAATTCAAATAATGAATATATACTTACCTCACTTGATCTTCTTCATTTCTAATTGTAAGCAGACAATTGAGTGCATCACCTAGGTCACCTTTTACTCTTTAATTAAAGGATCTCATATCTCTAGTGTTGCTTCTACCTTGGTCACTTATGTCATTTTGGTTGGCTCACCTTGCTCTAAAAGACAATGAATTTTGAGGAGGTTGAAAGAGGTCTAATTATGTAATACAAATAGAAAAAAGGAAATTTCATCTCTAAATGATTGATGATGGTTAGTAGAGAGGGACAACCGACCACCTTACTTGGGTGTTGCTTCCAGCACTTCAATGAGCTCAACCACCCACACAAATAGTTGAGAAGTTTAGCATGTAAGTGGCTACAATGGGTCAATATAAAATGGCTTGATTTTAAAGCCTTTTATCTGTGAGGGAAACCACCCTTTTATAGTGTTTGGTGATCATATACTAGTCAATGATGGGGAGTCTATCTATACTTATCTACCTAGTCCTTTACATCATTTTGGGTGTAAATCCCTCCTACTGAATATCTTTGAGAATTGAAAGTTTTAGAAGATGAACAATTATTCTTTTGAACTAGCGATCCCCTTAAGCATCCACATCCTCTTTGATTAATAATAGGGAAAAGTAGTTGCTCCTTCCTTACTAGCCCTAGCATTATATACATAGTTATTTACCTCCTCGTAGCTTTAACTATCGTCTCATCAACTTCTACCTTGGAACATCACATGACATGGACTAATTCTTGTTGAAACAAGGGTCTTTCCTAACTTCAAAATCGTTATCAATCTAGTCAGGGAAGAAGGGGAAGAGGTTGTTAGTGGGGTGATTAGTATCTTTAGCAACAAGAAAAAACCACTGAAGAAGCTTGCACTTGGTAAGAAAGAAAGTAGGATTTTGTTGATGACCAAAATTGACCATAATCAACATTTGGTATATCACTCGGTCAAGACTCCAATTAGGCCCTTATCCATTTGAGATGGTGATTCTGACAGGTTGAATTTGTTTCAATTACCCCTCAATCCCCTTATTGTTTTGTGATATTTTTAATTCATATCAACAAGAAGAGGCATCAGACTTACCCTTATATAGTGTACTTGCAAGAGAGTAGTCCTTACGCTGACATAAGGGCTTAGCCAAGCCACCAATGGGATTACTCCTACAAAAGGATACTTCTACAAATGTTTTCTAAATGAAAATGTAAATGTGATATATTCTAAGGTGTAGACAACAAAAATAAATCTTAATCTATCTCAATTAGGAAAAGGTATATATATCTTCCCAATCAAGAGCAAGATAATGAAACTTGGATTAGCTCGAACTTAGAATAAAACATAGTTAACATATCAGAGAAATAGTTATAAGGTATGCTACTTGTTCAAACAAATATGCACATACAACTATCTCATAAATAGTTACCAGATCGTTGTTGTACATTTATCTAAATTCAAATGGAAATGCATTCAAGTCAATAGATCATGTCAAAATACTAGAATAGTTTAAATAGAATGATAAGAATAACACAAAACTAATATGGTATTAAGTTGATAGATAGCTAGCAACTTAATGCATAAAAGCTTGCCCAAATGCAACAATTAGCTCTAAATTAATCTCTGCCTAACCCTGCAAGATAACTTGACATATATTTGAAATAATCATGATTTATTCTAATCTAACAATTATGCTAGAAAATATAATCATACCTATAAAAACAAACAATAAACAAGAATTGAATGATCTCTTTATTAAGTCTCCAAAAAAGCAGGAGTGCTCCAAATGATTACAAGAATAAAGAGTTATCTCTTTGCTCCCCTAATAGATAATTGATTACCCGCAAAATCAGTCTATTACAATAGTGCAAAAAGGCTCTTTTTGCAGAGAATTAGAACCCTTAGCTCTTCTTCAAAGCTTCTATTTAAAATTTTACAAATCAAATCCCAAACTATGAATTATGCTTTCATGACAGCTCACTCAAGATTTTTTGGTTTGATTTGAAGGTTATAGAAATCTTCTTTTCGTATCTGTTACTCCAATGCCATTCCTTAGAAGCTCCAGTTCATGATTTTCTCCAACAACTTCTTCAAAATAATCACAAAAACATAATTAAAAACATATCAAATTTGCACACAAAACCCAAATTCTCAATCTGTTAAAAACAAACAAACGAATTAAAATTAAATTGGATAAATTGATAAAAACAAACTTCATGTTTTCCATTATTTCTTGTTGAGAATTCTCTGGAAAATGAGTAATCTGAAACGAATTGGCAACAACAAGAAACTCCTGACAAATAGAATTCTTATAAAACAAACTCAGAAAATATCTTTTGGCTGCAAATTCGGAGCCTTGATTTCCATTAAATATTTGAGGCAATAAATGCCTTGATTTGATTAAATAACCACTGCAATTATTCGCCACTAAAATAGATTTCCAATAAGTCCTCATTTGCTTGATTTAGTGCAATAAAACTCGAGATATAGCCTCCCAAAAGTCATCAAAACTTAGTGAAACATGCTAAACACAATTATAGACCTATTTTGGATTTAGTTTCAATAAATTAAAATATATAATATAAAATACAATAATAATAAAAGAGTAATAAAATTAATTTAATAGAAAAGGGGTTAAAATTGGGTATTTAAGTGTTGGAGTGTAAGTGGAGTGGGAGGGGGGAGGCCCTTGAATGGAGAGTGGGCCCCTCTCCACCATTATTTTAAATATAATATACATGCTTTATGAATTATAATTCAAGTTGTAATGCTCCCCTCTCCCCCTTTTGTAATATTACTTTACTTTACATTATGTTCCTCGATACTCGACGGGAAATATCTTGGGAGTTTTTGATGGATCTCCAAATGAAATTTTTGGGTATTTTCTCCGTGGTGACATCATCTTGAACGCAATAGTTTCAAAATATTTGTTTTTTATTTTTTTATTATTATTTATAATATAATATAATTTAATTATAATTTAGTAAATAAATTTAATAAGACTAATTAATTATTAAATAATCAAATAAAATTATATTTATAAATTAGTTAAAGTAAGAATTAACTAAATTATAATTAATTTAATTAATTAAAATTAAATTAATTAAATTTTTTTACATATTTATATTAATTTAATTTATACAATTTATAAAATTTTATGTAAAATACATATTTACATGTGTTTATATTTAGGTGGTGAATATGATCAAACATTGGTCGGTGAATAGATCAAACATTGGTCAATCATAACTTTCAAATTGTGTAATGGAATCAAGTGAAATTTGAACCATTGGAAAGCTGTCAACAAAATGAAAGCAATGAATCCTTCAAAACGATTATCAAAGAAAAGAAAAAAAATCACTCAAATTTAGCGAAATTAAAGCATCCCTAAAGTAATATTAACAAAATTTACACGGAGGATCCCATAATATCAAAGAAATTAAGAAGAGGTATTGAGGCCTCAACAATTGGCGACACACAAGGACGAATCAATTATCTTTGATTTGAATAATATAAATTGCGCCTTGGCAAACAAAATTCTTCTACAACAAACTCAGAAAATATATTTTGGTTGCAAATTAAGAAACTCTGGAAAAATTAAATTCTTCCAAAAGAAAGCAAAAAAATTTCTTTTGGTTGCAAATTCACAACATTGATTTATGCTAAATTTTTGAAATAGTACATGGTCTTATTTGGTCAAATAATAAATAACTATATTATTGCCCACTAAAATAGATTTCTAATGAACCCTCAATTTCCTGTCGTAGAACTCAAGATATGAACCCCCAAAATTGAGACATAAAAACTGATTGAAAGTTGTTAAACACAATTCTTGCCCTGGTTTGTTTTTTTTAATAAATTAAATAAAGAAATAATAATAATAAGAATTCTAAAATATAAAATATAAAATTAATTTAATAAAAAAGGGAGTCAACGTTGGGTTTTTAAGTGTTGGCGTGTACATGAAATAAGAGTGGGGAGGCCGTGAGTGGAGAGTGGGCCCCTTCTCCACCATTGTTTTAAAATATAATACACATACTCCATAATATGATTCAAGCCAGGATGCCCTTTTGTAATATAATTTAATGTCATCCTCCACATTAGATGCAAGGCCCTTTTCTTATATGATTAGGTTAAGCTCTTTGTCACTCTGGAGGAAATATCTTGAGAGTTTTCGATGAACATTGAAGCTCTAAATGTAATTTTTGAGGTGTTTCTTTTATGGTGTTGTTATTTTAAATGGGGCGGTTTTAAAATATTTGTTTTTTAATTATTTATTATTAGGTTGAGAGGTGCTTTATAATCAAGTATGGGATTTAACAAATTTAATATAATATCAATATCAACTTTAATTAAAATTTGATATAATTAGTATGTATAAATAAAATATAAATTCAATGTTAGTTTTATGGAAAGTTAAGTGGAATTGATTCCATAAGACAATGCGAAATGGAATTCTGTTGGTAAGAAAATGCAAAATAATTAAAGTAAAATAGTTAATTTAAAATTGTTAGATAGTAGACTCTAGATTTTGAATATAATATTTTATTAAAATATAATATAATATAATTTTTTAATAAAATTACTCATTTTTTATTGAGCTGGAGAGCATTTGAGAAGTGCTCTCCAGCCTAGGATGCTAGTGATATGTAACGTTAATGTAAACATTTTGACTCGGTAAACAAATAAATGTGGTAGAGATGTGTAACTTAATGTAACGTAATATAATGTAAACATTTTAACTCTATAAAAATAAAAAAAAAATAACTACATAAAAATTAATAATAATAAAATAAAAATGGCCCATGGTATTGCCCCATAATATTCATGTGGAATATAATCTATTTTAAGGGGGAAATTAAACTAGCCTAGATCCATTTTAGTTTGATGTTATATTTAGATACATAATTAATTATATAAAATAATGGCGTTGAATCCATGTGGTCTGTAAATGTAAAACATTTTTATGGATAGGTATAGTCTAACTTATAGATGAAATAGACTTCTTCACATGTGGTCTGTAAATGTAAAACATTTTTATGGATAGGTATAGTCTAACTTATAGATGAAATATACTTCTTCACTGGAATTTGGTAAAACAATTTCAAGAAAGAATGTAATTTTTTGTTATTTAAAATGCATTTTTGAATGCATAAATGGATTCAACACCCTGGAAACCTTTGAGGCACTAGAAATCTACAGATTAAACAAATTAAACTCGAGTTTTTAAAAATCTCTGTCGGATTGATTTAGTTTTTAAAAATCTCTGTCAGATTTTGGTTACAATTAACCAAAAATAATGTCGCGAAACTTGCGAGAAATAATTTTTTTTTGTAAGCATTGTAGGACTACCTCTTCATCATGTCCAACTTCTCCTCACCTCGATCGAGGGGATAACACAAGATTTGAACCCAAGACTTCTAGTCTCGATGAGACTTCATTTCCATGGTTATTGCCAATTGAGCTACCCCAAGAAGGCACTAGCTTGTGAGAAATATTGAGTAAAATAACATATTATAATATTATATTCTGCCTAATATTTCTCCTTAGATGGTCCACTTTTTATTGTAATTTTTCTTTATATTTGAAGTTTAAAAGTAAACAAACTCAACTATAAAATTAACAAGGGTGAGGGGAAATATTGAGTAAAATGTAATATTTAGGTTGGGGGTGATGGGAAATATTAGGTAAAATGTAATAATATTACATTTTAATTAGTAATCCCCCAACCCTGGGCAATTTTTACTAAGTGAGAGTAGCGATAAATATTGAGTAAAATATTTGATGTTCATAAGTAAACTTAACTCCTATGTAAACATTTGATCCTAATATGGTAAATATGTTGTAATGTTTAACATTTTGACTTGGTCAAAATAAAATAAAAATAATAATTAATAATTAATAATTATTACAATTATAATTGTAATTAATAATTAAACCAACCTAGATCCATCTTAACTCTGGATCCACCATGTGCCGAGGGATCAAATTTCTTGAGTTGCAAACCTGTTTTGAAGTAAAAAGAGATTTAATCCCTCTCAGCACTTGGTAGATCTCGAGTTAAGATGGATCTAGATTAGTTTATAATATATTTTATTTAATTGTAATTTAATAAATAAATTTAATAAAATAAAATTACATTTACAGGAACGGGCTCGATGTCATAGCATCGCACCTTGTAACGATCAAGACTAGTAAGTCCATCGGTCCAAACAGTGGTCCATGTACTGGTGGAAGATTCAGCAGCTACTACTGCTCCCGCTTCTTCAGGTGGCACCCCGGGTTGAGGAGTTACTCGGAATGCTGCCAAGATATCTGTATCTTTGGTCTGATATTCAGGAGTATAATAAGTTAATCTGTAATCTTTAACACCAGCTTTGAATCCGACACTAGCTTTAGTTTCTGTTTTTGGTGACATAAGTCCCTCCTTTATTAATAATTATTTCTCGCAAGGACGAGGTCTACTCGACATGGACCGAACGTAAACAATCAATTTTTACAGAAATATCCTACAAAAAGTCGTCCGTTATTGGGGTGCTAGATACACTCTCATTGTATAATGTTCTTTATGTATGACGCAACCTAATCTTTGCTCTTGAAGTTCTTCCTCCATGGATTGACCCGAGAACCTTTCAGTGGTTAAACTAGTTCATGAATGAAATCAAGGAACCGAATTGACCTTTGACCATAATGGTGCAAATTGTCCGAAAATACATATATAGATGTGCGTATGAAGAGAAGAGATAATGATCAATGAGAGAAAGGTCATGAATATCAAGTTTCATATTTCACAGATCTAGACATAATTTTGAAGTATTTTCGGTTTTAGTTATGGAGAAATTGGTTCTAGTTATAGATAAATCGAAGACTTCCTCATGATCCTTATTCATATCCATCTATCTACTTCATATTCCAAATATGGATGAATTTAAACTTTTCAATAAAGTTGGATTTTACCAAGGCGATAACTTCCATTTATTATTTACTAGTCTGATCGACCCAATATGGAACATTTTTTTTATTGATGATATTGGCAAAATCATATTTATATATTCTTCATGGAAATTATTTCCATTTTTGTATGAGAAAAAATCCTCTTGTTCTTGGGGTTTTTGCACGTGTAGAAAAAAATGTGGGACGTATTGCTCAAATCATTGGCCCAGTACTGGATGTCTCTTTTCCTCCAGGTAATATGCCTAATATTTACAATTCATTGACAATTAAGGGTCAAGGTACAACCGGTCAAGAAATTCAGGTTACTTGTGAGGTACAACAATTATTAGGAAATCATAAGGCTAGAGCTGTAGCTATGAGTGCTACAAATGGTTTGACGAGAGGAATGGGAGTGATTGACACGGGAGCTCCTCTAAGTGTTCCAGTTGGTGGAGCTACTCTCGGACGAATTTTCAATGTTCTTGGAGAACCTGTCAATAATTTGGGTCCTGTAGATGCTTGAATAACATCTCCTATTCATAGACCTGCTCCCGCCTTTACAGAGTTGGATACAAAATTATCCATCTTCGAAACAGGCATTAAAGTAGTAATTAAAACTAAATTAATTAATTAATTAATGCACTGAATTAATAAAAAATTATTTATATATTTACATTAATTTAATTTATACAATTTATAAAGAAATACATATTTATATGTGTTTATGTTTAGACAATAAATATGACCAAACTTTGACCAATCATAACTTTCAAATTGTGTGACGAAATCAAACGAACTTTGGACTGTTGGAAAGCTAACAACAAAATGAAATCAATGAATCATTCAAAATGAAAATCAGCCAAAATTAGTGAAATTAAAGAATCCCAAAAGAAATATTAACAAAATTTACATGGAGGGCCCAATAATTTCAAAGAAATTAAGGGGAGGTGTTGGGGCCTCAACAATTGGTGACACCTAAGGATGAACCAATTATTTAGGGATAGATTATCAAAGATCAAAATAAAAGCCTCCAAAATATTCTCACATATTACGTCATTTTTAAAGGTCCCACATAAGATGAATCAAAGTAAGATAAGCTCTTAAGAAATGAAACTACTTGAATGCCCTGTTCTAAAACAATGAATCCAAATATAGGGAATAATTATTATTTTTATCTTTTCTTTACTATTGAATAGCAAAGAGAGCTAGGAGGTTTTTGCTTTTAGAATTAGTATGCATCCACTCAATATAAACTTACCTCTTTTTCCTGATATTGCTTTGTTGCCCACGAGCGTCCATAGCCCCCACAAGGATGTCTTGGTGCCATACAAGCATAGTCCCAATGTTAGTGAGCATCTATAGCCCCAACAAATTTACTTGTACCTCCCACACCTTTTGTGCTTTCAACTTTCTTTTGTGCCACCCCTTTCATTAACATATTTGGAAAATTGCTTTTAGCTATTGGGGGAAGAGAGTGGGGTGGTACAAGAAAATTTATACTTAAGGAAATAGATGCAGTACCAGTTAAGTTTGAAACCACTAGTCTTCTCTTCATTCACCAAAGTAGAGGATTTAATTGTGGAGAGGCATGGAAAGGGTTCAAAGCAAAGATTGGAGCGAATCCATTCCTTTATAAAGGTGAACTTATAATACTTGAATTGTATCTTTAGTATTCCCCGTGGTCAATGGTTGATGTACAAGAAAGTGAAAACTTGGTAAGGTTGAGCTTTAGATAAATGAAATCCTATTGAAATGATAGAGTAAGGATTTCCCCTATACAACAATTGGTGTTGTGTAGGAAAATATTCCCCCCATATAGATTTTGATAATATCACAAAATGCAATCAAAAGTAAGACAAATGAAATCAAATGACTGCAAATGATACAAATGTAAGACTTCACAAATTTTACAAAATCAAATCTAAACAAAGTTGAAGAGATCAAACCACTAATGAGAATTTGCAAATTAAGAAAGAACATGCAAACACAAAAGAAAAGGTGAATTAATAAGTCGTGACAACATCCAACCAAGACAAAAATGTGAAAATATATCTCAACATAAAGAAAAAGTATAAATTTAATATGTGTGTCTTTATTTTCTATTGAGATTATGATTGATTATGTCTTGTATGGTCATTATTAATCAGGATTTTTGTTCAAAAGGAAATCCTAAATTTAGGGAGCAGTTATGAGTAAAAGATGAAGTCACATCAAGATGTCCCTTTCCTTGCAAATATCTTGCTACAAATTTAAGTCTTAATTGGAAATACTTAATGATTATCTATTGAAGATGATACTTACAAAACAAAATAAAAAATATGTTGAATGAAAATAGGAAAAAGGTGCAAAGACTCCCTCATGTAACTTGTTTGCAATTTGAGCATCATCACAACTGCTTTGCTAAACTTAAAATACATGCAAAGTAAACTGAAGGATTTCTAATCTATTTTTCCAGCAAAATCAAACCTTCAGTGTAACCATTGAAGACCTACAAAACCAAAAATTAGATTAGAAAATACTTAAACAAAACTGAAACTAAAATCATACTGAAAATTAATAAAATATGAAAATAAGCATATGAAATTTACATTGAAGAATCATGTTCTGGTTTACCTTGGAGATCTCGATTTTCTCCAAATTTCATGTTTTTAAAGAAGTAACATCTTCTCATGAACAATATTAAAGAGCATGAAGAAGTTGTATTCTTATCAAAGTTCACATATGCCTATGATCATCAATTTTATCGAATCTAGACTAAGGCAAGCATCAAGCCTACAAAAAATACTTACCAAAAAAAATGGTTTAGCATTCAATATATTGGCAATTAATTATAATCATGAGAATTTTCAAATTTTTTCTTTAAAAAATAATGCTAAAAATGAAAAAAATGAAAATAATGAAAATTTTCCAGAGTGAGCATTGCTTTTCATTTCAATTGTTCATACCCTTCTTTCCAAATTCTGATTTGAGTTTTTTACATTGTATGAAAGATCTTTGATTATATATCAGCTCCCCAAAACTTTCTTTAAATTCCACTTAAATAATGTTGATGTTCCAACTTATGTGGTAGCTTTTATATATATATGGAAAGGACTTGAGCTTTTTATTGAAACGACAATATTGTCTAGTGGACCTTTTCTATATTTGAACAGAGTAGTGTATACAACCAAAATCATGGGAGACTCCCAAATCCACATGAATTAACAATAACCCAAATTACCTTAGTACCATTGTTTATGGAGAGGAATCTCATGAATTTGCAAAGCCAAACAAATGCAGAGAAGAGCATATATACATTTTTATTTATTTTTAGTTTAGTACAAGACACATCTTGTCAAAATTAAAATCCTGATAAATGAATGCATACTTCCTTGAATATGTTTGCAATCAAATTTTATTAGGATGGCCTTAAACCATTCTTCTCCAAGAAAAATTAAAAACTTGTTGCTCACTTATTTCAAACCTGCATTATTAAATGAAAGCAAAAAGAAAAATAGTCTAAACTAAACTACTCCTCCTCCTACTCCTACTCTAAAGTAGATTAAAACTAAGTGAAATCATATTTCTAGTGAAGCCAATCTAACTCTTTTATTCCTACACATATGTACACAAAAAATTTAGTGACATAGATAAAATTATTATTAAACTATCAAAAGAAAATTTCACCTTTTATGTACATATATTTCTAATAAGTTTAGGAAAAGAAATCTATTTACAGGAATATTCGCTTGAAAAGCATCCTCCAACCATATTCCAATTAGATCATAAAAATTAGGATGGATATATGTTAAATATTGGAGAATATTTGAAGAAGAGGATGACTAGCCACATTTAAATGATGTACCTTTAAATTTTGTAGCATGTAGAAAAATGTTAGTATCATGTACAAGAGACAAAGTATTAGCAATCTTCTGCGAAATTGAACTTTCCAAACAATTTTCAAATGGGTCATGAAAGCAAAAATGGAAATCTAATGAATCTTTCAGAATTCTTTCAATATATTAGATAGTTGACTAGATTGTAATGCTACACTTAAGTGCAGAAGTTCATGGAATATTTATTTCAGAAGATAGAATAAGCTAGTATGTTATGAACATCAATTGAAATTGAAAGACTTGAAATTTTTGATGCTCATAATTTAGGCCCTGAAATTCATTTTCATGTTCCACCGTTGATGCACTTCCTGAATTTTAAATGCATGAATGCTCAAAATGGCAGCATAAACTATCAAAAACTTGAAATATAAAAGTTAAATAGAAATTGAAGCAAACCATAATAAATGAAGAATGTAAAATAAAATTTCATCATCATTTACACTTGTTACGAGACAAATTGGTAGGGAAACTATGGAACCAATGGTTATTTGCGAAGGGAGAGTTGCCACTAGAAGGAAGTTCCAACAATATTTTATCAAAACAAGTTTCTAAATGAGAATTAGCATGTGTTTCACTGAAACTCGAAAATTAAGTTGATCAGAATATTCAAAAATAGAGTTGTGTTTAGCCAATGGAAACAAAGTCAAACCATGAGAACCTGCTAGATTAAAATATATTTTTTGGGATAATTCACTTTGTAATAGATGAGTCCTTATGTCATTAAGATCAAAATACTCATCAAATATAACTTCCCTTTCTTAAAAATCGCTTGGCAGATTTGAATCCACAACATAATGAAAAGGATATGAATGTGATTTAGAATTAACATTGATATACGAAGGATCTTTATCTAAAAAGATCACATTCTCAGACAAATCTGAATTAGTTGAAGGAAAAGTTTCAATAGAAAGATTGATGGAATCATTACTAAATGCATTTAGATTTGAAAAAAGATTCAGACATAAAAAGTAATGGTTTCTAGAGTATAAAAAATTAGATGCTTGCTAAATATTTTCATCGTCATGGTTTAAAACATCATTAATATGATTAGAACTATGATTTAATGATAAAAACTTGTTGAGGAAATGAAAACTAGTTTTGAATCTACTTTTGAAGAAGAAAAATCAATTGATTCATGAGTTAAATCTTGAATTGAACTAATTTGTTTTGAACCTTTGTGGTTGGTTGCTAGCATTAAGAAATGTTTTAGGTGCATTTTCTAATTTCATATTTGTATCTAGACAATCAATTTCAAAAATCTAAAAAGTGTGTGAAACAAACTCCTAATGTTTGTGGTTGTGATACATTTTCAATTTTATTTGTCGATTCAATAAAACTAGATGTGGAATCAAGGTTAACTAGAAAATTTTAACACATCTTGTTCATCCTCATTAGATTTACTACGTTCATAGTTGGAAGGAACAAGGGAAGTAAAGAATTAAATAAGATATTTTGTTGAAAAGTTTTTAAGATGAAATCTAAAGCAAAGTGACATGAATCACATAATATTCGTCAAGAGATTCATCTACATGCATAGAAATATTTTGAATCTTTAAACTAAAATCTTCATAATTGTAGTTGAGATTAGCCAACAAAAAACCTTCATGAAATGGTTCCATGAATGTATAGACTTAGTTGGTAGTGTTTTGAACCATTTCTGAATCTATCCTTAGAATGTGAGAGTAAACAACCTGCAAATTCCATTATCATTAGTAATATTGAAAGATTCACATTTATTAATAAATTGATAAATATGATCTAAAGTGTATTTTTTTGTTAAGCTTGGCAAGACCTTTCATTTTCTATTTATAATCGGCAATTTTACACCACATAGGTTGGCTAGGTGGCCTCAACTTGCCCAATGGGAAACCAAGTATGTTGGCCACCTATCCTCATTGTAAGCCATCCAAAAACAATAAAGTTTCAATATTTCTAGCCAAGCTATATATGTCTCTGTTTCATGACCAAACTCTATATATCTATCTATCCTTATACATGCATGACAAAAAGTAAATGCTAATCGCATATATAAAAAAATTAAACATGGTAAACTAACTATCCCTTATACTCCTCCGATGTCGATTCCACAGGTGTCAGATCCTTGATAGTTGCTCCAGGCATCTCAGACAATTCCAGGATGCATGGAATGTGTCTTTCAATTCTGTCCAGTCTAATGTCCTGCTTATGGAGTTGAAACTAAATTCTATGCAGATCCTGTTTGTAGCTCAGCATCCCTTGGAGAGAGACAACCATCCCACAAAGATATGTTCCATTGCCTTACGCAACAGGCTTTTCATTAGCCAGCAGAGGTATAATGTCTGCTTGAATTGCGTTATCCTTCCTCTAGCATTCCTAGGGTCTGTGACTAGTGTCCTCCAATTCTCCATATCCTCCTCTGTCTCATTGCCCTGCTTGATTTCATCTTCCCATTATTCTAGCAAATTCTGAATGTCTTTATCCGTTCCCTCTCGGTATGCCACAACTGCTTCATTGATAAGATGCTCCACCGATTACCTTCCTCTACGGGTTCCGATGTGCTCGGGTCCTTAGCCTTTCTAGGCTCTCGGCCCCATCTTCCACGTCCCTGTCCTCTCGCTGGCCAAGCCATATCAACATGATTCGCTACCTGTTCACAGAAAAGAGTTGTTAACCACAAGCACTATAACATATTATATCCTTGGTTACTGCCGTGACTGGAATTGTCAATGTCATCATTCTCCTTGTTCATTGCCTTTCTCCATTTTCTAGTAGTGCCGGGGGAAATATGGCTGGGGAGCCAGTCCTGAGAAAGGGACGAACTTCGTATCCCTTTTAACTTTTCACCCCTCCCTCCCCATTGCCTCACATACTCAATGTGGTTGACAAACCCCGGCCAAGGCCATGCAAATGAGCTTAGCCTCAGCCCGACCAGTTTCCCTTTGAGGAGTGCAGTCACATTCCCCTCTACCCAGTAAGCCAGAACAATTCCTATGCCCTTATCATGCCCGACATCCCCCACAGGGATCCTAGCTGGTCTCTTAGCGCATTAATTACTCCTAGTTCCCCATAGTTTTCTATGGTTACAACCACTAGTCCATCCTCTTACCCAACATATTAACTGCCCTTTGCTATCCTTAACCTATGATGTTGAGCTTCTGCCTACCCAACCCTAGTGACCAAACCCACTCAGCCCACAATATGCAAAGCCCTGGTTCCCATTACCACCTAAAGCAAGGTCCACACATCCACAGGCAAGGTAAAATCCCTTCATGCTCAAAACAAAGATGCATAACCAAACTATTGCATCTCGACGCCTCCTCCATTTCCCCTTGCATTTCCCCCAATTTCCCTTCTCGAGTATTTGCCTCTCCCCCCAGCAAAAATCAAACTAGGTCGACATTGCAAAGGAGGCGAAGAGCCAAGATACGTACCTATTTCCACTCCAAGGTTGATGTTGTTGTTGCTGTCACCTTCCCTCTCTACTGTTCCAGCTCCTTGCTCCACAAGCCAAATTAAAATTCTTCCCCGTCTGTCTCGCCTTAATTTCTATACATCCCACCTCTCCCCTGCCATCCCTGCCACCTTTCCCACTACCCTTGCATGTACTCATGCCAAGGGCCACCACACCCATCACTTTAAGCATGTGGGGGTCAGTGGTACATAATTCACCTATACTCTTCATTACTGCCCGCAGGCACTTCCATCCATCGGAACGCACCCCGATCGGGGTCTTGATTTTCTGGAGGCTCGTTTTCCTGGCTTTGCCTGCAGTCCTGATCTAGTATTTCCACTAGGGTTTTGAATCTCTCATCCCAGGGTTGTACCGGCCATAATTTTTCCATCGGGCCATTTTGCTGGTTGCATCCCCAGTTTTCCAGAAAATATGCCCCTTTATTCCCTTCTCGTCTTACATGTCAGACCATTATATAATCAAAATTTTGAATTAATTCTCCTATCTCTTGTATGAGGTGAGATGTCCTCCAACTTTGGCTAATCTTGTCCCATGTGGTGCCATTGTTTAGTTTCACCGAAGTTTTTATGACTAGACTTGAGTCTCCTTCCACCACTACGTTTCGGTATCCCATTCTGACAGCTATTAGAATTCCTTGTCTTGTTGCAGAAAGTTCCGCCTCGTTGATACTTGCTATCCCACACGAGTCAGCATATATGAGCCATGTGTTGGCTTGGTTGTCTCGGAAGAGGCCACCAAGGCTTGCCAATCCTAGGTTCACTTTTGAAACCCCATCAAAGTTGAGATTTATGAACCCTTCTCCTGGGGTAGTAAAGTGAGTCAGGGATAACAAACCAAGGCTGTTTTTTCTCCAATCAGTTGTGGTAATCATTTCCATTGATAGATTAAGTTTTCATAAAATTCGAGCTTCTTGGGGAGGGACTTGCCAATCTTCTTGGTTCCACTATTATGCTAATATGGTTTCTCTGATGTTTCTAACTATTCCTTCCCACACCTGTTCCTGAGATGAGGCTTTATTTTTAAAGACTCTATGGTTCCTCTCTTTCCATATGGCCCATAGATTTAATCCTAAGGTTAATCTCCATGCTCAGTTTGATACTGTGCTTGAGAATATGTTGGTAGACCATAAGAGGATTATTTCCTTAATGCTGTGGCGGTCCTAATCCATCCTTTCGAAAGCTCCTTGCATATGTCCCCATTTCTGTTCAGCAAACAGATAAGTGTTGAGCAAGTGCTCCATATCTTCTCTGTTATGCTAACATAGCCAACAGAGGGACGGGCCTTGGAATCCCCTTTTCTGTAGTTGATCCCAGGTTAGGATCTGTCCTTTGCATACCAGCCAGAGGAAATGAGATACCTTAGGCCACCCCCCTCCCTTCCAATTTTTTTTCCAAAGGATGCCTTGCCCTTCTTGGACTTGTTCTGCTTGGAGGTCATATGCTTGTTTTATGGTAAAGGTTCCTTTCATGGTGTGTCCCCATCTCAGAATGTCTGGGTCATTTTGGATCGTTAATTGTCTCGATCTCATTTATTTTTCAAACTCTATCCATTGGTTTGTCTCTATAGCTTGGCACCAATCTTCCTTCTTCTTCCATCTCCTCTAATTCCTAGTTCCTTGGTCCTCTTTCCAAAATTGTTCTACATATTTTAATATTGTTGTCTCTGGTGAATTGATATATATCCCTAAGATCTTTCCTGTCTACTAGTCATTCTCTTTGTTGCCAAGAGTCCTACCAAAATCTTGTTGTTTTGCCATTATGAATTTCCCAGAAAGCATGTTGGTTTATGAGGTTCCTATTTTGGGTTGCCAAGTTCCACACTGCTGATCCTTTGGGGGGATCTCTGTATCGCAGAATATCCTCAGTTATCTCAAGCATATTATATTTTCTTGTCCATATTTGTTTCCATATATCCCTTCCATGTCCTGTCCATCTCCACCATAATTTTCTGCCCGTTACTTGATTTAAAGTGTAGGGGTCTCTGAGGCCTACTCCGCCTTCCATTTTTTTTTCACCAGTCCCTGCGAGGATATCAATGCCCATTCTGTGACCTGTTGTGCCCCTCCCCACATTTTTTTTTTGAAAATGTCCACCATTTTGGAGCATGCCCCTTTAGGGGCTGCCATACCTGAAAGTTGGTATATAGGTATTGATTGTAGCACTGCTTTCAGAAGGACAGTCCTGCCTGCCAGGTTAAGGAATCTAAAAGCCCAGTTACTTAATCTTCCCTGCAACTTTTGGAGGATTTGTTGCCAGCATGATAATTTTAGGGAATTTTTCGATAGGGGCATGCCCAGGTATTTAGAGGGGAGGTTTCCAGTACTAAACCCCAAGATCCTGGCAAGATAGGTCTTGACATTCCCCTAGGTGTTAAAAAAGAAAATACAAGATTTGTCATTGTTTATCTTTGTCCCTGAGGCATCCATGAAGGTATTCAGAATCTCTTTTATTCTTCAGGCTTCCCTAAGGGAGACATGGCAGAGCATGATATCGTCGATGAATTGTTGGTGGGTGATGGCTAAATCATTACCCCAAATCCTCAAGCCTCTAATGCTAGATTCTCAGACTTCATTTTTTATAAATCTTCCTAGACCTTCAGTAGCAATAATGAATAGAAAAGGAGACGATGGGTCTCCCTGTCTTAGGCCCCGAGTTGGATTAAAGGTTTGAGTAGGAGTCCCATTCAGCGGAATTGAGATGACGGGAGAGGATATCATGGAAAGGATCCAATTGATCCATCTTAGGGTGAAACCATAGGCTTTGAGGATGCTACTCAGATACGCCCAACTTAACTGGTCATATGCCTTAGAGAGGTCCAACTTAATCATCATTCCAACGAGCTTTTCTACCTTAAGAGAGTGGACTACTTCTTGAGAAGTTACCAACCCATCCAGGGTTTTCCTTCCCTGAACAAATCTCGTATGCTCTGGAGAGATGATATTCAACAGAAGAGGCTTTAGTTGTTTTACAATAAGAGTAATTATGATTTTATATATAACAGTACATAAGGCAATAGGACAAAATCCTTGTGGATCTTCTGATTTTGATGTTTTAGGAATGAGAGCAATAAAAGTGGAGTTCAGGTTGGGGCATACCTTTTGATTATGATGAGATTCCTCAATGACCTCTAGAATTTCTCTTCCCATGAATTTCCAAGTGGCTTGGTAGAATTCTGTTGGGAACCCATTTGGGCATGGGGCCTTGTTTTTCTGCATACCATTGACAATTTCTTCCACCTCTTCTAGTGTAGTTTCTGTCATTAAATCTAGGTTCTAGTCTTGAGTTACTCGGTGGGGTATATGTTGTGAGATCCTTTGTATTGCTTTCATTCTATTTTCATGTGGTTATGATCAGAGATCTCTGAAGTGATTTACTAGAAGTTCCTCCATTTCTTTGTGTTGGATTTTGCGATTCCCCTCCTCATCTTTCAGGGAGTAGATTTTGTTGTGTTGTCTATGTTGGACCATGGCCTTGTGAAAAAATCGAGTGTTTCGATCCCCTTCCCTTAATCAGTTCACCCTCGATTTCTGTTTCCACAGGATCTCTTCCTATTTTCTTCTCTCCTCTAGTTGATTTATTAGTTTTCCTTCTTCTTTGACTAGCTCGATCTAAAGTGGAAATTTTACTCTCACCATCAAATTTCATATTAGAAAATGATTCAAGTTGTTTTTTGGTTATGTTTTTGGTAGGCCTGCATAAGCTAAAAGCATGACCCAAAGTAGGAATGTACACAAGAGCCATGATTAGTTAAAAAAAACAAGATTCTACATAGGTTATCTATCTATGGGCCTCCTTCTAGCACCAAAATTTTAATGGCCAAAATTGACCATAATCAACATTTAGGAGATCACCTAGTTAGGACCCCAATTAGACCTTTATCTGTTTGAGATGGTAATTATGATTGTTGAATGGGTTCCAACTACCACCCACTCTCCCTTTTGATTTGTGATATTTCAAATTACTATCAACAAGAAGAGGCATCAGACTTACCATCTTACAATGCGCTTGCAATAAAGCAATACTTAAACTAACATAAGGGCTCGACCGAGCTACCAATGTGATTTCTCCTATGAAAGTAGACTTCTACAAATGTTTCCTAAATGCAAATGTAAATGAAATCTATTCTAAGATGTAGACAATGAAAAATAAATCATAATCTATCTCGATTAGGAAAAGATATAGATCTCTTCACAATCAAGAGCAAGATATTGAAACTTGAACCAACTTGAAATTATAATAAAATAGAGTTAAAATATTAGAGAAATAGTTTCAAGATCTGTTACTTGTTAAAACAAATATGCACATACATCTATTTGATAAATAGTTACCAGATATTTGTTGTACATATATCTAAATTCAAATGGAAATGCATTCAAGCCAATACATCATGTCAAAATACAAGAATAATCCAAATAAAATGACAAAAATAACACAAAATCAATATGGAATTAAGCTGATAGACAAATAGAAACTTAATTCATAAAGCTTGCCCAAATGCAACAATCAGCTCTAAATTCATCTCTTGCCAACCCTACGAGATAGATTGACATAGATTTGAAATAAGCATTATTTATTATAATATAATAATAGTGTTGGAAAAGGTAATCGTACCTATAAAAACAAAGAATGAACAAGAATTGAATGATCTCCTTATTAAGTCTCCAAAAGGCAGTAGTGCTCCAAATGGTTACAATAATAAATAGTTCTCTCTTTGTTGGCCTAATAGATAGCCAATTTCCTGTAAAATCAGTCTATTACAAAAGTGCAAAAAGGATCCTTTTGCAGATAATTGGAACCCCCATCTCTTCTTCAAATATTCTATTTAAAATTTTACAAATCAGATCCCGAAATAAGAATTATGTTTTCACGACAGTTGAGTCAAGATTTTTTGGTTTGATTTGAAGGTTATAGAAATCTTGTTTTCCTCTCTGCTCCAATCTCATTCCTTAGAAGCTCTAGGTCATGGTTTTCCCCAACAACATCTTCAAAATAATCACAAAAACATAATTAAAAACATATAAAATTTGCACACAATACTCAAATTCCCAATTTGTCAAAAACAAACTAATGAATTAAAATTCAACTTAATAATTTAATAAAACAAACTTCATGTTTTCCATTGCTTCTTGTTGATATTTCTCTATCAAATGAGTAATTTGAAATGAATTGGTAACAACAAGAAACTCCTGGCAAATGAAATTCTTCCAAAACAAACTTAGAAAATCTCTTTTGGTTGCAAATTCACAACCTTACTTTCTGCTAAATTTGCGGGGCATTAAGTGGCCAAATTTGGTCAAATAACCACTGACAAATTATTCTCCACTAAAATAGATTTCCAATGAGCCCTCATTTTCCTGATTTGGTATCAAGATATGGCCTCCTGATGTTAAGCCATCAAAATTGATTACATGTTAAACACAATTCTATGCATGCTTTGTTTTTGGTTTTAATAAGTTTTAAAAATAAATAAACAAATAATTTTTTTATAAAGTATAAAATTAATTTAATAGAAAAAAGGGACAAGATTGGGTATTTAAGTGTTGGAGTGTACGTGAAGTAGGAGGGGGAGGCTCGTGAGTGGAGAGTGGGGCCCCTCTCCACTGTTGTTTTAAAACATAATATACATACCCCAATAATATGATTCAAGCTAGGATTCCCCCCTCCCCTAGCCTTTTGTAATGATGATGATGATGAGCGTCCACTGAGACCAATGGGGTCTATCGGACCTTAGGAAAGTAAGAGATTAATTGAGACTTTTTAATATTTATTTCTATGATCAAATAGAAAGGAAATAAGTGTTGCTATACCACTATAGTTTTGTTGACTGAACAAGTCAAGAAGGTTGGTAGTGTGGTAGATGTTATAGAAATGAGAACAAATGCGAGTAAGAGTAGGGAAATCCAAGAGAAAGTGATTTTCATCTTAATTCATCTTAGTATAGCACAATTGACAAATTCTTTCATCCGAAGTGTTTTGGGAATAGACCAATGCCTAGTTTTACTTCGAAGCTCATGAGAGTTATTTCTTATCTTTGTAATTTTCATTTGATTCTTACCACTAGTCAAGGCAAAGAGATAATGTTGGTTAGTGAGAGTGGGGTTGACCACCTTCTTATAATACATTTGCTTCTTTTTCCCATCTAGCTCCTTATCATCCCACAATTTATCCTTAAATTTGGAAAGTAATAGTATTTTTAATATTTTCTTTATTCTCCAAGATTATCTCCTCCTTTACCCCCAATAGTTGAGGCAAGATTGGGCATCCTTGTGCCAACCTTTCTTGAGTTGGAGGTGGGGGTTTTGGCTAGGGTTAGAAGCAATTTTGGGGAACCTCTTGTTTTCCATGTTGTAAAGCTTCTTCTTGTACATAAGATAGTGGAACATATCCATGCTTTGAATGGGGGAAATACTAGCTTCATTTAAGAGGATAGGATAAGAAAGGCTAACTTAATGCATCTTCCACGTCATATGAAAAACCCCCTTCTTATAAGCTTATGTTATGCTACTCGTTACCCTAAAGGAAATACCTCAAGAGTTTTCGATGGAGCTCCAAATGAAATCCCTGGGGTATTTCTTTCAGGGTGATGTCATCTTGAACTTGGTGGTTTAAAAAAAAATGTTTTTTAATTATTATTATTATTTATAATATATATATTTTTAATTGTAATTTAATAAATAAATTTAATAAATTTATTTAACTATTAAACAATTAAATAAAATTATATTTATAAATTAATTGAATTAAGAATTAACTAAATTAACTAAATTATAATTAACATAATTAATTGAAACTAAATAAATAAATCAATTAAATAAACTAATAAAATATTGTATTTACATATTTACATTAATTTAATTTATATAATTTATAAAACATTATATAAAATACATATTTACATGCGTTTATGCCGAGGTGGTGAACATGACTAATCTTTGACCAATCATAACTTTCAAACTGTGCAATGGAATCAAGTGAAATTTGAACTTTTAGAAAGATGAGAACAAAACGAAAGCAATGAAGCCTTCAAAATGAAAATCAAAATAAAATAAAATCACCCAAATTTACAAAATTAAAGGATCCATAAAAAATATTAGCAAAATTTACATGGAGGGCCTCACAATTTGGAAGAAAATAAGGGGAGGTGTTGAGGCCACAACAAATTCATGAGCCTCTTATGCACTATAGATTTTTCCTTGGAGGTTCTTGGTTAGGTAGTGGTGCTGGAGGGGTTAGTCGACTCAGTTGACTATACCTAACATTTAGACCTTATCGATTGTCTAGCCAAATAGTAAGTCAATCATCTTTGCAAGTTTATTTGACCAACCAAGTTGAAATGCAAGTCATTTGACCGACTCAGGTAGTTGGATAGTTATGACTACTTGGTAATTGAATTATAAGCTATAAATAGAGATGATGTAATAAGAGAACAAGAGATACTATTCTATAGTGGTACATTAATATAAGTGTGTATTTGTTTATCTCTCATTACTTGTGTTATCCTTCCATCCTCTCATCTATTTCTGTAAGTGTATATGTTTTTTTTCTTGAATTGTTCATTATTGGTAACTTTGTAAAATTCCCTACAACATTGGTTTCATTATCGATAGTATCTAAACCTAAGTACTGAGAAAAAAAATTCATACATAGATGTTGATTTGGGAAGATATTCCTGAGTGGTGGGAACGTAATATTAAAAATTATTTACAACATTCTTCATGAAGAAATTTTCTAATGTAAATAGAAGCCAAAACACATTTTTTTACGGAGACGCACAAGACATTTTTAGAAGTTGTCCTTGAAAAATCATGAGGCACATAAACATAGCTTCTAATGAATAAACCACTTGATGATAAGAAGATAATGCTTAAAATTACGAATGATAGTTGAAAAAATATTTGCGAGTGGCTAAAAATATCTACAAATTTTATTGTGAGGAGAAATCCTTGGAAGATAACACATCAATTGATCTTATTATAAGAAAATTATATGATGATTTTCATGATGGTTTTCTTTATACCATTTTGTCCCTCTTGCACAATTTTATATTAGAAAAAGGTGTCATTCTTATTGTTGAATTCAAACCACCACTATAACATCCTCTTCAAAATACTAATTAGAAAAAAATAAACAAAAAATTCAAAATAGTAATTAGAAAAAAATAAACAAAAAATGAAAAAAATTAGAATTTAACTGCAAAAGTACATAAGATGCATGGGATTATTTTTTGAGTAAATGGCTTTTTCCAATATGATGCTAGTCTTTGATTTTGAGTAGGTTAGGGTCAACAATGTGGGGGTATTGGAATCATGAGATGCCATAAACAAAGATATTAAAATCACTAAAGTAAATATTATCATGTCTAATTCAAGGAGGAATTATATTGATAGAGTAAATAAACAAGTATCAACTAGAAAAATTGTGAGACATGTGTAGCATCACAAATCATCATTAAACATTTAAACTACTAAGAGAGTTAAGAAGCAAAGGAAGAGTGAAGAGATGCGGAATGTGAAATATCCCCAGACATCAGTTAAAAAGAACCTCCAAGTGTGGCTACTCGATGTGTTGGACTCATTTGAGATTGGCACAAACCAACGTAATTCAATAGGGTTTACCCTGATGGCTCCTAAGAGAAGTGAAATCTTGCAATTGGTCATTGTAGAGTCCAAGGATTGCTTTACCTTGACACCCTTTTTGCCTATACTTCTTCCTTTTTCCTATTCCTATCACCTAAATAAATGCAATAAACATAAGGTTTTGTTAAGGTAAGCACTTACATGTCCTCTTTTTCATATTTTGTCTATATATCTTATTGTTTTATTAACGTTTGCATTAAGCTATGGAATTGACCTGATTCTGCAGCTAATCCACAGATCAGCAGCTACCTCCATTATTGATAGGGTTCAAGTGCACCAGCTCAGCAAAAGAAGATATGGATAGATGAGGAATTATCCCCTCATAGATTCTTTCCTATTCTCTCGAGCCAATCCTTCAAGAAAATCGCATTGTAATACGGTCAACCTCAAAGTCAACTACAAAATCATATGCCAGAATAGAGTCCAAATTTCACGAAATATTATCGATTTGCTTTTCCAAATAGCAAATCGATGATTAAGCGATATAGTTTGGTTTAATAGGGATCGTAATGAAGATACGTAGGCTTAAAACTCTCATGTTATTATTTGAAGAAATGTTATAAGAACAATGACCGCTTTGTGTTTTGGTGTGTGCTGCTGTATGTAAATTTTGAAGAACATCCTGTCAAAACTGTTTGCGATTAATAGACTTTGGTTCATACTTTCCATGCTGCATTGATTAAAGATTGTTGACTGTCTCGTGGAGGGCCCCTACGTCCAGTTCAGGTCTTTGATCCATTGCAAATAGATTTCCTTTGATTTCTTAGAGTTAAATTATGGATGCTCTGTTTTATGTTTTAAGATGCAGTCTAATGGAATTCGTGATTAAACTGTTATCTACATCAACAATTTCATTTTCTTTCTACCTAGCATAATTCGGTTATTTCATTTGCTTTCTACCTAGTATAGTTTGATCATCTCATTTTCTTTCTACCTAGTATAATTCAGCTATCTCATTTCACATTTTGGTTGTTTTCTAGCTTATCAATTTAGTTCTTGTTTGAGTGAAGTTGCAATAGTTAAAGAGTGACAATATTTTTCTAGGCAACTGAATTCAAGCACCATTCATTTCTATTTTGATAGAATAGATATCTTTTGCACATGCTTTCATAGTTAGTCTAGTTTGGCTACAACATAAAATTCAAGATGAAATCAAAAACAATCTAACAGAGTAGAGTTTAGGATCACTCTCCAACCATCCACAAAACTTGATTCAATTGAGGTTAATTTTATAATAACCAGCTAACAGATTTTAGGGACAATACTCTAATATAGATAGTAACACCATCTCCATATTAATTCTAAATTTAGACCTTCAATAACATAAATATCTTAACGACAAAAAATAAATTCTAACACATACAATGCACTTGTGCTTCATCAATATACCTTCCCTGGTCGATAATTTATGTTGACAATTTAAGAACATTAAATTGGCTAAACATTTTGGCATCGTTGCCGGGGAAATACAAATAGAATTTAAAAAAGAAAGAGAAAATCATCGATTCAAAACATGATATGAATAGGGATAGAGACTCTAGAGGTAGATTTGTAGGATGAGGAAGAAGCTTAATTCCCACAAATCCACTCACTTTACCACGACTTTGAAATTCCACACCACTTAGTCAAACTCGAATTCCATTTGTAGGTCGACAAAGACTTGCTGAAGTCTCAAGATCATAAATCCAATCCATGACTTCACCTACTTCACCTACTGAAGCTGTAATTGAAGAAAATCCTACATCCCCAACTACAGGAGTAGTTTTTCTGTCCTCCACTGGTGAACAAATTCTAGGAGAAGAATTAGAAATTCCTAGTGAAGAAGAGGAAGAAGAAACTTATTTTGGCCACCCACTAATAGAGGAACCAAAAGAATCAGAAGAACCTTACATTTGTTCTGAGGAATATATCATGGCTGAAGAAGGGGAAGGAGAGGTACACAATGTCAATGGTGAGGAAAATATGATTGGAGGAGGTAGAGGTAGAGGAGGAGGTGGAGATAGGAATAGAGGAGGGGATAGGGGTAAAGGAAATCAAGATGATTTTGGATTTCATATTTTCTATGAAGATAAACCCTCACAATGAAAAATATTTCACCTTATATTCTTCCTAATTTCCACGGAAAAAGAAATGAAGACCTAGAGACATTTCTCTTCGAATTTGAAGTATTATGTAGATCATACGATTATTTGTATGATGCTCAAAAACTGAAATTGTTCCCTACTACCTTAAAGGATTCAACATTAAAATGGTTCATGAGTTTAGGAATGAATTCTATAAGAACATGGGCACAAATGAAAGAGGCTTTCCTAGGAAAATATAGAGATTACTATATGCCTTATAACACTAAAGATGAAATCTTCAAAATGACACAAAAGGAAGTTGAAAATTTTGAAGACTTAGTAGAGAGATTTGTCTATAATATTAAAAGAGAAAAAATGGATAATTTGGATGAGGAAACTTTGAAAGCCCTCCTGCTCAAAGCTATCAAAGATGAATAGATCGATCTCCTTAAAAAACAGGGAAAAGAGATATTTCTCAATTACCATTTGTAGATATTTGTGATCTATGTGTACATATCTCAAGGGGTAAAGCACGAGTTGGAAAGAGTCCTAGAGACCCTCTCTTATCAAGAATTAATAAATCTGTAACTTGGACAATTAGTAGGGAAGAATTAGGAAACTTGCTTGATACTTTGAAGATAGATATTTTAGGGAGTCTAAGTGAACAGATAAACACCCTTAAAATATAGAATAAGGAAAAATCTGAAAATGCTGCATTAGCCATTTTGTGTCCTAGATGTTAGAAGAAGCATGCCCTAAGAGAGTGTCCATTAGATTCAAAAGCTATAGAAACTTGTGCCATATGTGCAGATAACCATGATACTAAGGAGTGTCCTTCTTTACCAGGTCTCATTGTTGTATTTAATGATGAAAGAATACCGGAACAAGTAGACCCTCTTTACTTTATAGCCAAGAGACCATGGCAAAACTCCCAACCAAATCAACCACAAGGATTCAAACCACAAAAATTTTCTCAGTCTTCACAAAATAATTGGAATCCATCCTAGTAGCCTTGGGCTCAGCCACAATCACAATCTTGGAATCAAGGATGGAAAAACCCTTATAGGGCTTATGTTCAATATCAACAATATTCACCATCCTATCTTCCACCACAATTCCTATCCCAATCTAATCAAATTCCTCAAGCTAATCAATTACCTCAAGTCCAAGTTCAGAGTCAAAATCCACAATTCTCCCTACCATTCGCACAAAAACCAAATCAACTACTCACTCAACCACTTTCGAATCCTAATAATAAAATGTCACAATAACCTATGTACAACATGGAAGGACAAATCCTTAAACTTATGTAATAACTCCACTAGATATAAATAATGTTCAATTAAGGTTTAGAAGAGTATTGCAAAGAAAACCCCCTGTTGTTGTTCAAGAAGCAAGAACAAATCTTCAAAAGCATAAAAATAAATCTGAAGAAGGAGAGGCCTCTCTCCCTCAAAAAGAGAATAATCAAACAGAAAATGTTCCAATAAATACTCCTGTTATAGAACAACCCTCGGTATCAATTAGACAACCTTTCCCTGAATGATTGAAAATTGATGAAGGAGTAGAAAAATAAATCACATTGCCTGATTACAATATGATGGATGAATTAAGAAATGTCTATATAAAAACTCCTTTATTACAAACCATAAAAGAAATACCTTTCTTTGCAAAAATGATTAAGGAATTAAGTACTCAAAGATTAGGAAGAAAAAGAAAAGACATAAAAAGAATTCAATTAGTCGGGAAAATTGTAGACATCATGATGGGGAAAATGACAATCCAAAAATATCTAGATCCAGGAAGCCCCATTGTAAAAATTCACATCAATGGAATTGAAATACCAAACACACTGATTGATCTAGGAGCAGCCATAAACATAATGAGTAAACAAGTTATGGATTCACTTAGGCTTCCTAACCTTCAATACACACCAACATTATTACAATTAGTAGATAGGTTTGTGATTAAACCTGATGGTGTGTTGGAAGATGTTTGTGTATCCTTAGATTCTTGGGAATATCATGTTGATTTCATGGTCTTAACACCCAAGAATAATTTAGGAGGACATCCATTAATCCTAGGAAGACCTTGGTTAGCTATAGCTGATGCTTTCATCAGTTGTAGATCAGGTGACATGTTTATCTGAGATGGAAATTCTACAAAGAAATTTACGTTATACCCACATGCAAGAACAACAATAGAAACAGAAAATGAGGAATGGATAGATGATGAAGATGATATACAACCTATTTTCACTACTGAACAAGTAAGAGAGGAGGACCAAATTTTAAATCTATTGGAAAATAATGAATCTTCCTCACATTATGACCGTAGTCGAAATGAATATCTCTCATCTAGACAAGTATCATTTCTCTCCATGGAGAAATTTGGGAATTCTTTAATAGAAATTTTTCTAGGTAAAACTTTGAATGTTAATGAAAACTTGGAAGAATTACAAAAGAATCAACTAGTAGAAGTCTTACAGAAACATTCTTTTTCTTATGCATGTGAATACACTGATATGAGAGGAATTGATCCTAAAACTTGCATACATCATATCTACATTGAACAAAGTGAAAGACCAGTTAGACAGCCACAACGAAGAATGAACCCAAAAATAAAATAAAAAAATTGTTAAGGAGGAATTGCAAAAACTCCTAAATGTAAATTTCATCTATCCGATATCAGATAGTCAGTGGGTCTCACCCCTAGTAATCGTTCCAAAGAAAAATGGAAAATGGAGAGTATTCATTGATTACAGGGAATTGAATAAAGAAACATTAAAAGACCACTTTCCACTTCCTTCCATAGATCAAGTTTTAGACACATTAGCAGGGAAAAAGTCTTTTTCATTTTTGGACGGTTTTAATGGATATAACCATAACAGGTAGCACTTGAAGATCAAGATAAAACCACATTTACCTGTCCATGGGGAACTTATGCTTACCAAGTACTTCCCTTTGGATTATGCAATGCTCCGACAACATTCCAAAGAGCTGTCCTCAAAATTTTCTCTGATCTTATTCATGATTGTGTGGAAGTGTACATGGATGATTTCATAGTTTATGGAGATCCTTTTAACGAAGCACTTGAAAATTTAGAATTTTTTTTAATAAGATGTAAAGAAACAAATATTTCGTTAAGTCATGAGAAATGTTTCATGATGTTTAATGAATGAACTTTTTTAGGTCACTGTATTTCAGAAGACGGAATGACTCATCTAAAGTCGAGGTCATTTCTAAATTATCAGTGCCAAACTGTCAACGAGGTGTTAGGCGTTTTCTTGGTTATATTGAATATTATAGAATATTTATAGAAAAATTCACAAAAATTGCATCTCCACTCTTTAAACTACTTACCAAGGACTGTGAACTCAGTTGGAATTCTGATTGTCAAGTTGCGTTTTCAGACAATTTTTGAAGCACCTATCTTAAAAGGACCGAATTGGAAATTGCCTTTCCATATATCAATTGATGCTTTAGATACAACCTTAGGAGCTGTGTTAGGGAAAAAATACCTCACTCCCTATGCAATATATTATACCAATAAAAATTTAACTCCTACAAAGTTAAATTATATTGTAACTGAGAAGGAGCTTTTAGCCGTAATTCATGACATTAACAAATTCAGACATTATATAACTGGTTATGAAACTTTCATTCACATAGACCATTATGCCATTAGATACCTAATGAATAAACCAATCACTAATGGAAGAATAACCAGATGGCTCTTATTGTTACAAGAATTCAACATCACCATTCTAGATAGACCCGGAAAACATAATACAATTGTTGACTTTTTATCTGGAATTCAAAATGATAATAATGATCAACCTATAGAGGATAAATTTCCCGATGAATATCCTTTTGTAGTATCTACTAAATCACCTTGGTATGCAAATATTGCTAACTATTTAGTTACATGGAAAATGCCATTTCATTTGTCTCCTAGAGAAAAGAGGAGGATAATTCACAATAGCCCATCTTATTCATGGATAAATGAAAAATAATACAAAATAGGACCAGATATTATCATCAGAAAATGTGTTCGAGAGGATGAAATAGCAGAAATACTTAAAGCCTGCCATGATGAACCATGTGGAGGACATTTTTTTGACAAAAGAACTGCTTATAAAGTCTTACTTTAGGATATTATTGGCCTTCCATTTTCAAGGATACCAAGGAATATGTTAAAAGATGTGACAGTTGTTAGAGAATGGGAAAACCTACTCTTTCAAATGAAATTTCATTACAGCCACAGGTACTCATTGAACCATTTGAAAAAGGGCACTAGATTTTGTTGGTCCAATCAATCCACCTTCAAAGCAAAAAAGGTATATTCTGGTATGTATTGATTATGTCACTAAATGGGTAGAAGCTAAAGCACTTCCTTTTGCTACTAAAAATGTTGTAGTTTCATTTATTTTTGAGGATATTTTCACTCATTTTGGTGTTCCAAGAGAAATTGTAACAGATCAAGGAACATAGTTTACATCCATATTAGTGCAGAATCTTGTGGATTAGTACAAAATCAAACAGCGAAAGTCCACTCCATACCATACACAAGCCAATGGGCAAGTTGAGTCTACAAATAAGGTGATTGAAGCAATCCTTACCAAGACTGTACACTTACATAGGAAGGACTGGGCATAAAAGCTTTCAGAAACTTTGTGGGTTTATAGAACTAAATGGAGAAGTATTGCAGGACATACTCCCTATGAACTTGTTTATGGGAAGTAGGTCTTACTTCCAATAGAGTTCTAGATGCAAACCTATAAAACAATAGTCCAGTTGGATCTTGACTTATGAGAAGCACAAAATCAAAGGATGAGACAACTTAATGAGCTTGATGAAATAAGACAAGAAGCCCTCCAAAAGACCAGCCTAGTTTAGCAACAAAGATCCAAATGGAATGATAAGTACACTAAATAAAGGAAATTTCATCTAGGAGATTGGGCATTACTCTTCGATTCAAAGTTCAATAATTTCCAAGGAAAATTCCAAACCCACTAGCTTGGACCTTATGAAGTTGAACATGTCTTTGACAATGGTGCAATTAAAATGAGGACTATTGATGAAGAGAAAAGAAAATTCCTCTTTTAGTGAATGGACATCGACTTAGACTTTATCAGAAGCCATTGACAAAAGAAGAATTTATCAAAGTTTTCCAAGATAATTCAGAATTGAAGATGGTTGAGAAGAATTCTTCTGCTTTTCCACATTAGAAATTTTATTTTCCTATATATATATATATATATATATATATATATATATATATATATATATATATAATAATAATGATGATGATGATCTATAAACATGAAAACCAACATGTTGTTGGCATGCTTTTACAGAAAATTTGAAGTGAAAACCAACTCATGTTGGCACCTTGAATTTTCTCTTTTCCAAAAAGAAATTCCCCTTTCCTATTTTTTTTTCTCAGCTACAAAACTAGTAACTTTCTACAACCCGGACAAGTTTCTACAGCTCTAATAAGTTTTTTGTAGCCAACTTGACAGGTTCACTTAGTGATTCGAATTGAAGAATAATTGACAGTGCAAAGTACCTGCAGAAGATATCAAAGGACAAATAAGGTTAGCAAATCAATCAAAGGTATGTGCTACTTTAATTTTACAATGAGGATTAATATATTGCATATATGAACTAAGAGGACATAACATTGCCGAAATAAAACGAAATCATTGCAAATCGTGGGTGATGGACGCTTGTTAAAATCATCATAATCCACCATTTGAACTTCTGGCTTGTCCCCATTCCGAATCTATCGAAGTAATTTTCGAATCATCATTTTCAATGCACTCTAATTATTAACTCATTTCCGCAGCCTTCATTATAATTCACTTGTTCTCTCATTTCTCCGAACTCACCTAGCCTCTCCTCCGCCACTGAACGAAAGCTTACCAACACCATTTTTTCCCTATCAGGTAAACAATCCTTGAGACAAAGCATATTTCATAATGGGTGTTATTGTCTGAATAGAACCAGCAGGAAAGAAGTTCTTGGAAGGATATCCTCAAACCAGGGAGTTGTTGCAGAAAGTATAGTGGTTACAATTCATAGAGAAATTTGATGCTTTCCACAGGGAGGCAACGAAAAATTTTGCACGTTATTTTGCTGGAACATAGGTTGAAATAGGAGACATCAAATTCACCATAACAGAGTCCCTGATTGCAGAAGCTACTGAATTACCCAGAAGTGGAGAAAAATGGTTCAAAAATAGAGGAATCAATGGGGAAGATTGGAAAGTCGTCTTGAAAATCCAAACATGGACACCCCATCTTCAGAAAAGGTATTCCTAATACAACTCTTAAGAGTAAATGGAGGAATTTTCTACTTGTACTTCAGAAATTTTTACTTGTGAAGGTCGGTTTGGATACATGTTTTTCTACCACATTAGGATAATGATGAATTTTCTTGAGGAACATCAAATGAATCTTCCATATTTCCTCTTGCATAGTCTTAAGAAAATGTCCATGAATGTTCAAAAGAAAATTCAATTCATAGACAATACCATGTACCATCATGGATTGATAAAGATCTTGATTGAGTTTCACCTTCAGAGTATAGGTGACAACTAGGAAAATTTTCTAGTAAGGAATCATTTTGAAGAAAGAACTCCTGAACAACCCAGTGGTAGTAGAACCCTCAGGGGAAGGAAGAGAAAAATGGAAACAATAAAAGAACAAGAACCCCAGTCTCAACAGGAATTATTAGAGGATGAACTACTTGTTAGGTTCCTATACCATTAGGAGTCATAATTTTGAATGACTAAGATTAAGCCTTGTAATATTGTACATACCTTTGCTTCCTGCAAATGATTTCCATATTAAAAAATTAAAAAATGTAAAGAGGGTATGTCCTAAAAGAATAAACAAAGGACAAAAAGAATAAGAAAAGGTCAAGAAAAAAGAAAAAATGAAAATATATGAACCCCAAAAGACAAAAAGAGACCATGAAAGTGAGCAAGTTGAAATGCCACTACTATTTACTTTTTGCATAATAAATGATTGTGTGCAGCTTGTTACTCATGCCACAATTCAGGACACTCAAAATGTTCAAACTTGGCTATTTCATGTTTTCAATTTTATGTTTATAGTTAGAGAATAAAATCTGACCAAACAATGTAATTTTGGCAGATCATTAGACATGTATAGTGAATAAAAGGAGCTCATCAGTTTAATCTGAGCCCTTGGATGATATAAGGTTAGAAATAGATAGTTTATTTTGTAAAGAAAAGAAAAAGATTTATAAGGGTTTTCTAGCCTAAATGCACCCTAATAAAGTGAAGAAAAAATGGTAGGATGAGTAAATGGGTAAGTAGTAGAAAGGTTACAGAAATATCATGTGATTATACAAAAGCACTTACGTCATTGTCTCAAATGAAATTTTCAAAATGCATGAGTAGTAAACAAAGAAAAAAAAATGGTTCACAATATGGTTTATTTAACACCCCCTCATTCATTTCACCCCTTTACTTCACTAACTGCCCATAAATAAGTTCTAGTACTTAAAATCTACAAGTCAAAAAGGCTCAGAGCATTTCTCTGACTTTTGGAGGGACCAGAACCTCGAATTAATGAATTAGGGGGGACAAGTACCAGAACCCCCTTCATAAAAACCCATTCTCCCTTCATTTCCCCTCATTTCCCTAATAAAATCACACTTTTCTATGGTTGACATCATTTATCTAGGAAAAGTGGGAACCCCCTTGTAAAACCCTTTCACACAAAACCCACCAAAAGTTTTTATCCTAAGTATAAATCTAAACGCGCAATCACATATACTTTATCCCTTCCTTACTTAGGAAAACCCACTCCGCCATCATTTTCATATTAATTAACGAACTTTATTACATAAATCCATTATAACCCTTTTCTCGTAAATAATTAAAACCCTATATAGAATATCCCAACCCCTTAGTTTTAATAAAAACTAATATAAACTACCCCTTATCTCGATATAATTTCACTTAATTTACCTAACCCCGGTAAAATTTAAGTTAATCCCGTGTCGGCCTCACCTGACTCCCTAATCCCTCATTAAAGCCCGACCTGATCACTTAACCCTGGATTAGTCCCTAAACTAATCCCGAACCACCATAACTAAATCCTTTGGGCCTCCATCAACCCCCGTCATTTTCCCCCATGCAGCTTCACTTCTTGACTACCGTTGATCATCCCTCCCCCTCATCCAATGACACACAATCATATCAGCTGTGCCTGATGGCTAAACAATAACCGCCGGATAAAGTGGTTTTCCTCCTGACCCTCGATGCTACATGTCAAATGATGTATGGAATCGGGTGACCCCTCTAAAATACCGCCCGCACCACAAAAGTGGTGCGATGGCCCTTCAAAACTGCTTCCCCCACTTAACTAAAAAGCCGTCACTATTCATCCAAAAGTGAACCCGCAAAAAATTAACCATTTTCTCTATAAAAGACCACGAAGTCCTCTTTTTCCCTTTTTCGCCCATTCTCTGTGTAAATTCTAAAAACCATTTCCAACCACTGCAAACATTGAATTTACCCACAGACTTCCAATTCCGCCCTAGAATACATTGTAGATAGCCAACCAACCTTTTCAGACCGTACCAGGACTACACCAACCATTGCAGCTACCTTGAACCAACAATTTAGAGTCAAATCGCCCAATTCCAAGTATTTCACCATGAAATACCTCCTACCCCTATGAAATATTAAAACCTATGACCTGTTTAGTATTTTAAATTAATAAATTGAGTAAAAATATTGTCAATTAAAGAAATTACTTTCCTAAACCCTTTGAAAAATCCCAAAACCATGGATAAAAACCCCTTAGAACATAATTCAAATCCACAAGAACTGAATTATGGCTGCCCCTGTCACCATGGGCGTTAGACCCATTACTACTCCACACCTAGACCTGGAACACCTTCCCCTGGCCGATATGGATTTCCAAATCAAAGGTACCACTACCATAGAGCTTCTACTCAAAATTCATTGCCTGATCAGAGACAACTACTTGAACCACATAGATGATATTGGTCTTTGGGAGTCCAATTTACCCAAGTACCAGTTCCCCCAAGTTCATATCTTTCTAGAAGTTGTTCATATGTGCTATGCATGCTATGTCCCCAGCCATAGAGCCATCATGTCTGATGACCAAAAGGTCATATTGACTATCACAAACGAGTCCATTAATGAAATGTTGCAGTTCCAACCAGGGCCAAAGCTAACCCCACTCTCAATTGGAGACTTGTTGGACCAGTATCCCAAACTGAGCACCTCAAGATTGGCCCAATTGTTCCAAACCTTCATTAGAGAGGAGAAACACATCCCTAATGATCCCCCTCCATATGTAGCAACTATTTTCTCTAAATGGGGGCAGAACATTGTAACCATGATATCCCGTGTTTTGGGTTACTCTACCAGTGAGTACATTGATGAAATTATTCTTGCCTTCATGTCCATTTATACCCCAGGGCAACCTCCTGCAATCATATATGACTTTGCCAGTTTTATAGCTGATAGAATGCATGAGCAGTTCACAAGAATGGGCAATGAGAGGGTGTTCAAATACTCTTCTGTATTGTACCATCTATTTTTGTACTATCAATCTGATAATTTTCCTTTCACTCTCCAAAAGCTTGACACTAGGGGCCAGCTCAGATCTGTCATTTTTTGGACCCACTTTTTCATGAGTTTGGATCACCATATACATACTCAGACTTCATAGATTCTTTTATGTATCCAATCATGACTATGCTCACTGGAAATCCTCCACCTAGGATAAGTCTAGAGATAAAAAGAGTCCTCCAGCTTTCCAAGCAAACCAAAGTGGGTGATTGGTACCTTTACCAAAACCACATAAAAATAAGAATATATGGTTGCCTGCTTGCACCATATAAGTTGCCAAGATACCTCCCTATGAGGTTGTTTGCCTTAGAATATTATAGACATATTATCAATGTAGATGAAGTCAACTTTGTCAATGCCAAGAAGAAGGCCTATTTCAAAATCAAAGACCAATTAGGTCCCTTCATATGCAATTCCAGAGAGGTAGGGAAAGAGGCAGACCTAATCCTACAAAGAATGAAATTCTAAAGGAGTTTTGTATGGAGATATGACCCTTTAGAATTCATTACCAAGAAAAGGAAAAAGGTCAAGCTAGGACCTCTCATCCACCACCCCATACCAGAAATAGAGGCATATGCAAATCAAACAGTGTTGGCCAGATAAATCGATCTTGCAGACAAGGCTGATCTCCCTAGTATCAGAAGATAGTCTAGCAACAAACGGGCAAACAAACCTATATTTCTCTAGAAATATGCGATTTATAAGTAAATACTACAGAGGTGTTAAGATCCTACCTTAGATCCAATGCTTGCTTGTAGTAGTCATCCTTCAATCGTTCTAAAGAGTTACCCTCCAATCGTTCGAAAGAGTTACCTTTAAAGACCTGCAATCACAAACAAGCAAACATTAAATAACACCTGCATAGCAAATATCATAAATCATGTCTATATGGTGATCAAGGAATCCATAAAATAAACCATCAATCAACAACTTATTGAGAAAAACAAACTTATTTGCATTAACTTTGAAGTAGAAGAACCTTACAACCTTTTCAGCCTTAATGTTGAACAAGCTTTTCCTGGGGTCCAAAATAGGAATTTACTTTACTTTGATAAGCCTTGCACTCTTCCAAATGAGATATTAGAGGTATGTAATCCCTCCTCATAAAAACTCAACTAAAGAAGACTAAGTTCCAACAACATTTCACCTCAAAAATATTCAGCTTCTAACCTCCTAAGTAACCAGCCCAATGCTTCTTCTTATAGTGCAGAGGAGGAGGTTACAGGTCCACCTATGAAGGGATAGAATCCTCCTTCAAAGGGATAAGCTCCTCACATCAAGGGGTTAGCTCCTTAAGGTATGGAGTGCATGAACCTTAAAAGAGCGAACTTGCCACCTCAAGATTCCTTTCAGAAGCTTCTAGAAATGACTGAAAGTGAAATTTTTAGAGTATATTTGCACCTTTTTAAATTTTAGAGGGGTCTACACCTTTAACACAGAGACAGTGCGGTCAGGTGCGCAGAAGACTTGACCATTAGGTGCGGGACCGTAGGTAAGACAAGGAGAAAGTGTGGAACCAGAGTTTTAAAGACTTTTGAGGGCTTTTCTCTTATTTTCCAGGCTTGATACGAGGAACTGATGCGACTTGCAGAGGGGGAAAGTATGAGTGGTAATGAACTCACACAGATAGCAGAATGTCAAAGTGCCAATTTTTAGTGCAACATATTGCCCCCTAAAGTGCGAAGTCTGTAATAGATGAAGATAGAGTCTGTCATTTATGAAGAGTGAAGTACTTTATCATTTCAAAGATCATTCTGTGGACACCCCAGTCGGAACCTGTAAAAAAATTCAATGAAAAATATATATATGTAGACATATCATCGCTGAGGTAGGCATTCACATACTCGGATCAAAACTGAATAGAAAATTGACTAAACTATTCTGATACACTTATGATTTTGTAATACATCAAGAGTATAGACATGTGTACACAGTATGGACGCAGCCATCTGTTTATGAATAGTCCACTGTATAATGAATAACAAAATTCCTCGCAGCCTAGATGGTAGAAACTAGATCCAGGGTCTTGATTTCCACTTCCCGAACTAGTACGATTCTATCCATGTGAATGAATGTGTCGAAGTCGAACATGGTAGAAACCACTTGATTACTAGTCAATGATATGAACTGTTAACAAGTGTGAGAGAAACCACCAGTAATGTCAATGGCTCTCAAAGTACTCAGTACAATCCATGAAATGTGAATAAATGAGCTGAAGTCAAACATGTCATAGAATCATTCGATCGAAGGTCAATGATGCAACCTATCGTCGAAGGTGAGAAAACTGCCATTAGGGCATGCAGTTTTCAAGGTACTGATGATTTCTAGATCAACTTCCTAGATAATGAGCTGAAGTCGATAGAAATCGATCCGTTGTAGGCAAGCCCACAACACGAAATCATAGATCAAGTTTTGAAGAAATATATTGGCAAGGACTGACTCAGGGATGGTCAAAATGGATGACAAATATTTTGCAGATGAATGGTTTGTTTGAACTGTTCTCTTGAACACATAACGACACTGCAGATGGCTTGGTGACAATTGACCCAAAGCTAATACCCAGAAACCGACTGAAGACTTTCAATGTGGTTTGATTAACTGTTAGGAAAAGGATTTTCCCAACCCAAGTGAGCAAAAAGTGTCGTGTTCAAGAGTGGTTGACGACTTTTTTAAAAAACAAAGTGTAACAAACAGGTTCATTTTTCTCTCTTTTCCCCCACCATTTCTAGCAAGTACCTCTTTATTTTTGACAAGCTTGAGGAAGATAATATTTTCTTGTTTATAAGCTCATCCTTCAGATGAGTCCAACTTAGTTTAAAATTCGAACCCTAAGAAGGAGTGGTTCGTTCCTGTTTAAAATTGAACAAGTCCTTTACTATTAAATTTTAACAAGTCCAGTATAGGAAAAACTCGGCGTTTTTCAATTTTAGGGAGTTAGAAGAAAAACTTAAGAAAACTCCATGGGGGTACTTTTTTGTAAAATAATCCCTCAGGTCCGAAAAAGGATAAAATAATATGGGAGGATGAGATTTCCAATAATTTAACGAGCTGGAAAAGACAAGCACTCGACAATCTTTTCATATTTAACGAGTCTCAAAATGGTTTAAAGAGGACTCTATTGACCGTAATTAGTCAACATGTACCTTTTTCGTAAATAGTACATTTCAGTCTGTAAAAGGGGTAAACTTATACTGAAGGGACGATTATTCATTTATTTTAACGAGTTCGAACAATCAAGTGCTTGGCAATCTTTTCAATTTTCGAGAGTCTGAAAAGAGCTTAAAGAGGACTCCATTGTTTCGTTTTTTTGTAAATTTTTGAAAGAGTCCGAAAAAGTGATAAAAGTATGCTCTTTGTTGAAAAATGATCAATTTTCCCGAAAAATCCAATATTTTGCACAAAAACTCAAAACATTACACATACCTGTTTAAGATAAATAAAAATGATTTAAAAATTTACCTTTTTAAAGTGAAAAATAAATAAATTAAAAATTCATTTATTTGAAAAACTTATAAAAAAGGCTTTTCTAACTTCATTTTTACCATTTGAGTTCAGAGTGAAAAGTGAGAGCTTTCGGGTAAGAAAGTTCCTGTGAAGATTATGGAAAATCCGTCCGTTGGAATCGAAAACCGTCAGCTCCAGGTAATCTACGTCCTCCTTAACTTGCATTTCATCTATTTACATTTTGATTTTAGGCTTTAAATTTGATTTTTGAAGGAAAAAAAGGTTTAGAAATTCGCTTGCGGGGGTCCGTAGGTGCAACACGCGGCCCCTGCGGACCCCGACTTTTTTCTATAAAGAAAAAGTTGTGGGTCCGCACCTATTGTTCACAACCCGTGCGGACCTACGCACTGTTTGTAAGCAGTAGGTGCAGATCCCGCGCAACAAATTTTAAAATTCAAATTTCTCCATTTTCACCCAAAATTTTCCGAACTAGCTTGTTATAATATGTTTTTTATGCATTGTAGGACATTCAAAATGCTTATTTGGCAAGAACGCAAGCATGAGGATGTAGATTTTTCCGCACTAAATCATATCCCCACATTGTAGGCATTGAGAGCATGCAAATTGCTTAAGTTCTGGGGCATGTAGGGCATGAGGGCCCAAATAGACCTCTTGCAATGGCTGGTAGACAAATGGAACACACATGACTAATGTTTCATGATTGGTGGCCACCGGCTCGAAATCGAGCTGGAGGACATATACTTCTTGACTGGTTTGTCCAAGAGGGGCAAACAATTATCTCTTTTCGGGACTAGGCTAGGTGGCTAGTCTGTCACTAGTCTCCGATTGGAGTTTTGCGTTGATCAATCAAAGGACAAACAGATTGATATTAAAACTATCAACCGTCCTGAACTTAAGGTCATTGCATTCACTATTACCAGGCTATGCGGGAGTGCAACATTTCATGTGGCTATTGGATCCCAGATGCAGATGGCTGTAGACTATTTTCGAGGCACCATATTCAACTGGTGCGAGGCTGTGTTGGCAAATGTGAAAGGCAAACTAACTAGAGCAAAGAATGGACAGCGGAAGAACTTTGGATATGGATTTATTGTAGTTAGCTTTGCTCTAGAGAGGATCCCCATGTTAGCCCCATAGCATATTCCTGTTGATGCTGGTCTTCCTCGAGAGCCTAGGATAGTTCGCTAGGTTTCTTTGGTGGCCCGTCACCCTGAGGAGGGTATAGAGGTTGTTCGATTTCCGCCTGAGTATTTTTGTTGGTTGAACAACCAAATTTTTGTGATTCAGGATTTTCCATATGCTGGGATGGATTATCGTGGTGACCCAGACATGATTCTTCCACCAGGAGAACAATGGGATGATTCAGGTAAAATCATTTTCAACACTTTCTAAGTTTTAAATTTTTATTTTTATTTTTTATTTTTTAATTTTTAATTTTTAATTTTTTAATTTTAATTTTTTTTTTAAATCGTCCAAAACTGAAAATCAAAAGTTTAAATGCAGATGTGGGTCCACGTTGACCAGCTACTCTCCAGCCTTACGAGAGGAGACAACCAGCTGCAGCAGCACCAGCCCCACAGGACCAATCAACAGAGATCCTGACCGACTTGGAGCATCATCTAGAGTGTTTGACACTAGATATTCCAGAGACTGATATAGATGATATTCCACTTAGGTTACAAAGATATGTGACTGGGGTCCCAAGACCTTTTAGGAGGTTCCTATGTCGGGTGGCCCGAGCAGTAGTTTCTTATCGTGATCATCGCCAGGGATAGGATGATCAATTTGTAGACTCATGACATTTTTGAATTTTTGTATTATCATTTTTGCCGATCATAAGGTGTTTTTCAACCTATGTTCGAAGACGATGTATATTTTCAAACACACTTCTATGCTATGATATATCATTATTACCGGCTATCTCGTGTAACATGTTATTGAATGTTATTAAATTTATTTTTTGATTATTGCAAATGTCTATTTATCATACTAGAAGCAACTGTATCTGCTAATGTATTTAAATGTCTTGGAATATGTTGATATTCAATGTAATCAAATTCACGTTCCAAGAGACGAACTCTCAAAAATAACCTTAATAACACTGGATTTCTAATGGCATAAACCCTGTTAAGCTGTAATACAACGAGTTCAGAATCCAACCTAACAATCAAACTCCAAATTCCAAATGAGATGGATTCAGATAATAACTCAATCACTGCACTATATTTTGAAATGTTATTCATTGTTTGACCGAGGCTTACCCCATGCATGGACACTAACTCATCAGAGGGTGAATGGATAACCCAAGCTGTGGAAGAAATATTCCGTGTACTACGACAAGCACCATCAGCAAAACCAATGTATGTTTGAAGAGATGTCCACATTTGCAATATCAAGAGTAAAATCAAGATAAGCAGGAATAATGATAAGAGCACTCTCTAAACTAGGCACACTTTTCTAATCTAAAACACACCAGATGTAAAGAAACTAATCTAAAAAAAAATCTCCACACAGAAGTTAAGCATAATATCTCTTAAGATAAAGTCCATTTCTGGGTTTACCCAAAGAGACACCGTCAAAATCTATCAATTCATAAGCCCCTTTTGCTAGCTTTCGCTTAACAATGTAAGGACCATGCCACATAGGTACAAATTTTCCAGCCCCTAGCTTATTGTTCGCTTGATCATATAGTAAAACTAGGTCTCCTTTTGAAAAATTACGAGGTGTAACATTTCTGTTGTACTGATCTTTCACTCGTTTCGCATGAGTCTCGTTTGTTATTGCAGTAGTGCGTCGATTCTCATCTAGCTGAGCTAAGTACAAAAAACGTTTCTCTTCTTTAGAAGTAGCTGGGAGTAATTCTATGGCTAATTGTAATGACAAAATTTCGCATTCAATAGGTAACTTTGCTTCCAAATCGTAAACCAGTTGAAAAGGAGTGAAACCAGTTGATGTTTTTACTGAGGTCCGATATGCCCAAAGTGCTGAAAATAGCATGGTATGCTAATTCAACTTATGAATACCAATGATTCTTTTGATCAAAGTGACTAAAACTTTATTGATAGCTTCAACCAGACCATTAGCCTGTGGGTAATATGGAGTAGAACTATCATGGCGCAGGCCAAGTTGATCTGTCAGTTCAGTCATCATGATGTTTCAAAAGTGACTTCATGATCAGTAATAATAGCTTGGGGAACACCGAATCTAGCAATTATATGATTGATTATGAAAGTTGCAGCAGTATTTCCGTCTGCCGAAAATGTAGGCATCGCCCCGGCCCACTTAGTAAAATAATCTACCGCTAGGATAATATACACATGCCCCTCAGCGGAGTGAGGGTTACATGCAATAAAGTCAATACCCCACTTTGCGAAAGGATCGACAGAAATTATAGGGTGAAGACCAGTTTTGGTTGAATAGGAATTAGAAAATGATTGTACAGCCTGATATGCAATTTCAAAGGGACTCAAAGGCATCGTGCCATCAAATGAATCCACCTCAGAATCAGAAGGTACGATCCAAGGATCATCAAAAGTAACAGTATTTGATGAAATCATATGAATAGTTGCAATATAAGGCGATACATTAGGAGGAGGGAAGGAAAAAGTTCCTAGTAAACCAGAATCTTTAATCAAACCTACGTCAACATCCTTGTAAGGGATAGACGTTTCGCCGATGTGCTGAATACAATCTGTAGAGGCTGGGTCAGATGAAAAATAAGTCAGCTGGTCTATCGTAACGATCTTTCCGTTATGAGGAAACTTAATAAGCCGAAAAACCAATGAAACAATAGCAGTCATAGCATAAGACCAACTGCGACCCAGGAGAAGGTTGTAATCTAGAGGGGCATCAACCACTTCCACATCTAGATTTATGGTTTTGCCTTCGACCCCTATAGGTAAATCCTGCAAAATACCAAAAGGATGGAACCCTCGGCCATCAAAAGCCTTTAGAATTGTCGAAGACTGATTGAGTGTGGGAGAACCAAGCGATTTCCAACACTGGATCGACATAATAGATGTAGAAGCCCCTTCATCAATCACAGTCTGAAAGCAAGGTATGTTTTTGACTAAAATTGGAATTTGGAAAGCCATTTGATGAGGGAGGCAAGGTGTACTATTCTCTAAATCGAAGATTATTAGGTTCGAATCTTGAATATCGACAAATCCTATAACAGACAATAGTAATTTTCACTATGCTGGGACGATTGCAGCACTTCCAAAGCCGACATTGTTGAAGGGGAAATAGCTAAGTCTTCAACAATGTTGTAATTATGAGCAGCTCTCACATGTGGATTGAAAGCTGATTTCCGAAGTACACCTTTAGCAGGCAGTTTGATTACTAAGTCAATGTTGGGTTTCTCGATTTGTAGTGGACCAGAATTAGGAGGAGGTGTAGTTGATGTGTTTGAATTAGAAGATTCTGCTTCTTTACCACTAATATAATTTTTACTACCATAATCTTGCGATCGCATTACAATCCTGACATGAGACATCATCATAATGGGTTCTCCTGAGGCATTTGAGGAAGAACCAATCATCTTACTATCTTGAGTAGGAAAAGGATCCTTCAAGAAAGCAGGCGTTTGAGAACCTTTAACGAATTTCGAAACCTCTGCTCGATGTGGGCAATCTTTGGTAAAATGATCCTCGTTGAAAATGAAACAAGGATAGCGAGGTTTCCGTTTTTCGTCAGTAGATTCATTTTTATCCGTTTTCTCTTTTGAATTTAGTTTGTTTTTCTCCTTCCCCTTCTTTTTACTACCAGATTTTGATTTGGTCGTAGATGATTCTATGACATGGATGTCGGCAGAAATTTCAACGGAAGAATATCCTGTCGGGGAATTAGGTAAATTTATTATAGGAGAAGAATTCTTTGAAGATTTTTTCTTACTTTTAGTACTAACTGAACCAATCATACCATCAGTGAAATGAGACCCTGAAGGAGTTGCAGTTATTTGACCGTGTTTTGGAAGATCAGGGATTTTTTCATGTAAAGTACCTGACTGCGTATAGACGAGGTCAAGGTACTTAGCCCGAGCAATGACTTGCTCTTCAGCGACAACTCTTCCCTTAGCTAAATCTTCAATGATTTTGGGTAACAATGATTTAATGAACCATTCCGCTAAAATTTGATCCGGAATGAAAACTTTCACTAAACACCTTCTACATTGCCATTCATGAATATGATCAAAAATATATGTGGACATGGATTGTTTCAGTGAAGTTAACAGTTCCGTGCTATTATCGTATCTGACAGGCAACTGAAAATGAGTTAAGAAATTAGTGGCTAAAAAGAGGCTCGTGGTAACTCAATGTACCATTTGGCGGCAAGACCAATAAGAGTTCGTTGAAAAAGATGCAATCGAATTGAATCATCAATGATGGAATTAGATGCACACCAGAGGTGATAAGTCATAACATGATTTGACGGATCCTCTCCTGACTTACCCTCGAATTTCAGGATATCACTAGGCAACTTACTAGGCATTGGCGGCCAATACGGAAGATAGTAAATCAGATCGTTCGTAAGGTGCAACAAATCAGGTAAATCCAAAGTTGCAATAAATGGTAACTGACGGTTAGGGTCACGAAAACTTTGAGTAGTGAGACAATTTCCAGGAGGAGGATATCCAAGATAAATTGGAATCGGATTTTTATTAGGAATGTTGTAACCTCCTGGAAAACCAGGATTAACTGAACCAAACTGGGGTTGTTGAGGCTGTTGATAAGTATAGCCAGGATACAGTTGATACTGATAAACTGGGTTTTGTACAGTAGGCCTGAATTGATACTGTCCCTGGTACGGTTGATATGTGAATTGTGGTTGACTTGTGGCAATTGTAGCAATCGTACTAGCTTGTCCTGCATGCATTTGGACCGAAGTCTGAACCATAGGTCCTGACTGTGGGACAGAGACTTGAGAAATTTGCACTGATGCAGGGGTAGTAGAAACCGGAGTTGCAGATACTCCAGAAACAAATGTTGTAGGTTGAACAAACGTTGCGGTAGTTGCAGCAGTTTGAGGTAGAGTACGAGGTGAGCTAGGCCCAGGCTGCTAAACTGTACCAGATGCAGGGATTTGAACAATAGGTTGGACAGGTTGCTAGGTTGGAGCAGAAACCAAAGGCTGTCAAGGTTGATTAAGTAACTGCACATTAGGTTGCAAAGTCTGTTGAGTTTGAGATGGATACCACACCATGTTCATTCCGGAGTATGGACCCATAAAAGGTTGTGCATATGGAGGACCATAATGTGGTTGAACGTAGGGCTGATAATTAAGTAGTACATTTCCAGCTCCTTGAAAAAATGATTGACCAGAAGGTGGTTGGAAATCTTGAGTTGGGTACTGACCTTGAGGTTGATAACCGTGAGGCACGTACTGAAACTGGGGTTGACCTTGAGGTATGTACTGAAACTAGGGTTGACCTTGAGGTATGTATTGAGTCTGAGGTTGACCTTGGGGTATGTACTGTCCTGAAGGTTGAAAAACTTGAGGTAACCCTTCAGGTGGCAACTGACTACCTTGGGGTTGCCCCCTCGGTGGTAACTGACTACCTTGGGGTTGCCCCCCAAGCTTTAACTGACTACCTTGAGGTTGCCCCCCAGGTGGTAACTGACTACCTTGAGGTTGAGGATTTGGGATACTACCAGACATCATAAGTATTTGTTCTGCGTTCAACTTTTGAGTTCCATTACTACCAAATGATAACACTTGTTCAATCGGTCGAGGAGTTGCTCCTGAAAAAGTACCAGAGAGTAACTGGTACCTTGAAAGAATAGAAGGACCGCCAGATAAAAATGTTTCCGGTGCTTGGGAAAACATAGATGACTGTCTTGACATAATCGATGAAGGATAATAACCTCTCGGTGTAGGATGAAAAGGAATTCGAGGTGGTGAAAAACTATGACCTTGGTTTTCTAAAAAATTTGTCAATGATACATACCAAGCGTCACTCCTAAAAGGATTGTAGAATATTGATTCACGCTCCCTAAGATTTAAAATCTGTTGGTTTTCGGGAAGAGTTACGTCCTCATCTGGATTAACAAGTTCTTCAATAGAAATGAGGCCAGAGGAAGATTTTGAGTAATGATATTTCTTACCCTAGGTGAACTAGGACCACTAGAAGTTGGAGAAGCAAATCTTGAAGTTGGAGTAACAGTAGGTTCAGTTTCAGGCTCAGAAATTTCAGGTTCTTCAGCTAATTCACTGGAAGGAGAAATACTGCCAGTAACTTCAGAAAATGAAATTGGCTCTTGAATATACTCTGTTGTTTGTATTTGATAATTAGGATGAACAATTAAATATGACTCTCCGGCTTCTGGTGATCCAATTATACTATCACTAGGTGATACGAAAGCTTGTAGCCATTCAAGTTGGCTTGGTGTATACTTAGGAGGTTTCCCCTAAAGTCTACGAGATTGTCTCGGTAATTCGGCCACGATTAAATATTAATTAATCACACGCAAACAAAGAAAATTTCAATAAAAACACCTAAAGTCTCTAAAGAAACAAACACTTGAATCACACGCCTAACAATCTAAGAGTTCAAACCACACAAAAACAGTAACTTCCCATACCAAAACACTAGTTGGTGATGAAATCCAACTTAGTAGAAATTTAATACAGAAAGGGCGGTTGGAACAGTTACCCCTACAACCTGCTTAATGAAACAGATTGGCACAAGTTTCTTCACAAAACCATCTCGAGTGAAGAGAACCCCCCAGAGAGTCCAAGTGAGTCTAGTCAACATCTGCTCCAGGTACAGTGAGATACTTCCTTCACCATCACCTTAGGAAATAATCTTAAGTTTATGGACACTAAGGTTACCAACAACAACAAATACAACTGGGGGAATAGTCTACGATCTAATCTACACGCAAGGGTAGAGTAACAAAGCTCAATCCCCTTGAAGGCTCCTCGACATGGTCAATCCGAGGTTTACCAACAAGTGACCCCAGGCTCCTCGACAATGGTTAATCCGATGTTTACCGTTTATAATACGCACAAATCTTCTATCTTTCCCAATGAAACAGAATTGATTGTCTCAAAGGTTCGGACATGATCTCGTCATTGATTCCTTTAAGAGAAGCTTCCCAAAATGTATCAATTACAATTGGATTTATTTCCTACCGCAAGATATATCTACTTGTTTGTTTTAACTATCTTGGAGAGTTAATTACTCCCTACTCCAAGATACTAGCCTAAGTTATATTGGTGATAAGAGCCCTAGAAATAAAAAAGATTACTAGATCAATTTTAATTAAGCGTTGCTTTTATGGGTTGTTCTTTAAGTCGATAGGTATGGAAATGAAACTTTGATGGTGTGAAGACTCAACTCCAAAAACACTAAAAAATGCACCTAAAATGATAAGCAATCCATTTTTTTCAATGAAATTCTAGCTAAAAGAAAGAGTTTGAGAATGCAATTCTTTAAGAAACAATTCTTTCTTTCAACATGGAAATGGAAAGAAAATCTTTTTTCCTTTTTCAATAAGAACTCAAAACGAGACTAATAATTAATGCTCACAATAAATCCCTTTCCTTTTTCAAAACTCGAAACTACAAGAAAATAATTTGCTTCAAAAGACATCTACAAGTTCTAGAAAAACACTCAAAACTACAAAAACTAATTTTGAGATCTAAAAAATTTAAAAATCTAATTAAATAAAAGCTTCAATTCTTTTTGAGGTCATTTTACTTAGTTGTTCAGTAAACTAAGGATTCATTTTTTCAGAATAACAAACCAATCAAAAAACATCCAGATATGTTTTCTTTTGTAGAAATGAAATTCAGAACTTATAACAAAGTTTGTTCAAAGATTTGCAAGGAGAAAACTAAATCTATTTCTCACAAAGGATAGATTTCACAACCAAGTCAGACTCATCAAGAAGACTAAAAGCCACCAGGGTGATCTAAGGTTTCTCAAGCTTATGATCTTTGAGTCACTACAGAGATAGTGAAAACCACTCCACGCATGCAAACTTCTAGAAAATCATCTGAAACAAAAATACTATCGGAACTCACTCACAAGAGGTTTTTGATAGGAAAAATATAGATCTGGCTAGACAATAAAACTTATAAATCAAACCTAAACCTAACTGGAAGAAGGTATTTTAGGTTTTTCAAAAAATTTTACAGGGTCTAGAGGCTCCAAAAGCAACAAGTGCGGTTCACTCTGTTTACTAAAGGAAAAGTGTGGAGATGCCCGCACTGTCTATAAAGAGAAAGTGCGGTCCCCTGAAAACTTCAGAAAAAACAAAAATACTTCCAGATTTTAAAAACTACCCAAGATACATCAATCAAAAAACAGAAAACAAAACAATTTTCTCAAGTCAAAACAAAGGAAAACCAAAAATCAAATTCATTCCCCAGCAGAGTCGCCGATTTGTTGGCCGGATAAATCGATCTTGCAGACAAGGTCAATATCCCTAGTATCAGAAGATAGTCTATCAACAAATGGAAAATCAAACCTATCTTTCTCTAGACATATGCGATTTATAAGTAAATACTACAAAGGTGTTAAGATCCTACCTTAGATCCAATGCTTGTTCGTAGTAGCTATCCTTTAATCGTTCGAAAGAGTTACCCTCCAATCGTTCGAAAGAGTTACCTTTAAAGACCTGCAATCATAAACAAGCAAACACTAAATAGCACCTGCATAGAAAATATCATAAATCATGTCTATTATGGTGATCAAGGAATCCATAAAATAAACCTTCAACCAACAGCTTATTGAGAGAAACAAACTTATTTGTATTAACTTTGAAGTAGAAGAACCTTACAACCTTTTTGGCCTTGATGTTGAACAAGCTTTTCTTGGGGTCCGAAATAGGAATTTCCTTTACTTTGACAAGCCTTGCACTCTTCCAAATGAGATCTTAGAGGTATGTAATCTCTCCTCACAAAAACTCAACTAAAGAAGACTAAGTTCCAACAACATTTCACCTAAAAAATATTCAGCTTCTAACCTCCCAAGTAACCAGCCCAATGCTTCTTCTTATAGTACAGAGGAGGAGGTTACAGGTCCACCTATGAAGGGATAGAATCCTCCTTCAAAGGGATAATCCCCTCACATCAAAGGGTTAGCTCCTTAAGGTATGGAGTGCATGAACCTTAAAAGAGCGAACTTTCCACCTCAAGATTCCTTCTAGAAGCTTCTAGAAATGACTGAAAGTGAATTTTTTAGAGTATACTTGCGCCTTTTTAAATTTCACAGAGGTCCACACCTTTAACACAGAGACAGTGCGGTCAGGTTCGCAGGAGACTTGGCCATTAGGTGCGAGACCGCAGGTAAGACAAAGAGAAAGTGCGGAACCAGAGTTTTGAAGACTTTTGAGGGATTTTCTCTTATTTTCCAGGCTTGATATGAGGAACTGATGCTTTAGACTTGTAGAGGGGGAAAGTATGAGTGGTAATGAACTCACATAGATAGCACAATGTCAAAGTGACAATTTTTAGTGCAACAAACATAATGGGTGGAAAATACTTTCGCAGACAGAGACAACACAAGGGTAGATGTAGAAAATGCTTCGATTGATTTGGAAAAAAAGCTTGATGAAAGCACTTTCTTGTAGGTACCAGAAGAACAAGAAAGAGTCATGAGCACCCATCCAGTCATGCAGACTCCTCAAAATGAGGAGAATATTCCAAAAAGAGACAAATATGGAGCTTCCACTTAAGGAATGGGCACCTCTGATCTACAACAGGAAACAAATCACAGCAAGAAGCAAAGGCTCAATCTAGCCTCTGAACAGGTATACACAGAAGGATCAGCACAGGTTACGAACACAGAGGTAGAAAGAAGTAGGCCCACTACTCCATCTGAAGACATACAAGAGCCTTCCACATCACGGACTTAGATGTTGGAAAGACAGCTTAGTGGAAGTGTCATCCTTCAGTAGGCCTGCTGATAAAGACCAGGACATAAAAGACAGGTACAAGGAAATCAAAGTGAGAAACGAGAGGCTTAAGGCCCAAACATATGCTCAGCACTTAAAGCTGACTCCCACAAATCAAACAAGACTAATGTAAGCCTTTGACATTAAAGAGGGAAAGCTGTAGATGTCTTTCATCAAACCTACAACACAGCAGCCCAAGATAGCATATGATTTCAAAAGGGTTGACTTTGAAGTGTTAGCAAGGGATATTCATCACATAGGCCAAATTGGACTGCATAAATAGGCTGGAGAGATGATATACTCCACCCTAACAGGTAAAGCCATAGCTGCTCAATTTCGGCACAATTTCAATTAGAGAAGGCCTCCTCACAGGCCAACGATACCAAGATCAAGTCCTTAGAGGACTTAGTGATTGAATTGGGACACGATCCCAAGGATATTAAAGCTATAGAGCAGCTTATAAAGAAGAAAAATGATGATATAGCTGCACTTAATAGGCAATTAAAAATACCCCAACTGCAACATACTCAAATTCTAGAAGTCTTAGAGATCCAAATCAGACATGAGGAGTTGATGGACTTGGTCCTAAAGCTTAATGATCAATTAGAGGAGACAGAAAAGGAGTTAGATGCTTTAATTCAATTGAAGCAAGGTGACTTAGCCACAACTTCTAAAGATGCCATCCCTACAGTATCTACAACAGTCCCTTCTACATTGGCAGCTTCACTGGCACCAACAGCTCCACTTGCCAAAACTTTGCCAGTTACCACAGAATCTACAACAACAGGTGCATCAGGTGAGAAAGTAGCAGAATTAGTTAAATCCATGCAAGAGGTGTCTATCCAGGCTATAGAAATGAACAAGCTAAGAGAAAAGGTGGCAAGTTTGGAAACTGAATACAAACTTGCCCAACTTAAGCAAAAGGAAGAGGCACAAAAGGCCCAAAGAATGAGTGAAAGAATCAAAGTCTTAGAGAAATATTTAACACTAGATAAACCCCTTGGGAAAACCAAGGAAATGTTGTGGGCCAATATCATTGACTCTGTCAATGATATTTGGCCATCAATTCAAGTTATTTTTGAACAAACAGAATTAATAAAGATAGCTATAGAAGCTATCCAGAAAGTAAAGGAGGAGTTGGAAGATAAGCCTGTGGACGCCAATAGACTCATCCACTTCCTCAATAGCAAGAATAGGTATGAGCTTCATGAACTCAATATAGAAGACATGATTGAAACCATCTTGGAAATAAGGAAGTTCCTTTCCAAGAGAAACCTAATGCTAAACTTAGAAGAAAAGTTCCATAACATGCAGGTAGCCATTGACAGGTTCATGGCTAAATTCTAGATTTTGAGGGAGAAAGGATTGCCTAGTCCATTAGTTATTAATGATAAACTCATGACATAGTTGGACTATGGTAATAGACTCAAATAGTTAGCTAAGGAGCAAGCTAGCACTTCATCCATAAAAGCACTGCCAACAGGCAAATTTTTGTACAATACATTTGAGAACTTGTTTTTTCTTGAGCATGAGATAAAACACTTATTCCTCACCAAGCCCAATTTTTCCAAGTATATTGAAGTTGATGAGATCTATAGGAGGATGATGAATGTAAAATTACCTGATGCAGAATGGTGGAAGGCAATGAATGATTTACTGTGATAAAGTCACAACAAAAAGTTACTGCATAGTAAAATGAGAGCAGCCAGGTAAATAGATGAAAACATGGGAACATAGTGAAAGAGTATCAGGGTCAAAGAGTATCAGGTGAAAGATAAAAGTTGAAGAAGATTCCAGCGTGAAAGACCATAATTGCAAGCCAACATAAATGGCTACAAATTCAACCATAAAATCCAGCAGTACCAAATAAAAAGGGACAGCCTGAAATAGTTCAATAGTTGTCTCTATCTTCTTGCAAGAAGATATTTGTATTTCCTAAATTAAATCTCAAGTTAGTTTGAGATATTTTGTAATAATTTTTTATATAAATACTTCATAAATCGAAGTATGTAGTGTGGATTCTTAGATATTTCTATAGACTTTCTTGATCAAATACTGTAAGCTATTGTATCAGTGTTTGGACCAACAAACTAGATTAATGGATAAGGCCAAGACATTTGATAGGATTCATGTGTAGTACGAAGTACATAAAAGTATTTTCTCTTGTGTTGTTATCTTTCTTTAATTTTTTTTTCCATAATCTTTAATGTATCTGAAATCTGAATGCTATAATATGGAATGATATCTCAGAATTTGCTTCATTGCACTCTTTTTTAACTATTATGAATTTTTATGTTTTTTGCTAATTATCTAAGTTAAGGAATTATTGATTGCTCCTTAGTTTAGGTAGTTTCCCTCTAATCTATAGTAAAGGATTCTTAATTGCCCTTTGCTCATGATTATCCTTTGTTCCTCATTTTAATCTTGGTTTGAGAATTCTTAAATTCTCTCTCACCCTGGTTAAGATCATTTCACCCATTTAGCCCAAAGACCTGCACTTTACTCTGCTAGCTTGCCCTTTGAACACTCCCTTTAATGAATTAATTCCAGTTCTGCTGCCCTTCTTTGACTCCATAGCCCAATAGTCTAGAGACATCATTCTATCCATCTGTTTTAAGGATTCCACCATCCAACCTTCAATACAAATCAAAACCCCCCGAACTTTAAGAGCTAGCCTAAAATCTCAGCAAACAAAGCTAAATCATATAGAGAGAGCCCTCTCTAAGTCATAGGTTGGATAGAGCCTATAATTAAAATATTGATTTGTGGTTACCTCGGTCTTTTCTTTCTTTTGATAACTTCTAGGGAAAATTTTTGAGTGATAACATAGTGGCGATCATACTGGGGACTCAAACCCTCAGTCCTAATAAAGCTTTAAGAAATTTTTAAATCTATATTTTGAGCCTCTTAAAGTAATTAATTAGAAGTTATTTTTAAAAATCTAACAAAAAGAAAATAATTAGAAAAAAATTGAAATTCTGGCTTCAAGGAGAACTCATTATACTAGGGCTAACCCAAATCCAAACCCTGCCCCAGTAGTTGATAATCCCAACCTGATTTCAAGAAAATCCAAAGAAGAAAGTTCAACTAGTCACACACCCTTAGTTAAAGCTAATTCATATCCTGATGAGTGGTTGTTTTTAGAAGATCTTCCCTTTGATGAGCAATTTGATTTGTCATTATTTAAAGCAAAGTCTGAAAGTGAAATATAAGATATTGTCCTAGACCCTGATTTCATTACAGATCTTGAAGTCCCAAAGGCCAACTAGTCAATTGATGAATATATTTTGAATTCTCCACAATAATCCCTTAGTACTGCTACGATCCCTAAGATTTATGAACAATTGTCCACTACTCTTAGTTCACCATTGTTCCCTTCAACTTCTGAAGTCCATTCTCCATTGCCATTTATCCTTCACCCCCTCACCAACCTAGTGTTGCTCATTCATCACCTACCAGCTCTGGTTCATCCTCCACTACTGTATCATCTCCAAGCACCTCAACCCCACATATTAGCCACTCCCAACTTATAGCCATGGCTACTAGATATGCTCCTCTTGTTTTACCTACCCCACAGAGTGCTATGCCAGTAGACTACCAAAGAAAAATTGTTCAATTTGATGGCATAGGACCCTACACTGCACAACACCATGTCAATAAGATGACAGATTACTTTGAACTACATGAAATTGATATTGGTGATGTTCAAATGAGACTATTTTCTCAGACTTTAGCTGGTGATGTTAGGAAATGGTTTAGAGGGTTACCTGCTAATAGTATTGATAATTTAGATATGTTTTATCAACAATTTTTAAATATATGGGAAAATAAAAAGAACCCCTTACAGATCCTTTCAGAGTATGAAAATATTAGAAGGGGACCCAATGAAACTGTACAAGATTACTACACTAGATTCAATAATATATACAATGCAATTCCAGTTAACCTTAGACCCCCACCTGATTTAGCATTAATAAAGTTTCCTGATGGTTTTGACACGGACATGGCATACCAACTTAGGGAAAGAAACCCCCCAACCTTAGAGGAAACGCAAAGTGTAGCAGTTAGTGTAGAAGCTAATTTGTTAGCTAAAAGAGCTAGAGTTAGGAATGACAGGAGAGGAACTTCAAAAGATGAAGCTTCACCATCTGACCTCAAAATAGATGTTTTAGCCAAAAGTATGGAGAAACTAATGGATAGGATAGACAATAAGGAGAGGAAAACTTAATGGGATAACCAATAGGCACCTCCAGTTAGAAATCCAAATTTTAGAAAAAACCAAAACCAAAACACTGGAAAAAATGGACCTGATTAGAATATTAGGCCTCCTTTTGAAGAAAATTATGTAGAAACATCCTAGTCAGAAGATCCAAAACAAGATACATAGATTAACCTGATGGGATTAGATGATGAGGATACTATTTTTCTAACCCAAGATGAGCAGGAACTGCATATGCTGCAGCAATTGCAAATCCAATCCGGAGAGTCATTTGATTATAAACAAGGATATGATTCTGCCATCTTTTAATTGAATAAACAATATAACCTAAGGAGTAAAAAGAACTCTGATATCCCTGACCAAACCAAGAAAACAATGCCAAATCAACCTAATAAAATCAAAGAAGCCCCGGTTTCTAAAATCCTCTAAATTCTCCCCAGACAGAACCAGAATCCTTCTGGCCCCACCATTGTAGATATAACCCCTAATCAACCTTCTGATGATCAGCCATCCACTTCAATTCCCCCTAAAGAACTAGTGGACAAACCTCAAAACACCAGATTTGAAAACCCACAAAAAGAGGTCCCCAATAAAGGAAAAGAAGACCATCCTACTCAAATCCCTGCTGTGAAAATTCAAAACCCTCAAACAGAAAAATCCCCTTTTCCATTCAATCTGGGAGCAGAGGTATCTAAGATAAAAATTTCAGTCCCTTTAATAGAACTAATCAAGAATGAAACCTACAAGTCACAGATAAACCAGACTTTAAACATTGTCGAAAATGAGGATTCAGTCAACCTGTTTGATGACCAACCAGAACTTATATTTGGTCTAGATGTTAATGGAAAACCACTAGAAGGAGGAGTACCACCTTTCTACATTAGCCTTAGCATCCATGACAAAATTCTACACAATGCAATGTTGGATTCTGGGGCCTCCCACAACTTAATGCCCAAATCAGTAATGGAGAAATTAAACCTAGACATTACAAGGCCTTACAAGGACTTATTCTCATTTGACTCAAGTCAAGTAAAGTGTCTAGGATTGATTAAAGACTTGTGTGTTACCTTAGTTCAATATCCTGCCAAAATCATCCTTATGGATATTGTGGTTGCTGACATCCCACCAAAGTATGGCATGCTATTATCCAGATCATGGGGAGCCAAACTTTAGGGATCTTTACAACTTGATATGTCATATGCAACAATCTCTATTTTTGGACAACCTAAGAAGCTATGCCGAAAAACTTTAATGAAATACATGGTAAGTAGACAGGATCAGCATCAAAACTTTCATATCTACTTCGTACATTCAAACATTGATTCCTTTATCTTGTATAATGTTGATCAAACACAAGAAAATCTTTTAGACAATATTGATATAGAACCAAAAGAAATTGCAGTTTCTATTCAAAATGAAACTAACCAAAATTTAGAAATTTCCAATAAACAAGGTGGCCAAATTGCTATAAACGGGGAAACGTTTGTTGCACAAGATGATGAAAATTATGAACATGAGATATTATGGCATCTTGAGTTTGATGGGTCAGTCAATAAGTTTGGAGTAGGAGCAAGAGTATGGATATAAAATCTGTAGAATAATCACTCAGAAGGCCATGCATACAGACTGAATTTTAAATGTACTAACAATATGGCCGAGTATGAAACACTAATTTTAGGTCTTAAATTAGTTAGGAATCTAGGAGTTAAAAGAGTTTCTATCATGGGAGACTCTGAACTAGTTATAAAACAGATTGATGTTGTATATATGTCAAAGGACCCTAGATTAAGTTGTTATAGAGGAACCGTTGTAGAAATACTTAACACTTTCTTATAAACCAAGCTTGTAGTAATTCCTAGAAAACACAATATGCAGACTCATAGTTTAGCAATGTTTGCTAGCACCTGCAAGTTACCCTTTCAACCTAACTATCAGTACACTGCTGAAGTTAGGCAAAAACCTACAATTCCAGATAATTTGAAGAACTGGCAAATATTTTCTGATGACAAGCAGATAAATAACTTTTTAATCTCGGAAGAAGAGTTTATAAATAGAAATATAGATACTGACACATCAATAGATCCTAACATTTTTTATTTTTATTTTATTTTTTCTGTGTAAAGACTATTTCTATTAAAAAAAGAGAAAACAATATGTACAAAGAGGTTGAAACCTCAGAGGGGGCAGAAGCCAGCCCTCAACCAGAGATTCTGAGACATACAGATCCTTCTATCCGCCCTTTCAGGATTGAGAGACTTCGAAACATGATTTGTAAGACCCTGAGATACAAAAAAGTAATCCAGTTCTGTATCTAGCACAACAGTACTATCGCCGACTATGGCTTTGCTGATAAGCATTCTGTCATACCCGCCATAAGCAAAATTAAAGCAAAAACAAGGCTTGCTAAGCCATGATTTGTTGCTGCTCATCAGATTATATTGGCTCGCACCGATACAAAACAAGAACTGAGACAAGAACAGTATCCAGAGACCCAAAACATAGACGCATAGCATAAAATAAAACAGAGTAGAGGTAAGAGTGCCACCAATAGGCATTGAACCAGAAGCATTAGACATGTTGCGGAGAGTCAGGCACATCCTTGTCCACCTGGCTGGAAGAGGCAATCCATGTGATGAATTCATTATCTGCATTCCCCTCGATACCGCCATCTGGAGGAATTACCAGATTCAAGACGCTACCTGGATGATGAGCCGGCTCACAAGTAAGCACCTCGCACTGACTGGATTCTGCATGAAGCTGAGGAGCCTGAGGAACAATGTCGTCTTCCTGCATGTTGTCGTCATTGAACATGACCCCAGCCATCTCCCCCTGAAGAACACTGTCATCCTGAGACTGAGAGGTGGTGGTGTGGGTCGAGTTGCTAGGCTTATCCTCCTCCTCAGCAAGAATTACAGTGATGCTGGCTGATAACACTGGTCTATTGAGCTTGCTATGGAAGGTGAAGCGGGCTTTTTGAAAGGAGTTGTGCAGGAGAGGTCTAGCATGGCCAGAGGGCGGAGAGGATGGGGAGGCAAAAGTAATTGGGACAATGTTCTGAGGAGCAGAATGAGAGGCCCTGCCTCGATTACCAGTGTTACCTCCACGGCGAGAGACTCCACGACGGTGAGGCATCTTTGAATTATCAAAGAAACTAGGTAAGGGAAAATGGCGGAGCCGAAGTGGGAAGGACTGAGCGCAGAGGAACCAGGCAAGACTTAGAATCCGAGAGAGCTTCTTGTCTGCCTGGACGAAACAGGGGTGCGGGAAGAAAATCAGGTGGAGGTGGAAAGAGCCGAGGGCAATGGCATAAACCAGACACCAGGCCATGGATAAAATAACGAGCATAGTCTCTCGAACCAAGCGTGCATTGAATACGAACTGTGTGACCATGATTATGTACTCTGTCCAATTGATATCGCATGCCATGGAAATGTGCGATCCTCGTCCGCGAGCCAGGTGCAAGGACAACTGCCTGCGCGGAATAAAACCTCATAAATGCACAACAGTAACACCTGCATCTGGGTGTGTATCATCTTCCTGAATCATATCATCCTTCACAATGTTATGGAAATCAGAGAGTTGATCCTCTGAGGCTATGCTGGAGATTGAACCTACAAAGAGATCTACCCCAATTTCCACTCCTATATTAGCAAGAAAATCAGCCAGCTTATTTCCTTCCTGCTTAGTGTGTTTGAAAGAAATTGCTTGATGCTGAGAAAGCCATTTTTCTATTAGCTCGAGTCTTTAAGCCATTCTCCAACTGCTACTGACCTTATGTATGCGGGAGCCCTGCATTAGTTTTGTGACCATGTTTATGATGATTTGTGAATCCCCTTCTATGATAAGCGGAAAAAAGCTTTTGTCTTGAGCAAGGGTGAGACCTCACCATAATCCTTCCAGTTCCGCTGAGTTGTTGGAGTCCCAGCCTTTTGAGCCAAGAAATATTAGTAGAGGAATGCCAAAATGATCCCTGAAGACTCCCCCATAACCTGCTTTTCCTGGATTACCCTTTGAAGCTCCGTCGAAGTTGAGTTGGAACATATTGCTAGGCGGCGGAGTCCATTTTGTTGGCCTTTTTTTACTCTTAGTAGGATTGTCTTTAAGAGTAGGCTTTTGACTTAAATGTATCTTCCAGTTGGCCCAAACAGATTGTTCCTGCGGCAGTGAAGGAAAATCTTCTTGGGACCAGGCCTTAATAGATAGAGTCTCTTTAATGTTCTAGTGTAATCTGGTCCAGATCTGCTCTATAGACATTGATGGATCCTTAAAAACTCTTCGATTCCGCTCCTTCCAGATGTTCCACATCAGTAGACCAGGAATAAGCTGCCAAAGCGTGTTTAGGAGTTTGCTTTGATATGGCTCTTGAATCCAATTATGAATAGTAGCTTTAATATCCCCATGCACTCTGCCTTCCTTTTGGCATTGGAAGGTAACCTTTTCCCACAGCTTCCGTCCTATTTGACAGGTTTGCATTAGATGTATAGCTGATTCCTCTGATTGCTTGCAGGTAAGACATATAGATGGGCCAGAGAAGCTCCTTTTTCTGAGATTATCCCATGTGAGAATTTTATTGTGACATAGGAGCCACAAAAATGTAGACACCTTCGGCCAGTTAGAGGAATTCTAGATTTTATCCCATAAGGTGTCTTTGATTATCCTTTCCTTGATAATTATCTTATATGCTTCCATTGTGGTGAAAGTGCCTTTCTCTTCATATCCCCATATGAGAATGTTCGTTCCTTCTGAGAAGAGGATTTGCCGCTTTTGTAATTCTGAGGAGAGAGAGAGCTAAGTTTGCTCAGAGCCATGCAACAGAATTTGTTTGGCTTCCATCCATCGTCTGTATCCTTGTGTGGAAGAAGGGTCCCAGGACTGATTAACCTTATCTAGCTGATTCATATCTTGCTCTGGTAGGGGAAGGTCAGAGAGAGTGTCTTTGATCTTTGGAAGCTGCTGCCAGGAGTCTTCCCAAAACCTTGCTGTGTTGCCATTCTTAACTTCCCAGAAACTATGCTATTGTATTAGATCCCTATGTTGAATGGCCTAATTCCAAATTACAGAGCCTGTGCTTACTTCTGACATTCGAATTCTTTCTTCAATAGGGCTATTGTTCACATATTTTGCTGTCCAAAGGGAGGCCCAGGGGGTGTTAGGATTTGAGAGCCATCTCCACCAAATTTTAGCTCCCATTACCTTATTACTGTGCCCTGGATCTCTTAGTCCAATACCACCAGCTTTTTTCAGAAGACAAACATTGTCCCATTTGACTAGAGCCCACTTTCGATTGGGGCCTGAACTGCCCCATAAGAAGTTGCGCTGGAGATTCTTTATATCCTTGAGAACCCATTTAGGAGCTGCTAGAATAGAGAAAAGATACAAGGGCATGGAGTGAAGAACAACTTTAATGAGAACAAGTCTGCTGGCCATGTTAAGAGCTCTGTGAGTCCAGAGGAAGAGCCTCGCTTCTAGCTTTTCTAACAGGTCTTTCCAAGAGGAGTGCTTGAGGGCCGAGGCTATTAAGGGAGCACCCAAGTATTTAGAGGGAAGATACGCAATGGTAAAACCAAGAATATGGGCTATGGCTCTTTGAGTGGGAGCTGGGGTATTAAAGAAAAAGATTTAATATTTGACACGATTGATAAGGGCTCCTGAAGCTTCAGAGAAGTTCGCTAGGAGGGCATTGAGAAGTTGAGCTTCTTGAATTGAGGGGCGACCAGAAAGCATGTTATCATCCACGAATTGCTGGTGGGAATAGGTAGGAGAATTGCAAAAAGATAGACCTTTGAGACGCTGGGAGAGCAGGGCGGATTTTAGGCTTCGACCTAGTCCTTCTGCCATAATAACAAAAAGAAAAGGTGAAAGGGGATCTCCCTGCCTGATACCCCTGGAAGGATGGAACGTGGGCGAAGGGATACCATTGATAAGCACAGAAAAGAACGAGGAAGACAAAATATTTGCAATCCATCTAACCCAGGAAGGGGCAAAGCCAAAGGCAGTTAGGATTTTTTGAATGTAAACCCAGCTGATGCTATCAAAAGCTTTAGACAAATAAATTTTAAGCAACATACCTGGTTTTTTTGATTTCTTCAAAGAGTGGATTATTTCATTAGTTAAAATAATACCATCCATTATCTGTCGACCTTCTACATAACCAGATTGCTCGAGTGAAATAATAAGAGGGAGCAGAGGTTTTAGTCTGGTCGCTATAACTTTTGAGACGATCTTGTAAATGATGTTGTAGAGAGCAATCAGTCTGTACTTGTCTAGAGTATTGGATTCCTCTGCCTTGGGGATTAAAGCAATGAAGGTTGCATTCAGCCCTGGGTACACCCATTGTAAAGTGCGAGATTCTTCAACAACTTGCCAGACTTCCAATTTGATTAGATCCCAAAAGTTATGAAAAAAGTTGGAAGTGAATCCATCCAGACCCGGTGCTTTCCCTGCTTTCAACTGATGCACAAAAATTTCGACTTCCTGCAGGCTTGTGGGCTTAAGGAGAAGAAGATTATGCTCTTCTGTAATTAGTTTTGGAATGTTCCTTAGAACTTTGTTTATAGCAAACGTTCTATCTATGCTGGGTTCTTGATGAGCTTTTTTGAAGTATCTGAGAAACTCATCTTCAATGCCCTCATGCGTCTCAATTCTGTCTCCCTGCTCGTTTTTGATGTGGGAAATGTAATTATTCATTCTGCGCTGCACTGTGGTCTTGTGAAAGAATTTTTTATTCTTTTCCCCATCCTTAAGCCATTTGACCCTCGATTTATGCCTCCAAAGAGTTTCCTCCTGTTGTGCTCTATCTAGGATTTGGGATTCGAGAGCTTGTTCCTGCTTTACTAGTTCCTCGCAGCGTCCTTCTATAATGATCCTTTGCTGAAAATTCTTCATTTCTTGATTAAGGGCTGCCTGTGCTTTGAAAATATTGCCAAAAGTGGTATGATTCCAGTGTTTAATTTCTCCTTTAAGGTGCTTTAGTTTCCGCTGGAATATAGACATCTTAGTACCATTAGAGGGATTAAACTTGAGCCAAGTTGATCTAACAAATTCATTGAAATCCGGATGAGTTAACCAAAAAGCCTCAAACCAGAAGGGACGCCTGATACTGTTGCCTGGATGGTTCCATTGGAGAGCTATGGGCCAGTGATCAGAGCCTGATACTGGAAGGATGGAAGCAATGAATTCCCCACCCAGGTGAGTTGCATTGTCTGATATTAGAAATCTATCGAGACGTGAAGCTATTTGTTGCGGTCCATCTCTTTTGTTGTTCCATGTGAACATGCCATTATTTGAAGGTAGATCTCCCAGCCAGTTGTTTTGAATAAAGTCCTTTAGTATGTTTCCATCTCTGTTACTCCTGCTTCTGCCTCCCTGCTTTTCCTCCATTCTTGCTATCATGTTAAAATCACCTCCAGATATCCAAAGCGGGTATAGCCTGTTTGAGTTAAGCTCCGACAAGGTATCCAAGATTTCAGCTTTGTGTATGGTTTCCTGCGAGAAATACACGTTAGTCATATGGCCATGGGTATTGGTGCCGATTATATGAAATATTGCTTGGATGAAGTTCTTGTTTGCATGTATATTGTCGAGTTGAATTACTCGTGCATCCTAGAGAACTGCCAGTCCTCCCGATGCCCCTTGAGCATCAACAACTGTTACTAGCCCTCCTGGCCAGGCTTTCGCTGCTATTTTTTCCAAGACTGTCGAGTTACATTTTGTTTCTTGCAAAAAGAGTATATTTGGTTTTTCCTGCATGAGCATATTTTTTAGAAGTCTGCCTTTCCTTGGGCTATTGAGCCCCCTAATATTCAATGATATCAGCTTCATTGAGAAGGGTTGGGATTAACATTGAAGTACTTGGTCAGCTTGGCATATCTACCTGACTCAACTAGCACTTTGCCTATCTTGATGGTTCTTTCGAGGGTGGTTTTTCTTCCTCGCTTCTTACTGTCTTTGGTGATGAACTTTCCATCCCATTGACTGCCGATCTGGACTCCTAGAGAGTACTTCTTTTGTGCAAGATTGAGGACCTCCACCAGGTTGTCCACTTGCCGGTCTGGTATTTTGTCAAAGTTTCCTGTCTTGCATGCTTGCTCGAGTCCTAGAATATCTAGTTCACCAATATCAATATTCTCAGGGTCTTCCTCCATGATCTGGGGTTCTTGATAGTCTTCCTCTCTTTCCTTCATTGCCTTTGTACTGGGTTTAGGATTATCGACTTCCATTCCTTGAAAACTCCAGGCCTAAGTTTTGGTTTGGGAGTGATGGGTTGATTTGTTGAATAATTTTTCCCCTGGCTGTGGTGAAATCCCATCCAGTTGCTCTTTGCTAGTTTCCTTGTCATTTAGAGGTACATTATCAGAATTTTGCACATCATTACTGGCGAGAGCAGCAAAGCTGTTGCTCGTTGAAGGTTTTGACATGTTAACTTGATTGGTCTTGGTGTTGGCTGTCGATTTCTTATGCCCTCTTCTGCTGTTTACCACTTTGGTAAATCCGTCAGACGCCAGATTGTCTTAGTCCATTTGAGGAGGGGGTTTCCTGTTCAGAGGACAATCTCTGTAGAGGTGTCCTAGGTCATGGCATTTCCTGCATCTAAACGGTACATGCTCATAATCTATTAGTTGAATCCATTCAACATCTTCATGGAAGAGACTTACCGTATCTGGCAGGGCTTGCTTGAGGTCCATATAGATGCAGATCTGGGCATATGATGTGTATCTGCATAATTTTGTTTCCTCTGCAACCTTGACGAATTCGCCCAGAGCATTTCCAATCTCCTGGAGGGAGCTCTCTTCCTAGTATTCCCAAGGGAGCGAATACAGCCTTATCCAGACAGGAGCATAGCTGAGGTCTTCCTTATCTGGATTGAAGCGTTTAACCCACCCTTTGAGGTATAGACCTGCGGAATTGAAGAAGTAAGGACCCCCATCTAGAATCCTGTTGCGATCTTCCAAGCAGTTGAAAACATCCGTAAAAAACCCCTTCGGTCTTAGATGCAGAGTGATGTGGCCCTTTGGTTCCATTTGGCATTTATCCAACTCCTTAGAACTTTCTCAGTTGGCCATATTCCAATAAACTTGCCAATCAATGCATGATCCCTCATAAACTGTATTCTGGCATTGATTCGGTGACTAGGAAATTCCACTTTTGGCCTGTGAGTGGCCACTGGTCTGCATGTGGAGGAACTTGCTTTGGTTTTGTCTTTCTGATATTGTTCACTGTCCTGTTGCTTGCTGTTGTTCGTATTGTCCTCATTCTGTGTGTCCTCCTTGTCAGTATCTTCAATCCGCTGCTTTTGGCTATCGGTTTTTGGGGGAGGCGCATCGCCCTCCCCCTGAGGGGGCTGCATGTTCCTTCGCACTATGGCAGGACAACGAGACCTCAGATCCACCCAGGTTCTGTCAAGGCTGAGCTATGTCAGTGGAGCCTGCTGTAGCAGGGGCTGCAGAAACCCTAGGACGAGTTGCAGAAACCCTAGTTTCTCTCCCGCTTCACCCAACCCATCGCTACAGGTAAGTTGCTTTTCGCCAAGAAACCTACTTCAATAGATCCTAACATTAAAGATGAGATAAAACTAAATTAGATAGAAGGTGAAGAAATAGATAGATTTCATCCTACTAAATTTACTAAGTCAGATGTAGAAAACCTAGAGCAAGTTGAGATTGATGAAATAATTAACGAAGACACTAAAGTAATTAATCTCAAAGATAATTTCTTACCTAAGGGATTAACCCCTTTGGAAGATTTGTTTGATTCAAATGATGTTCCTAGGAAACCTAAAATGGAACCTTTGAAATCTGATATAGAGGAGTGTAATATAGGCATTGATGAAAATCCAAAATTGATCAAACTTTTGAAATCATTACCTCCAACTGAAAAAGTGAAATACATTGAATTATTAAAAGAATTTCAAGATGTCTTCGCTTGGAGTTATGAGGACCTCAAATCCTATGACACCAACATCATATAACACACCATTCCTATAAAATAAAATCAAAAGCCTTTCAAACAAAAACTTATAAAGATTGATCCTATCTTATTACCTGCAATTGAAAAGGAGATTCAAAGGATGTATGATGCCAAAATAATTGCACCAATTAGATTTTTTGATTGAGTCTCAAACTTGGTGCCAACTAGGAAGAAAACTGGTGATATCAAACTCTATGTGGATCTCAAAAACCTCAACAAAGTGTCAATAAAAGACAATTACCCTCTCCCCAAAATGGACCACATTTTACAGAGAGTAGTTGGAGCAACCAGAATCTCATTATTGGATGGGCTTTCTAGTTACAATCAGATCTTAGTTCATCCTGATGACCAAGCCAAAACTGCCTTTACTACTCCTTGGGGCACATTCATGTATGTGAAAATGCCTTTTGGACTAATGAATGCAGGAGACACTTTCTAGAGGGCTATGGATATAGCCTTTGCAAAAGAAATTCATGATTTCCTTGTGATATATCTAGATGACATTACTGTATTTTCAAAATCAGAAAATCAACATCTGGATCATCTAAGTCAAGTCTTTATTAAATACAGGAAATATGGAATTTCCTTGAACCCCAAGAGGTATTTGTTTGGGTTAGAAGAAGGAAAGTTATTAGGTCATATAATTTCAAAATATGGTATCCGAATAGACCTTGCAAGAATAGAAGCCATCTTACAGATAAAACATTCGAGGAACATTAGAGAATTGCAAGCTTTCTTAGGAAAAATTAATTTTCTTAGAAGATTTATTTCTAATTTAGAAGAGTTGAATAGATCACTGAACACTATGCTGAAAAAATATTCGACCATAAAATGGAATGTTGAGGCTAAGAAATCCTTTGAAGACATTAAACTGGCCTTAACTAAAACACCAATGTTAATCAATCCAAAATTTGATAGAGATTTCATTTTATTTTCCTTTGCTTCTGTGCACACAATTGCTGCAGTCCTACAGTAGAAAAATGACCAGGGATATGAACAACCTATTGCTTTCTTTAGAAAATCCCTGAGAGATGCCCCTTTGAAATATAACATAATGGAAAAACAAGCCTTTGCTTTGGTCAAAGCCATCAAGCATTTTAGGGTATACATCTTATATTCTCACATAGTGGCCTATGTTCCTAATTCTGTAGTCAAAGACATCCCAACTCAGGAAGGTCCAGATGGAAAGAGGGGAAAGTGGATTGCTACTGTTCTAGAATATGATATAGAAATCAAACTAACTAAGTTAATCAAGGGCCAAGGTTTAGCCAAGCTCATGGCTGAATCAAACTATCAGGCCTTGGATATAAACTTTATTGTAGCAATAGATGATGAAGAGGAGATGGTGACTCCACTAATCAGTCAGGCCTTTATTGAATCACCATGGTATGATGATGTTATTTACGTTTTACTGAATTTACAAGATCCTCTTGAATTTTCTAGGACCAAAAGTAGATTTTTAAAGATGAAATCCTTAAAATTTTGTATATTAGACAATGCTTTGTTTTGGAGAGATCATGAAGGCATTCTTCTCAATTTCTTATTAAAAGATGAAGCTGACAAGGTGTTGCAAGAATTTCATGCAGGTGACTGTGGAGGACACCTTTATTGGAAAACCACTATAGGTAAAATTCTTACAGTTGGTTTATACTGGCCTACTTTGTTTTCTGATGTCAAGAAATATGTGACCTCCTGTCACAAATGTCAAATTTTTTAGGGAAAGAAAAAGCTTTTACCTTTACCCCTCAAGCCAATCTCTGCTGAAATACCTTTTCAACAATGGGGTTTAGACTTCATTGGTGAAATTCACCCACCCTCCTCTTCCCAACAAAAATGGATCCTCACAGCCACATACTACTTCACAAAATGGATAGAGGCCATACCTTCAAGGCAAGCCACTGACACTGTTATCATAACCTTCCTTGAAACCAATATTCTATCAAGATTTGGATGTCCAACTAAGCTCATTACTGATAATGCAACAACCTTTAAATCCAAAAGAATGATATATTTCTGCAACAAGTATCATATAACCCTGGGTCATTCCACAACCTATTATCCTCAAGGAAATGGACTGACAAAATCCTAAAAAAAAAACTTGGTAAACATCATCAAAAAGTTGTTAGAGGACAATAAGAAAACATGGAATAAAAAGCTAGTCAATGCCTTATGGGCAGACAGACTAACCACTAAGAAATCAATTGGTACTTCTCCCTATCAACTAGTTTATGGGATGGAAGCTATTTTTCCATCTTCCTTGGGAACACCAGTGATGAAGTTGCTTCAAGAAATGCAGGTTGAACCAAATAGTATCCAGAGAATAATAAACCAAACAATTCATCTTCAACAAATTAAGGAAAAAGTCTATATTAGGTCTCAAGTTGTGCAGGAAAGGATTAAAAAGATTTTTGATAAGAGAACCAAGGCTGAAGATTTCTACCTTGGTGACAAAGTACTCAAGTGGGATTCAAGAAGGGAAGACAAAGGTAAACATGGGAAATTTGATTTCCTATGGAAAGGCCCATATGTCATTTATGCTTTCAGAGGTAATAATGCTTTCTTCCTAAGAGAAATGGATGGTACAGAAGCAGAAGGTGGGCCAGTGAATGGTCGAATGCTGAAACACTATTTTGAACCTGGTTACTAATTTTCATTTTGCATTAGAGCATATTTTATTTTCAAAAGTCTAGATTGGATTGGATGGTGATTTTTTGAAGTTGAAGCCCAAAGAGAAGGCCCTAAGCTTTGAAAGATTCACTGTCATAAGTATTAATAATGCAGAGGCATAGAGGAAAATTTTGCAAGGTAACATCAACAACAATTCAAAGGCCACTGATCTACAAAGTTCTTGACATTTCACAAGAAAATGTCATCCCCAAGTGGAGCCATTGTTAGGTTCCTATACCAATAGGAGTCATACTTTTGAATGACTAAGATTAAGCCTTGTAATATTGTACATACCTTTTCTTCCAGCAAATGTTTTCCATATTAAAAAATTAAAAAATGTAAAGAGGGTATGTCCTAAAAGAATAAACAAAGGAAAAAAAGAATAAGAAAAGGTTAAGAAAAAAGAAAAAAATGAAAATATGTGAACCCCAAAAGACAAAAAGAGACCATGAAAGTGAGCAAGTTAAAATGCCACTACTATTTACTTTCTGCATAATAAATGATTGTGTGCATCTTGTTACTCATGCCACAATCCAGGACACTCAAAATGTTCAAACTTGACTATTTCATGTTTGAATTTTATGTTTATAGTTAGAGAATAAAATCTGACCAAAAAGTGTAATCTTGGCAGATCGTTAGATAGGTAGAGTGAATAAAAAGAGCTCATTAGTTTAATCTAAGCCCTTGGATGATATAAGGTTAGAATTAGATAGTTTATTTTGTAAAGAAAAGAAAAAGATTTATAAGGGTTTGCTAGCCTAAATGCACCCTAATAAAGTGAAGAAAAAATGGTAGGATGAGTAAATGGGTAAGTAGTAGAAAGGTTGCAGAAATATCATGTGATTATACAAAATAACTTATGTCATTGTCTCAAATGCAATTTTCAAATATGCATAAGTAGTAAAAAAAGCAAAAACAATGGTTCACAATATGGTTTATTTAACAACCTCTCATTCATTTCACCCATTTACTTCACTAACTTCCCATAAATAAGTTCTAGTACTTAAAACCTACAAGTCAAAAAGGCTCAGAGAATTTCTCTGACTTTTGGATGGACCAGACCCTCAGCTTAATGACTTAGGGGGGACAAGTACTAGAACCCCCTTCATAAAAGCACATTCCCCCTTCATTTCCCCTAATTTCCCTAATAAAATCACACTTTCCTATGGTTGACATCATTTACCTAGGAAAAGTGGGAACCCCCTTGTAAAACCCTTTCACACAAAACCCACCAAAAGTTTTTATCCTAAATATAAATCTAAACGCGCAATCGCATATACTTTACCCCTTCCTTACTTAGGAAAACCCACTCCGCCATCATTTTCATATTAATTAACTAACTCTATTATATAAATCCATTATAACCCTTTTCCCGTAAATAATTAAAACCCTATATAGAATATCCCAACCCCTTAGTTTTAATAAAAACTAATATAAAATACCCTTATCCCATTATAATTTCACTTAATTTACCTAATCCTGATAAAATTTAAGTTAATCTCGTGTCGGCCTCACCCGACTCCGTAATCCCTCATTAAAGCCTAGCCCAATCACTTAACCCTAGATTAGTCCCTAAATTAATCTTGAACCACCATAACTAAATCCTTGGGCCCCCCATCAACCCCTGTCATTTTCCCCCATGCAGCTTCACCTCCCGACTACCATTGATCATCCCTCCCCCTTATCTAATGACACACAATCATATCGGCTGCGCCCAATGGATGAACAATAACCACCCGATAAAGTGGTTTTCCTCGCAACCCCCAATGGTATGTGTTAGATGATGGATGGCATTGGGTGACCCCTCCCAAATACCACCCACACCACAAAAGAGGTGCGATGTTCCTTCAAAACCGCATCCCCCACTTAATTGAAAATCCATCACTATTCATCCAAAAGTGAACCCGCCAAAAAGTAATTGTTTTCTGTAAAAGACCACGAAGCCCTCTTTTGCCCTTTTTCATGCATTCTCTGTGTAAATTCTAAAAATCATTGCCAACCATTTCAAACGCCGAATTTATCCAGAGACTTCCAATTCCACCCTAGAAGACGTTGCAAACAGCTAGCCAACCTTTTCAGACCGTACCAGGACTACGCCAACTGCTGCAGCTACTGTGAACCAACAATTTCAGAGCCAAATCGCCCAATTCTAGGTATTTCACCACAAAATACCTCTTACCCCTGTGAATTCTTAAAACCTATGGCCTCTGTAGTATTTTAAATTAATAAATTGAGTAAAAATACTATCAATTAAAGAAACTGCTTACCTAAACCCTTTGAAAAATCCCAAAACGGTGGATAAAAACCCCTCAGAACATAATTCAAATCCACAAGAACTGAATTATGGCTGCCCCTGTCGCCATGGACGTTAGACCCATTACTACTCCACACCTAGACCTGGACCACCTTCCCCTGGCCGACAGGGATTTCCAAATCAAAGATACCACTGCCATAGAGCTTCTGCTCAAAATTCATTGCCTGAGTAGAGACAACTACTTGAACCACACAGATGATATTGGCCTCTGGGAGTCCAATTTACCCAAGTACCAGTTCCCCCAAGTTCATATCTTTCCAGAAGTTGTTCATATGTGCTATGCATGCTACATCCCCAACCATAGAGCCATCATGTCTCGTGACCAAAAGGTCCTATTCACTATCACAGCCATGTCCATTGATGAAATGCTGCAGTTTCAACTAGGACCAAACCTAACCCCACTCTCAATTGGAGACCTGTTGGACTAGTATCCCAAGTTGAGCACCTCAAGATTGGTCCAATTGTTCCAAACCTTCATTAGAGAGGAGAAACACATCCCTAATGATCCCCCTCCATATGTAGCAACTATTTTCTCTAAATGGGGGCGGAACATTGTAACCATGATATCTTGTGTTTTGGGTTACTCTATCAGTGAATACATTGATGAGCTTATTCTTGCCTTCATGTCCATTTATACCCCAGGGCAACCTCCTGTAATCATATATGACATTGCCAGTTTTATTGCTGATAGAATGCATGAGCAGTTCACAAGAATGGGCGATGAGAGGGTGTTCAAATACTCTTTTGTATTGTACCATCTATTTTTGTACTATAAGTCTGATAATTTCCCTTTCACTCTCCAGAATTTTGACACCAGGTGCCAGCCCACATCTATCATTTTTTGGACCCTCTTTTTCATGAGTTTGGATCACCATATACATACTCTAACTTCATAGATTATTTTTTGTATCCAATCATGACTATGATCATTGGAAATCCTCCACCTAGGATAAGTCCAAAGATAAAAAGAGTCCTCCAGCTTTCCAAGCAAACCAAAGTGGGTGATTGGTACCTTTACCAAAACCACACAAAAATCAGAATATATGGCTACCTGCTTGCACCGTATAAGTTGCGAAGATACCTCCCTATGAGGTTGTTTGCCTTAGAATATTATAGACAGATTATCAATGCAAATGAAGTCAACTTTGTCAATGCCAAAAAGAAGGCCTATTTCAAAATCAAGGACCAATTTGGTCCCTTCATATGTAATTCCAGAGAGGTAGGGAAAGAGGCAGACCTAATCCTGCAAAGAATGAAATTCCAAAGGAATTTTTTATGGAGATATGACCGCTTAGAATTCATTGCCAAGAAAAGGCAAAAGGTCAAGTTAGGACCTTTCATCCACCACCCTATACCAGAAGTATATGCATATGCAAATCAAACAAAATGGGTGGAAAATACTTTAGTAGACAGAGACAACAGGAGGGTAGATGTAGAAAATGCTCTGATTGATTTGGAAAAGTAGCTTGACGAGAGCACTTTCCTACAGGTATCAGAAGAAAAAGAAAGAGTCATGAGAACCCCTCTAGTCATGCAGACTCCTCAAAATGAGGAGAAGATTCCAAAAAGAGACATAGAGGGAGCTTCCACTTCAGGAATGGGCACCTCTGATCTACAGCAGGAAACAAATCACAGCAAGAGGCAAAGGCTCAATCTAGCCTCTGAACATGAATACATAGAAGGATCAGCACAGGTTACCAACATAGAGGTAGAAAGAAGTAGGCCCACTACTCCATCTAAAGACATACAAGAGCCTTCCACATCACAGACTCAGATGTTGGAAAGGCAGCTTAGTGTGGAAGTGTCATCCTTCAATAGGCCTGCTGATAAAGACCAAGACATAAAAGACAGGTACAAGGAAATCAAAGTGAGAAATGAGAGGCTTAAGGCCCAAACATATGCTCAGTACCTAAAGCTAACTCCCACAAATCAAACAAGAATAATGTTAGCCTTTGAAATTAAAGAGGGAAAGCAGATGTCTTTCATCAAACCTATAGCACAACAGCCCAAGACAACATTGGATTTCAAAATGGTTGACTTTGAAGTGTTGGCAAGGGATATTCATCCCATAGACCAGATTGAACTACATAAACATGCTGGATAGATGATATACTCCACCCTAACAGGTAAAGCCATAGCTGCTCATCAGCTACAAAACTCTTTGAACAACATTTTGGCACGGTTTCAGTTAAAGAAGGCCTCCTCACAGGCCAAGGGTACCAGGATCAAGTCGTTAGAGGACTTAGTGATTGAATTGGGAAATGATCACAAGGATATTAAAGCTACAAAGCAGCTTATAAAGAAGAAAAACGATGATATTGCTGCACTTAAGAGGCAATGAAAAATACCCTAGCTACAACATCCTCAAACTCTAGAAGTCTTAGAGAGCTAAACTAGACATGAGGAGTTGATGGACTTGGTCCTAAAGCTTAATGATCAATTAAAGGAGACAGAAAAGGAGTTAGACACTTTAATTCAATTGAAGCAAGGTGACTTAGCCACAACTTCTAAAGATGTCATCCCTACATTATCTACAACAATCCCTTCTACACTGGCAACTTCACTGGCACTAATAGCTCCACTTGCCACAACTTTGCCAGTTACCACAGAATCTACAACAACAGGTGCATCAGGTGAGAAAGCAACAGAATTAGTTAAAGCCATGGAAGAGATGTCTATCTAGGCTACAAAAATGAACAGGCTAAGAGAAAAGGTGGCAAGTTTGGAAACTAACTACAAACTTTCCCAACTTAAGCAAAAGGAAGAGGCACAAAAGGCCCAAAGAATGAGTGAAAGAATCAAAGTCTTAGAGAAATATTTAACACTGGAGAAACCCCTTGGGCAAACCAAGGAAATGTTGTGGGCTAATATCATTGACTCTGTCAATGATATTTGGCCATCAATTCAAGTTATTTTTGAACAAACAAAATTAATAAATATAGCTACAGAAGCTATCCAGAAAGTAAAGCAGGAGTTGGGAGCTAAGTCTGAGGACGCCAATAGACTCATCCACTTCCTCAATAGCAAGAATAGGTATGAGCTCCATGAATTCAATATAGAAGATAGGACTGAAACCATCTTGGAAATAAGGAAGGTCCTTTCTAAGAGAAACCTAATGCTGAACTTAGAAGAAAAGTGCCATAACATGCAGGTAGCCATTGATAGGTTCATGGCTAAATTCCAAATTTTGAGGGAGAAAGGATTACCTAGTCCATTAGTTATTAATGATAAAATCATGAAATAGTTGGACTATGGTAATAGACTCAAACAGTTGGCTAAGGAGCAAGCTAGCACTTCATCCATAAAAGCACTGCCAACAGGCAAAGTTTTGTACAACACATTTTAGAACTTGCTTTTTCTTGAGCATGAGATAAAACACTTATTCCTCACCAAGCCCAAATTTTCCAAGTATACTGAAGATGATGAGATCTATAGGAGGATGATGAATGTAAAATTACTTGATGCAGAATGGTGGGAGACAATGACTGATTTACTATGATAAATTTACAGCAAAATGTTACTGCACATTAACAATGAGAGTAGCCAGGTAAACAGATGAAAACAGGGCAGCATAGTCAAAGAGTATTAGGGTCAAAGAGTATCAGGTGAAAGATAAAAGTTGAAGAAGATTCCAGTGTGAAAGACCAAAATTGAAAGCGAGCATAAAGGGCTACAAATTCAACCATAAAAGCCAGTAGTACCACATAAAAAGGGACAACATGAAACAATTCAATAGCTATATCTATCTTCTTGCAAGAAGATATTTGTATTTCCTAAATTAAATCTCAAGTTAGTTTGAGATATTTTGTAATAAATTTTTGTATAAATACTTCATAAATCAAAGTATGTAGTGTGGATTCTTAAACATTTCTATAGACTTTCTTGATCAAAGACTGTAAGCTATTGTATCACTGTTTGGATCAACAAGCTGGATTAATGAATAAAGTCAAGACATTTCACAGGATTCATATGTAGTACGAAGTACAGACAAGTATTTTATCTTGTGTTGTTATCTTTATTTAAAATCTTTTCCATAATCTTTAATGTATCTTAAATCTGAATGCTATAATATGGAATGATATCTCAAAATTTTCTTCATTACACTCTGTTTTAACTATTATGCATTTTTATGTTTTTTGCTAATTATCTAAGTTAAGGAATTCTTGATTGCTCCTTAGTTTAGGTAGTTTCCCTCTAATCTATAGTAAAGGATTCTTAATTTCCCTTTGCTCATGATTATCCTTTGTTCCTAATTTTAATCTCGGTTTGAGAATTCTTAAATGCTCTCTCACAATGGTTAAGATCATTTCACCCATTCAGCCCAAAGACTTGCATTTTACTCTGCTAGCTTTTCCTTTGAACACTCCCTTTAATGAATTAATTCCAGTTCTGCTGCCCTTCTTTGACTCCATAGTCCAGTAGTCCAGAGACATCATTCTATCCACCTGTTTAAGGATTCCACCATCCAACCTTCAATACAAATCAAAACCCCCCGAACTTTAAGAACTAGCCTAACATCTTAGCAAACAAAGCTAAATCATATAGAAAGAGCCCTCTCTGAGTCATAGGTTGGCTAGAGCCTATACTTAGAAGATTGTTTTGTGGTTACCTCAGTCTTTTCCTTCTTCTGATAACTTCTAGGGAAAAATTCTAAGTGATAACACTACCCATAGTAGATATTTTGCAGAAAATGAAAAAGGGAATCTTAGAAGAAAGAAAGATGGCAAAGGAACAAATGATTTATCCCAAACCAAGATCCTTCCTCAAAAAGAGAATCCAAAAGATAAAAATAGGAAAACTTAGGGAATACCAACCTCGGGTCTAAGAAGAAGTACCTGATTGAACACTGTGCAACAAGAGGTCTCAGGAGCTACAGAGTATATCGATCTTGAGGCGAAGGAGCAGACTGAAGACCTTGTGGACTCTCCAAAAGAACCACCAAAACTCTCACCAAGTGTTTCATCACCCTCCTTCATTTCACCTCCAAGAAGTCCAGTACACAGTCCAGGTGTTGATCCTATTCAACAAGAAATTTATGACTACATAGAGTCATTAGAAAGGAAGGAAGCAACAACTAAAGAGTCAATCCAAAGTCCAGGAGAAGGAAGTAATCAGTTCAATGAGCCACAAGAACCTTCAACATCTAATGTTTTAAAGAAAGAAATCTTTGAGCTGGAGACATTGAACAGATACCTCAAAAATGAAAATCAGACACTAAAAGCACATAATGGAATTCAAATTGCAAAGAGTGACAACCTTATTCTTCACTTGAGTTTATGGTACAAAAAGAACAAGAAGTTGAAGAAAGAAAATAGGGCAATGCAAAGAGAAATCATCAACCTAAAATATAAAATCCTCATGAAGAAACCAAGAATGCCAGTGGTTTCTAGAAAGAAGAAGAAAGTGAATCCTAAATGTGATAACCAGAAGGCACAAGAGAATGACAATGATGAATTGTATGAGGACATACAAAACCTCTAACATGGGGGAATGTAGAGTCCAAGGACTGCTTTACCTTGACACCCTTTTTGCCTATACTTCTTCCTTTTTCCTATTCCTATCACCTAAATAAATGCAATAAACATAAGGTTTTGTTAAGGTAAGCACTTACATGTCCTATTTTTCATATTTTTTCTATATACCTTATTGTTTTATTAAAGTTTGCATTCAGCTACGGAATTGACCTGATTCTGCAGCTAATCCACAGATCTGCAACTACCTCCATTGTTGACAGGGTTTGAGTGCACCAGCTCAGCAAAAGAAGATATGGATAGATGAGGAATGATCCCCTCATGGATTCTTTCCTATTCTCTTGAGCCAATCCTTCAAGAAAATCGCATTGTAATACGGTCAACCTTAAAGTCAACTGCAAAATCATATGCTGGAACATAGTTCGAATTTCACGAAATATTATCAATTTGCTTTTCCAAATAGAAAATTGACGATTAAGCGATATATTTTGGTTTATTAGGGATCATAATGAAGATACGTAGGCTTAAAACTCGCATGCTGTTATTTGAAGAAATGTTATAATAACAATAGCCGCTCTGTGTTTTGGTGCGCACCACTGTATGTAAATTTTGAAGAACATCTTGTCAAAATTGTTTGCGATTAATAGACTTTGGTTCATACTTTCCATGCTGCGTTGATTAAATAATGTTGACTATCTCGTGGAGGGCCCCTAGATCGAGTTTAGGTCTTTGATCCATTGCAAATAGATTTCCTCTGATTTCTTAGAGTTAAATTATGGATGCTTTGTTTTATGTTTTAAGATGCAGTCTAATGGAATTCACGATTAGACTGTTATCTGCATCAAAAATTTCATTTTCTTTCTACCTACTATAGTTTGATCATCTCATTTTCTTTCTACCTAGTATAATTCAGCTATCTCATTTCACATTTTGGTTGTTTTCTAGCTTATCAATTTAGTTCTTGTTTGAGTGAAGGTGCAATAGTTAAAGAGTGACAATATTTTTCTCGGCCACTGAATTCAAGCATCATTCATTTCCAATTCGATAGAATAGATCTATTTTTTCACATGCTTTCATAGTTAGTCTAGTTTGGCTGCAACATAAAATTCAAGATGAAAAAATAACAGTCTAACAAAGTGGAGTTTAGGATCACTCTCCAACCATCCACAAAAATTGATTCAATTGAGGTTAATTTTAGAATAACCAACTAACAGATTTTAGGGAAAATACTCTAATATAGACAGTAACACCATCTCCATATTAATTATAAATTTAGACCTTAACAATAACATAAATATATTAACGACATAAAATAACTTCTAGCACATACAATGCACTTGTGATTCATCAGTATACCTACCCTGGTCAATAATTTATGCTGACAATTTAAGAACATTAAATTGACTAAACAATCATGGAATCAAATAGTGTTGGACAACTATCAAAGATTTTTGAAAGCATGGCCAATGATGAGTCTTACCTTGCATTATGAAGATATCTTATTCCTTGAGATGTTAGCCCCAAAACATGTGAATTCCTCCATCAAATATTAAATTTAGATCTTGAGCCTTCTTTAGTGTGGTTTAGAATGGATTCACATGGAAACCTATGTGACAGACTTATGGTTGAAATACCATAATAAGACAAAATATGGACATGAAAATCAAGTGAAGAAAACATAATGTTACATATAAAGGATCTCACGGACACAAAACCCCTGTGAAATATAATAACTTCAGATGAATATTTGCAATCGACTGATTGTCAAAGTGAATTGAATCAAGCTTTGAAACAATAGTTCATTGGATATATAGAAAAATCATGTAAAATAGACAATGTTCCAAAAGAAGAAGTAGTTGAAGTTGTAACATACCTAAATTGTAGTAGCACCTTCTACCCGTGAAACATAATCAACTAGTCTGAGGTCGACTAGTGGAACCCAATCAATTGAACAATTGACGAGTTCAAAAAATCAACAAATACAAAACCACTTCTCCTTCTTCCCATCGTAGTCTAACAACTAACAACAAAATGGTTTTGAATCCCTTTATATGAAGTTAATAAAGACTCCAAACACCACTAGTTCATATGAGTTTTTTTTTGGGATGCAACATACATTAATAACAAGACTGAGAAAATTACCTAATTTGCTAGAGCTCTTTGCAAACAATCTTTAACTTGGTTTATGAATTTCACAATAAATCAAACTAGAATTAAGTCATAAATTAAAGCATTTTTCAAAGCATAATATGTCAAGAATCTTGCTACCTATCAATTGAAAAGAATCAAACAAAAACCAAGACAATAAATGCAAGTATATGATAAGAGATTTAAGGATTTGTTAATTGAATCCATTTCCCTATTGATGAATAACTCATGGTGCGATCATACATTTCAGTAACATTACAATGAATCAAAGGACCATTGTAAATGCATGACAATAATTCATACCAAGAAGCACTCCAAAAGGCACAACACCTATAAGTTGGTGATGACTAGCCTCCAACCTTATCGTTGACAATTGATAAGTATTTGGAGGAGAAATTAGAATCACTTTATAAATCAATGAGTAGTATGGCACTAAAAGAAATGATTTCTGGTGCACAAATTGTAAAAGTGAAGTTCATGTACAAGGTACATGTAGATACGTTGATTCCTTCAAGAAACAAACATATGTCCTCGTAGTTCAAGTGGAAATTTTCTATGAAATTTGTGAGACCTTGAAAAACCATCATACGAGAGATTGTCCACATAATTTAAAAAATGTAAAGCTGAAATGGTGTACAATCAATGAGGAATCCACTCACTCGATGTGGAAATCCCACTTAAATAGCTGGAAATCTTGGGTTCATACACAAGATATAAACCCAAACATGTATCAAAATCATCCAAATGACTACCAAGGATACAAAGGATATCAAGATCATCCAAATGACTACCAAGGATACAGAGGATCACCTTTCCCACATGGGATAACTTGCATGTAGTGACCAGGTCAGAAGTGGGATAACGAAGAGGTACACAAGAGGAATCTCTTCTTTGACCTTTCGGAAACAAATGTATATACCCCGACCCCGATCAAGAGAGAATAATTGTACGTGAAGCCTTAAACTTGTTCAAAAATAAGAAGCATGATAGCAATACAAACCAAGAAGATAACATAGAATAACTCCATATACTTAAGGGGAAGCAATCAATTGATTGATTTCTTGAACTTTTGAATATTTTAAAGGAATATAAAGAGGAACAAAATAAATTCAAAAATATCTAGGAATTATCACAAAACAAGGTACCAGCTCACTATGGTTTGCAATTCGACTTGGAAATAAATAGATATATGATAAACTATGTTGTTAATAATTTTCACTCACAAGTAAACATCCTCTTGATGAAAATGTGGATCGATGTCAAAAGACCACAATTGAGTCATACAATGAATAATTTAAATCTTGCAAGTCAAAGGTTCATAGAACCCATCGGTACCCTCCATATATTAAGACTATTATAGTTGGTATTTTGACTGAAGTTGGTTTTGAAGTAATCAACTTAGTAAAAGGAATTCTAGCATATCAAATAATGGGTGATAGGCCTTGGTGACAAAAAATGAAGGTTACTATCTCGCTTGAGAGAGATAGGATAAAAGTTAAAAAGAAAATGTCGTAAAATTAATTGTTCATTTTGAACCCAAGGATGGCAAGCCTTGGGTAGAAATGTGGGATGAAGATAATGAAATAATAAAATTCTATAAAATTATCTATCATGGCCAAGATACTATTGAACCCAAATCATATGAAGATATCTTGCAAGGTTCACCACTATGTTTGGATACTACGCTATGCAAATGGCAGATATGAAAATACAAATGAAGTGGAAAAGAGTGTTAGTCGATTGAGGCCATCCTCACTAGATGACTCCATTCATTTTTTTTAAGAGTAGTATCAATTGTATATGAAAAAAAGTGCAAACAAACATCCAATATTCTCTCATTATATTTAAATGAATGACTAACTCACCCATCGAGATTTAGGCAAAGAAGCTTATTCTCAACATATATCGACCAAGTATAAAAAATAGTAGCAGAGCACAATCGAATGAAAAACTTGGCCCAAAATTTTATCAGTCAAGTAACAAGGTGTGTTGAAAATAGAAACAATAAAGGCTAAAAATAGAATTTCTAAAAATAGCACTGCTATAAATAGCAATTCAGCCAGTGTTGATCTTAGCAACAATGGATGGAAAAATGGAAATGCTAAAAATAACATTCTATAAATAGCATTTCGGGATACCTTCCTATTTTAGTCAGTCCCTAAACTAAAATAGTGAAGTAAAATTCGAATTTGATCTTAGCAGTTGTTTGTAAATTAATTAATTAATTCATCTTGAGTTAATTAGTTAAGGAAAATCAAACATGAAGTCTATGTGGGGACATGCAACAATTTCTCCATTAATTGAGGAATTTATCCATCAGTTAAAGAGATAAGGATGCGTTGTAATTATTTGACTTAGTTAACCGATTCAAGTCCAGTTAGATTAATTCAAACAATTTGTTGAATTAATGTAAGTTTAGTTACTTAATGCTTGCATGCATGTAACTACTGCACTTCAGATATCTAAGTATTCTCTCATAAATAACTCATGCATGTCAATTCAGATAGAGACCCAGTTGAGATCAGATGGAGGGGCAGAGTACTACCAGTTGCAAGAATATTCCATTGTGAATATTCCTTGCATGCAGAAGGAATTCTTTCCTTGAGGATTGTGCAGTTACTTCTTTAGGTTTAGTGAGTGTGATGAGGCCAATTCATACATGTGGCTTCACTGGACCCCAAGGAAAACTACGCAAGGAAATGAGAGGCTCGGAGGGCTTAAGGAGGACATGTACAGTGTCTATTCAGTATGTGAGTTGTATTGTTTGATTGTAGAGAGAGTAGGATAGCTTGAGAGCTGATTCTTTTTGTAACTTGAACAAGATTTCCACTTGTATGATAATACAGAGATTGGAGTTTTAGGTTGAGGCTTTACCTGGGTTATTTCTTCTGTGTTATGTGTGATTGATTTCTCATTCTTAGTTATATGTGTTCTCTTGATCTTGCTCAATTTATTAAGCTTCTGCAAAGTGTTGTAGAAGTAGATCTTGTATTGTGTTTTAGCATATTGCATAATCTGTTGATATATAGTGGAAATTTCTACATGGTATCGGAGCAAAGGTGATCAAGGTGAAGAACAATATATAAGAAGGAGAATTTCGAAGTTTGTGGTTTTTGAATATTGAAATCAAGTTCTTATCACATCTCAATTTCACCGATGGTGTTCAGTGGTTTAAGACTCGAGTATGCCCTTGATGGTAGCTTGAATTATATAGTCTGGAAGGATCACATGGAGGCAGTGTTAGAGGATAATAGTCTAAAGGAATTCATTGATCAAGAAGTCCCCAATCCGACTGATGCTACTCAACTGGCAGAATGGAAGAAATGTGTGGCTAGAGCAAGGAGAATCCTCCTAGAGGGAGTTTGAGATCACATTGTCTCGATATTCCATGGGAAGGAGACTCCATTTTTAATGTGGAAAACATTGAAATATTTATATCAGAACAACAACGATCAGAGGAAGCTGGCGCTAACAGACAAGCTTCGTAAGATCAAGTGTGAAAAGGGTGACACAATCTCTACATATCTAAACAAGCTCACCACCTGCAAGGATGAGATTGGAAGTGTAGGGATCACGACCGCTGATGATGACATGGTGAGTCTTGCACTCCTCAGTCTTCCTAAGGGTTGGCATAGCTACCAAGACTCGGTTAATGGAAGAGAAAAACTGCCAGATTGGGAATGACTTTGGTTGGATCTAATGCAAGAGGAAATAAGAAGAAGCACCAGAGATGGACCTTCATCAAAGCAAGATGATGAGGAAAATCTAGCCTTAGCGAGTAAGGCAAGGAAAGGGAAAGGGAAGGCATCCCATCCCAAATCCGGTTCTTCCCATGGTGGGAAGAATATTGACAAATTGAAAGTGTGATGTTTTCATTGTCATCAAGTGGGCCATTATGCTACAAATTGTCCATAGAAGAAATCCAAGAAGGGTTCCTCAAAGGGATCTGATGGTGAAGCACTGGCCTCACAATTTGAGCTAGATTTCTCACTTATCGCATGCATGGTTTCATCCATGGTGGGATGTGTGTGGTACCTAGACAGTGGAGCTTCATTCCACATGTCAGGTGACAAGAATCTTTTCAGTACCTTGGAGGAGAAGGATCTCCAGATGCAGATCGAGATGGGCGATGATGGAAAGTACTGTGTTTCAAGTGAAGGTATGGTTGTGTTTTAGAGGGAGCATGGAGCTCTCCTCACCTTGACTGGTGTAAAGTATGTACTAGGTCTGAAGAAGAATCTTGTGTTTGTCGCTATGCTACAAGATAAAGGCTATGATGTAGTCTTTAGTCAAGGAAAGGTATTCTTGAGGCATATCGGTACTGGATAGACAAAGTGAATAGGGATTCGAGTCAAGAATCTCTACAAGCTGGAGGTAGATGACTGTGATGCTTTGAGTTCCAAAGCTAAGATGGTGCAGAGCCAAGATATTGGTGAGCTATGGCATAGAAGACTGGGCCACTTGCACCATGGAGCCCTGAAGATCATTCAATAGATTTCTACCAGATTACCCAAGGGAAAACTTGAGTAGACAACTACATGCAAAGATTGTACCTTGGGTAAGTATGTGAAATCTTCCTTTCCGGATCGAGATAGTAGAGCTGGAGCAATCTTGGAGCGAGTTCACTCAGATGTTTGTGGGCCCTTCTCTATAGCCTCCACTGCTAAACAAAGGTACTATGTTATTTTTATTGATGATTTTTCTCGTAGATTCTGGATCTACTTAATGCAAAAGAAGGATCAAACCTTCTTGAGGTTTTGTGAGTTTAAAGCCTTGGTAGAGGAGTACGAATCTATCATTCGGAATAGTGTGTGGGATGTTGTCCCAAGGCCTCAAGGCAAGTCAGTGGTGAGTTCCAGATGGCTTTACAAGGTAAAGTAGGCAGTTGATGTCAGTGTTGAGAAACATAAGGTAGGGTTTGTTTCTCGGGGTTTCTCACAGGTCAAGGGGATCGACTAGGATGAGACTTTTGCTCCTGTAGCAAGGTACTCATCGATTAGATCGACGTTGGCACTATTAGCTCAGATGGGGTGGAAGATACACTAGATGGATGGGAAGACAACATTCCTCAATGGGAAGATTGAGGAGGAGGTGTACATTAACATCTGCTCACCAGATGTCTTCTTTACCTTTCAAGCTGAAGATCGCTACTCTGGCCTTCATGTTATCTATGTAATCATGCAACTCAAAGAATTTGTTCATCCTGAGTATCCAAGCCCCTGCATCTTCTGGCTTCTTTACATCTCCATCAAAAGTAGGTGGCTTATATTTCTTAAACTCATTGGTAAAGTATCCCCTATCATTCCTCATGTAAGGATGATAATGATGACAATCAAGACATCTACCAGAACCAAAACTAGAATAGTAACAATACTCATCACCCCTCCTATCTGAAGTGTCCATAAATCTACCATCTCTCACTATATTGATCTATCTGACTGGGGTCTACCAGGAGACCTACTGCCATATACCCCATTAGTTCTATCCTCATGTCCATGGATGATCCAAAGTGACCCTTTTCGCTGCAAGTCTGACAAATTGTGAAGAAGTATAACATTGACCTCTACTTGTTTCTCTTGTGCCCGTATGATCCAGTCATTATCTGCCTTACAACTCCTTATTTATTCCTTTAAGATTCCCAGTGTAACTGCCAATTTGGGAGGGTTCCCAACACCATACTATTCTTCAGATTCATAAGGAGAGTCTTTTTAGTCAACCATATTACTAGCCATTTGATATTTCTTCCTATAATGCATAATATGTCAGATAAACCAAATAATAATAAATCAACGTACCTTAGTATAGCTTGGGGAGGATACCTCGTCTGAAAGATCACCAAATCAATGTGATACATGTATAACATAATCATAACATTATATAGACATATTTGCAATTAAATGTATCAACACATAAACATCACTTTAATTAGGTCCAGTCATCAATTCAAGGCGATATCAACAATGCATGCTATGACCTCATGCATGAAAACAACTATTAATCCGTTGTACCCATTGGCACATGCAACCAAAAATATGCATAAGCAATGCCTCATCAACTACACATAAGCATAAACGCATGTAGTCGAGCATAAGCGATCAATTCTTGTAATCAACCTACAAGATGGATACATGTAATCCAAAATATTCAAGAATGTAACCTAACATACAAGGATGTAAGTAGGTGACATATACCCATATGAAATCAGGCATATATTGATGACAAATGCATTCCACGAAATCGATATCAAATTCTTCATAAAAACCATACTACAACCATAATCAATCATCAAGAAAATGCAACAAGCACATGAAATGCAAATGTAAGACGCACACATGCAACTAACATGCATGCATGACCAGAAAACACCAACCATCCAATATGAGAGTTGGACCATGCTCTGATACCACTCTGTGGTATTAGATATGACCCAAAGAGAGCGCAACCCACTATGATACCACTCTATAGATCTCTTCTCCCACATCCACCCAATTAACCATGCAAACCTGGGTAAACATGAGATGAGAGGCTACTACAATCATATTCGACCTCCTATGTGACCTTAAGGAAGTGGAATTGAAAGAAACATCACACACAGTCATCCAACATCAACTTTAGAATCCTCAGGAGACATGTCAGCCACTCAGACAACTTGTCCTTGGGTCCCACTGTTGTTCTATATCTCTTAGGCCATAGTTTCTCTCATTCTATGGTAAAGGGAGTGACCAACAACCCAAATTCTCTCTCATAGGCTTGCCTACTAGCGACCGAAGACCAAAATTTCTACTTCTGTGCCAGTGACCTCGATATTTAAGCCACTTTTTCAAGCCCAGAGCCTAGGCCACTACCCAAAATGGAGTGAGATCTTAGAATAAATGAAAATACAAGTAAACAATGATGCAAAAGAAATAATATGAACAAGACCATAACCAGACCCCTACTAGCCATGACAGGAATTTTTCAAACATATCGTCAACATGTAACCTACAGGTGTAAATAATAGAATTAAGTGTAGGGATCTCATACTTATTTGAGAATCACTATGAACCATTTTTCCCTCATTTGATTTGATGCATTATCATCTATTAGGTCATAGACACATTATCCATTCATATACAAGTGAGCCATACATAACTGTTGTCATAAAATATACATATAACCAACACAATAGGAACAAAAATACCATAAAAATATCAGCCATCAAAATCCACATATACATTAGTACATTTACACATGAAAATCAAGGTAATTAATTTCTCATTAATGAATGTAATACACCAACCAGACATGGGACTACCATGTTCCACCCGACCATAGAATGGGTGAGCCAAATCTCTCTTTATCCATTCACCCCAGTGCCATATTCCAAGCATGAATGTGAGACTCAAACCAAAAGAACTCAACCAGGGCATATCGAGGCTACACTACATCACCCTCACCAATAGAAACTAGGCTTTACCATAATCCATCCCGGATCACTGGGAAAACATAATGAACACATAATAATAGGATTTATGTGATCTCCACCTGATCACTAGGCCAAACAAGCATCAATGCCACCAAATTTCTCCACCTACATCGTGAGGAATTTTCCTGTTTCCTAGTCTTTCAAGCTTTACGGCAATCCAAACCTAGATCACTAGGCCCTAAACTGAGACCCACTCTCCATGCTTTACTACATATCCCAAACCCAGGATTACTAGACCCAACAGAGAGAAAACCACCTCTTGGCTTTAGTGTATGTCCTTCTATTCACTAACAAGGATTCCTAGGCTCACCGAGGCAACACAATCCTGGATTTACTGCAACCCACATTCTGGCTCAAGGGTCACTACTCACTAGGCCAGTGGATTTACTGTGATCCACAGTCTGGTTTAGGGACCACTAGGCCATGTGCTCTATCATTCAGAGATCCTCCCCACTCAACTTCGAATCCATTCAACAATCCAACTCAACCAAAACATGAGAACCCCACCAAACCACGACTATCCGGAAATGGCAAGGCTAGGCCGAAAACACTGTTACACTTGGAAAAACCCATACAACAACATCAAAAGAACCACATGCAATACCACGCATGCCAAATCTAGCAAGGAAAATACACATGCAAGTCGATACATGCAATGAAGTCTGTTGTAGCTGCTTGATCCTGCCTTTCCCAGTTTGATCTTTGCTTCCTCTTTCCTTCTTTTCCTTTCTTGATCCAATGCCAAAATGCTCCAAGAAAACTCTATGTGTCCTAGAGTATGAGAGAGAGAGAGAATAATGAGAGAGTTCCAAAGATGAACTGAAAAAAGGTTACCAACTGATCCTCAGAATCCATTTGATAGATGAGGCCTCTATTTTCTTCATTTTCCATTATTTTCCTTCATTTTCCTCCTCACATGCAACCTGTGACCTTTCACCTCCTTTTTCTCCTAATTTTTGTTATTTTCATAAATAATTGTGCCAAAAATGACATTTTTCCTTTCCAAAGCCTTAGCCATTGCCTTTTCCAATTTCCTTAGCCATAAACAACCAAATGAACACCCACTAGGATGTCTTGCCCAACATTCAGCTTGGAATAAGTGTCCCATCAACTGTGTTTATTGTTTTTAACTTTATTAACTTTTATTACATGGAATTTTCACAAGGGTTGTTACACAGAGACTTCCAGAGATGGAAGTAAGTGCACCAGAGAGGCTAAAAGGTTGATGCATGATGCCAGAGAGAATTTGGGAGCACCCACATCATAATGTAGGCATAGGAGGTTACCAGATTGGTACACTGGATACATGGATATGATGAGCGAGAGTGTAGGGGTTGAGCCATCCTCATTCGAGGAAGCAGTGAAAAAACCCATATAGGTTGATGCCATGGTTGAGGAGTATGACTCCATTATCATAAACCATGTTTGGGAAGGGGTCCCAAGATCAGCAGACAAGTTAATGGTGAGTTCTCGATGAATTTACAAGGTAAATCAAGTAGCCGATGGGAGTGTCAAGAAAAAAAGGCCATTTGTGTGGCTAGAGGATTCTCTAAGGTGGAGGGAATTGATTATAATGTGACATTTTCTCCAGTAGCAAGGTACTCTTCAATCATATCTATTTTAGCATTGTCAACATATATGGGATGGAAGATACATCAGATGGATGTGAAGACAACATTCCTCAACGACATTATTGAGGAGGAGGTGTATATTGAGCAGTCAAAAGGATTTGATACCTTCAAATGAGAGTCACATGTGTGCAGACTCAAGTAGAGTTGTATGGACTAAAACAAGCACCTCGTGCTTGGTACACCAAGATTGACAACTATTTCATCGGGTTGGGCTTCACCAAAAGTGAAGCAAATCCAAACCTTTACCATATTGTGGTTGAAGGTAAATTGTTGATTATAGTATTATATGTCGATGATTTGATTCTAAAAGGTGATGAGAAGCTAATAAAATCTTGCAAAGAGGATCTTGCAAGAGAATTTGAGATGAAAGACCTGGGGCTTATGCATTAATTTCTTGGTATGGAAGTATGGAAAGGAGATGGGGAATTATTTGTCTCTCAAGGAAAGTATGCCAACAAGATACTGAAGAAGTTCCACATAGATAGAAACAAATCCATGGAGACTCCTCTAGCAGGTAATTGGAGGAAGAAATATGCTACTTCAGGTGAAGTAGTGGAGGCTATTATTTGTAGACATCTTGTGGGTTCACTTATGTATTTGGTGAACACACGACCGAACATGTATTTTGCAGTTAACCAGCTTAGTCAAGCCATGATTAAGACAATCAAACTCTATTGGAACACAACTACACATGTTTTGAGATACCTTAGAGGCAAAACTCAGTTTGATCTTTGTTACAGATGGACAGAGGGAGTGAAGCTTCTAGGCTTCACAAATGCAGATTGGGAAGGGAGTCCATTCGATAGGAAGAACACATCAGGGGGGATCTTCAGTATTGGGTCAGTGACAGATTCTTGGTACAACAGGAAGCAGAGATCAGTTGCACTCAGTTCAATAAAAGCATAGTACATGGTTGCTAGTAAATCATCTTTTGGCGAAGGCACAATCCTCTTGAAGACAAGAAAGAAAAACGTTGAAAAACACAGTCATGTCGGTTCACCTGGTAATGTTGGCTTATTATGGAGGCACAACACTTATAAATAGGTGGCTAGGGTCATAAAAAAACTATAGATTATAGAAGTGTAGATTACAAAAGTGTGGATCACAAAACTGCAGATCAAAATACTTCGGATCACTCTGAAATTTCGGTGACACATAATCTTGGGCAAGCACAGTGATAACATCTCGGTGGCAAGCACAATAATACATAATCTCGGGTCTTTCTGTAATGTTTTGTGGGAAGAACTTTGGATACTTCTGTTATCCTCAGTGATGATCACAGTAAAGTATATTAGTCTCATGACCATGATCTCTTATAGTTTTCAATGACTACTGTCTCAAATGTTACAGTCTCGGAATGCATATAGTTTTCAAGCACAATAATACATAATCTCGGGTCTCTCTGTAATGTTTTGTGGGAAAAAGAACTTTGGATACTTCTGTTATCCTCGGTGATGATCACAGTAAAGTATATCAGTCTCATGACCATCATCTCTTATAGTTTTCAATGACTACTGTCTCAAATGTTACAGTCTCGAAATGCATATAAAGAACCTCAATCATAGTCTATCTCAGCTTGTATATATACACAATTACAATCTTGATGTATCTACAATGGAGAGGATCATACAGTCTCAGCATAACATCAAGACACAATAATGATCTAAATATAGTCACAACTATGATCTCATATCTCTATAGTAGTGCAACAAGATGATACAGTAATGATGGTGCAGTTGAGATGATGTGAAGATGGAGTAATGGTGTAGAAGCAATGATATCATTTTCATAATAAGTATCTTAGTAGAAGCGCAATAACATTCTCAGTGATGACAACAACAAGGAAGATCTCCATAATGCAGTGATGAACTCAACAATGACGAAGAAGAGGATTGGTGTCTTGGTATTGGAGTGGCATAGTAAGTCAAGGGTCATGGACTTGGTGTTCATCAATTGGAATCTCTATAAGAAGAATTATGTGTGGGTTTTCCTCTCCAAGAGGGAGAGGTTTTGGCCCTGGCAAAATGCCAACATCCTGTGTTCTTGTCTCTTTTTATTTGGTATCTATTTGATGAAATAAGAAACACACACTTTAATAATGTCAAAGAGAATATTGTGCTAATAAGAAAAATTAAAAATGCCTCACAAATAGTTATCAAGTGAAGAATAATCTCATTAACTTCATGTGCCCTAGATTCTTCAACATGGTATTAGAGCTATGGTTGTAGTCTAAGGAAGGGAAAAAAAGAGACATACAAAGATTTGTCTTCGAGGACATCAAAGAAATTTGGAAGGTTTGAAGGAGAAAGTCTACAACAATATATGGAATATCAACTTCAGTGATTACAGTCATGCACTCAACTCATGTTTAGTTTGATGGAATATATTAGTACCACTCCTGGGATCCTCACTTCTTGATCACTGAACCTTCTCTATGAAATAAATTACAGCCTTGGCATATATGGCAAAATTGATCCAAGGAGTTCCTCTCACAATCCATATTATACCACTGTCTCAATATAGTCACTGCAAGAAAGCAATTCCAATGATTAGACAATCTCTCTATACAATGCCTTTCTACACAAAGACATCACTATCTCGATACAGTGTCATAACAAAATACTTGTCACAGTCTTGGATCTTAAACAACATGATACTCAAATCAAAACATAAGCCTCTCTATATCACTATCATGGTTTGGATAATGTTCGATGTAGGTTTTTGCTGATGCACTCCAAGGAATACTGAGTGTGATAAAGTCCACTTGTGGGATAATAATATCACTAGCATGTGAACAATGTGCTCAAATACCTTAAAGATGAATTGAGAGTCAAGATGATCCCAAGATCATAAAGCAGTCTCGGTGATGTCAAGATCACAACTGGCATGATGCTAGAAGGTTTCCAAAGAAGTTTTGGTAAAAGGATACTAGTGGTTCATGATGGGAAGCTCAAGCAAAAGAAGCATTAAGGTGAAGATCTCTTCTTCACATGCCAAGTAAGTATCTTTCCCATTTTTTGGTTTAATGACTTTGTTTTGAAGAAAATAGAAATATTGAAGGATAGCCATAGCCCTCATGAAAAAGGTCCTTGCATAAAATAAGGAGGATTTTCATAATCCTCATAGAAAAGAGAAATCATTGATGTCTATGGAAAGGTCTCTGAAGGTCAAATAATACTTGAATGTATCAAGAAACTCATAGGAATCATATGAAATCACTCAAAGGTCCTCACATGCTAGAAGAGGAGACATAATGAGAGATATCTGAAATCCTAGAAGATATATTCTCTGAAATCATAGTAAACAAGTTCACATCACCTAGACCTACACAAAAGCTTGGTCCTCAAGCAAAGCAAGACAGAATAAGTATAGCCAAGACTCAATGCTATAGAAATATTTTGGAAGCTCATATCACTGAAAGATGGAGGAAGCTGAAGAAAAGGGTCAAGGAAAGAAGGAGTAACAAATCCCTCCTATGAGTAAGATAATATCCATTACAAAAAGGGTCCCATCATAAGCTCCTAAATATTGTGCTATTAGATATGATGATGATAATAAGATGCATCATGGCATCATGGAAGAATTAGAAACAAGAGCTCATAACATCACCATGGGAATCATGAAAGAAAAAATCCATGGCAGTCAAGCATAGCTCTTGGGAATCTCATTAAACATTGAAGGAAAGAAAGATGTCATATATGACCAGGCTCATCATACATTAAGGAAAAAAGGAAACATTTTCCAAATAGGGATATGCAAGATCCTCAAGGTTCTATGAAGGAATCCTCATTGCATGGTTCACTAATCTAGAGAGAGAGAAAGTGTTTCATTAGGAACTCCAACTTATGGAATTCATGGGATAATGATGTGATGACATGAAGCAAATCAAGGGATTGAATACCTCTTCAATCAAGGAAACTGCTGGAAGAAGCCTCAATGACCTAAAGGTAAAATAAGGTATGCATTCTTTTGTTTAATATTATAATGAACTATCATATGGTTGCAGGTAACATGGATCATTACTTCTTTCTTGAGAAGCATGATCAAGAGAAAAAGGATCTCCTCCTCTGAAAATATGCAAACATACATAAGACACACTAGATGAAATCAACATAATATGTCCTCATATGAAGTATGAGATGGTTGAATACAATTAAGAAACTCTGATTGAAAGCACCTGGGAAGGAAATGTGTGAGAAAGGAAGAGATAATGAGATATGTAACCCTAATGAAGGCAATCAAAATCCAAAATACCAAGAAGATTTGACTAGGAAATCTCCCAGAAATATATAAAGAATATGATGAAAGTATGAAAAAGATGAAGACCCTTGACAATGGATATCTTTGGGAGATATGTTAATAAGTGTGCAGGATGCTGATACATACAAGAAGATGTCATGATGAAGAGCCATCTCGTAAGGTATGATTTAATTTAATATGATATTTTGATTTATTGAATAATATCTAGATGAGTTCATGTAGGGCTACTAGAAAAAGACTTGTAAGTACAAGTACAACCAACATTCATGAGATGGATGGAAACTCCTAAAATAAGCATGGAGAGAAAATAAGCAGCCATATGAAGAAAGTTATAGATATATACCAAGAAGGCCACTTTCCAAGAAGAAAGGAATGACATGACGGAATAAGAAGGAAAGTGATAGATGGATGTTGCCCTACAAGGAAGAAGCTCAACAAAATTTCATGACATCAAAGATAAAAGTTAATCAAGTAGCTGAAGAACCCATGAAGAAGATGGTGTTGATGTATAAAAGAGTCCCTAGCTACGAGGGAGCTTTGACAAGTCCCTGATCAAGAGGGAGTTTGAATTAGATCACCCTTGATTATAAAGGAGGGACAATTGTGTTTTTCTATTTCATATCTCATGCACTAGACCAGGACTAACAACCGTAAGTCTAGGTGAAGGCCATGAAGAGAAATCAAGACACATGATATCCTCCCTAGTTGAGAGGGAGAGATAGACACAACATTCTTGTCTTCACTTTGGAAGAAATAATGGAGGATTTGGTAATGTTCTGGCATCTGATGCTCTTTGAGGATGTGTATGGCATCCAAGAAAAGAGTAGGTAAGAGGACCAATATTCTTTGAGGGTTGGGAATCCAAGATAAGAATAGTCCTAGAAGGTCATACTCAGTGAAAACCCAGGTGGGTATGTACCTTGAGAGACAATGATAAAGGTTTATATAGTCATTGGTCTCACCAACATTGTGCTTTGATCTAATGAGAGATAGAGCTGTCGGCCAAGGCCTTGCTGTGGAAACAATGTTGGTTACTATGATGCTATATAGATGGGTTAACAATCCAATTCTTCTTATGAGAAATTCTTCAGATTGAGAATGACCAAGTACCATTATAAATACCTCCCTAGTTAAGAGGGAGTGTTGAAGAAAGTATAACTAGGTTCAGTATTTACAAATGTAACTTTGATCTTTGTACTTGTCAAGAAAAATAAATATTATTTTTGTAAATTAAATGAATGAGTTTCTTGCTCATTTCATAGGTCTAGAAAAGTCAAAGAGTCAAAGTCATATGTAAGGAGGTCTTCTTGAGCCTTCATGTAATATCTAAGGGTCGACCGAATGTCTAAGAATAGCCCTCCAAGACTAGCACAATCCTCTTGAAGATAAGAAAGCAAAACGTTGAAAAACACAGTCACGTCGGCCAACAAAAATGAATTTAAAGTCATGTCGGTTCACTTGGTAATGTCGGCTTATTATGGAGGCACAACACCTATAAATAGGCAGCCAGGGTCATCATAGAACTGCAGATTACAAAAGTGTGGATCACAAAAGTACGGATGAAAAGACTTCGGATCACTTTGAAATTTCGATGACACATAATCTTGGCCAAGCACAGTGATAGGATCTCGGTGGAAAGCACAGTAATACATAATCTTGGGTCTCTCTGTAATGTTTTGTGGGAAAAATGACTTTGGATACTTTTGTTATCCTCAGTGATGATCACAGTAAAGTATATCAATCTCATGACCATGATCTCTTCTAGTTTTCAATGACTACTGTCTCAGAATGCATATAAAGAATCTCAGTCATACTCTGTCTCAGCTTGTATATATGCAGCCATAGTCTTGATGCACCTACAATGGAGAGGATCATACAATCTCGGCATAACATCAAGACACAATAATGATCTAAGTATAGTCACAACTATGATCTTAGATCTCTATAGTAGTGCAGCAAGATGATACAGTAATGCTGGTGCAGTTGACATGATGTGAAGATGGAGTAATGGTGCAGAAGAAATGATCTCATTATCATAATAAGTATATCAGTAGAAGCACACTAATGTTCTCAGTGATGACAATAGTAAGGAAGATCTTCGTAATGCAGTGATGATGAACTCAACAACGACGAAGAAGAGGATTGGTGTTTTGGTCTTGGAGTGGCATAGTAATTCAAGGGTCAAGGACTTGGTGTTCATCAATTAGAATATTTATAAGAAGAATTATGTGCGGGTTTTCCTCTCCAAGAGGGAGAGGTTTTGGCCCTGGCAGAATGCCAACATCTTGTGTTCTTGTCTCTTTGTTTTTGGTAGATATTTGATGAAATAAGAAACACAGACTCTAATAATGTCAAAGGGAAGATTGTTCTAATAAGAAAAAATAAAAATGCCTCACAAATAGTTATCAAGTCAAGAAGAATCTCATTAACTTCATGTGCCCTAGATTCTTCAACACTTGGCAGGTAGAAGAATTGGCTAAGTATTGGCTTGAGATTTTCTGGGAAGGGATATAGATAGATGATAGTGAAAAGGTTGCTCGGGATTGAGAAAATAATTGTAATCTTCTTATATTTTATGATTAATGAAATATATAGATAACAAGGGTTTTTAGTTGTGGCTTTCCCTAGAAAATCATTGTGTTATGTGTGATTGAATTATTTCTCTTATATTCTTCGTGATTTCATCGATTGTTTATTGTTTTCGCTAATGAGTAGAGTAGATTCAAGTCAATTGTTTTAGCTTGTTACAATTTGCAATTTGAATCTACAAGGAATTTCTACAGATAGAAACATAAGTTGACCCAATATATTATCAACAAATGAGTAATTTTCAAATAGCAATTGTTGTAACTTGAACCACATATCTATAGACAATAGATGGTAAAGTTTAGGAGATGACACAACATTGTCAACATGTTTCATCCTTAGTAGCAAGCCCAATGTTTCATTTCCCCCCTCTAGCATTAGCATCAATAGCACCAATAACAACCTTTGCAGAGAAGCCAACACTCAAGAATCAAAGTAATTAAATAAATGAAATTCTTAATATTATACTCTATAAAATTTTGTATCATCATTGTAATTCACATCTCCCACTTTCTCAGAAAGAGAAAGGAACTTTGTGGTGGGGAGATTTTGAAGGGGATAGTTGACTCAGCAATTAGATCCAATTGTTGGACCTTGTCGACTGTCTAATTGAAGAGTAAGTCAATTGTCCTCACATGTTGTTGACCAACCAAGTTGAAAATTAATTTGGTTGACCAACTTAGGTATTTATATAGTTATAACTACCTAGTAACTAATACATAAGATGTAAATAGATATGATGTAATAGGATAATGGGAGAGACTACTCTATAACAACTATGGTACACTAATGTAAGTGTTTATTTGTTGTCTCCCACTACTTGTATTATATTTCCATTCTATCATATATGTGTATGCTTATTTCTTGAGTGGTTCATTGTTGGTAACTCTGTACAATTTCCTATATTACAATAGGTGGGAAAAATGAATTTTGATTAGAGGGAAGAGCAGTCATAGTGTAGTATTATAGTTAATGAGTCACAATATAAACAATAACTACATGATCTAGAACATATTCACCTACTAAGAAAACCACACACCTTCCATTTCATGAGGCCACATCCCTTATATAACCATATGGTGCATTTCTAGTTCCATTCATTGGAGATTTAAACTTAGCCTATTGTTGTGGTTCTAAATTTGACATTTTACCTCGAATAAAATATCAAACCTAAGAGAGAGATGGTGTGTGGATCAATAAGCTATTGAGAGAAGGGAAAGCCTACTAGTATCCATCCATCCCTATCTTTGCTCCATTTCTTGAGTTGTGTTCACTTCACTCATGAACTATAGACACTTTAAGTACAACATGCTGATGCAAAATCCCATCAAACACGGATGCTAAAAAGAAGAAATAAGAATGAAATTTATTTCCATGGTGCACCTCATACTAGAACCCTCCATTCCTTATCTCATTCACTACAAATATGATGGGAATTGAAGGAGAATCATGGGTTATAGGTTGTAGTATTTATGTCACTTTGTCTAGTGTTTCCTATTTGGTGACTAAATTTCCTCTAAACTAGCATATAGTTGATCACGGGAAAGATGTACAAAGTCTAAGTGGAATATGATACACAACATGTGGTTTATGATCCCTAAAAACACTTGCTCCTTTGCAATAACTAGGCATACTTCATAACGCATTTGAATATGATAATGGAAAATTTGTGCCGGTTATATCCCACGTTCTTAACCCTCAAATATTAGTGAATAGATGATATGGTCAATGGGATTCCTCCCCACTTTATTTTATTTGTGTTTATTTGTGTTAACCTCAATTAACTTCATGACATAACACATTGTGATGCCTAATCAAGACAAATAATGTAACATCTCCCACCCCCCTTGACTTAATGGAACTGTGGAAGTGTTATTATCCTTCTCTAATACCAACTATAACACCTGCTACCCCTTAAAACCGTCTCAAGTTGTGGGAGTGCTACTCATTTGACCTAATCTCCAAGGTTTGTTATTAATATGGGGTTACAAACATATTTTCATCAAAGTATTCAAATTCTTAAATTATTTCCACCATCTCATTCAACTCTCTAAGAGATTTCTGGTAATACAAATTTTACATCAATCCAAGTCCCAAGTAGAAAGTTACGCCCCTTAAAAATTTATCCCATTAAGGGGGGCATGTCATCAATGGAAATCTATGTGGCATCTATGTGGCCATGCCTAGCCCACATGATGCCATGCCACCGCCTCGTGGGGATCCACATGGCACACACATCATATCAGGTCAGGCTATCAACATTGATTAATTTTTTTGGTGTGGTTTATGTGATTTGTTTGAGGGTCAATGGTCGAAGGCCAATATCGACCCATCGACATCGAGCCTCCCCATGTGAATATCCACTTGAATTTTCCAAAGTTCTGGTAGCATGATGGCTCGATGGCCCAATGACGTAGTTGTGATAGATCAAGGTTCTGCCATCGGATCTACACATGTTATGAAATGCTCTATTAATAAATATCTTGGTATTCAATATCATGCTAATCAACTAATATTAGTACTAATCAAAATTATTAATTTAATTACTTATGCTTAGCACTTGGGTTTAATAAATTTATTTTATGAGAAAATCCTTTCTTTCTAGTTTTAATAAATTTTCCCAATTTAACACCATACTAGTACTGACACATACTTTTAGCTTCCCTAACATTGTGGTTCCTAGTACATCCTTTCCCCAAGCCGATGTTCTAATATTTTCCCTAAGTCTTACATTCCCCGGTGTCATGTTCGCCATGGACACTTCTCATGGTACATTTTTCCCCAGGCTCACCTCCTCAATGCCATGTTCCCTAGGATTGCATACCCCAATACCGCATCTCCCCGAGATCACTTCCCTGGGTGCCATTTTCCTTGTGATCATCTTCTCGGTACTGCAATTCCTCCAGTATTACATTCCTCAGGAAATAAATTTAAAACATTGGTAAACATTGATTAAACATTAATTAAATCTCATAATTATGAGGATTATCAATTAATCCCATGCACACTAGGCACTAAACTTTACGTAGAAACACGTTATTTCAATGAAGTTGTTCATTTCATCAATTCATTAAAACATTAAATACCACTTCCTTGCATAGATTATGATTTGTTTAAACTTACTCAGAGGGATATGATTATCAATTCACCATGGAAAAACATAGGTTATGATAAGTAAACAAGAAGAGTTGATCTCTATTTATCAGACATTTCTAATCCTCTGAAAAAACTGAGCTACTATATTCAGAAGCGTTTTCTTTGAAATAAGAGAGCATAAATATAGTTTCTCATATCAATCATGAACATAATATTGAATAAAACAATCTAGACATTCATTGACATTCATAGACTCGCAAGATCTCATACTAGTCGTAAGAATGACATTTAACATCACAATTCATGATCCAAATATAAAAATGTAATATAGTTATCTATGTGATTGACAATAGCTGGCAATTGAAGGAGGGACTTCCACTCTCCACCCAACCATATGCCATCTACACTACAACTTTCTTGCAGTCGACCACACTCGAGTTGGATCTAATACCTAAGGAATGCTTCCTTAAGGAATTCACACAAAGGGCTTGGTTTAACACTCAGAGTATGGAGCCCAACATCTAGGTGATTTATAAAACACCTTATAACAACAAGCACTGAGTGTAGAAATTATGTTTTCAACTGCTCATGAAGTTTTATTCAAAGTCACAAGACACAAACCTACTCTACTTCTCTACGGAATTCAATTCATAATTTAGAACATTAATCACAAACATGCAATGAGAAATAATACACATGCACACAATATTTTTCCATGGGAAAGCAATCAACTAAAAACCCCTTTGCTTACTTGCATTAATATGATGAATAAAGATGTATTACAATTGCTTTGCTCAACTGAGAAAAACCTGCAAGTGAATAACCTATCTCTCTACTCACTGAGAAGATATGACCCAGACTTAGTCAATTTCTTTTTTTTCCGAAGAAAAAAACGGTAATTTTTTATTAAAAAGATAATGAAAAGTTACACTCAATGAGGCATACATTAAGCTGCCACAAGGGATCGAGTGCTTTTGCACCCCACGCAACGTTAGAGGACTAACGTGCACAAAGAGAAAGAGAAAAAGAGAGAAATAAAAGAGGCAAAAAACTGAATTCCGGCAGTGAGTAGGACTCACGCTTCAAGTTTTTCTCCCCTTTTTCTTTTCGACCTTACGCCACTCTCCTTGAGTGGGTTCGATCGAAGCAATGACTAACTGTTTTTCTGCATTCTGTGGGCCAGTTTCTTTGTCTGAATCTGAAGTATCTGAGTGATGTTGCCGTTTGATGCCTCCCGTACTAGGATCCATGTTAGACTTCTCTGCCTTGTTGTCTGATGGGGTTTCCTTCTGATTCTCCATTTCTTGTGATACTTCGGTCTTCTCTTCTGGTAACTCTTCCTCTGCTGCTTCTGATTCTTCGTCCTCTGAAACTTGGGGTGAAAATTGCCATCCTTTTTTCTGCTTCCCTTTCTGCTTCTTTTTATTCTTGGCTTCAGGACATGAGCTTTGTAAGTGTCCTGTCTGCCTACAGAGCCTACATCTGAAGGCGGTATTTTCATAATCTAGTACCTGTAACCAGTTCTGTTGTTTGTAGATCAGCCTTATATTGTCCGGCAGCCCTTTACTTAGATCTACTTCCACACAGATTCGTGCGAAAGTGTAGATCCTTTCATCAATCCTTTCTAGGTCTGTTTTGATAAATTTCCCTATGCTGTTCCCAATGCCTTCCAGCACTCGTTCATTCCAAAAGTGCAGTGGAAGATTGTAAAGTCTAACCCAGACTGGCATTTTGGTTACAGTCATTTTATTTGGATCGAAATCTGGGAACCATGGGGTTATAAACAGCCCCGATGTTCCCTAGAACCATGGTCCAGCACTGATGACTATATCTCTGACTTCCTTGGATGTAAATCTTACGATGAAGAAACCTTTCGAACATAGATGAATATCACATTCCATGGTCCAACTGGTGAAAATCCAATGGAATAGATCCAAGGGTTTAGGCCAGAAGCTGTTGAAACGGCAAATTAGAGCTTGCGTTTCATAGGATTTAACGAAATCATCAATCCCTGACGAATCTAAGTTTAAGGCTGGGGTTTGCTCTGACTGATCTACTATGTATGGCCTGGGCATGTGACCGCCTTGGTCTGGAGAGAGTCCTGAATTTCTGCTGCCCTGTAAAATGTTTTTGTAGGATACACCTCCCTTGGGTTGGTGCTGGGCTGCAGTTTTTTTCCCTTTGTCTCCCCCTGAGGAGCTTGTCTGTCCCTGAGGCAGAGCCCCTCCTCTCAATCTGAAGTTTAACATAATGATTGATCCTGGCCCAATCTCATAACTTTCCAACGTTCTACAGTCCTGGAGGGACCGCCTACCACTGACCAGATGTTGGATCTGGACTGGGTATCCCATTTCTGTCCATATTTGTTGTTTCAACTGCAAGGAGGTGTCTTCTGCATGAACCCATACTAAGCGAGTTTTCCCCTGAGGGGGATTAATCAAAATCTGAAAACAAGTATTTGTTACCTGCTCTGGCTGTAGGCAAAGTTCCAGATCTGGCTCTGTTTTGGTTCATTTTCCCTTGTGCTTGTCTAGATCTGCCGAAGACCTGCTCGAGCTCTGATTTGAGCCTTCGATCTGCTGCCTGGGATCAGGAAAGGCTAGATCGTGTAGATCCAAGCCGTATCTGCAAATTTTGGGACCATGCGTTGAAGGGGGAAGCGGATCTGCAGCATGCAGGCCCCTCCATTCGTTTTTCCATTCGTTCTGGGTTTGCCGAGCCCTGATCCCTAAACGCCATGTGGCCCGACGGCTTCCTTGTTCAAGTGCGTGGTTTGGGTTTTCGTTTTTCCGCCATGGAGTACCCTCCTCGTGGATCCACGCAGAGAGGTCTGCTTCTGTTGTGGCCCTCGCCTCGCAGTCTCGTTGCAAACTTGTATTTCGCTCCCATTCCAGGAGCCTTAGTTTCCATTGGACCGAAAGCCCTTCAGATACGCAGCCGCTCTGATCTGGGTAAATTTGGAGCGAGGTACACCATTTCTCTGAATGCGCAGACAGCTTCCCAGCAGCGATAAACGTTAACCCATACACTGGATCGCTTTCAGGTCCGGAGCCTTGCTTGAGAGCCGATGCGGCTGTAAATCGAACCCTGCTCGGAGAAACCCTAACCATCGCCATCTGCAGTCTCGAATCACACCTCCAACTCAAGAGCAAAACTTAGTCAATTTCTACCTCTGCTTAAGCCCCTATTATTTATGAAATTCGTCAAATTGATTACAAAATTCCCAAGGTTGATCATCTGATTGCATTCAACACCTGTACACTCAAGACTAGTCTACAACTAATGTTACACTGCCTTGGAATCTCCACCACATCTAGGGAAATTGAATACTCTGCATGCACTAGCTATTTTAGGTTCATTGATCAGTTAAATGGATGATGACTGAGTTAGACTGAAGTCTCACTGCACAACTAACCTTCCACTAGTTCCTCCAATAGTTGGAACTAGTTTAACTGAAAACAACTTGAAATAGCTGACCTTTGCTACAAATTAGCAATCACACATGCTTAACTGTACTCTAACTCTTTCAACTTGAATTTACTGAGTAAACTGGGTGACACAATCCATGTCACACTAGTTAACTACATCCAAGTTTTCTACTAATGTGGAAATTCGAATTTTATCAATTTAATCAAGGAAAAATCAAATTGAAAATTTCTTGCTGCATTTTTGAACACTCCCTCTCAATAAGAAAGGGATTATCAACCACCACTATCCTGCACCTATGGAACTTGAACTTCCCTCTTGACAAAGCCTTTGCCAAAATGTCAATATCTTGTTCCTCTATCGGAATGTTTTGTAGCATAATTATCTGCCTCTGCACACAGTCCTGCAAATGGTGATACCAAATATCTATATGCTTGGATCGATCGTGAAATCCAGGATTCCCAGAGAGCTTGATGCAACTCTGATTATCACAGTAGATCACTATTGGATCTGTTAGCCTCCTGCTGCAGCAGGTTAATCATATTTCATGATCGACATTTTTACATGCCAAATATGTCGTACAATGCATGCTGCAATGCTCCATATTTTCTACAGATGGCCAAAAGAAGTGTCCATGAGAGTGTGCTAGTCTCAATGCCACTGCTGTGTTCCAATTTTTGGTAAGCAATTCATTTTTGGTTTGAGGTAGTTTTTCAGTTGGAGGACTTCAAGCGAGGCATGTCTAACTTCCCCTTCTTCCTCTTTTCCCAAATCTCTCACTAACTTCCCCTAAAAGAGGTCAAGATCTACTTGATACCTCTTAGTTTCATCATTCTCCATATCATTTGCCTTGGTGAAGATCTTCTTCACTCAAGAAATGTACACACTGCTTCTATGAGTCATTTTCCCTCTTAATAGCCTAAGATTTACATACTTAGCGCTTTCTTATTACTTTTCATGTTAACTACTAACTTTACTATGTAGCTCCCTTTCTATTTCCCCTTCCCCTACTAAAACTATGTATATTACTCCCCTATATACTTATCCCCTCCCCCTGGTTGAAAGATAACCATATACATCCTTGGGAATTGCTAAGTTTATCTGAAACTTAGCAAGAGCCCTCAATACCCCCTCTAACCATCTCCCAAATGCATAAGGACTCATTCCTTTGCATAGTTTCCCTTCATATGTATAAAAATCATCCCTCTGACCTTGGTTTGCCTTTTTAAGGCATAAATCCCTTGTTTGGCCTTAAAAACCTTCTCAAACCGCATAAAATTCCTCTTAAGTGCCTTAGGACTCCTTCCAAGGCATGAAAATCCCTCATATGCTTGAAAATTCCTCCTTTTGGGCTATCGGACCCCCTCCGATGCCTTATAATCCATTCAAAACACTAAAAAAAGGCCCCTTTGATTTCACAAAGCCTCCCTTTAGTGTTATAGCCTTGCTCCGAATGAAAAGCTCCCTTTTTGGACCCCCTCCAATGCGATATCGCAGTCGGGAGGGGGAGTTATGCATTAAAACAAACATATATGTGTGTTGCCGATGGGTTCTTCGCCAATGGTGGACTGTCGATCGCCGATTGCGATATCGCATCGGCAGTCGGCAGTCGCATCACATTATTTCATTGCATATATTATATATATAACATGCCCCGCCTTATCGCCGATTGTGATATTTGCATATATCGCATTGCAATAACATTATCGCTTATATTACCATATCGCATCGCTCCATTGTTAAGGCCCGCCCCCGGGTTTCCCCGATTGCAAAGCTGCCGAGTTAATCTCAGCCATCCATTTTTGGGCCCCAGATCAACGGCCCATATTATATCGGCGATCACCCCATGTATATGGCTCCGACCAGTGGAGCCGAAATATTATTAAGGCACGGCATATAAAAGTTTCAGGTCTGAAAGGAGCCCTTTGTACAACGAAATGGGAGTGCTCCGATATTCCGGAGCTGAAATACAATAAAGCAGAGCTTAATGAATATCGGGTCCGCTTATCATTTTCATTAAAATCCGCTGATTTGGGTTCGCCGATGGGCCGGACCCGAAATAAAATAAAGAGGGCCTGTAAAAGCATTTCGGGTCCGATGGTTTCGGGGGTCATATGTTTTTCCCGCCAATAAGATTTTTGCCGATGGGCCGGACCCGATATCAATAAAAAGTAGGCTTATAGAGGATTTCGGGTCCGCCCTTTGTTTCGCTCATCACAAGTTTTATGTGCCACCCCCCGGTCTGCCTGACGCCGATATTGCGATAATATTTGGGCCGTTGGATCGGCCCACACCGGATCCAACGACCACGATTTAATTCAATGAACAGTGTCGCTATTTGGCCGTTTTTTAATGAAAATTCATGTTTTTATGGCATTCCGCCTGTTTATAATAAAAGGGCCATTTTTAATGTTTTGTGTGTGGTGCCCGTGCCCGCCCAGGTATAAAGGAAATGATGGTTTCCTTAGCCATTTTGAGATCGCTCCAGGCCCAAATACATCCAAACGCATGGTTTCGCCTCGGCAATCTGTCAGCATGCATTTCTCCTCTGTTTCGTAGCATTTTTTGAAGGTTTAAGCATCATTTTTTGATCGGCCAAGCGACGATAGCATCCCTAAGGCCACGGAAGCATTTGCAGCAGTTATTCTTGCATTAAATTAGCAGATAAAGGGGTGATTAGACAGTTTAAAGAGTATCAGTCCAGTTTTTCAAAGCAGATAAAAGCAAAGCAAGCCCAACAAAAGTCAACAAAGCATCATTCAGCCATTAAGGCTCACCAACACTTCTTTTGTTGCTTTAAAGCCACTTAAAGGCATAAATGAAGGCTTTCAAGGTAGAGTTATTGCAGAGACATTGTTCCCAGTCATATTTTTGGAGCAGCGCTGCTTCCTTAAATGCATAGTTATCACACAGAGGGCAGCGCATGGCTCGAGGGACTCTTTAGTCCATTTTTGAAGCTGCAGGACCATGCGCAGCCCTAAAGAGCCATTTTTATGAGGCTGCTCCCTCATGAACACCTGTTTTAGATATTTTATTGCATTTATTTCCAGCACAACTTAGCATTAGAAGCAATTATTGCACAAGATCTCTTTTGAATCTGTTTTGATAGATATTTTGAGATATTTTCTCCCTTGACACCTGTTCAAGGGATGTTTGTAAATATTTTCTATTTAAACCACCCTCTGCACTGTTTTAAGGGTTGGTTGGTCGATAACTTCCTCTAGACTTGCATTGTTTTTTCTGAGAGTCTCTATAATCAAAGATTGCTGGAATGTTTGGGAGATGAACTGACTGTTGTGTTTTAATGTCTGAAGAGTGACTATGGAATCCTAACGCTTCTACATAGCCCAATAAGTGTTTCTTATCTCTGTTTACAGTTTATATGTTTTATGCCATCATGGTTTCACTATCTAAATAGCAGAAAGAAAAAATAGTTCATAGCTCACTTAGTTGTATTCTGTTCTCAATTTCTGTGATTTATCTATGTTTTCCTCTGAATTAGTCTTGAATATGAATACTGATTTGCTCATATTTACACTAGTTCCTTCATATATGAATGTTGTTTAGGAATCCTTGATTGCTCCTATATAAATGTTCATTCACCTTCCCTCTATTAGCATAATGAGAGCTACTTAGTTGCCTTTCATTCACTGACCTTCGTTCCATCTTTATTCTAGCTAGATATTGTTTTATGTGTAGCTATCCTGCTCTGTATTCCTCTTGTGACCAAGAAAACGCAACAGCAAGCCTAATCCACGACTCCATGCCCAATGGTTTGAACTTCTCACACTATACATCCTAACTCTGTTTGAAAGAATCCTCCATCCCACCAAAATCAAAACAAAACCCAAGAAAATCATAACTAGCCTAAAATCAACCCAAAACAAAGCTAAATTATAAAGAGAGAGCCCTCTCTGATTGCAGGTAGGCTAGGACCTGCAGTCCAAAGATTGGTTTGTGGTTACCTCGGCCGTATCCTTTAAGGAGCTTTAAGGACAACCTGAGTGATAACAGGATCCATCATCTAACCAAATAGTCCTACAAGTATCTTTCTCATCTAGATCGCCTCACATGATGCTTGACTTGCAGTCATGTATTTTTCTTCTGCCGAGCTGAGAGCCATTGATCTTTTCTTCTTGTTGTACTAGGAAATTGTTTTTGGACCCAAAAATAAAAATTCCACCTAACTGCCCACCCAATTTGCATATGTGAAGCCACAAATCTTCACTCACTTTGTCCATCTGGACCATAGTCCAAACTAGATAGTGTCTATGAGGTACCATAAAACATGCTTAGTTGCCCAAAATAATTTGGTCAGCCTAACCATAGCTTGGCTCCGCTGGTTGACTGCATAGCACATATTTGGTCATGTTTTCACAATATACATTAATAAACCCACTAACTACCGATAAATAGTAGAATCCACTTCATCACTTGAAGTGGCATCCTCCTTCCTCTAGTTGGTTGCTAGAGGTGTCTCCATGGGTTTACAACTCTCCATGAAAAATATTTGCAGTATCTCATTTGCATATTTTCCTTGAGAAAAAAATAGTTCCCCATCACTTTGCCATACTTCTAACTTGAGGAAGTAGTGCATGATACCCATGTCCTTCATTTCAAATTCCCTTACAAGGTCCTCGTTGCAAGATCTGATCAGTTACTCATCACTAGCCTAAATCAAATCATAAACATATAAGATAATAATAAGAAGTTTACCTTCTACCAATATGTGACAGAGGTTTGCATCCACTTCACTTTTGGTGAAGCCCAAACTAGTGAGATATCTATCAATCCTGGTGTACCAAGCATGTGGTGCTTGTTTGAGATCATACAATGCTCACTTGAGTCTGCACACATGAGACTCTCAATCAAATGTCTCAAAACCTTATGGTTGATTGATGCACACCTCCTCCTCAATAACCCCATTGAGAAATGTTGTTTTTAAATCCATCTAGTGGGTCTTCCACCCCATTTGTGCTACTAGAGCAAGAATTTATCTAATGGATGAATACCTCACTACAAGAGAAAAGTTATCCTCATAACCAATTCCCTCAACTTGACAGAATCCTTTGGCCACAAATCTAGACTTATACTTCTCTATGCTTCCATCCACTACATGCTTAACCTTGAAGATCCATCTCAAACCCACAAATTCTTTATCTGTCGGTCTTGGTACCACTTCCCAAACATTGTTCTTTACAATGGATTCGTATTCCTCCATCATTGCATCAACCCATATAGGTTTCTATACTACTTCCTCAAAAGAGGATGGATCAATCTCTATAATCTCAGTCATTAGAGCCATGTAGCCATTGTATCGTTAGGTGACCTTCTCTGCTTGTGCAAATTTGAAGGAGCTCCCACATTCTCCCTCGCATCCTGCACAAGTCTATCATCTTCCCTAGTTATTTTTCTACCTTCTTTGGATGGTTCTGCTTGAGTGGATGTATCCACTCTTTTCTCCTTAATTTGTGGTTGCTCCACAACCTCTTGAGCCTCCTCCTTAGGAGATAAAATCTCCTCTTTTAGTGGTATTTGAAGCTCCCTCTCAATATAACATCACATTACTTACTCCTCATCAAACTTTACATCGCTTCGCACAACTACCATTTTGAGGGATGAAAAGTACACACGGTAGTTGTGAGGAGTATTTGTGTAACCCACAAATACCCCTAAATCTATTTGAAGCTCAAGCTCATTCCTTGATTCTTTAGAGACATGGCAGTAAAATAGAGGCTCTAAAAATCCGAAAGTACCACACATCTAGCCTCCTTCCCGAGAAAGCCTCCTCCGGTGTAATCATACCAAGAATCTGACTAGGACTTCGGTTCTATAGGTAGACTGTTGTGTTGCATGCCTTAGCCCACAAATGCAAAGGTAGGCCTTATTCATGTAACATAGCTCTCACAACTCCCATAATGCTACGGTTCTTCAGCCACCCCATTTGGCAGTGGATTGTGGGGTGTTGTCATCTCTCTTTGAATGCCTTCTTTCACACAATTTTTTTTGAATTCACTAGAAACATACTCACCTTCATTATCACTCCTTAGAGTTTTCACCGTCTTGTTGGTTTCATTCTCAGCCAATGCCTTGAATTCTACGAACTTGGAGAATGTCTCATCTTTCTTCCACATGAAGAATATCCAAAACTTCCTTGAGGAGCCATTAATAAAAAAAACAAAATATTTGTGTCTGGAAGTGGAGGTTGTCGAGAAAGGTCCACATACATTAGAGTGGATTCTTTCCAAGACTGCAGGTGCTTTGTTGTCCCAATCATGGAATGTGGATTTTGTGTACTTCCTTAAAGTACATCCTTTGTATACACCATGCTTCTCAAGTGCTTCTTTTAGGAGGTCAGTGGTTATTTGCTGCATAATATTCAAGGTGCCATGATGCAAAAGTCCAAGCCTTATATGCCAAAGTTCACCGACATCGCGAATCTACACTTTCTCAGCCTTAGTGCTTAATGTAGTACAATATTCCACACCTAGTTTATACAAGTTATTCACACGAACCCCGATCTACTTCACCTGTCCCGTGGCTATGTGTATCAATAATGCTTTCCCTTTGCTGAAGATCACATCATAACCACGGTCTTCCAAAACTGTAATAGAGATGATATTCTTCTTTAGGCCTTGAAAAAACATGGAATCCTTGAGTATGAGAGGGGATCTTGACTCCCTCTGAAAGGTGACTATACCAATCCCGGTCGTTTTGTACCTTTTGTCATCCCCAACTCGATGTGCATCTAGAGATATTTCTCCTCCAAGTCACTGAAAAAGTCTCTACACCATGTCATGTGGAACGAGGCACCAGATTCCAAGTACCACACCCTCCCCATCACTATGTTGGTGATGATGTGATAAGGGTGAAGTCAAGCTCGAACTATGAAGCCAAATGTTCACCTACTGCTCCTCCTGAGGTATTCTTGCTTGAATTATTATGTGGACACTTCATGGCATAGTGCCTAAATTCATGACAATTGAAGCATTTTATTTTGGAAAAAATCTTTCTTCTTTCCCCTTTGCCTAGATTCTGGTTTGGTTTGAGATTTCTTCCCTTTTCCCTTCTTTCCCTTTTCAACCAATGAAAATTTTCCTTCATCCTCACCCTTGTATGAAGTTACATCTCTAGTATTATTATACTAAATCAGACCATAAGCGTTCTAAATTTGGTAGACTCTCCCTCCCATTCACCGAATATTGGTAGCTATGCCAGCTCTTGGGAATGCATAGAAGGGATAGGATTACCAAGTCATCATCTGAAATAGTAACACCAAAAATTACAAACTCATCATGAACTTGTGTGAACCTGCTCAGATACTATTGAATAGTGTCATTCTTCTACATCTTGATATTTTGAATTTTATCCTTGAGCGCCAGTTTCCTATGGTTGTTTCTATCATGGAACATACTTTTCAGTGCCTTCCACATTGCAAAAGGAATTTATTTCCCATGGATATTTGTGACAATGTGGTCTCACGCTCCCTCCAAAATTATTCTCCTCACCTTGGCTACATATTTATTCCATTGGGCTAGGTTCTGGGCACTAGATTCTGTTGGTTTTGCAACATCCCTCTTGATGTATTCTAGCAATTTGTAGTCATCCAACATCGCCTCCATGTGATCCTTCCATGCAATGAAATTATAGTTTCATTGCAAGGCATACTCTAATATCAATCCATTGAAGGCCATTATCCTAACTCTAAAGATATCCTGCTACAGTAAAGATGAAAATTCGAACCTCCTGAGAATCAACTTCAAAATTCTTGTTCTAATGTGAATCCTGCTCTGATACAATGTCGAAATTATGATGTATATTTACAATTGCTCATGAAGTTTTGATCAAAATCACAAGACACAAACCTACTCTATTGCTCTATGGAATTCAATTCACAACTTAGAACACCAATCACAAACACGCAATGTGAAATAACACACATGCACAAAATAATATTCCAGGGGAAAGGAATCTACTAAAAACCCCTTTGTCTGCTTGCATTAATTTGATGAATAATGATGTATTACAATTTCTTTGCTCAACTGAGCATAACTTGCAAGTGAATAACCTATCTCTCTGCTCATTGAGAAGATCTGATCCAAACTTAGTCAATTTATGCCTATTCTTGAGCCCCTATTTCCTTACGCAATTCCTTGAGAAATTAGGCCCCTATTATTTAGGAAATTCCTCAAATTAATTGCACAATTACCAAGGTTGATCATATGATTGCATGCAACACATATACACTCAATACTATCTACAAACGAGGTTACACTTCCTTGGAATCTCCACCATAGGTGGGGAACTCGAATTCTCTACATGCACTAGATATTTTCCATTGATCAATCAGTTAACTATATGATCACTGAGTTAGACTAAATTCTCACTGCATAACTGACCTTCCACTAGTTCCTCCAACAGTTGGAACTAGTTTAATAGAACACAACCTAAAATAAATGACCTTGATTGCTACAAATTAGAAATCACACATGCTTAACTAAACACTAACTCCTCCAACTAGAATTTCCTAAGTAAACAGGGTGACACAAGCCATGTCACACAAGTTAACTACATCCAAGTTGTTTGCTAATGTGGAAATTTGAATTTTCTCAATTTAATCAAGGCAAAATGAAATTGAGAATTTCTTGTTGAATTTTTCAACACCAAGGTGGTTTATCAGTTGTACCTACAACAAGCGCCAAGTTGTTTTATCTGTTGTTCCTAGTAGTAAGCACCACAATGATCACTCTTTCCTCTTAGTTCATTCACGGGGATTCACCCAAATTTCAAATGGGGTATTGCTCAGTCTCAAGAGTTGGAAGCTACTTTCTAGGTGGTTTATCCATTGTCTTTTCATGGAAAGTACCATATGGTTCTCATGTCCACTATCCAGGTCATGGTCTATCAACTACATAACAAGCACCATAATGACCTAGAATTCCATATCTAGGTGGTTATTAGTTATATAACAAGCACCATAGTGACCCAGAATTCCCTATCTAGGTGGTTTAATTGGTACACCACAAGCACCACAAAGATTCAATTGTCCACTAAGCCTCCCACTAACGACATGAACTTAAACAAAACAATCAAGTGGCCTCACACACATTTCACAAGGAATTCACCCACACTTCACAAGGATTTAACTCATCCATAGGGCTTCACATACCATCTCATACACCACTCTATCTTCTTCCATTTCCCAAGAACTCGCATATGCTCTAGCGATCAACCATGCACTCAGATGGGATAAAATATATGTTTAGGAGAAAACTTAGGTGGACCAAGGAACAACTAGTGAGAGGCAACCTTGTCAGAGAGCATTCGAAAACAAGGAAAAATCAATCTGTAGACCTCTTCAACCATGAATTTATATAATTCCTCCCAACGTCCATTTGTTCCTTTCCACTAGTAGAAAATGAGAAATTAGTGACTGGGTTACTAAAAAAGTTAGTCACCGCAACTTTTCCAAGTGAAATACTACCAAAAATGAGCAATCTTAAGTGACCAAACTAAAAATGACTAACATAAATGATAAATTTATTCCTGAGTTAAAATATACGACTAGCTAGTAAGTAATACAACTAAAAATGACTAACATGAATGACTAATTTAGCCTAGGAACAAAAATATGACTACGTAACAAGTACTACAATAATATGAATCAATCATTTATATTAGTCATTTTAATTGTGTCACTTCATCAATATAAACTTACAAGTGATAGGGGATTCACACACTACTACAAAAAATGTTGAAAATATGTAGGTGCAGTCAGTATTTGAGGTCTACAAGTCAAAAGAAAAATATTTTATTTGATCATTGCTCAAGTCGCAGTCAAGATGTCAAGTCAGCCCCACCTCATGAAGGGGTTTGACCTTTGGTTAAAAACCCACTTTACTGGACATTTATATATTGGAAACTCGACCTCCTCATTTGGCATCCATCCACAACATCAATTCAGACCTGTTTAAGGAGTTTTTGTTCACATGTGTGAAGGAAGAAGAAGACAAGTTTGACCAGTGAAGCTTGACCTCTCTTTTCTCTGCTTTGAGCGGCATTGACTTTGGCTTTTCTGTTGTTTTTTGACTGAATCTTAGGTTGAGGAATAAGGCTGAATATTCTTGAAATATTTGACTATCTATTAACCGAATCCTGGAGAAGAAATCTGGGCATTAACCAAAATTTAATTGTAGGTAAAAATCTACAGCTCTACTGAATTCTCTGTCACAACTACAAGACCAAATTTCATCCCCCTTTGACTGCAATTGACTAGGAGAAGCAGGGCCAAAATTTGGCCCCTTTGACCATATTTGACTTGTGATATATCTTTTAATTTCTCTCTCTTTTGACTTGGTTTGACTTATATTTTTTCATAGTTAATAGGATGATATGTTGACTGGTTTTTAAATGTACAAATTGATTTGATTTATATAATTTCTCATAAGAAAGGGTTGTTGAGTTTTTCCCATAGTAAATTGATGTCTCTTGTGCATCTTTATTTCTACTGTGATCTCTACTCTTCTATTGTATTTATGGTTGAGCTTTTCTAAAGTGTAATTGCTTCATGATTTGAATGTGCTTAGAATATTAATTGCACCATTGGAAGTAATTAATTGGCAGAAAAATTTTGCTTTATTTAATTGCACCTAAAAATTCAACATGGTATCAAAGAATTGGTGAGGGAAAGAGAATTGAGATCAAGGAAAGGGAATTAATATCACTCTTAAGGAATCCAAAATCTAATATCTGACTAATCACTATGGGTTTCTCTATCAAACTTGAACATGAGTTGGTAGGTGGATCTAACTTCATGGCTTGGAATACTAGAATAGTTATCATTCTTGAAGAAACTGATATTTTGAAATATGTGAAAGGTAAGGCTTCTATGCCTCATAATCATGAAGAAGAGGTTCAACATGAGGGTATGGAAATCAAGGAAAAAAGGATCCTTTTAGAATCCATCAAAGATCACTTGATTCCCTTTGTTTTAAAAATGGAGACTTCAAAGAAATAGTATGATACCCTAGTGGGGTTGTATACTGTACACAATATTAAGCAAAAAATAGCCTTAAGAAATCAACTTCGAGATATTCAAATGCATAGATCAGATTTTGTGACCTCCTACTTCATGAAGATCTCCCAATTGAAAGATCAACTCAAGGCCATTGGAGAAGTTATCGGCGATTCATAACTTGTGACTATAACTTTAAATGGTTTACCAAAATCACGGGATTCTTTTTCTTCTAGTATTCTTAGAACAACATTTGATTAATTATGGATCTCATGCACCCGAGAGAAATCTAGGATGCTATCAAAAGGAAGAGTTCAAAGACCTCAAATTAATGAGTTCCATATAAGAAGAAAGTATAATAATATTAAAAAAAAATTAGGTAGAAGTCATGCTTTTATTCAAAATAAAGAAAAGAAGGTTATTCAATGTTAACATTGTCAAAGGCTTGGTCACTATCAAGGCAAATGTCCTAAAAGGAAAAGGAAAGGAAAGCAAGTTGATTCAAATATTCATAATGATAATTAAAATCAAAAGAAACCAAGCTATGAAAATATATATAATGATGAAGACGGTGATATGCTTGAATAAGCCAACTAGCTCAAATTCAGACATTTCAGATCTATTGCAAAGGAGGTTTAATTATCACACTATAAGAAGGTCAAATTCTTAAATATCTCACCGTTTCAGTAAGAATAAAGGACCTAGAACCTCAACTTTTATTGTCCTAGTAAATTGACACAATTTGAAAGAAGAACATATGTTCCAAAAGTATGCCTTTTAGTTGTAGCTACGAAGGAGTTTGAAATCTTATGTTTCAATATTGTTACATGAAGGATACCTCAGTTTGAAAAGCCTTTGGACTTATGATAGTAGGCTGAACAAGTAACCTCAAGAATATCCAAAATGTCATAAACAACATTTTTTTTTGTGATTTAACTAATATTCTTAAGACCATGCCATCTGGAAGCAAACATGACTCTATTTTATGCAAAGTAGAGTGCTAGGAAAATTATGAAGCCTAATCTACAAATATTTGAGACTATGAAATAAAAGGTATGTCTCATCATTATATTTGCTAATAATAATTTGTTGTTTCAGATCAAGTTCCTTTGTAGAATGTGTTTGTAAATTAGGACTAAGTATAGGTCTAGCCAAAATTCGGTAGCAAGACCTGTATCAAGTTTCTCCTTGAAATTATGATCTCTAGTTAAATAATATAAGGTTGAATCCATGCATATCTTGAAGTTTGGAAAATTGATCTAGTCATGTGATTGTAAGATATACTTTAAGTAAAACTATGATGATTGAAGGAGTTTCTGATATTTCAAATGACAACATCTTAATCTAGGCAAGATAAGGGAAAGATGTAATGAACCTGTGTGTTTTCTTGAGAGATGTTGCATTGTGTTCAGAATTAGGAAGATGCATTATATATAATTGAAAGAGAGGCCAAGTACCTTTTCAAGGTTAAAATTCAAAGCTCTCTTGATAATTTCAAATCACTTGTAGATCTAGTATTGTCCTATCATTGCAGGTCAATGATATAAGCATATTGAATTGAATTTTTTGAATGAATCTCTTGTTGTTGAGATCTGAACTTCTAAAGTATTGATGTCATATATATGCTACTATGAATATTTCATGTATCTATTTTGATGGAATATGTTATTAATACTACTACAATGTTTTGGAGAAGTTAAGCTACTTGGTTTGGTGGAACCAAGGAATGTCATTGATTGATTGATTTCATCTCATGTAAAAGAAATAAATATTCTAGAGTTTTGAGACGTTTAGATATATAGGGTTAGTAAACCATTGTAGACAAAAAATGATACTTGAATAAGAAATCCCTAGGATTTATTAACAAAGCCCTAAGACTGGATGTTTATGTTGAAATAAGAAACCCTACCTCATCACATCATATGGATGAGGTTGATTTGCAAGATGGATAAGATCAAGAGGGAGATGACATTTTCCTCAACCCTCAAAATACAAGTAATCCTTATCTATATTCATTTATTATTATTGATTTTGATTTTTTAGCCTCTTGTCTCTTTCTTTTGCTAGTTTATAATCATTCTCCCATGGCCTCCTAATGAGCATTGCAAGTACATCGCGACCGTTGCCAAGGCTCTAGTAGCAGGTGGAAATATTGGAAGAATGAAGAAAAATTTGTGGCAAGAGGATTCTCCTAGGGTTAGTTATTTATGGAGGAAGAAATTGTAATCATAGCTTGATGACCAAAAGATATCCTAGTTTAGAGGAAGTAGGCAAGTCAACAAGTTCGAAGGATGTCATTATACCAAGATTTGCAGAAAGTAGGTAATGACTTCCATATGGACTCACAAAGATCAAGCATTTGTTGGTAGCATAGATAAGTACAAAGGAAGGGCTCTCCTAGGAAGAGGGAGAGGAATATGAATAAATGTTTTCCCATATTTCTAGGTACACTACTATTAGAATAATTGTTATTATTTCTTCTATTGTAAGTTGGAAGATACATCAAATGGATGTCAAAACTACTTTCCTCAATGGTGTGATGAAGTGTACATAGAAAAATATCAATGGTTTGAGGTTAATTTAATGAGGGAGACCCATGTTTACAAATTGAAGAAAGCTTTGCATGGACTCAAATAGGCACCTCGGGCTTGGCACTCTCAAATTGATAGATATCTGATAAGCCTTGTTTTTTTACAAAGAGTGATGATGATCCAAATATATATATTTGTTAGTTTCTAAATTTGAGATGAAGGATATTGGTTTAATTCATTAGTACTTTGGACTTGAAGTGTGGAAAAATCTTGGTGAGATTTTCCTTAGTCAAGAAAAGAAAGTTGTTAATACCCTTTAGAGATTTGGGATAATGAATTACAATTCCATGGATATTCCATTGGTGAATAATTTGAAGAAGTTGCTAGACGTGCTAGAATTTGATTTTTACCTCGTTGATCCCTCTATATATTGTCAGCTAATTGAATATTTGAACTATCTGGTTAACACCAGACCTGATATTTGTTATGAAGTGAACACCTTGAGTGAGTTCTTGGTTGAGTTGGTCAAAGGCTTGGATTACTCCCTAGGAGGGTTGAGTTGGGCAAAGACTTGGATCGCTCCATAGCACAGGGGATTTAGTAGGGGAGAAATACCATACCACATGGGTTCATATTAGGGGATATATATTGAGGAAAACATGACACAATATATTGAGAATATAATAAGGGGTAAAGGGTTTTAATATTGAAAAGTATAAAAAACAGAGCTCAATGTTAATGAAAAAATATAAAGGGTTATAAAAAATTCTAATGAAAAAATGGAAACCTACAATATCTAGTGAAAATAGAGGTTTTTTTAAATTGGGAAGGTGTATTGGGTTTGTATTGGTAGGGAGTTAAATAATGTGATTTTTAGAGGTATTCTCCAATATGTAGTCAAATTAAGGGTATTTTTTAGTATGCCAGAAATTCAGGTGCTATGTTATAGGTTCATTGAATGGAGTCCCCATGCTTCATAGGAGGGTTGAGTTGGTCAAAGCCCTGGATTGCTCCTCAAGAGGGTTGAGTTGTTCAAAGACTTAGATTACTCCTAGGAGGGTTGAGTTGGTCAAAGACCTGGATTTCTTCCCAAGATGGTTGAGTTGCTCAAAGTCTTGGATTGCTCCCCATGAGGGTTGAGGTGGTTAAAGACCTAGATTGCTCCCCAGGATAGTTGAGTTAGTCAAATGTCTGGATTACGCCCTTAGGTCATGGAGTTTGACTGGGAGACCATAGTTATGGTTGAGGAGATTGATCGTCCATGCATCAAGCCTGAATTAATTCCTTAGGTCATGGCAGTTGATTGAGAGACCATATATATGTTCGATAAGATTGTCTCCATGAGATTCATCCCTGGATTGATTCCTTAGGTGATGCAGTTTGACCAAAAGTCCATAGTTATAATCAAGAAGATTTGTTTTATGACTATCATGACTAGATTTCTCTTGGAACCCATGGAGTTTGGCTAGGAAATTGGCTCTCTCTCTCTCTCTCTATATATATATGTGTGTGTGTGTGTGTGTGTGTATGTATATGCACTCTCTTAGGTTATGGAGTTTGAATGGAAAACCATAGCTTATGGTTGGAGAGATTGTCCCTTACACCTGGAATGATCTCTTAGGTCATGGAATTTGATTGAGAAACTATTGCTTATGATTGGAGAGATTGGTCCTGTGAGTATCATGGATTGATCCCCTAGTTAGTGGTGTTCTAACCTTGTTTCCGTGGGTTTTGGCTATTGGGTTGAGCTTGATGAGAATGTTTTCAACCCTTTATTATGAAGAAATTTTATTCATCATATGTAAATTTGTGGAATTTAAGAATAAAAGAACCCATAATTAAGAGGGTGGGTTGAAAATATGTAGTTGCAAACGGTATTTGAATTCTACATGTCAAAAAGATGGTAGGTTGGACCCACCTCATGAAAGGCTTTGACCCTTGGTATAAAATCCACTTGATTGGACATGTATATATTGGCAACTCAACCTCCTCATTTGGCATCCATCCACAACATTAATTCAAACTTGTTCAACGAGTATATGTTCACATGTGCGAAGGAAGAAGAATACAAGCTTGACTAGCAAAGTTTGACCTCTCTTTTCTATGCTTTGACTTGCGTTGAATTTGGATTTTCTGGTGCTCTTTAACTGAATATTTGACTCAAGAAGAAGGATTGATATTCCTAAAATATTTGACTATTTGTTGACCATTTTGAAATATAGCAACACGAATATTCCAATTTAATTTTTCCTTGAATTAAATTGTGAATTAAAATCGAATTTAGTCTTAACAACTACTTGGAAATAATTAAATAATTTATTTTAAATTAATTAGTTGGAGAAATTCAAATTAGAATTCTTTCTGATGTCATGCAAGAGTTATCCCTTAAATTAAGGAGATAAGATTGATTTATATTTGAGTTGTAATTAGTTAACTCAGTCTACTGAGTTAAGTCCAGTTAAATTAGTTCCAAACTGTTTGAGTAACTAATAATAAGTTAATAGTCAGTTGATGCATTAATGCACTCAACTAGTGCTACTCCAGTTAACTGAAGATTCCCTCATCAGAAACTCATGCATGTCTATTCTAAGAAAGACCCAGTTGAGATTAATGTTCAAGGACAGTGTACTATCAGTTGCATGTGTTTTCTCATGGAGAAAACTCATGCATGCATTCAAGGATTCATCCTTGAGGATTGCATAGTTTTGAAGGCTAATCATCCATAAGGAACAACGTAAAGAAATAGGAGCTTGGAGGGCTGAGAGGAAGGCTGGAGAGAAGCCAAGATTTCCTGTGAACATCTGTGAGGATTGTACTGAGAGCTGGCTAGCTGTGACAACTAAGGCTTTGTATAATTCCTATGCATTTCCACCATGTATGATAATACAATAGTGTGGGGTTTTTATCTGAGACTCTCCCCAAAGTATTTTCATGTGTATTGTGCCATTGATTCTTCTTCTTCTGGTTATATTGTTCAGCTCGATCTTTAAGCTTCCACAAATTGATAGTAGAAGTAGGTTATAGTATTATGCTTTGATTTATATTGCATTATCGGGTTAACCTATCACATATTTTCTACATGGTATCAGAGCTGTGAATAGTATACTGAGAAGAGAATTCGAAGTTTTAAGTTTGGGGTTGCAGGTGCAAATCGAATTCATATCATACTTCAAGGTTGGCCAATGGCGTTCTATGGCTTGAGACTCGAGTATGCCTTGGAAGGTAGCTCAAATTACATAGCATGGAAAGATAGAATGGAGGCTGTATTAGAAGACAATGGCTTGAAGGAATTCATTGATCAAGAAATCCCAAAGCTAGCTTCAACTAATGCACAAGAGTTGGCTAAGTGGAAGAAGTGTGTGGCGAAGGCAAGACGGATCATCCTTGAGGGAGTTAGAGACCTATTGTCTCAAGTCTCCATGGGAAGGATACTCCATTTTCAATGTGGAATACATTGAAGGACCTCTACCAGAACAATAGCGACGAGAGGAAATTAGCGCTCAAGGATAAGCTTTGAAGAATCAAGATGGAGAAGGGCGATACTATTTCCATATATCTGAACAAGCTCACCACCTGCAGAGATGAGCTTGGCAGTGTGGGAATAACTAATGCCGATGATGATATGGTGCACCTCGCTCTCCTTGGCCTTCCAAAGAGTTGGAATAGATATCAGGACTTTGTGAATGGAAGGGAGAAACTGTCAGATTGGGAATGACTGTGGTCGAATCTTATGCAGGAGGAGATCAAGAGGAGCACATGAGATGGTTCTTCATCCAAGAATGATGATGAAGAAAATCTGGACTTAGCAAGTAAGGCAAGGAAAGGGAAGGGGAAGGCTTCCCATTTTGAATCGAATTCTTCTCATGGAGGGAAGAAGGATGACATGTCTAAAGTAAGATGCTTTAATCATCATAAGATGGGACATTATGCGACTAATTGCCCATCGAAGAAGTCCAAGAAGGGATCCTTGGAAGGGCCGGAAGGTGAGGCATCAACCTCTCAGTTCGAAATGGACTTTACCCTCATCACATGCATGGTGTCATCGATGATGGGTTATGTCTGGTATCTTGATAGTGGAGCCTCATTCCACATGACCGATGATAAAAAATTATTCAGTGCCTTGGAGGAGAAAGACCTCAAGATGTGCATAGAGATGGGTGACAATGGAAGGTATAGTGTTTTAGGAGTGGGCACGGTTGCTTTTCAGAGGGAGAATGGAGCTCCTCTCACCTTGACAGATGTGATGTATGTGCCTAGACTGAAGAAGAACTTGGTATCGGTCACGATATTGGAGGACAAAGGCTACAATGTTGTCTTCAGTAAAGGAAAGGTGTTCCTAAGACACATAGCCATGGGTTAGACCAAGAGGATAGTGATTCGGGTGAAGAATCTCTATAAACTAGAGGTAGAGGATTGTGCAACATTTAGTATGAAAGGAGAATTGTTTCAAAGCCAAGACATTGGCAAGTTGTGGCACAAACGGTTGGGCCATTTGCATCATGGGGCTTTGAAGATAATGCAACAGATATCTACAGGACTTCCCAAAGGTAAACTTGATCAAGTTGACACATGCAAAGGTTGTACCTTGGGAAAGTACACCAAGTCTTCCTTTCATAATTGAGACAGTTGAGCAGAGGCTATCTTAGAGAAAGTTCATACTGATTTGTGTGGACCATTCTCAACGACATCCACAACGAAGCAAAGGTATTATGTGATTTTCATTGATGACTATTCTCGTAAATGCTCAATTTATTTCATTCAGAAGAAGGACCAAACTTTCACAAAGTTTTGTGAGTTCAAAGCTTTGTTCGAGAAAGAGTCAGGGAAGAAGATCAAGGCCTTGAGAAGTGACAACGGTGGAGAATATGTCTCTCAAGAGTTTAAGGACTTCTATGCAGTGGAAGGAATTAAACGAGAGTTGACGACACCTCATAACCCACAGCAGAATGGGGTGGCCGAGAGGAAGAATAGAACTATTGTAGGGGAAACACAGGCAATGCTGCATGACCAAGGCCTACCACTTCACTTGTGGGTTGAGGCATGCAACACAGCGGTATATTTGCAGAATAGAAGCCCGCATCGCATACTTGGGATGAAGACACCAAGTGTGGGTCACTTCAGGATCTTTGGCTCATCGGTATATTTCCATGTGACAAAGGATGCATGGAAGAAGCTTAAGCTGACATCAGAGTTGGGGATATTTGTGGGGTACACTGATACACCTCACAACTATCGGGTGTATTTGCCTACCAGTCGGAGGACAGTGGTTCGTGGACATCTCAAGTTTGATGAGCAGAAGGCCATGCGAGTTTCCCTTGAGAGGGAGCTCCAACTACAGGCTATGGAGGAATTGTTGGTTCCTAAGGCGGAGGAGCCTAAGACTGATGCGGAGAAACAACATGTAGAGGTTCCAAGAGTGGAGACATCCACTCAAGCAGGTCTTCCAGAGATGGACGAAAGTGCACAAAAGAAGTTGATAGATTGTTGGAGGATGCGAGAGAGAATGTGGGAGCACCATCTTCTCAGCGTAGACAGAGGAGGTCACCTGAGAGGTACACTGGATACATGGCCCTTGCTGGGGAATGTGCTGAGACCGATCCATCTTCCTTTGAGGAAGTAGTGCAGCAGCCGATTTGGGTTGATGTTATGGTGGAGGAGTATGACTCCATAGTTCGTAACAGTGTTTGGGACGTGGTTTCGAGACCGGAGAACAAGTCAGTTGTGAGTTCCCATTGGCTTTACCAGGTAAAGCAAGCTGTTGATGGTAGTGTGGGGCAAGATGCTGAATTTTGACAAAGGCATTGTCAAAGTGTAAATTCGAGTTCCATAGAGACAAGATCGGGGTGGTAGATAATCCCTTTCTCGTTGAGAGAGAGTGTTGAAATATGGCAACAAGAATATTCCAATTTAATTTGTCCTTGAATTAAATTGTGAATTAAAATCAAATTTAGTCTTAACAGCTACTTGCAATGAATTAATTAATTTATTTTAAATTAATTAGTTAGAGAAATTCAAGTTAGAAGTCTTTCTGAAGTCATGCAAGATTTATCCCTTAAATTAAGGAGATAAGATTGAGTTATATTTGAGTTGTAATTAGTTAACTCAGTTTACTGAGTTAAGTCTAGTTAAACTAGTTCCAAACCATTTGAGGAACTAATAGTAAGTTAACAGTTAGTTGATTCGTTAATGCACTCAACTAGTGCTACTCTAGTTGACTGAAGATTCCCTCATCAGAAACTCATGCCTGTTTATTCTGAGAAAGACCCAATTGAGATTAATGTTCAAGGATAGTGTACTATTAGTTGCATGTGTTTTCTCATGGAGAAAACTCATGCATACAATCAAGGATTCATCCTTGAGGATTGCACAGTTTTGAAGGCTAATCATCCACAAGGAACAACGCAAGGAAATAGGAGCTTGGAGGACAAAGAGGAAGGCTGGAGAGAAGCCAAGATTTCCTGCGAGCATCTGTGAGGATTGTACTGAGAGCTAGCTAGCTATGAGAGCTAAGGATTTGTATAATTCCTATGTATTTGCACCACGTATGATAATACAATAGTGTGGGGTTTTTATCTGAGGCTTTCCCCAAAGTATTTTCATGTGTATTGTGCCATTGATTCTTCTTCTTCTGGTTATATTGTTCAGCTTGATCTTTAAGCTTCCGCAAATCGATAGTAGAAGTAGGTTATAGTATTATTCTTTGATTTATATTGCATTATCGAGTTAAGCTATCATAGATTTTCTACAGACCAAATCTTGGAGAAAAAATTTGGGTGCTTATCAAACTTTGACCACAGATCAAAGTCTATAGTTTGACTGAATTTTTTGTCACAGCTACAGGATTGAATTTCAGCCCCCTTTGACCACATTTGACTAGGAGAAATAGAGCCAAAATTCTCCCCCCTTGACCATATTTGACTTGTGAGGAGATCTTTGACTTTCTCTCTCCTTTGACTTGATTTGACTTGGATTTTGTCATAGTCAATGGGATGATATGTTGACTGGTTTTCAGATGTACAAATTGATTTGAATTGGAAATTTTCTCATAAGAAAGGGTTGTTAGGTTTTTCCAAGGGTAAATTTTTGTCTTTTGTCCATCTTTATTTCTATTGTCATCTTTACTGCTCTATTGTATTTATATCTGAAATTTTTCTGAAGTGTAACTACTCAATGATCAAAATGTGCTAAGAATATTAATTGCATCATTGGAAGTAATTATTTGGGAAAAAATTTGTGCTCGATTAATTGCACCTAAAAAATCAACAAAAAGGGCCTTTAGGGACAGTTTAGCTAGCGACGATCCTACCAAAATCACCTCTAAATTTTTTTTAGGGATTTAGGGGTCTTTTTAGACTCCCCCCCAAAAAAAGTCATGAAAATTTGAACTTTTAGGTTGGATTTTCTAACAACCGCCTCTTAGACACTTAGAGATAGTAGTGAAAAGGTAGTCATGGGGACACTTATAGATAGTGGTTGAACATGTGGCATGCATAACATCTCCCATGTGCACACACACACATGTCTAGTTGAATCCCACCTCCATTTTGTCCTTTATTCTTGCCTATAAAATGTTTTCTCACCACCTTAAGGTAGCCTCATGGTCACATAGAATCAATTATTAAATGTGTGACAAATACAACAACCCTTACACAAATATATAGTCCAAATTCAACTTCCATATATCTCTCATAACTTGTAATTTTTTATCCTAAAATTCAAAATATTTTAAAACGAATAATAAAAAATAATGATTTTTTTTTGGCTATTAACAAAGTTACATTCTCATAAGAACTTCTTTCACTATTTTAAAATCAAAATTAAAAAATATAATTAATCTAATCTTAAAATTATATTATTGTAAAAAATCCTAACAACATGGTTATGAAAACATTCCATTACACTACACAAATATATATAAATAAACTTACCATATATACTTTATATATAAGCTTACCATTGTTGGTTTTGCTGACCCCCGACCTAGTTGTTTCAAAATAGGTGGGGGCAGGGCTTTGCATTTATCCTTCGTCATCGATTTTTCGATAGGTTGTTTCAGCAAACCACCTCAATGCAGATACCCCCCTGTTAAACTCCTAGAGGGAAAGGGGGTTTTCATTCCGTCGATATGGGCATAAAATAGTTTTTGCCATTGATTATTTGTAAAAGAAAAAAACTTCCATTTAACAAATCAATGTATTATATGAAAGTCATTATAATCAGCACAACCAACGCTTCAAACTCCACTAGATTTCTTAGGATTACTTTTGTGAGGTCATCTAAATTTTCTGCCAGGGACACTGAGCCGAGCTAGGAATTTTCGATGGCACCATGGCTCTCTATGGACCTCACACTTGGCAGCTGGGAAATTTTAGCAGGTACATACTAAGAGTATGGATAAAATAAATGCATCAAAGCTCAAGCAAAGCCTTAATTGAAAGCCTCCTCCTGCTGCAATGTTCGCATTATATGACTTCTCTCTCCACATCGATCACAACCAAAGCTATGTTGGTATGCAATTGACTTTATTCTTTTTTTTTTAATAATTTTGGGGTGATTTTTTCTGCAAATTGTTTATTGAATCACACCTATTCTCCTTTTACATACAAATGGGTTTATTTTTAAATATCAATGGCGATCACCCTTTTTATCTTAGCATAAAAATTTTGTCATTTGGAAATCATACGCGCATCAAAGTCATAGAGATTTACCATGGATTAATTAGATTTATCCTAATTACCAATTAGGGTTTCGACTAGAGATGAGGATCGAAGGAAAATTTACAAAGTAAGGGTACTAAGGTTTATATGGATTAAATAACCTTGAATTCTATTTTCTGCCACTTTGTTGAAGAAATTATCAGGCATGAGTGGGGGAAGCTGGGGCGTTGAAGATACAAAGTTAAAGGTATTGAATTCTTGCAACCATGGTAGAACAATTATCCCAAATCTATTCCTTCAACGATTTTAACAATTTGTTTATGTATTTTACATCTTTTAAGGTTTATGTAGATAAACAAGTGAGTTTGTAGAGTGGAGAAGATTTGGTTTATTGAGCTCTCTCAGATTCATGTCATTTGCATGACATTTGTTTGGCCAACAATATCTAGTTTTTAATAAGGAAACCCTTCTTTCTCATCCTACTTCTCTTCCCATGAAAATTTTGTGATTAGGGCTAAGTTATTTGCAATGGCTTTGTTTTATATTACTTTGATGCCAATCACAGTGACATACATTGTAATTACTATTTATTTCACATTGAACTATTGCGTCTTCCTTATTTAGATAATGAGAAGGTTACTTTGTGTGCAAACAACATTTTGCATCACCCCTCATTCTAGCTATATGCAATAAGCCAAGGATCAAGGGCTTTAGTCATTGAGGCGTTCACTACCTGCTTAGATTCACTTCAAATAGGGAAAATATAGGGATTTGTTTACCTAGAGAAGTTTAATATGGTGCTTGGTTTGTGTGGAATGGTTCAAGGTATTAATTAAATCCCCATATTTGATAAGTGTTTACTAGTTAGACCCTCTATAATATGGGATGTAGAATGGCCAATTATTGCTTTGGTACTTTATTAGTCTATCTTGGAGGATTCATGTTAGCATGTTTGGTCCTTATTTGGATACATTTGGAAATAACATAAATTAGTAGACAAAGTTTCCATTATACCAACTTTACTAGCATCTTGTTAATAATAAAAACATAACAGTCCAATGTATTGGTGCCTTGAGTTGGTCCTTCCTATCCAATTGTTTTTTGATCAACTAGCTCAGGATTTGTCTAATACTTTTAAACAATCAGGGATTTGAGTTTAGACTTTAATATTGTTATCAAACAAAGTTTTTGATTTTGTCTTGGTTCCTTTGCAGGTTTGGAGTTGCAAGCTCACGTTAAAAGCTATTAATCTTAATGCAGGGCATGGAATATATGTAATATTGAGATAGGGGCTATGATAATCCATTCTATTATCCTATGGCTATGCTGAAATATTGTTAGGTGGGTTTATTTCCTAAAATGTAGTTAATCATAACAAGCCCTTTCAATTGAAGCCAAATACATTTTTCCAATATTTTATGCCACTTTCAATCTTGTATTTGTGTGTGAATAGTGAACACGTTATTGTTAGTATTGTCATTGTTATCAATTAATGGGACATCTCTCACACAAATTCCTTATATTGTTTTCATAGTCTAAGAGAGATTTTCTAAAGCAATCAAAAGTCTTTCTCAGGTAATCAGATTGTAGTATTATTTGATTTTATTTCATGTGTAGAATCTTTTGATTTGCTTCTCTTTTGATCCTGCATTTGTATTGTTGTAGTTCTAAGAAGTCTAGGAAGAGGAGATGACCTGGAAAAGGTGGCAACAAGTTTTGAAAGAATGTTTGTCTTGGATTCAAGGCCCCCAAAGAAGCTATTCAAGATATGGTGATGAGATTGTGGGCATATTTTGATTATTGTGATATCTTTTGTTTGTATATATTATTGTTTATTTAATTCTTGTTTCTATTAATTTATGCATTTGAAATCCAAAATGCTTCTTAGTATCAAGGTTGCATGAGTAAGAAGATACACTAGGTATAAAAAAACCTTTTTAATGATGTATATAAAAAAATATTCAATGTGGGTTATCAATAAAATATTTTAATAAGAATTAATATTGACATATACTTAAAAATATATTAATAATAATAAACCATTTAATTTGTGTGATAAAATATCTCCATGTACATGTAATGTAAAATATTTTAATGTAAATTAGGTATATATTATATATCATTTTAAAAATATTATGCATATATCATGTATATATCATGAAAAAATTAAGTTTTTATGGTTAAAAAGTTTATTTCATCCTATATATACTCTATTTAACATTTAAAAATATAATTTAAACAATGAAAAATAAGACATTGTATTTTGCACTCTAGTTAGATCCGTACTTAAGATGGATTTATGTTGGTTCTATCTTGTAATGTTGTTGATACAATCATTTTAATTATTACCAATATGAATTGAGATGTAATGACATGATATTTTCTAACATAAATGACATGTATTTAAATTACCTATAGCATGGTTTACAAATAGAACAAACACAAGAATGCTTAACACGGTCAAAAACTTGGTGCATAAATTCATATTATGTTTCCTAAATTGGAATAGTTGATTTTTGGTAATTTGTTTATGAAATGTCTCAATTCATTTAATTTCCGCACTTTTGAATGATTGAAAGTACACCTAGAGCATTCATTTAAGACATCCATCTATTATTTGATTCAATCAATTATATTTTTCAATGGAATGAATGTTGATAATAATATATGTTGAAAAAAGTAATTACATGGTCTTACACATGCTTCTAAGCAAAAAACCCCTTAAAGATTTAGGCTAGAGACATATTCCGACATCTAGAAATAACAATGAGATATGTAATTAGGCGAAGAAAATACAGCTTGTGAATTATACATGTAGGAGGTTACTTATTGAGCTTAAGGATCACATTGTTGGAGGTTTAGTTTACCCTTGTTAGTACCCATTCAAGTAGTATTGAATTAAACAAAATTAAACATGGACATCATTTCCACATACCTTGAATATACTAGAAGTCCCCCTAGGTCTCGTGAAACTAGCCATTCTCCCACCTAACTATTATAGTGCACCAAGAATAGCATTTGGGAAGATTACTCTCTAATACTAGCATCATGTCAATATATCTAAGGGTTACACTACTAGGGACACCCATTCTATAAGCCATAAATTCTTAATATTAATTTGTGTTACTTGATCAAACATTTACTCTATAATTGTGGAATCAAATTAAATGTTCATGAATGCTTCTTTTTATCTTATTGGACATGCATTTGATTAAATTATATGGTTTATTTGCTTTGGACAATTCATTAATCTGCACTTACAATTGACTAAAAAATCATTGCACCAAGTCCTTTGAAGTAAGCCAACATCTTATCCAAGTCATACTCTCACTCACACTAAGTGACGAATGTAGAATTAGATTCAAATGTATGGAATACCCCCTTAAGATAGGAAATCACACTTAAACCTAGAAGTGAGGGCAAGGTTGTCAAGGTAACAATGGGTGACTTTCCTAATAGTTTCCCTAAGTTCTCCCCCTAGTGACGTTGGGAATTTTTCTCTAGGGAGAAGTGATAACACAACCTTCCTGTATACCAACCCTTGTTTCCACTTGGTATTGTTATTCCACTTCGGTCAGGTGGACTCTTACATTGTTTTTCATCATTATGCCCCATCAACAGTCTCAGGTCCAATGTGGCATGGAATATTACTGAGAGCAAGGAGCTCTTGAGCCCAGTAATAGGTGGAGAGCTCTTCTTCATGATATAGAGAACACACCCTTCAGTAGGTCCAGGAGGAGATAACACAAATGGAGCGAGAATTAGCTAACAAGTGTTGTTGTTTGATCTATCCATAAGTGTTGGCTAAGGTGGGAGATTAGGCCCTGGACACATGCCATAATAGGGGTCGTTACAACCAATACATATACAAAATTGACATATATTGGAATTTGAAATTGTTGTTGGGACGAGTGTTGGTTGACAGGAATTAAGAAAAAGAGGAAATTTTATTAATGTTGGACAAGATGTAGTTGAATATATGTGTTCCATTGATTGCATACTCAAGCAAATAGAGACTCATTTAGGCATCCCCCTTGACCTAAGTTGCTCCCTAGGAAGCTTGTGGAGACCTATAAATATGATATGTCTTTATGATAGTTTCCATATTGTTCTCTTTTTTAGTTTATATTTCTATATTTTTCTATTTTTAGTTCAAGAATTGCCCTAAAGGCCTAGCAGACCAAACTATTTTTTTGGCTTTTTAGATAAACATTGGCAAACTTTTCATATGGTTACTCTTAAGATTGAAGTTTTATTTTTCCCTAAAGGTAGACTAGGATAAACTTCAACCTATTTTGATGTATACTTTTAGATTTCATAAATAAAGTTTTTACATTACAATTTTTTTGGTACATATTTATTATTGTTGTATTAATAAATGTGAGATAGTTCTCATATTTTATTTTAGAGGATGATATAAAGCATTTTTCCAAATATAATATAAATGAGTAAATTAATAATAATATTATTATTTAAACGTTTTTATTAAATTACACAATTTTAAATGAGTAAATTAATAATAATTTTATTATTTAACCATTTTTTTAAAATTACACAATTTTCAATATAAAGTATAAACTAGACTTCACATTTTATTATTATTATTATTATCATCTTCATTTATATCCATTAAACTAGAATAAACACTTAATATGAATAGTGAAATATCTTTTCTACTTAGAGTAATGGTTAAACACTTTTCTACTTAGTATAGAGTGAAATCTCTTTTAAGAGTAATTTTTATTATTATTTATTTATTTTTCTTTTATTATTAGATAAGTCACATAAACTATTATTATTATTTATTCATTTCTTAATAACATTATTTTTAAGGTTAAACTTATCAAGAAATTGAACTCTTTGAAAAATGATTGGGCATTTGGATTTTGCAAATTCCCTACTTAAACAATACTATTATAAACACACACACACATATATACTTGAAGAATGGGCAATTTTTGAAAAAATATTAGAAAAAAATTAAAATTAATAATTAAATGACATTTTTTAAAAATCTATATCGGGTTTTGGTATAATTATTTATTATTATTTTACTTTTATTAATTATTTATATAATTAAATAGTGTATATAATTAAAAAACATTTAATTATTTAGGTAATTTTAACTAAGACCAATATAGATCCATCTTACCTCCAGATCTACCAAGCGCTCAGAGAAATCAAATCTCTTGATATTATACTTAAATAGAAAAGAGATTGGATCCTTTTGGATGCTTGGTAGATCTGGAGTTAAATAGATTTATGTTGATTTAATTTCCTCTTTTAAATATGTTAGATTCCACATGAATACCATGGGTTAGTACCACACGTTCTCATAAGCCTGGAGCTCAAAACCTACCAATAACTTAACCAATTCAAGTTTACCTTATTATTTTAGCTAAAATTGTTTTTGTTTTAATTTAAAATTATTTTTAATTTAATTTATTTTTATTTTTGACCAAATAAATATGTTTAAAGTAAATTATTTTTTATTTTTATTAATAATATAATTATTAATTGTATAAATTTATTTTATTTTATTTGACCAAATAAAATGTTTACATAATTTAATTCATTCTTTTTTTAAAACTTTAATTATAAAAATGTTAGTCTAAATTCTCATCAATGTGATACAATAATAGGTAAAATCCTTCTCATTATCCCATTAATGCAATACAATAATAGATAAAAACATTTTCGAAAATGAAGAAGAATTTAAAAATAAAAATTTGAATTCGTCAACATATATATGAAATAGATTTTTTCACCAGAATTAGGTGATACAATTTCAAGCAAGATTGTGATTTTGTTGTTTAATTTTATTTTTTTTGAAAGTATAAATAAATTCAACACGCTAAAAATTATTTGGGATACTCAAATTCTACAAATTAAATAACTTAAATTTAAAAATATCTACTTAAATTTGGTTAAATTTACATAGAAAAATGTTATTTCCTCTATATGTTAGACTAAACCTATATACACACAACCTTCTCATTAATTAAAAGAACGAATAAAAAAAGTTTAAGAACACCACTATAATATAAAATGTGTTGTTGGGTTAAATTTTGATACAATCATTATTATTATTTACTTATTCTATTAACCATGTTTATATCAATAATTAGGAATTACATCTCGAAGATGTTTGATATGGACATTGGTTAGAAACATTATGTGAAAATGGATAAATTAAATTGTTTAGTGGAATATATTCAATATTAAAAATTTCATTATAATCTATTTCTACTTTTTAAATTTTATTTTTTTATAGATATTTTTAAATAATCTTAAATTATTTTTTCCCATGTAAACATCTTATTCATTATTCATGTGATCTATTTTTTTCCACTTTCATATATCCCACCATTTCACTCTGTTAGGATAAAATATTTCTGTTTGTGTGCAGGGTTCATAGTTGAATAATGAGTTATAAGAATAAAATGGTATAATTCCAACTTAATATAACCAATACATCAGTGATATATGAATTTATTATTTTATATGTAGAATTGAAAGTAAGATAAAAAAACACAATCATTATTATAAATTAAATTTATATATAATTCAAAAACTTTAATAACAAAGTTATATGTAAATTTTCATATATAAAAAAATATATATAATTTATTTGGTTTTTCAAATTTAAAAAACTAAACTTATTTATAAATTAATTTACTAAATATTTTATTTATAGAAATTTAAAACTAAAAATTTATCTTTTTAGTTTTTTAATGGTTAAAAACTAATGGTTAACAAACCATACTTAAAATAAAAAAGATTGGCGGTTTTATATTTTATTTATATAAATTAAGCCATATATCATTGTTAATTTAGTTCCTAACTAACTATGCTTAAAATAAAAAAGCATCACCCTTTAAAAATAGAAACAATGGTAGCATCTCATAAAAGTGAAATGTCATAATGGCACCCTTTCATTTTCACAGTATTTATAATGAGCTTTGATATAGCATTTTTGAAGTTAAAATGTTTTTCCATAGCACAAATCTTATAACAAAACCAACCTTTTGATTTAGGCGAACTTGTGAAAAATGGGTGAAGAGAATTCTGTAAATTCATTAGAGGTACTAATTGGTCAGATTGCTAATTTTTATTTCGAAATTGGCGAGGGTAAATAGGGGCAGGATTCAGGCGACCTCTGGTATCCTAAACACTTGCAAGCGTATCCTAAACAGTTGCAGTGCCCCAACCAGCCAATGGTGTTCAGGGCTACTGGGAGCACTAGAGACCAGGGTAAGAAGAGGGGCAGGAAGCCGGAAGTCCCAAGTTGTGTTACATGACTGTAATGAGGGTGGTAAGAAGAAGAAAAGAGAGCGGAAGCTTAAGATTAAAACCCCAGAAAAATTTGGGATTTTGAATTCAAATTGTGGAGAATTAACGAAACTTTGTATGGAGGTTGAAATTAATGATGAGGATCTCAGAATGAGAAGGACAACTACTGTTTTTGGGGAGTCCAGTGCACGGGTTCATGCCACAGTGTCTGAATGGTCTTTGCCTTTAAGCTAATGAGGGTTGCCTTTAAGCTAAAGAGGGTTGGAAATTGCTTGCCCTGCAAACCAGGTGATTTAAATTTTCTGGATAGCCAAAATTATGTTGGTGAAATGCAAATGGAGTTTGGGGTTATGGAGAACGAAATTAATGATGAAACACAGTTCCAGTATTTAGGTTTCGACCACAAACTCTGGATGGTCTATGCCAATTATTTTGCGTGCCGAAACTGGTTTGAAGACTACTTCGCATGCCAACCCTAATACCGGACTCGAGAGTTTGAAGCGGGTCATCAAGCTTTGCACTATCACTTGAGGGCGACAAGGGTGGTGAGCAGCAAGCTATCAATCTCTGCACTGTGTCACCTGAGGGCGACGAAGGTGGTGAGTAGCAGAGAGCACCTGAATTCAAAGAGAGTAAAATTGGTGTAACAAAGTCAAAATGGAAGGAATTACCGAAGGCGGAGGATTTTAATAATGAAAACCCTAGAAAGAAGAAGACGACGATTGGTTCCTAGAAGTCCAGCGCACGAGTTTAGAACACAAAACCTTATTGGTCCATGCCACTCAATTTACGCGATGCAGGGTTCGAGAACATGCCGCCTGTGCAACGGGATGATTCGATGTTTCTGAACAGCCAGGAATATGCACCCAAATTGCAGATGGGGTTTGATTTGGGGATTGATTCCGGTACCGGAGTCCAAGTTAGGAAGCGGGGCAGGATTCAAAAACCCCGGGCTGTGGCACATGACAGCGACGAGGGATGTTAGAAGAAGAGAGAGAGGAAAGAAGAGGAAGAGGATCCCACGTTTGAATTTAAAACACAGTCTAAATGGCCTATGACACTAAATTTACGTGATGTAGGATTCGACTTTAATCGGCGTGCGTTTCCTCCTGATTTTTCTGAATTGCCGGGTCATAATACTGGAGTGCCCGTCCAGGTTCAGGATAGGAAGCAAGGCAGAAAGCCCCTGGCCACTAGATGCAGGTTTGGAGATTAGCCATAGTGCGGAGCCTGAAGAAAGTGAGAAGCATGACAACAGATTGCCGATTGGAGTGGGTTTTGATACTGCAATACCCATCCAGATTAATAAATGGGGTATGAAGCCCAAGACCGTGGCACATGAGAATAAAGAGGGACCATTGAATTTAAGCCACACAGGATTGGAGATTTCTCTTGGTGCAGAACCTGAAGTTTCGACATTTCTGTACCCCCAAATGGGGGTTGGACCTAATACGGAAGTCCAGGTTCGGAAGTAGGGCAGAAAGCCCCGGACCGTGTCACAGGAGGGCTGGAATGTAGATGGAGGTGGGTCTTGATACGGGAGTCTAGGTCAGGAAGCGGGGTAGGCCCCGGACCCTGTCACATGAGGTGGACGAGGTTCCTCCAAAGAAGAAAGGACAGAAACCCAAAATCAAAGAGGAGCAGGACAAGCCTGGGGTGCAAAGTTCACAGTTTTTGACCTTGGGAGATTTTATGATGCCAGCTAAAGAGGAACATGAGGAACATGTTCTTGATGAGGAGATTAGAAAGGAGAAAACTGATAGTGAGGATCCAGAAATGCAAGCACCAGAGGAACATTAGGCTGAGGACCGAGAAATGCAAGCACCAGCAGATAGAAATGATTGTACGAATTGCCATCAGTGTAAAAGAAACGACAAAGGCACTGTGGTCAACTGTTCAACATGCATAAAGCGGTACTGTCTAGGATCCATTGCAAAATGGTACCCTTTGTTAACAGTAAAATTTTTGCCGAAAGCTGTCCTACTTGTAGGGAACTTGTAATTGCAGAGACTGTTTAAGGAAAAATCTCGAGGTCAAAGTGAAGGAATTGAGCGTAAATGACAGGGTTCATTTTTGCAAGAACGTGATTTGCAGTGGCCTCTCTGTCCTCACCAAAATTCAGAAAAGACATGCAGAATACCTAGAGATTCCAGTGTCTGATGTTGACGCAGAAAGAGAGCCTCATTTTTGTGACAATTGCAACACATCTATCGTAAGTTTCCACAGAAGTTGTGATGATTGTGAGTATGATCTTTGTCTTTCTTGTTGTCGTGAGCTTAGGGAAGGGAAACCGCCTGGAGGTGATTCAACAAAGAGGATAGTTGATGAGAATTCTAAAATGACAGGTCAGTTTGATTCTGTACTACCATTGTCTAAATTTAAAGTTAATGCTGATCGTTCAATCCCATGTCCTCGTTGTGCAAAGAAATTGTTAGAATTAAAGTGCACCAGATTTGGGCAAAATTGGGTTGCAAACATAGAGAAAATAAAAGAGTTTCTAGGGATTGTGAGTTTCCAATGGCATCAAGAGATTCACAGCCATGTTCTCTGTTCTTCAAGCTTAATTTTGAGCATTCTGACAACTATTTGTATTGTCTAACTGTTCAAGATGTCGAGGCTTAGACTCTTGAACATTTTCAGAAACACTGGAGAAGAGTTGAGCCTGTGATTGTCAGAAATGTTTTAGATACTGGACTGAGTTGGGATGCAATGGTCATGAGGTAGGCTTTTAGGGATACCAGAGTCAAGAATTCAAAGCATACCAGAGAAGACCTTCCAAAGGAGGAGAGATGCACAGTGAAAGTCCTTGATTGCATGGATTGGAAGTGGACTGAGATCAATATTCATCAATTTTTTTCATATTATGTAAGGGGAAAATACCACCGTGATGGTTGGCCCCAGTTGTATAAGTTGAAGGATTGGCCTCCAGAAAATTCATTCGAAGAGCGTCTACCAAGACATGGTGCTGAATTTATCAGCGCCTTACCTTTCAAGGAGTACACCCATCCTAAATCTGGGATTCTAAATCTTGCCACAAAGCTTCCAAAGCACTCCTTGAAACCTGATTTGGGTCCCAAAACTTACATAGCCTATGGCACCAGGGAAGAGCTTATTAGAGGGGATTCAGTCACTAAGCTGCACTTGGATGTGGCCGATGCTGTCAATATTATAACGCATACTGCCGAAGTCAAATTAACAGATTCTAAACAAAAAATGATACATAATTTGAGGGAAAAATACAGAAGAAGTGATGGGCCACTAGAGAGTTCAGGGAGGATTGAAAACAAAGGCTCTGAATTTGGAGGTGCTCTTTGGGATATTTTTCGGAGAGAAGACATACCCAAGTTACATGATTATTTGGTGAAACACAAGGGGGATTTCAGGCCCATTGAAAATAAGCATCTTACACAGGTTATTCATCCATTTCATGATCAGACTATTTACCTGAATGAGTATCACAAGGGGAAGCTGAAAGAAGAATACGGAGTAGAGGCATGGACATTTGAACAGAATCTTTACGAGGCAGTATTCATTCTAGCTGGGTGTCCTCATCAAGTTCGGAACCTCAAGTCATGTATTAAAGTTGCCATGGATTTTGTATCACTTGAGAATTTAGAACAATGTATTCAGTTGACTGAAGAGTTCCGCTTGCTGCCCAAGGATCACAGGGTGAAAGAAGACAAGTTAGACGTGAAGAAGATGATTCTCCATGCAATCAATTCTGTCTCATAGGAGCTCGACAGTTTGACCTCAGCTGTGGAGGACTAAAAGAAGGGAAAGGGTCCAGCTGCATTGTAGAAAATGTGAACTCAATCTTGTTGCTGTTATGTTTCTCAGCACCCATCTCCTACAAGGGTGAATTTTTCATTTTTTTCTTAAATATTTTCTTATGAAGAGCATGATAAGTATACTGTTTGGAATTTTTGATAATTCCAAACAAAAAATAACTGAACAGAGAATAGTACTACGTTTTTAACACAGAGGAACAAAAATTGTTTCCTGAAGACAGAGTTTTACACAACACACACAAAAGAACTTTGTATTCATTAACAGGACTCTTGTTACAATATTCTTCCTCTCACAGAGGGATTTCACCAAGAACTCTTCAAATGAAATTTCAAAAAAAATTACTCTGCCTCTGCTTAAAAATTAACACTGTTGAAACACTGCTGTGCATTACCAAACAATAATGCTCTGTCTCATCTTGAAAATTTTACACTGCTATGTGTAAAAATTTCTTACATTCGCACTGCTGTGTAAAAAAATTTCATTCACGCGCTGCTGCGTATTTCATTGCAGAGGGATTACAACATAAAAAAAAATTACCACTGTTCAGCAAAAGCGGTGTGGGGGAAAGGAACTGGCGGTTTTCCAAAGAAACGCTGCAGTTGAAATTACATTTCAACACTCCCCTTTAATTTCAACTGTTGGGTTATCAGTCATACCCAGACATTTCCTCAAAAACTCAAAACTTTTATGCCCCAATGGTTTGGTTAGAATATCAGCAACCTGCTCATGAGTTCTGCAGTGTTGTAAAACAATTTCTCCATTGTTTACCAATTTCCTGATGTAGTGAAACTTTGTGTCAATGTGTTTCGTTCTCTTATGAAACACAACATTCTTGGATAATGCAATAGCTAAGCTATTGTCACAAAAAATCACAGTTCCTTTTGCTTGATCTTGGCATAAACTCCTTAACATCCTTCTCATCCAAATTGCTTGACACGCTGTTGCTGTAGCTGCCATATATTCTGCTTCTGCTGTAGACAATGCTACAATAGGCTGTTTTTTAGAATCCCATGAAATGGCTCCTAAACCCATGTGAAAAACATAACCGGATATGCTTTTCCGATCATCTACACTTCTAGCCCAATCACTATCAGTGTATCTAATTAAATCTGAACACTCTGAAACAGTATATAAAATGCCAAATCTTTTAGTACCTTTAACATACCTCAGAATCCTTTTTGCTGCCTACCAATGTGCTTCTTTTGGCCTCTCCACGAATCTAGAAATCAAACTAACAACATACATTATATCCGGCCTAGTTGCAGTGAAATACATGAGGCTGCCAACTATGCTCTTGTACAAACTAGGATCAAAATCCTTGCTGTTGTCCTCTTTGCTGAGTTTTAATCCCATCACTGTGGGAGTGATCGCTGCCTTGCTCTCCTGCATATTGAATCTTTCCAACACTTCATTAACATATTTCGCTTGTGAGATAAAAATCCCATTTCCATTTTGTTCTACTTCTATTCCTAAGAAGTATCTCAGCAAACCCATGTCAGTCATTTCAAATTCTTCTTTCACGACTGTTTTGAAATTTTCAATAAGATATTCATCATTACCTGTGAAAATAACATCATCAACATATAACACAACAATTAGTATTTTACCATCCTTTTCTTTGATGTAGAGAGTGGGTTTTCCCTCTTGGTGCTTGCTTCAGCCCATAAAGAGTTTTCTTCAATCTGCACACTTTGTGCTCTTGGCCTTTCTTTTCATAGCCTAGAGGTTGTTCAATGTAAACCTCTTCCATTAATACTCCATTTAGGAATACTGACTTCACGTCCATTTGGTAAACTTTCCACTTGTTTTGTGCTGCTATGGACAACACTGCTCTCACGGTTTCCATTCTAGCAACCGGTGCAAAAGTTTTTTCATAGTCTCTCCCATACTGTTGCTTATATCCTTTGACAACCAGTCTTGCCTTGTGTCTTTCTATTTTGCCTTCAGCATTACTCTTGGTCTTGTAGACCCATTTAACTCCAATGACTTCCTTTCTTTTTGGTAGTTCAACTAAATCCCATGTCTTGTTTCTTTCTATGGCATTGATCTCCTCATCCATAGCTTTTATCCATTTCCTATCCTTAATTGCTTCTTCGAAATGAACAGGGTCATCAACATGACAATATAAAGCAAACAAAGAGTTCATACCTTCATTTGTTGCCTCTTGTTCATAAATGTCACTTAAATTTCTGAACTTTTTACCTCTTTCATTTGGCATACAAGTGCTTGAAGAAGCACTTGAATTTCCTCCTTGTGGTGTGCTTGGAGAACCACTTTCATTTCTCCTCAAGGGTGTCTCTTGCTGATCTTGTGTTGGTGCTACTGTTTGGGAATGTGTTTCAACCATCTCCTCATCATCTTCATCATGTGACAAAGAGGTTTTGACATTCACTGTTTCTCTATGCTTCCATCCCAAGCTTCCTTCTCAATGAACTGAACATCTCTACTCACAATAAGCTTCTTGGTGGATGGGTTATACAACCTATAAGCTTTGGATTTCTCATTGTATCCAATGAAAATGCATTTCTCCCCTTTGCTGTCCAACTTCTTCCTTAGTTGATCTGGAATGTGTGCATAAGCCACACATCCAAAAACTTTCATGTGGGTGACTCCTTGCTTTGTCCCACTCCATGCTTCTTCCGGCACTCTGTTCATGACTGCTTTTGTAGGGCATCTATTCAAAATGTACGCTGCACAGTGTACAACTTCAACCCAATAATCATTTGGCAAATGCTTTGCCTTTAACATGCTCCTCGCCATATCCATGATTGTCCTATTCTTCCTTTCGGCAACTTCATTTTGCCGCGGAGTGTACCTAGTGTTAAACTGCTTATGAATTCCATTTTCTCTACAAAAATGTAGAAATTCTTTGGAGATATACTCACCTCCTCTATCAGTTCTTAGAACTTTGATATGCAGCCCACTTTGGTTTTCTACAAGTGCTTTGAAATTGCGAAATCTTTCAAACACTTCACTTTTGTTCTTCAGGAAATAAACCCAAGTTTTTCTAGTAAAATCATCAATAAATGTTAGTATATAGTGGCTTCCTGCAAGTGATGGAGTTTGCATGAGTCCACATAAATCTGAGTGGACAATCTCTAAGGGTGCTTTTGCCCTTATTCTTTTTCCAAATGGAAAACTTTTTCTGTGTTGTTTTCCTACAATACAACCTTCACAAAGGCTGTCTGGTTTCTCTATCAATGGTAATCCTCTTACCATTCCTTTTCTATTCAACAAGTTAAGACCTCCAAAGTTGAGATGTCCAAATCTCAAGTGCCACAACCAATTTTCATCTTTTGGTTCGTTTTGGAAAGCCTCTTGTGTCACTGCTACTATTTCTTCTCCATTTTTTAAATCTGCTTTCATTCTTAGAGGGAACATCCTGTTCCTTTTCATCTTCACTTCAGCAATACATTGTTTGCTGGGTGTTTTATCCATGATGGTGCGTACATCATCCACAAAGAAAACATTGTATCCATTTTGAATAAGCTGTCAAATACTTAAGAGGTTACATTTCATTCCAGGAACATAATAAACATCTACTATGGTTTTCTTTTCACCTTTCTTTGTTAAGACTTTTACTTCTCCTTTTCCCATAACAAAAACTTTATTATGAGTCCCTAGTGTGACTTGTGACTTCACACTTTGATCTAACATTGAAAACAGGGCTATGTTTCCTGTCATATGGTTGCTGCAACCGGAGTCTAGGAACCATACATCTTCACTCCTTTTTTCAGCCATATTACAGGCTAAAAACAAATTATTTTGGCTGATATTTTCTTTAGTGAAATTTGCACTAGTTCTATTACTCATATCATGCTGCTTTTTCCTACATTCATTTGCATAATGCCCATATTTTTTACAATAGTGACATTGGACATTGAATTTATCATACATTTGTCCTTGAGCATGATGTTGTCCACTTTGTTGGCTGCTGCTTTGGCCTTGGTTCTGATTTGGATTGCTGCTTCTTCCTTGAACATTTGCTAGACTGTTTCTTCCACCTCTGTTTTAGCTTCTGCCTCTTCCTCTCTTGTTTCCTCTGCCTTGACCTCTTCCTCTTCCAAAGGACATCTGGGTCTTAAAGGCATGCTCTAGAGATGAGTTTTCATTTCTACTCAATCTCTGCTCATGTGTTATCAGTGATGCATGTAGTTCATCAACTGAGAAGTTTGTGAGATCCTTTGTCTCTTCTATGGTGATGACAATCACATCGAACCTTGAGGGTAGGATCCTCAATAGTTTCTCCACAATCCTCCTTTCTTCAAGAATCTCTCCATGAGACCTTATCTGTGTGAACAGACCAATCACATGTGTGAAGAATGAGTCAATATTATCTGCAGAGAGTCTCAAAATTTCTCCTCAGCAACTGTAGTTTTGCTATCTTCACTTTCTCCATGCCTTGATAGGCTATCTTGAGAGTTTCCCATGCTTCTTTGGATCTCTTGGTTGATGCTATCCTTGGAAACACACTCTCATGCACTGCTTGATACAAAAAGTAGAAGGTTTTAGAATCCTTCTTCTTATTGCTCTTCAACAGATCTTTCTCTCCCTGAGTTAAATTATTAAACTCATTTTTATCTGCTGGTTCTTCAAAACCATCCTCAACAAATTCCCATAAGTCTTGGGAAACAAGCAAAGCTCTCATAGTTATTGCCCAATAGTCATAGTTTTTTCCATTAAATTGTGGAAGTTGAGTATTACAGATACCCATGCTAGTGCTGGCTTCAGCCATTCTTGCACTCTTAACTATGCTTCAAAATACTTGACTGTGTATTTAAAATAACTGACTGTCCTCAACAGTAACACAAAAAACTAACTTGAGAAATACCTTGGATTCTTTATTGACTGAGTCTTCACTCTGCTGGAGAAGCTGCTGCAACAAGAAATGAACAGAGAATATTACTCTGTTTTTAACACAAAGGAACAAAAATTGTTTCCTAAAGACATAGTTTTACACAACACACACAAAAGAACTTTGTATTCATTAACAGGACTGCTGTTACAATATTCTTCCTCTCACAGAGGGATTTCACCAAGAACTCTTCAAATGCAGTTTCAAAAAAATTTACTCTGTCTCTGCTTAAAAATTAACACTGCTGAAACACTGCTGTGTCTGCACTGCTGTGCATTACCAAACAATAATGCTTTGTCTCATCTTGAAAATTTTACACTGCTATGTGTAAAAATTCCTTATATTCGCACTGCTATATAAAAAAAATTCATTCACGCGCTCCTGCGTATTTCGTTGCAGAGGGATTACAACGTAAAAAAAATTACCATTGTTTAGCAAAAACAGTGCGGGGGTGGTTTTCCAAAGAAACGCTGCAATTGAAATTACATTTCAACATATACCGTATTTTGTGATTTATTTTATTGGTAGATCTTACATTTTTGTGATTCATATTGATAATAGTATTGTTTTTCTGATTAATCACATTCTTGAAATTTAATCAACCTGATTAATCTTAAAAACAATACTGCTAAATAAAATTGATAGAAATACAGTTTTTGAAAAATGTTTTTTCTTCAAAAGTTCATTCTTAAATAGAACTGTGAGGGAATGCACCTCAGTTTTTTAAAATGCTTATTTTCAATAAGTTGGAAAAATAAATGTTCGTTCTATTTTTAAATGATTTATTTTGGAGAGAAAAGATACGGCAGAGAGTTAATTTATATTTGAACTTGTTTTTTATTATCCTGTAAGCTATATGAATATGTTCTAACATCAACTTAATTGTAGTTACTTCATTCTTACGTAAAGACAGCCCTCTGCAAACAATGCAGAAATTCCACTGCATCAGCCATGGCTCACAACTGCTTATGTTTATTTTCTCTAAGTTGGAAAATTCTTTAGAATCAGTTGGAACTATTTTATTCATCATCAACTAACTATTATTGCAGGATCAATGGCATAATTGCAGGATCAATGGCATAATCTATTATTGTAATGCCAATGAGATTCTTCTGATCGCAGGACTAACAATATAGTTTATCACCAACTAACTATCATTGCAGGAACAATGGCAAAAGCTATTATTGTAATGCTAATGAGTTTCTTCTGATGTCATTGTCCTGTGACAGGCCTCTGCAAACAATGTACAATACTACCATATGAATCCAGATTTTTAATTGCTTATTATGTTTATTTTCTGTAGGTTGGAAAATTTTGTTAAATTTTTTAAGATAGGGTTAGAATCAGTTGGAGCTAGGTTAACAATACACTCATTATTATTGCAGGCACTCTGGCAGAAAACTAACTACTCTTGCAGTCACAATGGCAGACTATTATTATTACTACCAAGGAATGTTGTCTACAGATTTTCTTTGGTAAAAGGCAAGTTGTCTATAGATTTCTTTGAGAAGTGCGTTTTTTTTTTAAACTAACTCGTCACTAATACCGTTTCGATGTCTGTATCGGCTTTACCAATGAATTGGATATCCTAACAGGACCCCTCATCAGCATCACAGATTTCTACCAAAGGTGTCTAGGTTCAAAAGAGTTTACATCAGATCGTTTTTGAGTTTTTATTAGAATTTTGATTCAGGAGTTCAAAAAACTGTGATTGATTTTTATAACTGTGCTAGATAGATATAGCTTAAAATAGTTCATGTTAAAAACACAAAAAAATTAAAAAATATTGTGATTTTTATCTTTTCATCATTTTGATTTTCATAATGTCAAATAAAAATAATTTATACACCATTTCAATTTTGATGTCAAATAACTTTCGTTTTAATAAGAAAAGAATGCGATGCATATCTTCTTATAATTTCCACCAACTTTTAATTTTAATTGTTATGCTGCCATTATCTTGTTTTCTGAATGAATAGGATGCTTTGGCATACATTTTTAATAAGTAAAGAATGTGACACATTTTCTTATAATTTTCTTATTCTTTATATTGTTACGTGGCCATTCCCTTATTTTATTAAGTAAATATTATACTTTGCCATTCAATATTCTGTGTAAATTATCTTTCAAATTGTATTATTGATTTAGATTATTCTGAAGTATGTTAATATCAGGAATATATATATATAAATTATAGAAATATTTGTTTTTTTAAATAATTATTACTATTTTTTTAATTTTATATTTTTATATAGTAGTTTTTTTTCAATAAAGAAATGGTACTTTTTTATTATATTGGAAAAATTACACTTTTTTATTATATTGGAAAAATTACACATTCTAGATGTATCAAGATGTATCAAGTGCATTTTATAGTTATCCAAAAAAACAAAAAAGTAAAAACTGGGAAGTTTGTATAACCTTGATATCACATAGTTTGTCTAGACTAGATAGTTTGTCTAGCCATAATATCACATTGTTTATCAAGATAGTTATATCATAATATTTGAGTCTATAACCATGTCCATATACATATCCACATTTAGATAGAAAGGTAAAAACTTTGTAAAAACATAGATAAAGATATCATAATAGATGTCAAAAAAACCACATATAATATTGTTGTTGTGTAAAAAATGTGCACTTTATCCATTAGTGAAAGATTGGTACAAACACTCCTAGGCATCGACATCTATATACTTTGTGACTTGCCAAGTGAACATCGACATCTATATACTCACTTTATCCATTAGTGAAAGATTGGTACAAACACTCCTAGACATCGACATCTATATACTTTGTGACTTGCCAAGTGAACATCGACATCTATATACTCTATGACCTCCCAAGTGCTTAGAATCTGTAGAGTGTCTTCTTTAGACGGAAGGTCCATTTCATTGTTCCTTTCTCTAAATACTACAGCAAGAAATATTATGAAAAGCTAGTTTTAGTTGTGTAGCATAGGTGTTTTAAAGATAGTAGTTATATTGTTGTTTGTTCCTCTACTTAGGGTTGGAATTTGGATTTCTCTTTACCCATCATACCATTTTTTTTTGACATTTTGGGTCCTTATGCTTCCCGTCAAGAAATGTTATATTAAGAATTTTGCCCTTCAAGAGTGATGTTCTCATAATAAATTAACCCTTCACTAATAAAGTTTTGATTAAAAAATTACCATTCAATAACATAATTATGTTGAAAATTTTCATATATTTATCGTAAGTAAAAAAAACAAAATTTGAAAAAACTCAATTGTGGAGGTTTCAATAAAAAGTGTTGAACATTTGAAATTTGTTCATCTAAAGTATATAATCAGTCCAAGGTAAAACACTTGATGGTTGTCCATTTCATATCTTTTAATTATCATTTAAAACCAACAATTTTCATTATGCCACATGAACATTTAGATGCCTAATAAGACTAAGTTCCATGCAAATTAGATAATTTATGAGATTATCTAATTTAATGTTTGATACAAAATATAAATATATGACACCTTAAAAAGGCATAAGAATGTACCATCAAATTCCAACCATCCAATAAGAGAAATACATTTGGAAACAAATTATTAATTCATACATATACATAAATGATGGTTTACTCAAAAGTCCAATTACACCAAACTAATGTCACAACTTACAAGTTTCTAAATTCCATTGCTCCAATGACAATGAAAGCAATGAAATGCTTCATGTTGCATGAAAGTTATGCATTAAAGCCAAATAAATAGGGGAATCACATATATGTGCAAAAAAATTGCCTTGTATTTAAATGCATCTTGAGAAGAATAAAGGGAGAAAATATATGCCATAGTACCAAAATGATAAAATCCAAAGGCATCACATCTTTTACCACATTTTCTACAAGATTGGTAAGATGTGGCCATTTTTCAACCTTGATGGCATTTTTCATGTGTTATCAACCTATAACAACAACACATGAAAAAACTTTCAAATGATATCTTCAATTTATTCTTACATCAGTGATCATCCATGTAACTATTCATGTCTGTATTCCACATTGCATCAATAAACAAAGAACGTTAAAATTTCATATAAAAAATATAAATATAGTAGAGGACAACTATATATATATATATATATATATATATATATATATATATATATATATATATATAAACTTTGTGCAAAGTAAAAAAACATGTAACTTAATAATTCACACCTGTCAAAGAGTCTTATTTCCTTTGCAGTTTGCCAAATCTCATAAACTCGTTCCCATTCCACATCTATTGTGTTATGACCTATTAGTGATATACACATCAATGCATCAAGTGTGTTAATTGATAGTCTTGTTCTCCTTATATCTTTGATCATATTTTTCTTAGAGAACCCTCGTTCACATGTGACGGTGCTCGCTGGTATGACAAGCATTGCTTGCCATAATTTTAGCATATTTGGATACCTAGAGTGCCAATCTTTTGTTTGAGAAAACACTTTCCATGCATCTTTCATTGGGAATCTTTCTCCATTCAAATAAACCACATCAATAAATTGGTATAGTTCTTTTTTACACGCTGTAACATCAAATGTTGGTACATTTTCACCTTCATTACATGTTTTATGCTGCAAATGTGAAAAAAGTATTTCAAGCCAATGCTTTGCATTATTTTCTCTGACATAAAGATATGACGGATAATGAAAAGGACTAAACAACCTTGCTGCATTAAAAAGATGAAGATCTGGAAATCTTGAATTGAAACTCTCAATCAATGCTTGGACACAATTTCTTGTAAGTTGTATGCAACTCTCAAGGGAGCCATCAATGTAAGTTGCCATTGGTTGTGACAATTGTTCGTCATGGATTGGAATATACAATAAATCATGTCTATGAGTATTTTCCTCTTTGTCAACATTTTCAAGGAACCCATATTTAGAGTCTTTCAAAAATTTAGTAAGATGTACAACACCTTCAGCAAAAGAATTTGATCTGCAGAAATATCTTTTAAGTGAATTTAATGTATGGTCAATAGTTATTCCAAGCGATGTGACATCCACATTATATTCTTGATTTTTTTTTTTTTAGATTATTCAGCTCATGCAAAACATCAGCAAGCATATTCAAACAAAATTGAACTGAAAAAATTCTTGCATTATCATACCATGAATTCTTTCTTTCTCTCTTCCACAAACTCAAAATAGTAGGCATTAATGTAACTAGTTTGTCAACCACTTGACCCCTAGAGAGCCATCGAATCCCATGGATTTGAAGAACCTACAAGGATTCTATTTCCATTATCTCCAATAACAAAATGAGTTCATTATTTCTCTTTGCCTAATTTCCAACCCATGAGTATACCTTGTTTATTATTTTCTCAACAAATGAAAACTCTGGTATCTTTTTTGAAGCATCTGATGCTGCAAGTGCTTCACAATGTGCAATACAATGAGTACCAATAAGATTTGGTAAATCATTCTTTAGTAATGTGACAAATCCATTTTCACTTCCAACCATAGATGAAGCACCATCAGTCGAAATTGCTATTAGTTTCTCATTTTTCAACTGCCTTGTTTCACTTAAATTAATGATGGTATCATATATAGGCTTTCCTTTTCCATCAGGAGCAATAATCATTTTCATAAATTGTGAGACTAGAGGGCTCAATCCTTTCAAGCCTAGATATGTAGAATACACAACAAGGTGTTGTTCCAAACCATTGTCTATACTTTCATCTAACATTATAGAGAAAAATGGGCTTTCTAACATTTTTCTAGTTTGCACCTCTTCAAGGTAATTTGATATAGAGTGAATAAATTCAGTAGCTGCTTTTCTATTTATGTAGGAAGAATACTCCACTCGAGAAGGCATATTAGGCATTTGAAGATGAAAAAGATCTTTATAAGTAGTAATTGAAATATCCTTTTGCACAATAAAATATGCTAACTTCATAGTGGTTATGACCCTTTCATTATTAGCCTCATTTATTGTCACTATGTGTTCTATAATGGGCTTTGCCAACCTTTCAGTTTCATACAAAATTTTCTGAGTTGATGCTTGATGAATAATAGATTTTGCATGAGTTGTTACAACATCATATTGAATGGTATTACATCAATCTCCAATACCTCAGGGACCTTGAGCTTTGTATTTCTCACAAATTTTTCACTTCATACGAATCTTTCTATCTTCAACGTTGATACTATAAACGCAAGGATGTCTTATCGTCCACTCTTCTCGAAATTCAAGTTTTGAGAAAGTCTTCCTCCTCAAACTACTAGATCCACCATCTTGTCCTTCCTTTTCATGGCCAGGAATTTCTAGATCAACAACAAACTCTTCGTTCACATCTTCATTAGCATCATCATTCAAATCGGGTATAGATGGAATATCTTTAACATTAGAAGTCTTTGATGTCTTAGAATATCCATAAAATTTGTTAATAGTTGATTGACCCTTTCTTTTTGGAGGCATTTATATTTAAATAATGTACCTACATGCAAAACAATTACAATAAATAAAAAATAACTTTATATCTACAAATAGAACTCTTAGAAACTTAAAATCCTACCACAAAAAATACCTTAACAATGCACCATGTCACCATCTAATCTAAATCACGTGACATCAATTTAGGCTTCGATTTAAAAGGAAATCTAATTATGGTAAAGCTTTGATCTATGTTCGCTTTTATTATCGCCAAGTGTGCCAGTTATCCCACTCTGCGTGAGAAGGCATTGTTTTTAGTAGTCAAAATGGAGCACGATTTTGGTTAGTTATTTTAAATCTAGTGTTCTCCCTAAAAGGTTATAAGTTAAAACTTAGGAATAGAGTATTCCATTTTTCCTGAGATAGCGTGGCTATTAGTAGATAAACTGTAGTAGGATTTTGATTAATTTGTTTAATGAGTGTTTTTATAGATAAACATAAGAATTTTGTTCCCTAACATCTTAAGTCAAAGTATTTCTTCACCTCACACATAAGAATTTTGTTCTCTAAGTAAAATTTCACATAATGAAAACAAGCCATCCGAATGGTTTTGTTCCCTAACATCTTAATTCAAAATATTACTTCACCTAATGCATACAAATTTTGGTTCTCTAATTCCAGAGTCTCTACAATAGATATCCTTAATAACTAAATTGACAGGTGGAATACGTTAATTTTTGGAATAAGTTAATTTTGGGAGAGACGTGTAGACGAGGATTTGACAGAGAAATAATCAGCAATCAATTCATAAAAAAATTGAATCCCTAAGAAACCATGGTCTACATAACGATGGACCACCTATTTTGAAGAGCTCTTGTTTTGCTGAACATCTACCCAACTATTTTCTATATATATAGTTTCCTAAACTTGATCTAATCTTGGATTTAAATGGTGTGAGCATATATCTAGGTACAATTTTTTGTATTCATGTGCTCTTATATTATCAATATGAAAAGATGGTAAAACTAACATGTGTGACAATAAGAACGATAGAAGAAAGTAGTTTGAGATTAATCACAATGAAGACTATATGTAATTGACTACATTATTATTATTCACATTTTCTATCATTTAACACCATTATATTGTCACTTTGAATTTAAAACTTTTTACATTGTCACTTTGCATTCAAAATTTGTATTTTATCATTTTTCATCATTCAAGTTATTAACAGTTTCTATCATCTCAACAAATGAAGATAACTAAGCAAATTTAAAATTAAAATGACCATATTAATTTTAGACATATTTAAAAAATAAAATATTCTAAAAATGAAGTGATGAAGTGTCTAGAGTAAAATACAGAATTAGGATAAAAAAGGGACAAAATTAAAATATAAAAAAGGTGTGTTATCATCCAATGTCATAGCATGTATTATTTTCATTCTTAAAAGCCCGAGGACACTAAATATCCTTAATCACTAAATTGACATGTTCAATCAACCAATGCAATAGTGTAATTGTTAGACATTTTTACCTTGGGTATTTTTCCTAGTCAATTCTCACTAAAATCCGATAAGGATTTTTTGGAATATTAAGTTTATATTAGGGAATTTGTAGAAATTGAGTGTTCTAAAGATTTTTTTTAGGGTGTTGAGTTCATTTATACATTTAAAAAAGCATATGAAACTACTAAAATTCATGATCTAACCGAAAATTATATTATTAGATTCTGGCTATAAAAACAAAAACATAAAAACATATAATAATTAAACGACTCCAAATTACAAATTAAATAGATTTATTAATAATTATCCATCATTAATAATTAAGGTAGTTGGATGCAATGCTTATGTCTCACTAGGCTTACAACAAATTAAATTAATCTTTACTCTTAAAATTATTTATATAAAAAGATAAAATAATTATAAATAAATAATAATTAACTTTAAATCCTTAATTATAATATTTACAATTTTACTTTTATCTTCTCTCTTTTATAATTTTCAATATGAATAATAAAAACATTTTCTTAATAACTTCTTTCACCCTCCTACATAGAATAATTAGAATAAAAATATTTTTTTGGATTATAAAAATACTAATAAAAATTAATTAAAATAAAAATGTTTTTTTGGATTATTAAAATACTAATAAAAATTAATAAATAAATTGGATTATAAAAATGCTATACATTGTGAATGATATCTAGATTTTAGCACATTTAATAAATAACCAAAGAGGTCCACATGAGATAGTTTGAACAAATATTATGTTAAATACAACAACAGGGTGGAAAAATTATATATTATGTTTCAAAAAATCATTGGGTAGAAATTAGATATAATATTGGAAATGTCAAATGATCTTAGCTCTAGTGGTTTGGTAAACAAATTCTATGGATACAATCATATAGTCATACTGTAACAAGTTTATGTTTATTTGTGGCATTTATGAAATAATTATATCTAGTGTAATAATTTTTTATTTTTTTTCAGAGTGCAAAATCTGCTTATCTGATCCAGGTGGATGTTGGTGGCCACCCACCAACCCATTTGGACCCCCACAACTGTCTCTTTCAGTCTTTTCAGTTTCCTAAATTGTAGCACAGTTTACTATTTTTAGCAGTTTTTCGGGTCCTGAACTTCCGGAGCTGTTTTGAGGCCCTAAACGACGTTTTTTTGGGATTCTGGGGCAACATGGGTCCATGGACCGATGTTGCCTCCCAAAGTGGTAGTACTCGGATAGATCTTTCTAACGAGCTATCGTACGCGTCAAACGGAGATCGTATGCCAAAGTTATGACCCCGGGAAATTGATGTACCAATTTACCCAAACGGGGCCCACAATTTGGCGTTTCATCTTCTAGGGTTAGGTTTCGGGATGTGAAGGGTTTTCCATTGTTTCTCAACAATAAATAGGCCTTCGAGCCTCATTGTAATACAGTTCTGAACAGTTCAGAGGCATGTAGCCACCACATCTCTTCTCAGAGATAAGCTACCATCGCCCTAGCTGGTTTATTTCCATTTCTGGTTGTAAGCATATTTCAGTATTTTCCATTAATGAAATGAAGTATTATTTCCGCTGTATCTTTGTGTATATGGTTATCTCTGTAATTTGTTGCGTTCCTGTTTAAATCCGGATCAGTGGTATCAGAGCGGTCTGCTTTTTCTCTGTTTTTCTTTGCATGTCCCCAACGAGGTCGGGATATAAGGAGTTAGGGCTTGAACTGGTCGAACCTTTGCAAGACCAGCCTCGCAAATCCCGACGGCCTCCGATGGCGGATGAGAAGAAAGACGAGGGGGCAGGAGATCCTATCAAAATCTTGCTCGAAGAGGCGCTCGAGCGGCAAAGGAACGCGATGATGGATAGCTTTGCGCAGATCCTTCAGCGGCTACCCAGAGGCGACGCATCGGCTTCCAACAGTGACTCTGGAAATGCCACACCGTTTAAGGTACAAGTTAATTTTGAAATCCCCATATTCGAGGGTCAAATAGACGCAGATGCCGTAGATAAATGGTTAAATCTGCTAGATGGGTATTTTTCTGTTCATGAATTTTCAAGTCGGGAAAAGATTGTTTTTGCTCTTCTCAAAGCAGCCCCCCACGTCAAGGACTGGTGGGAAACCTACTGCGGGCAGAAGGATGAAAGTACAGGCTCACTATTTTCAGCCGCACCCACTTGGAATGACTTCCGAGATGCCATCAAAGAGCAGTACTACCCTGTCGGAAGCTATGAGGACAAATACATCAAATGGACCACACTGCGGCAGGGACGAGACCAAGATGTGCCGGAGTTCACAAACATTTTTCATACCCTTCGCACACAGTTGGGTATCAAAGATACTGAGCTGCATCTGGTACTCAAATACCGTGGTTGCTTGCACAGATACATCCAGGAAGAGATGGTGTTCTTGAACATCTCCTCACTCGGCACAGCATACCGATATGCTGTCAAAATCGAGCAAAAGTTCAAACAGAAGAAGCGAGACTTTGGATCTGCAAATCCGAAGCCCAAAGGACAAAGCCAAGGCGGGGTGACCCAAGACAACCCGTCGAAGCCGCAAGAAAAGAACAACACCATGAAGCCGAAGAAGGACACAGGTAAGTGGTGTGAGTTCCACAAGAGTCCCACTCATAACACAAGTGAGTGTCGGACCAAGCAGTCGCTGGTGGCTGAGTTGAAGGCTTCCGAATCAGATGCATGTTCCGACCCTGAGCCAGAACTTGACAAGGGGAATGGCAAAGGGAAGCAGATCATTGATGCGGATCCCAGCGCCACTGTTGCCACCGCCAAGATCCAGAAAGATGAGCCCGAAAATCCAGAGGAAGGGGAGCGTCTTTTCCACTCACAGATGTGGGTGAAGGGTTCGCCGCTACAATTCATTGTCGACAGTGGCAGCCAAAAGAACCTTATTTCAGCAGAGGTCGTGAAGCGGTTGGGCCTACCGACTACACCACACCCACAGCCATACAGTATCGGGTGGCTTCACGAAGGACGAGATCTGAAAGTTCGCCAGCAGTGCCGCCTTCCCTACAGCATCAAGCCCTTCACAGACGAGGTATTGTGTGATGTTACACCTCTGGATGTTTGTGATGTATTATTAGGCCAACCATACTTGTGGAGGCGACATGCTGTGTATGAGTCAAGGCCTCGTGCTGTCATTATTTCTTTGAATAATTCATTATACAGGATACCAGAGGTAGCCCCACCTACTGCCACATCCTTGATCACTACCAAGAAAGGCAGCAAACTCACATCACAAACCAGGAAATTCATCTATCTGGTTCACTCCCAAAATAAGGGGAAGATCGTTGCTACATCCATGACCCCTGCAAAGGGTTCCTCCACGCAGCAGCAGCAACAAAGGGATACGGTCATGACAAAACACAGGAACAACTTCTCCTCACCCACAGGGGTACCACACAAGTTTCAGGTGGGCGACAAAGTTTGGTTACATCTGCAGAGAGAACGCCTTACCGGAACCCATCAGAAACTCAGACAACTCCGACATGGTCCTTACACCAGTACCAAGGCTACGGGCAACAATGCTTCAAAGCAAAGCATTCCTCCATTCCTTGGCTTGCACCGAGTGTTCAATGTGGACCATCGTCGACCATGCTTCCCACCATTTCTGGTCACATCAGGGAGTGCAGAACAGCTCACCAGAGAACCAACTCAGCAGAAGCTTCCTCATCTCAGGGAGGAACTCAACACAATGGGGACCATTGCTTCATAAGGGGGGAGGAATGATCCAGGTGGATGTTGGTGGCCACCCACCAACCCATTTGGACCCCCACAACTGTCTCTTTCAGTCTTTTCAGTTTCCTAAATTGTAGCACAGTTTACTATTTTTAGCAGTTTTTCGGGTCCTGAACTTTCGGAGCTGTTTTGAGGCCCTAAACGACGTTTTTTTGGGATTCTGGGGCAACATGGGTCCATGGACCGATGTTGCCTCCCAAAGTGGTAGTACTCGGATAGATCTTTCTAACGAGCTATCGTACGCGTCAAACGGAGATCGTATGCCAAAGTTACGACCCCAGGAAATTGATGTACCAATTTACCCAAACGGGGCCCACAATTTGGCGTTTCATCTTCTAGGGTTAGGTTTCGGGATGTGAAGGGTTTTCCATTGTTTCTCAACAATAAATAGGCCTTCGAGCCTCATTGTAATACAGTTCTGAACAGTTCAGAGGCATGTAGCCACCACATCTCTTCTCAGAGATAAGCTACCATCGCCCTAGCTGGTTTATTTCCATTTCTGGTTGTAAGCATATTTCAGTATTTTCCATTAATGAAATGAAGTATTATTTCCGCTGCATCTTTGTGTATATGGTTATCTCTGTAATTTGTTGCGTTCCTGTTTAAATCCGGATCATTATCATAATTTAAAATTGACAAAAATAGATATAATTGTATAGTCATACTATTGAACTAAAATATGCATTTTTTTTTCCAAGAAAAAAAACATGCTTCAGTTAAGCATACCAGAGAACAAAGTCGAGGATAAACAGTGCTTGAACCTAGCATAGGACTGTCAAAATCCTGCCGGAAGCCTAACAAAATCCGAAAAAACAAAGGCCTATAATAGCCAGCTACATGTCCACAAAATTACATTCACTCTTGGAAAGCGACTATCTATCATAGAATTACTCTAAAACAAAGTTGTTCATGTCCAATTGCAGAGCATCTTTTGAGAGGAAATTCACAACTAAGATATGCATCCTGATTTCTCATTATTGGTAAATATTTTCTATTGTGAACAAGATTGGTCATTGATTTTAACACGGATAGCTTGCTTTCTCTATGTCCGTAGCTTATAAACACTTGGATCTACGCTTGACCATCAATATGGACGTTTGGACGTCATATCTGGTAGCGTATGTGCATTGATATAGTGGTATGGGCGTGGCGTAGATGATAAAAAAAGGAAAGAAGTTGACACAGATTTCATTTCCTTTAGTATTGTCTTAGGTTAGCCCAAGTTCCTGCAAGAGTTTGGCGCAAGCTTCCCCTCCTCTTGGGCATAGACATGGTACAATATTGGAGGTCTGTAGTTTATTTGGATTAAGCATAGAAATTATCTTCATACAATGTAGTATTGGGTTCAATCCCAGCGGCATGCTTGATATACCAGTTAAAACAATTGAGACGTGTATGGGAAGCTAGATGATTTTATGAAAATAATTATTTTATTTGCTGCACCTGAAGATAAAGTTGGTTTTGTATGGCTAGCTTAATAAACTCCTCTCGACCATTTCTTTTGAAGCCAAGCACAGTATGTTTTCCGAAAGGAAAAGAATGGTAATTTTTTCATCATTTATAGTGTTTCTAGTGATGTACTTGATTTATATAAAATCCATGTAAGATACATCCATTCAACGAAAGCATAATAAACGAAACTGAAGAGGATTTAACTCCTCTTAACAACAGAGATGTACAACTCCAAATAGATTTTTCAGTTGATCAATTAAGGTCTTAGGATTACAGTGTTCATATTTAAATTGCCATCTTGGCATATTTCTCTCTTTTTGGGGGGGGAGAGGGATTTTTTCCCCTAGGGTTTTTCCCTCTTTCTTTACCTATGAGAGTTTGTACATGGGGTAACTAATCGGGCCTAGTTGGGAGGATCCATTCTTTTTTTCTTTTTCTTTTTTAGTTACTCCATATGTTTCATTTTCTCTCTACTTATGAGAGTTTGTACATGGGGTTACTAATTAGGCCTAGTTGCCAGGACCCATTCTTTTTTTTTCTTTCTACTTATGAGAGTTTGTACATGGGGTAACTAATCAGACCTAGTTGCGAGGAACCATTCTTTTTTTTCTTTCTTTCTTTTTTAGTTACTCCACATGTTTCATTTTCCTATGAACTAAGTATGGTGAATTGTAAGCTCACATAGGGACTTGCATCTGCATAGTTTTCCTAGTTATCATTTACCACTGGGTCTCCTCCATCCTTATATAATGGAGGTATCATAATGTACTTTGACATAAGATTGTGAGTAATAGAATACTCTTAGAACATGCGAAGTGCCTAGAATTTGTATAGTGTCTTATTTAGACTTACCATTGGGTCTTCTCCATCTATATATAATGGAGTTATTATTACCTACTTTGACATAACATTGTGACTAATAGAATACTCTTACAACATGCCAAGTGCCTAGAATTTGTAGAGTGTCTTCTTTAGACTTACCCCTGGGTCTTCTCCATCCTTATATAATGGAGGTATCATTATGTAATTTGACATAAGATTGTGAGTAATAGAATAATCTTAGAACATGCCAAGTGCCTAGAATTTGTAGAGTGTCTTCTTTAGACTTACCACTAATTATCATTTACCACTGGGTCTCCTCCATCCTTATATAATGGAGGTATCATTATGTACTTTGAAATAAGATTGTGAGTAATAGAATACTCTTAGAACATGCCAAGTGCCTAGAATTTGTAGAATGTCTTCTTTAGACTTACCACTGGGGCTTCTCCATCTATATATAATGGAAGTATTATTACGTACTCTGACATAACATTTTGACTAATAGAATACTCTTAGAACATGCCAAGTGCCTAGAATTTATACAGTGTCTTCTTTAGAAAGAGGGTCTATTTCATTGTTCCTTTCCCTGTAAATATGATAGCGAGAAATATTATTAAAAGTTTGTTTTAGCTGTGTAGCATTGAACTGGTTAACAACCTTACTGGAGTCTCCAAAAACTAGTAGTGAGTGAAAATGATGTTCTATAGCCCACCAAAGAAGGAGTTTTAAAGATAGTAGTTTGCATGATGCTGTACAACCCACCAAAGGAGTTTTAAAGATAGTAGTTATGTAGTTGTTCGTTTCCCTACCCAATCCAATTAGATTTTTGAATTCAAATATTAAGTTGTATTTTTAATTTATGTTTTTTTTTTTTTTTTTGCATTTAATGATTTGTGTGTTTAGATTTTTTGTATTGGTTATTTTTTGGTTTATAGTTGTTACAATGAACATTATTTTTATTTTGATTTAATGTTGTTCATGTTTATTTTTGTTTCATCTTTTAATTATTTAGACATTTGTTTATTAGATTTCCTTACAGAATATTTATTTTATTGTATTTCTTATTTTAAAATTCATTTTTTTAATGGCTTTTGGGTTAATCTTCGCGTTATAATGTTTTCCTATATTTACAACTTAAGATATTATATAATTAGATATGCCTTTCAAGTATAGACTTTGTCCCCAACATTACATGTGCATTATCTTGTCTTGACTTTTATTATTTTCTTTAACAATTTAAACTAGCTAATGTATTTCAGATTACCCTAAAATATGTTAATAATCCAAAATTTTCAATACAAGAATGATAAGAATTTATGTTTTATGAAATAATTGTAATTTTGTTAAATTTTGTGTCAATATATGTTTGAAATTTAAATTTTTGTGTTTGTGGAAATAAAAAATTTAATTGTAGTTTTAATTTACATTATGAATATTTGGTTTTGTATTTAATAATTTATGTGTTTAATTTTTTTTTAAATAATATTTTTTGGTTTCTGATTTTACTATAAACAATATTTTTATTTTTCGTTACTATTTCTATGATTTATATGTCTCGTTTATCTTTGTTTATTTGATCCTTTTATTACATACATTTGATTACTAGCTTTCCTTTCTCAATATTTATTTTACTAAAATGTATTTTTAAAATGATATTTTTTTTTTTTTTTTTTTTTTTTGCAAATAATTTGCTGTAACTTGTTCTAAAGAAAATACTTTTAGTTAGTATTATTTGATAGCTTGAGAATCAAAATATTCTCACGGATCTTTTTTCGCTTCGAGCTGTCGCGCTGCAACCCTAGCCGCGCCTTCTGAGCGACCCCGCAAGCGCTCTCCCTCATGGAGCCTGGAGGCGGCCCTGCGGCCCCTCCCCCCTTTCCTCCGGAGATCGAAGCCTTCAAGGCTCTTGTAACTGCAACAGGAAAACGTCAGGTCTCAGGCCCGCAGCAAAAATTCGTCAAAAAACTGGACAGTATACCCAAGGTGGCCTTACCAGAGGAGGAAATCTGTAGATCTGCGCTGAATCTTGCAGAAAAAGGTCTGATCGGCCAGTTCACCGGTTTGTGGCCATCCCCGAGAGCAGTCGAAGAATGGGTCAAAAGGAATTGGCTACCTTTGGTAAATGAAGGAATCAAGATCTATTTTGTAGGAAAAGGGTTCTTCGTTTTCTTGTTTGACAGTATAGAGGACAGAGGCCTGATTTTCAGAAACGGGCCATACTTCATGGGGCCTCAAGGACTCTACTTGAACAAATGGTCTACAGATTTCGATCCAGCGCAAGATGTGCCCAAGGCGGTTCCTGTTTGGGTGCGCCTCCCGCATCTTCCCTTGCATTGCTGGAATCAAAGCTCACTTCAATCCATTGGAAACGCTCTTGGAAAATACATAGACCAGGCCCCAAGGAAGGATCAATACTCTTGTGCCCGGATCTGCGTGGAGGTCGATTTGGAAACAGGATTACCCGAAGCGATTCAGCTATCGGTGGCAAACTGGACACACATACAAGAGCTTGATTATGAACAGCTGCCTTTCAAGTGTCGATTCTGTCATGAGTACGGGCACTTTGCAAGATACTGCAAAAAAAGAAATGAGGAGACAACAGAAAAGGAAAAAGAAGAACAATGGAAATAGGCAAAGAAGACAACACTCAGCAGACAGAGTAACAAAAACAAGGTTAAAGGGACAGAGAACAAAGTAGATAATGGAAGCACAAGTAACCAAAACGCCGGAAGCAGTGAAACAAAAGGCAACGAGGGGGATAAAAACCCCTTTGAAATCCTCACGCCTCCTTCAGATCCTCCGGAAGCAGGGGAAGAAGAACCACCACAGCAGGAGAATATTGAAACCATAGAACCAGGTAATAACCCAATCCCCATCCCAAGCAATATTTCTTCCCCTTCATATGCAGATATAATAAAAAAGAAGAAGAAAACCATAGAGAATATGGGATCATCAGATGATGAAACATTTGAAAGGACATCAAAAAGGGCTGGACGAAGATCAAACAAGGAAACTAGAGAAGAGGAGTCAGAAAGACAAAAAACCCTCGGCAGTCAAGCTACCATCGAAATGACACTAGGGAGGAATATCAGGCCTAGGGCCTCCAAAGGAGGAGGGCCTACCCCTTCAAGTGGTAAATGATGCAGTTGATCTCTTGGAACTGTAGGGGTCTGGGTAATCCCAACAAGGCAGAGGCTATCAAAGACTTATTGAAGATGGAGACCGCGGACATCCTTATGCTCCAAGAGACCAAAGTAGAAGGGGAAACCCTTCTAAGCACCAGCGCTATGAAATGGAAATTTGATTCAGGAAAGGCTGTTAGTGCAAGGGGCACGACTGGAGGAATAGGTACTTTTTGGACAAAAGACTTCTCACTAGAACGATTCTTAGCGACCCAACATTGGATTTTCACAGAGCTGCGTCACACCGTAAGCAATCTTTCCCTCGCTCTGTTTAACTTGTATGTCCCTGTTCATTATGAAGAAAAGAGAGAGTGCTGGAGGACACTCTTGGATTATATAGCGCAAATCAGCCCCTCAAATTTAGTCATAGGTGGAGATCTGAATATAACTCTAGATCCCAAAGAAAAGAAAGGAGGGATTCAGTCTAGAGATCCTTTCATCAATACAGTGGGAAATTTGATTCTGCAGTGGGATTTGGTAGACTTCAAACCAGTGAAAGGCAAATACACCTGGACAAACAATAGAACCAGAGAAAATCATATCTCTGCCAGATTGGATAGGTTTCTCATCAGCAGCTCTTTAATGATGGACAACAGAATAGTTTTCACCAAGATTCTTCCAAAGCTCACATCGGATCATAAGCCTATCCTCTTATGCCTAAAAGAAGAAGAAGATTTAGGCCCCCTTCCATTTCGTTTCAACCCTCTTTGGGCAGGTAAAGAAGGGTTTTTAGAAACAGTTCAAGCAGCATGGAGGATAGATGTACTCGGTTCCCCAAGCTATGTGTGGGAACAAAAAATGAAAAATACAAAAAAAGCACTCAAAGATTGGATAAAGAAATCCATGCAATCTCCCAATAGGCAGAGGAAGGAGGCAGTTCTTCAATTGGAAGGAATACAACTTGAAATGGAGGAGAAAGATCCCTCTTCCACAGATTTAGCCAATGAAAAATCTGCTCAAAGGAATGTATACTGTTCTTTTAGAAATGAAGAGGAATATTGGCGCTTAAAGTCTCGAAGTCTGTGGCTCAAATCTGGGGACAGAAATACCTCATACTTTCATAGACAGTGCAGGGCCCGTCTCTCGCGCAATCATATAACAGAAATTACCAGCACTAGTGGTCAGGTTTATAAAGGATTTTCTCAAATCAAAGAAGCAGCTGTAAATCATTTTCAGAACCTTCTTAGTGCAGAAAGAAATGGGAACGAGGAGGATGAAGCAGAGTTTCTCACAACCATCCCAAATCTAGTCAGTGAGGAAGATAATGATTCTCTGATGAGCCCAGTAACGGAAGAAGAGATAACTAATATAGTCTGGTCCATGGAACCAGATAAAGCCCCAGGTCCCGACGGTTTCACAATACACTTTTACAGAATTTGTTGGGAGATTATCAAAATTGATCTCTTCAGAATGATAAGAGGAATCTTGAGGAAGGCAAAAGTGGGTGGTGGAATAAAATCCACATTTCTCGCTTTAATCCCCAAGGAAACAAACCCAGGATCCTTTGACAGATACAGGCCGATCTCCCTTTGTAATTCATCATACAAGATCGTGGCCAAACTGCTGGCAAACAGAATTAAGCCACTACTTCAAAAACTCATCTCTCCAGCCCAAGGAGGATTTGTGAAAGGTAGACAAATCTTGGACAATGTCATTCAAATCCAAGAGGCTCTCCATTCCAGCCATACACGGAAAGAACAAGGTATGATTATCAAATTAGATATGAGTAATGCTTTTGATTGTGTTAACCGTTCTTTCCTGCTCAGAGTACTTGCAGCCTTTGGGTTCAGACAGGAATTCATAAACCTTATCAAAGCCTGCATCGAAAACATCTGGATCGCTCCAATGGTGAATGGGAGACCAACAGAGTTCTTTTTAGCCACCAGGGGATTGAGGCAAGGCTGCCCTCTGTCTCCATTTCTCTATATTCTGATGGCGGATTCATTAAGCAGAAATTTGACACAGGAGCAACAAAGCGGCACCATTCCCGGGATAAGAATCGTGCAAGGTGTAGCCCCAGTGAATCATGCGCTTTTTGCCGATGATTCACTCCTGCTCGGGGGAGCTTCCATGAGAATTGCTAAATCCTTCAAGACAATTCTCCAAAAGTATTGCAGTGTTAATGGAGCACTAATCAGTGAGAGGAAAAGCGCAGTTTACGGATGGAATACCGATCTGCAAACAATTGAAAGGATAGCCAGTGAATTGGGGTTCAAAGGCTATGCAGAGTGGGATAAAATAAAGTATCTTGGTCTTCCGTTGATGATGGGATCCAATTGTAATTATTTGTGGGAGGAGGTGATTTCCAAGTTCAAAAATAAGATAGCAGCGTGGGGCGGAGTCTGGCTTACCACAGGCGGCAAGCTCACTCTCATCCGTTCGGTGCTTTCATCTCTGCCTACTTTCCAAGCCTCTTTGCTGATGGCTCCAAGGCAAATCGCTGATCAGATCTCTTGTTTAATGCAGAATTTTTTGTGGAATGGTGGGAAGGGGAACAGTAACCGTTTTCACTTAGTTAATTGGGAAATGGTGAAGCGTCCCATTGCTAAAGGTGGACTCCAAATTAGATACCCCCAACAAGCAAATCTAGCCCTGGGCTGTAAACTCCTGTGGCAGCTAATATCTGAGCCCACGCATCCTATCAGCCAGCTCTTAAATCTCAAATATCTCAGAAATCGGTCGATCATCTCCTTCAACCCAGCGCCTTCTCCTAGAGGAACACAGGCTTGGAGGCTCTGTTGCAAAGGGATAGATTTCTTCAAAACACATTTGTATAAAATTCCAGGGAACGGCAAAAAAACATTGCTGTGGAGAGATCGAATCATGGGCCATCCTCCACTCTCAGTCATAAACGAAATCGCAGATTTAAGAGTCTGGTTAAGATCAAAAGGAATCAGGAAAATCGAGGACATTGCAGAGTGGGATAACAAAGGCAATTGGCAGTGTTGGACTTTGCCCAACATACCAGCGCACTTAAAAAATCAGTTAAACTATTTCATAGATGCAATCACAGACTTTACTCCAGTGCACAAGGACGAGGAAGATTCATGGGGTTGGGGACAAACAGGGGTATACACAGCCAAACAAGGGTACTTACAGATGCAAGGCAAAAAGGACTCTTCGCACCCGGAAGCAGTGTGGAAGCAGATCTGGGAAAGCTTCAGCATTTCGAAGATCAATTTCTTCTTTTGGACTTTGTTTCACAACAAAATCTTGGCTGGTCCACATCGATGCGTGTTCTGCAAAAAAGCCTTGGAGACCTCAGTTCACATATTTATTGATTGTGAGTATGCTCAGAAGGCCTGGACTAGCTTCTTGGCTGGACTGAATGTTAGACCCCCAGTGCATTGTTCGATAACAGACATGTTTTCGTCTTGGAAAGCTCGTTATCCCTACAGCATCGCAGACAAATCTCTTTGGCACAAGGTGTGGGTTGCAGCTCCAAAATATGTGTGCTGGAAGTTGTGGCTCTCCCGGAACGAAATTGTCTTTAATCAAAAAGAAATGTCTGCAGGAAATGTCGCAGAAAAGGCCAAGAAACTACTAATAGAAACTCTGAGACAATCCAATGTTAGAGACAGCTCCCTAAGAGATGAAGAAAGAGCATGGTTGGGTGATTACACTCCTACAACGAGTCCTTCAACAATCACTCGCCCAAATCACAAGGAAAACTGGCAGATTCGAGACACTTTGGAAAGCTTCCAGAAGTGGTGGAAATCTCAAGGAAAATGCACTATCTTCTTTGACGGAGCCTCGAAAGGCAATCCAGGCAGGTCAGGAGCTGGGGGGGTCATTTATCTCCCGAATGGAAGAAAAGAGGAATTCAGTTGGGGACTCGGAATTAAAACCAACAATCAGGCAGAAGTCCTCAGTCTTTTAAAAGCTTGCCAACTGGCCAGAAAAGGAAACCCAAGGGAAATCTTAGTGTTTGGAGACTCAGAATTGCTGATAAAATCTCTATTAAATAAGAAAGGGCTCAAGGATCCAGTACTGAACAAACAGATATTAAGAGTGAATAGACTCTTGAAGGACTTCTCTTCAGTTCAAATCTTTCATATCCTCAGAGAATTAAACTCAGAAGCAGACAGCCTGGCAAATATTGGATGTAATCTAGAAAAGAACATGATCAGCATAAATGCAGGAGAACCGAATATGGCAGCCATTCCTTAAAAGGGCAAGTCGATCTTGTAAAAGCAGAAAATTGTTTTGTTAGAAATAGAAAAATGTAAAACTTGATATGGCTTTGGCCACCCATAAATAAAATACCCGTTTCGGTTAAAAAAAAAAAATGATATTTTTTTTAATGATTCTCGAGTTCTAGTTTCTAGATTTTATTATAAACATTATTTTTATTTTGACTTACTGTTTCTCATGTTTATCATTGTTTAATACTTTTAATATTTAGACATTTGTTTACAAGTTTTCCTTGCTCAAAATTTATTTTACTGTTTTTTGTACTTTAAAAGTCATATTTTTTAATGGTTCTTGGGTTATTAAGGAAATATTTGTATTCTTGTTATAATGTTTTCTTATATTTACAACTTAAGATATCATTTCAATTGGATGTGACTTTGTCCTCCAACATTATATGTGCATTACCTTGCCTTGAATTTTATTTAGTATTTAGACATTTGCTTACTAGCTTTCCTTACACAGTGTTTACTTTTATTGTATTTTGTATTTTAAAAATCATCTTTTTAAATGGATTTTCACTTATTATGTAAATAAATACTCGTCTTCTTGTTATAATGTTTTCTTATATTTGCAACTTAGATTATTATTTCAATTGGATGTGACTTTCAAGTATAGATTTTGTCTCCCAATATTGTATATGCATCATCTTTTCTTGAATTTTGTTATTGATTTTATTTAATAGTACAAACTAGTTAATGTATTTTAGGTTATCCTAAAATATGTTAACAATCCAAACACATATTTAATATAAAGATAATAAGAATTTTTGTTTTATGAAATAGTTATTGTAATTTTGTTTCAATTTTGTTTATGGAATTCAAAGATCTAGTGGTACTTTTAATTTACACTATGAATATTTCTTTTTGTATTTAATAGTTTTGTGTTTAAATATTTTGTAGCTAGCACTTTTTATCTTGGGAGAATCCAAGTAATAATGCAACCTTCCTATATCCCCACCCCTATTTCCACTTCCTTAGTGTCCCTATTCCACTTTGGTTAGGTGAACTATTACATTGTTTTGGATCATTATGCCTCATAAACAGACTTGGGTCCAACATAACATGGTGTATTACTGAGAGCAAGGGACCAACAAAGAGCAAAGAGCCCTTCTTCATGATTTAGAGAACACGCCCTTTAGCATGTCAAGGAGGAGATAACATAAGTGGAGTGAGAATTAGCTGCAAGTGTCATTATTTGATTGATTCATAAGTGTTGGATGAGGATGTAGATTGAGCCCTGAACATTGGCCACACTAAGGGCTACTACAACTAATACATGTGCACAACGACATATGTTGACATTTGAAATTATTGTTGGAAGGAGTGTTGGTTGGCTAGAATGATTCCAAAGAGGAACTTTTATTGATGTTGGAAGAGATGTAGTTAAATATGTGTTTCGTGGATTGCAAAATTGGGAAAATAGAGACATGTTTAGGTATCAACGTGACCCAAGCTACTCCCCATGTAGCTATAAGAAGCCCATTTTAGTGGAGGCTTCTAAATCTTATAGGTCTTGATGATAGTATCCATGTTATTTTATTTTTTAGTTTATATTCTATATTTTTCTATTTTTCAGTTCAGGAATGGCCCTAAAGGCCTAACACATAAAGGTCAATGGCATTTAGCAATGCAGAGGTACAGTATATGGCAATTAGTCAAGTAGGTTGTGAGACACTATGGCTTTGCAAGATGCTATTTGGTTTACTTGGTGATAATCCATCTACGATGTATTGTGATAATTGTAGTTGTATTAAACTCTCTGAGAATCTAGTATTTCATGATTGGTCAAAGCACATTGAAATCAAATACCACTTCATCAGAGACTAGGTTCTGAGGAGAGTTGTGAAGCTTGAGTATATATCCATTGATGCATAGGTAACAAACCTTCTCACAAAGTCATTGCCAAGGGGAAAGCATGTTCTTTAGAGATAGGATGGGAGTGGTGAGAAACACCTTCCTTTATAGGAGGGAGTGTTGAAAATGGTACCAAGGATATATTTCCTAAGCATTTCTCCTTTTGGTCTAGGGAGACACATTCATCATCTTTTGTCTAAATGATATTATGAGTTTATTAATATCAAGGAGGCTAGAGTAATTTTTATGTGGAGTTGTACTAAGTACTTTAAGTTGTTAAAGTCACATGTGTTTTAAAAGTCAATTTATGTGAAAAGTACTAAAATACACTTTATATTATTAAAGTGACTTTTATACTCTAAAAGCGATTGTGAGCAAAAAGTAACCATGATACTAAAACATTAAAAGTATTAGGGGCACTCATTAATAGAAAGGGGGACCACATTAAAAAGTCTTTTAAGAGGAAACAATCTCCATCATTGATCTAATGAGATGAGATTTAATTACAACCATTAGATCTAAGTGTTAGGGTTCTCATCTTATTGATAAGACAAAAGGGAGAAAAAAGGAGATTGAGCTCATTTATTATTCTCATGAGAGCATTGAGAAGAGGAGAAATAAGTAAATTGAAGGGAGGAGAAATTGTTAAGCTATCAGTTAAAGGAGGGCTCAAATTTCTAGAGAGCTTCCTAGCTCAAACTTCCAACAAAGATCTATGGCATGAGTTTCCAAGAATTTCGCACCAGCTGTTTAGTCGAGTTTGCACTAGTATTCAGCCTGAATTTGTAGTCAGATTTTCGTTGTGTATTAGGCCTTCATTTAACTTGAGTTTTGTGATAGAGTTCAGGTCGAGTTATGACCTAAACTTTAGGAGAACTAAGCCGATTTTTTTGGGTAAACAGACCCAAAAATCCTTCAGTCTGACAATGAATTATAGGAGGCTACATTAGTGCAGAAATGGGAGACTTCAAATTAGAGGTTAAGGCTTAGGTTTTAAGGAGAATTTTTGCTATCATCGGGCCCAAAATATGTGGTATTGACATAGAGTACAAGCATACATATGGAGACCAAGTATCAGTATGAGTTGAGCGCTGTGTGAAGACTCTAATCTTCTTGTACTCTCATTGTGAATACAACAAACAAAATAAGGGAGATAAGTTGACCTTTCTCTGTTGTACAAATTCATTTAAGAAGCAAATTGAATACTCCCTTTAGCACTGGTTTTCCCCACTATGGGGTTTTTCCGGGGTCAAGTTGACCAAATTAAGTGTGTTAAATTGTTCGTGCGCTTGTTATTTTCTCTTGTATCAGTTATTGAAAAGAAATAGTAGTGTCTCTTTGTTTTCATGTAAATGCCAATCTAATATAAATTATTAGTCATTTTTTTAATGATGAGTTTGGGCATTAAACCATACAAAATATGAAAATTGGGTTGGGCTACATTCTCTTATCATTTTTTACAATATACTCTTGAATTTCATAAATAAAATCTTTGCATCACAATTTTTCTTACATATTTATTGTTATTGCATTAATAGAAGTGAGATATTTCTTGTAATCTCTTTTAGATTTTTTTTTTTTAAATATTTTAACAAATATAATATAAATGAGTAAATTAATAATATAATTATTATTCAATTATTTTTATTAAATTACACAGTTTTCAATATAAATTACAATATTATTATTATCTTCTTTAATATCCGTTAAACTAGGATAAATACTTTTAATGTGAAACAATTTTTTTCACTTTATGTAGAATGAAACTCCATTTAGAATAATTTGCATTATTATTTATTCATTTTTCTAATTTATAAGAGATAAGTAACTTGAATTATTATTATTATTTATTCATTTTTAATAAATTTTTAAAGTTAAATATATGAAGGGATTCAATTTCCCCAAAAACTATGGGGTATTTATTTTAAACATATTTATTGAATTTTGGGAGAATTTTTGGGGAAAAGCAATAAAGAAAAAGAAAAAGGAAAAGGAAAAATCTATTAATTAAATTATACATATTTTTTAAATCTAAATAAAATATTATTATTATTCTTATTATTATTTTTGTGTAAGCTTGGTAGTACTTCCTTTTTCTATTAATTATTTATAGGCAGGTAAAAAAAAATATGTTTCGTGCCCTCAACCTGCTCGAGGGAAACCATGTTTGTTGGCCACCGATCAACATCATATGCCATCCAAAATTTAAATAGCTTAAGTATAATCATCCTTGCTAAGTTTGCTACTGTATCTGCTATTTTCTTAATTCTTTGACTTGTAAAGTAAATGCTATCCGTCATATAAACAAAAATTACTTTCTACTACTCTGCATCAGTCATCAGATGACTCAATAGGAGTCGGGTCCTTAGCACTCGACCTGGGCACTTTGTTCTCCAACAAGGTTTGGATTTGTTTTTCCATTCGCCCAAAACAGAGGTTCTAGTGGTACTGTTGTACTTGCACTGCTTGAATCTCCTTTTGTATATCCTTTAAACTTGGCTCCTCCTAGCGAACTTGCACTGATTCTTCTCTGTCCCTGTATGTTACCATGGCCCTAGCCAACAGGTTATTCATGACCCAATACTGTTGGATGGTCTATCTGAACAATGTTTGATGTCCCCTGGTGTGCCCCAGATCTATGAGCAGTGTCTCCCAATCCTCCATTGGAAGAGCTTCATTCACTGCCTTGGTGTTTAACTTTGCCTCCCATGTTGATATTACATCTTTTACTTGTGCTGGATTTCCTGTATGGTATGCATGCATTAAGTTTTGCATGCTTTCATCTCCTGTTTTCCTTCACCTTTTTCTTTGGGTTTTTCTCGCCGAATCCATCGGAGCCTTCATTTTCTTTTTCGCCTATTTGCCAGCCAGATGGCCTCCTTTTCTTCCCTACCTCGCTTCTGCCTTCACCATATTTTCCTTCTGGAACTCTTTCAGCCCCCACTCCTCAGTTGTTCTTTCCTGCTCTTGTTGTCAGAGCGTCAACATCAAAGTGGTAGAGGATTTAAATATGCTTGTAATTTTAACATAAGTGCAAACATTATAACCAATCCAAATTTCATTCATGACCTTCCACCTTTCCTTGTAATTCATCTTTTTAGAATAACAACTTCGAGTTTGTGTTTCCCTCTTCTGCTTTAATCCCCCCTTAGGGTCGACGTAATGGGTTACAAGATGAGGTCCAACTCTGCTCCAAGTAGCTGGCAGACAAGGTCTAGGGTTACCAAAGCTAGAATTGCACAGGTTTGGCTCAGTTTCAACAGCTAATGCTGACCCATTCGAGTTGGGATGCCCCGACATCTCCTGCTCTCCTTTAAGAGTTTTGACATGCTCCTGCATTCCATCTTGACTCTGGTTTACCATGATAGAATTTAGTTGCCCACACAAAATTCCCACCTGGCTAGACTTTCTGACCTCAACCTCGTCATACCACCATTTCCTCCAAAGAATACTTCCCTCGGCGGCCATACCAGTCACACTGGGGTGCTAGTCCCCCTCCTCCCTATTGATACCCTACTACCTCTTAGGATTACCCGATTTCCATACTGAAACCGTTGGTCCAACTTCCCCTAATTACTATTCCCCAGCATCCCTTTCCTACCCCATGGGGTTTGCATGCCCCCCACTAACTCGAATAGCCTGGATGAGCATATATTCCATTTCCCATACCCCCCTCGCACCCCCCACTAGTTTTGGAGACTACCAGACCCCCACATGCTGTTAGAGGAGCCATAGCCTCTTCTCAATCCCACGCTATTGGTTTTCAATGTGGAAATTTATAATTTAATTCCCTGGGATCCAGGAGTCCCTCCTAACCCTACAGGGATCCCCTCTTTTCCCCAAATCCTTCCACTAAATGTAGCACATACATATCCAAACATTATTAACATAAAAATGATCCAAATTCTCGCATTCTCCTGTATCTTACAACAATTAAGAAACCAGACATCAACAACAAAAACTAGACCAGCATTTTCCGGAAACTTTCGACACCACCCTTATGCAATTCCAAACTCGCCTCCAAGCTTGCAACATTGATTCCAAATCTAAACTTAGTTAGGCTTGGGTTACATACCAATCTCCTTCGAGAGCGATGAAGGTGAAATCCAAGTGTCGATGACTGCCCCTTCTCCCGCGGGCTTGGTTCTCCTTTCGGCTTCCAATCTTGTCACCTGGCTCTCGTTCCCTTCTCCAACCTTGCATGCAAACACTATTCTCCCTCGCCACCTTTCTGCCTTGAAATTTCACCCACCTACCCATTTGTTTTCCCAAGGTTTCCTCCACTTGCCTCATTCTCCCGGGACCTTCTGCCACATTTGTGTGGGGTCCTTGAATGGGTTGTCCATGTACCCTAATCGTTCGTCCTTCCACCATGTGAATGATCCTAGTCCGGATCTGATCTCCCTTCACATCCCAATCGGGGGTCTTGTCTTCCTTCCCTGTCTTTTCCCAGGATCTCCCTTAGAATGTTCATTCCTTCTATATGGTTTATCTCATTCCCAGGGATGTTCAGGTTGCTTCCTGGATTGCCACAACCCCAATATTCTAGGAAATCAACTGTCGCATTCCCTGAGCCTCGGACATGAGCCAAAATAAGGTATGTCATCCGTTTCATGAGGATTCCTATTTTCTGGACTACTCTTGCTGTTCTGCAGCTCTTGCTTATCTTTTCCCATTGGGTTCCTTGTTGGAATTTTTTCATAATGTTAATCACTAATGTGGAGTCTCCTTCCACCACCATCTTCTGAAATCTTTCTCTTCTAGCAATTTCCAATCCTTGTTTGAGTGTGTTGAATTCTGCCTCATTATTTCTCGCAATTCCACATTCCATTGCAAACAGTCAAATTGTTTGGCCCTGGTGGTCTCTCAATACTCCTTCAAATCCTGCTTCTCCTGGATTTCCTTTAGCTACTCTATCAAAGTTTAGCTTTATGAAGTCCTCGGGAGGGTAAGCGAAGTATGATAGGGATTGTGGAGGGGTAGGTTTTGGCTTCCAAGAGCCATGCATCATCATTTGCGGGTCCAGATTGAGCATTGCCATTATTCGACTCTCCTGGGGCATTACTTCCCAGTCCTCTGGGTACCATTTCTCTACCAAAATAATTTCCCAAATATTTTGTTTTATAACCTTCCCCACTTCTGTTGTTGTCTTTCTTTCATATTTGAAAACCATTCGATTTCTTTCTTTCCATACCGCCCACAGGAGAAATCCTAAAGAGATGTTCTAGGCTCAGTTAAGGATGGGGCTCTGGTAGATTTTCTTTCTCCAATTTTCAATGTTGTTTTTGTGCTTGAGTACTCTCTATCTGAATGGAAAAAGATAATTTCATGATTCTTCCATAGGACGTTGCTATAGGTGCAAGAGTTTAGTAGATGTTCCATTGTTTCCATTTGTTCTTCACATATACAACAAACAGAAGGTCCCTGCATCCCTCTTTTCTGAAGTTGGTCCCATGTGAGAGCTCGGCCATGGAGGACCACCTAGAGGAAAAAATATACTTTCGGCCATAGTTGATCCTTCCATATTCTTTTCCATTTGGGTATCCCTTGCTGGTGGTGGTGGTCTATTTTCAGGCAATAACCTTCTTGTATTGTAAACATTCCTTTGACTTTGTATCCCCATCTTATGATGTCCATTCCTTTTGTTATCATTATTCTTCTAAAGTTGACTTCTTTGTCATAGGTTTTCCATTGGGGAGAATCTGGGGCTTCTCTCCAGTGTTGTCTCCTTTTCCAGTTTCTCCATATTGATCTTGTTTCTTCTCTCTAGAATTTATTTACCATTTGTTTTTCTGGTCGATTTGTGTTCAGGAATATTTTTGCTAGGTCTTGTCTACTGAAGAGTTTTTCCCTCTACTGTCAGGAATCTTTCCAGAACCTGGCCTTATCCCCTCCCTTGATCTCCCAGAAGTTGTAGTTTCTTATCAATTCTCTATTTTTTGTTGCTAGGTTCCATATAGCTAATCCCTTTGTATTTACCTGGGTTCTCAGTCTTCCTTATGTTGTCCTAGGCATTCCATATTTTATTCCCCGTATTTCTTTCCATAATTCATTACCTCCCTGTATCCATCTCCACCAAATATTGGCCCCCATTACCTCATTCAGAATATAAGGGTCCCAAAGGCCCAACCCCCCTGCTTTTCTAGCTTCGTTAGCCAAATCCAAGAGAGGAGAGACCATATATTTGATGTTTGAGGCCCTTGCCATAGGAGTTTCTTGAAGATATTTGTCATGCCATTGCATACAATTTTGGGCACTGTTAGACTTGACAATTGGTAGATAGAAATGGATTGTAGCACTTCCTTTAGAAGGGTGACTCTGCTAGCCACGTTAAGGGCTCTAAAGGTCCAGTTTTTAAGGCGACCTTGAATCCTGCCCAGGAGAGCCTTCCAATTTGCCACTTTGAGTGGATTAAGGTTTAAAGGAATCCCTAGGTATTTCGAGGATAGGGTTCCTATACGAAAGCCCATTATTCTCTCTAGAAAGGCTTGGGATTGAGAAGTTGTGTTGAAGAAAAAGATATCAGACTTATCTTTATTAATCTGGGTTCCAGAGGCATTCATGAAATCTTGCAGGATAACTAAGAGAGACCTAGATTCCCTAAGGGTAGCTTGATAAAACATCATAATGTCATCGACAAACTGTTGATGCGTTAAAGGAAGATCATTTCCCCACATATGCATGCCTTTGAATTGTCCTTCTTGGACTTTAGCTTTGACATATCCCTAGACCTTCAGCTACTAGGATGAATAGGAAAGGGGAAATCAGGATGGAGAACACAGGGTTGATATGAAAGAAGAGATCCATTTTACCCATCGGGGATCGAAACCAAAGGCTTTCAGAATACTCTGAAGGTATTTCTAGCTTAAACGGTCATAGGCTTTCGACAACTCTAACTTGATCATCATTCCTTTGGATTTAAGATTCTTAAGGGAATGAACAACCTCTTTAGCAGTGACTATACCATCCAAAATTTGGCAACCTTCGACAAAACCAATTTGTTCTTGTGAGATTAAGGCCGGAAGTACTGATTTGAGTTGATTTACCTTTATAGTTGAGAGGATTTTATAGATTACATTGCACAACACTACAGGTCTGAACCCTTGGGGCTCTTCAAAGTGATCATATTTAGGAATTAGGGCTATGAAAGTTGAGTTTAGGGCAGGATGTACCTATTTTGTTCTTCTGGATTCTTCAACTACTTCTAGGATGTCTTCTCCTAGAAGGGGCCAAGTTACCTAGAAAAGCTCTGTCGTAAAGCCATCCAGTTCCGACGCTTTATTTTTTTCCAATCCTTTGACCACCTCCTCCACTTCTTCCAAGGTGATAGATCTCATGAGTGATAAGTTGTGGTCCCTACTTACCAACTGGGGGATATGTCGGGTTATCCTATTTATGGCTTCTAACCTATCAAGATTAGGTTCTTTCATGATGTTTTGGAAGTGGTTCACTAGCAAATTTTCCATCTCATCATTTTGAACCAGTTAGTTTCCTCCTGGATCTATTAATGAGAATATTCGATTGTACTGTCTATGTTGTATCATAGCTTTGTGGAATAAGCGGGTATTTCTTTCGCCCTCCCAAAGCCATTGGACTCTTGATTTTTGTTTCCAAAAGATTTGTTCTTGCTTCCTTCCTTCCACAATCCTGGTTAGTAATTTGCATTCTTCCTCCACTAGGGATCCCAAGCAGCCGTTTGTTATCATCTGTTGTTGGACTTGTTGCATCCTAGCCTGAAGCAGTTCCTGATCTTGCTAGATGTTGCCAAATTCCTCTTTGTTCCATTTCTTTATCTTTCCCTTGAGCTCTTGCAGGCGTAGATGGAATGTATGCATTTTATTCCTCCCCTGTTCTGTGCTTGATATCCACCATTCCTTAATTTTACCTAGGAAGGCAGGGTCCCGTAGCGAGAAGGCTTAAAATGCCCTCTTGTTCTGTCCTTGTTTCATGTCTACTTCCAACCTGATTGGCCAATGGTTAGATCCCATGCATGGCAGGATTGACGCTCAATGTATACATTCCTACTTATCAGATCTTCTGTTGCCAAGAACCAGTTTAACCTGGAAGCTATTTGGCGGCTTCCTCCTCTGTAGTTTTTCCATGTATGAGTGCCATTGATGGTCTAAATATCTACTAGTTGTAGCTTCTCTTTCATATCTCTGAACTACTCCATTTCTGATTCTTCTCTTCTTATTCCACCTTTTTTTCTGCTAGTGAGGTTATCAAGTAGAAGTCCCCTCCTATCAACCATAGTTTCTCTACATGCATTTGACTTAGTTTCCTAATGCTCTGGATATAAATTTCTTTCTCTCTAGGAGTGTGAGGCCCATATACTATTGAGATGACAATTCATTCTTTGGTCCCTATGTTGCGAAATCTTCCAATAAAAAATCTTGGCATTCCTATCTAGTAATCTACCATTACCTCTGTGGGGTTCCACAATATAGCGATTCCACCTACACTTCCTTTTGCATCTAATGCTACTGCTTTGTATCTTGGTTTCATTTTCTTAAGTATTTCTTCTATATTTTCTCTTGCTACCTTTGTTTCCTGAAGGATTACTATTTGAGGCTTCTCCCTTTTCAATCGATCTTGTAGGTATCTCTGTTTACCTCAACTATTAAGGCCCCTTACGTTCCATGAGATCACTATCATTGGGTAACTTTTTTGAGTAGTTGGAATACAGTTGAGAGCAGTACTACCCTTCCCGGGTTTACCAACATATCTCCCATTATTTGGATTAGCTCTTGTAGATTTCTCCTCCCCGTTTTCTTCCCTCCTTTACTTCGACTATGATGTTCCTGAGAGATTTCTTGTTGCATGCCAAGCTGCTCCATTATATCTCCTTGTCTCTGGCCTTGGTTAGCCATATATTGTTGGAAGGTTTCTTTGTACAGTTTCTTTTGATCCTCTAGAATGAATCTTTCATCAAGGTGCCTCCAATCATTCAAGAGTCTTTTCAGTACTACTTCCTTTGTGCTCAACTCATCCCTGGTTGCATCATCTTCCATTGCGGTGAGATCTACTGGTTCCTATTCTTCTTTTTCTATCAGATCTATTTAGTCTTTTCTCTTTGAGGTGGTAGATGATTTAGCTGGGCTATTCTCCTTTTCTCTATCCTAATTCTCCATTGTTTCTGGATCATATGAGATTTCTCCTTCCTCTTGCAACACCTCGTATTTATTCTTATTTTCCCTTTGCTTTTGGCTATGGTTTCCTGGGTTTTGCTGCACTCTCGTGGTCTTCTTATTTTGCATGACCTCTTTGAACCCATAGTTTTCCTCTTTTGGGGGGTTCTTCTGCCCCTCCTTTAGGTCTAGCAGGCCTCCTGGTTCAATAGGCATTCTTCGTACAGGTGACCATACTCGTGACACCAGCGGAAACGAAATAGAATGTGCTCATAATCCAAGGTTTGCTGCCATATTTCTTCTTGGTATTCTAGTTCTACCGAATCAGGGATGGGCTCTGAGATATTCATATAAACACAGATTTAGGCATAGGAGGTATATCATCCCTTGCATGTGGATTCTGCTATTTTAACAAATCTACCTATTGAATTACCAATGCCTTCTAGTATTTCCGGATCCCAGAAATCCATTGGGAGGCCGAAGAGTTGGACCCAAATAGGGGCTGCCAAAAATTGCTCCTTATCTGGGTTATAGCATTCCTCCCAGTATCTCATGAACAACCCTGCATTGTGGTAAAAATATGGGCCATTTTCAAAGACCCTTTCCTTATCCTGCAGGTTTGAGAATATTACCATGAAAAATCCTCTAGCTCCCAGTTTGAGTTCTATATGGCCTTTTGGCTGCCATTTCTATTGGATCCACTTTATTAGGTCTTTCTCCATCGGCGAGACTCTAATGAATTTTCATATCATTGCATGATCCTTCATATAATTGCGGTATTTATCCAATTTGTTCAATGGGATTACAAATCGGGGTTTCTCTGTTGCACATGGAAAATAATGCCCTCTACTTCTTGCCTACCATCGAGCTCTAAGGACAAGACCATTATTAGGGCCGAAAACTTCAGGGGAACTGGTTGATTTTGGGTTTTCCCGCTTGATTCACTCGCTGTTACATTGCGGTAGGAGGGGATCTCTCTCCCCCCCCCTCTGGGGCTTTCATCTCCTCTGCCAATCTACAAGCCATGCATCTCCAGGCTGAGCCATCCAGGTTGTCAGAATTCTGCAGGCCGTTAAACCCTAGGTTGATTGCATCACATGCAGAGCTCATCTTAGTCTTCTCACACCCCTATTATTATTCTTATTATTATTTAAAGAAACAATAATAATTTTTTTTATTAAAGCTTCTTGGCTTGAAGGCCAGAACCTTGTACATCATCATCTATAACTTCTACTACAATATTAAAAATAAATCCAGAAGATCCAAATGGATTTATTCAATTTACACCATGTCCATATTCAACTATTTTAAGCAAATTGTACTTATACAAATTCCACATGACACATAATATTACTATATATCTTCAAAACACGGTGACTAAAACTTGCAAAACTAACCTACATTTTTTTCCTTAGGAGCATTCATTACATCAAATCCGAAATGTTCAGGATTGTTCTTGAAAGGTTGTGCTTTTGAGTTTATGTCCCCTTCCTCCTCAATTGAGTCTTACGAGCCTAAAGTTGGCTCTTTAAGCACCTCGAAATCTTCAAATTCTCCACTATTGAGCATAATTCTCCTTTCTTTTACTGTTGTAATTGAATGATCCATTTTGAAGCCATCATTTCAAATATTAATTGCAACTGCTCTAGTTTCATCACAGATTAAGATTATGAGACAATAACAAAAACTACGCACGAGACTCTAACAACTGCATTTTGCCAAGTCCAAATGTTAAGGAAATGAGAAATTTATAGACATTGCTATTTTAGCTACATGAATATTAATTTCCTCTAGATTAATATTGGTATGGCTATTCATTGGGAAATCTTCACTCCAGATTTTCTCTTTTCCTTGGTGAACAAAGAGCTTGGATTTCAATTTGACACTAACACAACTATATTGCCACATTTTATAACCATACTGAGCTAAAATCCTCAATTCTTACAAAATTTTGAAAATAGAGACTCATCTAGGCATCAATGTGACCCAAGCTACTCCCCATGTAGCTATAAGAAACCCATTATAGTGGAGGCTTCTAAATCTGATAAGTCTTGATGACAGTTTCCATGTTATTTTATTTTGTAATTTATATTCTATATTTTTCTATTTTCAGTTCAAGAATGACCCTAAAGGTTTAGCACACAGAGATCAGTGGCATTGAGCAATGCAGAGGTAGAGTATCTGGTATTTACTCAGGTAGGTTGTGAGGCACTATGGATTCATAAGATGCTATTTGGTTTACTTGATGATAATCCATGTATGATGTATTGTGATAATTGTAGTTGTATTAAACTCTCCGAGAATCTAGTATTTCATGACTGGTCAAAGCACATTTAAATCAAATACCATTACATCAGAGACTAGGTTCAAAAGGGAGTTGTGAAGCTTGAGTATATATCCATTGATGCACAAGTAACAAACCTTCTCACAAAGTCATTTCCAAGGGGAAAACGTGTTCTTTAAAGACAAGATGGGAGTGGTGAAAAACAACTTCCTTTGTAGGAGGGAGTGTTGAAAATGGTACCAAGGAGGTATTTCCTAGGTATTTCTCCTTTTGGTCTAGGGAGACTCATTAATCATCTTTTGTCTAAATGATATTATGATTTTATTAATATCAAAGAGGCTAAAGTACGTTTTATGTGGAGTTTTACTAAGTACTTTAAGTTATTAAAGTCACATGTGTTTTAAAAGTCAATCTATCTGAAAAGTACTAGAATACACTTTATATTATTAAAGTGACTTTTATACTCTAAAAGTGACTATGAGGAAAAAGCGACCATGGTACTAAAACATTAAAAGTATTAGGGGCACTCATTAATAGAAAGGGGGACCACATTAAAAAGGGCTTTAAGAGGAAACCATCTCCACTCTTGATCTAATGAGATGAGATTTAATCGCAACCATTAGATCTAAGGGTTAGGGTTCTCATCTTATTGAAAAGACAAAAGGGAGAAAAAAGGAGATTGAGCTCATTCATTATTCTCATGAGAGCATTGAGAAGAGGAGAAGTGAGTAACTTGAAGGGAGGAGAAATTGTTGAACTCTGAAAGGAGGGTTCAAATTTCTAGAGAGTTTCCTAGCTCGAACTTCCAACAGAGATCTATGGCACAAGTTTCCAGGAATTTCGCACCAGCTGTTTAGTTGAGTTTTATCTAGTATTAAGCTTGAATTTGTAGTTAGATTTTTGTTGTGTATTAGGCCTTCATTCAACTTGATTTTTGTGATAGAGTCTAGGTTGAGTTCTGGCCTAAACTTTAGGAGAACTAAGCTGAATTTTTTGGGTAAACAACCAAAAATCCTTCAATTTGACAATGAATTATAGGAGACTACATTAGCGGAGAAATGGGATACTTCCAATCAGATGTTAAGGCTCAGGTTTCAAGGAGAATTTTTGCTATCATCAGGCCCAAAATATGTGGTATTGACATAGAGTACAAGCATACATATGGAGACCAAGTATCAGTCTGAGTTGAGCACTGTGTGAAGACTCTAATCTTCTTGTACTCTCACTATGACTTCAACAAACAAAATAAGGGAGATAAGTTGACCTTTCTCTATTGTACAAATTCATTTAAGAAGAAAATTGGGTTTTTTCGGGGTCAAGTTGACCAAATTAAGTGTGTTAAGTTGTATGTGTGCGCTTGCTATTTTCTCTTGTACCAGTTATTGAAAAGAAATAATAGAGTGCCTCTTTGTTTTCATGTAAATGCTAAACTAATATAAATTATTAATTCATTTGTTTTATGATGGGTTTGGGCATTAAACCATAAAAAATATGAAAATTGGGTTAGGCTACATTCTCCTATAATTTTTTACAATATACTCTTAAAAATAAAAAAATATAATCTTTACACCACAAATTTTCTTACCTATTTATTAGTATTGCATTAACACAAGTGAGATATTTCTCGTAATCTCTTTTAGAAAAAAATTCAAGTATTTTAGCAAATATAATACAAATGTGTAAATTAATATTAATATTATTACTTAATCGTTGTTATTAAATTACACAAATTTCAATATAAAATATAATATTATTATTATCTTCTTTAATACCAATTAAACTAGGATAAATAATTTTAATGTAAAACCTTTTTTTCACTTTGTGTAGAATGAAACTCCATTTACTTATTCATTTTTCTATTTATAAATATTTTTAATATGAAACATTTTTTTTCCACTTCGTGTAAAATGAAACTCCATTTAGAATAATTTGTATTACTACTTATTCAATTTTTTTTTTTCATATTAGATAAGTAACTTGAATTATTATTATTATTATTATTTATTTATTTTTTAATACATTTTTAAGGTTAAATATACAAAGAGATTCAATTTCCCCAAAACCATGAGTATTTATTTTAAACATATTTATTGAATTTTGGGTGATGTTTTTGGGGAAAAATAATAGAGAAAAAAAAGATATCTATCAGATATCTATCAATTTGAGAGTGCCAAGCTCGAGGTGCCTATTTGAGTCCATGCAAGGCTTCAATTTGTAAACATGGGTCTCCCTCATTAGATTAACCTCAAACCCTTGAGATTTTTCTATGTACACTTCCTCACACCATTGAGGAAAGTAGTTTTGACATCCATTTGATGTGTCTTCCAACTTACAATAGAAGAATAGTTACAATAATTCTAATAGTAGTGTACCAGGAAATATGGGAAAACATTTATTCATATTCCTCTCCCTCTTCCTAGGTGAGCCCTTCCTTTGTACTTATCTATGCTACCAACAAATGCTTGATCTTTGTGAGTCCATATGGAAGTCATTACCTACTTTCTGCAAATCTTGGTATAATGACATCCTTCAAACTTGTTGACTTGCCCGCTTCCTCTAAACTAGGAAATCTTTTGGTCATCAAGCTACAATTACAATTTCTTCCTCCATAAATAAATAACCCTAGGAGAATCCTCTTGCCACAAATTTTTCTTCATTCTTCCAATATTTCCACTTGCTACTAGAGCCTTGGCAACGTTCATGATGTACCTGCAATGTTCATTAGGAGGCCATGGGAGAATTATTATAAACTAGCAAAAGAAAGAGACAAGAGGCTAAAAAATCAAAATCAATAATAATAAATGAAGATAGATAAGGATTACTTATATTTTGAGGATTGAGGAAAATGTCATCTCCCTCTTGATCTTATCCATCTTGCAAATCAGCCTCATCCATATGATGGGATGAGCTAGGGTTTCTTATTTCAACAGAAACACCCAATCTTATGGCTTTGTTCATAAACCCTAGGGATTTCTTATTGAAGTATCATTTTTTGTCTACAAGGGTTTACTAACCCTAGATATCCAAACGTCTGAAAACTCTATAATATTTATTTCTTTTACATGAGATGAAATTAATCAATCAATGATATTCCTTGGTTCCACCAAACCAAGTAGCTTAACTTCTCCAAAACATTGTAGTAGTAATAATATATTTCATCAAAATAGATACATCAAATATTCATAGTAGCATATATATGACATCAATACTTTAGAAGTTCAGATCTCAAAAACAAGAGATTCATTCAAAAAATTCAATTCAATATGCTTATATCCTTGACCTACAATGATAGGCCAATGCAAGATCTACAAGTGATTTGAAATTATCAAGAGAGCTTTGAATTTTAACCTTGAAAAGGTACTTGGCCTCTTTTTTAATTATATATAATGCATCTTCCTACTTCTAAACACAATGCAACATCTGTCAAGAAAAAACACAGGTTCGTTACATCATTTCCCTTATCCTACCTAAATTAAGATGTTGTCATTTGAAATATCAGAAACTCCTTCAATCATCATATTTGTAGTTAAAGTATATCTTACAATCACATGACTAGATCAATTTTCCAAACTTCAAGATATGCATGGATTCAACCTTATATTATTGAACTAGAGATCAATAGTTTCAAGGAGAAACTTGATACAAGTCTTGCTACAAAATTTTGGCTAGACCTATACTTTTTTTTTTTTAACAGAAATGGTTATGGGTTGTTTGTATTCAACTTGACTTGAATGCCGAAAAACTTATTACAATGGAGATCTCTTTGCCCTGTTTCCGCTCACTGCAGTGACTAAGTATGCAGTTGGAGCTTGCAGAGTTCTTTCTTGCTAAATCTATGGAATCAATTTCAGTGATTTTCCCCCACTTGAAGGTGCAGACAAATTTATTTAGTATCCAGCAGTAGAACATGGCAGCGATCAGATTATGGGATGGGTTCCCATGTTTCTTTTCCGTCTTTCATCCTGGTTCCGGCAGAGAGGAGGACTGCTTTGTTGGCTTCTATGTCCGCCTCTTTATTATGGGTTCTCAGCACATGATAATATCTCAAATCCTGAAAATAGCTTTCCAAGCCTTTGATTCTGGTTATCAGTCTTGCTAGATTAAGATCCTGAGCTGGGGATTTGGTAGCCATTGCATTTATGATGATCTGGGAATCTCCTATAACGTTGGCTTCTTTTATGTTTAATTCTTTGAGGCTCTTGAGACCTTGAAGGAGGGCTAAGGCCTCCGCTTGAATGCTGGAAGAATATCCGAGACCCCAGGCATAGGAATGGAATTTTTCTCCTATTGGATTTAAAACAACACCTCCTGCTCCAGCTTTGCCCGGGTTACCCTTTGCTGCCCCATCAAAAAAGAGGGAATGTCTTGCTTGCGTTTTGATCCAGCCTTGAAAATCACTTTCAGACTTTCTTATCTGCCAGTCTTTAATGATAGGGGTGTTTCTGACTGCTGGCTGGAATTGAAGGCCTAGAATTGATCCCCAAATGATGTCCTGTTGACTCAGGTTGGAGTCATCTTTTATATCGGCCAAGCACTCCTTGATTTGGCATTTGATTTTGTTTTCCAAGATCTTGTGGTTCTGCTTTGTATTCCTGAAGATTCTTCTGTTGCGTTCAAGCCATATTTGCCAGCTTATGATCTTAGGGAGGACTGCCCACGCTGTTTTGATGGTCTGATTTTTGGGAGCTGGGCCTGGATAACTGGTTGCCCAGTTTGAAAAGAGGTCCGCCATGGTGCCAGGGAGCTTGAAATTTGGGTCCGGATTTTGAATAAGTGAAGTCCAAACCTGTTTAGAGAAATTGCACTCAAGAAACAAGTGAGCTGCTGACTCTGCGTTCTCACTGCACAATGAGCAGATGGAGGGACCATAGAAACCTTTCTTCTGAAGAATGTCATAGGTTAATATTTTGGTGTGACAGAGCTGCCAGGCAAAGAAATCGATTTTGGGCAGTGAAGGAGTGCGCCATACACCTCGCCATGGAGCTGGATTGGGGGGAACAAATGGTCGCTCATTCAGTTTGTTATATCCCAGGGAAACTGTGTAGCCTCTGACGCTCGTTCCCCATCCTTTCTGATCTCTTTTCCTCCTATGAGAGGGCGCCATTCCGTGCAAACAATCCAGTAACATGGCCCATTCATCTGACAATTTCTCTGACACATCGATACGCTTCCAACCTGCCCAGGTATCATTGTTCCACAGTGAGATATCCCACAACGTGCGCAGACCCTCTCTGTCCATCCAGCTACGCAACGTGTTGATGGAGGCTCTGCTTTCAACCGGATCTTTGTTCATGATTCTATCATTCCAGATGCTGATCTTTTTACCATTACCTGGAATCCAGAATGAATGCGCTGTTATTAAAGGGGCAGCCTTAGCATGCAGCTTCAAGAATGCCGAGTTAGGCCTTTGAATGACATTATCCAAACATCTGGTGCATGATCCCCTGAAATATTTTTTCCAGAGAGCGACTTGAGCCCAGCCCGGGTTGGGTGCAATGATTTTCCATATGATCTTTGCTGCCATTGCCACATTCTGTTGGCAGAGATTTTTAAACTTTAAGCCGCCCTCCCACACAGGCTTGGTAATGATTTCCCAGCTGATAAGAGGAATTTTTTTTTCGTTTTGTTTTCCTCCCTTCCAGAAGAACCTCCGAATATATTCTTCCATTTTTTTGATGATGTTTGCCGGAGCAAGGAGTCCAGTGAATTGGAATAAAGGGAGACTGTGGAGCACTGATTTAATTAAAACTGATTTTCCAGCAGTATTTAGCCAAGAGTAGCCCCAGGCTTGTATTTTTGACTTGAACTTTTCCAACTGTGGGAGCCAGTCTTTGCTTGTAGGCTTCTTATGGTGGACAGGTAATCCCAGGTATTTAAAAGAAGACCAGGAGGAGGAGGCTGCAAAGCCCAAGCATCTGGAAATATCAGATAACACCCTTGGGGTAATGTTCCAGCTGTATATGTGGCATTTGCTCTTGTTTACAGCACTACCTGTGGCCTTACTGAAGTCATCCAAAACCACTTTGAATTTTGATGCAGAAGAGAGTGTGGCAGGTCCCAGTAATAGTGTGTCGTCCGCAAACAAGGCATGATTTATGTTTTTTACTCCTCTTGCAATGCACAAACCATTGATGTCTTGATCTTGCAACTTTTTGTTTAACAGGAAGCTGAGGACAGAAGCTTGGATGACAAACAGCAGAGGGGACAGAGGACACCCCTGTCTAAGTCCTCTCGATGCTTTGAAAAAGTCAGTGGCTCTACCATTCACTAGAGGAGCGATCCATGGCTTCGAGATGCATGCCCGAATCCATTTAATGAAATTTTCTCCAAATCCAAATTTGCTCATAACATTTAAAAGAAAACTATGATTTACTCGATCAAATGCATTGGCTAAATCAAGTTTAATTGCCATACCTTGCTCTTTTCAGAGAAGACTTGAGTGAATTGCCTCTTGGACGAGAATGAAGTTGTCCACGATCTGCCTTCCTTGTATGAAGCCTCCTTGGTTCTCAGGGATTATTTTGGGAAGGATGGGCTTCAATCTGTTTGCAATTATTTTGGTGATTAATTTGTATCCAGTATTACATAGGGAGATCAGACGAAATCTGTTGAAGATGTTGGCACCTTTCTCCTTGGGGATAAGGGCTAAGAAGGCAGAGTTTGTGCTGCCTCCTATTTTCTGAGTGTTCTGAGATTTTTGCACCATTTTGAGCAGGTCCTTTTCTATAATCGGCCAGCAGACTTGGAGAAATCTGGCCGAGAAGCCATCCGGCCCAGGGGCCTTATCCGGGTCCATATCAAAGAGGGCTTTTTCCACTTCCTCTTTAGTGATTTTGGCCTCAAGAGTTTCCTTTGTTCGCTGAGATATTACAGAGGGTATAATATCTAGCAGATCTGAGTATTGATTCGGATCCTTGTCCTCACTATACAAGCTTTGAAAGTGTAAAAAGGTTGCTTTCTTTATATACTCAAAATCCTTATGAATGTCATTATCCTCTTTGATCTCTGAGATGGTGTTAAAACATTTCCTTGCCTGGGCTTGTTTGTGAAAGTAGGCAGTGTTCCTATCCCCTGCTTTGAGCCAGAGATTGCGGGATTTTAATCTCCAATATTCTTCTTCAGCTAAGCAAGCCTTGTGGTAGCACTGCTGCAGATGAGATTCCTGATCTAGCACCTCCTTAGTAATTGTGTCCTTCTCCATGCTCTTTTGGTGGGAGTCAAGCAAGGCTTTCAAGGATTTTCTGTCTGCAGCCAGATTAGACAGAGTTTTAGCCCATCTTTTAAGAGCTCCTTTTACCCTTCTGAGCTTTTCTTCCCATATATAGAAAGGCGAGCCTTTGACCGACTGGTTCCAGCAATCCTTGACAATTTGCATGAAGTCTGGCTCCTTAATCCAGAGCGGGCTAAAACGAAATGGGATAGGTCCCAAATCAAGATGAGCTAGGAGCTCTAGTTTAATGGGCTTATGGTCCGAAATGCTATTAGGAAGAATCTGCATTCTTGGTTCTAGGCCTAGCAGCAAAAAGGAACTTTGAATAAAGAATCTATCTAGCCTGGCAGCAATATGACCAGGGCCTAATCTTTTATTGGACCAAGAGTACTTACCGGAAGAGGATTTGATATCCAGCATGTCCCAGTCCTGCAAAATGTCCTCCACCCATTCCCTTGCTGGATCACGAACTATGCTGCCTCCCCTTTTTTCGGATGAATGGAGAATGAGATTGAGGTCCCCGGCTATAATAATATTCTCCATATTTGTCAAATCTGCTTGTTGTCTTATGGAGTCCCAACAGTTCTTTTTTTCCCCAACATTGACTGGAGAGTAAACATTAAAAAGGCAAAAAATTTCCTTGGTGTCTAGGTTCTGCATTTTCAACAACAACCAGTGGGTATTTCTAGCCTCAAATAGGACTACAAATTTACTCATGTTCCATAAAGTGTTGATTCCTCCCGAGGCTCCCAAGGCAGAGATTGCTCTTGCTTCACTTTTGTACCAGAGTTTCTTGCTTGTTTGTAGGAAGACTATGTCTTCCAGCTTTGTCTCTTGGACGAGAAGTATGTCTGGGGTCTCTGTTCTGATTAAGTTTCTGATAGCTTCTTCCTTAGCTTTACTCCCCATACCTCTACAGTTCCAGGAGATGATCTTCATTATTTGTGTTTCTGGTGGGCTCCCTTGGAGCCTTGGATCTGGCTTTTCAGCATCTTTGTCTTTGGAGCTAGCAGTTTTTCCAAGGTTGGTTGGCTGCCCTGAAGTTTTTCTTTGTAGGTCTCCTGCTCCCTTTTTTCTCTGTCCGTTTTCCAGCCTCTTGTAGATCTTCTTATTGAGGTTTGGGACTCGCCTATTTCCCCTTCCTCTTCTGATTCTTCAGATTCCTGTTCTTCTTCCTCCTCTTCTAAAGTCTTATCTTTGGGATCTTCAGTGATGGCTCCTTTGGGGGAGGATGAGGGGGTACCTTTTCCTGAAGGTGCTGTTTTATGGATCTTGGTCTCCTGAGTCATTTCTGTCTCCTTTTGTAACTCGATCTCCTGGGTGCCCTCTGTTTGCGAGCTCAGGGGGTCAAACTTGTTTTCAGGCGCAGTCTTGGTCGGGATCTGGTGAGTAGTAGTCTGGTGAGGTCCTTTGCCGTTAGGGCCTCCTAGTTTTTGATTCTTAGGGTGAGATTTGGATCTCTTGACTTGGTTCCATTTGTCCTCCTTCCCTTGCGCAGGCTCATTGTTGGTCGGGTAATCTCTGGCGAAATGTCTGTAAACATGACATTTCTGGCATTTGAAGGGCAGCTGTTCATAATCAAGTTTCTGTAGGTGCGTCCAACTTCCGACCTTTATTGTGATGGCCTCTGGTAATCCCACCTCCAGATCAACCTCTATGCAGATCCTGGCACAGTCATATTGATCTTTGTTATTTGCTCGGTCTATGAACTTCCCCAAGGCATTTCCAATATGTCTCAATGAGTCCCAATTCCAACAGTGCACTGGAAGGTTTGGCAGTCTGACCCATACCGGGACTACTTTGGGTACATCCACTGTCGGATCAAAGTCTGGGGTCCAGTTGTTCAGATACAAACCCTGAGGGCCCATGAAGTAGGGGCCGTTTTGGAAGATCAGGTCCTTGTCTTCCTTTGATGTGAACTCGAAAAGGAAGAATCCTCTCCCCAGGAAATATGAGGTGACATTTTCTTTGATTAGCGGCGCCTAGTTTCTGTTGACCTAGCTCTCGGTGGATTTTGGAGATGGCCATAGTCCTGTGAACTGGCTGATGAGAGCCCGTTCAGTTAACGAAAGAGCAAATTGGATCAGGGTTTCAGGAGGAAGAGAGATCACCGGAATATCATCTAGTTTTTTAACAAACTTCGTTGCTTCTACTGTTTTCTTCTTTGGGAGACAACCCAGGAGCTGGGAGAAGGCCTCAGCTAGAGATATCGGTGGTGGAGGCGGGGGAACCGCCTGAGGAGAGCCCAACCCCTCCATAGATTCAAACCCCAGGAGGAGGGTCAGAATCCGGCAGATCGGTCCATGCAGCTGCCCAACCACTGCATGCAGAGGACCGCAGGGTTCGGAAGGGCCGAGAGCGGGCAGGATCGCAGATTGCAGGTCGCACTGCGTGCGGGCCTCAGGGTTCAGCTGCAGAGCGCGCGCGTAGAGCCGAGGAAGAGCAGATTGTTATGAGTATATTCATTGTTGCTAGACCTATACTTAGTCCTCATTTACAAACACATTATTCAAAGGAACTTGATCTCAAACAACAAATTATTATTAGCAAATATAATGATGAGACATACCTTTTATTTCATAGTCTCAAATATTTGTAGATCAGGCTTCATAATTTTCCGAGCACTCTACTTTGCATGAAATAGAGTCATGCTTGCTTCCAGATGGCATGGTCTTAAGAAAAATTAGTTAAATCACCAAAAAAAATGTTGTTTATGACATTTTGGATATTCTTGAGGTTACTTGTTCAGCCTACCATCATAAGTCTAGAGGCTTTTTAGACTGAGGTATCCTTCATGTAACAATATTGAAACATAAGATTTCAAACTCCTTTGTAGCTGCAACTAAAAGGTATACTTTTGGAACATATGTTCTTCTTTCAAATTGTGTCAATTGACTAGGACAATAAAACTTGAGGTTCTAGGTCCTTTCTTCTTACTGAAACTGTGAGATATTTAAGAATTTGACCTTCTTATAGTGTGATAATTAAACCTCCTTTGCAACAGATCTAAAATGTCTGAATTTTAGCTAGTTGGCTTATTCAAGCATATCACCATCTTCATCATTATATATATTTTCATACCTTGGTTTCTTTGGATTTTAATTCTCATTATTAATATTTGAATCAAATTTCTTGCCTTTCCTTTTCCTTTTAGGACATTTGTCTTGATAGTGACCAAGCCTTTGACAATGTTAACATTGAATAACCTTCTTTTCTTTATTTTGAATAAAAGCATGACTTCTACCTAATTTTTTTTGTTGAATATTATTAGACTTACTTCTTATATGGAACTCATCAACTCGAGGTCTTTGAACTCTTCCTTTTGATAGCATCCTAGATTTCTCTCGGGTGCATGTGATCCATAATTAATCGAATGTTGTTATAAGGATACTAGAAGCAAAAGAATCCTATGATTTTGGTAAACCATTTAAAGTTATAGTCACAAGTTATGAATCACCAATAACTTCTCCAATGGCCTTGAGTTGATCTTTGAATTGGGAGATCTTCATGAAGTAGGAGGTCACAAAATATGATCTATGCATTTGAATATCTCGAAGTTGATTTCTTAAGGCTATTTTTTGCTCAACATTGTGTACAGTATACAACCCCACTATGGTATCATACTATTTCTTTGAAGTCTCCATTTTTGAAACAAAGGGAATCAAGTGCTCTTTGATGGATTCTAAAAGGATCATTTTTGCCTTGATTTCCATACCCTTGTGTTGAATCTCTTCTTTATGATTATGAGGCTTAGAAGCCCTACCTTTCTCATATTTCAAAATATCAGTTTCTTCAAGAATGATAACTATTCTAGTATTCCAAGCCATGAAGTGAGATCCACCTGCCAACTCGTGTTCAAGTTTGATAGAGAAACCCATAGTGATCAGTCAGATAGTAGATGTTGGATTCCTTAAGGGTGATATTAATTCCCTTTCCTTGATCTCAATGCTCTTTCCCTCACCAATTCTTTGATACCATGTTGAATTTTTAGGTGCAATTAAATCAAGCACAATTTTTCTACCAACTAATTACTTCCAATGATGCAATTAATATTCTGAGCACATTCAAATCATGAAGCAATTACACTTCAAAAAAAATAAATTCAACCATAAATACAATAGAAGAGTAGAGATCACAGTAGAAATAAAGATGCACAAGAGACATCAATTTACCATGGGAAAAACCCAACAACCCTTTCTTGTGAGAAATTATATAAATCAAATCAATTTGTACATCTAAAAACCAATCAACATATCATCCTATTAACTATGAAAAAATATAAGTCAAACCAAGTCAAAAGAGAGAGAAATTCAAAGATATATCACAAGTCAAATATGGTCAAAGGAGCCAAATTTTGGCCCTGCTTCTCCTAGTCAATTGCAGTCAAAGGGGGATGAAATTTGTTCTTGTAGTTGCGATAGAGAATTCAGTAGAGCTGTAGATTTTTACCTACAATTAAAGTTTGGTTAATGCCTAGATTTCTGCTCTAGGATTCGATTAACAGATAGTTAAATATTTCAAGAATATTCAGCCTTATTCCTCCATCTAAGATTCAGTCAAACAACAACAGAAAATCCAAAGTCAACGCCGCTCAAAGCAGAGAAAAGAGAGGTCAAAATTCATTAGTCAAACTTGTCTTCTTCTTCCTTCACACATGTGAACAAAAACTCCTTGAACAGGTTTGAATTGATGTTGTGGGTGGATGCCAAATGAGGAGGTCGAGTTTCCAATACATAAATGTCCAGTAAAGTGGGGTTTTAACCAAAGGTCAAACCCCTTCATGAGGTGGGGCTGACCTGACATCTTGACGACGACTTGAGCAAAAATCAAATAAAATATTTTTCTTTTGACTTGTAGACCTCAAATACTGACCGCACTTACATATTTTCAACATTTTTTGTAGTATTGTGTGAATCCCATATCACTTGTAAGTTTATATTGATGAAGTGATACAATTAAAATGACTACTATAAATGACTGACTTATATTATTGTAGTACTTGTTAGATAGTCGTATTTTTGTTCCTAGACTAAATTAGTCATTCACGTTAGTCATTTTTAGTTGTATTACTTATTAGCTAGTCGTATATTTTAACTCAGGAATAAATTTATCGTTTATGTTAGTCATTTTTAGTTTGGTCACATAAGATTGCTCATTTTGGGTATTATTTCACTTGGAAAAGTTGCGGTGGCTAAAATTTTAGTCACCCAATCACTAATTTCTCATTTTCTACTAGTGTAAAGGAACAAATGGACGTTCGGAGGAATTATATAAATTCATGGTTGAAGAGGTCTGCAGATTGATTTTTTCTAGTTTTCAAATGCTCTCTGATAAGGTTGGCTCTCACTAGTTGTTCCTTTGTCCACCTAAGTTTTCTCTTGAACATATATTTTGTCCCATCTTAGTGCATGGTTGATTGCTAGAGCATATGCGAGTTGTTGGGAAATGGAAGAAGATAGAGTGGTGTATGAGATGGTATGTGAAGCCCTGTGGATGAGTTAAATCCTTGTGAAGTGTGGGTGAATTCCTTGTGAAATGTGTGTGAGGCCACTTGATTGTTTTGTTTAAGTTTGTGTGGTTAGTGGGAGGCTTAGTGGACAATTTAATCTTTGTGGTGCTTGTTTTGTACCTATTAAACCACCTAGATAGGGAATTCTAGGTCACTATGGTGCTTGTTATATAACTAATAACCACCTAGATAAGGAATTCTAGGTCGTTATGGTGCTTGTTATGTAGTTGATAAACCATGACCTGGATAGTGGACATGAGACCCATATGGTGCTTTCCATGAAAAGACAGTGGATAAACCACCCAGATAGTAGTTTCCAACTCTTGAGACTGAGCAAGACCCCATTTGAAATTTGGGTGAATCCCCGTGAATGAACTAAGAGGAAAGAGTGATCATTGTGGTGCTTACTACTAGGAACAACAGATGAAACAACTTGGTGCTTGTTGTAGGTACAAATGATAAACCACCTTGGTGCTAAAAAATGCAACAAGAAATTCTCAATTTCATTTTGCCTTGATTAAATTGAGAAAATTCAAATTTCCACATTAGCAGACAACTTGGATGCAGTTAACTTGTGTGACATGGCTTGTGTCACCTTGTTTACTTAGTAAATTCAAGTTGGAGGAGTTAGAGTTTAGTTAAGCATGTGTGATTTCTAATTTGTAGCAATCAAGGTCATTTATTTCAGGTTGTGTTCTGTTAAACTAGTTCCAATTGTTGGAGGAACTAGTAGAAGTTCTGTTATGCAGTGAGACTTCAGTCTAACTCAGTAATCATATAGTTAACTGATTGATCAATGGAAAGAGTGCATGTAGATAATTCGAGTTCCCCACCTGTGGTGGAGATTCCAAGGAAGTGTAACATCGTTTGTAGACTAGTATTGAGTGTACAGGTGTTGCATGCAATCAGATGATCAACCTTGGGAATTGTGCAATTAAGTTGAGGAATTTCCTAAATAATATGGGCCTAATTTCTCAAGGAATTGCGTAAGGAAATAGGGGCTCAAGAATAGGCAGAAATTGACTAAGTCTAGGTCATATCTTCTCAGTGAGCAGAGAGATAGGTTATTCACTTGCATATTATGCTTAGTTGAGAAAATAAATTGTAATACATCTTTATTCATCAAATTAATGCAAGCAGACAAAGGGGTTTTTAGTAGATTCCTTTCCCCTAGAATATTATTTTGTGCATGTGTGTTATTTCTCATTGCATGTTTGTGATTGATGTTCTAAATTGTGTATTGAATTTCGTAGAGCAGTAGAGTAGGTTTGTGTCTTGTGATTTTGATAAAAACTTCATGAGCAGTTGTAAATATACATCATAATTTCTACAATGTATCAGAGCAGGATTCACATTAGAATAAGAATTTCGAAGTTGATTCTCAGGAGGTTCACATTTTCATCTTTAGTGTAGCAGGATCTCTTTAGAGTTAAGATAATGGCCTTCAATGGACTGATATTAGAGTATTCCTTAGAAGGCAACTATATATATATATATATATATATATATATATATATATATATATATATATATATATATATATATATATATATATATATATATATATATATATATATAGACACACACACACACTTGGAGATTGAGCAATTTTGAAAAATAATTAAAAAAAAAAAATATTAATTAAATTACATTTAAAAAAAATCTATATCAGGTTTTGGTATAATTATTTATTTTTATTAATTATTTTTATAATTAAATAGTGTATAGATTTAAAAGGTATTTAATTATTTAGGTAATTTTAAGTAAGACCAACATAGATCCATCTTACCTCCAGATCTACCAAGTGCTCAGAGAAATCAAATCTCTTAATATTATACTTAAATAGAAAAGAGATTGGGTCCTTTTGGATGCTTGGTAGATCTTTTTAATTTAATTTATTTTATTTTTGACCAAATAATTATGTTTTTTTTATTTTTATTAATAAATATAATTATTAAATGTATAAATTTATTTTATTTGATTTGACCAAATAAAATGTTTACATAATTTATGTGATGTCCCCCATATATGTGTAAATATTTATTTTACTACATTTTTTGGACAAACTGAATACTATTAACCTTTTTATAAATAACAATTCTATTTCTATTGCATAAGTGGATTGCGAGAATTATCGCAATAATTAATTGATTTAACTTAAAGTAAAAAGTGAGTTATCAAAGGATAACAGTTTTTTCTCAAATAGTTAGGCTGGGTGGTTACCCGAGCCCTAACTACTTCCAAAGGGGAGTATTATTCTAGGAATCAAGAAGATGATGGGATCAGAGACCTGGAAGAAGAGAGAGAACTGGAAGATGTAAAGAAAGAAAAGATTAAAAACTGTGTTGTAGGGATAGACAGTGAAAGAGCGGCTATGTTTGGTTAAGACCAGGTAGCTCTACAAATTCAAGAAGGAGAATTCATGAAGAGATTACCCTGAAAAGAAAAGGGTAGCTTGGGGAGAGACTTCAAGTGAAACATCATTGGTCTCAAGGTTGGGAGGAAAAAAAAGACAGAAGGCTTAGCCTAGTAAATCTAGAAAGCCGAGACAAATAAGTACTTCTGAAAACTTTAATTTAAATACAGTAAGTGTTTCCAATAGTGGAAAGCGCATGGCATCTGTCTTAAAGTAAGTAGAGATATTAACAAGATTATTTACTATCTAAGTAAATTTATAGCTAGAAACAATGCAGGAATTAATGATTCCATTCTTTTATTGTATCAAAGGAAAACCAAGATAGAAAAAACTGCAAAATAAATTCAATTTCGTGACATGCAATTGTAGAAATTAAAAACTACAGACATTTATATACCATACTTAGAGCCTCGGTTAACACCGAATAAAAGTTAACTGAATCTAAACTAGTAAAACCTCAGAAAAAAACATTTGGAGGCTCAAAGCATGAATCATTAGAAAATATGCTAGAAATTCTATAACAGAATCATAGTTGAAGAGGATACACAAAACAATGAATAGGTGACAAGAAGTTTACGCATCCTACCGAATGAAAAACAGAGACTTTATTCTGAATTCATAGTAAGAAGCCATTCATTACCTTAGGACAATTGTTGACAATAGGGTTCTAGTATTACTCAGTTAACGTAGAACAAATAAGAAGTAAATCATATCATTCCTTTTATATATAAGTAAATAAGCAATAGAATCCTCCAAAAAGATAAATATAGCCACAAATACTACCTTCTGAGTACAAAGGTTCCCCATGTTTAAGCAAATAAGAGACTCGTGCATAAGAAATACAGAATTAACTTATCATAATTTTGAATCAGACTCATGCCAAGAATATTAGTAAGGCAAGTTACAATTCAAATCAGAACAAAAACTGAATGAGGATTACCCTCTGCATTCAACCTTATCTTCCTAAGATTATTACATAAAACCCTCAACCCTAAGCTTGAGTACCATTAAAGAAAAAATAGAGACAATATTCCACCCAATTCATGGAGAGGTATAACAAATATCGCTCTTAGCTAAAACTCTACAAACCACATACCCAGTAGTATGTACTGAGGAACTTGCAGTCATGGCCGCAACTCGGAATGACCCTGAGGTCCCACACCAGAGTCGAATAGGCCTGCCCATAAACCAAGGCAACAACGAGATTAGGAAAACGATACCAAACCAGTGAAGAAGAAGTTCAAAGAATTAAATATATACAAGTGTAACAACCATAAAACAATACTTGCCTTAAGGGTAAATCCATGTTGGCAAACCCTTCCCAAAGCCAAGAGTTAAACTAGGCGCACATAGTGTCATTCCATTGACCAGAATCAACTTTGGAAGGACCCAAATGCAGGCAACCTGGTTGAAAACTATCAACGAAAAGGTGTAGAAGAAAACAAGGAACCATAACAGAGAAGAGGATGGTCGAATAACCTGGAGGCCTGACGGACATTCAGTAGGAGCACGAAAATCCTGGGAATTCACCTTGAAGCATACAATGTACCGAAATTTGACACCTCGACCATCAGATCTGGTGGAAGCCCTTGCACCGAAGATCTGACACACATTCTCGCATGAAGGTTCTAGCTTGAGGCACCTCGGCAGCCGGACTGTAGCCCTAGTCATTCAACAACTCGAGATATTAAATGAAAATTGTAAGGTTGGGGTATGGCTGTAAATACCATAGCACATATAATTTAATGTGTTTAATAGCATGACAGGATTGCATGTCGTGTAAGTTAACTTAGCAACAAATGCTAGCTTTCGCTGGCAGGTTATAACATTAACTGTCATATCTACAAAAGAAAACTTAGATGTGTACAATGCTACCACAGTTAGAAACCGCCATTGTATTTTATTAAATGAATACAGTAAGCCATTCTCACTCGGTAATAGAAAACTATATATATTTGAGGATTCATGGTAATTAATGTAAATAATTTTTTTTACTAGGATTACTTTAATAAATAGATGTGTGACATATGGTATTAGAGCACTCAGGTTATCAAAACTGAGGCCTCTGGAAAAACAAAATTGACAATATTTGTGTAATGTGCACAACAAAAAGCTAGGAAAAGACATAGCTATTATGAGAAGAATGGGAACCATACCACACTGGACTGTGACAGGACCAGGAGTAACAACTTTTCAAGAAACAAATCTTGAAGTATGGGTGCAACTGGGAGAGGAACCGCGAAACACTAATTCCACAATTCTGGAAACTGTGCAAGAACTAAAAGTAGAAATGGATTGACTGCGGGCAGACAATGAACGACTAATGCAGGAACAAGAGAAAATCATGAAAAGTCTGTCAGATAGACAGAATCAGAGACAAACAATCCCTAGTCCCGAGCAGGGAAATATGACAGGAGAACAGGAGTATCATACTGAACGAGCAGAAACTGAAGGTGGTGAAGAGAACCAAGAATAAGAATCTAGAAATGCATCAAAACACAACAAGCACAAGAGGCAAAAAGTAGAACTCTAGGGAGAATTCCAGAAGATAAAGCCTCCGCTCTTTGATGGCAAACAAGAGGAGGCAACCGAAGCTTGGCTCATTAACATGAACAAGTATTTCCAACTGTATGAATACGATCATAATCTGAAGGCTCGATTGACAATTTTTTAGTTGCAGGGGAAAGCCACCTTGTGGTGGGAGGAAGTAAAAAAAGTTCATGGAGTAAACAAACAAAGCATAACCTAGGATAAATTTCAAAAATATTTTAAGGAAAAATATCTAACCGAAATATTTTATGATGAGAAGGCCAAGGAGTTTCATGACCTTCGTTTGGGAAAACTATCTATGGATGAGTTCATAACCAAGTTCACCTCTTTGCTACGATACGTCCCATACATACGGGAAGAGAAGGCTAAGGTACAATGGTTTGTCAGTAGCTTGTCGTTGTTTATGAAGGAACGCCTTGAGTTCGATAATCCAAAAACCATGGATGAAGTCATACAGAAGGCTCGGGTATGCTATCAACAAAATAAGCAGAAAGGGGAAGGAGGGAAGAAATGGAATGACAAGAAAGGAGGTAAATTCTCCTCCGGTCATAAAATAAATAAATTTGTGCTCAACAAGACCCCTAGAGGACAGATGAATAGAAATGTGAACAGAAATCCACCCAAGTTCAAAGTTCCCAGTGAAACCAAGACAAATGAGCAATCAGTAAGGACTGAAGTGGAAATGGCAGCCAGACCACCAGTACAGTGTTGGGGATGCAGAGGGCCTCATTATGTTAAAAATTGCCCACATCGCAGAGGAATCGATCAGGTCGCACAAGTTCAAGAGGCATCAACAGTTGGAGAAGTGGCAAGGAGCATGCCGAAAATCAATGCTGCTCTTGAGGACCACCAGGAAAAATACCAACCGACTATGATAGAGTTTGAAGGTAAAATTTCCAACCAAGCTATGTCTATTTTAATTAACCCCGGGGATACCTTAAGTTATGTTAGCCCCAAAATAGTAGAACAATGCAAGCTGCAGACGGTTAAATTTAAGAATTCCTTGTTAGTACAATTGGCCATAGAGGCCAAAAGAAGAGTGCTAGCCAAGGTTAGTAATTGTCTTCTACAAATAGCAGGACAACCCATTATGGCAGATTTAAATGTATTGCCCCTAGGGTCATATGATATTCTAATCAGAATGGACTGGTTGGAAAAACATTGGTCTCTCCTCAACTATAAAACTAAAACCATTAACTACATGGATGAGGATGGGGGGAGGTAAGAAATTCAAGGGATAATAAGACCCTTAAAACTGAGACCTATGACAACTTCTCAATTGGCCAAATGCATCCAGAAAGGATGCCAGATTTATGCAATTCAAGTGGGATATTCTGATTCAAAAGAAAAATCTGTTGCTTTAGAAGATATACCAATAGTGCAGAATTTCCCGGATGTATTTCCAGAGGAAATCCCGGGACTTCCACCGAAAAGAGACATAGATTTTACTATCGAATTAGTACCAGGAGCTGCACCTATGTCTAGAGCCCCTTATCATATGAGTATACCCGAATTAACCGAGCTAAAAATGCAATTGCAAGAACTCCTTGACAAAGGATATATCCGACCAAGTGTATCACCCTAGGGAGCCTCGGTACTTTTTGTCAAAAATAAGGATGGAACTATGAGAATGTGTATGGACTACCATCAACTAAATAAGTTAACCATCAAAAACAAGTATCTCCTACCTCGTATAGATGAATTATTTGACCAAGTAAAATAGGCAATTGTGTTTTCCAAGATTGACCTGCGATCGGGCTATCATCAAATTAGGATCAAGGAAGAAGACATAGAAAAAACAGCCTTCAAAACTCGATATGGGCACTACGAGTTTGTTGTGTTGCCCTTTGGTCTAACCAATGCACCTGCAACTTTCATGTGCCTTATGAACAACATATTCCATAAATATTTGGACAAGTTTGTGCTAATTTTCATTGACGACATCTTAATCTACTCATGGACAGTGGAAGAACACAAGGAACACCTATAGATCGTTTTTCAAGTTTTAAGGGAACATCAGCTATATGTCAAATACAATAAATGTGATTTTTTTAAAGAACAAATCCAATATCTTGGTCATGTCATTACTAAATATGGAATAGCTGTGGACCCAGAAAAAATAAAAACCATAATGGAATGGCCAATACCAAAGGATGTGGCTGATATAAGGTCATTTATGGGTTTAGTTGGATATTACAGGTGATTCATTGAAGGCTTTCCAAGGTATCTTACCCTATTACTTCGTTGCAAAAGAAGGGTAAGGCCTTTTTATGGAGTAGTGAATGGAAACATAGTTTTGACCGACTCAAACATTTACTCAGCATTGCACCCATATTAAGCATTGCTGATCCAAATAAAAATTATGTGGTGTGTACTGATTCTAGTAAAGAAGGCGTAGGATGCGTACTAATGCAAGAAGGCAGAGTCATCACTTATGAATCTAAAAAGCTTAAGGAGCATGAACAGAGGTACTCGGCCTATGATTTGGAGTTGACAACAGTTATTCATGCTTTGAAAATGTGGCAACACTACTTATTGGGTAAGAAATTTCTGCTAATGACCAACCATCATAGCTTGACTAATTATTTTAAGCAACCCACTTTGAATGCTAGACAAGCTCGTTGGGTCGATTTTCTAAGCAAATTCGTTTTTGAGATTAAACACCTAAAAGGTAAGGAGAATCATGTCGCAGATGCATTAAGTAGAAAATATAACTGTTTATATGAAATATCATTCAGTGAAGCGCAAAACACATTCAAAGAACAAATTAAAGAAGTAGCAATGCGAGACCCCGAGTACCAAACAACAAGGAACAACAACTTGGGTATGAAGTAAATCAAGAAGGTTTGCTAATTTACAAAACAATGATGTATGTACCCAATATAAAAGCCATTAAGGAATTAATTTTAGATGAATATCACAAAGTTCCATATGTTGGCCATCCTGGATATCAGAAATTGATAACTACTCTTAGAAAAGAGTATTTTTGGCCTGGCATGAAAAAGGAGGTGGCTGAATATTGGGCTCGCTATTTGGAATGTCAACAAGTCAAAACAGAGCACTGTCATCCAACCGATTTTCTCCACCCATTACCAATTCCACAATGGAAATGAAAAATTATTTCCATAGATTTTATAACAGGCCTGCCCAGGTCAAGAAAGCAGAACGATTCAATCATGGTGGTCATGGATAAGCTAAGAAAATCTGCCCACTTCACACCAGTACAATCTACTTATAAGGCAGTACAGATTGCTAATATATTTATGAAAACTATTTTCAGATTGCATGGCATACCAAAGGTTATAATTTCAGATCGTGATGTAAAGTTTACATCAGCTTTCTAGAAAGCCTTGTTTGAAGGATTGGGCACTCAACTACATTTCAGTACTGTGTACCATCCTCAAACAGATGGGTAGACTGAGCAAGTAAACCAGGTGGTGGAGGATATGTTATGGGCATATGTGATGCAACAACCATCTAAGTGGGAAGAATACTTACATCTTGTGGAATTTTCTTACAACAACTATCACACTTCTACACAAATGAGCCCTTTTGAAGTGCTCTATGGTCGTAAATGCAGAACTCCCTCAAAATGGGGTGGTCCGGAAGATAAGTTAATGTTGGGGCCTGATATGTTAGCAGAAATGGAAGAAATGGTCAAGGAAGTGCGATCCAACTTGAAGGCCGCCCAGGACCGACAAAAGAATTTTGCGGACCAGAAAAGAAGTTTTCGGGAGTTTCAAGTAGGGGATCATGTTTACGTTCACGTACGGGCCAAGAAAAGTACACTATAATGGATGGGTTGTGCCAAAATAGCACCCAGATTTTGTGGTCCTTTTCAAATTTTAGCACGGATTGGGCCCATAGCTTATCAGCTTGCTTTACCAAGCCATATTCGGGTGCACAACATTTTTCATGTTTCAGTATTAAAGAAATATATTTATGACCCCAAACACATAATAAACTAGTAAGAAATACAGGTGAAGGGGGGAAGAGTTAAAAAAAAATTATGTGTATATATGTATGCATAGTAAATTTATATTCTAATTTTTCCAAGGTAACTAAAGCAACTCTCTGTTTATTTTTGACAAATACAGGTAGAATCGGAAGGTGAGTTCCTGGTTGAGCCAATGGGTATACTCAATCAGAGAGAAGTAATGCTGCGGAGATGAGTTATCACCTAAGTTAAGGTACAGTGGCAGCATTTTGGGCCTAACGAGGCTACCTGGGAGGATGAAAAGACCATGAGGGAGATATTCCCAAGGTTATTTTCGACAGAAGAACATCGGGACGATGTTCAATCTTATGGGGGGAAGATGTGATGTCCCCCATATATGTGTAAATATTTATTTTACTACATTTTTTGGACAAAATATTGTTTAACATTTTTATAAATAGCTACTTTGTTTCTATTGCATAAGTGGATTGCTGAAATTATGGCAATAATTAATTGATTTAACTTAAAGTAAAAAGTGAGTTATCAAAGGATAACAATTTTTTCCCAAACAGTTAGGCTCGGTGGTAACCCCAGCTCTAACTACTTCCAAATGGGAGATTTGTTCCAAGAATCAAGAGGATGATGGGATCAGATACTTGGAAGAAGAGAGAGAACTGGAATATGTAAAGAAAGAAAAGATTAAAAACTGTGTTGTAGGGACAAACAATGAAAGAGTGGCTATGTCTGGTTAAGACCAGATAGCTCTACAATTCAAGAAGGAGAATTCTTGAAGAGATTACCCTGAAAAGGGTAGCTCGGGGGGAGACTTCAAGTGGAGCAGCGCTGGTCTCAAGGTTGGGAGGCCAAAAATAGATAGAAGGCTTAGTCCAGTAATTCTAGAAAGCCGAGACAGATAAGTACTTCTGAAAACTTTAATTTAAATACAGTAAGTGTTTCCAGTAGTGGAAAGCACATGGCGTCTGTCTTAAAGTAAGTAGAGATATTAACAAGATTATTTCTTATCTAAGTAAAGTTATAGCTAGAAACAGTGCAGGAATTAATGATGTCATTCTTTACTATATCAAAGGAAAACCAAGATAGAAAAACTGCAGAATAACTTCAATTCATACGACAAATTCTCGAAATTAAAATAGCCAAGCATTATTACATTTAGAATTAACAGTAAGAATGAATATCCTCTATTTAATAAGTATAAGAGATAGTAGAACCATAGTTTTGCACGACAAATTCGTGACAGGCAAATGTAGAAATTAAAAGCTACAGACATTTATATACCATACTTAGAGCCTCGGTTAACGTCAAATAAAAGTTAACCGAATCTAAACTAGTAAAACCTCAGAAAAAACATTTGGAGGCTCGAAGCATGAATCATTAGAAAATATGCTAGAAATTCTATAATAGAACCACAACTGAAGAGAATACACAAAACAATGAATAAGTGACAAGAAGTTTACGCATCCTATCGAATGGAAAACAAAGATTTTATTCTGAATTCATAGTAAGAAGCCATTCATAACCTTAGGACAATTATTGATATTAGGGTTCTAGTATTACTCAATTAATGAAGAACAGAGAAGAAGTAAACCACATCTTTCCATTTATATATAAGTAAATAAGTAGTAGAATCCTCCAGAAAGATAAAATATAGCAACAAATACTATCTTCTGAGTACAAAGGTTCCCCATATTTAAGCAAATAAGAGACTCGTGCATAAGAAATCAAGAATTAACTTATCATAACTCTGAATCCGACTCATATCAAGAATATTAGCAAGGCAAGTTACAATTCAAATCAGAACAAAAACTGAATGAGAATTACCCTCTACGTTCAGCCTTATCTCCCTAAGATTATTACATAAAACCCTCGACTCTAAGCCTGAGTACCATTAAAGAAAAAAATAAAGAAAATATTCCGCCCAATTCATGGAGAGGTATAAAAAATATCGCTCTTAGCTAAAACTCTGCAAACCGCATACCCGGTAGTATGTGTCGAGGAACTTGCAGTCATGGCTACAATTCAGAATGACCCTGAGGTCCCACACCAGAGCCGAACAGGCCTACCCATAAACCAAGGCAGCAACAAGATTAGGAAAACGATACCAAACCAGTGAAGAAGAAGTTCAAAGAATTAAATATACAAGTGTAACAACCAGAAAACAATACTTGCCTTAAGGGTAAATCAATGCTAGCAAACCCTTCCCAGAACAAGGAATTGAACTAGGTGCACACAATGTCATTCCATTGACTAGAATCAACTCCGAAAGGACCCAAACGCAGACAACCTAGTTGAAAACTATCAATGGCAAGGTGTAGTATACCTAGGGGGGATAATATGGGGTACAAGGGGAGGTACCCAAGGGAATAATATAATAATGGGATGGACCATAGTAATAAATAAGGTGGTTAACCCGTATCATGTAAGGGACCACAAGTAGTTAGCAATAATGTAATAAGCTCATGGTATTATATAGATGGTATTGAGGGAACCATGGTAATGACCCATGGTATTGTATGTATGAGGCCTATATAGAGGCTAGAGACTCCCCATTGAGAGATGTCAATTATTATTGTATAAATAGGCATATGGTTTGTGGAGTGTTCTCCTTCCTTAAGGAGTGAATGTATGGTGTTTCCCTACCTTAAGGGTTTGATCAATAAAGTGAAGCAATTCTATATTCAGATCTTGTTATTTTTTGGTGATTATTCTTGGGTATATTACTATTATCATATATTTTTGGGCTAGATATATAACAAGTGGTATCAGAGCACTTTCTTGGGCAAAGTGGATTTTTTTTTTTTTTAGGAATTTTTTGGGGTGGCGAGTTTGCAGATCAGATATGTATGTTTTGATGCAAAATCTAATTGCAGATCTGAATTGTTTGTGAAAAAATACCCAAGTTCGAAAAAGAAATCGACCGAATCGGAGTCCGGATGAGGGAGATATTGCTGATTTAAAAATCATATGGGTTGCAGACATTTTTCGGAGCGGCGAGTTTGTGGAGTAGAGCTGTACATTCTGGTGCAAAATCTGCAGAATCTAATTGCAGATTTGAGTTTTTGGTGAAAAAATACCCAATTTAAAAAAAAAAGAAATAAATAAATAAATATCGGCCGAATCGGAGTCCGAATGAGTGAGATATTGCTGATTTAAAAATCAGTTGGGTTGCAAACATTTTTTCGGGGCGGCGAGTTTGCAGGGTAGATCTGTACGTTCTGGTGCAAAATCTGCAAAATCTAATTACAGATCTGGATTGTTTGAGAAAAAAATACCCAATTTCAAAAAACAAATCAGTCGAATCAGAGTCTGGATGAGGGAGATATTGCTGATTTAAAATCAGCTATTTTTTCCAAAATTTTTTGTGACGGTAGGACAAGTGCAGCGCGAATCGAAAATTCCAGTACCTAGATCGGAATTTCTATCATATGGGAAGATGAAGAATGGTTGTTCCATTTCCGAAAATAGGTCATAATAGGGATTCTGAGCAATATTGACGGAATTGTGGCCATTTCAAATTTTCGACAAGTAAGCGATTTGTTTTACAAACCCTCTTCATGGCTTATAACAGTAAGTTTTTTAAAGGACAATATGATTGGACTTCTATTGAAAATTTTATAGCATATCATAAGTTGGACTGTCCAGGGTGTTGGAAGGACAAAATAAGGTCTTATTTGAGAAATGATGCTGCTATATGGTGGAAATCACTTGACAGTGAGTTTCTGAAGTTATGTAGCGCTGATGTAATAGAAGAACTACTTTTGGACGAATGGTCTCATACTAGAAAGGAGAAAACCACAAAACCTAGCAAAGATTTTATTGGTACAAGAAAGAAGGAAACCAAGAAACCTAAAGGGTTATTTTCTTCTAGTATCTCCTTATTGCAAGTTCATGGATTGATTCAGAAGGAGAAGATCGTTGTGTCTATACATCCTAGTTGCAAGAATAATTTTATCAATGTTAATTTGGAAAAAAAATGCAAGTTCCAGTAAAACACATTGAAAACATACAGGTTGATAATGAGGATGTTCGAGTTCATAAATATTTGAAGCTTTCTATGGATAAGTATGTGTTGCATTGTGACTTTTATACTTTAGATATGGATAACATGGATGTTGTTTTGGGATATCCTTGGATGGAATCTGTGGGTACTGTCAATATTAATGTGTAGAGGAAATTCTTGAAGCTTTGGTATAAAAAGAATAAAAATACATTGTAGGATATTTCCATTAAGACCCAAGCAAAGACTATGGAGGCAAAAGCACAAAGCTCTAATGAAACTTACACATTAGATGATGAGCCTTTGATGGTCGACAACCAAACACAAACATCAAACCAGGTACAAGAAAAATAGGTAGATTCCAAGGAGGCTGAAGAAGAAACTGTTGTAGGTACTGATACCTCAGATGAGGACTCAGTGGTTGAAGTAATATTGGAAGATAAGAAACAATAGCAGGTACCACAACATGTACCAGATACCAATCAAGGTCCATTAGGTGGTGAATTAAAGAAAGACACACCATTGGTTAACACTTTAGCATATCACCACCCACATCACCCTGCAAGAAAACAACCAACAAGATGGCAAAGAATTAACCACAGGAACAACAACTCGTGGATGACAGATAGAGAGGGGCGATGATCCACCTACTACGCATCAACACAGAAGAGCCACCAGGGTCAACCTCCATCTCAAGCGAGCGAGGCACCAACTAGATTAAGAGCTCACCTTTCTCTAGGATGGCTAGATGCACGAGCATGGTACCAGTGGACTACTTTTTTTAGTAGATCTTATTATTTGTGTTCTTCCCATGTTTCAGGGATGAAAAATGTTAAGAGGGGTGGAATGTAGTATACCTAGGGGGGGTAATATGGGGTACAAAGGGAGGTACCCAAGGGAATAATGTAATAATGGGATGGGCCATAGTAATAAATAAGGTGGTTAACCCGTATCATGTAAGGGACTACAAGTAGTTAGCAATAATGTAATAAGCCCATGGTATTAGATAGATGGTATTGAAGGAACCATGGTAATGACCCATGGTATTGTATGTATGAGGCCTATATAGAGGCTAGAGACTCTCCATTGAGAGATGTCAAGTATTATTATATGAATAGGCATATGGCTTGTAGAGTGTTCTCCTTCCTTAAGGAGTGAATGTATGGTGTTGCCCTACCTTAAGGGTTTGATCAATAAAGTGAAGCATTTCTATATTCAGATCTTATTATTTTTTGGTGATTATTCTTGGGTATATTACTATTATCATATATTTTTGGGTTAGATATATAACACAAGGTGTAGAAGCAGACAAAGAACCATAAGGGAGAAGAGGCTGGCCAAATAACCTGGAGGCCTAACAAACGTTCAACGGGAGCACGAAAAGCCTGGGCATTCACCTCGAAGCATACAATGTACCAAAAGTTGACACCTCGACTGTCAAATCTAGTGGAAGCCCTTGCACCGTAGATCCAACACACATTCCCACGCAAAGGTTCCAGCTGGAGGCACCTCAACAGCTGGACCGTAGCTCTGGGCATTCAACAGCCCAAGATATTAAATGAAAATCGTAAGGTTGGGGTATGGCTGTAAATACCATAATGCATATAATTTAATGTGTTTAATATAATGACGGGACTCTATGTCGTGTAAGTTGACTTAGCAACAAATGTTAGCTTTCGCCGACAGGTTATAGCATTAACTGTCATATCTACAAAAGAAAACTTAGATGTGTACAATGCTACCAAAACCCACGATTGTATTTTATTAAATGAATACAGTAAGCCATTCTCGCTTGGTAATAGAAAACTATATATATATATATATATATATATATATATATATATGTTTGAGGATTCATGGTAATTAATGTAAATATTTTTTTTTACTAGGATTACTTTAATAATTAGATGTGTGACAATTTAATTCATTCTTTTTTTAAAACTTTAATTATAACAATGTAGTCTAAATTCTCATTAATGTGATACAATAATAGGTAAAATCTTTCTCATTATCCCATTAATGCAATACAATAATAGATAAAATCATTTTCAAAAATGAAGAAGAAATAACAAATAAAAATTTGAATTGGCGAACATATATATGAAATAGATTCTTTCACTAGAATTATGTGATACCATTTCAAGCTAGATTGTGATTTTGTTGTTTAAAATAATTTTTTTTTTGAAAGTATAAATGGATTCAACACCTTAAAATTTTTCTGGGACACTCAAATTTTACAAATTAAATAACTTAAATTCAAAAATATCTACCTAAATTTGGTTAAATTTACATAGAAAAAATGTTATTTCCTCTATATGTTAGACTAATGCTATATAGACACACACATGACCTTCTCATTAATTAAAAGAACGAATAAAAAAAGGTTTAAGAACACCACCATAATCTAAAATGTGTTGTTGGGTTAAATTTTAATACAACCATTATTATTATTTACTTATTCTATTAACCACATTTATATCAATAATTAGGGTTTACATCTAAAAGATGTTTGATATAGACATTAGTTAGTAAGTGAACATTATGTGAAAATGGATAAATTAAATTGTTTAGTGGAGTATATTATCTTCAATATTGAAAGTTTCATTATAATCCATTTCTACTTTTAAATTTATTTTTTTTTATAGATATTTTTAAATAATCTTAAAATTATTTTTTCCCATGTAAACATCTTATTCATGTCATCTATTTTTTTCCACTTTCATATAACCAACCATTTCACTCTAGTTTGTGGAGAAGGATAAGATCTTTCTTTGGGTGTGCATGGTTCATAGTTGAATAGTGAGTTATAAGAATAAAATGGTATAGGTCCAACCTAATACAACCAATACATTATTGATATATGAATTTATTACTTTACATGTAGAATTGCAAATAAGATAATAAAAAAAATCATTATTATTAAACACTTGAAATAAACTAAATTTATATATAATTCAAAATCTTTAATAACAAAGTTATATGTAAATTTTCATATATAAAAAAAAACTATAATTTATTTGGTTTTTCAAATTGAAAAAAACTAAATTTGTTTATATATTAATTTACTAAATATTTTATTTATAAAATTTATCTTTTTAGTTTTTTAATGGTTAAAAACCAATGGTTAACGGACCATACTTAAAACAAATAAAAAATTGACCGTTTTATATTTTATTTATATAAATTAAGCCATATATCATTGTTATTTTTAATTCCTAACTAACTATGCTTAAAATAAAAAAGCATCACTTTTTAAAAATAGAAACAATGGTGGCATCTCATAAAAGTGAAATGTCATAATGGCACCTTTTCATTTTCGCAGTATTTATAATGAGCTTTGATATAGCATTTTTGAAGTTAAAATATTTTTCCTTTGAGCTTGAACCCAACGATCACAGCACAGATCTTATAACAAAACTAGCCTTTTGATTTAGGCGACCTTGTGAAAAATGGGTGAAGAGAATTCTGCAAATTCGTTAGAGGTGTCGGTTGGTCAGATTGCTAATTTTTATTTTGAAACTGGCCAGGGCAAATAGGGGCATCAGACACTGATAAGGATTCGGGCGACCTCTGGTATCCTAAACAGTTGCAGTGCCCCAACCAGCCAATGGTGTTCATGGCTAATATGAGCAATGGAGACCAGAGTAAGAAGAGGGGTAGGAAGTCGGAAGTCCCAAGTTGTGTTAAATGAGGGTGGTAAGAAGAAGAAAAGAGAGTGGAAGCTTAAGATTAAAATCCCATAAAAAATTGGGATTTTGAATTCAAATTGTGGAGAATTAGCGAAACTCTGTATGGAGGTTGAAATTAATGATGAGGATCTCAGAATGAGGAGGACAACTACTGTTTTTGGAGAGTCCACTCCAAGGGTTCATGCAACAGTGTCTTAATGGTCTTTGCCTTTAAGTGAACAAGGGTTGGAAATTGCTATGCCTGCAGATCCCTGTGTTTCTAATTTCCTAGATAGCTAGATTTATGTTGGTGAAATGCAGATGGAGTTTAGGGTTATGGAGAACAAAATTAATGATGAAACAAAAAAGACAGCGAATGGGGGGTTTCTAGGAGTCCAATGTGTTTCTAATTTCCTGGATAGCTAGATTTCTATTGGTGAAATGCAGATGGAGTTTAGGGTTATGGAGAACAAAATTAATGATGAAACAAAAAAGACAGCGAATGGGGGGTTTCTAGGAGTCCAGTGCTTAGGTTTCGACCACAGACTTTGGATGGACCATAAACTCTAGTGGTTTGCAGGTATCCAATACTCAAGTTTCGACCACAAACTTTGGATGGACCACAAACTCTAGATGGTCGATGCCAATCACTAGTTTGAAGACACTTGGTGTGCCAACCCTAACACTGGACTCGAGGGTCTGAAGCGGGTCATCAAACTTTGCACTGTGTCACATGAGAGCGATGAGGGTAGTCAGTAGCAGGCCATCAAGCTCTGCACTGTGTCACCTAAAGGCGATGAAAGTGGTGAGCAACAAAGAGCACCTAAAAGCAAAGAAGTAGCGAAAATTAAGGTAACAAAGTCAAAATAGAGGGAATCACTAAACGCAAGGGATTTTAATAATGAAAACGCTAGAAAGAAGAAGACGACGATTGGGCCCAGAAGTCCAGCGCACGGGTTTCGAACACAAAACTTTATTGGTCCCCGCCACTCAATTTACGCGGCACAGGGTTCGAGAATTTGCCGCTGCACAGCCGGATGATTCGATGTTTCTGAATAGCTATGCCCCCAAATTGCATATGGGATGTGATTCGGGGATTGATTCCGGTACCGGAGTCCAGGTTAGCAAGCGGGGCAGGAAACCCCGGGCTGTGGCACATGACAGCGATGAGGGATGTGAGAAGAAGAGGGGGCGGAAACGAAAGGACAAAGAAGAGGAAGAGGACCCCACGTTTGAATTTAAAACACATTCTAAATGGCCTACGACACTAAATTTATGGCGTGTGGTTCCTGCTGATTTTTCTGAACTGCCGGGTCCTAATACTGAAGTGCCCGTCCAAGTCTAGGTTAGGAAGCGAGGCAGAAAGCCCTGGGCCGTGGCACTTGAAGACAATGAGAGGCCACTAGATGCAGGGTTGGAGATTAAACCTAGTGCGGAGCCTTAAGAAAGTGAGAAGCATGACAACAGATTGCCAATTGGGGTGGGTCTTGATACAGCAATACCCAACCAGATTAAGAAGCGGGGCAGTAAGCCCAAGACCGTGGCACGCGAGAATAAAGAGGGTCCATTGAATTTAAGCCACCCAGGGTTGGAGATTTCTCCTGGTGCGGAACCTGAAGTTTCGACATTTCTGTACCCTAAAATGGGGGTGGGGCCTAATACGGAAGTCCAGGTTCGGAAGCAGGCAGAAAGCCCCGGACCGTGTCACAGGAGGGCCATTATAGGTCACTGAATCTAGGCGGTGCAGGTTTCGAAATTACCCCGCGTGTGGATGCTGGAATGCAGATGGATGTGGGTCGTGATACGGGAATCCAGGTCAGGAAGCGGGATAGGCCCCGGATCCTGTCACATGAGGTGGAGAAGGTTCCTCCAAAGAAGAAAGGACGGAAACCCAAAATCAAAGAGGGGCAGGACAAGCGTGGGGTGCAAATTTTAGTTTTTTTTTATCTTGGGAGATTTTACGATGCCAGCTAAAGAGGAACACTAGGAAGATGTTATTGATGAGGAGATTAGAAAGGAGAAAACTGATTGTGAGTATCCAGAAATGCTAGCACCAGAGGAACATCATGGTGAGGATCCAGAAATGCAAGGACCAGAGGAACATCAGGCTGAGGAGACTGAAACGCAAGCACCAGTAGATAGAAATGATTGTACGAATTGTCATAAGGTTAAAAGAAACGACAAAGGCACTGTGGTGAACTGTTCAACAAGCATAAAGCGGTACTGTTTAGGAAAATTTTGCCGAAAGCTGTCCTGTAAGGGAACTTGTAATTGCAGAGACTCTTTAAAGAAATCTCCCGAGGTCAAAGTGAAGGAATTGAGCGTAGATGACAAGGTCCGTTTTTGCAAGAAAGTGATTTGCAGTGGCCTCTCTGTCGTCACCAAGATTCATGGTGAGCAAATGCTGGAACTGGAGGTGTAGGCCAAAATTCAACAAAGAGGATAGTTGATGAGGATTCTAAAATGACAGGTCAGTTTGATTCTGTACTACCATTGTCTAAATTTAAAGTTAATGCTGATCGTTCAATCCCATGTCCTCGTTGTGCAAAGAAATTGTTAGAATTAAAGTGCACCAGATTTGGGCAAAATTGGGTTGCAAACATAGAGTTTCTAGAGTTTCTAGGGATTGTGAGTTTCCAATGGCATCAAGAGATTCACAGCCATGTTCTCTGTGCTTCAAGCCTAATTTTGAGCATTCTGATAAGCTAAGAAAAGCTGCTAACAGGCAGGATGGCAGCGACAACTATTTGTATTGTCCAACTGTTCAAGATGTCGAGAGTGAGACTCTTGAACATTTTCAGAAACACTGGAGAAGAGGTGAGCCTGTGATTGTCAGAAATGTTTTGGATAATACTGGACTGAGTTGGGATCCAATGGTCATGTGGCGGGCTTTCAGGGATACCAGAGCCAAGAATTCAAAGCATACCAGAGAAGACATTCCAAAGGAGGAGACACGCACAGTGAAAGTCCTTTATTGCATGGATTGGAAGTGGACTGAGATCAATATACATCAATTTTTTGATTATTATGTAAGGGGAAGATTCCACCGTGATGGTTGGCCCCAGTTTTATAAATTGAAGGATTGGCCTCCAGCGAATTCTTTCGGGGAGCGTCTACCAAAGACATGGTGCTGATAAATACCTTTCAAGGAGTACACCCATCCTAAATCTGGGATTCTAAATCTTGCCACAAAGCTTCCAAAGCACTCATTGAAACCGGATTTAGTTCCCAAAACTTACATAGCCTATAGCACTAGGGAAGAGCTTATTAAAGGGGATTCAGTCACTAAGCTACACTTGGATGTGGCCGATGCTGTCAATATTATAACACATACAGCCGAAGTCAAATTCACAGATTCCAAACAAAAAGTGATAGATAATTTGAGAGAAAAATACAGAAGAAGTGATGGGCTGCCAGAGAGTTCAGGGAGGATTGAAAACAAAGGCTCTGAATTTGGAGGTGCTCTTTGGGATATTTTTCGGAGAAAGGATATACCCAAATTGCATGATTATTTGGTGAAACACAATGGGGATTTCAGGCACATTGAAAATAAGCTTCTTACACAGGTTATTCATCCAATTCATGATCAGACTATTTACCTGAATGAGTATCATAAGGGGAAGCTGAAAGAAGAATATGGAGTAGAGGCATGGACATTTGAACAGAATCTTTACGAGGCAGTATTCATTCCAGCTGGGTGTCTTCATCAAGTTAGGAACCTCAAGTCAAGTATTAAAGTTGCCATGGATTTTGTATCGCTTGAGAATTTAGAACAATGTATTCAGTTGACTGAAGCGTTTCGCTTGCTGCCCAAGGATCACAGGGCGAAAGAAGACAAGTTAGATGTGAAGAAGATGCTTCTCCATGCAATCAAGTCTGCCTCACAGGAGCTCGACAGTTTGACCTCAACCTTGGAGGACTGAAAGAAGGGAAAGGGTCTCGATGCATTTGTAGAAAATGTGAAATCAATCTTGTTGCTGTTATGTTTCTCAGCACCCATCTTCTATGAGGGTGATTTTTTCATGTTTTTCTTAAATATTTTTCCATGAAGAGCGTGATAAGTCTATGGTATTTTTTTATGGTATTTCTTATGGTATTTTGTGATTTTTTTTGGTTAGATTTTAGATTTTTGTGATCTATATTGGTAATAGTATTATTTTTTTGATTAATCATATTTTTGAGATTTAGTCAAATTTCAAAAATGTGATTAATTTGAAAAACAATACTATTATTTGTTAAATAAAAATGTGAAAAATGCCCCCTCAGTTTTTTGAAATGTTTTTTCTTCCTGAATTCATTCTTAAATAGAAGTGTGAGGGAATGTACCTCAGTTTTTTTAAATGCTTATTCTTAATAAGTTGGAAAAATAGATGTTCTTTCTATTTTTAAATGATTTGTTTGGGAGAGAAAAGATATTGCAGAGAGTTAATTTGTAATATAAAACTAATTGTATTAAAGATTTTTAATTATAAAGTAAACTGTACAAATATTCTGTTACAGTCCTCTGTAGAAATTCTACTGCATCAATCATGGTTCACAACTGCTTGTGTTTATTTTCTCGAAGTTAGAAAATTCTTTAGAATCAGTTGGAACTATTTTATTCATCATCAACTAACTATTATTGCAGGATCAATGGCAGAATCTATTATTGTAATGCCAATGAGATTCTTCTGATCGCAGGACTAACAATATAGTTTATCACCAATTAACTATCATTGCAGGAACAATGGCAGAAGCTATTATTGTAATGCTAATGAGTTTCTTCTGATGTCATTGTCCTGTGACAGGCCTCTGCAAACAATGTACAATACTACCATATGAATCCAGAATTTTAATTGCTTATTATGTTTATTTCTGTATGTTAGAAAATTTTGTTAAATTTTTTAAATATGTTAACAATACACTCATTATTATTGCAGGCACTATGGCAGAAAACTAACTACTATTGCAGTCACAATGGCAGACTATTATTATTACTACCAAGGAATGTTGTCTACAGATTTTCTTTGGTAAAGGCAAGTTGTCTATAGATTTCTTTGAGAAGTGCGTTTTTTTTCTAAACTAACTCGTCACTAATACCGTTTCGATGTCTGTATCGGCTTTACTAATGAATTGGAGATCCTAACAGGACTCCTCATCAGCATCACAGATTTCTACCAAAGGTGTCCAGGTTCAAAAGAGTTTACATCAGATCGTTTTTGAGTTTTTATTAGAATTTTGATTTAGGAGTTCAAAAAACTGTGATTGATTTTTATAACTGTGCTAGATGGATATAGCTTAAAATAGTTCATGTTAAAAACACAAAAAAATAAAAAAATATTGTGACTATTATGTTTTTATCATTTTGATTTTCATAATGTCAAATAAAAATAATTTATACACCATTTCAATTTTGATGTAAAATAACTTTCATTTTAATAAGAAAAGAATGCGATGCGTATCTTCTTATAATTTCCACCCACTTTAAATTTTAATTGTTATGCTGCCATTATCTTGGTTTCTGAGTGAATAGAGTGCTTTGGCATACATTTTTAATAAGAATGTGACACATTTTCTTATAATTTCGACCAACTTTATATTGTTATGTGGCCATTCCCTTATTTTATTAAGTAAATATTATACTTTGCCATTCAATATTCTCTGTAAATTATCTTTCAAATTGTATTATTGATTTAGATTATTCTGAAGTATATAGAAATATTTATTTTTTTAAATAATTATTAATTTTTTAGTTACTCCATATGTTTCATTTTCTTTCTCTACTTATAAGAGTTTGTATATGGTGTTACTAATTAGGCCTAGTTGCCAGGATCCATTCTTTTTTTTTTCTTTTTACTTATGAGAGTTTGTACATGGGGTAACTAATCAAGCCTAGTTGCGAGGAACCATTTTTTTTTCTTTCTTTTTTAGTTACTCCACATGTTTCATTTTCCTATGAGCTAAGTATGGTGAATTGTAAGTTCACATAGGGACTTGCATCTACATAGTTTTGGTAGTTATCATTTACCACTGGGTCTCCTCCATCCTTATATAATGGAGGAATCATTATGTACTTTGACATAAGATTGTGAGTAATAGAATACTCTTAGAACATGCCAAGTGCTTAGAATTTGTAGAGTGTCTTCTTTAGACTTACCACTTGGTCTTCTCCAATTACGTACTTTGACATAACATTGTGACTAATAGAATACTCTTACAACATGCCAAGTGCCTAGAATTTGTAGAGTGTCTTCTTTAGTCAAAAAGTATGTTTCATTGTTCCTTTTTAAAAGTTTGTTTTAGTTGTGTAGCATTGAACTGGTTAACAACCTTAATGGAGTCTCCAAAAGTAGTAGTGAGTGACAATGATGTTCTATAGCCCACCAAAGAAGGAGTTTTAAAGATAGTAGTTTGCATGATGCTCTACAACCCACCAAAGAAGGAGTTTTAAAGATAGTAGTTATGTAGTTGTTTGTTTCCCTACCCAATCCAATTAGATTTTTGAATTCAAATATTAAGTTGTATTTTTAATTTATGTTTTTTTTTTTTTTTTTGCATTTAATGATTTGTGTGTTTAGATTTTTTGTATTGGTTATTTTTTGGTTTATAGTTGTTACAATGAACATTATTTTTATTTTGATTTAATGTTGTTCATGTTTATTTTTGTTTCATCTTTGAATTATTTAGACATTTGTTTATTAGATTTCCTTACAGAATATTTATTTTATTGTATTTCTTATTTTAAAATTCATTTTTTTTAATGGCTTTTGTGTTAATCTTCGCGTTATAATGTTTTCCTATATTTACAACTTAAGATATTATATCATTGGATATGCATTTCAAGTATAGACTTTGTCCCCAACATTACATGTGCATTATCTTATCTTGACTTTTATTATTTTCTTTATCAATTTAAACTAGCTAATGTATTTCAGATTACCCTAAAATATGTTAATAATCCAAAATTATGTTAATAATCCAAAATTTTCAATACAAGAATGATAAGAATTTATGTTTTATGAAATAATTGTAAATTTGTTTTAATTTTGTTAAATTTTGTGTCAATATATGTTTGAAATTTAAATTTTTGTATTTATGGAAATAAAAAATTTAATTGTACGTTTAATTTACATTATGAATATTTGGTTTTGTATTTAATAATTTATGTGTTTAAATTTTTTCTAAATAATATTTTTTGGTTTTTACTATAAACATTATTTTTATTTTTCCTTACTATTTCTCTGGTTTATATATCTCGTTTATCTTTGTTTGTTTGATCCTTTTATTACATACATTTGATTACTAGATTTCCTTTCTCAATATTTATTTTACCTAAATGTATTTTAAAAATGAAATTTTTTACATGATTCTGGGGTTCTAGTTTCTAGATTTTATTATAAACATTATTTTTATTTTAACTTACTGTTTCTCATGTTTATCATTGTTTAATCCTTTTAATATTTAGACATTTGTTTACAAGTTTTCCTTGCTCAATATTTATTTTACTGTTTTTTGTACTTTAAAAGTCATATTTTTTAATGGTTCTTGGGTTATTAAGGAAATATTTGTATTCTTGTTATAATGTTTTCTTATATTTACAACTTAAGATATCATTTCAATTGGATGTGACTTTGTCCTCCAACATTATATGTGCATTACCTCGCCTTGAATTTTATTTAGTATTTAGACATTTGCTTACTAGCTTTCCTTACACAATGTTTATTTTTATTGTATTTTGTATTTAAAAAATCATCTTTTTAAATGGATTTTCACATACTATGTAAATAAATACTCGTCTTTTTGTTATAATGTTTTCTCATATTTGCAGCTTAGAGTGTTATTTCAGTTGGATGTGACTTTCAAGTATAGATTTTGTCTCACAACATTGTATATGCATCAACTTGTCTTGAATTTTGTTATTGTTTTTCTTTAACAGTGTAAACTAGTTAATGTATTTTAGATTATCCTAACTCATATTTAATATAAAAATTATAAGAATTTTTGTTTTATGAAATAGATGTTGTAATTTTGTTTATAGAATTCAAAGATCTAGTGGTACATTTAATTTACACTATGAATATTTCTTTTTGTATTTAATAGTTTGTTTAAATATTTTGTAGCTAGCACTTTCTATCTTGGGAGAATCCAAGTAATGACACAACCTTCCTATATCCCCACCCCTATTTCCACTTCCTTAGGGTCCCTATTCCACTTTGGTTAGGTGAACTATTACATTGTTTAGGATCATTATGCCTCATAAATAGACTTGGGTGCAACATAACATGGTGTATTATTGAGAGCAAGGGACCAACAAAGAGCGGAGAGCCCTTCTTCATGATTTAGAGAACACACCCTTTAGCATGTCAAGGAGGAGATAACATAAGTGGAGTGAGAATTAGCTACAAGTATCATTGTTTGACTGATTCATAAGTGTTGGATGAGGATGTAGATTGAGCCCTGGACATTGGCCACACTAAGGGTTGCTACAACCAATACTTGTACACAGTCAACATATGTTGGCATTTCAAATTATTGTTCGAAGGAGTGTTGGTTGACAAGAATGATGCCAAAGAGGAACTTTTATTGATGTTGGAAGAGACGTAGTTAAATATGTGTTCCATAGAATGCAAAATTGGGAAAATAGAGACTTATTTAGGTATCAACGTGACCCAAGCTACTCCCCATGTAGATATAAGAAGCCCATTCTAGTGGAGGCCTCTAAATCTCATAAGTCTTGATGATAGTTTCCATGTTGTTTTCTTTTTTAGTTTATATTCTATATTTTTCTATTTTCAGTTCAAGAATGGCCCTAAAGGCCTAGCACATAGAGGTCAATGGCATTGAGCAACACAGAGGCAGAGTATATGGCAGCTAGTCAGGTAGGTTGTGAGGCACTATGGCTTTGCAAGATGTTATTTGGTTTATTTGGTGATAATCCATCTACGATATATTGTGATAATCGTAGTTGTATTAAACTCTCTTAGAATCTAGTATTTCATGATTGGTCAAAGCACATTGAAATCAAATACCACTTCATCAGAGACTAGGTTCTGAGGAGAGTTGTGAAGCTTGAGTATATATCCATTGATGCACAGGTAACAAACCTTCTCACAAAGTCATTGCCAAGGGGAAAGCATGTTCTTTAGAGACAGGATGGGAGTGGTGAGAAACACCTTCCTCTGTAGGAGGGAGTGTTGAAAATGGTACCAAGGAGGTGTTTCCTAAGCATTTCTCCTTTTGGTCTATGGAGACACATTCATCATCTTTTGTCTAAATGATATTATGAGTTTATTAATATCAAGGAGGCTAGAGTACTTTTGTGGAGTTGTACTAAGTACTTTAAGTTGTTAAAGTCACATGTGTTTTAAAAGTCAATTTATGTGAAAAGTACTAAAATACACTTCATATTATTAAAGTGACTTTTATACTCTAAAAGCGACTATGAGCAAAAAGTGACCATGGTACTAAAACATTAAAAGTATTAGGGGCACTCATTAATAGAAAGGGGGACCACATTAAAAAGTCTTTAAAGAGGAAACAGTCTCCATCATTGATCTAATGAGATGAAATTCAATTTCAACCATTAGATCTAAGTGTTAGGGTTCTCATCTTATCGAGAAGACAAAAGGGAGAAAAAGGAGATTGAGCTCATTTATTATTCTCATGAGAGCATTTAGAAGAGGAGAAATGAGTAACTTGAAGGGAGGAGAAATTGTTGAGCTGTCAGTGAAAGGAGGGTTCAAATTTCTAGAGAGTTTCCTAGCTCAAACTTCCAACAAAGATCTATGGCACAATTTTCTAGGAATTTTCGCACTAGCTGTTTAGTCGAGTTTGCACTAGTATTCAACCTGAATTTGTAGTCAGATTTTCGTTGTGTATTAGGCCTTCATTCAACTTGAGTTTTGTGATAGAGTTCAGGTTGAGTTATGACCTAAACTTTAGGAGAACTAAGCCAATTTTTTTGGGTAAACAGACCCAAAAATCCTTCAGTCTGACAACGAATTATAGGAGACTACATTAGCATAGAAATGGGATACTTCCAATCAGATGTTAAGGCATAGGTTTCAAGGATAATTTTTGCTATCATCGGGCCCAAAATATGTGGTATTGACATAGAGTACAAGCATACATATGGAGACCAAGTATCAGTCTAAGTTGAGCATTGTGTGAAGACTCTAATCTTCTTGTATTCTCACTGTGAATTCAACAAACAAAATAAGGGAGATAAGTTGACCTTTCTCTGTTGTACAAATTCATTTAAGAAGCAAACTGAATACTCCCTTTAGCACTGGTTTTCCCCACTGTGGGGTTTTTCAGGGGTCAAGTTGACCAAATTAAGTGTGTTAAATTGTTCGTGTGCTTGTTATTTTCTCTTGTATCAGTTATTGAAAAGAAATAGTAGAGTGCCTCTTTGTTTTCATGTAAATGCTAATCTAATATAAATTATTAGTCATTTGTTTTATGATGGGTTTAGGCATTAAACCATACAAAATATGAAAATTAGGTTGGGCTACATTCTCTTTCATTTTTTACAATATACTCTTGAATTCCATTGGAAGCGCTTCATTCGCTGCCTTGGCGTTAACTCTGCCTCCCATGTTGATATTACATCTTTTACCTATGATGGAGTTCTTGCATGGTATGCATGCATTAAGTTTTGCATGCTTTCCTCTCCTGTTTTCCTTCGCCTTTTTCTCTGGGTTTTTCTCGCCAAAGCCACTGGAGCCTTCATTTTCTTTTCAACCTATTTTCCAGCCCGACGACCTCCTTTTCTTCCCTGCCTCGCTTCCACCTTCACCATATTTTCCTTCTGGCTTTCGGCCCCCACTCCTCACTTGTTCTTTCCTGCTCTTGTTGTCAGAGCGCTGACATCAAAGTGGTAGAGGATTTAAATATACCTATAATGTTAACATAAGTGAAAACATTATAACCAATCCAAATTTCATTCATGACCTTCCACCTTTCCTTGTAATTCATCTTTTTAGAATAACAACTTCGAGTTTGCGTTTCTCTCTTCTGCTCTAATCCCCCCTTAGGGTCAACATACTTGGTTCCAAGATGAGGTCCAACTCTGCTCCAAGTAGCTAGCAGACAAGGTCTAGGGTTACCAAAGCTAGAATTACACGGGTTTGGCTCAATTTCAGCAGCTAATGTTGACCCATTCGATTTGGGATGCCCCGACATCTCCTGCTCTCCTTTAAGAGTTTTGGAACACACCTGCATTCCATCTTGACTCTGGTTTACTAGGATAGAATTTAGTTTCCCACACAAAATTCCCACCTGGCCAGACTTTCCAGCCTCAACCTCGTCATACCACCATTTCCTCTAGAGAATACTTCCCTTGGCGGCCATACCAGTCACGCTGGGGTGCCAGTCCCCCTCTCCCTATTGATACCCTACTGCCTCTCAGGATTACCAAATTTCCATACTGAAACTGTTGGTCCAGCTTCCCATAATTACTATTCCCCAGCATCCCTTTCCTACCCCATGGGGTTTGCAGGCCCCCCACTAACTCGACTAGCCTGGATGAGCATATATTCCGTTTCCCATACCCCCCTCGTGCCCCCCACTAGTTTTGGAGACTACCAAACCCCCACAGGCTGTTAGAGGAGCCATAGTCTCTTCTCCATCCCATGCTATTGGTTTTCAATGTGGAAATTTCCAATTTAATTCCCCGGGATCTGGGAGTCCCTCCTAACCCTACAGGGATCCCCTATTTTCCCCCAAGCCTTCCATTAAATGTAGCACATACATATCCAAACATTATTCACATAAAACTAAGCCAAATTCTCGCATTCTCCTGAATCTTACAACAATTAAGAAACCAAACATCAACAACATAAAACTAGACCAGCATTTTCCGAAAACTTTTGACACCACCCTCATGCGATGCCAAACTTGCCTCCAAGCTTACAACATTGATTCCAAATCTAAACTTAGGTAGGCTCGGGTTACATACCAATCTCTTTCGAGGGTGAAGAAGGTGAAATCCAAGTGCCGACGACTGCCCCTTCTCCCGCGGGCTTGGTTCTCCTTTCGGCTTCCAATCTCGTCACCTGGCTCTCGTTCCCTTCTCCAACCTTGCATGCAAACACTCTTCTCCCTCGCCACCTTTCTGCCTTGAAATTTTACCCACCTACCCATTTGTTTTCCCGAGGCTTCCTCCACTTGCCTCATTCTCTTGGGACCTTCTGCCACGTTTTTGTGGGGTCCTTGAATGGGATGTTCACGTTCCCTAATCGTTCGTCCTTCCACCATGTGAATGATCCCCGTCCAGATCCAATCTCCCTTGACATCCCAATCGGGGGTCTTGTCTTCCTTCCCTGTCTTTTCCCAGGATTTCCCTCAGAATGTTCATTCCTTCTATCTGGTTTATCTCATTCCCAGGGATGTCCAGGTTGTTTCCTGGATTGCCACAACCCTAATTTGTTAGGAAATCAACTGTCGCATTCCTGAGCCTCGGACATGAGCCGGAATAAGGTATGTTATCCCTTTCATGAGGATTCCTATTTCCTGGACTACTCTTGCTGTTCTCCAGCTCTTTCTTATTTTTTCCCATTGGGTTCCTTGTTGGATTTTTTTCATAGTGTCAATCACTAATGTGGAGTCTCCTTCCACCACCATCTTCTGAAATCTTTCTCTTCTAGCAATTTCCAATCCCTGTTTGAATGTGTTGAATTATACCTCATTATTGCTCGCAATTCCACATTCTATTGCAAGCAGTCTGATTGTTTCGCCCTGGTGGTCTCTCAATACTCCTTCGAATCCCGCTTCTCCTGGATTTCCTTTAGCTACTCTGTCAAAGTTTAGATTTATGAAGTCATCGGGAGGGTAAGTAAAGTATGATAGGGATTGTCGAGGGGTAGGTTTTGGCTTCCAAGAACCATGCATCAACATTTGCGGGTCTAGATTGAGCATTGCCATTGTTCGACTCTCTTGGGGCATTACTTCCCAGTCCTTTGGGTACCATTTCTCTACCAAAATAGTTTCCTTGATATTTTGTTTTATAACCTTCCACACTTCCATTGTTGTCTTTTTTTCATCTTTGAAAACCCTTTGATTTCTTTCTTTCCACACCGCCCACAGGAGAAATCCTAAAGAGATGTTCCAAGCTCGGTTAAGGATGGGGCTCTAGTAGATTTTCTTTCTCCAATTTTCCATTGTTGTTTTTGTGCTTGAGTAATCTCTATCCAAATGGCCAAAGATAATTTCATGATTCTTCCATAGGACGTTGCTATAGGTGCAAGAGTTCAGTAGATGTTCCATTATTTCCATTTGTTCTTCACATATACAACAAACAAAAGGTCCCTGCATCCCTATTTTCTGAAGTTGGTCCCATGTGAGAGCTCGGCCATGGACGACCACCCAGAGGAAAAAATATACTTTCGGCCATAGTTGATCCTTCCATATTCTTTCCCATATGGGTATCCCTTGCTGCTATTGGTGGTCTGCTTTCAAGTAATAACCTTCTTATATTGTAAACATTCCTTTGATTCTATATCCCCATCTTATGATGTCCATTCCTTTTGTTATCATTATTCTTCTAGAGTCAACCTCTTTGTCATAGGTTTTCCACTGGGGATAATCCGATGCTTCTCGCCAGTGTTGTCTCCTTTTCCAGTTTCTCCATATTGATCTTGTTTATGCTTCCTAGAATTTATTTACCATTTGGTTTGCTGGTCAATTTTTGTTCAGGAACATTTTCGCTAGGTCTTGTCTACTGAAGAGTTTTTCCCTCTACTGTTAGGAATCTTGCTAGAACCTGGCCTTATCCCCTCCCCCGATCTCCCAGAAGTTGTGGTTTCTTATCAATTCTCTATTTTCTGTTGCTAAGTTCCATATAGCATATCCCTTTGTATTTACCTGGGTTCTCAGTCTTCCTTATGTTGTCCTAGGCATTCCATATTTTATTCCCCAGATTTCTTTCCATAATTCATTACCTCCCTGTATCCATCTCCACAAAATATTGGCCCCCATTACCTCGTTCAGAGTATAAGGGTCCCGAAGGCCCAACCCCCCTTCTTTTCTGGGCTTCATTAGCCAGTTCCAGGAGAGGAGAGACCATTTATTTGATGTTTGAGGCCCTTGCCATAGGAGTTTCTTCAAGATATTTGTCATGTCATTGCATACAATTTTGGGCACTGTTAGATTTGACAGTTGGTAAATAGAAATGGATTGTAACACTTCCTTTAGAAGGGTGACTCTGCTAGCCATGTTAAGGGATCTAAAGGTCTAGTTTTGAAGGTGACCTTGAATCTTGTCCAGGAGAGCCTTCCAATTTGCCACTTTGAGCGGATTAAGGCTTAAAGGAATCCCCAGGTATTTCGAGGATAGGGTTCCTATACGAAAGCCCATTATTCTCTCCAGAAAGGCTTGGGATTGAGAAGTTATGTTGAAGAAAAAGATACCAGACTTATCTTTATTGAATTGGGTTCCATAGGCATTCATGAAATCTTGCAGGATAACCAAGAGAGACCTAGCTTCCCTGATTGTAGCTTGATAAAACATCATAATATCATCGACAAACTGTTGATGAGTTAAAGGAAGATCATTTCCCCACATATGCATGCCTTTGAATTGTCCTTGTTGGACTTTAGCTTTGACATATCCCTAGACCTTCAGCTGCTAGGATGAACAGGAAAGGAGAAATTGGGTCTCCTTGTCTTACGCCCCTCGTTGCGTTGAAAGCCTCAGAAGGTACTCCATTCAGAAGGATGGAGAACACAGGGGTTGATATGAAAGAAGAGATCCATTTTATCCATCGGGGATCGAAACCAAAGGCTTTCAGAATACTCTGAAGGTAGTTCCAGCTTAAACAATCATAGGCTTTCGACAGATCTAACTTGATCATCATTCCTTTGGATTTAAGATTCTTAAGGGAATGAATAGCCTCTTTAGCAATGACTATACCATCCAAAATTTGGCAACCTTCAACAAAACCAGTTTGTTCTTGTGAGATTAAGGCCAGAAGGACTAATTTGAGCCGATTTACCTTTATAGCTGAGAGGATTTTATAGATTACATTGCACAATGCTATAGGTATGAACCCTTGGGGCTCTTCAGAGTGATCATATTTAGGAATTAGGGCTATGAAAGTTGAGTTTAGAGCAGGATGTACCTTTTTTGTTCTTCTGGATTCTTCAACTACTTCCAGGATGTCTTCTCCTAGAAGGGGCTAGGTTGTCTGGAAAAAATCTATCGTAAAGCCATCCAGTCCCGACGCTTTATTTTTTTCCAATCCTTTGACCACCTCCTCCACTTCTTCCAAGGTGATAGATCTCATGAGTGCTAAGTTTTGGTCACTACTTACCAACTGGGGGATATGCCGAGTTATCTTGTTTATGGCTTCTGACCTATCAGGATTAGGTTTTGTCATGATGTTTTGGAAGTGGTTCACCAGCAAATTTTCCATCTCATCATTTTGAACCAATCGGTTTCCTCCTGGATCTATCAATGAGAATATTCAATTGTATTGTCTATGTTGTATCATAGCTTTGTGGAAGAAGCGGGTATTTCTTTCTCCCTTCCAGAGCCATTGGACTCTCGATTTTTGTTTCCACAATATCTCTTCTTGCTTCCTTCCTTCCACAATCCTAGTTAGTAATTTTCATTCTTCCTCCACTAGGGATCCCGAGCGGTCGTTTGTTATCATCTGTTGTTGGACTTGTTTCATCCTAGCCTGAAGCAGTTCCTGATCTTGCTGGATGTTGCCAAATTCCTCTTTTTTCCATTTCTTTATCTTTCCCTTGAGCTCTTTCAGGTGTATATGGAATGTATGCATATTATTCCTCCCCTGTTTTGTGCTCGATATCCACCATTCCTTAATTTTACCTAAGAAGGCAGGGTCCCATAGCTAGAAGGCTTTAAACCAAAATGGCCTCTTGTTCTACCCTTGTTTCATATCTACTTCCAACCTGATTGGCCAGTGGTCAGATCCCATGCATGGCAGGATTGACGCTCATAATATACATCCCTACTTATTAGATCTTTTGTTTCCAAGAACTGGTCCAACCTGGAAGCTATCTGGTGATTTCCTCCTCTATGGTTTTTCCATGTATGAGTGCCATTGATGGCCTGAATATCTACTAGTTGCAGCTTCTCTTGCATATCTCTGAACTACTCCATTTCCGATTCTTCTCTTCTTATTCCAACTTTTTTTTTTTTTTTCCGCTAGTAACACATATTTCATTAAATTTGGAAATATTTTATTACAAGGGCATCACTAGAATTGAGCTTTTTGGCTATTTTGAAATTCTAGATCCACTATTTACTTCCAACTTTAATGAAATATGAGTTCAGTGAGGTTATCAAGTAGAAGTCCCCTCCTATCAACCATAGTTTTTCTGTATGCATTTGACTTAGTTTCCTAATGCTCTGGATACAAATTTCTCTCTCTGGGAGTGTGAGGCCCATATACTGCTAAGATGACAATTAATTCTTTGGTCCTTATGTTGCGAAATCTTCCAGTCAAAAACTTGGCATTCCTATCTAGTATTCTATCATTACCTCCGCGTGGTTCCATAATATAGCGATTCCACCTGCACTTCCTTTTGCATCTAATGCTACTGCTTTGTATCTTGGTTTCATTTTCTTGAGTATTTCCTCTATATTTTCTCTTGCTACCTTTGTTTCCTGAAGGATTACTATTTGAGGCTTCTCCCTTTTCAATCGATCTTGTAGGTATCTCTGTTTACCTCGACTATTAAGGCCCCTTACGTTCCATGAGATCACTATCATTGGGTAACTTTTTTGAGTAGTTGGAATACCACTAAGAGCAGTACTACCCTCCCTGTGTTTACCAACATATCTCCCATTATTTGGATTGACTCTTGTAGATTTCTCCTCCCTGTTTTCTTCCCTCCTTTACTTCGACTGTGCTGTTCCTAAGAGATTTCTTGTTGCATGCCAAGCTGCTTCGTTATATCTCCTTGTCTCTAGCCTTGGTTGGCCATATATTGTTGGAAGGTTTCTTTGTACATTTTCTTTTGATCATCTGGAATGAATCTTTCATCAAGGTGCCTCCAATCATTTAGGAGTCTTTTCAGTACTACTTCCTTTGTGCTCAACTCATCCCTAGTTGCATCAACTTCCATTGCGATAAGATCTACTGGTTCCTGTTCTTCTTTTTCTATCATATCTATTTGGGATTTTCTCTTTGAGGTGGTAGGTGATTTAGCCAGGATATTCTCCTTTTCTCTATCTTGATTCTCCATTGTTTCTGGATCATATGATATTTCTCCTTCCTCTTACAACACCTTGTATTTATTCTTATTTTCCCTTTGCTTTTGGCTATGGTTTCTTGGGTTTTGCTGCACTCTCGTGGTCTTCTTCTTTTGCATGACCTCTTTGAACCCATCGTTTTCCTCTTTTGGGGGGTTCTTCTACCCCTCATTTAGGTCTAGCAGGCCGTCCTGGTTCAATAGGCATTCTTTGTACAGGTGACCATACTCGTGACACCGGCGGCAGCGAAACAGAATGTGCTCATAATCCAAGGGATGGGCTCTGAGATTTTCATATAAACACAGATTCAGGAATCAGAGGTACATCATCCCCTACATGTGGATTTTGCTATTTTAACAAATCTACCTATTGAATTACCAATGCCTTCTAGTATTTCTGGATCCTAGAAATCCATTGGGAGGCTGAAGAGTTGTACCCAAATAAGGGCTGCCAGAAATTGCTCCTTATCTCATGAACAACCCTGCATTGTGGTAAAAATATGGGCCATTTTCAAAGACCCTTTCCTTATCTTGCAGGTTTGATAATATTACCATGAAAAATCCTCTGGCTCCCAGTTTGAGTTCTATATGGCCTTTTGGTTGCCATTTCTACTAGATCCACTTTATTAGGTCTTTCTCCAGCGATGAGACTCTGATGAATTTTCATATCATTGCATGATCCTTCATATAACTACAGTATTTATCCAATTTGTTCAATGGGATTACAAATCAGGGTTTCTCTGTTGCACATGGAAAATAGTGCCCTCTACTTCTTGCCTACCATTGGGCTTTGAAGACAAGACCATTATTAGGGCCGATGACTTTAGGGAAACTGGGCTGATTTCGGGTTTTCCCACTTGATTCGTTGGCTGTTATGTTGCGGTAGGAGGGGATCTCCCCCCCCCCCCCCCAAGGCTTTCATCTCCTCTGCCAATATGCAAGCCGTGCGTCTCCAGGCTGAGCCCTCCAGGTTGTCAGAATTCTGCAGGCCGTCAAACCCCAGGTTGATTGCATCGCATGCAGAGCTCATCTTGGTCTTCTCTCACCCCTATTATTATTCTTGTTATTAGTTAAATAAAAAATTATAGTTTTTTTATTAAATCTTCCTGGTTTGAAGGCCAGAAACTTGTACATCATCATCTATAACTTCTACTACAATATTAAAAATAAATCCAAAAGATCCAAATGGATTTATTCAATTTACACCATGTCCATATTCAACTATTTTAAGCAGATTGTACTTATACAACTTCCACATGACACATAATATTACTATATATATTCAAAACACGGTGACTAAAACTTGAAAAACTTACCTACATTTTTTTTCCTTAGGAGCATTCATGACATCAAATCTGAAATGTTCAGGATTGTTCTCGAAATGATCCAGGTGGATGTTGGTGGCCACCCACCAACACATTTGGACCCCCACAACTGTCTCTTTCAGTCTTTTCAGTTTCCTAAATTACACCACAGCTTACTATTTTTAGCAGTTTTTTCGGGTCCTGAACTTCCGGAGCCGTTTTGAGGCCCTAAACGACGTTTTTTTGGGATTCTGGGGCAACATGGGTCGTAGACCGATGTTGCCTCCCAAAGTGGTAGTACTCGGATAGATCTTTCTAACGAGCTATCATACGCGTCAAACGGAGATCGTATGCCAAAGTTACGACCCCGGGAAATTGATGTACCAATTTACCCAAACGGGGCCCACAATTTGGTGTTTCATCTTCTAGGGTTAGGTTTTGGGATGTGAAGGGTTTTCCATTGTTTCTCAACAATAAATAGGCCTTCGAGCCTCATTGTAATACAGTTCGGAACAGTTCAGAGGCATGTAGCCGCACATCTCTTCTCAGAGATAAGCTACCATCGCCCTAGCTGGTTTATTCCCATTTCTGGTTGTAAGCATATTTCAGTATTTTCCATTAATGAAATGAAGCATTATTTCCGCTGCATCTATGTGTTTATGGTTATCGCATCTCTGTATTTATGGTTATCTCTGTAATCTATTGCGTTCCCATTTAAATCCGGATCAGTGGTATCAGAGCGGTCTGCTTTTTCTCTGTTTTTCTTTGCATGTCCCCAACGAGGTCGGGATATAAGGAGTTAGGGCTTGAACTGGTCGAACCTTTGCAAGACCAGCCTCGAAAATCCCGACGGCCTCCCATGGCGGATGAGAAGAAAGACGAGGGGGCAGGAGATCCTATCACAATCTTGCTCGAAGAAGCGCTCGAGCGGCAAAGGAACGCGATGATGGATAGCTTTGCGCAGATCCTTCAGCGGCTACCCAGAGGCGACGCATCGGCTTCCAAAAGCGACTCTGGAAACGCCACACCCTTCAAGGTACAAGTTAATTTTGAAATCCCCATCTTCGAGGGTCAAATAGACGCAGATGCCGTAGATAAATGGTTAAATCTGCTAGATGGGTATTTTTCTGTTCATGAATTTTCAAGTCGGGAAAAGATTGTTTTCGCTCTTCTCAAAGCAGCCCCCCACGTCAAGGACTGGTGGGAAACCTACTGCGAGCAGAAGGATGAAAGTACAGGCTCACTATTTTCAGCCACACCCACTTGGAATGACTTCCGAGATGCCATCAAGGAGCAGTATTACCCTGTCGGAAGCTATGAGGACAAATACATCAAATGGACCACACTGCGGCAGGGACGAGACCAAGATGTGCCGGAGTTCACAAACATTTTTCATACCCTTCGCACACAGTTGGGTATCAAAGATTCTGAGCTGCATCTGGTACTCAAATACCGCGGCTGCCTACACAGATACATCCAGGAAGAGATGGGGTTCTTGAACATCTCCTCACTCGGCACAGCATACTGATACGCTGTCAAAATCGAGCAAAAGTTTAAACAGAAGAAGCTAGACTTTGGATCTGCAAATCCGAAGCCCAAAGGACAAAGCCAAGGCGGGGTGACCCAAGACAACCCGTCGAAGCCGCAAGAAAAGAACAACACCATGAAGCCGAAGAAGGACACAGGAAAGTGGTGTGAGTTCCACAAGAGTCCCACTCATAACACAAGTGAGTGTCGGACCAAGCAATCGCTGGTGGCTGAGTTGAAGGCTTCCGAATCAGATGCATGTTCTGACCCTGAGCCAGAACCCGACAAGGGGAATTGCAAAGGGAAGCAGATCATTGATGCGGATCCCAGTGCCACTGTTGCCACCGCCAAGATCAAGAAAAATGAGCCCGAAGATCCAGAGGAGGGAGAGCGTCTTTTCCACTCACAGATGTGGGTGAAGGGTTCACCGCTGCGATTCATTGTCGACAGTGGTAGCCAAAAGAACCTGGTTTCAGCAGAGGTCGTGAAGCGGTTGGGCCTACCGACTACACCACACCCGCAGCCATACAGTATCGGGTGGCTTCATGAAGGACGAGATCTGAAAGTTCGCCAACAGTGTCGCCTTCCCTACAGCATCAAACCCTTCACAGACGAGGTATTGTGTGATGTTACACCTCTGGATGTTTGTGATGTATTGTTAGGCCAGCCATACTTGTGGAGGCGACATGCTGTGTATGAGTCAAGGCCTCGTGCTGTCATTATTTCTTTGAATAATTCATTATACAGGATACCGGAGGTAGCCCCACCTACCGCCACATCTTTGATTACTACCAAGAAAGGCAGCAAGCTCATATCACAGACCAGGAAATTCATTTGTCTGGTTCACTCCCAAAGTAAGGGGAAGATCGTTGCTACATCCATGACCCCTGCAAAGGGTTCCTCCACGCAGCAGCAGCAACAAAGGGATACGGTCATGACAAAACACAGGAACAACTTCTCCTCACCCACATGCGTACCACACAAGTTTCAGGTGGGCAACAAAGTCTGGTTGCATCGACAAAAGGAACGCCTTACCAGAACCCATCAGAAGCTCAGACCACTCAGACATGGTCCTTACAACAGTACCAAGGCTATGGGGAACAATTCTTTGGAGCACATCATTCCTCCATTCATTCGCCTGCACCAAGTGTTCAATGTGGACGATCGTCGACCATGCTTCCCACCATCACTGGACACATCAGAGATTGCAGGACAAGTTCAGCAGATGGAGGAACTCAACGCAATGGGGACCATTGCTTCCTAAGGGGGGAGGAATGATCCAGGTGGATGTTGGTGGCCACCCACCAACCCATTTGGACCCCCACAACTGTCTCTTTCAGTCTTTTCAGTTTCCTAAATTACACCACAGCTTACTATTTTTAGCAGTTTTTTCGGGTCCTGAACTTCCGGAGCCGTTTTGAGGCCCTAAACGACGTTTTTTTGGGATTCTGGGGCAACATGGGTCGTAGACCCATGTTGCTGCCTCCCAAAGTGGTAGTACTCGGATAGATCTTTCTAACGAGCTATCATACGCGTCAAACGGAGATCGTATGCCAAAGTTACGACCCCGGGAAATTGATGTACCAATTTACCCAAACGGGGCCCACAATTTGGTGTTTCATCTTCTAGGGTTAGGTTTCGGGATGTGAAGGGTTTTCCATTGTTTCTCAACAATAAATAGGCCTTCGAGCCTCATTGTAATACAGTTCGGAACAGTTCAGAGGCATGTAGCCGCACATCTCTTCTCAGAGATAAGCTACCATCGCCCTAGCTGGTTTATTCCCATTTCTGGTTGTAAGCATATTTCAGTATTTTCCATTAATGAAATGAAGCATTATTTCCGCTGCATCTATGTGTTTATGGTTATCGCATCTCTGTATTTATGGTTATCTCTGTAATCTATTGCGTTCCCATTTAAATCCGGATCACGAAAGGTTGTGCTTTTGAGTTTATGTTCCCTTCTCCCTCAGTTGAGTCTTACGAACCTAAAGTTACCTCTTTAAGCGCCTCGAAATCTTCAAATTCTCCACTATTGACCATTATTATCCTTTCTTTTACCATTGTAACTGAATGATCCATTTTGAAGCCATCATTTCAAATGTTAATTGCAATTGCTCTAGTTTCATCACAGATTAAGATTATGAGACAATAGCCCAAACTAGGCATGAGACTCTAACAATTGCATTTCACCAAGTCCAAAGGTTAAGGAAATGAGAAAATTTATAGACATCGCTATCTTAGCTACATGAATATTAATTTCCTCTACATTAATATTGGTATGGCTATTAATTAGGAAATCTACACTCCAAATTTGCTCTTTTCCTTGGTGAACAAAGAGCTTGGATTTCAATTTGGCACTAACACGACTACATTGCCACATTTTATAACCATATTGAGCTAAAATCCTCAATTCTTGAATTTTTTTGAAAATAGAGACTCATTTAGGCATCAATGTGACCCAAGCTACTCCCCATGTAGCTATAAGAAACCCATTATAGTGGAGGCTTCTAAATCTAATAAGTCTTGATGACAGTTTCCATGTTATTTTATTTTGTAATTTATATTCTATATTTTTCTATTTTCAGTTCAAGAATGACCCTAAAGGTCTAGCACACAGAGATCAGTGGCATTGAGCAATGCAGAGGTAGAGTATATGGAAATTAGTCAGGTAGGTTGTGAGGCGCTATGGCTTCACAAGATGTTATTTGGTTTACTTGATGATAATCCATGTATGATGTATTGTGATAATTGTAGTTGTATTAAACTCTCTGAGAGTCTAGTATTTCATGACTGTTCAAAGCACATTGAAATCAAATACCACTTCATCAGAGACTAGGTTCAGAGGGGAATTTTGAAGCTCGAGTATATATCCATTGATGCACAGGTAACAAACCTCCTCACAAAGTCATTTCCAAGGGGAAAGTGTGTTCTTTAAAGACAAGATGGGAGCGGTGAAAAACAACTTCCTTTGTAGGAGGGAGTGTTGAAAATGGTACCAAGGAGCTATTTCCTAGGTATTTTTCCTTTTGGTCTAGGGAGACACATTAATAATCTTTTGTCTAAATGATATTCTGAGTTTATTAATATCAAAGATGCTAAAGTACGTTTTATGTGGAGTTGTACTGCGTACTTTAAGTTATTAAAGTCACATGTGTTTTAAAAGTCAATTTATGTGAAAAGTACTAAAATACACTTTATATTATTAAAGTGACTTTTTTACTCTAAAAGTGACTATGAGGAAAAAGTGACCATGGTACTAAAACATTAAAAGTATTAGGGGAACTCATTAATAGAAAGGGGGACCACATTAAAAATGGGTTTAAGAGGAAACCATCTCCACTCTTGATCTAATGAGATGAGATTTAATCACAACCATTAGATCTAAGGGTTTGGGTTCTCATCCTATTGAGAAGACAAAAGGGAGAAAAAAGGAGATTGAGCTCATTCATTATTCTCATGAGAGCATTGAGAAGAGAAGTGAGTAACTTGAAGGGAGGAGAAATTGTTGAGCTCTAAAAGGAGGGTTCAAATTTCTAGAGAGTTTCCTAGCTCAAACTTCCAACAGAGATCTATGGCACAAATTTCTAGGAATTTCGCACCAGCTGTTTAGTCGAGTTTGATCTAGTATTAAGCTTGAATTTGTAGTCAGATTTTTGTTGTGTATCAGGCCTTCATTCAACTTGATTTTTGTGATAGAGTCTAGGTCAAGTTTTGGCCTAAACTTTAGGAGAACTAAGCTGAATTTTTTGGGTAAACATACCCAAAAATCCTTCAATATGATAATGAATTATAGGAGACTACATTAGCGGAGAAATGGGATACTTCCAATCAGATGTTAAGGCTTAGGTTTCAAGGAGAAATTTTGCTATCATCAGGCCCAAAATATGTGGTATTGACATAAAGTACAAGCATACATATGGAGACCAAAGTATTAGTCTGAGTTGAGCACTGTGTGAAGACTCTAATCTTCTTGCACTCTCACTGTGACTTCAACAAACAAAATAAGGGAGATAAGTTGACCTTTCTCTGTTGTACAAATTCATTTAAGAAGAAAATTGGGTTTTTTCGGGGTCAAGTTGACCAAATTAAGTGTGTTAAATTGTGTGTGTGCGCTTGCTATTTTCTCTTGTATCAGTTATTGAAAAGAAATAATAGAGTGCCTCTTTGTTTTCATGTGAATGCTAATCTAATATAAATTATTAGTCATTTGTTTTATGATGGGTTTGGGCATTAAACCATAAAAAATATGAAAATTGGGTTAGGCTACATTCTCCTATCATTTTTTACAATATACTCTTAAATTTCAGAAATATAATTTTTACACCACAAATTTTCTTACATATTTATTAATATTGCATTAACACAAGTGAGATATTTCTTGTAATCTCTTTTAGAAAAAAATTCAAGTACTTTAGCAAATATAATACAAATGTGTAAATTAGTATTAATACTATTATTTAATATTTTTATTAAATTACACAAATTTCAATATAAAATACAATATTATTATTATCTTCTTTAATATCAATTAAACTAGGATAATTAATTTTAATGTAAAACCTTTTTTTTCACTTCGTGTAGAATGAAACTCTATTTAGAATAATTTGTATTATTACTTATTCATTTTTCTAATTTATAAATATTTTTGATATGAAACATTTTTTTCCACTTTGTGTAAAATGAAACTCCATTTAGAATAATTTGTATTACTACATATTTTTTTTTTTTTTATTTATATTAGATAAGTAACCTGAATTATTATTATTATTATTTATTTTTTAATAAATTTTTAAGATTAAATATACAAAGAGATTCAGTTTCCCCAAAACCATGGGTATTTATTTTAAATATATTTATTGAATTTTGGGCGATGTTTTTGGGGAAAAATAATAGAGAAAAAAAAGAAAAAAAATAATCTATTAATTAAACTACATTGTTTTTTAAATCTAAATCAAATTTTATTATTATTCTTATTATAATTTAAAGAAACTATTATAGTTTTGTATTAAAGCTTCTTGGCTTAAGGCCAAAACCTTGTACATCATCATTTATAGCTTCTACTGCAATATTAAAAAAATCCAAAAGATCCAAATGGATTGATTCAATTTACACTATACAGCTATATTAACAACTTCGACTATATTCAACTATTTTAAGCAGATTGTACTTACACAACTTCCACATGAGACATAATATTACTATATATCTTCAAAACATGGTGACTAAAACTTGCAAAACTGGCCTACATTTTTTTCCTCAGGAGCATTCATTACATCAAATCCAAAATGTTTAGGATAGTTCTCGAAAGGTTTTGCTTTTGATTCTATATTCCCTTCCTCCTCAGTTAAGTCTTATGAGCTTGAAGTTGCCTCTCTGAGCGCCTCAAAATCTTCAAATTCACCACTATTGACCATAATTCTGCGTTCTACTACCGTTGTAACTGAATTATCCATTTTGAAGCCATCATTTCAACTGTCAATTGTAAATGCTCTAGAGTAGTTTCATCTATGATGAAGATCACATAATTGACATTTCCACCATCTAGAGGCAGAGATCGCCAATTCACATTCTTCAGATTTGAGGTCGCTTGAGAATCTGTTGATTCCACAACATTATCGGGCATCACAGATGTCGTATTTTTTATTAATTTTCTTAGTAGTAGGAGCACTGATAGAGGCCTTGTATATGGTCCTGATTTTGAATTATGAATCTGGCAGATGGTGCATGGATTGGCGAATTTCAATGGACTGTGGTCTCACAAGTTGCTCAAATGAGGTGAAACAGTTGTTGTTGTTGCAGTTAATTGTCTTTCCCTTTCTCTTTTTTTGTTTTACTCCTCATATCCATGAAAATTATTTTGTGTTGGTTTTAGTGTTTTAATCCACGCTTTCATACTTTAATTTTGGGAGAGGAATTTTTTTTTGGGTTTTCAAAAAGGGAATTATAACAACCCTGGCAAAAATTCCATGTAATAAAGTTAATAAAGAAAAAATAAACACCATGGTCATGGGACACATATTCCAGGTTGAATGTTGGGAAAAAATATAGTGATGCTGATCACTTGTGATTAATTAATGGCTAAGGAAATTGGCAAAGGCAATGGCAAAGGATTTGGAAAGAGATGAGGCATTAAATGACATTTTATTTATAAAAATATTGGAAATTAGGAGAAAAGGAAGGTGAAAGGTCACAGGCTGCATGTGAGGAAGAAACTGAAGGAAAATAATGGAAAATTGAAGAAAATAAAGGCCTCATTAATAAAAAGGCTTATGAGGATCAATTGACGGACTTTTGCCAGTTCATTTTTGGAGCTCTCTCTCTATTCTATTTCTCATACTCTTGGGCACTTAGATTTTTCTTGGAGTACTCTTGGGGGAGTGTGGCACACTTGGAGCTTTGGAGCAAGAAGGAAAAGGAAGAGTAGGAAAGCGTAAGAGGACATAAGGATCAACAACTACAACAGATTTTTCTTGCAGTTACCAAGTTGCATGTATGATTTCCTTGCTAGTTTTTGCATGCATGGCATATGCATGTGGTTTCTTGGTTATGATATGTAATTTGCACGGAGGAATGCCTAGATTGATAGTGGATTACTTATCCTTTCCATTTCCTAGATAGCCATGGCATTGTGGGTTTCTTTCCTTTTGTTTTCTAGTTGGTTTTCATGTTCCTTTGGTTGTGGGTTGAGTTACTAGTTCTTGGAAGCCTTGGTTGGACAAATGCTCTGGAAGCCCTGTAACAACTTGGGTTGAGTTACTAGTCCTAGAAGCCTTGGTTGGAGAAATGATCTGAAAGCCCTTGGTGGTTTGAGTTAGTAGTCCTAGAAGCCCTAGTTGGAAAACACTTTGGAATCCCAAGAACCACTATGGGTTGAGTTACTAGTCCTGGAAGCCTTGGTTGGAACAAATGTTCTGGAGCCCTAGATAGCTTGTTAAGAGACCAATCTGGTGATGATTAATGATGTTTGACCGTGAGGTGGAATCACTGGTTGAGGATTGATGTGGTTTGGCCTCTAGAAGCCCTTGTTTGGTTTTGTTGGATGTGTTCCATGACATCCCACATTCATGCTTGGAATATGGCACTGGGGTGACTAGCTGAAAGAGAGATTTGGTCCATACTATTCTATGGTTGGGTGGTTCGTGGAAGTCTCAAACCTATTTTCATTTTGCATATGTTAATAAGAGCTTTTTTTCTCTTGTATTTGATGGGTAAATATACTTATTTACATGTGGATTTTATGGTTGTTATATCCTTGTTGTTTTTGTTGGTTATATGTTGGTTATGAGCATGTGATAGTGATGATGTATGGATCTCATCATGTTTTGATTTGTGAATGAATGAACAATTAATATATGACTTAATAGACGATGATGCAGCTAATGGGATAAGGCATCAATGTTACTTAGCGATTCTAAGACCTGTAGAATGCATATTTGCGACATGTTTGACAAAATGCCTATCAAGGCTAGTAGGGGTCTAGTCAATTCCTTGTTCAAGTATTTTCATTTGTATCATTGTTTCTATGTTAATTTTCATTTATGTAAGTTCCATGAAGTTTTGGGCAATGGCCCGAGACATGGCCTTGAAAATGTGGCACAAAATATGGGGTTGTTGGCTCTAAACTGTTAATTTTGCAACTGCGGTAAAATTCAACCTTGAACATCTCAAATGAAAAATATAATGATTGCATTAGATTCCTCTTTTCGAGAAGACAAAAATCAACCTAAAGATCACCCAATTTGGTTAAGAGGAAGTTGAGTTATGAATTATTTTATTCACACATGTATTATGGAATGGGTCAGCTCTAACCACACAAGTAACTGCTTGGGTAAGTATTAACCCTAATTGAACCCTCAGGAAAGCCTATAAATAGAAGAGACCTCAATATCATTTGGGCACATCTTCTCTTCTCTTTTGTCTTGCTTCGCATAGGTTCGACGAAAGGAGTTCACTCAAGGGTCTGAAATCATATCCAAAAGGTTTTCTCTAGGTTAGGGTCTTTTAGATCTTAGTCGGTGGCACATAACAAGGAATTCTGGTCCCTGTACATTGGTGCATAAGAATATGAGAGTGAATATAGACCCTTGGACGTTGGCACAAAGGTTTATGGGAGCGACTATGGATTTAGAGGTAGATCGGAAGGTTCAAGTCCCAAGTCACTTGCATAGGGTTGTCCTGAGTGAGACTAGGACTTTTCATTCGCTCGCATAACAACTGTAAGGGAGAGACTATGGGATTTAGGTGTATTATGCATAAAGACTTCCTAAGAGTGACCATGCAGTCACAGTCGCCCGCATACAATTGTCGAGAGAGTGACCAAGTCGTTTCGGTCACACACAAAAATTTTTAATGAGAGCGACTCGAGTTCAGATCTAGGGTTTGACATCATGACTGCAGTTGACTTCAGTGATCTGGTAAATCTATGTTTCTCTCTACTGTTATACATACATACATATATATATATATATATATATATATATATATATATATATATATATATATATATATATATATATATATATATATATATATATATATATATATATATATTGCTAGTGTCCACCGCAAACATATGTATTAGGCTCATTGACAGTGACAAGAGTGCTCAACAGTGTTCGACACAGTGACAATAGTATACAACAATTGACATTAATTTGTGACAGCACATTACAGCCATCAATATGAGGATTCTGATTCCTAGCATGATTAGATCTGTTTCATGGATATTATTATTACTTTGCTTCATAAATAAAGTTATGGATCTCTTTTGCTACATCATTTGATGATTATCTAAGAAGAAGAAGGTTTGCAAGGGTTTTCCCCATAGTGGGTTTTTCCCTAGTCTCAAACCAATCCTAGCATCTATATGTGTGTGCATGCTTTCTTTTACTGTTCATTTTATGTTCTGTTGCATTGATGATGATGGTGATGTTGTTTCTTTCTATGAAATTGCACATGTTGATGTATTATGGTGTAGATCTGAATAATGTAATGATGATGTGGGGTGAAATTAATGTATTAATGATGAAATGCAACTATCATAGCACAAAACAATGTCACTTTATGAAAAATTAACATGGTATCAGAGCCATATTGAAGAAAATTCATGGATATCATCTCGATGATTACACCTTTGATGGAAGCAAGAAGAGGATGGTGGTAACCTAAAACAATTCTAGGGTTTTAAGATAACGCTAGGCATCTTGATGATTAGGGTTTGATGGATTATATGAGGTTAGGGTTGGAGAGAAATCCCTGGTCTATGGAAAAGTCTTGATATTAGATGTATGAAACTCTATCATGGTTTATGTAAAGATGCTCAAGCACTTGACGAAGGTTCTATGAAGCCGTATATAGTATAATCCCTAGTAGATCTAGTTGGATACTTGAAGGCAACATTGGTATATGGACCATGGACATTGATGCCTCTTGAAGATTGGTTCAAGAAGGAGAATATCATGTGTCATTGAAGATAAGTATTTCGTGACTTATGATGCTTCTTACTTGTTGGATCTGATGATTATGTTTATTGATTGTACTTCCTACATATGAATTTGAGTATATGGATGTTTCTAACCTCCTTGATGAGATGTAATGAGTAGATCCTTATTGAGGATAATTTTTAGATGCAAATCTGGAAAGAGAAAAAGAGGTACTTGATGAAAAGATGACAAAGTGCTTCAAGCGGTCTATGTCTAATGAAATGGTGTACAGGTAAATACCACAAGGTATGCATGGTATGTTTCAGCTATTGGCTTGGTAAGCCCTAAGGTATGATGAGAATGTCTCTTTCTTTAATGGCTCACACATGTATATGAAAGTTACTTGGATCTATGTATCCTATAATGAAATGTTACTACTAGAGTTGAATTTTATCTAATATTAATACATTGATACACTTGATGTTTTGCTAACATCTATGATCTATCCGTTGGACATCTTGATCCTATAAAGAAGGCTAGCACCTTGACTCTAGTAAATGATATTCTTGATACTTGTCATGATGGATTTCATATAGAAGGATAGTTCATTAACTCCTATACATGAGTCTGTTGGTAATACTTGTGATAAACATGATTGACACTCTTGTTGTTTTGATAAAGATTTATTGAATGATCTAACCTGATTTCATTGGTCATGAAGAGCATGGTAACTTTGATGTGAGAAGTATAAGTGTAAGATTGATAAGTATATCTCTTACTAACTATGGTCGTGGTTAAACTAAATATCCTAACTTGATGAAGTGACTTGATATAAAATGTTATTGTGTTCATAATCCTTGAGATATGATGCTACATCTATCTACTACTTTGAGTCTAAACCTTTGATGAAAGATTGATGTCACGATGCTGATAGCCATATGTTTATGATCTAACAGATCTGTTGTTGAATGACTCAAGTCGAGACAGGTTGCTTACATGGATGAAGATGAATGATGTAGATCCCCAATCAAAGGAAGAATCTCTTCTCAAGATTCTTAGACTTATTACTATTTGTATTCTATGCTACCAAAGTATGATTTATGTGCATTTGACATTATTGATATGCAGCAGAGTCTTAGATTTGAATCTCATACATAAATTAGGGTTCCTTCTCTAGACACAGTCACATATCTAGGAGATATCGTCCCTTGATTCTCACATCCTAAGGCCTAGACAATGTCCAGGCAGCTAAAGTTGCTCTCATGCTAACCTGAAGGGAGAGACCAGATGTTTGATTGTTGTTGACCATCATCTGAAGATTTCTGAAGTTGTTTGAATTCTGAATCAAAGTGTCTCTAACATATTCTACCATTGTTAACGAATTTCTAAAATTGTTGTGTTAAATTGCTAATAATATAATGAAGTATTGTGCATGGAATCATATGGTCACATGGAAGATTTTAGTACCATAGATGTATTGCAGATAACAACAAGATCTGCTAGCAAGAAAAGATTGAATATTTTCCATAACATGAACATGTAGACTGAACTTGTGTTTGCAGGTGACCAAGACATACATATAGATATGTCACTATGTTTGTGCTACAAGAGGTTGGCATGATTTGGAATTATTGGTATATATGAAAAATGTTTTGACATGATGCTTGAAAATAACTTTGAATTGATGATTGAGATCTGCTTTGACTATAGATTTCTCTACAATAGTAATTTGGACCTCACCTGATGTTTAGTGATCTGATTTAACAATTGTTGATTTTCCGTGATATCAATGTTATGTGGGCATGATGACTTATGTGGGCATTCAGATATTGGCCTCTTTGTTCTTAGCACAATGGTTGAAAGTATTAATACTACGATAATGATGAATTTGATTATGGTCGTAATCTGGCTTCTAACTCTGATGAGATGATTTTGCTAATATGATGATACAACGTTGATTTATGTAAGGATGATTATGATGGCTTAGCAAGGCATTATGCTTAGAATCCATATATGTCTATATTTGACAGTTATATGATAAATTCAGGATGATGAGTTACAAGATATGGCTTTGATATTGATTATAGTTTTGATTTTATATCCTGATGATCTACTTGTGACAGGTGATGAGCCTCTGATGATCTAAATCAGAGGGAGATGGATTTTGATGCCCAAAATGATGTATCATGGCATGATGAATTGATGTCTAGAATTTGGGAAAGAAATTTCATATTGTAAATCTATTGAAAAATGTTTTTGTAAATCCTTGATACTCTGATTTGAAGTTCAAATATGTTGTTGAACTCGGCATGGCATCCGATAGTTGATTGAAGTATTGTTGATTCCATTTTTGAACAACCATATGTATATATATGATGTGAATAGAACCTGAATAAATTCATGATTGAGCTACTTCACTCACACAGAGTTTCCACCGAGCATCATTTGAAATATTTGCATGAGATATTTTGAGAATGAGATATTTCTCCTATGGTATGTGTCTACATATATGTATTTTTGATATTTGAGATTATCATTGATAAGCACATTTGGATGCTACTTTAGTAAGAGATCTGCCATAATATCTTGGACAAGAAGTCCATAACATGACCAAGGTTGATCATGATGTTTCTATCATGGCTAGCTATGATGCAATATACATAAGCTCCTTAGAGAATTGTTTGAGCATGATCTGGATATGACCTGGTTACATTTGGGACCAAGATACTCTCACAGATTGAGATAGTGAAGTTGTTCAAAACAAGCTCAAGCTTGTGGTTGACACCTCCTTGAGAGGGAGGATGATTATGGTATCCTTTTTTTATTCATATGATCATATATGATTTGACATGATATTTTATATGTTGTTCTATATGAATAGGAAACAACTGCTATTGAGACAAGAAGATTGCAGATATTCTCACAAAGGAATTAACAAAGATAAAGTTCTTAGTTTTTAGAGAGCATCCCCTCCACATGAGGAGCAACGTTGATCAAGGACACTGAGCCAACTCTTCCTACCCTGTTTGAGCCTCCAGGGTGAGGAAGCGAGATGGAGGGCTCCTGGGGTTGAGGGAACTCTAGACAATAGGGGGTTCCCCTATATGTTACCCATAGGGTTGGAGTAGTAGCTCACCCTATCTTGGTGTTTGTAGAGTCTACCCCAATTGGCATCATACCCACAAGTCGGGCTTGTTGGGAGTACCTCTCCTCGTATGGCCAATGAGTGGAGAGTGTACTTGGGGGTGTACAACCCAAGGAAATTATGATGCAGGTGTTCTATCACATGACTGGGTCATTAATGGGAAGATCGTAATGTATGGGCTGAGATGACCCGATATGATTTTGGGTTGAGGGTAAATCTACCCGATGAAATTCCAGGGTCTAGCGTTTACTCCCCTATGTGATGAGTTATCATATTGCTCAGTATGGGTGGAAGCTATGACTCTGTGATGTGATTCCAGGTTGAGATGTTCTCCCTGATGATATTCTCTTCAATGAAATCCTTCCAGGTAGTAGCCTAACGAAAGAGATTCCAGATAACAGCCTGATGGTTAGAGGGTGGTAACTTGAGCTCCCCTCCAGTAACAAATTCTTCTTCTTCTAGATCCAAGAATGTTTAGCATACAACCAGTGAAAATCAAGAGATAAACAAGAATAAGAAAAGGATAGATTGATATGTACATTGATGATTTGTGATGGACATGGCATGATGAATACATGAAAAATATGACCTGTGATGATATATTGTTCGATGGAAATATATTGGCAGGTGGAATTCTCCCTAGTTGAGAGGGAGTGTTAATTTTTTTAACTGCGGTAAAATTCCACCTCGTACAAATCAAATGACCAAGATAATTATTGAATTAGATTCCTCTTTTTGAGAGGACCAAAATCAACCTAATGATCACCCAATTTGGTTAAACGAAAGTTGGGTTATGAATTATTTTATTCATACATGTATTATGGAATGGGTCGGCTCTAACCACATGAGTAACTGCTTGGGTCAGCCTTAACCCCAAGTGAACCCTCAGGAAAGCCTATAAATAGAATAGACCTCAAGATCATTTTGACACATATTCTCTTCTCTTTTGTCTTGGTTCACATAGGTTCGATGGAAGGAGTTCGCTCAAGGGTCTGAAATCATAGGCGAAAGGTTCGCTCTAGGTTAGGGTCTTCTAGATCTCGGTTGTTGGCACAAAACATGAAATTATGATCCCTGGACATTGGCACATAATCATATGAGAGTGACTGTAGACCCTTGGACACTAGTACAAAGGCTTATGGGAGTGACTATGGATTTAGAGGCAGATCAGATGGTTCAAGTCCCTGGTCGCTCACATAGGGTTGTCCTGAGAGCGACCATGACATCTTAGTCGCTCACAAAGAAACTGTATGGGATCGAATATGGGATTTAGGTGTATTGCACCACATTCGCATGAATAAAGACTTCTAGAGAGTGACTGTGTAGTCACATTCACCCGCATACAGTGGTCGAGAGAGCGACTAGGGCATTTTGGTCGCACACAAACATTTTTGATGAGAGTGAATCGAGTTCAGATCTAGGGTTTGGAATCATGACTTCAGTTGAATTCAGTGATCTGGTAGACTTGGGCTTCTCTCTACTATTATACAGATCTGTAGATATGTAGATCTGATTTTTTATTATCCGCTGCAAACATATGTATTGGCCTCATTGACAGTGACAATAATGCTCAACAATGCTCGACATAGTGACAACAGTATACAATAGTTGGCATCTGTTTGTAACATCACATTACAACCATCAGTATGAGGATTCTGATTCCTAGCATGATTAGATTTGTTTCATGGATATCATTATTGTTTTTCTTCATAGATAAAGCTATGGATCATTGTACTCTCTTTTTCTACATCATTTGATGACGATCTAAGAAAAAGAAGATTTGCAAGGGTTTTCCCCATAGTGGGTTTTTCCCTGGTCTCGGACCAATCCTGGTGTCTCTATATGTGTGCATGCTTTCTTCTACTGTTCCTTTTATGTTTTACTGCATTGATGATGATGATGATATTGTTTCTTTCTATGTAATTTCACATGTTGATGTATTATAGTGTAGATTTGAATAATGTAATGATGATATGGGGTGAAATTAATGTATTAATGATGAAATGAAACTATCATAGTAAAGAACAATATCGTTCTATGAAAAATTAACATGAATTAGATGAAAAATACCCCAGTCTCTTGCATGCCCTTGATGTGAGAGCAACTAGAGGGCCCCAGTCACATGCATTCCCATGTCAAGGGAGTGACTGAGGCTCTAGGGTAGTGAAGTGTCAATTTGTCTCAGGGGTTGATCACCTGGAAGGATTGGTTGGCTCATGTAGCTTCCGTGACATGTGCATAAGGTCAGATTGGTTGTGTTGTGTCAGTTCCACTTCCTTAACTGTACATGGGGATTTGAATCAAATCATAGTAGTCTCTCATCACATGTTTACCCCTGTTGACTAGTTAATTTGGGTAAATGTGGGAGGAGGTTGTTACAAGAATTTTATAATCTTTAAAGTCTTAAGGATTGTTTTAAAGTTAAATCCTATAAACATGATTTCCATTGGAGAATGACTTTATATAGATTTGGTATTTTTATGGTTGGTGATTATGAAACACTTCTTTATTGGCGAGTCATGCACAATCAGGTGAATTGGTTTTATTTGCATGGAAATTGGAAGCTTAAAGCTATTGTTGTTATCATCATTAGGCTTAATCTATAGCATCTTTTATTTTCTGGTCAACAAAAACAAATTTCCCAATTTGGTATTTTCAAGATGGGTAAAACATTGCAACAACTTCGTGAAAAAAGGGCAGTAGATGAACTTCGTAAAGAGGTCATTCAATTGCAGTCAGTTGTAACTCTATTGCAAGTATAGAATGCAACTCTTAAAAATAGGTTGCAAACTTCAATAACTGAGAAAATCAAGAAGGTTGACCATCTGGAGTCAACCATGGGAAAATATTTCCAGATGCTTGCAGATGAATTTCAAGAGAAGATTGACCTCTGTGATGACTTGGAGGAGGAAGTTGAGTCTTTTTCTGACTCTAAAACTAAAATTTGAAGATGCGGTTGGAAGAGAAAAATATTCAACATGTTATGGAGATTAAATGTTTAAAAGAAACAATGTTGGAACAATATCAACTTTTGAAACAAGATTATGATGCATTTTCACAACAGATGATTGAGAAGGATGAGGTTATTCAAAAGCTACAAGAGTCTAAGAAACAACTTGAATTGGAAGTTAGTCGTCTTTAGAAATTTGAGATGGAGATGGTTGAAGTTGAGCTACCAGACTCATCTTCAATCCAGGTGGATATTGGTGGCCACCCACCAATTCCACTTGGACCCCCACCATTATTTCTTTCAGCTTTTCAGTTTCCTTAATTGTAGCACAATTTACTATTTTTAGCAAGTTTTCAGGTCCTGAACGTTCAGAGCTGTTTTGAGGCCCTAAATGACATTTTTTGGGGAAAACTAGGAGCAACATGGGTCCATGGACCGATGTTTCTCTTCCCAAAGTTGTAGTTCTATGATAGATCTTTCTAACGAGATATTGTGCGCGTCAAACAGAGATCGTATGCCAAAGTTACGACACCAGGAAGTTGATGTACCAATTTACCCAAACGAGGCCCACAGATTGGCGTTTCATCTTCTAGGGTTAGGTTTTTGGATGTTTAAGGTTTTCCATTGTTTCTCAAAAATAAATAGGCCTTCGAGCCTCATTGTAATAGAGTTCAGAGGCATGTAGTCGCCACATCTCTTCTCAGAGATAAGCTACCATCGCCCTAGCTAGTTTATTTCCATTTCTGTATGTAAGCATATTTCAGTATTTTACAGTAATGAAATGAAGTATTATTTCTGCTGCATCTCTATATGTATGGTTATATATGTAATTTGTTGGGTTCATTTTTAAATCCAGATCAGTGGTATCAGAGAGGTTTGCTCTTTCTCTGTCTTTCTTTGCATGTCCCCAACGAGGTTGGGATATAAGGAGTTAGGGCTTGAACTGGTCTAACCATTGCAAGACCAGCCTCACAAATCCCGACGGCCTCCCATGGCAGATGAAAAGAAATACAAGGGGACAGGAGATCCTATCAAAATATTGCTCGAAGAGGCCCTCGAGCGACAAAGAAACGAGATGACAGAAACTTTTCCCAGATCCTTCAGCGGCTACCCAGGGGTGACACATCTACTTCCAGCACCTACTCTGGAAGCGCCACACCCTTTAAGGTACAAGTTAACTTTTACATTCCCATATTTGAGGGTCAGATAGATGCAGATGCTATAGATAAATGGTTAAATCTGCTAGAAGGGTATTTTCTTTTCATGATTTTCCGGTCAGGAAAATATTACTTTCGCCCTTCTCAGAGTTGCCCCCCACGTCAAGGACTGGTGGGAAACCTACTGCAAGCAGAAGGATGAAAGTACGACCTCACTGTTTTCAACCGCGCCAACTTGGAATTCATTTCGAGCTGCCATCAAGGAGAAATACTACCCTATCGGAAGCTATGAGGATCAATACATAAAGTGGACCATGCTGCGATAGGGAAGGGACCAAGAGGTGCCGGAGTTTACCAATATTTTCCATACCCTTCGTACAAAGTTGGCTATCAAGGATTCAGAGCAGCATTAGGTACTCAAATACCGTGGCTGCATGCACAGGTACATCCAGGAAGAAATAGAACTCTTGAACATCTCCTCGCTCGGCACGGCATACCGATATGCCGTCAAGATCGAGCAAAAGTTTAAACAGGAGAAGTGAGACTTTGGATCTATGAATCTGAAGCAAAGGAAAGGAGCCCCCAAACCACAGAACAAAGGAAAAAGCCAAGGCGGGGCGGCCCAAGACAACTCGCCAAAGATGCAAGCAAAGAACAGTGCTGCGAAGCCAAAAAATGACACGGGAAAGTGCTGTGAGTTCCATAAGAGCTCCACTCACAACACAAGTGAGTGTCAGGCCAAGTAGTCACTGGTGGCTGAGCTAAAGGTTTTAGAATCAGATGCATGTTCTGACTCTAAGTCAGAACCTGACAAGGGGAATGACAAATGGAAGCAGATTATCGATGTGGAGCCCAATGCCACCGTTGCCACCACGAAGATCCAGTATGAGGAACTTGAAGATCCAGAGGAGGAGGAGTGCCTCTTCCACTCCCAAATGTGGGTAAAGGGCTCCCCACTATAGTTCATTTTCGACAGCGGGAGCCAAAAGAACCTCATTTTGGCAGAGTTCATGAAGCGGTTGGGCTTACCGACCACAACACATCCATAACCATACACCATCGGGTGCCTTCACCAAGGATGGAATCTCGCATGAGCCAGCAGTGTCACCTTCCATACAACATCAAGCCCTTCACGGATGAGGTATTGTGTGACGTTGCTCCCCTTGATGTTTGTGATGTATTATTAGGACAACCATACTTGTGGAAGCGACATGTTGTGTATGAATCAAGGCCCCGTGTTGTTATTATTACTTTGGGAAATAAGTTGTACAGGATACTGGAGGTAGCACCGCCTACCACCATCTCTTTAGTTACTGCAAAACAATGCAGTAAGCTCATTTCCAAAACCGAGAAATTTGTTTTCCTGATGATACGCCTTCAAGGAAAGAAGAATACGGTGGCCACGACCTCCAGACAGAGCCCCTTCGCACGATAACTACAAATGGACAAGGTCGTGGAGGAGTACAAGGACATCTTCACCTCCCTCACAGGGGTTCCTCTGCACTGTCAGGTCAAGCACTCCATCGATTTGACCCCGGGTGCGCCACTGCCCAATGGACCAATCTATCGGTGCTCCATTCTAGAGAATGATGAAATCAAGAGGCAAATTCAGGAGCTGCTATAGAAAGGTCACATCCATCTGAGTTCATCGCCATGTGGGAGCCTGATCATATTGGTATAGAAGAAGGATGGGACTTGGAGACTCTGTATTGACTATCGGGTGCTGAACAATATCATTGTCTGTAATAGGTACTCGATCCCAAGGATTGATGACCTCTTGGACAAACTGAAGGGGGGAAAATATTTCAGCAAGATCGATTTGAAGTCAGGATATCACCAGGTACCAATCGAACCTTCTAATGTGTGGAAGACTGCCTTCAAAGCCAAGGAGGGCCTTTTCGAATGGTTGGTTATGCCTTTCGGATGGATAAATGCTCCTGCAACCTTCATGAGGCTAATGGATGGCATCTCGTGGCCATTCACCAACTCATTTGTAGTGGTATACTTGGATGACATCCTGATCTTCAGCCAGAGTTGGGAAGAGCACCTCGACAACATCCGGTAGGTTCTCCAAACACTGTGGCAACACAAGTTATGTGCCAATTTGGAGAAATGCACTTTTGGCATGACCCAGGTTTAGTATCTGGGATACATTATTGATGAACGAGGGGTGCATTTGGATCCATCCAAGATCTAAGTTATTCAGGATTTGCCATCTCCAACCACTCTGACAGAGATCCGCAACTTTTTTGGTCTTGCTAACTTCTACCACAGGTTTGTGTTGGGATTTTCTCATATCACTTGGCCCTTGAGTCAAGTCACCAAGGGAGGAGCTAAAGAAAAATTCTTTTGGTCTGAATCTCAAAAAAAGGCATTCACAGAGTTGAAATATCACCTCTGCTCGGCACCTATGCTCACAATACCAGACTTGCAACAACCATTTGAGGTCGAGACAGATGCCTCTGACTATGCTACTGGGGTAGTCCTTACTCAACACGGGCACCCAGTGGCATATCACAGTGAGACACTTTCAGACACAGTCCGGAATTATCCACTTATGACAAATAGATGTATTCTATTGTGCAGGCATTCCGATAATGGAAGCATTACATTTTGGGGAAGGAAACGGTCATCCACACAGACCACCAGCCCCTGCAATTCATACATACCCAAGGAAAATTGCAGAATTATCGCCATCAGAAGTGGTCCACATACCTGCAACAGTTCCATTTGAATATCAAGATAAGAAGGGCAGCACCAATAATGTTGCAGATTGCCTCAGTCGACCATCGATCATGGTGTTAACCACCATGCTCAACTCTTGTGGGCACGAGACTTCTAATTGGCCACTTCTCTACAAAAGCGACCCAGAATTCAGCCACACATACCAGACACTCTTAGAGGGTCAACATGTTCCAGATTTTCACCTCCAAGATGCCCTGTTATGCCACCTAGGTCACCTTTGTGTTCCTTCAAGCGAGCTTGCCAAGATGATTTGGGAAGCACACTAGAGTCAAGCTGCTGGGCATTTCGAGGTCGAGAAAACAGTGGCAGTACTGCAAAAGTATTTATATTGGTGAAATCTTCGACAGGATGTCAAGAACTACATGAAATCATGCACTGCCTGTGCCATTGCCAAACCGACCATCAAGAAGCAAGGCCTCTATACCCCACTACCTACCCCTAGTCGACCTTGGGAATCCATCTCCATGGATTACATGTCAGGCCTTCCTTCTACTAAGCATGGAAACGACTGTGTTTTTGTGGTCGTCGACAGGTTCTCAAAGATGGCCATTATGGCAACGTGTAACAAGAATATCACAACAAAAGCCACTGCTAAATTCTTCTTTGAATGAGTGTGGGTACACTTTGGGATCCCACAGTCTATCATCTCAGATCAGGACAACAAGTTCCTCAGTACATTTTGGTCTAGCCTCTGGTCGATGCTGGACACCAAACTCACTAAGTCCACAACCTTCCACCCCCAAATTGATGGCGAGACAGAGGTTGGCAACAAGATGATCGTCCACATTCTGTGCATGTACAACTCAAAGCATCCATGCATATGGGATGAGAGCCTCCCCTATGTTCAGCACAGCTATAACTGGGCTCTCCATAGCTTGACTGGCCACATCCCTTTTCAGGTGGGCTTGGGTTTCCAACCACTCTGTCCCATTTATGTGGCCATGCCATTTGTAGCTACTCACACAGATTTGGGTCATGTCTAATCCAAAACAGATAAGGCAAACAGATTCATTGAGCACATCCAACATATTCACCAGCAAGTCCACGACATTCTGGAGAAATCAAATTCCAAGTACAAGCAGCGACATGATCAACATCGGGTGCCACACAAGTTTCAGGTGGGCGACAAAGTCTGGTTGCATTTGCAAAAGGAACACCTTACCGGAGCCTATCGGAAACCCAGACCACTCCGATATGGTCCTTACACCATTACCAAGGCTGTGGGAGACAATGCATTCAAGCTCAACATTCCCCCATTCCTTGGCCTGCACCCAGTGTTCAATGTGGACCGCCTTTGGCCATACTTTCCACCATTACTAGACACATTTGGCATTGCAGAACAACTCACACCCACAGAGTTAAATCCAAATTCCATGGAACAAGCTACAACTGATCAGATCATGGACACACAGATCAATCACACTCGCCAGCAGAATATCCAACTGTATCAAGTTGTCAAAGTAGGCCAACTCCTTCATTAGGGCAAGTGGCTCACCAGGGACCAAGTTCAGCAGAAGTTTCCTCATCTCATGGAGGAACTCAACGCAATGGGGAACATTGCTTCCTAAGGGGGGAGGAATGATCTAGGTGGATATTGGTGGCCACCCGCCAATTCCACTTGGACCCCCACCATTGTTTCTTTCGGATTTTCAGTTTCCTTAATTGTAGCACAGTTTACTATTTTTAGGAGTTTTTCGGGTCCTGAACTTCCGGAGCCATTTTGAGGCCCTAAACAACTTTTTTTGGGAAACCTAGGAGCAACTTGGGTCCATGGACCTGTGTTTCTCTTCCTAAAGTTGTAGTTCTCGGATAGATCTTTCTAATGAGATATTGTGCGTGTCAAACAGAGATCGTATGCCAAAGTTATGACGCCGGGAAGTTGATGTACCAATTTACCCAAACGGGACCCACAGTTTGGCGTTTCATCTTCTAGGGTTAGGTTTTTGGATGTTTAGGGTTTTCCATTGTTTCTCAACAATAAATAGGCCTTCGAGCCTCATTGTAACAGAGTTCAGAGGCATGTAGCCGCCACATCTCTTCTCAGAGATAAGCTACCATTGCCCTAGCTAGTTTATTTCCATTTATGTTTGTAAGCATATTTCAGTATTTTACAGTAATGAAATGAAGTATTATTTCTGCTACATCTCTATATGTATGGTTATATTTGTAATTTGTTGCGTTCTTGATTAAATCTAGATCAATCTTCTTCCACACATAATGATGTTGACTTTCAAGAACCTTATGTTGATTATTATGACTCATCACATGCCTTTGTCACACCCATTTCTGAAAAACATACTACTAGTACCTTGGGAAGAATGGACATGGAATTGTTGTTTCTATTAACCCTACAGTGCAAACATCATGATCAGGTCTTAGATACGATCTTATTGTTGTCTCACCTACATCCAACTCTGTTGAGACTTTAGAGGTGTCATTTGTTGTTGGATAAATTCAGACTAAGGTGCTAGAAGTAAATGCTCCTACTCATTCTCATAAACAAATTGATGACACGGCTATAAATGTCATTCCAAATGAAAGTGTTGTTGCACTCAACTCTGAGTTTCTATAGGCGAAAACTAGGCCATTTTCACTTCCTCATCATAAGAAATTAGCCAAGCATCAACATTCTTGGTTACATACTAGCCCCGTATTCAAATCATTACAAAAGAGATGTAAAAGAATGAATCATGAACCAGTGCTGACCATCAAGATTGTTTGTGGATGGATCGATAGATGGTTGTGGAATAATTTGAATAAATGCTTGCAGAATTCATATCGTCGTGTTGCATCAGTTGTTCATTGTTTATTGCCATTTTCCCTTAGTTGTGTTTCAAGGAGGGGGATTTGATGATGACAAAGACTATCGATTCCTACTCCTTTCGCAGTTGTGTTTTATGGGGGGCAGTTAAATGGTGACAAATGTTGTTGTCATTGCTATATTGATTGTTGTCATTTCTTGTGTTTGATCAGTGTGATGGTGATGATGTTTAGACAACTTTAGGAGTGTTGTTGTATGATGCTTGATCTAAGTTTGGCATACTTATAGGCCTCATTATTATTATTTTTGGTTGAAGGTGTTGCTTGTGTTTGAAGCCTTTGTCTTAGTTCTTTACCGATACCTAGTTTCTTTGAAGCTCTTTTGGGGAAGTTGATAGTGTTTTCCACCCTTGTTCCTTTGCAACAATGCAACTTCGAAGACAAACCGGCCTCATTGAGGTTTCATAGATCTCATCATCATAATTTTGGTCCTTCAACATTTCGTACTTCTTGATTAGAGCAGGCCTATGTTCTTTCCATTCAGTGGATTGTTATTGGATCTACAATTTAAACTCTATGATAATTTGAGCATTTGCATCTTTCTCTCTTTTGGGGGGGATTTATTTTCCTGCGAGTTTTTCTCTCTCTCTACTTATGAGAGTTTGTACATGGGTACCTAATCAGGCCTCGTTGCCGTGACCCATTCTTTGTTTTCTTTCTTCTTTAGTTACTCCCTATGTACTTCTTAAGGGGGGTGTTAGAGTTGGATTTTCCAACACTTCATTTCTCTATGATCTAAGTATGGTGAGTTGTAAGCTCACATAGGGACTTGCATCTGTCCATTTCTCATAGTTATCCTTAATCGACACTAGGTCTCCTCCATTTCTATATAATGGAGGCATTATATGTACTTTGACATAACATTGTGACTAATATAATACTCTTACAACCTGCCATGTGCCTATAATATGTAGAGTGTCTTCTTTAGACAAAAGATCTGCTTCAATGTTCCTTTCCATGTAAATATGGCAGCAAGAAATATTATTAAAGGTTTGTTTTAATTGTGTAGCACTGAACCAGTTAACAACCTTCATCGAGTATCCAAAAACTTGTAGTGAGTGACAATGATGTTCTAGAGCCCACCAAAGGAGTTTTAAAAATAGCAATTATGCAATCGTTTGCTTCCCTACCCAATCCGATTATATTTTTGAATTCAAATATTAAGTTGTATTTTTAATTTATGTTAAATATTTTTTTATGTATTTAATGATTTGAGTGTTTAGATTTTTGTATGGTTATTTTTTGGTTTATGGTCGTTAAAATGAACATTATTTTTATTTTGATTTATTGTTGTTCATGTTTATCTTTATTTCATCTTTTAATTATTTAGACATTTTTTTATTAGCTTTCCTTACCCAATATTTATTTTATTGTATTTCTTATTTTAAAATTTATTTTTTCAATGGCTTTTGGGTTATTATGAAAGGAAATACTCATCTCCCTGTTATAATATTTTCCTATATTTACAAATTATGATATTATATCAATTGAATATGACTTTCAAGTATAGACTTTGTTCCTAACATTACATGCGCATTATCTTGCCTTGACTTTTATTATTTTCTTTAACAATGTAAACTAGCTAATGTATTTCTGATTACCCTAAATTTGTTAATAATCCAAACATTTCAATATAGAAATGATAAGAAATTGTGTTTTATAAAATAATTGTAATTTTGCTTTAATTTTGTGTCAATATATGTTTGAAATTTAAATTTTTGGGTTTGTGGAATTCTTCAAACTTTTAATTTACAATGAATATTTCTTTTTGTATTTAATAATTTATGTGTTGAAATTTTTTGTAAATGGCATTTTTTTGGTTTCTAGATTTTAGAAAAAATATTATTTTTATTTTTACCTTACTATTTCTCTAGTTCTAAAATATTATTTTTATTTTTACCTTACTATTTCTCTAGTTTATATCTCTAGTTTATCTTTGTTTTATCCTTTTATTATTTACACATTTGATTACTAGCTTTCCTTGCTCAATATTTATTTTATTGGATTTTGTATTTTAAAAATGATACGTTTTAATGGTTCTTGGGTTCGAGTTTCTAGATTTTATTATAAACATTATTTTTATTTTGACTTATTGTTTCTCATGTTTATCATTGTTTGATCCTTTTAATATTTAGACATTTGTTTACAAGTTTTCCTTGCTCAATATTTATTTTACTGTATTTTGTAATTTAAAAGTCATATTTTTCAATGGTTCTTGGGTTATTACGAAAAGAAATATTCGTCTTCTTGTTATAATGTTTTCTTATATTTACAACTTAAGATATTATTTGGATGTGACTTTTTCCTCCAACATTATATGTGCATTACCTTGGCTTGAATTTTATTATTTCTTAAACAATGTAAACTAGTTAATGTATTCCAGGTATTCTAAAATGTGTTAATAATCCAAACATTATATTTAATATAAGAATAATACGAATTTATGTTTTATGAAATAGTTGTAATTTTATTTTAATTTTGTAAAATTTTGTTTCAATATATATTTGAAATTAAAAATTTTAAGTTTATGGAATTCAAAGATTTAGTTGTACTTTTAATTTACATTATGAATATTTCGTTTTGTATTTAATAATTTGTGTTTAAATTTTTTTGTAGATACTATTTTCTAGTTTCTAGATTTTACTATGAACATTATTTTTATTTTGACTTACTATTCTCTCATGTTTATCTTTGTTTGATCCTTTTAGTATTTAGACATTTGCTTACTAGCTTTTCTTACACATTATTTATTTTATTGTATTTTGTATTTTAAAAAACTTTTTTTTAAATGGATCTTAAGTCATTATGTAAGGAAATACTTGTCTTCCTATCATACTGTTTTCCTACATTTGCAAGTTAAGAGTATTATTTCAATTGGATGTGACTTTCAAGTATAGAATTTTTCTCCCAACATTGTATGTGTATCATCTTGTCTTGAATTTTATTATTGATCTTCTTTAACTGTGTAAACTAGTTTATGTATTTTAAATTATTGTAAAATATGTTAACAATCCAAACACATATTTAATATAAAAATGATAACAATTTTCGTTTGATGAAATAGTTGTAATTTTGTTTATGGAATTAGGTTTATGGAATTCAAAGATTTAGTGGTACTTTTAGTTTACACTATGAATATTTATTTTTGTATTTAATAGTTTGTGTGTTTAAATATTTTGTAGATGACATTTTTTATCTGCGAAGAATCTTAGTAATAACACAACCTTCTTATCTCCCCACCCCTGTTTCCACTTCATTAGTGTCCTTATTCCACTTTGGTCAGGTGAACTATTATGTTGTTTTGGATCATTATTCCCCATAAACAGACTTAGCTCCAACATAACATGGCGTATTACTGAGAGCAAGGGACTAGCAATGAGCAGAGAGATCTTCTTCATGATTTAGAGAACACACCCTTCAAAACGTCCAAGAGGAGATAGCAAAAGTGGAGTGAGAATTAGCTACAAGTGTCATTATTTGACTGATTCATAAATGTTGGATGAGGTGGTAGATTGAGCCTTGGACATTGGCCAAACTTAGGGATGCTACAACCAATATATGTACACAGTTAACATATGTTGGCATTTGAAATTTTTGTTGGGAGGAGTGTTGGTTGACAAGAATGCAGCAAAAGAGGAACTTTTATTAATCTTTGACGAGATGTAGCTAAATATGTGTTCCATGGATTACATAATTGGGAAAATAGAGGCTCATTTAGGCATCCCAGTCACCCAAGCTACTCCCCATGAAGCTATAAGGAGCCCATTATAGTGGAAGCCTCTAAATTTGATAAGTCTTGATGATAGAATTCAGTGGCATTGAGGAGCGCATAGGTAGATTATATGGCAGCTAGTCAGAGATGTTGTGAGGCATTGTGGCTTCAAAAAATGTTATCTGGCTTATTTGGGTAGAGGTTGAGACCAAGTACAATATATTGTGATAACCAGAGTTGTATTAAAATCTTTGAGAATCCAGTATTTCATTATCGGTCAAAGCACATTGAGATCAAATACCACTTCATCATAGATTGGGTTCATAGGGGAGCTGTGAATCTTGAGTATATATCCACGGTTGCATGTGTATCAAACCATATCACCAAGTCATTGCCAAGGGGCAAGAATTTTCTTTAGATACAGGATGCGAGTCATGAGAAACACCTTCCTGGGTAAGAGGGAAAGTTGAAAATGGTACCAAGGAGGTGTTTCACATTAATCATCTTTTGTCTAAGTGATATTATGAGTTTATTAATATCAAGGGGCTAAAGTATTTCTTATGTGGAGTTGTATTAGGTACTTTAATTTATTAAAGTCACATGTATTTTAAAAGTATCTTTATGTGAAAAGTACTATAGTACACTTTATGTCATTAAAGTGACTTTTATATTCTAAAAATGACTTTATGAGGAAAAAGTGACCATGGTACTAAAACATTACAAATACTATGGAGACTCATTAATAGAAAGGGGGACCATATTAAAAAGGCGGTCAAGAGGAAATGATTTCCACCCTTGATCTAATGAGTTGAGATTTAATCTCAGTTATTATATCTAAGGGTTAGGGTTCTCATCTTATTGAGAAGACAAAAGGGAAAAAAAAGTAGATTGAGCTCATTCATTATTCTCATGAGAGCATTGAGAAGAGGAGAAGTGAGAAAATTGAGCAACTTGAAGTGAGCAACTGTGAAAGGAGGGTTCAAATTTCTAGAGAGTTTTCTAGCTCTAACTTCCAACAAAGATTTATGGAACGAGTTTCCAGGAATTTCGCACTAGTAGTTAAGTAGAGTTTGCACTAATATTCAGCCCAAATTTGTAGCCGAATGTTTCATTGTGTATCAGACCTTCATTCAATACAAGTTTTGTTACAAAGTACAGGTCTAGTTTTGGCTAAACTTTAGGAGAAAACTAATCCAATTTTTTTGGGTAAACAAACCCAAAATTCCTCCACTCTGACAACAAATTATAGGAGGCTACATCAACTCAAAAATTGGAGACTTCCAGTCAGAGGTTAAGGCTTGGGTTTCAAGGAGAATTTCTAATATCATTGGGTTTAGAATACGTGGTATTGACACAGAGTACAAGCAAACATATGGATACCAAGTATCAGTTTGAGTTGGGCACTATGTGAAGACTCTGATCTTCTTGTATTCTTATTGTGTCTTCAACAAACAAAATAAGGGAGATAAGTTGACATTTCTCTATTGTACAAATTCATTTAAGAAGCAAATAGAATATTCCCTTTAGCACTTGTTTTCTTCACTGTGGGGTTTTTCCAAGGTCAAGTTAACCAAATCTTGTGTATGTGTTTTCTATTTTCTCTCGTATCAGTTATTAAAAAGAAATAGTAGAGTAACTCTTTGTTTTCATGTAAATTCTAATCTAATATGAAATATCAGTCATTTGTTTGATGATGGGTTTCAACTGCCATTTTCAACTACTCTAGTTTCATCTCTAGTAGATTAAGATTCTGCATATATTGCAAGCAATCAAATAGGATTAGAAATCCACATCTACACTGAAATCCATGCATCTAGTGCAAGCAATCAAATAGAATTAGAAATCCACATCTAAACTGAAATCCATCCATAACAATGTAAACTTTGAAACGGGAGCTATAAACTCAAAACGAAAAATCTAGCCAAAAAACATGAAATACTCAAAACGAAAAATGTTGACGCTGGAATACAGGAATGTTGGAATTTTTTTGAAATTTTGACATTTTTCAACTATGACATTATGGAAAAAATTTATGACTAAAATACATTTAAAAATGAACACCTGAATGAAAGGGTCATTAAACGAGGAGTGATTGATTTTTTAAATGTTAAAAATATGACGACTTTGAAATCTTAGCCTAGGACAACTTGACACATTGCAACAAAAATTTAGAAGTCAACCATCAAATTTACACACAATGTAAGCAAACTCGACCCATTGTAATGAAAATTTAAATACCAGCCATGAAATTGACACATTATGAGGGTAGACTCATTCCTTTATAACAAAAACTTTAAAATAAACAATCAAATTAAGGCATAATGAGATTGGGTTACTAGTCGAGGACCGACACACACCCTATAGGAAAAAAAATAATAAAATGAAAGATATAAAAGAATACTCAAATTAAAACATTGAAAAAAAACACACAGACCAAATTTTTTTTAAAAATAATAATTAATAAATAAAAATATACATTATATATCTATATATATATATATATATATGACAAAAAAATAAAAGCAAAAAAATGAACTTTGAAAAGAATAAAAACAAAAAGAAAAACACAAAAAAATTCAAAAAATAATTACAAGTACATAGTAATATATATTAAAACATATAAAAATTAAAAAACATAGAAAAAATAACAAATATAAAAACATGGTAAAAAGAAAAAAAAATATAAAAATATACATAAGACGACAAAAAAACAAATCAAACATAACAAATAACAACAAAAAAACAAAATTAATTTAAAAGATAAAGCATTAAAGGAAAAAAAAAAAAAAAAACTAAACAAATATACAAAAGAATATTAAAAAATAACAACAAAATAAAAATAAAAAAATTAGAAAGTTAAGTTGAAAATGAGAAAATTGAAATAATTTTAAATAAATTCAAGAAAAAAAACTAAAAAACAAACCAAAAAAAACCATTCAAATTAAATTAAAAAAATACAAAACATAAATAAAAACATAAAACATATAAAAAAACAAAAAAAATACAACTAAAAAAACAAAAACAAAAACAAAAACAAAAAAAAAATACATAATTTAAAAATTTAAAAAACATAAAAAACAACATAATTAAATAAATAATAATAAAAAAAAAATTATAAACATTTTAATTAAAAAAAAATTCAGAAAATGGCCACCGGGCTTGGCAGACCGATTTCGAGAATCGGCCTAGGCCCAAGGCCGATTCTTGAAATCGGCTTGCCAAGCCCTGGCCCGCTCAATTGCTAAGCTGGGCAGCTTTGCACAAAGGTGCCAAGGCTGCTGAGCCCAACGACCAAGTGGCCTTGGGCTAGCCGACCGATTCGGTCGAGCGGGGCAGGGCTTGGTAGGCCGATTCTGAGAATCAGCCTTGGGCTTAGGCCGGTTCTCGAAATTGGCCTACCAAGCCCAGGCACCATTTTTTGAATTTTTTTAATTAAAATGTTTATATATATATATATATATATATATATATATATATATATATATATATATATAATTATGTTGTTTGTTTATGTTTTTACTTTTTTTAATTATGTTTTTTTTTTGCCTCTTTTTAAGTTGAGATTTTTGTTTTTTTATATGTTTTTAGGTTTTTATTTATGTTTTGTGTGTGTGTATATATATAATTGAATTTGAATGGTTTTTTGTTTGTTTGTTTGTTTTGTTTTTTTTTTAATTATTTAAAATTATTTCAATTTTCTCATTTTTGGCTCAACTTTCTAATTTTATTTTTATTTTTTAACATATTTTTTTAGTATATTTGTTTAGTTTTTTATAATTTTTTTACATTTTTTCTTTAATGTTTTATCTTTTAATTTAATTTAATTTATTTTTTTGTCTTTTTATGTATATTTTTATACTTGTGTTTTTTTTGGGATGTTTTTATATTTGTTTTTTTGGCCATATTTTTATATTTGTTTTTTCTTTTGCTATGTTTTTATATTTTGTTCATTTATTTTTTATGTTTTTTGTTTTTTTGGATTATATATATATATATATATATATATTTATATTTTGTTATATATATTTTTAATGTTAATATTTTCTTTTAACTTCGTAAAAAAAAAAAAAAATCATTATAAAAAAACATGGCAAAGAAAAACAAAAAACACTTGTTTGGAAAACCCTTTAAAAACTAACATCCTAGGACGAAAAACAAGAAGAGAAATAAGACAACTTTAAAAATTGTTAAATAATCAACATTTAAAAAAAATTGTGCATACTAAGGACATAAGAAAATTTAAAGTGTTAAAAATGTCTTAAAAAAATTGAATTCGTATGTTGAATGTTTTTCAAAATCCACATTAAAATCACCAACATTTAAAAAAAATGTTCATATTTGATACATAAAAAAATTTAAAGTGTCAAAAAGATGTTAAAAAAAGAAGAAGATGTATTCTAAATCAACACTTTTCAAAATCGATTGATTATTTTTCTACCTCAAAAAAGGGGTAATTGTATCAGTTCCTGTTTCAAAATTTACATTGTTGCATCTAGTGCAAGTAATCAAATAGGAATAGAAATCCACATTTACACTGAAATCCATGCATCCAGTGCAAGCAATCAAATAGGATTAGAAATCCACATCTACACTAAAATCCATGCATCTAGTGCAAGAAATCAAATTGGATTAGAAATCCACATCTACACTGAAATCCATGCATCTTGGGTAAACAATCAAATAGGATTATAGATCCACATCTACATTGAAATCAATGCATATATTACAAGCAATCAAATATAATTAGAAATCAACATATACACTAAAATCAAAGTGCAAGCAATCAAATAGGATTAGAAATCATCATCTACACTGAAATCAATGCATCTAGAGCAATAAATTTTCTTCTCTCTCTCCCCCATCCATCTAATCTTGAAAAATATTTTTAATAATTTACAATCTCAAGATTAACAACATATAATCCATTTAATGAAAGCAATCAAATATGATTAGAAAACAACATCCACATTGAAATCAATGCATATAATGCAAGCAATAAAATAAAATTAGAAACCAACATCTACATTGAAATCAATGCATCTAGTGCAAGAAATCAAATATAATTAGAAATCAACATCTACACTTAAATCAATGCATATAGTGCAAGCAATCAAATAAGATTATAAATCACCATGTACGTTGAAATCAATTCATCTAGAGAAAGCAATCAAATAGGATTAGAAATAAACATCTACACTGAAATCCATGCATCTAGTGCAAGAAACCAAATAGGATTATAAATCATCATCTACACTAAAATCAATGCATATAGTACAAGAAATATTCTTCTCTCTCCCCCCCTCCATCTATATCTATATATCCCTCCATCTCTCCTTCTTTGTCTCTCTATCTCAACCCCCCCCAAACACACACACACTCTCCCCCCCTCCATCTATATCTATAGATCCCTCCATCTCTCCTTCTTTGTCTCTCTATCTCAACCCCCCCCCCCTCCCCAAACACACACACACACTCTCCATATCTATATATCTCTCCCTCCCTCTCTCTATCTCTCTCTTCTTCCCTCTCTTCACCTCCCATCTATATCTCTATCTCCCTTTGCCTCTCCTTTGTCTCTTTATATAACCCCCAAAACATACACACTCTTTATCCATATCTATATATCTCTCCCTCTCTCTTCCTCTCCCTCTCTCTCCCCCTTCACTCTCTCTCTCTCTCTCTCTCTCTCTCTCTCTCTCTCTCCCTTCTATATCTCTTACCTCTTGCCCTCCTCTCTCCCTCTCCCTCTATCTCCCTTATCACTCCCTCTCTCTCTCTCCACCTTTATCTCTCTATGTATTTCTTCTTACCTCCCTTTCTCTTTCCCTCCAACTCCATCTCTCCCTCTCTCCTCTCTCTCACATTATCTCTCTCTTCCTTCCATTCTCACCTCCCTCTACCCCCCGCCTCTCTCTCTTCACCCTCTAACTCTGTCACTATCTACCTGCATCCGTCCTTCTCTTTCCCCTTCCTTCCATCCCTCCTTCTCTTCCCCCTTCTTTCCATCCCTCCTTCTTTGTCTCTTTATGTCAACCCAAAACATACACACTCTCTCTCCATCTCTCCCTTGTCACTCCCTCTCTCCCCCTCCAACTCTATCTCTCCATCCCTCCCTCTCTGTCCTTACATTTCTCCTTGTCTCTCTCAAGTCCTTCCCCTCTTCTTTTCTCTCCTACCTCCCTCTCTATCCCCCCATATCTCTCTTCTCTCCAAACTTGTCCCTCTTTCCCCCCTCCATATTTGTGTCTCCCTCTCTCTCTCTCTCTTACCCTTCTCTCCCTCTCTCACTCCTCTCTTTCTTACTCTCTCTCTCTTCATTCCTCCTCTCCCCTCTCCTTCATTTTATCTCCATCTCTCCCTTGTCACTCCCTCTATCTCTCCACCTCTATCACTTTATGTCTTTGTTATTCTCTCTCTCTCTCTCTCTCTCTCTCTCTCTATATATATATATATATATATATATATATATATATATATAGAGTTAATATATATCATGATATAATAATATATATTATAATATAACAAATTTAATATCATATTAAATTTAATATTGTATTAATCCAAAGTTGTTAAATTTAATAATATTAATATTAGATTTAATAATTATTTTTATGGCATGATAACAAAATTTATAATAAAACTACATCAAATTAATATTTTCAAATATAGAACTTTGATGTAGAAATATTGATGTCTCTAAAGACTTTAGTATATCCACAGGCTATGATTTTTCCCTTTACAGATTTATTTTACAAATATTTAATTAAGAAAATATTAAAAGATTTTGGAACAAGATTTGTGATTCTTTGTATTGAATTAACCTTTTTCCTTTGATTTAAGAGATGGTATTGGCTTTAGTAAATCTAAGTAAATATGTTTAATATTTTATGTGATTTCGAATTTGTGGTAATTCTTTTTGTTAAAGGTAAATTTATTCATCCATTCAAATTCAAGTATATGATATAAGGAACTATTAATGCATGAGATAATTTATTATTAATTCAAATTGTATATAATAATACATAGTTATATTTTAATAATTAATCTTAATCCATTAATAATATTAAAAATTTATATATAATATAAAGATTCAAGTTATATATAAGTTAGGATTCAAGCTAATGTTTTGACCGACTTTAATTAAAAAAAATTGTTATTTTTTGAGGATGTGACATACTTACACATTGAAATCACATTGGGCTGTAGAATGCGCCTCTCGGTGCAATCAATTTTTTTGCACCCCAAACTTTGAAGTTGATTGGTTGCATCACGAATTGCAAGGTGATTGTTTTCATTCACAACGGGGACACCCATAATTTTATGTATAGAAGAGTGGTGGGAGAAACTAATTGAATTATTCACCCCAACGACACAAACCCAATCCAATCATGATGAATTGAATTGAATTGTTTAAAAATCAAATCAACTATGAATTAATTGATTTGAATGGTTTAAAATCCAAACCAACTACGACGAATTCATAATTTAATTGAATTATTTAATCTATAACTAGCACAAACATATTAATAAATGTGGTTGATTAACGTCGATAGGCGTATATCAACCACTTTTTAAATACACATCAATATAAAATATTGTCAATATATTTTATATGAACTTATACATTTATATCAACCTCCATACACAATATTTTCCATTTATATATATGAAATGAACATTAATCTGCATATCAATATATTAATGTATTTTAATGTAAATTAGTATATCAATGTATTAATATGTACATTAATGTACTTAACAACCACATTTATAAATACACATCAATACACAATATTGTCCACTAATTGTATATGAACTTATACATTTATATGAACTTCCATATACAAAATTATCCATTTATATATATGTAATGAACATTATTGTGCATATCAGTATATTAATGTATTTTAATGTAAATTAGTATATAAATGTATTGAAATGTACATTAATGTACTTAACAATATATACACTAATGTACATATTAATGGACTTGAGTACATATACTAAAAACCCTATAGATTAATACTAAAAACCCAAGGGATTATAAATGCAAGGGAATAATATTAAACCCTAGAAATATGAACCCTTAGATCAATAAACCGAAGCCATTGATATTATAAACCCAAGGCAATAATAAACCCAATGGATAAAAAATAAAATCCCAAGGTATATAAACCCAAAGATAAATATTATAAACCGAAGGGTATAATAAACCAAAGGGATTGATATTATAAACCGAAGGGAATAATAAACACAAGGGATTGATATTATAAACCGAAGGGAATAATAAACCCAAGGGATTGATATTATAAACCGAAGGGAATAATATCAAATACCCAAAGTATATAAACCCAAAGATAAATATTACAAACACTTAAATAAAAATGTTTGACCATGGTTGATTTTCATATTGAGACAATCCTTGTCATAATGCAACATTGGACCGTGGTTGAGCATGCTTTACCATGCTTGATTTTCATATCAACAAAATCTTTGTCACAATGTGGCATTCGACCTTGGTTGACCATGATTGACCATGTATGACCATGTTTTACTTTAAAAACATGGTTGACCATTGTCGACAAAGGTTGACCATGATCGATCATGGTTGACCATGATTATCATATTGAGACAATCTTTGTCATAATGTGACGTTGAACCATGGTTGAGACAATGATTGATTTTCATATCGAGACAATCTTTGTCATAATGTGACATTCGACCATTGTTGACCATGGTTGATTTTCATATTGAGAGAATCATTGTCAGAATGTGACATTCGAACATGGATGACAATGGTTCATCAAGATTGGCTATGGTTGACCATGCTTAACCATGATAGATAATATAAGCCCAAGGGAATTATAAACCTAAGGTTTTGATATTATAAACCCAAGGGATTAATACTAAAACCCCAAGGGATTATGAACCCAAGGGACGAATATTATAAACCCAAGGTATATAAACCCTAAGATAAATATTATAAACACTAAAACAAACATGGTTGACCATGGTTAACCATGGTTGGTTTCCATATTGAGTCAATCCTTAGAGCATGGTTGAGCATCCTTCACAATCATTGTCACAATGCGACATTGGACCATCATTGGACATGGTTGATTCTCATATTGAGACAATATTTGCCATAATCCGATGTTGCATCATGGTTGATCATGATTGAATTTATCAAACATGGTTGACCATGATACATATGATAAACCCAAGGAAATAAAAAACCATACGAACTAATATTAAAAAACCAAGGGATTATAAACGTAAGGGAATAATATTAAACCATAGAAATATAAACCCTTCGATTAATAAACCCATGGGATTGATATTATAAACTTAAGGGAATAATAAACCCAAGTGATAACAATTAAAATACCAAGGTATATAACCCCAAAGATAAATATTATAAACCCAATAGATTCATATTATAAACACAAGGGATTGATATTATAAGCCCAAGGGAATAAAAAACCCAAGGGATTAATACTAAAACCCTAAGGGATTATGAACCCAAGGGAATAATATTAAACCCAAGGGACGAATATTATAAACCTAGTGGTATATAAACCCTAAGATAAATATTATAGACACTAAAATAAAAATGGTTGACCATGGTTGGTTTCCATATTGCCTCAATCCTTGGACAATGTCACGTTGGACCATGGTCGAGCATGATTGAGAATATGTGTTACAATGCGACATTGGACCATGCTTGGTGTAATATCCCCAACAGATTGACCGATTAGACCAAATAATAATAATAATAGTAATAGTAATAAATAAGCGGCATTAGCCCATGGTTTTTGTTTTTGGTCCCACATAATTGCTCATAGCTTCTCCTGAACAGCACAACTTATAAAGAAGAAGGATTAAGAGCAAGGCATGGAATTTAGTTTGTTTTCTCTATTGATATTTGAGAGCTCAAGAAAGTTTTCAAGTAAAGAGTTTTAGGTGAGATCCTCAACCTTTCTTCGGTGGGATCCTATCTTACCCTAGTGGGCAAACCAAACTTCGTTGGTCTCCCAAATCACCTTAGCTGGCCGAATTTATTTTTAAATTCTGAGTAGAGGGAGGGTTTGTGTATCTTGATCTGGTCTGCATTTTCTCTTTGCAGGGATCTCCACGATCTATGGGAACACATCTATGAGAGTGATAGATACGATTAAATGCCGGCCAAAGGTTTCTGAAGGGTAGTATGCATAGCAGCATTTTCAAGAAGGTCGAGTATATGTTGGTAAATCAGTGGCCTCCCCAAAATACTTCTTATCTCGCAGATCAGCCTCCTTACCGACACATGATCTTTGCAGGACCGACAGAGCCACAGATCACATCATTCTGTTGTGTTAGCTCCTTGTGCACAGGAGAAGCCAATACCTGTCATTGCAACACTATTTCTGCAATCTGTATCCTCTGTCAATCGTATGAGCTGCTGTGTGCACCGTCAACTATTGAGATCGTTGGTCACGGTGCAGAAGAGGGTTCTTTGCATCAAATAGAAGAGGGGTGATCTGTCTGAATATCTTGGACGTAGATCAAAGGGGTTTGGCACATTCGTTGTAATACAAGAGAGCATCAATTCATTTCACCGGGTGAGGGACGCACAACTACACCAACCTGCAACACTATTTCTCATGGCATATACCCCGAGCCGCTGCAACGCCATTGTATGTATTGATGCAATACCCTAATGTCATTGACCCTTCAATGTAAATGATGCTGGTCAATTGCTGTAATACTGAGGCTTGATGCTTAATAAAATAGTAGCTGGTGGATTCCGGGTTTGTTTGATGTTGATATTGGTTTTCTAATTATTTACCATGGAGTTGAGGGATAAACCATATGTGAATATTTTGCTGGGAGGGTTTTCACATTAAGTGATATCGTTATTTATTATCAAGCATTGGTGTTGTTCTTTATTAAGCATACTATAGTGGTATCAGAGCCACATTCTTGGCGAGCTCTGGGATGTGGAGCTAAGGCATAGGTAGGAGACACAAATCTAAAGTAGAACTAGAAGTCATTCCAGAAGAGCAAGGGGAAATAATGAAAGATCGAGATAATTTTAGACTTGAAAATCTTCTTGATAGGATCACCTCAACCCAAGAAGAAATCATGCAGCTTCTCACCAAAAGGTCCCATACTCAATTTGTGCATTCTAACCATCAGAGCAATAAGAGAGACATTGGTTCACATTTCAGTAGGGGTGGCCATAGCCGGCACATTTATGGTAGCAGACCAACTATGCCAAATTTTTTTGATGATCCCTCCTCGGAGAAAGAATCTAACTCACCCATAGCAGAAATAGTTACAAGTTGGATGAGGGAATACCAAACGCTACCTCCAAAAGTAAGAGCAACCTTGACTATAAATGATTACTATTTTCTCAGGAGAAAACAATAGTAAAAATGTAGCAAATGAAATAATGGAAAAAACACATAGAGCTACCATGAAGGATGCAGAACCCATGGATGCATGGATAGCAGTAAGAAAGGAAAAAAATTACTAATTTGAAGCCCAAGACCCAGGAGCAAAGGAGAATAATAATACAAATAAAGATATGGAAAAGGGATCAACTCAAATAAAAGGAACAACTACAGTGATTGGAAGTGAAGTCCAAGATCAAAGTATCATCAGAAAAATTGAAGTAGCTTCATATAGGATGGACAACAACATAAATAGCCTTGCATTTTCAGCAACAATGGAGTCACTTCCCACAGATGACTTCAGGGCTTCTACTCAATCAGTTAACAACATAAATGAAAATGTTGATCTAGGAAAGCATAAGAATTTTGTCTATAAGATATTATTAGGGACAAAAATATCATTGTATCTTAACTTGAGCTCACAATGTGATACACCAAAATTATGTGACAAGGCATCTCTATGCATATGTTTGCAATTTCCTATGTTGAAGGTTCCACCACCTTTTGATTGTGGAAAATATCCTGGCCCCAATCACGTTTATGACCAAGGAAGAGATCTACTAGACAAGATAATTTGCCTCCTTTTCCCAAGTTAAAAACTATGCAAGAATTGCATTGCCTAGTGAATGAAGTTTTTATACTTTTTGAGGGACCTGTAGTAGCAACATCATTTGGATTGGAGTATTTTTTCTTGGATGGGCTATTCATGGAATCAGGGGGTTTACAGAAGGCCCTTGTTTATTATAAGGGGGTGATCAGGTTGAAGCCTAATTTTTTGGATGCTCAATTGAGCCAAGGAAATGTATTAAAAGTCGTAAGAAAGTTTCAAGATACAATTTTGTGCTACCAACAAGCGATCCAATTGTGTCTTGACTATGCGATTACCGTTGGGTATTTGTCTAACATTTTTCTTAAATAGGATTTGGCATTAGCACACTACAAAGAATCTATCATCCTAGACTCTGCTTTTTGGGAGGCATACAATAACCTGGAAAACGCACTGAAAAATGTTGGGAAAGTAGACAAAGCAATTGTTTGTTGCCAAAGCTATATTCAACTCCAGGAAAGTCATCCCGCTCTGTCAAACTCTAAGGGTATTTATATGGAATGGAATATGGTAAATTTGGTTGCTTCTCCTTTTTGTATGATCCAACTGATATATAATGCAATGGATGTCAAAGGTTCTCAAACAGTTGCCTTCAATTTTCCAAATGATGAGAAAACAATAAATGAGTTTGGAACTACCATGGTCATGCTCAAAAACGTTGCAAAGGCTAAATTGAGGTCTATTGCAGGTACATGCATTTCTAAGAAACAAAAGAAATATGTGGATTCTAAATCCATGTTCACACATATGGTTTTCCAAAAACATTGTCATGGGATTAAGCTTTCCAATAACAAGCAGACACTTGAGAATAGAACAAAAGGAGAACTTCTTATAGCTCCAGATGAAGATGCACCGAATGTTTTGGAAAACTTCATGTGATGAGCCTCATCATTGGGTAATTATATGGGCCTTAATTCACATCCTAGCCTAGTCAAACCAACTATTCTCACAACTTATTGCATACTTTTGATTATATTTTGTTTATGAGATGAGTTAGAGTTGGATATTTTGCTTTGTGGTCTAATGTGCATTTAATGCAAGATTAAAGGATAAAAGCCAGGAATTTTGGCAAAGGCCTTGCTAAAAAATTGAATGGGATAAGGGAGAGGAATTATAGAAAGTAAATCCTCCTCATTTACTACCTCTCCATTCTAATATTCCTCCATCAGCTTGGAGTGCAAACAGCCAAATCATGAGGACTAGAAGGCAGCCGAGCAAGTGAAAGACAAAGCACCAGTTTATCTCAAGTTTGGGAGCTGAGCCTCCCTAATTTTAAGGAAGTCATTGGAGACTTCAGATGTATAAGTAGAGAGGCCTAGGACCTCAGTAGGATTTGGATTTTTGATTGTAAAACTCTACTCTATTTTCGAGCTGCAAGACTTGTGACAGTTTTTGATGTAATCCATTGTTTTGATAATAAGAATGAGTTTTGTTTTGAGCCAGCACTGAGTTAGCTCAGAGGGCTGAAGCTCTTGGGTTAGGGCCCAACCCTAGCAGCCAAGGCTCCTCTTTATTGTACATGTATGCTAGCATAGATTCATAGTTTAATTGTTCATTTTCTTAAGTAGTTGCATTTCCATTACAGCAGTGTAGAGTAGATTGGTTGTATGTTAGTTTGCTTCCATTTGTGCCTTCTTTCAATTAGCAGGTTAGCAAGGAGAAAAATATCACCATAAGGTTGTCAGTAGGTGTCTCGGCCTCACCTCCTCCCTCTGGGACCATGACTTGAGGAAGAGACCCTTCAGCAACCCCAAAAACACAAATTTCTAGTTCTTGCATGAGCTTTGGAGTTTGTTGTCTTTTTTTTTTTGGTGTGGTTCACAAGCACCCTAGTCATTGGGTGGCTGCTACATCCATTAAAATATCTGGGCTGATCGACCCCAAAGGGAATCAAGCCCCATGGCCAATAGCTAGGCCTAACTCCAAAGGCTTCGGGGATAATTGACCTTGTGACCTCCAGAACGACGAGACACTGATTTGACCGGTTGAGCTAACCCTTGGGGCTTGGAGTTTGTTGTCTTGATTTAGTACTTGGTTCATTTCATTGTCATATTTTTCCATTACTCTATTTTTTCAATAAGATCTCACTCATGTTCTCATTTCTTTCAGCACTTTCTTCATGCATAATATGGGCAATTGATTCATGCTTTTCTAGTTTAGGAAGATGTATCTTGTTGCATAGTTCTTGAAAGACACACATGTTTTAAGCACTGCAGGTACTTCAAGAGGATTTCTAGACTTCATCACCAGCATCCATATTCCACCTCATCAACCTTAACCATCTTTTGTTCCACCATCACCCTCACTAGTTTTTTTGTCCTTTTTCATTGAAATTCCCCTAGACACATTGAGTGAATCTAGCCATTTCTTCTCTTGTATATTGACTCCTGAGTGTTCCTAGACCTTCTAACACCCCATCCCCTCATCACGCACCTTTTCCCAGCATCCCAACACCTCACAATTAGCTCTCAGATGTATCCTGTAGGTTTCTGGTAATTCCTACATGATCATCCTATAGGTTTCTAGTACATCTTGTAGGCTTTCCTAAAACGACCTGTTTTGAGGCCGAATTGATGGGGAACCTCTAGGAAGTCACAAAAAGCCTCCTAGGATCCTTCGACACCATCTAATCACTCCATAAACCTTCCAGCCATCCTCAACCACCTTCCATCCACCTGTCACATCCACAAGAACAATTAAATTGCATGCTTGAGTTTACCGAAAAAACCAAAAAAGTGAAAACATATTTAGTTTAGTTTTCTTACTCACACATTAGTATGGTTTGATGCTCTTTACTTCTGTAACTTAGATATCCGCATTAGGTTAGTGTTGATTTAGAAATTCTTCTTAGCATAGCTGTTTAAATGGTTAATTAGGATATGGTGTGATTTAGCATTACATGTTGTTTTCCTCATTACTGCAATAGAGTAGCTCTTTTATAATAGATTTTCTCTTCTTCCATCAAAGAATCAAGCTTCTTCTAACTCTATAGAAGTCTAACTTAGAACCCCTAGGGTCTCTCGTCGGATGAACAGTGACAACAAGGAGGACCTTCATTTTTACTTGTGCATATAGCACTGTCACCTCCAAGTTTGTACGAACCCCGGGTTGATAAGTAAAGTTGGTAGCCTAGGAGTTGCAACATCCTTGCTACAATACTTCCGCTCATCACTTTTTGGCGCAGTTGTCGAGGAGGTGTCTGAGTAGAATGTGATTACTGCTTTCTTTTCTTCTACTTCTTGTCTTCAATTTTCTGCCATTAGTTTATTTCTACAAAAGTAATCTAGTAGCTTCCTTTCTTTCATCTTCCATTATCTTCTTTCCTTTCCATTCTGCAAGTAGCTTCTTCATTCTTTCAGTGATTTTTCATTCAATCAGCAATTTCATTTATGCAAAGTACTTTCCAGTTTAAAAAATCTTACAAAAACCAACCCAAAAACATTTCCTTTCATGCCTCATAGGAATAGGGACAATTTAGGGAAATTCTTGCCAAATACCCCCACTGCATCCAACAACCAACCTTCTCTCTTCTTTGGTGGTTGTGAACTGGAAGAACCTTTATGTGAGCAACCTGACATATTTGAAGAACCTACAGGGAAAGAAGATGAAGAAGAACCATTCCTACTAAACCAATGGCTGAAAACCAAAATGACAGAGGGAATAGAGAGAGAGTTGAGGGTGCTTCTCCATCAGGGAAATCAATGGGGACACTAAGATGAATAATATAAGCCCCTTTACCCTACCTCATTTCCATGGCTTGACCACAAAGGATCCCGACACTTTCCTATTTGAGTTTTTTGTTATATGTCGAACCTATGACTATACAAATGATGAGCAAAAATTAAAATTGTTTCCATCTACCTTCAAGGATGTAGCATTGCGCCGGTTCATGGGTTTACCTGGAGATAGCATCACAACTTGGGCTCAGATGCAGTAGGCTTTTAACAAAAAATATCGGGACTATTGTAGGCCAAAGGATACTAAAGAAGAAATTTTCAGAATGACCATGGACCAAGATGAATCCTTAGAAGACTACGAAGAAATATTCCAGCTCAGTTACAAAAAGGCCAGGTGCGCACTTGACCTAGAGTCACTAAAGTTGGTCCTGCTCAGAGGAGTAAGGGAAGATCTTCTAGATACCTTACATTTGTTAGCAGGAGGAGATATATACCAATTACCCTATGAAGATATCAAGACTATCTTTAGAAACCATTCTAGGGAAGCCAGGAAAAAGGGTAGCAGTAGTCAACCTATGGCCAGTACATCATCTTCCAACTCATCCATCAAGGGTGAAATTGGAAATATGCTAGAAGATTTCAAAAGTGAAATGTTGCAAACCATTGCCTTGCAATTAGACACCATGAACATCAAAAGGAAGCAAGAGGAAGCAGAGAGAGCCTTGGCCATCTTTTGCCCTAGATGCACCAGGAGGCATCCTAGGAACGAATGTCCATTGAAATGTATTGAGATTTGCTCGATCTGTGAAGAAAACCACTCCATAGATAAGTGCCCTTCTTTACTCAAACTCAAAGAAGTATATCAAGGAGCTGAAGGGGTCACTGAGCAGCTTTGCTACATCAACCAAAGGAGACCTCCTGGGCCTAGACCATACCAGTAGGGCATGCAAGGGTCATCCCATGCATATTACAACCCCAACCAAACCACAACTATACCTTCATGGGGACCCCCTGCTCATCCTTCCTGGTCTACACCCCCTCCTTGGTCCTATGCATCTCAGTATCATTCCTAGCCAGCTAGCTAGTCATTTCAACCTTACGCTCCACCACAACCTCAGTGGAATACACCACTCCAAGGGTGGAGGCCCCAATACAAAAATGCTCCAACTCTATTGCCTCCACCACCTACCCAACCACAACTCCTACACTCTACTCCACCCAAGCAACCCCAGATGCCTACCCAGCCAAATCCGAACCCGAACAATAGGTAGGCTCAACAAGTATATAGTGGAGAGACATCATATCCAACTTATGTTGTAGAAATCCAGGAGATCAACCTAAGATCTGGGAGAATTCTCCTGGATAACCAACCTCCCCCTCCACATAGGGAGGTTGAGGAAGAAAGAAAGGAAAGAAACCTTAAAGTAAATCCACCCTTTCCTGAGAGATTAGCCCAACCACTCCAGCCTACCCCAAAAGAAACTGAACTTCTGGGAGAATTGAAAAATCTATGTGTAAAGATCCCCCTTCTCCAGGAAATAAAAGATGTTCCCATTTACAATAAGTTGATTAAGGATAAATAATTCAAGCATCCAGGAAGAAGAAAAAGGGATGCCCCTACCATTAATGTAATTGGGTAGCTCTCCGACTTAATGCTGGGGTAGGTAATATGTCCAAAATATTTGGAACTTAGAAGCCCTGTAGTAGATGTGCACATCAATGGCACCATCATCCCACACACTCTGATTGATCCTGGGGCTGCCATTAATGTGATGACCAAGGACACCATGCTCAAGCTCAACCTCCAAGGGTAATTAAGGAAGACCACAACAATTTTGCAACTTGCAGACTGTTCCACAATCACCCCTGAGGGAATTGTGGAGGATGTGATGGTCTCCATTGACTCCTGGGAGTACCCTGCAGATTTTCTAGTTCTCCAGCCTAAGGATAAACTTACTGGTTATCCTCTCATCCTTGGGAGGCCATGGTTGGCAACAACCGATGCTTACATTAGCTGTAGAGCTGGGAATATGACCATCAAGAATGAGCATATGTCCAAACAGTTAGTCCTATACCCTCCCGCTCAACCTTCTCTAGAGCATGATTTACCTTTATGGTTAGAGGAGGAGGAAGAAGATGAGGTTTATTCTGCCCAACTTTATGCTTTGGAAGCAACCATAGGAAGAGGACAACAAGATGAGGATGACTTAATTGAACACCTGCTCCAAAGTCCAACTCCTGGTTCATTACCATTAGAAGAAGTAAGGGAAACCCAGAACAATCATCCAATTGACTTATGCTTAGCCGATTCCAACCCACTCCGTGTCAAAACCATAGAATTCGGCCTAGAGAAAACCTTGAAAATTAATCCATCTCTTTCTACTCTCGAAGAGGAAAAGTTATGCAACATGCTGAGAGAAAACCTAGAAGCCTTCACTTGGAGTTACAAGGAAATGAAGGGAGTATATCCCTCAGTGTGTACTCACCACATATACATCAAAGAAGGTTGCAAGCCGGTCTAGCAACCACAAAGGAGGATGAATCCAACTCTTAAAGATATAGTCAAATAAGAACTACAAAAATTGCTAGATGCAGAATTCATTTACCCTATCTCTGACAGTGAGTGGGTCTCTCCTTTAGTGTTAGTTTCCAAGAAAAATGGTAAGTGGAGGATTTGTGTCGATTACAGGGAGTTGAACAAAGCCACAAAGAAGGATCATTTCCCCTACCCTTCATCGACCAAGTGTTAGATGGCCTGGCAGGGAAAAAGTTTTTTTTCTTTCCTAGATGGATTCAGTGGGTACAACCAAATCCAAATCTACCCAGAAGACTAGGATAAGACCACATTCAGCTATCCTTGAGGTACTTTTTCCTATAGTGTCCTTCCTTTTGGCCTATGCAATGCTCCTGTCACTTTCCAGAGAGCAGTCTTGAGTATTTTCGCCAAATTAGTACATGATGCAGTGGAAATTTATATGGATGATTTTACACCTTATGGTTGTGATTTTCAAGAAGCCCTAACTAACCTAGGAAAAGTATTGCACAAATGCATTGAAATGAACCTATCTCTCAGTCCAGAAAAATGTGAATTCTTAATGACTGAAGGGGTTGTGCTAGGTCATTCAATATCTCAACAAGGATTGCAGGTGGACCCGAACAAAATAGCAATCATCCAAAGGGTCCCACCTCCACAAAAGCAGAGAGATGTCAGGAGTTTCTTAGGGTTAGCTGGATACTACCGAAGGTTCATAAAGGACTTCAGCAAGTTGGCCTCTCCTTTATTTGGGTTGTTGGCCAAAGATTCTAAGTTTATATGGTCAAAAAGTTGTCAAGAGGCCTTAAACATTCTAAAGCGTAAGTTAACTATTGCACAAATTCTCCGAGGCCCAAACTGGGCCCTCCCTTTTCATATTCATGCCGATGCCTCACACAAAGCCATAGGAGCAGCGTTAGGTCAGGTAGAGGAGAAACTTCCCTATGCCATCTATTTTATCAGTAAGAACTTGTCAAAGGCTGAGCTAAATTATACAGTGACCAAAAAGGAACTCCTGGCTGTTGTGCATTCATTAAACAAATTTAGGCATTACATTACAGGCTATCAAACATTTGTACATACTGACCATGTTGCAATCAAATATTTAATGAACAAACTAGATGTGAATGCTCGAATTATAAGGTGGTTTCTTTTATTACAACAGTTTGATCTAACCATTGTTGATAAGCCTGGTAAAGAAAATGTTGTTGCATACTTTTTATCTAGGGTGAATCTACCTGCAGGTGAAGAAGGAATGGTGGATGACCAGTTACCAGACGAGCACTTGTTTGCTATTTCAGTTCTCTCTCCATGGTTTGCTGATATAGCAAACTATTTGGTATCAGCACAGTTCCCACCAAACTTGCCCTCCAAAGAAAAGAGCAAGATAGTCAGGAAAAGCGCCCCCTTCACCTAGATTGGGGGCAATCTTTTCAAACTTGGCCTAGATCAAATCTTGAGAAGGTGTGTAAGGGAAGAGGAAGTTTTTGACATCCTTCTGACCTGTCATGATGGGCCTTGTGGAGGTCACTTTGCAGCAAAGAGGACAACATTCAAAGTGTTACAAGCATGCTATTATTGGCCCACTCTTCATCAGGATGTGAAAACGTACACTAGTTAGTGTGATTGGTGCCAGAGGATGTGAAAGCTTACTCCAAGAGATGAAATGCCCCTATAGCCTCAAGTGGCTTTCAAGCCATTTGAAAAGTGGGGCATGGACTTCATTGGGCCTATCAACCCTCCTTCAAAGAAAAAACAATATATTATTGTGTGCACTGATTATTTGACTAAGTGGGTTGAAACCAAGGCAATTAAGTCAACAACAGAAGAGAAGGTGGTTGAGTTCCTAAGGGAGAATCTATTCTACAAATTTGGGTACCTAGAGAGCTAGTCACAGACCAAGGCATCCAGTTTACCTCCAACATGATTGAAGAACTGCTTAGCCATCACAAAATCAAGCATAGGACCTCCACTCCCGATCATCCACAAGCTAATGGGCAAGTGGAGGTGACCAAAAGGGCACTGAAGGGCATCTTAATCAAGGTAGTGAGCAGCAGTAGGAAGGACTGGGTAGAGAAACTAGTTGAGGCCACCTGGGCCTATAATACCACATGGAAGACCACCACTGGATTTACACCCTATGAGTTGGTCTATGGGAAAAAGGTTTTGTTGTCCATTGAATTTGAATATAACACATTGAGGATGGTAGCTCAACTAGATTTGGATCTCAGTCATGCAGAGAAAGAAATATTTTTCTAATTGAATGGACTAGATGAATTCAAAATGCAGCCCTTCCTACATACATAGATAGTTCAGCTTTAGAGGAAGATCTGGCATGATAAACATATTAAGGAGAAGCAATTTCAAGAGGGCGATTGGGCATTGTTATATGATTCTAGGTATAAAGACTTCAAGGGCAAGCTAAGGACAAGATGGCTCGTACCTTATGTGGTGGAGAGATGCCATGATAATGGTTCAGTGCAAATCAGAACTATAGATGAAGAAGCCATTCCATTGCTTGTCAATGGACACCGATTGAAAATGTACAAGAGGCCTTTATCAAAGCAAGAGTTCATTGACAATATCAATAAAACAGTGATGATGGTAGAGCAAGTTCCAGCTCCTCCCTCATCAGGTCACTGAAAAAAGAAAGAATAAGGACTCAGGTGAAAACCTCCATGAGGCACCTGAGTCCCATTCCTGGGTTGAAAACCTCGCGAGGCGGCCCAATGATGAAAAAAAATCCTTGGGTGAAAACCTTCCTTGAGGTGGCCAGGGTAAACATCTAGGGTGAAAACCTCTCTAAGGCAACCTAGGCATTTTTCGAAAAGAAAAAAAAAAAAGAGAGAGAAAAATCTATAATTTTTATTTGCAGGTGGGAGAGAAAGACAGTCAAGGAGAAAAAATAGGATCCAAAGGGAACCCTGCCTCACACATATACATCTCCTCCACTCCTTACCATGCATACCTCCATCATTTCTATCGTTTTTCCACTCCATTGCTTCAATTTATGTGAAGACTGTGTTTTCTACAAGATCCCCTGAAAACCTACAGGGTGATCTTGTAGGAATTACAGTGGCCCGAAAAACCTACAGGAAGAAATCCGAGGGCACATGGTAGGTTTGTTAGGTCCCTAAAATTCATCCTAGACATGATCTAACACCTCACGTCGTCCATTATCATCATCCCTGCACTCACCATTTAAAACAAAAAGAGATCAGTTTCTACCAGTTATGAAAAAAGAAAAAAAAAGAAAAACAGAGGAGAGTAAGAGAATTACCTAAATATCCCTTGCTCCACACACACTCCTACTCCCTCTGTCCATTCATTGCACCATCCTCATAGCCCCATTGAATGACATGATTAAGTAATTCTGAGGGAGAAGCAACTACAATACATCCTGTAGGAAATCCTGTAGCAGCCTATCCCACAGAATGTCAATCATCAGCTACAGGTCTTCACTAGGATGATCCAGGAGCTCCACAGCAGCAGCAGCATCAGATCTTCAATCACAGATACCTGCAAAAGCCAAGAAACCATCAGCAGACAGCAAGAGGAGGAAGAAGAATGACCATGCAGCAAATAAACAACGCAGCACCTCTGATCTTCGACAACTGTAGCATGGCATCAAAACCACAGGTAAGTATCCTGCTCACTCACTCATATGCATCATTTAATCAAAAGTTGTAAAGGTTACGAGATAGTTGGTTTATAAGTGAAAAGGTGGCCAGTTAACTTGGCCACCTTCGTTCAGTTAGCGAATGCAAATTCGGGTGTCCTCTCACACGTGGCTGCAGTCAACTCAAAGACAGAGGAGGAGTAGGACAAGAAGTGGTTAACTACGGATCTACGAGGTGGGAGTTGATTACGAGGAGTGGGAAATGATGAGGTGGTAGTGGGGACCAACGGTCCAAAAATGGCAACGTACCTCTGCTGCCAGCACACCACCTCACCCTGAAACACCATAAAGGGAAATAAAACCATCGCCTGCATGCATTCATGCATTCCACCTCCTCGAAACTTCCTCACTCAAGTCACTCTCATAACCCTGGCCACCCACCGGAAGCAAGGATCCATTGTTCTACAAGAGAATTTCTACAGGAGCATGCATAGGAAGTGTCTATAGGATACAGTCTATAGGAATTCCTACAAGAAGAGTCTATAGGATACAGTCTATAGGATACACAGAGGCAGTCTATAGGATAGGCAGAGAAGAGTTCAAGAGGGGATATCACGGGAATTGTCCACTGCCACCATTCTAAAGAGGTAGGCTATAAAAATCCATCCCCATTTACAAGAAAATGAACTAGAAATGCTCTAAAATCTAGTGAATTTAGCAACTGTGGGAGGTGAATTACATACACAGTAAACTCTGTTTTCCTCCCAAATTTAAAAATTTTGTGTCAACCCTCTCATTTTTTCCTCAAGCCTCACAAGCAAGATGACATGAGGGTTTCATAAGAGAGAACCCACAAACACTGTGTGGATACAACAACACCCTCAATTGCTTGAAATCTTTACAAGACACAACTGGATGGGGTTTTTTGAAAAATTCTCAGGGTGTGATGATGAAGTGGCTCAAGAATTTTCTCATTCCCTCACTCCACACAACAAAATCCATGCCACTATTTTAGTTAGAGGCCTCACTATAGATCTCACCCCAGAGCTAGTTAGTAGGGTCACCACACTTCCCCTAGGAATTCCATGGAGAAAAGAAGACAAAGGAGACAGTCAGGTGGCAAAAAGGAAATTCTTTTTAGAAGGTGAAGAACCCACAAAGGAAAAAAAATGGAGTAAGGAGGGACAATCTACCATACCCATGGAGTGAGGTAGGATACCAACTCATCAAATATATCTCATGTGAGGGTAGATATAGTGTTGTTTATGGCTACCATTTTAGGATCCTTAAAGAATTAAGATTTGGGGTAGAAACACCAGTTCACCAAAGACTCAGCATACCCTATTTCTTGATGCAATCACTCATAGACTCCAACAACAAAGTAAAGGAAGGGAATTCCCAATAATTGGCTCACCATGGGTTGATTAGGATCCTGATTGAGGATGCCCTCCAAAACCTCAGAATCCTTATAACATGGTCAGTCTTCAGAGACTTTCCAGCAAAGGAAGACATCAAAACCCTCACTTATGATGTTAGTCCTTCTGTCAATGAGGAGGAGGCAAAATTGGAAGAAGAAGATACAGAGCTAGATAGGGATGAGATGGATGAAGAAACTGATACATGGGAACATGATGAAGTAGAAGAAGAAGAGGGAGAAGAGAAGGAGGATGATGATGGAATAGAGGAGGAAACTAAGGAAGAAACTGATGGAGATGAGGAAGAACAAGAAGAGGAAGAAGATAAGAAAACAGAGAGGAAGAAAGCATTAAAACAAAAAGGGAAGAACACAAAGAGGAGTCACCTAGGGTGTCTCCAGAGGCTACTAAGAGGGAGGCAGCAGCTGCCCTCACTGCTCTCAGCACCCCAGTCAAGCAAAAAGGGAAAAGAAGGAGGCAAGCCCCACTATATTTCAAAACAAGAAAGAGCACAAGAATCAAACAAGGGAAGCCACAAATATCAACAAAAATTCCTATTGAGATTGAAGATTCCCCTACACCAAGAGATAAAATTCCTTCCCCTAAGTCACCAATCACCTATGTAAGGAGGCCTAGTACCAGATCAACTTCCTTAAAGGGTAAGGCCATCCTACAGGATCCACAACAAAACCTACAGGAAGCAAAAACAGTCCTACAGGATACTCTGCAAAAACTACAGGAAGCACAGAAATTGGAAGGCAAGGTAGGGGAGCAGCAAGAAACAAAAGAAGAAGACCCTGAAACAAAGGAACCAAGCCCCCAACCTAACCTAGACTCCTACTACCAGTTTATTGAAGGAGGTAGGGTGATACCTCAAAAATTTTCCATCCCATTGTTTTTCGAACTTGAGAAGGAGAGGGCTAGAACCCACCGATGGATGCAAATCACCAAGTCAAAAGGGGTGGAAGACATTGGGCACATGGAAGAGAAGCTCAAAGAAATGGGCAAAGAGCTAAGTGGCTTAAGGGACAGAGAAGTAATAATGAGAGATCAACTTGAGAGGGAAAATGCATGGTTGAGGGGACAGCTGCAGGAAAGGGAGAACCAACTAGCATGTATGGCCAACCTCTCCTTGGAGGCCATCCAGTGTAGGATGCCAGCTAAATCCTATGCTCTTTACCTCAAAGAACAATGGCTGCAGTTTCATATTAAAACACTAGCACAAAGGGGCACCATGCCATTTCAGGACTATAGGCAGTTTATTGATCTTTGTGATCAAAGTACACTAGAGGATAGGGCCAAAATGGTTGAGTTTTACTTACACAACATGGCCCTCATAGACATGAATGTTTGGTACCATAATGCCAAGCTAAGAGATATACAATTAATGGATTTGGCATCATGGATGAACCATGAGGAGTCAAGGGCTGCAGAGATGAAAAGAATATTGGCCAAAGAGCAAAATGAACCTCTTTTCATCAGAGCTGAACAATCAAATCCCATGGCCATAATCAACACCCATAATTTGATTGCAAATGATCCTCAGCTGGCACCTAGATATCTTGCTGCCCAAGAGCAAGCAATTTCACATTTTGAGGATATGTTTAGGCAGCTAGGAGATGATAATATACATGCCTACCTAAGGAGATGGAACACATTGCCACACAACTTGAAGATCAGGGAATATCACTCCCCTCAAAGGTTGAGAGAGGCACTATACAAGACACCTATCTATAAGCAATCAATGCAAAGGTTCAAGGTCAATTGGATAGGCCTAAAACTCAGTCCACCACTACTCCCAGGGATGCTAGAAGGGAGAAAAGAAGAAGAGGAAAAAAGGTAGTGGGAAGAAGTAGAAAATAAAGTAGGCTTCTATGAAAAAGAAGAAGAGACCACAATGGAGGCATGGGATGTCAGAGAGGCTACCAAAGCCATGAAGGACATGGACATTGACTAAGTTGCTCAGAGTATGAGCAACACTTTCAGTAGGGGGGTGATGATGAGCCTCATCATTAGTTAATTATATGGGCCTTAATTCACCTCCTAGCCTAGTCAAACCAACTATTCTCACAACTTATTGCATACTTTTGATTATATTTTGTTTATGAGATGAGTTAGAGTTAGATATTTTGATTTGTGGTCTAATGTGCATTTAATGCAGGCTTAAAGGATAAAAGCAAGGAATTTTGGCAAAGACATTGGTCAAAACTTGAATGGGACAAGGGAGAGGAATTATAGGAGGTAAATCCTTCTCATTTACTACCCCTCCATTCGAATATTCCTCCATCAGGTCGGAGTGCAAACAACCAAATCATGAGGACTAGAAGGCAGTTGAGCAAGTGAAAGACAAAGCATCATTTTATCTCAAGTTTGGGATATGAGCCTCCCTGATTTTAAGGAAGTCGTTGGAGACTTCAGATGTATAAGTAGAGAGGCTTAGAACCTTAGTAGGATTCATATTTTTTATTGTAAAACTCTACTCTATTTTCGAGCTGCAAGACTTGTGACAGTCTTTGATGTAATCCATTGTTTTGATAATAAGAATGAGTTTTGTTTTGAGCTAGCACTGAGTTAGCTCAGAGGGCTGAAGCTCTTGGGTTAGGGCCCAATCCTAGCAGTCAAGGCTCCTCTTTATTGTACATGTATGCCAGCATAGATTTATAGTTTAATTGTTCATTTGCTTAAGTAGCTGCATTTCCATTACAACAGTGTAGAGTAGATTGGTTATATGTTAGTTTGCTTCCATTTGTGCCTTCTTTCAATTAGTAGGTTAGCAAGGAGAAAAATATCACCATAAAGTTGTCAACAGGTGTCTCGGCCTCACCTGCTCCCTCTGGGACCATGACTTGAGGAAGAGACCCTTCAGCAACCCTAGAAACACAGATTTCTATTTCTCGCATGAGCTTTGGAGTTTGTTTTCTTGATTTAGTACTTGGTTCATTTCATTGTCATCTTTTTCCATTACTCTATTTTTTCAATAAGATCTCACTCATGTTCTCATTTCCTTTAGCACTTTATTCATGCATAATATGGGCAATTGATTCATGCTTTTCTAGTTTATGAAGATGTATCTTGTTGCATAGTTCTTGAAAGACACACATATTTTAAGCACTGCAGGTACTTCAGGAGGAGGCCTAGACTTCATCACCAACATCCATCTTCCACCTCATCAACCTTAACCATCTCTTGTTCCACCATCACCCTCACTAGTTTTTTTGTCATTTTTCATTGAAATTTCCCTAGACACATTGAGTGAATCTAGCCATCTCTTCTCTTGGATATTGACTCTTGAGTGTTCCTAGACCTTCTAACACCCTATCCCACTCATCACACACATTTTCCCGGCATCCCAACACCTCCAACACCTCACAATTAGCTCTCGGCTGTATTCTGTAGGTTTCTAGTACATCTTGTAGGTTTTCCTTAAACGACCTATTTTGAGGCCGAATTGATGGGAAATCTCTAGGAAGTTACAAAAAGCCTCCTAGGACCCTTCCACACCATCCAATCACTCTATAAACCTTTTATCCATCCTCAACCACCTTCCATCCACCTGTCACATCCACAAGAACAATTAAATTGCATGCTTGAGTTTACCAAAAAAACCAAAAAAGTGAAAACATATTTAGTTTAGTTTTCTTGCTCACACATTAGTATGGTTTGATGCTCTTTACTTCTGTAACTTAAATAGCAGCATTAGGTTAGTGTTGATTTAGCAATTCTGCTTCGCATAGCTGTTTAAATAGTTAATTAGGATATGGTTTGATTTAGCATTACATGATGTTTTCCTCATTACTGCAATAGAGTAGCTCTCTTAGAATATATTTGCTCTTCTTCCATCAAAGAATCAAGCTTCTTCTGACTCTATAGAAGTCTGGATTGGAACCCCTGGGTCTCTCGGCGGATGAAGAGTGACAACATGCAGGATCTTCACTTTTACTTGTGCATATAGCACTGTCACCTTCAAGTTTGTACGAACCCCAGGTTGATAAGTAAGGTTGGTAGCCCAGGAGTTGCATCATCCTTGCTGCAATACTAGCGCTTATCAATATGTACATTGCAGAACCAAATTATATTAACACAACAGTGGTAACCACCTTCCATAATTTTATAAGGGAGGCTTTTGGTGACATTCTTGTCTTCTTAATGAGGCAAGAGCGAATTGAAAGACTCTTGCAAAAACAGGTTGCACATTTGTTTGAGAACATACCAAAATTATTTGTTGTTGTCGAAGCAGAAAATTGCCCAGTGATAAATGGAGGTCCTGCCAAGGTGATGGTTGAACTCATTTCCACCAACTATGTTGTGTTTACAGATATTACTCTAAGGGAACCTAGGTTGTTTGTTTCCCATCCAAAGTTAACAATCGTGCAAAAAAAATCTTCAGAGATAGAGCTGGACTTTGTAAATCTAAGTTCTGAAGCAGTCTCACAGTTGGTAGGTTGGTTCGATGAACTAGCCAATAAAATTGATCCAAGTAGAAGGCCAATTGGGACGTTTGATAATTAATATCCTCAGACAACTAATCATTATGTAAAAGTTCTAATGCCCCAGGGGGATGAGAATTATCTTCCATGGACATTTGGTTGGCCTGGTCCTATTTCCAGTTTTAGAATGAGGTGGTTGAGAATAGAAGAAGAGCGAATGAGGCAAAGAAACATCGATTTCATTGTTGTCATGACTAGAGCATATGGTAAGGCATCAGAGGATGAAAGGCAAGAGGTTAGGTGGGGTGAATTGGATACACTCCCTTTCCAAGAGGATGAGCATCAAAGGAACGTGATCGACACCATGGCAATATATGTGCTTGATTGTAGTTGTGCATCCAAAGAGGAGACAATGGGAAGGGGACATGGCAGTCCATTAATCAATTTCTTATTTGACCTTGGATTAAAAGAGCGTGCATACTATGTTTGGTAGCTCTATTCATTCGCTCAGGAAAAACCACTTTAAAGACAACTGACAAGGCTTTTACCCATGGTAACTGAAAGTGGACAATGGATACCACCACTTCTATCCCAACAGACAAGCATGATAATGCCAGAAAAGGAGAAAGGTTTTAGTGCAACTTATGCTGTTGGAAGGAGTGTGTGGGTTGATGATAATGCTAGAAAAGGAGAAAGGTTTTAGTGCAACTTATGCTGCTAGAAGGAGTGGGTGGGTTGATCTAGAGCACTACTCAATTGACAATCAGAATGGTGTATTTGAAGACACATTGCAAGCCTTAACCGGGGGAAGAAACCAGATAAAAGAAGTGGTAAATTTTTCCTTGGATAACGCAGATGCAACATGGTTTGATGAGACCTGTGCATTATTGTGGGATATAGATACTTCTGCAAAGGTGGGAAAATTTCCATATTCAAATATTTCCAATGAATCTGAGACGAACAACAAAACTGACATTGTCTTAATGGATTTTATAAGGATCATGTTATGGATAATCGGAAGAAATCTAATATTGGGAATAGAAAGGCTTCTAAAGTCTATATATGCCAAGAAAGGCTATGAGGGACTTCTGTTGCAAGTTAAATATGCTCACATCCTTCACTCTGGAATAAGACCAAGTTCAACTTTAAATCATACTGTGTATGAAGGTTTTACAATCAGAGATGTTATTTTGTGTTTGAAAGCAACAAGAGAAGATCAGTGGGAATAAATTGAGTGTGTAGTCAATGATGGTGTTGGGATTAAATTTGGATATGCACATGGATGTACCCACTTTCATTGGACTACATATCCTAAGGGGTTTCTTATACTCATATGGAATCCCGGAATACAGGTGGATTTCTTGGGGCAAGCAATCTTAGGTGGGGAGGCCTGTAATATACCCAACAGATTGACAGGTTGGACCAAATAATATTAATAATAGTAGTAACAAATAAATAAATAAGCGACATTAGCCCGTGGTTTTTGTTTTTGGTCCCACTTAATTACTCATAGTTTCTTTAGAGCAATGCAGCTATAAAATAAGGAGGAGGATCAAGAGCAAGGCACAAAATTATTTTTGTTTTATCTATTGATATTTGAGAGCTCAAGTGAGTTTTCAAGTGAGCATTTTCAGGTGAGATCCTCGGCCTTTCTTTGGTGGGATCCTATCTCACCCTAGTGGGAAAACCAAACTTTGGTGATCACCCGATCACCCTAACTAGCTGAAATTATTTTTAAATTCTGAGCAGAGAGAGAGGGTTTGCATATTTTGACATGGTCTGCAATTTCTCTTTACAAGGATCTCCACGATCTATGGGAACGCATCTATGAGAGTGATAAATACAGTTGACCGCCTAACAAAGGTTGTCGAAGGCTAATATACATAGCAATGTTTTCGAGAAGGCCGAGTATCTGTTGGTAGATTAGCAACCTCCCTACAACGCTTCTTATCTCGTAGATCGGCCTCATTACTGACACATGATAGGTGCAGGATTGACAGAGCCGCAAATCGTATCATTCTGTTGTATCAACTCCCTATGCGCAAGATAAGCCAACACTCGTCGTTGTAGCACTATTTCTATAATCTACATCCTCCGTCAATCGTATGAGTTTCTATGCACACTATCAACTATTGAGATCGTTGGTCACGATGCAGAAGAGGTGTCCTTGCATCAAGTAGAAGAGGGGTGAAGTGTCTGAATCTCTTGGATGTAGATCGAAGGGGTTGGGCACAATCGCTTGAATACAGGAGGGCATCGGTTCATTTCATCAGAAGAGGTACGCACAGCTACACTATCCTGCAACGCTATCTCTCCTGGCATATACCCCGAGCCACTGCAACGCCATTGCATGTATTGATGTAATACCCTAATGTCGTTGACCCTTCAATGTAAATGATGTTGGTCTACTGCTGTAATATTGACGCTTGATGCTTAATAAAATAGTAGTTGGTGGATTACCAGTTTGTTTGACGTCGATACTGGTTTTTTTTTATTTGCTGTGGAATTAAGGGATAAACCATATGCGAATATTCTTCTGCAGGGTTTGCATATTCAGTGATATCGGTATTTCTTATCAAGCAATGGTGTGTTGTTTTTTATGAAGTATATTATATTTGGACATGGTTGATTCTCATATTTAGACAATATTTGTCAAAATCTGATTTTGGATCATGGTTGACCATGATTGAATTTATAAAACATAGTTGACTATGATTGATATTATAAATGCAAGGGAATAATAAACCATACAGATTAATACTAAAAACCCAAGGGATTATAGACTTAAGGGAATAATATTAAACCCTAGAAATATATACCCTTATATTAATAAACCCAAAGAGATTGATATTATAAACTCAAGGGAATAATAAACCTAAGGAATAAAAATTATAAACCCAAGCTATATAAACCCTAAGATAAATATTATAACCCTAAAATAAACATGGTTGATGATGGTTGACCATGGTTAATTTCCATATTGAGACCATCCTTGTCACGATATGACATTGGACCATGGTTGACCATGCTTGAGTTTCATATCAAAACAATTTTTGTCACAACGCGATAATGGACGATGATTGACCATGGTAGATTTTCATATTCAGACAAAAAGATGGAAAAACATGGAAGATATTACTCCCCTGTTACTAAGGTAAGACCCAGCGAAACAACCAGGGGCGATATGAATTGCTAAAGCAATAAATCCAAATTCTTTGGCTTTATTTATTTATAATCCCTTTGTTTTTTAGTATTAATCCGTAGGGTTTGTTATTACCTTGGCCTTATAATATGAATCATGGTCAACCATGTTTGATAAATTCAATCATGGTCAACCATGATCCAACATCAGATTATGACAAATATTGTCTCAATATGAGAATCGACCATGTCCAATGATGGTCCAATTTTGCACTGTGACGATGATTGTGAAGGATGCTCAACCATACTCCAAGGATTGACTCAATATGGAAACCAACCATGGTCAACCATGTTTGTTTTAGTATTTATAATATTTATCTTAGCGTTATTTACCTTGGGTTTATAATATCCATCCTTTAGGTTTAATATTAAACCCTAGAAATATAAACCCTTAGATTAATAAACCCTAAGGGATTTATATTATAAACACAAGGAATAAAAATTATAAACCTAAGGAATAAAAATTATAAACCCAAGCTATATAAACTCTAATATTATAAACCCAAGGAATAAAAATTATAGCTATATAAACCCTAATATTATAAACCCAAGGAATAAAAATTATAAGCTCAAGCTATATAAACCCTACAATAAATATTATAAACCCTAAAATAAACATGGTTGATGATGGTTGATTTCCATATTGAGACAATCCTTGTCATAATACGACATTTGACCATGACTGGCCATGCTTGAGTTTCATATCAAGACAATCTTTGTCACAATGCGACAATGGATGATGATTGACCATGATTGATTTTCATATTCAAAAAAAAAATATGGAAGATATTACTCCCTTGTCACTAAGGTAAGACCCAATGAAACAACGAGGGGTGGTACGAATTGCTAAAGCAAGAAAGCCAAACTCTTTGGCTTGATTGCTTTATAATCCCTTGGCTTTTTAGTATTAATCTATAGGGTTTATTATTCCCTTGGGCTTATAATATGAATCATGGCCAACCATGTTTTTTAAATTCAAGCATGGTCAACCATGATCCAACGTCAGATTATGACAAATATTGTCTCAATATGAGAATCAATCATGTCCAATGATGGTCCAATGTTAGGCCCCTATATTACTAGTGTAACCCCTTATTGTTATTAGTACAACCCCTTTATTATATTGTTGTACCCATTTAGTCCCCATATTGTCATTATTGTGCCCCATAGAAGCCCACTCTTGTTATTATTGTGCCCTTACATTATTATTGTTATATCGGCTCTAATTATATTATGACCCCTTAGACTCTTATATATAGAAAGGAGGTCTTGTCATTTGTATCATCGAATAATTGTTCATTTGTGTAATGTAAAGGAGGTTTCCCCCTCGAAGAGGCTGAATTCTAAGGCGTTGATCTATCTTTTCTATCTTTTTATGAGCTGGTTTCATAACATTTGGTATCAGAGCTTTGGATTCTAAGGTTTCACTGCTCCAAATAGGTCATAATGGAATTTGCGCTATAACTTTTTTCTGCCCCGTTTTAGATGCTAAAAAACAAACCCATTTGGGTTGAAATCGTTCTGAAGCTTAGGTCCAAATTTCAGATCTTTTCGTGCTATATTTGCGGAGATATGATCTGAGGAAGTTGGCCTTTTTGTAGACTCCTGAATTACATTCCAAACAGGTGACCTGGGGAAAATCGTCATAACTTTTGTTTTGAGCATCAGATTGAAATTTAGTAAAAAAATTTAGAAAGAGAACAGACTGTAGTTTCCTGTGTGTATTTTTCAGATCCTAAGGTTAACACAGTGACACGTGGAACTTCATACAAGTTCACTCTTCTGAAAAGGTATATAATCAGGTCATCTTGGGAGATTGTGCATAACTCTTTCTTGGAGAATCTAAATTCGATCAGACTGGTGGCATTAGAAAGAGGACGTAGATGGCTACTACAAGTCACAATTTCAGAACTGGAAGAACCGAAATTACAGAGTTATAGTTGTTTCAAGATTGAGATCCTAAAATCAAGAAAAGACGATATGAGGAAGTTTGATGGCAAGGATCTGGTAAATTGGATACTTCATATGGGGCAATATTTTGATCTACATGGTGTACCACTGTTACAAAAGGTATGTATTGCATCTTCATATTTAGAACCGAATCAATTTTTATGGTATAAAGGGCTTTGTTCTCGTAAACTACTTGTTATGTGGTCAATTTTCATAGAGGAAATGATAGCATATTATGAGGATACAAAGAGAAACTCCTTCTTTAGCCAATTGATAAATCTCAAACAAAAGGGTTCAATGGAAGAGCACATTTAGAACTTTCAAAAATTGAATAGAAGGGTAAATTAATTCCAGAGAAGCAAAGGATTGATGTCTTCATAGGGACTTTAAAGGATAACATTCAACATGAGGTTCGTTTTTGGGAACCTGATTCATTAGAGGAGGCATTCGAGTTGGCAAGAAAAATTGAAAGCGAAATTATGGAAACAAGGAATCCCACCACTCATGACTATAATTATGGAATTGTTTCTTCTCCTAACCTTCCACAACCTACAAGGCTTACACCACAAAAATTGGAAGAAAAAAGAGAAAAAGGTCTTTGTTACAATTGGGATAGAAAATGCACTAAAGGTCATAAGTGTGTTGAGAAAAAATTATTTTACATAGAGTATGAAGAGGAGGAAGAAAAGGATCAAGAAACATCAAAAGAAGATGATATACACCAAGACCCAACCCCAGAGAAAGAAGAAATAAATCTGGCCATATCTTGTAAAACGTTGGCAAAAATTACCACTTAAACTCTCATGATAGAAAGACATATCAAGAAGAAAAATGTTCAAGAAGTGAAAGATCACATCAAGCATCAAGAAATGAATCCGACCATATCTTGTAAAGCATTGGAAGAAATTACCACTCCTCAAACTCTCAAGATAGAAGGAAATATCAAGAAGAAAAAGGTTCAAGCAGTGAAAGATCACATCGAGCATCAACAACAAGTTCTCCAACTTTTAAAGGATAACGCCACTTTGGTGCAGAATCAAATGAAACAACAGGTAGATCAACATCACAGTGAAAAAAGTTTTGATGTAGGTGATTGGGTATTTTTACGGCTACATCTCAAGCAAGCGATTTACGAGAAGGAAATGTTGGCAATACTACATGCACTTGAGAAATGGCGACCTTACCCAATGGGAAGACACTTCAAGGTAAAAATGGATCATGATAGTATTAAATACGTTTTAGAACAAATATTATTTTTAGAAGAACATAAAAAGTGGGTCACAAATATGTTGGGTTATGACTTTGACATCATCTACAGAAAAGGGAAGAAATTTTTTGTTGCAGATACACTCTCAAGAAAGGATGAAGATGTGGAAGCATTGTTTTGTGCTATTTCTATTATCCAACTATATTGGATAAACGAAGCAAGGGATGAATGGAAGAAGGACAAAAAAGTGTGGCCACTCATTCAAAAGTTGCAGAATATCCCGATTCAAACAATATTGCCAGAACTTGAAGAGGAAGGAAAAATCATATTAGAACCTGGAGCAGTCACAGAAACAAGAACCCGACAGCTAGGAAATTGATCAATTTCAGAGTATCTCATTAAGTGGAAGAACTTACCCGCTGAAGATTCCACATGGGAGGACAAGAATTTTATACAGAAGCATCAAGAACTACTCAAGCATTGAGGATAACACTTTTTGAAGGAGAGGGGCATGTTAGGCCCCTATACTACTAGTGTAACCCTTTATTGTTATTAGTACAACCCCCTTATTATATTGTTGTACCCATGTAGTCCCCATATTGTTATTATTGTGCCCCATAGAAGCCCACTATTGTTATTATTGTGTCTTTACATTATTATTGTTATGTCGGATCTGATTATATTATGACCCCTTAGACTCCTATATATAGAAAGGAGGTTTTGTCATTTGTATCATCGAATAATTGTTCATTTGTGTAATGTAAAGGAGGTTTCCCCCTCGAAGAGCCTGAATTATAAGGTGTTAATCTATCTTTTCTATCTTTTTATAAGCTGGTTTCATAACATCCAATGTCACATTGTGACAATGATTGTGAAGGATGCTCAACCATGCTCCAAAGATTGACTCAATATGGAAACTAACCATGGTCAACTATGGTCAACCATAATTGTTTTAGTGTTTATAATATTTATCTTAAGATTTATCTACCTTGGATTTATAATATCTATCCCTTAGGTTTAATAATATTCTCTTGGGTTCATAATCCCTTAAAGTTTTAACATTAATCCATTGGGTTTATTATTCCCTCAGATTTATAATATCAAACCTTTGAGTTTATACTATCCATCATGGTCAACCATGGTCGACCATAACTCATCTTGGTGAATCATGGTTATCCCTATTCGAATGTCACATGATTCAATATAAAGACCAATGACGAATTCAGATTTGAATTGAATTGTTTAATCTATAAAAAGCTGCATTTCTCCTGGTAATAATTTAAATCATGCATTGAATTTAAATCCATGCTTCCCATTATCATAAGAAGATCATTAGGGGGCACTCATCCTCTCTATTGCACGTTGTCTTTGGTCATCGTTATGGGTGGACATGTGGGCCTTCATGCCACAGTGATCGTTTTGCCCTCTTAAATCCAGATGCCACAGTGATCGTTTTGTCTTCCCTCAAATCCAGTTGCCACAATCATCGTTTTCTCTTCTCTTACTCCATATATATGGATATATGGATGTATGTATGTCGTGAAGCGAATTTTGCAGAGTGATTGTTCGTTTTCTCTTAATACAGATATATGTATGGTAGTGTCGTGAAGCGAATCGAATTGTGTGTGTCAATTTGATTTCTATCAGCAAAATTTCAACCAAACCAATATAGTTTTCCACTGTGAATATGATTTCTATCAGCAAAGTTACCCATTGTTCTAAGTCTCGGTTGCACTCACATTCACTGTTCAAAATAATCTGTCAATGGCTCCTTTACCCATTGGTATCATTCTCGGTTGCATTCACATTCACTGTTCAAAATAGTTGTCAAAGGCTCCTTTTAAAACTAGGAATTATGGTTACCCTGTTTCTGCATTTTTACCTACAAATATAAGATTGCTGAACTCATTTTTGGAAAAAGGTAGATGACACTTTGAACACATCAAAATTCGATGGGAAAATAGGAACGAAAAATTGGAACTCTGGTATTTCCCCGTCTTTCAAGCTAACAAATTCAATCGTGATATTGGATTTTTGGTTTCCAATGCACGTAATATCGCTGAGCCAAATATATGTGACCGTGAAACTGTTCTCTACTCTTCCACTGATAGCCTTGATGATAAGTGAAGTGCTTCCCCGAAATCACGTTGTAAAATCCAGAAATCCAATGAAAATATGTCCAGTTGCAAAAGTCTCCATTCCAAAATCGATTTTCATTGTTCTTCAAGAGGTTGCCCCGACAATGCAGGTTTTGGGGTTTGTAATTAGAAATCACATGGAAGAACCATCCTATGCTACTATAGGATACATAAGCTAACCCACCAAGAATTATGTCGACGTTGTGGAACTAAAGCATCCATAAATTTGAATCTAGAAGCATAAACTTAGAAGGGGACTCAAAACTCAGTCGGGATCGAATAGGGAATCGAGGATCTTCCATGAACAATCGGGGGGGTTGGAGTCCATTCTTAGAAATAGAAAAGATGGCTTTCCCTCATCCTCAATTTGGAACTTAGACACGCACGGAGCATGAAGAACAGGTGCAACATGACATCCGGATTTGTAGCATCCTCCTCCAGTAGGATATGAAAAGACAAAATCAACAACTTCACATCGAGAATGATGCTCAGACTCCAGAGCATCTGGGAGGATCAAGGATCTTTAATGATGGCAGTTCAAGCCATCAATCCACCTTGCCACAAGATGAAGAATCAGGAAGGGTCCATCCATCATGGCACTTCATAGCATTTGAGAGGAGGCATGGAAACCCCTTGAACAAATTAATCATCATTGGAGAACAAAATCCGAAGCGAAGTACAATGAATGGTCTGATGCATAAAGCCCAGGACAAGGAGACCATTGAGGTGTATGCCTGACTGTACCCAATGATCTACACAGGCTCCTGAACTTGTGGTTTCAGTATATGGAACTCTACTCGCATGTTTCCTTTCTCTTAACATAATGTTTGTCCATCTCTTTCTCTGTTTGATCCAGTTTATTGTGATTCCTATCATGGAGGATCCTGTCTAAGTTTTCCTACTTCATTTGTGAATGATTGAATCTTCCTATTTTCTTTTGGCGTCTGCTATAACTGTTTGGCTCTTGGAATCATCCTGATTCCCCACCCTTATTTCCACTTGAGTTAGAATTACATTATTCGATGCCAACAATAACGGCACTACTCCTAGACAGATTTTGAGCTCCTCATTTGACAAGACCCAATCTTGACATGATTGTTAGCTCTCCTCCCTTTACTGGGAATTGTCCTGTTTCTTCAGTTTTCCAACAAATTCTGTATCATCCATTTTTTTAAAAATCACCTTTCTCTTTCCAAGTTCAAAATTGATGATTTTGACTTCCTTCGATTTCTAAAACACCGAGCATTGCTCCAGCATGGTTAATTTTACTTTTGTTTAACATGACCATATTTCTGAAGGCCAGGAAGTACCTAGGAGTGGTGGAATACGGGAGATGAAGTTTGACCTCTTGCATTTTGAAATACTCACTGTGAGACTCTGAAAACAAAATATCTCTACACCATGATTTCTGTGGAATGCCACTCGAGTATTTTGTATGAATGCTCTCACTTGAAGCAAGATTTAAGTATGAAATAAGATGGAGCATTCACCCAAACTCAAACCATTTATTCCCACTGCTATCTCTGAAACAAATAATTTTGGGAATGAGTAGTTTCTCACTGTCTTCTTAAGAGATGAGAACCATGCGCATTCTACGATAATATTAATGGAAAAGACCTTGCTTCCGGGAGCATTAAAAGAAGGTAACTAGCACTTCCAGTTTTGGTTTTGTTGGAAATATTAATCTCGACCACTGCCTTAAACACAATGACAAACACCATGCTTTCCCAGTCAACTACTGCACGGTTGCGATTTTGTTTGCAGGCGAAAGGACTGAAGTCAAAGCAGAAGTACAACCCTGACCATTCCGCAACACAACAAAGAGTTTAAGGCATTTAATGAATTTTGGTAAATAGGTATCGGCAAACATTTACTCAACGACTGTTGCCCACACACCACAACATCTGTAAGTTCAGAAAACAAATTATTTTGTATAATCGTTCATCTTGTGTATTAATTATTTTCTATGTCATGTATTAATGTCGAATTTGTATGTTGAGATAAATATGAATGTAAAAAGTCATTTGTATGGTTGAGCGAGAGAGAGGGTAAAAGTGAGGTAGTGAGGAGAAAATCGTGGAACAATTTGTGGTGGGCGCATGAAAACTAGTTTTATAGATAGTTACTCCGGAACCAGTGAAGCTTAAATCACAGTAAGTTTTTGTGTTTTCACTTGGAGCTGCAACCTCCATTTATCACGTGAATGTATTTTCCTATGTTTTGGAATATAATACAAAGCATGTTATGTTGCGATGTGGTCCTAAACCTTCATAAGTAATTTTACCGCAACATTTTTGTTTCTACTTTGTTTTGCCATGAGTTATTTCCTGTGTATTATTGAAGCCTCTGTGCAGTTGTGATATCCTTGCCGCAACATAAGACTTACCTTGCCACAACTGAAATTCTGAGCCAGACTGTTTCTACTTTATTTTGTCGTGAGTTATTTCATGTGTATTATTTAAGCCTCTGTGCAGTTGCGATATCCTTGTCGCAACATAAGACTTACCTTGCCACAACTGAAATTCTGAGCCAGCCTACTCTCCTTTGCCCCTGCGAAATTTCTCTAACATGGTATCGAAGCAGGTTAAACTCTGTTAGTGTAAAAACAAGTGTTTTTACTAGCAGTTAAAAGAATTGTTTTGAAGGCATATTTTTGAGCATATTTACTAGCAGGTAGAAAGTTTTTTTCACTCAAAAATGACAACATCAAGCACAAGCTTGACTAATCCTCAGATACCTCAGTTTAATGGCAAAAATTATGACTATTGGGCTATTACAATGAAGGGTCTCTTTTCTTCTCAATACATTTGGGATTTGGGGGAGAATGATTTTCAAGAACTAGTAGATGCAACAATATACAATGCCTTGTCTCAAGCAGAAAGGGATTTGTTGAGGGACAACATGAAGAATGATGAAAAATCCCTCTTCTACATTTTTCAAGTAGTTCATGAAAGTATTTTCCCAAGGGTTGTACCAGCAACAAAGTCCAAGAAATCATGGGACACCCTCCAGACAAAAGGCATGGAAAAAGTCAAAACAACAAAGCTGCAAATGTCGAGAAGAGATTTTGAAACACTTTGTATGAAAGAGTCTAAGAATATAGACTCATTTTTTACACATATAATTGTGTTAGTTACTCAAATCAGGTCTCATGGTGAGACACTTGAGGAAAAGAGAATAGTTGAGAAATTTTTGAGAATTCTGCCAGCAAGGTTTGATGCCATTGTTGTGGCCATAGAAGAGACAAAGGATCTCTCACAGTTCTCAATGGATGAGCTTCATGCATCACTGATTTCTCGTGTTCATAGACTGAATAGAGCAACAAGCTCCTCATTGGAGTATGCCTTCAAGACATAAGTTTCATTTGGTCAAGGTCGAGGCAGAGGAAGATCATATGTTAGAGGAAGAGGAAGAAGCCCACACAAAGGTGGAAGAAGCAACCCTTCAATCTCAAGTGGAAGGGGCAGCAATCAAAATCCAAGTCAAGGCCCAAGCCAAATTCAAGCACAAGGTCAGAGGTATAATAAATTTCAAGTTCATTGTCATTACTATAAGAAGTATGGTCATTATGAAAATGAATGTAGAAAAAAGCAATATGACATTAGTAACAAACCAAGTGTAAATTTCACAAAAGAAAATCAAAACCATGATAACATGTTCTTAGCTTGTAATGTAGCATAAGAAAAACAAAGTGATATATGGTATCTAGATTCAGGGTGTAGCAACCACATCTCAGGGAACATAGAAATGTTTTTCAATCTAGAAGAAAGTGTGAAATCTAAAGTGACATTAGGGAATGATAACAAAGTCTCTATCATGGGAAAAGGAAGAGTTAATATCCTAACAAAAAAGGGGGAGAAGAAGTACATCTCAGATAGTTTGAAGCATAACCTCATAAGCATTGGACAACTCATGCAAAAGGGCTACAATGTCTTTTTCAAAAATGATGAGTGCACAATTTTGGATAGGCCTCCAAGCAGACAATTGATTGCAAAGGTTCAGATGAAAAACAATAGAATGTTTCCCCTAAATATAAGATTAGATTTGAAAGAAGAAGGTGCACAAGCACAACTATCAATGAACTCACAAGAGGATGGAAGAAAATATGCAGTTGTCACACAAGTAAACTATCAAGCAGAGGTCAAAGATGAAAATTGGTTATGGCATTTGAGATTTGGACATCTCAACTTTGGAGGTTTGAATTTTCTGCATAGGAAAGGCATGGTGAAGGGATTTCCACTTATAGAAAAACCAGACAGCCTATGTGAAGGATGCATCTTGGGAAAGCAACATAGAGAGACATTTCCAGTAGGAAAGTCAGTAAGGGCAAAGGCACCTTTGGAGATTGTCCACTCAGATTTATGTGGACCAATGCAGACACCATCAATTGGTGGCAGCCACTATTTATTGACCTTCATAGATGACTACATAAGGAAGACATGGGTTTATCTCCTAAAACAAAAAAGTGAAGTGTTTGAGCGCTTTTGCCAATACAAATCTCTTGTTGAGAAGCAAAGAGGACACTACATCAAAGTCCTCAGGACTGATAGAGGTGGCGAATACATCTCAAATGATTTCCTTCGATTTTGTAGGGAACATGGAATTCACAAGCAATTTACAACAAGGTATACACCTCAACAAAATGGTGTAGCAGAAAGGAAGAATAGGACCATTATGGAGATGGCAAGGAGTATGTTGAAGGCAAAGAATTTTCCAAATGATTATTGGGCTGAAGTTGTTGCATGTGCATCATATATCTTGAATAGATGTCTAACCAAAAGTGTCTAGAACATAGTTCTTAAATAGGCATGGAGTGGAAGGAATCATAGTGTCACTCACATGAGATTTTTTGGTTGTGTGGCATATGCACATGTCTTGGATGAGTTGAGGAAGAAGTTGGATAGCAAGGGGGAGAAATGCATATTTGTTGAATACATTGATGGATCCAAAGCATACAAGCTCCACAATCCATCAACCAAGAAGGTCAGCAGAGATGTGCAGTTCATATAAGAGGAAGCATGGGATAGAATTTTAGAGAAGACAATCAATGTCAAAGCATGTATACCACATGAGGACAAAAAGGAATTGACAGCAACAAGTAATTCCTCAACAGTGACTCCATCTACACCTATTCAAGCACAAGAAAGCAAGCAACAAGTAACACCACCAACAAATAATAGGACAACATCGCGCAGTCAAGCAAGTCTTTCTCCAAGAATGTCGCAAAGCACAACATCAAGTGACATGTCAAGCCCATCTTCAGCAAGCACAAGAAGACCAATCCTTATTTGCATTATTTTTTCATGTAGATGACCCAATCCATTTTGAAGATGCAGTCAAAGAAGAAAAATGGGTTGCGGTAATGGAGGAAGAAATAGGAGCAATAAAAAATAATGACACTTGGGAGTTAGTGAACTCGCTGCAAGGAAAAGAAGTCATTGGAGTGAAGTGGGTCTATAAGAACAAGAGCAATGTCGACGAAAATATTGAAAGACACAAAGCAAGGCTAGTTGTCAAAGGATACAAGCAGCAGCATGGAAGAGATTATTCAAACACGTTTGCACTAGTCGGGAGGATGGAGACAGTGCGTATAGTTGTGGCGATTGCAGCGCAACATAAATGGAAAGTGTATCAAATGGATGTAAAATCAACGTTCTTGAATGGAATGCTGAAAGAGGAAGTGTATATTGCGCAACCGCCTGGTTATGAGGTAGAAGGCAAAGAAGACAAAGTGTATCAGTTGAGGAAAGCTCTTTATGAGCTGAATCAAGCACTGTGTGCATGGTACAACAGGATAGATGCTTACTTGTTGGACAATGGTTTCGACAAATGTGACGGTGAGCCTACTCTCTACATCAAAGAGAGTGATGGTAAGATTCTCATTGTTGTTTTATATGTAAATGATTTGATTTTTACAGGCAATGATGATTTCCTCATCGTTGATTTCAAAGAAGTCATGAAGAGTGAATTTGAAATCACTGACTTGGGGTTGTTAAGGTATTTTTTGGGCATAGAAGTGAAGCAAACAAAAAATGGCATTTTTATTTCTCAAACAAAGTATGTAACAAACATTTTGGAGAGGTTTAAAATGCAGAACAGCAAGCCTGCACCAACTCCAACTGTCATGGGGTTGAAGTTGAGCAAAGAAGATTGTTGTAGTAATGTCAACCCAACATTATACAAAATCATGATAGGCAGCTTGATGTATTTGATCACCACTAGGTCGGATATAATGTATGTAGTGAGTCTAGTGTTGAGGTTCATGGAGACACCCAAGGAAACACATTGGCAAGCAGCGAAAATGATTCTAAGGTATATCAATCAGGACAAAACAATATGGCGTTTTGTATGTCGAAACAAATAATTTCAGGTTGGTTGGTTACACTAATAGTGATTGGGCAGGAAGTGTCGATGACAGAAAGAGATGGTTAGGATATGTTTTTCATCTGGGTTCCGAAGCCATTTCATGGGCCTCCAAGAAGCATCCAATAGTATCACTATCAACAACAGAAGCTGGATATGTCGCCGCAATAGTAGTAGCGTGTCAGGCAATTTGGATGAGAAGGATGTTGAGAGATCTTCGCCACGACCAAGAGGGAACGAAAACTATTTTTTGTGACAACACCTCAGGAATTGCATTGTCAAATAATTCTGTCTTTCACAAGAGGACCAAGCATATTGATGCTAAATATCATTTTATGAGAGAGTTGATTAACAATAATGAAATTTTGTTGTAGCACTGCTGGTCATAGGCACAATTTGCTGATATTTTCACAAAGCCATTGGCACGAGAAAGTTTTGTTTATCTCAAAGATTGTTTGGGAATTTTCAATGGCGGCATTTGTGATTAAGAGGGAGTGTTGGAAATATTAATCGCAACCACCGCCTTAAACACACTGACAAACACCATGCTTGCTTAGTCAACTATTGCACGGTTGTGATTTTGTTTGCAAGCAAAAGGACTGAAATCAGAGTAGAAGAAGTACAACGCTAACCATTCGGCAACACAACAAAGAGTTTAAGGCATTTAATGAATTTTGGTAAATAGTTATGGGAAAACATTTACTCTGCGACTGTTGCCCACATTCCACAACACCTACACTGAAAACCAATTATTTTGTATAATCGCCCATCCTGTTTATTAATTATTTGCTCTGTCATGTATTAATGTCAAATTTGTATGTTGAAATAAATATGAAAGTAAAGATTCATTTGTATGGATGAGCGAGAGAGAGGGTAAAAGTCTTATGAGGTAGTGAGGAGAAAATCGTGGAGCAATAGTTTTACAGAGTTTTACAGATAGTTACTCTGTAACTAGTGAAGTGTAAATCGTAGTAAGTTTTTGTACTTTCACTTGGAGCTGCAGCCTCCATTTATCACATAAATGTATTTTCCTATGTTTTTAAATAAAATACAAAGTATGTTATGTTGCGATGTGGTCTTAAACTTTCATAAGTAAATTTACCGCAACCTTTTTGTTTCTACCCTATTTTACCGTGAGTTATTTCCTATGTATTATTTAAGCCTCTATGTAGTTGCGATATCCTTCCACAACATAAGACTTACCTTGCAGCAACTGAATTCTGAGCCAGACTCCTCTCCTCAACCCCTACAAAATTTCTCTAACAAGTTTCTTTCTTTTACAGAGCCTGAACCATAGAGTATCATATAACCATAATTATGAAACTTCCCCATGGTAGGTCGTGGGTCCAAAAAGTAGTAGATTCAGAACTCCCCACTACAAACTGATGAAACCAAGCAGGATCCAAAAATATTATTCCTCTGCCAAATGATACACAAAGGAAAAGGCCACCTTAATTTAACAACACACATTGGTTGAAATCCTTGACAAACCCTAGTAAGAAATGATGAGGCATTAATTTTCGGAAGGTCCTCTCCTTCAAATCGTCCATTGTAAGTAAGACCACATGTAGACAAATCCAATACATGGGGATAGATATTTTGATGGACCTTGTCAAGGAGAGGCTGAAAATTTGGGGCAGGGGGAGTTTTATATTCGAAGGAAGCTAAAAATAAATTGTTTCAAAGAAGCGTTGCGAGAGGGTACAAATAAATAGCAAAACTGAATACTCTGTGGCTGTGGACAAGGATGGCAACAGGAAATGGGGTGTCTACATATTCAAACCTCAGGGGATTCCAAGATAGCTGACCGGATAGTAAAGTAAATCACCAGAATTTGATCCTTACCAGTCTTCTTGGAAAGATTCAAGAGAACTAAAAGAAAATTTCAACACATGTTTTGTTCAATCTTCCCGCTGTTGAGCATTCTAAGCAAGATTTATCTATTTGTACAGGTGTTTTTACCACATAGCAGGCTATCAAATACTTATAAGATTAACCCCCAACGAGGAGATTAGCCACAAGAAGTGGGTGAAAATTGTAGGACAGATGTTGATAAATCACGTGGCCAGCAACCAGTAAGATGTTCGAACACCTATGGGGAGTTGTCCAGAACTACCGGTGAGCAACATCATTTCGATTTTGGTGTTATGTATGTTTTTCATTTTCCAGTCTTCCCCCTCTATACCTCTCCCTTTCATTACTTTTATTCTAATTCAATCAATTTCTTTATCTCTAATTTCATGCTTCTTTTATTATTATTATTGTAATTGCTTTATCTCTGATTTCATACTTTATTATTGTAATATTTAACGAGTTGTAAGACTTGTTTGACGGTTGTAAATTGGCTATTGGAATGGGAAGGAACAATTTACAACTGAGTAGGGCATGCGGTTGATGCTCTCAAGACCGAATGAGAAGAGTACCAAGCATCCAGTAAATCTATCAGATATTCCTCCTTGTTGCTATACATTGGTATGTCTCGAGTATGTCGATCAGAGAGGCAATGTTCACCCTGCCCAGTACGTGGAATTTTTTATGCATTGTATTGCGTGGAAATCTATCAGATATTCCTCCTTGTTGCTATACATTGGTATGTCTCGAGTATGTCGATCAGAGAGGCAATGTTCACCCTGCCCAGTACGTGGAATTTTTTATGCATTGTATTGCGTGGAAGGGAAAAACAAAGGAGAACACACCTCTGTATATGTTTCTAGAATGGTTGAAGAGTCTGAACATTGTTTGCAACTGGTGGAGAGTCCCCGGGGTGGCGTAGAGAACGTTGCTCCCTATTGCACACATTCAACTAAGGCTTGACTTCACCGAAGTCTAGTACTTGCATGGCTTTGGGGTCGAACCCAGAGGACTCGACTACTACCCAACCGTTGATGGATTTTTCAGTGAGTTGTCAAGTCAATCGAATATAATATTTGCGGTGCTATAAGTGGCACGGTCAACAACTCAACAAGCTATTGCACCTCTCACCGGTGAAGAAGTATGAGAGGATTGCAATATTTTCCATACCTTTTGTCTTAAGCGAAGTAGCATCGTTAAAGAACCAATGAAGACAGTGGCCACGCCAAGATCCATTGGAAAGAGGCTGATCTGCAAAAACATATAGTAATCTACCACTGAATTCGACATCAAGTCGACCAAGGAGGGACTTAATGTCCTCACGAGTGAGTAAATCGAGCTTGAATTTGAAGGATTGTATTCGAGAAGAAAATTGTGTAGATAGCTAAGACAACGTTGACATAGTAGGATGATGAAAACGAGAAAATGATTGGTGAGCATATGAGGAAAATAAAATAGAAAATGTTGGTAAAGATTCTAATGAGGCAATGACATAAGCAAAGGAGACAGAAGCAATAAAAAACAAAATAACAATCATGAAATGAAGCGACTAAATGAAGAAATTGCAAGGTATGAACAGTGAAAGACTCATCAATCAGAGGAAGTAACAAAGAAAGCAAGAAGAAGAAAAGCAAAGGCCTAAAGGTCACGACGGAGATGCTCACCAAACCCCATTTGTAAGGTCCTAGAGTTCTACCCGAGCGCGGGCGCGGTTGGGTGCCGGGCGAGTCGACGGGCGCACGGGTGCACGGGCGGTCGACGGGTGCGCGGGCGGGCGCGTGGGCGCACGAGCGGGCGTGGGCGCACAAGTGGGCGCGGGCTGCACGACGGGCGGGCACGACGACACGGACGTGCGACGGGCTGCGGAGAAAATGCGACAATACAATGCGACGAAACAGAAACACTTAGAAATGGCTAAGTGTTGAACGACATTTATATGGCGACTTGAAGGAGGCTGCGTTAGGGCAAAGCCGACTGTACAAGGAGCGTTTAAGGATGTGTGAGTGCAGTTTGGGGGTCGGCCAAGGGGCTACCACCCACATAAGGGACCACATGTAAAACTAATGTAATATGCATATATATATGGCATACGTTGAGAGCATTTGAGCACACACTTCGCACTTGAAGAAGTACGCATAGGTGAGAGGTAAAAGTGCGCAGGTTTAAGGGGTAAAGCGCATACCTCATGCGCTGGTCTTAAAGGAGCACTTGGAAGATCTCTTGTAACCGGTTGTGGATTGGGCAAGGTGTGCCCGGGTGGATTTCTATGGTGCGGTTCTTGGTGTAAGACTTGGCAAGGATTCTTGGTGGCTCGGGTGAGCACCGTCCTTTGTGCAAGAGATGCACAAGATGTTGTAAAGGCAGGTTTGCCTCTCTTTGTATTATTCGGTTAAGTGTGAGACTTGGTTCGGCCAAGACACACTTGTATTGTAATCTGATATTCTTAATAAAATTGTCGGGCAGACTCACATTACGGGGAGTTGCCCCTCCCCTTTATACTTGTTGCAATTGTTGTTGTTCTTGGTATAATTGCATGATGATAATGAATGAGTATGGGCTTCATTAAGTATAAAGGATAATTGCATTTTACTTGGTTGCAAAACACAAGCTAAGTAATGTTAAAGTGAAAGTAGGCGTAGTCCACGAATGTTAGTATTAGTGAAAAGAAAGCGTTCAGTGGTGCCGCACCTTGCTACAAGCAGTTGGAAGACTACCGCAGGTGTAGGGCCATGACACCATTTGTCGAATGGGAGCTACCGAGGTGCACAATGGACTTGGGACTCGATTGACTTAACCAAGGTCCTAGGTCCGAGCAAGCTCACCCCAATAGTATAAGGGAGTGAAAATGCAAATGCCTAAGATAATGGAGGTGGAGGTGATATATAAAATTAGCAAGATTAGGTCGATGTGAATGAACAATGCAATGAACACGCTGACCACAAGAAGGCATCAACAAAACAACAAAAAGGGTCCCTGCAGAAGTTGGTCAAGGAGGAGAAAGGATCCCCACATGGAGCAACAAAAGTTCCACAATCCTCTAGTTACCAAACAATAGAACATAAATGCCTCAAACTTTGCAATAATTGTGATGGGCAACGAGTTCTTGGGGCATAAATATCAAGAACATAAACTAGTTCAAGCAAATGTTTCCTTCCTAGAAAAATCATGATACATTCCTGACCGTGAATTCCAGTTACGAGGGCCATCCTCCTCGGGATTAAACAACCTTAGATGCTCCTCGTGACGATCCCCAAATTCCCCCCCATGTCTTATTTGTGAAAATTCGGCTGACCTCGAATCCTATTGCAACAACTATTGTTAATTCTTCTAATTGTTAATTCAATTAAACAATTTACTTGTTGTGTGCTATGGAAAATATCGAATTAAATACATTACAACCTTCACAAATAAAATATCACGGAAGAAATAAAAACGTTGGAAGAAATAGATGCACACACACAAAATACACTATTATTTTTGGGCTAAGTCCCCAGGAAAACCCAACTCGGTAAAATCAATGCAACAACTGAGAGTTTTGATATTATGCAGTAGTGAAAATTTGAGTACAATATATGGATTCTTAAACTAGAAATCCAAACAGAGAAATAATTAGCAATAATAACTAGTGAGAAAAATTTATCACCCCATAAGCAATCCAACACTGACCTCAGCTCGAATTGAGCTTCTCCTTGCTCCCTCTTCGTAGTCAATGCGTTAGCCTACGCAGTTACTGCGTCCCACAAGCTCAAAATTGTGTTTCTTATCACTGTCTTGTCAGTCGTTGTCTGGGAAACTGATACTCTTTACCTCTGGACCCTATGCCCACCTTCTGGCTCAAAATTTCTCCTTCTCCATAGAAAAATAGAAATCTCCCCAAGAGAGCTCTGCGTTGCCTCTCTATGGCAATCACTGCCTGTCTACGATGTACTCACCGGAATTGGAAAAGCTTCCTCCGACCTTACTATCTCTACCCCTCTCTCACTACTTTGACCTCATTGATTCACTTTCGACGACACATAGTTGCTACTCTGAAAATCGGTTTCCCAGCAAAATCTAATGCTCAATTGATTTGGTGTGTCTTGTCCAAGCCCCATTGACTTCTTCTTATAGTCCTTCGTTGATACTTCAACGACCACGATTAAATTTTAATCGATGGCTAGGCTTAACAAGAAATCGATCCACGTACTTTTCTAGAACATTCTCACCAACACTTAATTAATTCTGGTTAATTAATCATATTTCCTAAGTTTAGACTTAGGAAATATTAAAAATGGACTAATAAATCTAATTAAGTCGTCTCTAGGTGGAATTTCCATAAACGATTTCTGAGTATTGGAGAATACATGTATTCTAGCCTCTCCACCAAATCTCCTGGTTGTAACACATTCGATGCTACAAAAACTAACACTCCATGTTAGCGAGGAATGTGTTATAATGTTGTTGCTCTATGTAGCAACACCTTGTCTCTGCATCATCTCCTATCATGTTGCTGATGTTTGGTTGCTGCTGCCCATCAACTACTATGCAACTCTGATATGTGTTACATTTGTGTTGATGTTGACCTTGCAAAACTGTTGCCAACACTGCATCTACACTGCAACTCCCTCTCCATCTGTTGTTGTTGCAATTACAACATCTACAACAGAAAAGCATCCTAAAAACTAAATTAACTGTGATTAATATGATACATCTGTCACTTGAGTCTCTGAGTGCTGCTAGTATCTGCTTTGTCACTGAGGTATTTGCATTGTTGATGACTCTGCACTGTGCCACTCTGCATTGCATTGTCCAGCATCTAACTGCAACTAGACTTTGCATCTGTCACTCTGGCATCTGACTGCATCAACTGCCATTGATCCATCCTGCTACTAAGTACTGTGGGCCCCCGTAGCAAGGTACTAATTCAAGAGGTGGACCTCCTCAAGAATCCTTCCCATCTATAGCACTATGGATTCTCATACTCCTCCTCCTAGATCTGGAGCCTCACTATATCCTTTGGGCCTAGTCCCTGGCTAGGAATATTATTTTCTTTGTAAGTTACACTTCCTCTGGCATCTACCTCCGACAACTGGAGGTCAACCTTCCACCTAGATTTGTATTCTGGCTAACTCGCACGACCTCCTCTGGAAATCTTGTATGATCATCCCTACAAAGCTGCAAAATATGTGAGACTCAAAAATGGAGAAAATAAACTCGAAAATCTCCCTCTTTCCATTTACTTGGCTGCTAGATCTGCTACTCGCACTCCCTTCTAGATTGAGAAGATTTTCTCGCAACTACTGCCAATCTGCAATTGGAAAAATTAGATATCTAAAACTTGAGATTACCTAAAAGAAATTTTCCCTCTATTTTGTGTGCTCTTCTTCCACCCGATGTTATTTTGCACTAACAACTGCCGCAAAATACTGCATCCAGCTAAAAATCTTCTCTACAAGCAAAAATATTCGCTTATCCCTCTGCCTTTGGTAATCCTCGAACTGGAGAAAACCGATTTCTCTGTTGCTCTCTCAGAGAAATCATTTTTTCCTCAAGAAATTGACCCTTATGGCCAAGAAACGACAACGCCTCTGAGGGTTTCGAACTACTTCGTACACAAAGCTACGAAATTCCTCTTCCCTTCTATAACTGATCTCCTTGGCTTACAATCTATGCTCTGATACCATGTGAAAATTCAGCTAACCTCGAATCCTATTGTAGCAACTGATGTTAATTCCTCTAATTGTTAATTCAATTAAACAATCTACTTGTTGTGCTACAACAAATATTGAACTAAATACACTGTAACCTTCACAAATAAAATACTGTGGAATAAATAAAAATGATGAAGGAAAGATATGCACACACACACAAAATACACCGTTATTTTTGGACTAAGTCCAAGGAAAAAAACCAACTCGGGAAAACCAGTGCAACCACTGAGGGTTTTGATATTATGTAGTCATGAAAATCTGAGTACAATTTAAGGATGCTTAAACTAGAAATCCAAACAAAAAAATAACTGGCAATAATAACTAGTGATAAAAATTTCTCACTCCACAGGCGATCCAACACTGACCTCAACTCGAATTGAGCTGTTCATTTCTCCCTCTGCACAGTCACTACATTAACCTACGCAAAGTTACTACGTCCCACAAGCTCGAAATTACATATCCTCTCACTATCTCGTCAATTGTTGTTTGGGAAACTAATACTCTTTGTCTTTGGACCCTCTACCCAAATTTTGGCTCAAAATTTCTCCGTCTCCCCAGCAAAACAGAAATCTCCCCAAGAGGGCTTTGTGTCGCCTCTCTATGGCAATCATTGCCTATCTACAATGTATGCATCGAAACTGGAAAATCTTCTTCCGGCCTCACTATCTCTGCCCCTCTCTCACTGCTTCAACCTCACTGAGTCACTTCCGACAACACACAAATGCTACTCTGGAAATTGATTTCCCAACAAAATTGAATGCTCAACTTATTTGGTGTGTCTTCTCCAAGCCCCATCAAGTTCTTCTTATCATCCTCTATTGAGACTTCAACGTTCATGATTAAATCTTAATCGATGGCCAGGATTAACTAGAAATCGGTCCATGTACTTTTCTAGAACATTCGCACCATGACTTAATTAATTCTGATTAACTAATCATATTTCCTAAGTTTAGACTTAGGAAATATTAAAAACTGACTAATAAATCTGATTAAGTCGTCTCTAAATGGAATTTCCAAAAACAGTTTCTAGGTATTGGAGAATACATGTATTCTAGCCTCTCCACCAAATATCAAGGCTATAACACATCCGATGCTACAAAAACTAACATTATCCAACCTTTTTATTCCACCCCAAACTTTGAAGTTGATTGGTCGCATCGTGAACTGTAAGGTGATTATTTTCATTCAAAGCAGCAACACCCTTAATTTTATTTATAGAAGAGTGGTGGAAGAAACTGATTTCGAATTTTGATAGCCAATGGAGATATGATGAAATGTAGAGGGTGATGTGAAAATTTGAAACTTCAAATGGGAGACTATTGTTAATTTTTTATAACAATGGTATGTTCTATGATTAAAGCAATTTTACTTCAATTTCTTTATTAGTCCAATATCAATATCCAGTTTAGCAATCACATCAACTTGATAGTAAAATGCAGATAGAACATAAATACTAATAGTAGAAGACAAGCCAAGACAAGAGGACGCAAGATATGGCACTAGCTAGGGACAAACCCTAATGTGGGGAAGCCCTTGATTAATTCTTCTTATAATTCTTCAAAAGTTCAGTAGAGAAAGAGTGTACAATATACAATATTCACTTGCCCAATCACAATGAAATCTGATCAATCAATCAGCAAAAACAGAAAGCCCTAACCAGAAAGTTAATGCTAGTCAACAGGGAAGATTTTGACCTCCAAAACATCTAGGTCAAACTTAGTCAACTTAGCCTCCAACAACAAGTCAAATCAACCCAAAAATAGTTTGAAAAATTCCAGTCAAATCTGGTCAAAAAAATTCAACACAATAACAAGACCTAACATAGTCATCGCTGGTCAAACAGAGGTCAAATTGCCTCAGATTTTGTGGCCAAAACTGCGGCCTTCCCAAACAGAAATCCTCCACGCAAAACCGCACTCAAAATAGGTCAATGTTAGTTAACGCAAGTCAAATCAACCTCCTGCAATTTCAGTCAATGCTGGTCAATGTCTAGAACATAAAACCCTTCTCTTCTTCACATGTGTGGAGGGTTGCCTCTAAAATTCGTACCCAATCAATGAAGGAGAGAGAAGAATGTGAGTGAGTGAAGTGTCTAAATGAGGAGAAGGCATCTTGTATTTATATGAAAATGTTGAGGATGAATAGACATGATTGTTGGGCTTTTGAGCCTACATTATCTTGCTGGGTGATCTTGACAATTTGTGCATAATCAAAATAAATTCATAATTCCATTTGTACATGTCAAAATAGGATGATATTTAGATCAATCCTATACCTTTCGGAGAGAGGTATCCAATAAAAATATCAATTGTCTCATATGAGCTATCCAAGGTGAAGTTTGGCCCTAGTTGCCAAAATTAACACTCCCTCTCAACTAGGGAGAACTTCACCTGCCAAACTGTCTGAAAATTTGTACCATCATTGTCTCTGCTCTTCTCTGCTCTGCTGAACCATGAAGAAAGAAGAAATAATCGATATTGTATCATACCATTCTCCACTAACCTAAAGTCAGTCTCCAATAATAGAGAGTGTGTCATACCCCTCTGAACTGACCTGAAGTCAGTTTACATTAATCCCATATCAATATCAACATCCAAATAAGGGAATATTGTAGTACACAATCCATCCACCAACAGTACTATGGTCCCTATCCTCATTTCCATACTCATTGGCCAGATGAGAGGTAATTCCCATGAGTCTCGAACTGCATGGGTAGGATGTGTCGGCAGGAGAAGGTGAATGACTCATCATGCTCATATGCCATAAGAGAAGGTGAACCACTCAACCTATGCATATGTCACCATGGAGTATCACAGGGGAGGGTGAACCACTCACCCTGTACATCGCACACAATTAGAAGAAGGTGAACCACTCACCCTATGGTCGCTCATCGCTCCAGGAAGTGCCCCAAGCCCCCCGGAGCTCTCAGATCTCAACATCCATCTCATATAGGACCCTCATAAGAGGGTCTCTCCATGACTCCGAGTCGTTCCAGGAAAGTTAAGAGTTTGACCTTCCCCAAGGGCTTTGTAAGAATATCGGTGACATGATAATCAATCCCAATGTGTTGGAATCTTATTGCTATTCGTTGTATCATATCCCAGATAAAGTGGTACCTGATATCAATATGCTTGGAGTGGTCATGAAACACAGGATTCTCAGAAAGACAAGTCCCATTATGTTTGTCGCAGAAAATCACGGTGGTATTCAACACATGTCCAAACATCTCACTAAATATCTTTCTCAACCAAACAACTTCACAGAGGCCATACTAGCAGTAATGTATTCAACCCCAATGGTTCTCAAGGTAACCGACTTCTACTTCCTGCTCATCCATGATATCAATGCAAAACCTAGAGAGAAGCAACATCCAAATGTGCTTTTACGATCCACCACACTACCAGCCCAATCTGCATCAAAGTAACCATGGAGCCTCACATTCCCGATAGTGTATCTCAATCCATAAGTGATTGTTCCCCGAAGATATCTCAAGAGATGCTTGGAAGCAATCCAATGTATGTGATGAGGCTTGACCATAAACTAACTTAATGTATTCACTTCAAAACATATGTCTGGACGGGAGTTCACGAAGAACATCAAGGCCCCCACGATTTGATGATACTCAGAAGGATTTCCTGGATCGGGCCCAACAACACTTCCACATAACTTTTTGAAGTTAATTTCCATCAGAGTAGTCACGGACTTGCAGTCCACTATCTCAAATCTTTCAAGTATATTCACAATATATTTTCCTTTGAGAAAAGAAAATCTCACCTGGCTTTTCCATACTTCCAACCCTAGGAAGTAATGCATCATTCCTAGGTTCTGTTGACCCTGCCACCTAAACCTATCTACATGTCAGTGAGAAAAGCCTTCAACCCCACAAGGTGTGGTTGGTGGTAGGGAATTCAGAGAAGGGGTTGTCAAACTAATCTGACTCTCTCTATTTGAGCCCTAATGAAAAGTTAAGTTGAAAATATGTGAGTTTCTAGAAGAATTGTTAGAGTTAAATAGATTATTTCTTTAAGATTTATAAGCAAAACTGATATGAGAAATAACCATCAATACATAAGATAAGCATGAAATACATAAACAAATAGTGCCTTCAAAGTATTTCTCTTTAAGAAATGAAATTGTATTTGCTTAAAATGCTTTCAAATGGAAAGCCAAAATAATCCTACAAAGTGAAACAATAAATTGTTAGCACAAGATATTATAAATTCTTTTAAGATGAATAAGCCTGCAAATCAAAGCATGGAAACTATCTTGCTCAAAAAGATACCATTTGAAATCTACTTGTGAGAATGAGATGACATAAAAAACTCAAATGTTAGACCAAGATAACAACATGCAATTAAGTTTACAACCCCAATATAATAGTGCTTGAAAGTGAAATCAACCATTCATGACAATATGCAATTAAACCAAAAGATAAGCCAATTTCCAAGTACAAGAAAATTAAAACTTATTGCAAAATTAAAAGGGATTACAATGCTTGCATCCAAAGTGCCTCTTAAAATAAGATTTGAATTTGACACTTTAAACCATCAAGATAACAAGAAACTTAAGAACTTTGCAAACAAAGAAAATGTGATGGGATGTTGTTCTTGGTTTATTTTATTAATTAGTGCTAAGGCAAAGTTACAAGAGAACTCTAGTTCTCAGACCTCATCCTCGACCAAATATTTGGATCTCACAATGAGGAGTCAATAGAGGTAGAGGGTTCCTAAAAGTCTATTCAGCCAACTTAAGTTGGAGGTAAGTTTTAGTGAGGCTTGGGGCCTTCCTATACTAAAATGCCTAGATGAAGTGCAAATTGTGTTAATTCCCCAAATTAAACTAATGCTTCATGTAAATGCTTCAAAGAGAAATTGTTTGCAAAACTTGAGAGGCTAGAATGTAAATAAGCTCATATGTGTTTGCACCATTGAATGAAAAATACGCAAGTAAAATGGAATAGATTTCTTTAAGCTATAATTGTTTCAAATAAATGATAGTTTTCCAATAGTTTTCATGACATATAGCATAAATTGACCAAGTAGTGAAGCATTACTTTATGAAACAATTAAAACTTGTCAAAGTATGAAGTGTTTCCAATAAGATGAGATTTTCTCAAGTTTACAATTTGGAAGCATAGGCATGTGGGAATTTAAATCCAAGATTAGTGAAAATTTGCATGTGGAGTGAAATGTTTTGATTTTAAGCATGCACAATATGAAATTAGATCCTAGAAAGCTAAGAAAAACTATAAGCAAGATAGGCCACCCACAAGAATCCCTCCTCTAAATGAAGAAAGGGGATGCCATGGGAAAAATCTCAAGCTCCCTCCAACAATTTTTTTTATCTTTTATTAGCGCTTAAAGCGGGTAAAAATGCCTCTAAAAGGGAAACCGACAATACAAGAGAGATCTTTATAAAGATGGGACTTTAAAAAAGATGGGACTTTAACAAGGCTAGCCTCTTTTCCCAAAAAATATAACAACAACAAACTTAAAGATCAAAAAAAAAAAAAAAACCTCTCCAAAAGAGATTCACAAGGCTCAAAAGGCTGACGACCTAGATGATTTTGTAACTCTCTCCCAAGTGCTTATGGCCTCCCTAGAAATCAAACTTTGGATAGCATGAAGGGGTCCAACAAACACACGTGTGAGTATTTTTCCAAAGCTTCTCCTCAAGGTCCTTGTTGTCCAATTCTCAAGCCTATGGGCTGCAAAACACACAAAAAAAAACCAATTGTTAGTGTAAAATTAGGAAAAAGAAACCAAAACTAAAATTAAGATTTAATTTACAAAGTACTAGCTCAAGTAATGGGAGTAAACACCCATACTTCCCTAGCTTTGGAAATGACTCTTAAATAGGAGATATAACTTTGCGAGAACTAGAATCAAAGAAGTATTTTGAATTTAAATGGATGATCAAGTAGCTATAGAGTAAGAAAACTCATTTTTGCTCTTCGTTGGATGGAAAACTTGGAACGAAAAAATGGTTGAGACTTGGATCATTGTGACTCTAGGAATGAGTTGATCTAATTGATATTTCTCCCACTTCCAGATGGATTCTTACACACAATACAAAATATCTTTCCCACATACTTGAACATGTATTAATTTGCACAATATTAGAGCAATATAATGAATAAGATAAACTAAGCATTCCTCCTAAAATGAATTGGTAAGCTTATCCCTATAATACTACTCTAAATCAATGATATGTGCAAGATAGCTTGCACACATCAATCCAAGCAAGATGACAAATGTAAACTAATATTAATTTAATATTTGAAAGAAATTAAACACAATAACAGTAGCATGAAAGGACATCACCTCATAACGCCAAGAGAACGCCAACCAGATAGCCCCAAAGTCTTGATTGTATTAAAAAATATGCAAGTACAAAATGACAGAGTTTCCTCATGCCCGATAGCTCATTACATGAAACAATATGAGAGCATGTGGCCTCATTATATAGATAGTTGGGAGAAAATCCCAAGGAATAATGCATGTGAGAACTAAACTTGGAGAAAATCCCAAGGAAAGATAAGTCAAGTTCGATGTGGAGAAGATAGAGACATCATAGCAAAATCAAATTCCATATGTGCACATCAAGGGAAATCAAATTCCATATATGGCATAGTAAACTTGTCCATGAGTGAATCCAAGTACCGTGATAACTCTAGCCAACAAATGCAAACTCGAACTATGTAGTATAGCTGACCTGCAAATATAAAAATATAGAAATATGCCTAGAAATAACAATATCTGAATGTAGAAATGCTTCTCTTTATTAATGAAAACCCTTAAAGTAGGGTAACACCGTACAATCACTCCTTAAGGAAGGAGAACACTCCACAAGCCATATGCTTGTCCATACAATATTATTGACATATCTCAATGGGGAGTCTCTAGCCTCTATATAGGCCTTATACATACAATACCATGAGTCATTACCATGGTTCTCTCAATACGATATATCTAATATCATGGGCTTACCAATTAACTATGGTCCATCCCATTATTACATTATTCCCTTGGGTACCTCCCTCTGTACCCCATACTATCCTCCCTAGGTATACTACATTACACCCCCTTAAACATGTTTCGTCCCCGAAACATAAGAAGAACACAAATGATAAGATCTACTCAAAAGAGTAGTCCACTCGTCCCGTGCATGTGCATCTAGTCATCTAAGAGAAAGGTGAACCCTTGATCTAGCTGGTGCCTCATTCGCTTGAGATGGAAGTTGAACCTGACAGCTCTTCTGTGTTGATGTGTTGTGGGTGGATCGTTGCCCCTCTCTATTTGTCGTGTGGAGGTTGTTTTCCTTGTGGTTAATTTGTTGCCATCGTGTTGGTTGTTTTTTTGTTGGGTGATGTGGGTGGTGTTATACTGAAGTTTTAACCAATGGTGTATCTTTCTTTAATTCACCACCTAATAGAGCCTGATGGGTATCTGGTACATGCTATGGTGCCTACAATTGTTGCTTATCTGCTAGTATTACTTCAACCAATGATTCCTCATCTAATGTATCCGTACTTGCAACATCTTTTGCTTTAGCATCCTTGGACTCTACCTATTTATTGATGGAAATATCCTGTAATGTAATTTTCTTCTTTTTATACCAGAGCTTCAAGAATTTATTCTACACATTAATATTGATAGTACCAATAGATTCCATCCAATGTTATACCAAAACAACATCCACATTATCTATATCTAAAGCATAAAAATCAGAATGCAATACATACTTATCCATAGAAATCTTCAAATCTTTATAAACTTGCACCTTCTCATTATTAACATGTGTGTGCTACATTTGTTTCACTGGGATTTGCAATCTTTTTGAGAAATTAACATTTATAAAATTTTGCTTGCAACTAGGATGTATGGACACAATGATCTTCTCCTTCTGAATACATCCATGAACCTGTAATAAGGAGATACCAGTAGAAAATAACCCCATATGTTTCTCATTATCTTGTTTTCCAGCATGAAACCATTTGTCTAAAACGAATTTTTCAAATTCTTCATCTGAAAGTTTGTACAACTTGTTGCTGTCAAGTGATCTCAACCATTTGGCAGTCTCATCATGCAAACCAAGCCATATGAAACCTTTTCAATCTTTCTCATATATAAAGTTTTCACTTCTTATGAATTCTTCAATAGTAGGGCCATCATCTTTTTCTGTAAATATAAGATCCTTGCTAGAAGCCATGAAGAGGGTTTTGAAAAAATCACTTACTTGGAGAAAATTTAAAATGGCCATAGTTCAGTCAATATTCCTCAGGATCCTTATTATGATATGTTTTCGGAAATGAAAAAACTATTCTGCATTTTCCCATGTGATAGAAATCCCAATCTAGGCACTCTAGAATTTCCGATTTACACAACAACTGTCTCGTCGTCACAAAAATTTCTGAAAAAAGAGTTGATTTTAAATCATTGATATCTCCCTCATCTAGACTCCAATTCGACTGATTTTTTTTTTTGAAATTGGGCAATTTTTCAAGAGGATCTCAGATCTGCAATTGGATTCTAAAATTTACCTCACAAAAATGACAAAAATTAACTCAAGCTCTGCCATCCACAAATTTTCGTCAAAACATTTCTACAACACAGCTGATTTTTAAAGCAACGAGATCTCCCTCATCCGAACTTCGATTTGGCCGATTTTTTTTTTTTAATTGGGTATTTGTTCACAAATAATTCAGATTTGCAATTTTGTTCTGCAAATTTTGCACCAGAAGTTTCAAATATGATCTCCAAACTTGCCACCTCAAAAATTTCCTGCAAAAAATAAAAAAATTCTCTCTGCTTTGCCCAAGAAAGTGATTTGATACCATTTGTAGTATAGCTGACCTGCAAATATCAAAATACAGAAATATGTCCAGAAATAACAATATCTAAATATAGAAATGTTTCTCTTTATTAATGAAAACCATTAAGGTAAGGTAATACCATGCAATCACCCCTTAAGGAAAGAGAACACTCCACAAGCCATATGCTTGTCCATACAATATTCCTTGACATATCTCAATGGGGAGCCTCTAGCCTCTATATAGGCCTCATACATACAATACCATGGGTAATTACCATGGTTCTCTCAATACCATATATCTAATACCATGGGCTTACCAATTAACTATGGTCCAACCCATTATTACATTATTCCCTAGGGTACCTCCCTCTATACCTCATACTATCCCCCCTAGGTATACTACATTATATAGAGAGTTTCCTCAAGCCCAATAGTTCATTACATGATACAATATGAGAGCATGTGTCCTAATTATATAGAGATTTGAGAGCAAATCCCAAGGAATAATGCATGTGAGAACTAAACTTGGAGCAAATCCCAAGGAAAGGTAAGTCAAAGTTCGATGTGGAGAAGATAGAGACATCAGAGAAAAATCGAATTCCATATGTGCACATCAAGGGAAATCGAATTCCATATATGGCATAGTAAACTTGTCCATGAGTGAATCCAAGTACCATGATAACTCTAGTCAACAAATGCAAACTCGAACTAAGTGATGCCACATATGTAGATGATCCCCAGATAGCTTTGCATGATTCCTCCATGAACAACTCATAGTCCTCAAGAGTGGAGTACTAAGAGTAGAAGCACTTGAGATAATTGTGAGATGAGGCCCCACCTAATATTCAGTTCAAATATACCATGGAATCTTCCTTCAGTGCATGAGCTCTTCTAATAAATTCAATTTTCCACACGTGCAACTGCTGCTTTATTTTTGGGAAATTCTATTTTATGAAATAATGGTGTATTTATGATGTATTGTGCTCAATCATATTCCACATGTTTCTTGACTCAACTCTTTGATTTAGGATAATTTCTAAGTCATTTCCATGTCATTTTGTCACATGGAATAATTTATTTCCTCTATATTATTTAATTCTAGCCTAATTAAATGCCACAATTTCCACTAAGCTTAGGAAATGTGGATTTTGAGGGTCCAAAACACATTATTAACCTCTCAAAGTGTGTCATAGTAGAAATTTGAGGGTGAGAGGTGTAATTTTTATTACTCATACCCCATACAACTTCTCTAGACTACACTTATTACAATTTAAATACAATTTTATTTGCAATTTTTGACTTGTAGGAAATCTAAAAAATGAAAAAATGATTACCTAGACCTAACCAAATTCCTTGAATTTTTTTTTGTGATCTAGTATGGTAATATACATTGAATCTAGACACTAATATGTGTTAGGGGCTCAACCTTAAAACCGTCACCCTGACTTTGGGGTAAAAAGTGATTGAAAAAACCTAGAAAATTAGTAGCGTCTAAAAAAGAAGGGATAATTAATGAGATAAAAAAACACTCCAAGGTGTACTCATTTTCTGATCGAGTCTCAACATCCTAGGCCTATTATAGACTCAAAACTCATCATACTAGTATCATTTATTACAATTCCTCGCAGGGTGTGGAATTTGGGTACAAGAAAGATGATGAGAAGATAGAAGTAGAATTAAAAACTCTATTGACTGATGATATATGATGGTACAAGTGTCCTTTGGATAATCCTTAGGCATGGATTCTTTCATATAATCGTCGCTGTCATCCTAGTGGTCAACAGGTCCTTCAACTCAAATTTAGAAGCCAACTCCCTCTTACATTGATGAATAAGAGAGTATGCACCTGTCAGAAAGAGATCGTCCACAGTACCAAGATTAAAGGTCTATCATTCTCAACCTTAAAGTAAAGTTTTGGATCAACTTCACTTCTCATAAATCCCAGTTTCATTAGATAGCTATCAATCCTCTCATACCAAGCCTGGGGTGCTTGCTTCAACCCATATAGGGCTTTCTTCAACTTGCATACATGTGTTTGATGATCTTGAATTTCAAACTCCTCTGGTTGTTATACATAGACTTCCTCCTTAAGTGAACCATGCAAGAAGGTAGCATTGACATCCATCTAGTGTAGATTCCATCTGTGCGAGGCAGAAAGGGCAATGATCGAACGAATGGTGGTGTAGCGAGAAACCAGTGCAAATATCTCATCATAATCTACACCTTCCTTTTGAGAGAATCCTCGAGCAACAAATTTTGCCTTGAACTTTTCAACACTTTCATCAGCGCCATGTTTGATCTTGTAGATCCATTTCAAGGTGACAACAGATTTTTCCTTGAACCTAGGAACCACATCCCAGACATCATTCTTCATAATCGACTCATACTCTTCATTCATTGAATCCTTCCAAACTTGGTGTTTGGAAGCTTCTTCAAATGTGAAAGGCTCAGATTGAATAAAGGTGTTCATTGCAGTTAAGTACCCTTGGTACCTATTCGGCTTCTTGCTTTCACGAAATGTCCCCCTAGGTGCAACATGTCTCTCGACCTTTTCGAGAGTCTCCCTAAGCCATGAGGGACTCCCTTTTGAGGAGGAGGGCTCATGGAGGGGTGGATCAACGAGATCCATTACTCCTTCAACATCGGGCATCAACTCATCCTGCGGTTCTCCCTACTTTCCTGAATCAACTTCTTTGTCCTTCCTTGGAAGAGGAAGGTTACTAATATTCCCAAGGGCAACATTCTCATCGAAGGTGACATCATGACTTATCTCCACTTCTCTTTTACTAGGAACATAGATTCTATATGCCTTATAAGATTCACTATAGCCCACAAATGTTCCTTTCTTCCTAGAAGCATCTAATTTGCTTCTCTTTTCTTTCGTCACATGAAAATATACGGGACTACCTAAAATTCTAAAGTGAGAAACATTAGGTTTCTTACCGGTGAAAACTTCATCGGGAGTTTTGGAGTCCAATGCTTGATGAAGGAATCTATTTTGAACATACATGGCAGTGTTTGTAGCTTCGACCCATAAGAACTTCGAAAGGCTTTGATCATGAAGCAGTATGACTCGAGTGGCTTTTGCGATAGAACAAATTTTCCTTTCAACAACACCATTTTTCTCAGGAGTATATGAAATAGTAGTCTCCCTCTTAATGCCAACTTATCTACAATATTTTTTGAACTCATTTGATTCATATTTGATTCCATTATCAGCCCTCAATATTTTGATATTCTTCCCGATTTGGTTTTTGAGCAAAGCTTTGAAAGAATGAAACCATGAGAATACTTTGTCCTTCTTCTTTAAGAAATATATCCAAGCCGTGTGAGATAAATCATCCATAAAGATAACATAATATAAATATCCTCCTAATGAGTTCAGGGGCATTGCACCAGATAGATCAAAATGAATCAATTGCAATATTTTAGTTGCCTTTCTATCACTTGAGGGGAATGGTCCCCTTATATGCTTTCCTTTGGCACACCCCTGACAAACACCTTCATGTTCTACTTTAAATTCGGGCATACATATCACCATATTTCGTACATCGGGTAGAGCCTTATAATGTATATGAGAAAACCTCTATTACCATAATTTGGATTGAAGTGATGTGTCACAAGGCATAGCTCCCAATGGGATTCCTCCAACTTGATATAGGTTATCAACTCTGAAGCCAAGTGTAAATGCATATTTGAAAATTTGATTCCACACACATACCTTTCCATCGATGAATGCCACCTTGAATCCTTTGTCCTCCATTGCTGAGATAGATACTAGGTTCTTCTTTAGATCAGGTACATATAGTACTTCTTGTAGATGAATGGTGTTACTTTGATTCAATTGAAGAGTAAAATTCCCAACTCCCTTTATGAGATAGGTGGCATTGTATCCAAGGATAATTTCCAAATTTGTATCACTTTCAATCAGATTTGAAAGAGCTTCCTTATACCAAGGGAAGTGCCTTAAGGCACCACTATCAATCAATGAGTTTCCCAAAGTGTCCGGAGGAGATGCAATAGAGAGGGAAGATATAAGATAAAATTATTTTTGTTTGTTATCAACAACATTAGATTCATCATATATGGTGTTTCTTGATCTCTTAGGAGGGTGACCATTTCCTTAATGAGGAGTGAGAGCATTCCTTTTCGCTTGGTTGCTGAATCTGCCATTCCTTTGATTGTTATTGCCCTTGAAATTGTTGTTGTTTTGGTTTTCATCATCATGAGGTGTATCCCTTCTATTAGCAGACTCCCTATCATAGTGACCAAACTTGTTGCAAATGAAGCATCTTCCCTTCCTTCCATTTTTGAAACCCGACCTTCCTTGACATTGCTTCTTTGAACATGTATTGTTATTCTTTTTAGCATGAGAGGAGAATGCAGTAAGATCATTCCTATTTGAAGGCATATCTAGTTCCATCATCCGTGTTTCTTCTTAAGAACATCTAGTTAGCAATTCTTCAAAACTTGGAATCCTGTCATTTTTAAGAATAGTCCTCCAAGGGCAATGAGAGTAAGCTCGTTGTCAACAATAGCTTCTTCAATCGAAAGAAGATCATTTTTTTTATCTTAGTAATCCTCATGAAGTAGGATTGAATATCTTCATTTCTTCCTTTCTTTATATCCTTCATCTTGTTCTTGAGGAAAAGAATTTGGTTTGCATTGCTAGATTTGAACATGCCAACCAACGTATCATATATCTGTTTTGATGTGTTCAAATAGGGGATGTAAGCAACTAAATGCTTATGAATAGAATCCCTAATGATCTTCTTGGTTTTGACTTCACCCTTCTTGTACTTTTTCTTAGTAGCAACCGATGCATTTGAAGGAGGTTCCGAAATATTTCCCCACACAATCCATAACATCTTTCTCTTCTAATGTCAAATCAAGAGACATATTCCATGCATGATAATTGGATTTATCATAAAGCTTATCATCATACTTGAAGTAGGATGTGGAGGCCATTGAGTCTTGTCCTTGATCAGTGATTGCTCTTCTTAGTGACTACTCTTCTCACTCTTGCTTGGGCTTTGTCTTCACCTCAGCTCTGATACCATGTTAATTTTTTATAACAATGGCATGTTTTATGCTTAGAGAAATTTTAATTCAATTTCTTTATTAGCCCAATATCAATATCCAGTTTAGAAATCACATCAACTTGATAGTAAAATGTAGATAGAACATAAACAATGATAGTAGAAGACAAGAGGACACAAGATATGGCACCAGTCAAGGACAAACCCCAAAGTGGGGAAACCCTTGATCAATTCTTCTTATAATTCTTCAAAAGTTCAACAAAGAGAGAGAGTACAATATACAATATTCACTTGCCCAATCATAGTGAAATGTGATCAGTCAACCAACAGAAATAGAAAGCTCTAACCAGAAATTCAATGCTAGTCATCAAGGAAGATTTTGACCTGCAAAACATCTCGGTCAAACTTGGTCAATGTGGCCTCCAACAGCAAGTCAAATCAGCCCAAAAACAGTGCATAAAAGTTCAGTCAAATCTGGTCAACAAACGTCAACATAGTGGAAAGCCCTAGCATAGTCAACGTTGGTCAAATAGAGGTAAAATAGCCTCATATTTCATGTCCAAAACTGTGGCCAGCCCAAACATAAATCCTCGACCCAAAATGGCACTCAAAACAGGTCAATGCAAGTCAAATCAGCCTCCTGCAATTTCAGTCAACATTGGTCAACGACTGTAACATATAACCCTTCTCTTCTTTGCATGCGTGGAGGGTTGCCTCTTAAATTCGTACCCAATTAATGAATGAGAGAGAAGAATGTGAGTGAGTGAAGTGTCTAAATGAAGAGGAGGCACCTTTTATTTATATACAAACTTTGAGGATGAATAGACGTGACTGTTGGGATTCTGAGCCTACATTAGTTTGTTGACCTACCTTGACAATTTGTCCATAATCAAAATAAATTCACAATTCCATTTGTACATGTCAAAATGGGATGATCTTTAGATCAATACTACACCTCTCGGAGAGAGGAATCCAATAAAAATATCAGTTGCCTCATATGAGCTATCCAAGGTGAATTTTGGCCCTAGCTGCCAAAATTAACAACTATTAACTCAAATCTCATGTGTTCGCTATTGAAATGGGTGATTATGATGCAGTTCTCGGTGTGGAATGGTTACACACTTTGGGTCATGTTACAATGTGTTTTAAGGAATTATACATGAGCTTGAATAAGGGAGGGCATGCACGTGCACTAAAATGGATTGAGTTTGGCTCCCTAAAAAGTATCGAATCTCATCGTACTCAAAAGCTATCGAAGAAAAACCATTCCAATTTTACTGCCTAATTCAATGTCATATGAGTTGTGCCTGTCTCCCAACAAGATATTCCCATTGATTTTCATACAGTCTAAATTAAACATCGATAAGTATTTGAAACACCTTGTGGATTGCCACCTTTGTGTCCTGAGAAGGACCATGGTGTCCCCTGAGTTCTAGGTGGTCAACCACCCAATGTGTGTCCTTGTAGGCACCTATTTGTATAGAAGAATGAAATATAAAAAGATCATTCAAGAACTATTGGAGGTTGGAGTCATACATCCCAGTAAGATCACTTCTTCGCTATTCATGGTCATGGTATTTAAGGAAGAAGGTAGTTGGTACACGTGCCTTGCTTTTTTGGCCCTCAACCAGCTGATCATCAAAGACAAATGTCCCTGTCTAGCTGTGGATGATCTCTTAGATGAGCATCATGGAGCTAGTGTAACACACCCATAGGTGATTATAAGTTAGACTTGGTTCCTAAGATGCGGTGATGAGAATGGAGTTTGAGAGATTGCCAACTATTTAACTGTTTGTAAGGGTGATATTGCCCTAAGGTTTACACGCTACAAACCATGGATCCATTTTCATATTATGTGAGTCACAAGATAACCAGCAAACATGGGTACCCATACTTACTTGGGTACAGATATTTTTTACGCATTATTCTTCACAAACCTTGGGTGAGTCCAAGACATGCTTGATTTTGAGTAACGACCATTTTGCATTATTTTGGATGAAAGACACAAGAGTGGGCAAACATTTTTGTAATTTAAGACCCCTCATAATTTTATTGAGCTTTCACTTTGAATAAGTATGTATAATTGTCCTAACAATTTAACACATTGATCCTTAATCTCATGCAAGCATCTTCTCGAGCTATGAAATTTGTTCTATTTATAAATCAACAACCATAATATTTTTAAGATATGCTAATGATTATAACATGCATTCAAGTAGGGTTTTAGGCCACATTTTCCGTAACAGGTTGAATTTGTATCTAAAGTTTTCTTTTTCTCCATGCAATGGTTTGGTTTCTTTCATAAGTGAAGATGTAATTATATAAAATGGCACCAAAGGATTATTTTATATTACTGCAAGTATTTGCATTCTATTTCTATGCCCAAACCCTAGTGATGAGCCCCAGAAATGGGTAATTATATGGGCTCATTCAGCCTCCTAATTCGACTTAATCCACCATTCTCATTATTTTATTGCATGTTTTTTATTATATTTATGCTAATAGAGTGAATTGGGTTAGTCATTATGCCAAAAAGTCTAATGTGTGCTTTATGCAAATTTTTGGTCAATTTTGAGACAAAATCAAAGGTTTAATGAGCACTTGGCAGCCAAATTCGTGGAAGAACAAGGGAGAGGATTTATAGGAAGGTGTCCTCTTCATTTATGACCCCTTACCTCGAATTCCCCACCAGAAGCTCGGAGTTCAAGGGCCACCACATCGATGATCACAAGGGCAGCCGAGCAGGTCTAGTGAAGTTGCTATTAACTGCAAGTTTTGGCAGCCGAGTTCCTAAAGTTTAGGAGGACTATTGGGGTCCTCAATTTGTATAAATAAGAAGGCTTAGGGCCTCAGTATTTTTTAGTCAGATGTTAGTTAGATTTTAGTTAGATTTTAGTCATTTTTTTAGTCTATTTTCGCACTCTAGTGCAGCCCTGTATCAGCACATTTTCGAGCTTTTTCTTGTAGACAGTTTTTGGGATGTAACTATTATTTCTTGATCAATAAAGATGAATCCATCTTTGCACCAGCTCTAATCTTTCTTAGGAGGCTGTAGCTCTTGGGATTGGTCCCAACCCGAGTGCTAGTACCTCTTTTGTGTGCTTTTATGTGTCTTTGCTGCATTCATAGAATAATTTTTGTTATTTAGGTTAAAATCTTGCTTTGTTACTTAGGTTGTTTTTGATGATTGAGATAGTTTTTCATGATTCAGGTTGATTTGATAGTTTGGTAATAGAAAAGATCTACAAAAAGGCTATCAAGCAGTCCTTGATCTTATTTCTCCCTCCTTGGGACCATAAGCTAAGACCAAGGCATACTTGCTGCCACAAAAGCACTGTTTTTGCCTTTCCATGCAATTGCTAGTGTTAGATTTTTAGTTGGAAAAGTTGATACTAGTTGTACTTGCATGTTTAGATCTGTTCTTGCTTAGTTTCCATAGCTCTCTTGCATGATTTCCTGTCTATAAACTTCTGTTCATCATGTTTCTGGTTTTTAGGTCAGATTAGGTCAAAATAGATAGATCTCTAGTTTTTTCAGTCTTTGTTCGATCAGTTTTGGAAAATAGTGTGCAGAGCACATGTGATACATTCCTACCTACCCTTCCTCCATCAAACAACCTGCTCCAACCCCTAATTCCATATTCCTTCCCTTCATTCGCCACACTTTTTCAATTTGACCTAATTTCTACATTCTCATGCAACATTGCTCCCTCCATCCTTGAACAAATCCAACCACCTTCATCACTCCTTAGCTTCATTCACTAGGTCTTAGACCCCTTCACATCCTCATCCATCCTCCATTTCCACTTTCCCACCATTTTTCCACCATCAACCCTCCAAAATCCTCTTTTGGCTCTTCCTGTAGAACCCCTGCAGACTTCCTATAGAAGTTCACGTGAGCAGTTTTTCGAGATCTGATCACTGTGAAACTCTCTGGAAGGGTGCTAGGGACCCCTTAGGCCCTCTTCTCACCTTCCCAACCTCCTGCAAGCGCCCACTCCATTTCCTTTCGCCAATCAACCTCTGCACAATCAAAAACAGTTAAAGCACATGCATAATAATTCTGCCAAATTACTCAAAAATACAAAAATATGCCTTTTCCATATTTTCCTTCAGAATTAGCTTAGTCACATGCATTTTACCTTTCCAAGAGTCAATGGCATCCATTTTAGTAGCTTTCATCTATTTTCTTGCACCAGTAGGGTTAGTCGGTAAAACTAGGGTTTGCTAGGGTTTGCATTTCCTTTCAGCTTTCTGCTTCTTTCTGCAAGTAGACTAGCCTCTTTTGAGTTAGATTTCATCCATCACAGTTAAAAGCTTCTTCTAAGAACTCATAGAAGTTGGCTTAAGCTCCTAGCGAACTTGTGCCAGCTGATCAAGTGACAGCCTGCAGTAACAACTAGTACTTGTGCATGTAGCACCGTCGCTTCCAAGTTTGTTACGACCTAACGAGTTGATAAAAGTAAAGAAGGGAGTCCCAGGAGTTGCAGCATCATTGTTTCAATACTGGAGCCCACTATCTTTTTGGCGCCGTTGTCAGGGAAGCATCAGAGTATTTGTGATTGCTACTTTTCTTCCATTTTCTACTGCAACCTTCTACTAAGTAGTTTATTTCAGCAAGAGTAGAGTAGTTGTTTCATTTCCATTCTGCAATTTCATTTCCACAATAGTAGATTGGACATTTCTTGCTTTCATTTCATTTCAGCAAGTGTAGATTAGATATTTCCCGCTTTCATAGATTAACATTTCAATTCCGCAATTTCAATTCTGCAAGCGTAGATTAGCATTTCAATTCTGCAATTTCAATTCTGTAAGCGTAACTTAACATTTCAATTCTGCAAGCGTAGCTTAGCATTTTATTTCTGCAATTTCAATTCTGCAAGCGTAGATTAGTCATTTCTTGTTTTCATTTCAATTCTGCATTTTCATTTCAACAAGATAGATTTTAGTTAGTTGCAGTTCAATCTATTTCAGTTTTGCAGGTACAAGCAAAAAAAAGAAACAAAAATCAACCAAAAAGATTTCCTTTCATGCCTTGTAGGAGTAGAGATAATTCAGAAAAATATTTGCACAACACCCCCACTGCTTCACACAGCCAACCTTCTCTCTTCTTCGATGGCCGTGATTAAGAATAACCCTTAGGTGGACAGCAAGACCTATTTGAAGAACCTCTAGGGGAGAAGAAGAAGAAAATATTCCTCTGGAGAAAATGGCTGAAAACAGAAATGTTGGGAGCAGTACCTTTTCTTCCAACTCATCCCTTTATGTTGGAAAAGGTGAATGTGAAAATATGTTGGAAGATTTTAAGAGCGATATGAGGTAGTTTCTTGCCATGCAATTGGATACCTTGCGGATCCAAAGGAAGCAAGAGGAAGCTGAGAGGGCTTTGGCCATCTTTTGTCCCAGATGCACTAGAAACCATCCTAGGAATGAATGCCCATTGAACTCTATAGAAGTGTGTTTTGTCTGTGAAAAATACCATCCTATGAACCAATGCCCTTCCTTACCCGGAATCAAAGCTGCATATCAGAGGGCGAAAGGAGCCACTGAACCACTCTATTTCATGAACCAAAGGAGGCCACATGGACCCAGACCTTACCAGCAGGGAATGCAAGGGACATCTCAAACCTATTACAACCCATATCAAGCCACTTCCATGCCTTCTTAGGGTCCCCTTGCTCATCCTTCTTGGTCCACTCCTCCTCCTTGGTCCTTCACGTCTCCATATTATACCCAACCAGCTACTCATCCATTTCACCCCTATGCTCAGCCACAACCTCAGTGGAATGCACCTCATCAGGGGTGGAGGCCCCAGTACAACTCTCCTCCCGCTCCTTTGCCTCCACCACCTGCTCAACTGCAACCATCGCCTCCTGCTCCACCAAGGCAGCCCCAAATGCCTGCTCAACCAAACTCGAACCCAAATAATAGGTAGGCTCAGCAAGTATATAGTGGGAAACCACTTGCCCAACCACAACCCCATCCACATCCATCTCAAATATACACCCCCACTCAACTACCTGTACCACCATTTCCAAAATTGCACATTGGAGTAGCTCAACCCAATTACAATGCTGAGGCACAACATTTCCAAACAACTCCTTTTGAGCTCAATGATATTCACCATAACTTAGGAAGAGTATTCCAAGGAAGAGATTATATTGATATCATTGAAGGACCACATCCAGCAGAAGAAGATACAAAAGAGAAAAGCAAAGAACCATGGGCTGCACTTGATAAAGAGAAGACAACAGAATCAGAGATCGAGAGAGCTCCCTCATGGTTACCATCAAATCCTCCATGTATTCAAGAGAAAAATCAGCAAAAAGAGGAAGATGAGAAGGTCATGGTAGAAGGTAACATGAAGAATGATCTAGATCAGCAAAAGGACCAAGGATATTAGATCTATATTGAGATATGGTTCCAGGTAGTCACTAAGTTGCAGCAGTACTCTCTTCCTCAGCTATGTTTGATCCCTTCAAAGTCAAATCATTTGGTCTCTGAAATCTGGATACATGTCAAAGCATGCATTTCAAGCCTCCACATCATTTTGTCTCTAATATTGATGTGCACATGGCTCCATTGGAAGTATTCTTATACTTGAAAATGATTTTGTTTTTCAAGTAGGGTAGGGTAGAAAAAAAAAAATTGAAAAATAAGAGGAAAAAAATAAAAATCTAAGGTGAAAACCTCCTCGGAGGTGCCTCATATTGGCTCATTGATTGAAAACCTCCATGAGGCAGTCAATGGGTTGGAAAGAAGAGAAAAGAAAAAAGGAATAAGATCCCTGGGTGAAAACCTCCCTTGGAGGCACCCAGGGCAGGCAATTAGGGTGAAAACCTCCTTGAGGCGCTCTAGTTGTTTTCAAAAAAGAAAAAGAAAAAGAAAAAAAATGAATTTCCAATTGTATTGCAGGTCTGCAAGAGAACTTCAGGAAGCAGCAGCAGGGGCCAAGAAAGCTCTGAAACCATTAACAACACCTATCCTACCTTCCCTCACCCTTCTCCATCATTCTTGACATCCTTTCCACCTCATTGTGCTTCTTTTCTGAAAACTGTGTTTTCTACAGGAGGATCTTGTAGAAATTACAGAGAGCTAGAAATGGACTTCAAAATTAGTTTGAGGAATAAGGAAGCTTCATAAAGGGTTCATAAATCCTCCTGCAGTATCCAAACTCCTCTTCCATCATTTCCATGCTTGCATCACACCCCAAGCTCATTTTTCCTACCATCCAAAAAACTGTAGAATGCTCTGATACAAAAATACATAGAGCAGAAATTTGTTTTTTCCCTAACTTGAAAACCGTGCATCCATTTAAAAATTTGTTACATTGGGAGTTGTATAGGGATGATGGCAACATGCCCAAGCAATTTCAGCCAATTCCAGTGCACGGTTTCCAAGAAATCAGCCTCCATCACCTTCAACCATTTTTGCATTTTCTCCATATCCGTGCATCCATTTCAAAACCTGTTTCATGGGGAGATGCATATGGGTGATAGTAACCTGTCTAAGCAATTTCAACCAATTCCAGTGCACGGTTTCAAAGAAATTGACCTCTGTCACCTTCAGCCATTTTCAGTTTTTCTCGAAATTGTGCATCCATTGACCACAATTTTGCTATGGGAGGTGCATAATGATGATAGAAACATGCTCAAAAAGTTTCAAGTCAATCCAGAATATCATTTGGGAGCTATGGACAAAACAAGTCGCTGTCCTGCAAACATCCAACATCAGCAACATGAAGGTGCAAATCTGAAGGTTAGAACAGACTCCTACAGCTCAGATCCAGCCAAAGGATACCTGCACAAGAAAAATAGCCACATATCAGCAACCATACAAGAATGCATCCACAAAAACAAAGGCATGTAGCAGAAGGAAGGGCCAAAGCACCTCACAGCAAACGCATTCGACTTCCAAGTAAGTGACTAAACCCGTTCCTCTGTTGCATGAATGTAATTTAAGAACTGCATGGATAGTGAGATGGTTGTGATTAAACGAGATCGGTGGCCAGGTAACTGGCCACCCTCATCCAGTTCAGACAGCGCCTTGTCCAGTTCTACAACGCTCAGCCGGAAGTCATGCAGCACACGTGTCTAGTCAACTCACGGGAAATTAAAAAAATAGGTAGTGGAAAATGTTTTGAACTCCAGTGCAACTAATGTCAAGTGATTAACTGGCAGAGAACATACAGTTTCATAATAACACTGTAGTGGGGACCAATAGTCTGCATGGGGCCAACGTGCACTTGGCCAGCTCACCCTCCATCAACGGAAGTCTCCATAAATAGCCAAACGAACTCATCTTTGAAATACTCTAACCACCATTGTTTCCATTTTATCATCATCCCCGCAGCTACAACAAGCTCTATACCACCTCCATAGCAGCGAACCAGTCATTCTTTGCCATTTTTCAAAACCCTCCTGCTTATCGGCATTCTACAGGAAGCTGTAACAGTTCTACAAGAGCAGGAACAACGTCTACATGAAGGTTTCTACAGGAAAGGCAGAGAACAACTTTGTAGAAAGAAAACCCGGGATTTTCGTCGAAATTCAAGTTCAAAACGAGGTAGGCTCAGGAAAACTTCTTTGTGCATGATTTTTTTATGTAAGATGGTGAATTGAACACAGCATTAGATTGAAAAACGAGAGTAAACGTCTCCCTGTGCATTTAGAAAAAAGTGAAAGTCTGCCTGCATATTTCACTGAGTTTGCCCAGTTTTTTTCCTGCATCTGAAATCCCCTCATCATTTTTTAAATTCTCCTATAAGGAAGATACATGCAGCAGTAGAGGCCAGCCTCTGTGTGTGAAAAAAAACCTGAATTTACATATCTATCTATGTGCTGAGAAAAGAACCTGTGTCCTTATGCTCTGTTCTGTAAAAAAAAAATTCTTTTCATAAACAGACAGTCAAATTCTGGGTGACAGCAATTTTAAAACAGGGGAATTACTGCCATTTGATGTTGTAAGGAAGCACACAGGAAATTCCTTCTTAGGTTTAGAAAAAAACTGAATTTAGCTATCCTTTATTTCAATGATTGACTGTTTTTTTCTTTTCCACCTGAGCATTTTCTTTTCTAGTTAAAACACAAACTCAACACCATGCCAGGAGGATTCATGAGGAAAGAACCCTTAAACTCTAGCAAATTGTATGAGCACGCTGAGGTGGTGGACCTTTTCACCAGAGTAAATTGGATATCCTTCTTTGACAGAATTCAGGGTTATGATGAGGAGGTGACTAAAGAGTTTTGATGTCCCTGAAACCACATTCGAAGACACATGCCACAGTTAGTTTTAGGGGTTTGACCCTAGAACTTACCCCTGATTTCATTAGTAGAATTATTAGTTTACCATTGGGGCTCCCTTGGTGCAAAGAGGAGAAATCATTGGACAAGTGGCTAAGAAAACTTTTTTTTTGCCTGAGGAGCATCCTGTAGAAGACAAAAACGGGGTCAGAAGGACAAGCTTGCCTCCTCTCTGGAGTGAAGCCAGTTATCAAATAATGAAGTATATCACATGTGAAGGGAGGTTTAGCATCATTTATGGTTATCATTTCAAGTTGGTACATGAATTGAGGTATGGGATGGACTTGCCTCCAGCTAAGAAACTGAGCATCCCATATTTCCCCCTTCAGTCTTTAATTGAATGTGGTACAAAGCTAAATGTCGGAGTTTCAGATCAGTTAGCCCACCATGGACTCATCAAACTGTTGGTGGAAGATGCTTTACACACCTATACTGTCCCCATAGCTTGGGAAATCTTCAAAAATATGTCCAGGGATGATAACATCTGAACTTTGGCTGAGAACATCAGCCCATCCAGCGCTGATGAGGGGGAGAAAAGTGAAGAAATTGAGAAGAACATTGATGAGGGAGCACAAGACATTCAAGCAGAGGGTAAAACAGAGGAAGAACAGAAGGAAAAAGAGGAATTTGACAAGATTGCTGAGCTTAAGACAGAAAAGGAGAAAACAACAAAAGCAGAGAAGGGAAAAATGATAAAGATTGGCAAGAAAAAGGCCAAGAAATCCCAAAAGAAGGCAGGCACCCAACAAGAGAAAGAACAGACACACCCTGAGATATCAGTGACACAAGTAGAAATAGGGGGCATAGAGATTTCTATAGGAAGTGAAGGAAAAGAACAGTAGAAAGAGAAATCCCCTAAAATGTTGGCAAGGGAAGCAACAGTTGTGCTTGCTGCATTAAGCACACCTACAAAACAAAAAGGAAAAAGAAAAAGGCAGGCCTCCATGTATTTCAAGGCCAGGAAAAGCACAAGAATTCAAACAAGCAGAATAGGAGGAGCAGTGGAAGGACATGGACAAGAAGGCAGAATTTTATGGCACACATGAGTAGTCCATATCAAAAGCTTGGGATGATAAGGAGGCCACCAGAGCCATCAAGAATAAAGAGATAGATTAGTTGCTCAGAGGATGAGCAACACCTTCAGTAGGGGGTGATGATGAACCCCAGAAATGGGTAATTATATGGGCTCATTCAGCCTCCTAATTCGACTTAATCCACCATTCTCATTAGTTTATTGCATGTTTTTTATTATATTTATGCTAATAGAGTGAATTGGGTTAGTCATTATGCCAAAAAGTCTAATGTGTGCTTTATGCAGATTTTTGGTCAATTTTGAGACAAAATCAAAGGTTTAATAAGCACTTGGCAGCCAAATTCGTGGAAGAACAAGGGAGAGGATTTGTAGGAAGGTGTCCCCTTCATTTATGAGCCCTTAACTCAAATTCCCCACCAGAAGCTCGGAGTTTAAGGGCCACCAGATCGATGATCACAAGGGCAGCCGAGCAGGGTTAATGAAGTTGCTGTTAACTGCAAGTTTTGGTAGCCGAGTTCCTAAAGTTTAGGAGGACTGTTGGGGTCCTCAATTTGTATAAATAAGAAGGCTTAGGGCCTCAGCTTTTTTAGTCAAATGTTTGTTATATTTTAGTTAGATTTTGGTCATTTTTAAGCCTATTTTCGCACTCTAGTGCAGCCCTATATCAGCGCGTTTTCGAGCTTTTTCTTGTAGACGGTTTTTGGGATGTAACTGTTATTTCTTGATCAATAAAGATGAATCCAGCTTTGCACCAGCTCTGATCTTTCTTAGGAGGCTGTAGTTCTTGGGATTGGCCCCAACCCGAGAGTGACAATACCTCCTTTGTGTACTTTTATGTGTCTTTGTTGCATTCATAGAATAATTTCTGTTATTTAGGTTAAAATCTTGCTTTGTTACTTACGTTGTTTTTGATGATTGAGATAGTTTTTCATGCTTCAGGTTGATTTGATAGTTTGGTAATAGAAAAGATCCACAAAAAGGCTATCAAGAAGTCCTTGATCTCATTTCTCCCTCCTTGGGACCATGAGCTGAGACCAAGGCATACTTGTTGCCACAAAAACATTGTTTTTGCCTTTCCATGCGATTGCTAGTGTTATATTTTTAGTTGGAAAAGTTGATACCAGTTGTACTTGCATGTTTAGATTTGTTCTTGCTTAGTTTCCATAGCTTTCTTGCATGATTTCCTGTCTATAAACTTTTGTTCATCATGTTTCTGGTTTTTAGGTCAGATTAGGTCAAAATAGATAGATCTCTGATTTTTTCAGTCTTTGTTCGATCAATTTTGGAAAATAGTGTGCAGAGCACCTGTGATAAATTCCTACCTACCCTTCCTCCATCAAACAACCTGCTCCAACCCCTAATTCCAGATTCCTTCCCTTCATTCGCCACACTTTTCCAATTTGACCTAATTTCTACATTCTTGTGCAACATTGCTCCCTCCATCCTTGAACAAATCCAACCACCTTCATCACTCCTTAGCTTCATTCACCAGGTCCTAGACCCCTTCACATCCTCATCCATCCTCCATTTCCACTTTCCCACCATTTTTCCACCATCAACCCTCCAAAATCCTCTTTCGGCTCTTCCTGTAGAACTTCCTATAGAACATCCTGTAGAACCCCTGCAGACTTCCTGTAGAAGTTCACATGAGCAGTTTTTCGAGATCTGATCGCTGTGAAACTCTCTGGAAGGGTGCTAGGGACCCCTTAGGCCCTTTTCTCACCTTCCCAACCTCCTGCAAGCACCCACTCCATTTCCTTTCGCCAATCAACCTCTGCACAATAAAAAACACTTCAAGCGCATGCATAATAATTCTGCAACATTACTCAAAAATACAAAAAGATGCTTTTTCCATATTTTCCTTCAGAAGTAGCTTAGTCACATGCATTTTACCTTTCCAAGAGTTAATGGCATCCATTTCAGCAGCTTTCATCTCTTTTCCTGCACTAGTAGGGTTAGTCGGTAAAACTAGGGTTTGCTAGGGTTTGCATTTCCTTTTAGCTTTCCGCTTCTTTCTGCAAGTAGACTAGCCTCTTTTGAGTTAGCTTTCATCCATCACAATTAAAAGCTTCTTTTAAGAACTCATAGAAGTTGGCTTAAGCTCCTAGCGAACTTGTGCCAGTTGATCAAGTGACAGCCTGCAGTAAGAGCTAGTACTTGTGCATATAGCACCGTCACTTCCAAGTTTGTTACGAACTACCAGGTTGATAAAAGTAAAGAAGGGAGTCCCAGGAGTTGCAACATCATTGCTTCAATATTGGAGCCCACCACCTAGCATGAACAAAACCTCAAACATTGTGTTTAACCTAATGGATAAGGATGGGCAGCACGTTATGGTGCTTTAATTCCTCCTGTAGACAATGTTATCCATACATGGTCTTAAAAAAGGATTAAGTATCCTTGGAAATCACATAAATATTTCTGATTTGGCTACAAATTGCATTTCAATGTTCCTCTTACTGCTACAACAACACACACACACACACACACATATATATGCACACATAATTTTCTGGCTTATGAACATGTTATGCTTCAAGAAACAGAGCCTGTCTACAAGGATAGTCACAATCACAGTCAACATATAACAAGAATTGCGAGGGATCGTATTTTTTAATGGCAGTTCCTAATTTAATTCTTCAAAATATTTTATGTAGCCCAGGTTTGATATGAAGGCTTCCCACTTCATTTAACATTCAAATAGCTCATATAGAGGCAGGGTTTCAGTTTAAATTAGTCCACAGTATATTTTCTCCAGATTGGTAATTACAAACATTTTCCTCAACAATTAAATTGGACATTGTTCTCAAGCTAATCTATTGAACACTATTCTCAAACAAATCGAACATTGTTTTGAAGCAAATAAATCAAACCCCATTTCTGTGAGTCTCAACATGGCATCATAGAGAAAATTTAATCATAATCATTGCAAGGAACATGCTTAAGCACAAAACATCTCGATTCTGGAAATGAAAGCACTAAATAGATTGCCAAGATCCCAATGTCATTACTCGAAATTGATATAATTAAAACCTTAGCTCAAGATACAAACTCAACTATTAAAATAATAATAACTTTAAATAGGCATGATGAATGTTAAATTCTTGGGAAGATAGATTTGTTTTATGTATGTCTGGTAGTGATGATGTCATGGGTAACACCACTACCCTAACATCAATTCAAGATATGTTCATTGTAGTTATAAGCAATGACTGGTAGTAATTCCAATATGGTTACTCACCAATAATAGTCAATCATAATAATCAGAACATATAGTTCTTTCTACAGTCTAGATTAGTGTTGAGCATGCTACGAATTGATATTCATATGAAATGGTGAAGAGATTTATTGAATGTAGAAAACCTAGCTTTAATTAGGTACCAACCTTTCTATAGGATTTCACTATGACTTTTCAATTATCGGGTACTGGGACATAGTCTTTAGATTTCCTCCCAACCATAGTCATACTGCCAGTAGTGTCTTCAAGTAATTGTCACCACCTAGATTGATAGTCCCAATGGCCACACAATCAAATGTAATAGGGATTCTAGAGGGCTAACCCACCTCCACCCTTCTGGCATAAAAACACTTATTTATAGGTTAGTCTAGGGATTCAAGACATAAGTCACCTCCACCCACCATCTAATGAGGGACTCCATAGGTGAGAGCCTCCACCCTCATTATAGTACTACAGTAACTCCACCCAATGCACCGAATCAAGAGTCTATTGCGAATGAGTGTTTTAGTAAGAAAGGCTAGCCTAGGGCATCCTAAAGTCTACTACCTCCACCGACTATCAGATGAGGGACTCTATAGGAAAAGAAGACAACCTACACCCTCGGTATGAGAGGATTGCAATATTTGTCATACATTTTGTCTCAATCGAAGCAATGTCGTCGACGACCCAATGAAGATGGTGGCCACGCCGAGGTCCTTTGGAAAGAGATCGATCTACAAAAATATTGAGTATTCTGCTACTGAATTAGACAACAAGTCAACCAAGGAGGGCCTTAATGTCCTCATGAAAGAGTACACAGAGCTTGACTTTGAAGAACTGTATTCAAGAAGTAAATCATGTAGATAGCTAAGACAACATTGACATAGTAGGATGATGAAAATGGGAAAATGATTGGGGAGCATATGAGGAAAATAAAATAGATTATGGAATAAAGTGTTAGTAAAGACACCAATGAGGCAATGCCATGAGCAAAGCAGATAACCATTAAAAAAAAATCATGAAACGACTATATGAAGAAATTGCAAGGTATGAACAGTGAAAGAGTCATCAATTAGAGGAAGTAATAAAGAAAGAAAGAAGAATAAAATTGAAGGCCTAAAGATCACGCCAGACACAATCACCAAACCCCATTTGTCAAATGGGAGCTACTAAGGTGGACAATGGACTTGGGACTCGATTGACTTGACCATGGTCCTAGGTACGAGGGAGCTCACCCCAATACTATAAGGGAGTGCAGATGCAAACACCCAAGATAATGGAGGTGGAGGTGATACATAAAATCAACAAGATTAGGTCGATGTGAATGAACAATGTAGTGAACATGCTGACCACGAGAAGGCATCAACATAACAACAAAAAGGGTCCCTGCAAAAGTTGGTTAAGGAGGAGAAAGGATCCCCACATGGGGCAACAAAAGTTCCACAATCCTCTAGTCACCAAATGATATAACATCAATGCCTCAAACTTTACAGTAATTGTGATGGGCAACGAGTTCTTGGGGCATAAATGTAAAGAACATAAACTAGTTCAAGCATATGTTTCCTTCCTAGACAAATTACAATACACTCTTGATCATGAATTTCAGTTACGAGGGTCATCCTCCTCAAGATTAAAAAACCTTAGAAGCTCCTCGTGATGATCCCCAAATTTCCCTCCATGCCTTATCCAACCTTTTTTTTGCACCCGAAAATTTGAAATTGATTGGTCACATCACGAACTGTAAGGTGATTGTTTTCATTCACAACAACAGTACCCATAATTTTATCCATATCATCATTAATCAATATGAACTATTAATTTAGTAGTTTTAGATTGATTTTATGTGTTCATTATTAGTCAACATAGATTAATTAGTATGATTTTGTGACTAAATTAAAAAAATGTCATACAATGCACATGTTCATCTAATGTGAAAACACAAAGTTACATATGTTTATTACAATACTAAATAATATCAAATACAACTATAAATAATTTCAATTGCGTAAATTATATTATATGAAATTTCAAGTATTACAATATGAGTTTTCAACTTAATATTGGTTGGACTACAATTCACACATGAAATAGTGTTTCATCACTTCAAAACATTATCATTATTTTTCCAAGGCATTGTAGGTGAATTCACCAACTCTAAAGACTTGACCATCAGTCTGTATGTGTGTGTCTCATGCGATATATTGGCTTTATGGGCATCACTAGACTGGTTGTCTTCTCCCTCTTTTTGCATTTTTCACTCCAGTGTTATTGTTCTCTTTCTTCAATTCTTGCTTCTTACCATCAATATTGAGTTCATCTTCTAAAAATGAAAGAAGATACAATGCAGAGTATAATACATCAAAGACGATGAACATTGGAATATAATCTAAAGTAGACTATAAAGGATTTATACGACATATACCTCAACATCAATAATGTCAATGCCATTTTCTGCCTAGGAAAGTAAGAAACTCAAACAAGTTTTCTTTAGTTGGGAAATTGTTTTTAGTTGGGTGATAGTGACCACTATGCAGCTAGATGACCTATATAAAAAAACAAAATAAAATGTTACCATAGAAAATAACACCTTAGGAACTTAGTATTCAACCTTCAAGAAAATCTTAGGCACTGTTAGAGCCTAGATTGACCTTAGGCTGAATTGAAGCAATTCTAGGGTAACCAAAAACCACGCTTAACCTAGTAGCTAGTCCTACTAGGTCAGGAGAGGGCTCTCTCCTTATGAATCTCAGTCAATATGACTAGATCAGGAACGAGATTTTATGCTAGGTATAGTAGCTCAAGGGTTTTGATTGATTTTGTTGGTGCTTTTTCCAGATCAGGAGGAGCTGGGCAATTCTGGGTCTGGGAAACTAAAGTAAAATCGTAGGGGATTCGATGGGGCAAGGTAGGTATGAGCTTCAACACCTTAAATCTTAATGAGGTGAAAGGCTAGACTAGTGAGGATCTAAGAAGGGCTTGAGAAAGTCAAGAATCTTTCCTAAACAGATGAAAACATAAAATACTGGTGTTTTCCCAAGGCAGAGCATTAAAACCTAATGTATTCCACCTATCTGACTTGAAAACAACCAATCAAAAGAGATTACATGAAAGAGGCATACATAAATAACATGATAAAAAATTAACAGAAGAAGAAACACATGCTAAAGGTCGTACCACAGGAATCCCATAAAAATAGCTGTGACTTTATTAAATTCCTGCCAAAACTGCTACAAAATGATAAGTGTTCAGTACATGAGCATCCAACTGAATCCAACCCTTGCAAATGAGAAAGGAAATACATAATATAGACATTAAAACTACTCAACCTGACCATCAGGGGTCGAATCCATGAGAAGAGGGGCGGTTTCAACCATTTCCCAACTAAGAACTGGAATATAGGTAGTCAAACAACTTGCCTCTATAAGTAAGGAAACTGATTCATTAGCCTCAAAAACACCTCTAACTAATGAATCTACCTTCTAAGACTACTTACCATTACATTCACATGCCATGTTATTAATTACATCAATTAAAACATCCATGAGGAGAAAGAAAGTGAATTTTTAGTGAAAACAGGTGAAAATTGGATTTTTTGGGCAAATTGGTTAAAAGCGCAGCGCTACTGGTCAAAAGCACAACACCGCTTTCCACCTACTTTTGGAAGCCTTCCCCTTAACCAAATTGAGCCCAAGATAACTCATTGGAAAGGTCTTCAAATCTAGTTTTTGGAACAATTGGAATTTTTGAATTTTGAGGTCATTTCCCCCCTCCAAACTTGAATCTCCCAAGACTGCTTCTGTGTGTCCAAAAAGAGGCAGAAAGGTCAGTTTTTGGTAGTTTTTGGACCATTTGGTGACCCAGATTTGCTCCAAAACTTCTGAAAATTTCCAGGGTGAATGTCCTCATCATCCTGAATCCAAAAATGCAAACCTTTTCTCCATTTGATGCTCCAGGAAAAAGCGTAGTGCAGGTGGCGTTGTGCTTCTGGGCCAGTTTTATGTGTTGAAAATTTTAAAATTTGAAAAATGAAAAAAATCTCCAAAACTTGCCCAAATTTGGCATGGGACACCACCATTAGCTGCTTTGATGGGCTAGTGAGACTTCAGCTAATATTTCCAACCTATCTTTCTCTTTCTTGCCCTCTGAGGCTCTCCTCAACCTAGCTTTTAGCTTCCTAATCCTCATATTGCAGAATTTGTGGCTGGTCATGTAATGGTAGGCCATGTGTCAAAGAATTTTCTTATCCCTGTTGGCCTTCTTAATTAGTCCTTCAAGATGTATGTTGACCCTCTCAAGCCATGTTTCCCTATCATTTTCAATCTCTTGCTCAATGGAAGTCAAAGTGACATGAGCCTCTTTGTCACTTTGCCTCTTCATCTTCAGAATTTCAAGTTCCATGAGGACCTGCTTATCATTCAACTGTTTGTTCTCCTGCTCTAAATATGTGATGATATATCTACCCCTTGCTATAGTGTCCATCAACATTCGAATGTGTGCATCCTTTTCCATCATAAGCATGTTTTGAGCTGTAGTTTCATCTTGGCTTTCTAAATCAATGATCTCTACTCCATGATGGGTATGGTGTTGTGGCTCATCATCATGCTCTTCTAACTGAAATTCCCTCTCTTGGTCATCATCCAAGTCATCCTCCAGTATCTTCTCCTTGCCTTTGCTCAACTGCTCAACCTGTACCTATTTTGCTGACGAAGAAGGCAAAGCCCCTTCCACACCTTGTGGAGTAAACACCTGCTTGGCAGCTGCAAACAACTTCCTTGACCCTCTCTGATATGTCAAGAACACTGGTATCTCAGCAGTTTTTGTCTCTTGGTGTTCATCTCCTATTTCCACATGAGTTGAAGGCCCAGCTGTCTCTTCATCATAGTCAGAATCACTTCCTCTGTCCATTGAACTAACTGTTTAATTGCACAAATGTTGACAATGTAGATGGGACAATGTAAATGGTGTGAAGGGTATGCCCTAGGGTTTATGAGTGAATGTATGTGGTTAGGACACAAACTGTAAGGGTGAAAGGAGGGTTTATGGGACTGAAATATAAGTGATGAAAAGTAGGTGAGGATGGAGGAAATGATAAGTGAAAGGCTTGAGTTTTGAGGCTAAACAGTGAAATGGACAAAGAGATTAGGGTTTTAGTGAAATGAACAAAGAGATTAGGGTTTTATGGAAGAGGATTAGGGTTTAAGTGAAATGAACAAAGAGATTACGGTTTTATGGAGGAGAGGTTTAAAACATGAGATGTGCAATCTAGACACTATATAGGAGGGAGTGCTTACTTGCAAAACATGAAATTGGAGGAAATTTGAGTGAAATTTGAAGTTTGGTGTGATTTTTATCTTTGATGGCCAAAGCATAGTGCCACCATACAGAAGTGTAGTGCCTCCCTCAAAGTGCAGCGCCAAATGTTTTTTGCACTAGAAATTTTGCCTCAAAGCACAACGCTGCCCTCAAAGCGCAGTGCCACCCTCTCAAAGCGCAACGCCTTTTTCAGGAAACTTTTGGAGGCCTTCCCTGTGTCCAAATTAGGAGTGTGATAGCTCGTTGGAAATCTTGTCGAGTATAATTTCCAAAACATCTTGAATTTTTTAATTTGGAGTTCAATTGCCTTGTCAAAAGTACAATCTCCCAAGACTGGTGAAAATGTGCAGAATGAGGCTGCCTAAATGCAAAGTGTTGTTGCAATAAACGTTTGAAGGTCTTCCTCAACTCCAAATTGAGCTCATGATAGCTCATTGGAAAGATATTTGTGTCTACTTATTAGTTGATGCATCAAGAAAGCCATTTGGTCATTCCATCTAGGAGAAAAAATGATTTTACCAAGGTCACTCCAGAGGTACATTAACCCTCCTGAGGCAAATGATGTTTTCAACATTTCTCCAAAACCTTGAAACTTGTGTAAAAACTAAAAGAGGTTTTTCTTCTTGGGTCAATGATGGAAAAAAACCTCTCACATGTGTTTCAAATTCATCTTTTCTTTCTCAGAACACAATTTGAAGAAAAATCGTCTCATATGTGTGGTGAATGGCTTGTTCCTTGGAATGACTTCTTGACAAATGATGGAGACCTGATGTTTGATGATATGAAATGGCCTCATACCTTCTGATATCCCTTATGCCTCCTCTGCTCAGATATCTCTGATCCCATAGCCAACCCTAGCTCAGTGGGAGAGGAAATTAGGGTTTAGTGCTTGTTCTCTTTTGCTTTTACAGGTGGATTTGTGCTCATGATGACATGATTTTTGCAGGGGTAGGTGCTTGACAACATCATCAAATGCATAGGAGAAATTGGGAACCAATATTACATATGGAAACATAAAATTACATAAGAAATGAAGATAAAAAAAAATACTCTGTTTTCACCTCAAAACAAGTTCTGAGGTGAGAACTACCTTCAGCTTTCAAAATGATAAATTATGACTTTACCGATCATTATTGGCTTCCTCATGTCCTTGATGATCATTATTAGCATGTAATAACTGAATTTGACCATGGAGGAAACCTTAAGACCCAATGAAATGAATTGCAAAGTGAACATGAGCCATGACTGAAATATATGAAAGAGGATTGACAAGTACAGATCATGATGGAAAATTGAAGTAAACCCTACCATTAGTGAATCCATGACCTAATGGAATGCAAACTCATCAGTATGGGACTCCTACTATGAAATGCAAAAGAGCATATTTTGATCATTGATGGCAGTGTGAAGACACTGACACTAACATTGGCTCCAATGGGGTTGGTAGCTCCTTGGAGGTGCCAAGAACACCGTAGACCTAGTATCCTTATCATTGGTAAATGGGGTCAAAACACTTCAAAGACTGAAAAATGTCACAATGCAAACTGAGACTGACTCATGACTAAAAATATGACTGAAGACTTACTTAATTGGAACATACTTACAAAACTTATTAATGGCAGCAGACCATTGAGATTTGAGGGCTTTAAATACTGATGACCACCATCTGGCTACTGAAGAAATATGTACAAACATGTGAAGTGAACCTTCAAATGTAACCAATCCAGTAGATGGCTACTCACTGAAATTTCGCTCTCGCTTTCCTTGAGCAGGTAAAACAATGTACATGTAGGCAACTCACAATAACAACTAAAACCAAGGCTTATGCTAACGAACCAGACAACATTCATCTTCTCCAATTCTTGCAAAAGAATGCCGAAGGGATCTTGAAAATCGTAAAACACTATCTTGTCTCGAGATCCAGCAGAAAAAATACAATTACTCCCTTCATTCTGATCTAAAAGAATAGTTGGTTGCTGATTGATAGGAAGGCATAGAGAAGTATAAGCTTCTACTATCTGAGTGTTGGTTGTAAATTCCTCGAGCATGAGAAATTCTGACTCGATTTCTGGCATATTGTCTCTCTCAGGCTCATGTTCCTCAATTTCATAGTCTATGTCATTCTTAAACAGAAAACATTCTTCAAGATTATCAAACATGACACCCCTATCATCTTCATGAAAGAAAACAATATCTATTCGTTGATCTAGAAATCTAGTTTCAAGACCGTCCTCATTTTCAAAAGTGGAAGAAGCTTCACTAACACCTTCTTGACGATGTGAACACTACAAACTGGCATTAGCTTGGGCTGTAACATGAACTTTCAGGAGTTGATCTATCTCATCTTTAGATAGAGGAGAGAGTACTTTTTGTTTTCTTTTGCTAAAACAGTAATTGTCTTCTTTCCCTCCTAAAGATTCACAAGGTTGTTGAATATCTTCATTAATTTCAAGCAAAAGATTATATAAATTTTCCTCAAACTGCTGATTCATTTCATGTGATTCATGTTGACTATCAAGATGCAAAATTCCTTCATCTTCAAGAAAAGAAGAAGCTACTCTATGTTGATTATGATCTTTTGTAACAAAGTGACTGACTTTTTGAGACTGTTGTTGAAAGGAAAAATCAAAGAAAGCTTCAATGATTTCTTCATCATCATGATATGAATCTAGATATGGAATAACCAACTTGACTCTATCACAATATGAAATTGGAACTTGATTTTCTTGTGTACCATCTTCTTTTATGATCAGATCTGAAATAAGACCTTGTCTTCCATCATTTTCAATTGTACTAAGATCTTGAACCTGCTGCAAATTTTTCTGAGCATCTTGACAAGTATCCTCTACGCTCTCTTTATGCTGATGAAATGGATTTTCATATAGGATTTCCATGATCTCATCGTCCATGAAGTCATCATATTCATAAATTTTCTTAAGATTTTCAATAAAACTATAAACACATTTACAACAATTTTGAACCAATGTTAAGGATGGACAAGATTCTTTATACCTTTCAAAGAACATGGTATGAAAATCTCTTAAACAGTAAATACAAGCAGGCGGTAAACTTTCATACCAAGATCGGGCTTCACCTTCTAGAGTGGCCATGAATATCTTCATCAAGCAGTCTTCAGGAAAATCAACCTTCAACTCGCAAATATGCATGTGAAATCTAACAAGATGTAAAGAAACATCATTCCTATCCTCATCTTTAAACATAGGCAAATTCCTTTGCCAATCTACCTTAGGAATTTTGTTTGGGAAACTTGGAATGTGATCTCGGCTCATGGGCACATACCTTCGATCAAGCGAATCCATTTTTATAACAATGAATTCACCAAGAAATTCTTCAGGCTACTCGTTCTTGAAGAGTGGAGTTGCCATAAAAATTCTGAAACTTGGGATTTCTCGACACTGGAGTCGCCAGGTGAATTATTTCAGCCTTCCGGTGTCTGATCATTGTCCACCATCAACAATCAGATTTGAACTTGATACATTTTGCTGAGGAACATAGAACTACATTCCCTAGTATGGTCGCCACTATGTTAGAGCCTAGATTGACCTCAGGCTGAATTGAAGCAATTCTAGAGTAGCCACAAACCACGCTTAACCTAGTAGCTAGTCCTACTAGGTCGGGACAGAGCTCTCTCCTTATGAATCTCAGTCAAGATGACTAGATCAGGAACAATATTTTATGCTAGGTATAGTAGCTCAAGGGTTTTGATTGATTTTGTTGGTGCTTTTGCCAGATCAGGAGGAGCTGGGCAATTTTGGGTCTAGGAAACTAAAGTAAAATCGTAGGGGATTCTATGGGGCAAGGTAGGTATGATCTTCAGCACCTTAAAGCTTGATGAGGTGAAAGGCTAGACTGGTGAGGATCTAAGAAGGGCTTGAGCAAGTCAAGAATCCTTCCTAAATAGATGAAAACATAAAATATTGGTGTTTTCCCAAGGCAGAGCATTAAAACCTAATGTATTCCACCTATCTGACTTGAAAACAACCAATTAGAAGAGATTACATGAAAGAGGCATACATAAATAACATGAGAACAAATTAACATAAGAAGAAAGACATGCTAAAGGCCGTACCACAGGAATCCCATAAAGTAGCTACAACTTTATTAGCTTCCTGCCAAAACTACTACAAAATGATAATTGTTCAGTACATGAGCATCCAGCTGAATCCAACCCTTGCAAATGAGAAAAAAAATACATAATATAGACATCAAAACTACTCAACCTAACCATCAGGGGTCGAATCCATGAGAAGAGGGGCAGTTTCAACCATTTCCCAACTAAGAATTGGAATATAGGCAGTCGAACAAATTGCCTCTATAAGTAAGGAAACTGATTCATTAGCCTCAAAACCACCTCTAACTAATGAATCTACCTTCTAAGACTATTTACCATTACATTTACATGCCATGTTATCAATTAGATCAGTGAAAACATCCATGAGGAGAAAGAAAGTGAATTTTCAGTGAAAACAGACGAAATTTGAATTTTTTGGGCCAATTGGTCAAAAGCGCAGCGCCGCTTTCCACCTACTTTTGGAAGCCTTCCCCTTAACAAAATTGAGCCCAAGATAGCTCATTGGAAATGTCTTCAAGTCTAGTTTCTTGAACAACTGGAAGTTTTGAATTTGGAAGTCATTTTCCCCCTCAAAACTTGAATCTCCCAAGACTGCTTCTGTGTGTCCAAAAAGAGGCAAAAATGTTAGTTTTTGGTAGTTTTTGGACCTTTTGGTGACCCAAATTTGCTCCAAAACTTCTGAAAATTTCCAGGGTGAATGTCCTCATCATCCTGAATCCAAAAATGCAAACCTTTTATCCATTTGATGCTCCAGGTGGCGCTACAATTCTGGGCCAGTTTTCTGTGCTGAAAATTTCAAATTTGAAAAATGCAAAAAATCTCCAAAACTTGCCCAAATTTGCCATGGGACACAACCATCAGCTGCTTTGATGGGCTAGTGAGGCTTCAGCTAATATTTCCAACCTATCTTTCTCTTTCTTGCTCTCTAAGGCTCTCCTCAACCTAGCTTTTAGCTTCCTAATCCTCATATTGCAGATTTTGTTGCGGGTCATGTAATGGTAGGCCATGTGTCGAAGCATTTTCTTATCCCTGTTGGCCTTCTCAATTAGTCCTTCAAGATGTATGTTGACCCTCTCAAGCTATGTTTCCCTATCATTTTCAATCTCTTGCTCAATGGAAGTCAAAGTGACATGAGCCTCTTTGTCACTTTGCCTCTTCATCTTCAGAATTTCAAGTTCCATGAGGACCTACTTATCATTTAATTGTTTGTTCTCCTACTCTAAATATGTGATGATATATCTACCCCTTGGTATAGTGTCCATCAACATTCGAATGTGTGCATCCTTTTCCATCATAAGCATGTTTTGAGTTGTAGTTTCATCTTGGCTTTCTAAATCAATGATCTCTACTCCATGATGGGTATGGTGTTGTGGCTCATCATCATGCTCTTCTAACTGAAATTCCCTCTCTTGGTCATCATCCAAGTCATCCTCTAGTATCTTCTCCTTGCCTTTGCTCAACTGCTCAACCTGTACCTATTTTGCTGACAAAGAAGGCAAAGTCCCTTCCACACCTTGTGGAGTAAACACCTACCTGGAAATTGCAAACAACTTCCTTGATCCTCTCTGATATGTCAAGAACACTAGTATCTTAGCAGTTTTTTTCTCTTAGTGTTCATCTCCTGTTTCCACATGAGTTGAAGGCCCAACTATCTCTTCATCATAGTCAGAATTACTTCCTCTGTCCATTGAACTAACTGTTTAATTGAACAAATGTTGACAATGTAGATGGGACAATTTAAATGGTGTGAAGGGTATGCCCTAGGGTTTATGAGTGAATGTATGTGGTTAGGACAAAAACTGTAAGAGTGAAAGGAGGGTTTATGGGACTGAAATATGAGTGATTAAAAGTAGGTGAGGATGGAGGAAATGATAAGTGAAAGGCTTGAGTTTTGAGGCTAAACAGTGAAATGGACAAAGAGATTAGGGTTTTAGTGAAATGAACAAAGAGATTAGGGTTTTATGGAGGAGGATTAAGGTTTTAGTGAAATGAACAAAGAGATTAGGGTTTTATAGAGGAGAGGTTCAAAACATGAGATGTGCAATCTAGACACTGTATAGGAGGGAGTACTTGCAAAACATGACATTTGAGGAAATTTGAGTGAAATTTGAAGTGTGGAGTGATTTTTGGCTTTGCTGGCCAAAGCACAGTGCCACCCTAGAGAAGCGTAGTGCCTCCCTCAAAGCGCAGTGCTAGTTGTTTTTTGCACTGGAAATTTTGCCTCAAATCGCAACGCTGCCCTCAAAGCGCAGCGCCACCCTCTCAAAGTGTAGCTCCTTTTGCAGGCAACGCTTGGAGGCCTTCCCTATGCCCAAATTAGGTGTGTAATAGCTCATTGGAAATCTTGTCGAGTCTACTTTCCAAAACATCTTGAATTTTTAAATTTTGAGTTAATTTTCCTTATCAAAAGTCCAATCTACCAAGACTGGTGAAAATGTGCAGAATGATGCTGCCTAAATGCAGAGTGCTATTGCAGTCAGCTTTTGAAGGTGTTCCTCAACTCCAAATTCAACTCATGATAGCTCATTGGAAAGATATTTGTGTCTACTTATCATTTGACTCATCAAGAAAGTCATTTGGTCATTCCATCTAGGATAAAAATTTATTTTACCAAGGTCACCCCAGAGGTGCATTAACCCTCCTGAGGCAAATGATGTTTTCGACATTTCTCAAAAACCATGAAACCTGTGTATAAAATGAAAGAGGTTTTTCGTCTTGGGTCAATTATGGACAAAAACCTCTCTCACTTTGTCAAATTCATCTTTTCTTGCTCAGAAACATAGTTTGAAGGAAAATTGTACCTTATGTGTGGTGAATGGCCTGTTCCTTGGAATGACTTCTTGACAAATGATGGAGACCTGATGTTTGATGATGTGAAATGGACTCATACCTTTTGATATCCCTTATGCCTCCTCTGCTCAGATATGTCTGATCCCATAGCCAACACTAGCTCAGTGGGAGAAGAAATTAGGGTTTAGTGCTTGTTCTCTTTTGCTTTTGCAGGGGGATTTGTGCTCATGATGGCTTGATTTTTGCAAGGGCAGGTACTTGGCAACATCATCAGATGCTTAGGAGAAACTAGGAACCAATATTACCTATGGAAACATAAAATTACATAAGAAATTAAGATTAAAACAAAATACTCTGTTTTCACCTCAAAACTTGTTTTGAGGTGAGAACTACCTTCGGCTTTCAAAATGATAAATTATGACTTTACCAATCATTATTGGCTTCCTCATGTCCTTGCTGATCATTATTAGCATGTAATAACTGAATTTGACCATGGAGAAAACCCTAATACCTAATGAAATGAATTGCAAAGTGAACATGAGCCATGACTGAAATTTATGAAAGAGGATCAGCAAGTACAGATCACGAGGGAAAATTGAAGTAAACCCTACCATCAGTGAATCCATGACCTAATGGAATGAAAAATCATCAGTATGGGACTCCTACTATGAAATGCAAAAGAGCAGATTTTGATCACTGATGGCAGTGTGAAGACACTGACACTAACATTGGCTCCAATGGGGATGGTAGCTCCTTGGAGGTGCCAAGAACACCATAGACCTAGTAGCCTTATCCATTGGGCAATGGGGTCAAAACACTTCAAAGACTGAAAACTGACACAATGCAAACTGAGACTGAATCATGACTGAAAATATGATTGAAGACTTACTTAATTGGAACATGCTTACAAAACTTATTAATGGCAGCAGACCATCGAGATTTGAGGGCTTCAAATACTGATGACCACCACCTAGCTACTGAAGAAATATGTACAATCATGTGAAGTGAACCTTTCAATGTAACCAATCCAGTAGATGGCTACTCACTGAAATTCTGTTCTCGCTTTCCCCGAGCAGGAAAAACAATGTACATGTAGGCAACTCACAATAACAACTGAAACCAAGGCTTATGCTAACGAACCAAACAACATTCATCTTCTCCAATGCTTGCAAAAGAATGCCAAAGGGATCTTGAAAATCCTAAAGCACTAGCTTGTCTCGAGATCCAGCAGCAAAAATACAAGTACTCCCTTCATTTTGATCTGAAAGAACAGTTGGTTGCTGATTGATAGGAAGGCATAGAGAAGTATAAGCTTCTGCTATCTGAGTGTTGGCTGTAAATTCTTTGAGCATGAGAATTTACGACTCGATTTCTGGCATATTGTCTCTCTCAAGCTCATATTCCTCAATTTCATAGTCTAAGTCATTCTTAAATAGAAAACATTCTTCAAGATTATCAAACATGACAGCCCTATCATCTTCATGAAAGAAATCTATATCTGTTCATTGATCTAGAAATCTAGTTTCAAGATTGTCCTCATTTTCAAAAGTGGAAGAAGCTTCACTAACACCTTGTTGACGATGTGAACACTACAAACCGGTATTAGCTTTGGCTGTAACATGACCTTTCAGGAGTTGATCTATCTCATCTTCAGATAGAGGAGACAGTACTTTTTGTTTTCTTTTGCTAAAACAGTAATTGTCTTCTTTCCCTCCTAAAAATTCACAAGGTTTTTGAATATCTTCATTAATTTCAAGAAAAGGAGTATATAAATTTTCCTCAAAGTGCTGATTCATTTCATGTGATTCATGTTGACTATCAAGATGCAAAATTCCTTCATCTTCAAGCAAAGAAGAAGCTACTGTATGTTGATTATGATCTTGTGTAATGAAGTGACCAAATTTTTGAGACTGTTGTTGAATGGAAAAATCAAAGAAAGATTCAATAATTTCTTCATCATCACGATCTGAATCTAGATCTGGAATAACCAATTTGACTTTATCACAATTTGAAATTGGAACTTGATTTTCTTGTGTACCATCTTCTTTTATGATCAGATCTGAAATAAGACCTTGTCTTCCATTATTTTCAATTGTACTAAGATCTTGAACCTACTGCAAATTTTCCTGAGCATCTTGACAAGTATCCTCTAAGCTCTCTTTATGCTGATGAAATGGATTTTCATACAGAGTTTCCATGATCTCATCGTCCATGAAGTCATTATCATCATAAATTTTCTCAAGATTTTCAATAAAACTATAAACATGTTTACAACAGTTTTGAACTAATGTTAAGGATGGACAAGATTCTTTATACCTTTCAAAGAACATGGTATGAAAATCTTTTAAACAGTAAATACAAGCAGGTGGAAAACTTTCATACCAAGATCGGGCTTCACCTTCCAGAGTGTCCATGAATATCTTCATCAAGCAGTCTTCAGGAAAATCAACCTTCAACTTGCAAATATGCATGTGAAATCTAACAAGACGTAAAGCAACATCATTCCTATCACCATCTTTAAACATAGGCAAATTCCTTTGCCAATATACCTTAGGAATTTTATATGGGAAACCTGGAATGTCATCTCAGCTCATGGGCTCATACCTTCGATCAAGTGAATCCATTTTGATAACAATGAATTCACCAAGAAATTCTTCAGGCTACTGGTTCTTGAAGAGTGGAGTTCTCATAAAAATTCTGAAACTTGGGATTTCTCGACACTGGATTCGCCAGGTGAATGATTTCAGCCTTCCGGTGTCTGATCGTTGTCCACCATCAACAATCAGATCTAAACTTGATACATTTTGCTGAGGAACATAGAACTACGTTCCCCAGTATGGTCGCCACTATGTTAGAGCCTAGATTGACCTTAGGCTGAATTGAAGCAATTCTAGGGTAACCACAAACCACGTTAACCTAGTAGCTAGCCCTACTAGGTCAGGAGAGGGCTCTCTCCTTATGAATCTCAGTCAAGATGACTAGATCAAGAACAATATTTTATGCTAGGTATAGCTCAAGGGTTTTGATTGATTTTGTTGGTGCTTTTGCCAGATTAGGAGGAGTTGGGCAATTCTGGGTTTGGGAAACTAAAGTAAAATCACAGGGGATTCTATGGGGAAAAGTAGGTATGGCCTCCAACACCTTAAAGCTTGATGAGGTGAAAGGCTAGACTAGTGAGGATCTAAGAAGGGCTTGAGCAAGTCAAGAATCCTTCCTAAACAAATGAAAACATAAACTACTAGTGTTTTCCCAAGGCAGAGCATTAAAACCTAATGTATTCCACCTATCTGACTTGAAAACAACCAATTAGAAGAGATTAAATGAAAGAGGCATACATAAATAAGATGAGAACAAATTAACAGAAGAAGAAACGAATGCTAAAGGCCGTACCACAGGAATCCCATAAAAATAGCTGCAACTTTATTAGCTTCCTGCCAAAATTGCTACAAAATGATAAGTGTTCAGTACATGAGCATCCAGCTGAATCAAACCCTTGCAAATGAGAAAAAAAATACATAATATAGACATCAAAACTACTCAACCTGACCATCAGGGGTCGAATCCATGAGAAGAGGGGCAGTTTCAACCATTTCCCAACTAAGAACTGGAATATAGGCAGTCAAACAACTTGCCTCTATAAGTAAGGAAACTGATTCATTAGCCTCAGAACCACTTATAACTAATGAATCTACCTTCTAAGACTATTTACCATTACATTTACATGCTATGTTATCAATTACATCAGTGAAAACAGGCGAAATTTGGATTTTTTGGGCAAATTCGTCAAAAGCACAGTGCCGCTTTCCACCTACTTTTGGAAGCCTTACCCTTAGCCAAATTGAGCCCAAGATAGCTCATTAGAAAGGTATTCAAGTCTAGTTTCTAGAAAAACTATAATTTTTGAATTTCGAGGTCATTTTCCCCCTCAAAACTCGAATCTCCCAAGACTGCTTCTGCGTGTCCAAAAAGAGGTAGAAAGGTTAGTTTTTGGACCTTTTGGTGACCCAAATTTGCTCCAAAACTTCTAAAAATTTCGAGGGTGAATGTTCTCATCATCTTGAATCTAAAAACTCAAACCTTTTCTCCATTTGATGCTCCAGGAAAAAGCGCAACGCCGCTTCTAGGCCAGTTTTCTGTGTTGAAATTTTCCAAATTTGAAAAATGCAAAAAATCTCCAAAACTTGCCCAAATTTGCCATAGGACACCACCATCAGCTGCTTTGATGGGCTAGTGAGGCTTCAGCTAATATTTTGAACCTATTTTGCTCTTTCGTGCCCTCTAAGGCTCTCCTCAACCTAGCTTTTAGCTTCCTAATCCTCATATTGCAGATTTTGTTGCGGGTCATGTAATGGTAAGCTATGTGTCGAAGCATTTTCTTATCCCTGTTGGCCTTCTCAGTTAGTCCTTCAAGATGTATGTTGAACCCCTCAAGCTATGTTTCCCTATCATTTTCAATCTTTTTCTCAATGGAAGTCAAAGTGACATGAGCCTCTTTGTCACTTTGCCTCTTCATATTCAGAATTTCAAGTTCAATGAGGACCTACTTATCATTCAACTATTTGTTCTCCTGCTCTAAATATGTGATGATATATCTACCCCTTGGTATAGTGTCCATCAACATTCGAATGTGTGCATCCTGTTAGTGTCAGTCTTTCCAGCCTTCCTCGAGTGATCAAATATGCTCTTACAAAGTGGTCTCAGAGTGTCAAGGTCAAATTTTGTCATTTCAAAGAGTTTTCAAGCAAAATTTGGTCACTAGGCATTAGGTCTAGGGTTTGCTTTCACTCCTTCTAAAGTTGTCCAAATGTCAGTCCATGTCATCATTCTGCTGAGTATATCATCATTCATAGGGTTTTCATTATCATCTCAGTGTCTAATGAGTCATTTTACATCTTGTTCATGCTTCAGTTGCGCCTAGGCAAGGTCATTTGCCTCTCCTAGGGTTTTGAAAGCTAATTTCTCTTGAATGGTCAAATAATTAGCAAAACTTTTATCCAGATGTTCATAAACCTTCCCATATCCTTCATGTACATTATCAAATGCTTCCCATCATTGAGATCCCCCAAAATCCTCATTTTTGCACAAACCCTAGTTTCTAGCTACAACTTGGCAATTTTCTAGGTTTGGCCTGTGTTTTGCCCTTTTGGACCCCTTCCCCTCGCTCAATCTCTGAGATTCCACTTTCCCCTGCTTCCTAACATCCCTCCCCACTCCCAAAAATTTCCCCAAGAATTTAGAAGCCCCCTATCCCCTTCATTTCGCTCCATTTCGACAAAATTCCTTGTTTCACACATCGGGACAAGTCGCACTCAAATGATGTTCCAGAGCAATAAAATATGAATTTTGGAAAATTGAGAGAGGTTTTTGTCCATAACATGCCAAAGAAGGAAAACCTCCTTCACTTTGCACAGGTGTCATGGTTTTAGAGAAATGTCAAAATTGCAATCGCTAGATCCAAGGAGGTTGGCCAAGGCACTAAAACGACGGAAAAGGCCCGATCCACTCCAAATTTTGGCCAAAGCCTCTTTGACTGAGCATGGTACTTTATTGGGGACTCCCGGAGAAAATTTTGTCAATTGTGAATTTTTTGTGCCAAACACAGGTTTTCTCCACCAATGGGTCACACGCCGCGCGCGACCCTTTCGTTGGGCAACTCCATTTTGGGAAAACTCAGCATTTCTAGATTTTTCATGGAAAGTTACACTTGCTCAGCCATTTCCAAGAAATTTCACCAAGTTTTGGGCCTCCAGAAAGTAAAAAAAAAAAGCAAAAAATGACTTTCTGCCACATTTTTGACACACAGGAAGCAGTCTTGGGAGATTGCAATTTTGGAGGGGCAAATGACCACCAAATTCAGAAATTCCACTTGGGTTGGAAAGTAGACATCCAGACCTTTCCAACAAGCCCACTTTTGCCTCATTTAGACACCTGGAAGTACCTCAAAATCAGCTCCAAAGTAGCACGACCCGTTCAGGAAGAGGGCGCGACCCGTTGGGCAGTTTTCACAGGAATTCATCTACAGCTCAGGAATTCGCCCAGTTTTGACCAGTTTTGACTTGTGATGGGATTTTTCACCCTCTTTGATGTAATTAATGTATTTTCATGATGACATGACACATATTTACCTATTCTAGAAGATTCATTCATGAGATAGGCAAAAATTTAATGAATGAATTGGTTTCCTAGCTTATAGAGGCAAGTTGTTTTGACTGCCTAGATTTTAGTGCTCAGTTTAGAATTGGTTGAAACAGCTCCTAGAAGGATGAGCTCGACCCCTAGAGGCTAGGGAATGGGTTGGCATGGTCTATATTATGTATTTTCTCAATCATTTTCATGGTTGGAGAGGTTGGACTCTTGAGGGAGAAAGCTCTATTGTATTACTCATTGTATCTCTGCAATTTTGGCAAAGGAAGAAAGACCAGGGTTTTGCAGTCCTTTTTGGGATTCCTGTGGTTACATGTATTGATGGTGTGTTTCTCTTTGTACTTGTAAGTTTGTTATGTGATTCATCTTCTTACTTTCCCTTCTGCAAATTAGGCAAATGAAGTGTTAAAGTAGAATCCATGATTGTCATGCTCTGCTTTTAAGTTTGCTTAATATTTACGTTTTCATCTGTCTAAAGAGAACTCTTGAAGGTTTCTTTCTCTCTTTAGCTCCTCACCGGTCATTTCTATCCATCCATTTAATTTAAAGGCATCAGTACAGTCTCCTACCTTGCCCCAAATAACCCCCTGCAAAAACTGTGTCCAATCCCCGCACCCAAAATTGCCTTTCCCCAACTTTCCACCAAAATCCTAAAACTTCCCAATTCAAACCTTTTATCAGTTTACTAGCCTAAAATCAGTGTTTCCTTATTGGATATCTTGCCCGTTGATGATCTTTACCGAGATAGACCGAAGAGAGCCCTCTCCTGCCCCGTAGGGCTAGCTACGAGGCTAAGTGGTTTGATGTTGCCTTGGAGTTTACCTTTCTCAGCCTGAGGTGAAATTTCAAGCACTAACACATCCTTTTCCATCATAAGCATGTTTTGAGTTGTAGTTTCATCTTGGCTTTCTAAATCAATGATCTCTACTCCATGATGGGTATGGTGTTGTGGGTCATCATCATGCTCTTCTAATTGAAATTCCCTCTCTTGCTCATAATCCAAGTCATCCTCCAGTATCGTCTCCTTGCCTTTGCTCAACTGCTCAACCTGTACCTGTTTTGCTAACAAAGAAGGCAAAGCCTCTTCCACACCTTGTGGAGTAAACACCTGCCTGACAGCTGCAAACAACTTCCTTGACCCTCTCTGATATTTCAAGAACACCGGTATCTCAGCAGTTTTTGTCTCTTGGTGTTCATCTCCTATTTCCACATGAGTTGAAGGACCAGTTGTCTCTTCATCATAGTCAGAATCACTTCCTCTATCCATTGAACTAACTGTTTAATTGCACAAATGTTGACAATGTAGATGGGACAATTTAAATGGTGTGAAGGGTATGCCCTAGGGTTTATGAGTGAATGTATGTGGTTAGGACACAAACTGTAAGGGTGAAAGAATTTTTTATGGGACTGAAATATAAGTGATGAAAAGTAGGTGTGAATGGAGGAAATGATAAGTGAAAGGCTTGAGTTTTGAGGCTAAACAGTGAAATGGACAAAGAGATTAGGGTTTTAGTGAAATGAACAAAGAGATTAGGGTTTTATGGAGGAGGATTATGGTTTTAGTGAAATGAACAAAGAGATTAGGGATTAATGGAGGAGAGGTTCAAAACATGTGATGTGCAATTTACACACTATATAGGAGGGAGTACTTACTTGCAAAACACGAAATTGGAGGAAATTTGAGTGAAATTTGAAGTTTGGAGTGATTTTTGGCTTTATTGGCCAAATCACAGTGCCACCTATAGAAGCACAGTTCCTCCCTAAAAGCACAGCGCCAGTTTTTGTTTGCACTGGAAATTTTTCCTCAAAGCGCAACGCTGCCCTCAAAGCGCAGTGCCACCCTCTCAAAGTGAAACACCTTTTTCAGGCAACTTTTTGAGGCCTTCCCGGTGTCCAAATTGGGCATGTGATAGGTTGTTGGAAATATTGTCGAGTCTAATTTCTAGAACATCTTGAATTTTTCAATTTGGAATTCATTTGCCCTATCAAAAGTCCAATCTCCCAAGACTGGTCAAAATGTGCAGAATGAGGCTGCCTAAATGCAGAGTGTTGTTGCAGTCAACTTTTGAAGGTCTTCCTCAACTCCAAATTCAGCTCATGATAGCTCATTGGAAAGATTGTTGTGTCTACTTATTTATTGACTCATCGAGAAATTCATTTGGTCATTCCATCTAGGAGAAAAATTGATTTTACCAAGGTCACTCCAGAGGTGCATTAATCCTCCTGAGGCAAATGGTGTTTTCGACATTTCTCCAAAACCATGAAACTTGTGTAAAAACTGAAAGAGGTTATTATTCTTGGGTCAATGATGGACAAAAAAATCCATCACTTTTGTCAAATTCATCTTTTCTTGCTCAGAAACATAGTTTGAAGAAAAACGGTCCCTTATGTGTGGTGAATGGCTTGTTCCTTGGAATGACTTCTTGACAAATGATGGAGACCTAATGTTTGAAGATATGAAACGGCTTCATACCTTATGATATCCCTTATGCCTCCTCTACTCAGATATTTCTGATCCCATAGCCAACCCTAGCTCAATGGGAGAGGAAATTAGGGAAAAGTGTTTGTTCTCTTTTGCTTTTGCAGGTGGATTTGTGCTCATGATGACTTGATTTTTGCAGGGGCAGGTGCTTGGCAACATCATCAGATGCTTAGGAGCAGCTGGAAACAAATATTACATATGGAAACATAAAATTACATAAGAAATGAAGATAAAAACAAAATACTCTGTTTTCACCTCAAAACAAGTTTTGAGGTGAGAACTACCTTGACCTTTCAAAATGATAAATTATGACTTTACCAATCATTATTGTCTTCCTCATGTCCTTGCTGATCATTATTAGCATGTAATCACTGAATTTGACCATGGATGAAACCCTAAGACCTAATGAAATGAATTGCAAAGTGAACATGAGCCATGACTGAAATATATGAAAGAGGATTAGCAAGTACAGATCATGAGGGAAAATTGAAGTAAACCTTACCATCAGTTAATTCGTGACCTAATGGAATGCAAACTCATCAGTATGGGACTCCTACTATGAAATGCAAAAGAGCAGATTTTCATCACTGATTGCAGTGTGAAGACACTGACACTAATAGGCACAATCATACCAACTAAGTTACATGCTAAGAATATCAGACAATAGATAACTTGTGAAAACAAATGGAAAAAAAAAAGATCAGTGTAAAAAATCTCCTTATTGCTTGTCCTAAAAGAGTCACGTTCCTTAAATTCAGAGATTCTTTTGCCCACGATAAAATTTCTTCTCTATTATGACCTATGTTTTTAGGATCATGAGATTGATACAACATCATATTGGATTGTGGAAAAGAAATGATTCAACTTTCCAAGATGAGTACCTCACTTGGTTGAATGAAAGTGCTAGTTGTGAGCAGTGTCAAAACCTTAGGGAAGCAAAATACTAAGGACCAATAAAATATATCACCATGGTCCACTAAAAGAAAAAATTTCAATCCCACAATGGTGTTGGATTATATTATATTCTTTCCATGACTAGCCTACGTAGCTAATCGGGGGGTTAGAGGAGGGGCGGAGCCCCCCGTTCATTGCGTCGACTGCGCAATGGGGGTGTCACAAGGGGGCGGCAGCCCCCCCCTGTACAAGGGGTTTGAGGGGAGTAGTTAGTGCCCCTCTATGGGGTCTGGGGCAGCACCCCGGGAAAAAAATTTTGGACCCTATATTAGGTTGGGCAGACCTACCTATGGTTTTGTGCATGGTTTTCGCACATGGTTTTGGATGCGATGGTTTTTGGTCCATGGTATTGGATGCTTCGGCATGTATAAATATGTATTGTAACACTAAAAGGAACATAATGAAAAACCAAGCTGGTAGTACTGGTTTTTGGATCTAGGGGAAAACCTCTATGTATATGTGTTTTATGTGTTATGCTCTCGCATTGTTTATTTTCTATTGTTAGAATTCATATGCAGGTAATTTACGTACAGGGTTAAAACCTACATTCGGTATTAGAGTTTTTTTGGCTTGAAGGGGACACCTTTGTTGTTGAGAGGTTTCGCTCGGGCCTGTGGTAGACCATGTTCAATGGGAGATCTGCAGGAACAATTCTGGTGGTGAAAGAAGATGACAAGCAGTGGAAAGATAGAGATCGAGAAATTTAATGGTCAGAGTTTTGAGTTGTGGAAACTCAAGATGGAGGATCTGTTGGTGGATAAAGATCAATGGATCACGGTAGATTCAGGTACTAAACCAATGGGAGCGTCTGATGAAAAATGGAAGAAGTTGGATCGGAAGGAAAAGAGCATAATACGATTGTGTATCTCAGATTTAGTATTGCTGAATGTATCAGGGGAAGCTACGACTAAGGCTTTGTGGGACAAGTTAGGGACTTTGTACCAATCTAAGTCTCTAGTGAATAAACTATTCCTACGGAAAAAGTTGTATAACCTGAGGATGAAAGATGGAGACTCGGTGACAGAGAATCTGAACACATTTAATATTGTGGTAAGTCAGTTATTATCTGTTGAAATTAAAATTTCAGATGAAGATAAGTGCATCAATTTGTTGTGTTCTCTACTAGATTCATGGGATAGTCTGGTTATTGTAATAGGTAGCAATGCAACTGCCTTGCAGTTTGATGAAATAGTCTCATCCTTGCTGACGGAGGAGATGAGATGGAAAAATATGGAGAGTCAGAATAGTGATGCTTTGTCTGTACGAGGACAGTCCCAGAACAAAAACAAAAATAAGTCATCGAATGGGAGATCTAAATCTAGAGGGAGATCTAAATCTCTAGGAAAACCTATAAAGGTGGTTTGTTGGAAATGTGGAAAGGAAGGGAACTACAAAAGGGACTGTAAATCTAAAGCTCCTGACAAAGGAAAGGGATCTGATGATGTTCCTTTTGCAGAGGCGAAAACCACCTCAAATGAAGGTGGGGATGTGTACTTGGCTTCTTCAAGTACACATGTAGATCATGAGGCATGGTTGATTGAATTAGGTGCATCCTTTCACTTCAGTCCCCATAGAGAGTGGTTCTGCGAGTATGAGAAATACGATAGTGGTGATGTGTTCTTAGGGGATGATAGGAAGGCTAGAATCGTTGGTCACGGAAAAGTAAAGTTGAAGTTGCAAGGTGGAAGGGTTAGAACACTTCCAGGTATTCTGCATATTCCTTCATTAGCCAGAAATCTCATTTCTGTAAGCAAGATGGATGATGCAAGTGTAAAAATAGTGTTCAAGAAGGATACTTGCAAGATGGTGCGGGGAGCATTGGTATTGATGCAGGGAGTTTGGATTGGAACTCTGTACAAGCTATAAGGTAGCACTGTTGTTGATGGGTGCAACAGTTTTGTGGTTCCTGAAAGTGGAGCAGAAAATCTAGTGGTCTCTGGAGAGAAGAACATGTTGTGGTATCAAAGGATTGGACATATTGGAGAGAAGGGACTTCGAATACTTCATGCTAAAGGTATGGTAGAAGGTATGAGTAATATCTCTCTGGATTTTGATTTCTGTGAAAATTATGTATACGGGAAGTAGAATTGGGTGAGTTTCCCCTCTGGTGGTAAGAGGGCGAAACAGATATTAGAGCTTGTGCACAGTGATGTGTTTGGACCTGTGAAGGTTCCATCACTGGGTAAGTCTGTGTACCATGTATCATTTATAGATGACTTCTCAAGGAATACATGGATATATTTCCTTAAGAAGAAATCTGAAGTCTTTGACAGGTTTAAAGAATTTAAGGCTCTAGTGGAAAACCAGACAGAGAAGAAGATAAAGGTGTTGAGGTCAGATAACAGTGGAGAGTTTTGCAGCAAGGAATTTGAAGAATTTTGTAAGAAGTGTGGTATAGCATGGTAGAAGACTACTCCATACACACCTGAGAAAAATGGAGTTGTAGAAAGAATGAACAAGACGTTGATGGAAAGGGAAAGAAGCATGCTCAGTGGTGCCGGGTTAGGACAGGAATTCTGGGCAGAGGCGATGGAGACAGCATGTTACCTAGTCAACAGATCACCTTCATCAACGTTGGAGGATAAGACTCCACAAGAGGTATGGACTGGTAAGAAACCCTCTCTTTCACATCTGAGGGTATTTGGATGTGATGCATATGTACATGTTCCAAAGGAGAAAAGAACCAAGTTGGATAGTAAATCTGAAAAGTGCATCTTTATTGGGTATAAGGATGGTTTAAAGGGTTATAAGCTTTGGAACCTAGTAACGAGGAAGGTTGTGTATAGTAAAGATGTGGTGTTCAGAGAGGTGAAAGATGTTATTAAACATGAAGTCCAACCAAAGGAACCTGAGAAGATAGAGTTTAAGCTTAAGGAGGAAGAATCAGACTCTACAGCAGAGGAGAAATTAGAAGATGAAGAGCCACAAACTCCAGGTGTGAGAAGATCAGTTCGAGAAAGAAGGAAACCAAAAAGGTATAGTCCATCTTCTTTCTATTCAAATGTTGCTTTATCTGTTACTGATGATGATCCTAGAATTGTGAAGGAAGCAGTAGATTCAGAGGATGGAAAACTCTAGAGAGAGGCCATGGTTGATGAAATGGCATCTTTGCACAAAAATGAGGCTTGAGATATGGTGGAGTTGCTGGCTGGAAGGAAACCCATTGGCAGCAAATGGGTGTTCAAGAATAAGAAAAATGAAAAAGGAAAGGTGGAGAAATACAAATCTCGATTGGTAGCAAAAAGTTATTCCCAGGTGTCGGGAATTGATTTTGGTGATATTTTTCTCTTGTTTCCAAGGTAGCTTCTATTAGATTACTTTTATATGTTGTTGTTGCTTTTAATTTTGAGGTAGAACAGATGGATGTGAAGACATCATTTCTTCATGGGGATCTAGAAGAGGAGATCTACATGAAGCAACCTGAAGGTTTTATGGTGAAAAGTAAGAAATAACTAGTATGCAAGTTAAAGAAGTCTTTGTATATGTTAAAACAGTCACCAAGGATCTGGTATCAGAAATTTGATACATTTATACGGGGACTTGGCTTCACCAAAAGAAAAGCAGATCAATGTGTGTATTTTAAATTAATTGGTGATCGTGTTATTTATCTGGTCTTGTATGTGGATGATAAAAGAAGATCAATGTGTGTATTTTAAATTAATTGGTGACCATGTTATTTATATGGTCTTGTATGTGGATGATATGTTGCTAGTTGGAAATGACAAAGAAATTATCCAGGATTTGAAGACCCAATTGTCCTCAAAATTCGACATGAAAGATCTTGGTGTTGCAAACTATATTTTGGGCATGGAAATTAAAAGAGATCGGGCAAAGAGGAAGCTCTAGTTAAACCAGAGGAAGCATGTCGAGACAATACTGCAGAGGTTTAATATGCAAGATAGTAAACTGGTGAAGGTTCCTATTCCTGTAGGTGTAAATTTATCTGTTGAATAGTGTCCCAAGACACAATAAGAGGAAGAGGACATGTCCCGTGTTCCATATGTTAGTGCAGTTGGTAGCCTGATGTATGGAATGGTTTGTACTAAACTAGACATTGCACATGGAGTGGGAGTATTGAGCAAGATTTGTGTCAAAACTAGGGAAGGAACACTGGACAACAATGAAGCAGGTTTTCATGTATTTGCGTGGCACTAGTGATTATGGTTTGTGCTACCAAGGAAGACCACGATTGGACAGAGTGTTGGATATTCATGGCTTTGTTGATGCAAATTGGGCTGGAGATCTGGATCAGAGAAGACTACAAGTGGGTATGTGTTTAACCTATTTGGAGGTGCAGTCAGTTGGATGAGTAAGAAACAATCTGTAATGGCACTATCAACTACAGAGGCAAAATACATGGCATCCACTCATGCAAGCAAGGAAGTAGTTTGGTTGCAGAGATTGTGTTCAAGTATGGGGTTAGTACAGGGAGCTATAAGGATAGACTGTGACAGGTAAAGTGCAATTTTCTTGGCAAAGAACCTTGCTTATCATTCAAAGACAAAGCACATTGATGTTCAGTATCACTTTGTGAGGGATATGATAGAAGACAGAAAGGTGTTGTTGGTAAAGGTGGACACTTTGAAGAATACTACAGATGCATTAACAAAATCTATGATCTCTGAGAAGTTCTCTTGGTGTAGAGAAACAATGGGCATTTTAGGGCTGGATAAATGACTAAGCTCTCCTGTGGCCCCCTGTGGAAAGAAAACAACAAGTGGGAGAATGTTGAGTTGTGTTATATTCTTTCCACGACTAGCCTACATAGTCAACAGGGGGGTTAGAGGGGGGGCGAAGCCCCTCCTTTGTTGCATCGATTGCATAGTGGGGGGTCATAGCGGGGGTGGTTGCCCCCCTGTACCGGGGTTTGAGGGGGTTGGTTAGCCCCCCTCTACGGAATTCGGGGCAGCACCCCAGAAATTTCTTTTTAGACCCTATATTAGGTTGGGCGGGCCTACCTATGGTTTTGTGCATGGTTTTCGCACATGGATTTGGACGCAATGGTTTTCGATCCATGGTATTGGATGATTTGGCATGTATAAATATGTATTGTAACACTGAAAGGAACACAATGAAAAATCAAGCTGGTAGTCCCAGTTTTGGGATCCAGGGGAAAATCTCTGTGTATATGTGTTTTATGTGTTATGCTCTCACATTGTTTATTTTCTGTTGTTAGAATTCGTATGCAGGTAATTTCTGTACGGGGTTAAAACCTACACTCTGGTAGTACATTTCGTTGGATGGATATCACACTCTGAGAGATTATTGTCTAATACAATGAGAAATGTACATATATTTTCATAGTGCCCCTCACAGTGAGACCCTATAGTTGTTTCCTATAATATTAATCATAGTATACTAGTTAATTATAAAATTATGACTACCAGATAATTAGTAGTTTGAATAATTAGTCTGAAATTGTGTTTTGAGTATTTATGTATACATGAAAATATTCAAAAAGGTACATTTTGTGACTAGTTAATTTCGAATGAATCTAAATACACAAGAAATTATGGTTCCTCGGTGTTTCTCTAGTGGTTATCCACTCATTATACCAATTTTTCCCATGTCCGCTACTGCTTTTGGTGAAGTTCTCTTTGATGATTTCCAATGCCAATGCAATGGACATTTATCCTGGATGTTTTTCTAAGCCAAAGGGAAGCTCCACAAGTAACAACCAATAAGTATCCTCAAATATATTATTGGGGGCCAAAATGTAGTAATTATATGACAAGCCAAGAAACACTGCACGTTAATCATCTTCCCTTTAATATTGATTAATAATTTCTTTGCATGATCATGTAATACTAGAGTGTCAAGTAGGGACATTTAAAGTTAGTCATCCATCAATATCACCTTTGAGAGTGCTTAATAGTTAATACTTCCTATTACACACATAGTAGATCACCAACTTCAAGGATAGCAATATAAACATGACAAAAATGAAATTAAAAGGAATGCTAGGAAGTCAAATGCGACTAATATTGAGTCAAGAAAATACCAATCCCTTCACATTAGCAAGGCATTATTAGGCACTAAAACAGAAAATCCTTCCATTGCATCATTTTCACCTTTTCTTTAATTTCCTTAATTGAGAACACAAATTTCATAAGAAAAAAAAAAATCATCGAAAAAGGTCTCAAAATCCTAACAAATGCTGGAGTGATTATCGTATCAATTAAACAGAAAGGAAATTGTTCGATATGATTTTAACTTGTGGAAGAGATCGAATAATATGAAGCTTTCTCATCCCTTGGTCCTAATCAAATTGTAATGGGTTCCAATCAAGTAATCACTTTCCCTCCAACATAGTTAAGAGATCACTTTGGAGAAGGGATTTTATAAGCACTCGGATAGTAGAAAGGGAATTAACTAGGAGGAAAATGAAGCACTTTAGTGGGTGCTCCAAAATATTTGAAGGCAACTAAAAATGATTTTATACTCCCTCCATGTATTTTAAAACAAAAACCCTTCAGTTGCATCTCATTTATTTTCCACCTTTTTGTAATCTGTAATTCTTTGAGCAAGAATAGAGCATTCATAAATATTCTCATGAAAGAGGACTCTTCATAATCCTAATAAGTTTGGCTCTAACAAATCAACAATTTCATGTAGTGAATAAATCTTACATGGTAGATTCCAGTGATTGAAATGACAACTTTATTCTTAATCTCATTACAACAAAAACAAATTCAACCCTAACTAGTTGGGATCTAACAAATCAAGAATTTCATGTAGTAAAGAAAACTTACATGGTAGATCCCAATTCTTTGCAATGAAAACTTTATTCTTGATCTTATTACAACATAGATAAATTCAAGAGTACATACATATTTCCTTATCTGAGACAAACTTTGAACACATTCCGAGATTTCATAGAAAATATAATGATACGATTTACTTGTAGGACATGAGAAAGCTATCTACATCTACCACCCAACACTAGAAAATAGTGTTATTGAGACACCATATCATGGTATTAGAATCATGTAGATAGATAGTGTTATAGAGAGACCTTGCAACACCTATTCAACACTACCTTCAAGCTTCAAACTCATCAATTGATTTACTTCAGTAGCAAATTCTAGTGAGATCTCATTAAATACAACCCGACAAAAGCCATTTATGATAGTTTTCGTTGCCTTCTCTGGATCTATCCCCCTCTGGAAATATAATAACTAATATTCCCTAATTTTTGAGGTACTTGCTTCATGTTCAACACGGGATGTTGGGTTATTCACCTAGAAAAAGTTGCAAATATTAGATGCATAATGGAAAAAAGCATGCAATTCAAGATTTCTCCTAAAGTCTCTTGCCTGAATTATAAAACACCATCTAGTTAAAACTACCTACCCAAGATCCCACTTAAGAATTCAAAATGTTGCAAATAGGAGATGTCTTAAACAATATTGACTATTTAATTGCATAATCACACTAAACTAGACAAACCTTTAAAATGTTGAAAGTGTGAAAAAAATGGTGTTGGAATAACATTCGAAATAGATTTTTTCAATCATTTAAGAGTTTAATATTTTTTTATCTTGGGTTAATAACTTAATACTCCACCAAAAACAATAATAATTCTGAATTGGTTCTATTCACCAACCAAGGGGAAATTTTAAACCAGTGTGAAAATGCTTATTCATTCCCTTAAACGTAAAATATTACCCACATTGAAGTTATACGATTAACATATGCACAATAAGATACAATAGGCATCAACGGTAAGTAATATGATGTTTATATGTTATATTAAGACAAACCTTTTCTCATCTAAGCTATGTGTAATGTAACTTACACATATTTGACAATTTTAAATGTAAAAAATTACCCACATTGAAGTTATACGATTAACATATGCACAATAAGATACAATATGCATCAACTGTAAGTAATATGAAGTTTACATGTTATATTAAGACAAATGTTTTCTCATCTAAGCTACGTGTAATGCAACTTCTACATATTTGACAATTTTAAATGTAAAAAGTTACCCAGACTAAAGTTATACAATTAACATATGCACAATAAGATAAAATAACATCAGTTGTAAGTAATATGAAGTTTACATGTTATATTAAGATAATTTTTTTCTCATCTAAGCTACGTGTAAAGTAACTTCTACATATTTGACAATTTTGAATGTAAAAAATTACCCAAACTGAAGTTATACAATTAACATATGTACAGGAACCTGAAACCTTAACCAAAGCATTTACCAAAACTCCACATATTTTCACCTGTTTAATCCACCGACATTCAAATCAAGTCGAGTGCTTCTGGTTGAGTCGACCAACGTTTATAAAGGCATAGAGTTAACTGTAGATATGCAACTACAAAAGTGTGATCTATCAAAATGGGAATATTGACACTAATTGAGACCCATCTCTCCACACAAATTGTTCAAGCCCACTAATAAAATAAAATTGCAGAAGGGTGATGGATCTGGGGTTTTGAGGGAGATATCCAGCATAAGGAGGAAACCTCCAAGAAAGGACCCATCTCTCCACACATAAATTGTTCAAGCCCACTAAAACAGGAAATTGCAGAAGGGTGATGGATATGGGGTTTTGAGTGAGAGATCGAGCGTAGGGAGGAAACCTCTAAGAAATGACTTCACGAAGTCCAATCTAGACTGCCTTTATCCCACCCCTACAGATCTATCTTCAAATATCCACATAGTTTGGAATTTAGTGGCCTTTCACCAATTACCCCATTACCGGAAAGTTGTTCGTAGCTCCCAAAATTTGTGAACATTTGAACCCTGCTGAGATACTTCCCAACCAGATCAAGATAGTCGTAACTTGTGAATAGTTTATTTGAACTCAACGCTAAACTTGAAATGAAAAAGAAAAGAAATATTTATTCTAGCATTTCCATACAGATATCTACAAGGCAAAGCAAAATGCAGTGCTAAAATGTGATGTTGTAACTTGTGAACATTTTATTTGAACCCAATGCTAAACTTAAAATGAAAAGAAATATTTATAATGGAAAAAATAAAAGAAATATTTATAATATAAAAATAAAAGATATAAATTGTAATTGGGTTAAATGATTTATTTTTAATATGAAAATTTTATTTTTGTGTTAGAGGCTAAATTAAAAAGAAGTTAAAAGTGATATTGGGGATGAGTGTAAACATTTAAACACTGGCTCAGTTAATAATAAAAAGTTAAATTAATAAAAATAATAAAATTCAATTTGTTATATTTTGATTTTTTTATTAACTTGTAAATAGGATTTGTTACAATACCATGCCTTATCAATACCACAAGCCCAAAAACCATAACTTATTTCACAACCAAAATATTTTATGACAATATGACAAGATTCTTAATCATGGATATTCGCCCCCACATGACTGTAGATATCATTAACTTGTAAAAAATAGGCTTTCTTACAATACCATGGATTATCAATACCACATGCCCAAAAAACATAACTTATTTCACAGTCAAAATATTTTATAACAATATGACAAGATTCTTAACCATGGATATTCACCCCCACTTTTCCATTGATATTATGAGCTTGTGAATAAGCTTTGTTACAATGCCATATCTTATCAATGCCACATGCCCAAAAATCATAACTTTTTTACAATCAAAATATTTTATAACAATATGACAAGATTGTTAACCATGGATATTCACCCTCACTTTACCATGGATATTAACTTGTAAATAAGATTTGTTACAATACCATGGATTATCAATACCACATGCCAAAAAACCATAACTTATTTCATAGTAAAAATATTTTATTTTAATTTAATTCTACAACATTTTTTTAATTGAATCTAAAAGGCAAAATGTTACAATTTGAGATATATCTAAACCCTCTATCCTCACAACTACTAAAAATATTCCCATATAAATTAAATTAAGGTTTTAATAAAATTAAGCTAAGATGGATCTATGTTGGTTAAAGAACCATATAGATCCATCTTAGCTAAATATATATAAAGAACCAACATATATCCATCTTAGTTAAGGATCCAAGGGATGAGAGAAAGCAAAGTGACTAGCAATAATAGATTAAATATAGTGCATAATTTTTTTTAAGTTTTTCATTATTTTATTTTCTTTGACATGATTGATCCAAAATATAGGTTTAATATTTTACAACCAATTAAGTTTTTTTAATTTAGATAATTTCTTAAACACAATACAATGTGATCAAATTTAAGAGAGAGTTGGGGGTTGGGGGTTGGGGGAAGCGGGAGAGAGGGAGGGAGATAGTGAAAAAGTTGGAGGGGAAAGAGAGAGAGAAAGATAGAGATATGGGAGAGAGAGGGAGGGAGATAGTGAAAAAGTTGGAGGGCAGAGAGAGAGAGAGTGATGGGGGAGAGAGAGAGTGAGGTGGGAGGGACGGAGTGAGAGGAAGGAAGAGAGAGAAGGATATAGGGAGAGATACAGAGAGAGAGAGATGGAGTTGGAGGGGGGGGAGAAGGAAGAAAGAACAAAGACATAGAGAGATAGAGGTGGATATAGAGAGATAGGGAGTGAGAAGGGAGAGGTGGAGAGAGAGTGAGGGAGAGAGGAGAGGAGGGAAGAGAGAGAAGAGGAGAGGAGAGAGATAGGGAGATAAGGGGAAGGGAGAGAAATGGAGGCATAGAAATGGATGGGAGAGAGAAGGAGAGGGGGAGGGAGATAGTGATAGTGTTGGACAAAAGAGAGAGAGAGAGAGTGATTAGGGGAGAGAGATAGATGGAAGTGAGAGAGAAGGGAGAGAGAGGAATGAAGAGAGAGATGAAGAGAGAGAGATGGAATTGAAGAGGTCAGAAGAGGGAAGGAACAAGAAAAACATGGAGAGAGAGAGGGGGTGACAAGGGAGCCATGGAGAGAGAGTGAGGGAGAGAGGAGAGTGGGAGTAAATCGAGAGAAGGAGAGAGATAGAGAGGGAGAGAATGGGAAGAGAGAGAGAGGGGGGGGAAGAGAGGGAGAGGGAGACTGTGTATGTTTGGGGGTGATATAGAGAGAGGGAATACAAAAAGGCACAAATAAAAATATAGATATTATACATTATTATATAACCAATCTAGATCCATCTTAACCCTAGATCTATCAAGTGCCGAGAGGGATCCAATATCTTGAGGTGCAAACCTTTCCTCAAATTTTGCACTAAAAAAAGAAGTTTTCACCTCTAGATATTAGATCCCTCTCGGTGCTTGATATATCCGGGGTTAAGATGGATCTAGGCTGGTTAATATGAAATTAAAGTAGTTTTTATTTGATATTATAGTCTTAAAAGTTAAAATTTCTCTTCAAATTAATTTCAAATTGGAAGTAGATCCAATTGGATTCAATGACTAGATTTTTAAAAAATACATAGAATGTTTATTTTTTTATTAAAAAATATATTTTTAAAATTACAAATTATTAGAGATAAATATTGCAAAGTTGGCTCAGCTATACACCATGTGAGGATGAATAAGTGTTTAAGGAATGATAACCTTTAATCCAATCTTTAACAACATATCCTCTATCACTTGTAAGTTCAAATTGCTTGGCACAATTAAAATGACTAACATAAACAACCGATTCATATTATTGTAGTACTTGTTAGGTAGTCGTATTTTTGTTCTTAGACTAAATTAGTCATTCATGTTAGTAAATTTAGCTGTACTGGTTATTAGCTAGTCATATATTTTAACCCGCGACTAAATTAGTGATTTATGTTAGTCATTTTTAGTTGGGTCACTTAAGATTGCTCATTTTTGGTAGTATTTCACTTAGAAAAGTTGTGGTGACTAATGTTTTTAGTCACCTAGTTACTAATTTATCATTTTCTACTAGTGATAGGTCGTATGATTGTTAGAGAGGTCGTCATTAGGGAGAAAGGGCCGAGAGCACTCCAAGGAGGCCGAGTTTGTCTTGGGGCCAATTCTAACCCAACATTTGAGTTTTGGGGTAGCCATAATTTCTAGGGAACTAAGTTACAAGTTCCCCTTCAACTGTTATTTCTCTGAGTAATTTTTTGTGGGTCAAAACCCAATATTTCCTAGATTTAATATAAGTGAAAGAAAAACAATTTGGGTCAAATTTCTATTGCTCTTGTGGCTAATTATCTTGTGTTATTTTTGTTGCATTTTATTTGTGAAGTTAAGAAAACCAAATTTATTTTCAACAATTCATAATTTTATTTGTGTAATAAAATAATCTTTTGGATATAAATAATTGTTTGGTAAAATAAATCAAACCTAATATTTAAATTTTAACATGGTACCAGATCAATAGAAATGTTTTGGGATAGATCATAGATCACATGGGTTTGAATACAATAGAAAATTTGATTTTTTAATTTAAGAGTTTTGTGGGCAAGGTTAATCTAGTGTCATGGCATCATTGAGCTTGAGGTATGAAACAGGATTAAAAGGGCCAATAAATTTAGTCCTTGGAAATAGCACATAACCATTTTTTTCCCAAGGAAAAATCGTAACTTTCATTATGTGAAATATCGAAAAATACATATTGTAGATGTTGTTATGAGAGCATATGCCAAAAACTAGTGGCCCTGCCACATACTGAAAAAGTTTGAGGAGGATTGTACAAAATTGTAGCTGATATGCTTACAGTATAGATAACAAAAAATATATATGATCAATACAAAAAAGAAACATAAGATCATTTTAAAGGTCCAGAGACAATCTGCAAAAGTTAGGGCATTGCTGCCCCCTGTGGATGTTGCTCTATAAATGGCCTGTGAAAATACTGATAAAATTCATGCCCATTGTGTTCCTGTATCATCCAATAACCATGAGGTTGATGCGCTGCCTCCTTGGAAAGGTTGTCAGAAAGTTGATTCCTTTCCCTGTAAATATGTCAAATAGAGATATAATCAAAACATGATTTTAATGACAGAACTTCATCCAATAAATTCCCGAGATTGTGCATATGGCACTAGCTTTCATATTGATCCAATTTATAACAATATTTGAATCACCAAAGATCTGGAGGTGATGGATATCTTTCTCAAGGGCATAAATCAGAAGATGTCGAAGGTTGTTAAGTTCAAAAAAATTATTTGTGCCTCTCCCTAATCCAATCTTCATTTTATAATAATGATCATCATCTAAGTATAAGACAACGCCACCACCGCAACCATTCAGTTATGTCGAACCATCAAAGTAAGCCCATGGAATAGATTTATCTATGGTCTCAGCCATAATAGTCCTATGCTGATGCCAGGGATCATCATCCGGCAACAAATTGTAGAGAGCAGTGATGTGAGGGACAGATAAGGTCCAATTAGGAGTTGAATCTTGAAAAATATATTTATTCCTTCCTATCCAAATACACCAGCAAACCAATAGAGGGAGATTACGGATTTTAGTTGGGTGTGCGTGATTCCACCAGGCTTCCCAAGCAGCCTAGATCAATTCTCTTGACCACCTCAAATTGATATCCAACGATTGATATACCTGATGCCATAGATCAATTGCTGAGGGGAATTGAAGAAATAGATGATCAATGGATTCTACATCATTCTTACAGAGGATGCACCATATGGGGCCCTGAAAGGAACGTCGCTGCAAATTGTCTCCTATAGGGGCTTTGTTACGAAGTAAACACCACATGAGAAGTTTTTCCTTTGATGAGGCTTTTAATTTCCAAAGCAAGTGCCACCACCAAACATTATTCTGGGGCTCATGATCGGAAAAAATGTAAGGATAACCATCTTTAGGAGACTAGGTGCCCAATTTGGAAATGACCCAAGCGAGTTCATCATCTCGATCATGTATCCTTATGTGAGCTTTACATAATTCATTGGTAAATTCAGACCACTCATGATGCCATGGAGTTGGAATCCGAAGGTCCTATGCAGATTTCCAAGCTTTTGCAAAGATAGTTGAGTTGTCAGGATCCAAAACTTGATTTAGAGTCCTAGTATCAAATGACTCCAGGAATCAGATGAGATCATGTGAGAGAATGTGTGTGTTCCCATTCCCTGACCAGACATCCAAGCCAATGCAAACCTTGACTCCCTACCCCCCTCTCTGTAGAATTTCTCACTGTAGATCACCTGATAATGCAATATACTTGTTGACACCTAATCTTCATAATTGGGGAATTTGTAAATAAATAAATCAGGAATGTGAACAGTCATCGGAAGATGAACTGAACAATCACTCCTAATGTATATAACAATAACCTACCTATGGAATAATCAGACGAATCAGTTTTTTCTGCCTTTGGAGAGTTACTGCCTGGCCTGACATGGTATCAGAGCCATTACTAAAAATAGTTGTAACTCCCTTCATTTTTGCCACTGCCTTTGTCCTGAGCGCTGCTCTGCCTCCATTGCATTGCATTCACCTGATTACTCTGTCCTATCTGACTATTCTGCTCTCTGACATGCTGCGACTATTCGACCTGTCAGATTCTGGTGAGCTGGTTCCGTTGCAAACTCACCTCTGTCCATAATGCGCTGCCTTTCCAGCGCTGCCTCTGCTGCAAACTCATCTGCTATCCATTTCCTGTTGAATTCTCATTGGAATATTCGTGGTGAAAGAGTCCGTTGGCTTTGCAGCTAACGAAGACATCGCGGAGGGTGCTCTGGAGAGAAGCCAAGGGCGTAAAATGTTTTCCATGGAATTTTATCAAGGGAAAACTAGTCGTATTCTCGGCCTCCTCGGTGTTCTTTTCGTCATCTGATTTTTGGTTTACAGCAGATACAACAAACCTTCTATGCTTTGAACGTAGAGGAGGGTGCCCGATCCTATTGCAATTCCAGATAGGCAAATGCTTTGGGCAAGCATCTCTTCATAATTTCTGTACAACTGCTGCTTTTCCAATTTCATATGTTCATGAAATTTGGCTATGAAAGCATCCGCCAATTTGTCAACCTCCTCCTCCCTCAACAATATACTATTGTCTTCATCAATTCTCTGCAAATAACACGACACCGAATCTGAGTCTGCAGTTGTATCGACTGAAAAATTATTGTTGTACTGCTGACGACGATGAAACCAAGTTTCAGACATTACGGCAACGGCGCCTGAGCATCTTAAGGCATTCTTCTGCACTGTCAGCTACGATTTATTCTGCCTCCAGTCACACTTATGCAATAGTTTCTTGTCTCACTTTCGTTCGTTGTTGCGCTCATCTCTGATTTGTGGATAGTGATAATCTACTCTAAATACGTCGTATTAACGTTTGAATGCCTTTGCATTATTAAGGTTTGAATGCATTTGCATTATTAACGCCATTGAATTAAAGCTGAATCTGCTCACTATATTCGAGTATTGAATGTGTATTAAAGCTAAGCGCATCTGGGGAAAACACTGTGAGTATTAACGCTGAGCACTATGGGTGTATATATATATATTGTCCAAGTTTGTGGTCCAGAGTATATATATATATATATATATATATATATTGAATGGTTTTCTTGCTTAAAAGAAAATAAAAGGGGAGGTGATATGGAAAGGGGAGGATATTTTATAAATTTTGGAGACATTTTAAGAAAACTTAGTGCATAAAGAATTTGAAATCTGTTGCCCTTTTGAGTACAATTTCACTGTATATCAGCAGAAATTTTTTTATCAGCAGAAGTTTTTTTTTATCAGCAGAAGTATTTTTTACAGAATGCATTCAATCATCTCTATGGTAGGAATAGTTCTCACTGGCAAGGAGAACTATCTTGAATGGTTCCGGATGATAAAGCACATCCTCATCTTCAATGAGTTGTGGAAAGGAGTGTGTGTCGGAGAAGGAGACAATGACCCAGTACAGCCTACCTTAGAGAAAGAACTCGTCATTTGGGAAAAAAAGAACAGCAAAGCTTATGCATTAATCGCAGCATCTGTAAATGAAGAGGTGAGTCGCCATATTTCATCATATTCAACTGCCTTTGAAGCCTTACAAAAGCTGAAAGAACTCTATGACTCACATTCTGCACTTGAAGTTGTTCAGCTCATGATTAAACTCTTCACACTTGAACTGAAAAATAATGATCCTCTTGCTCTTGCATCTGAAGTAAAATCTATAATGCATGATATCAAATCCACTAAGGTTGAGCTGGATATCCCTCTTATTGCTTTTCTCAAGGCACTCTATCCTACTTACTCCAATTATCTTGAGTCTTTACAAGCAAATGGAAATCTTAAAGATATAACCTTTGACTCTCTTGTGAAAAAATTTGCTGAAAGAGAGAAAGCCTTTGGAAAGAAGACAGTCCCTGAATCTTCTGAAGAGACTGTTTGCCTTGCTCATAAAGAAAAGCATCCTACTCAAGATTCTACAAGAGGAAGAGGTGGATGAAGAGGAAGAGGAAGATACTTCAGAGGCAGGGGGGGCAGACATTCTTAAGGAGAAAAGGCAGATCTTCATTGCATTCGCTGCAAACGAAATGTATCACATGATGCTTCTACATGCAAGCTACCATGGGACAAAATTGAGCAGAAAAGAAACCAGCAGAAAGGTAAAACTGATGATACAGACAAAGGTAAAACACCTGAATCTGCTCATTATATTGAGGCACAATGTAACATTGGAGTAAATGAAGATTTGTTTAATGCTTCACTTGCTTCTTCAAAAAATGATTGGTTGCTTGATTCAGGAGCAACTTGTCACATGACTCATAGAAAAGATTTTTTTGAAGATTTCACTGACAATGTTGATGGAGAAGTATACTTTGCAGATCAGTCAAAAATCAAGCCATCAGGGCTTGGCACAATCAGGCTTAAACTGCCTGGTCTTCCAGACTTTCTTCTAGATCATGTTTTATATCTCCCACAGCTCAAGAGAAACTTGCTGTCCTTGGTCCACATCCGCCAGCAAGGTCACTCCATTCATATGTTTGATGGCAAGCTTGAGGTAAGAAAAGCATCTGACCACTCACTTGTCATGAGGGGAATAGAAGAAGAAAGACTTCTCAAACTGCAAGGAACCTCTGCTCATGCACAACATTTCTCATATATTTCTCATCATGAAGAAGGTACACTTCCATCAAGTTTATTATGGCATGCTAGATTTGGACATTTAAACTATGACAATCTCCGCTTATTGAAGAAAAATGGTGTTGTTGGTTTGCCTACAATTCCTAGGAAACATAAGCAATGTGATGCTTGCATTCTAGGAAAGCATAGCAAACAGTCTTTTCATGATTCACATTCAAGAGCACATAGGAAGCTTGAACTCATTCATTCAGATTTATGTGGTCCAATGCCTATTCCTTATACAAATGGAAATAAATATATCATGACATTTATTGATGATTACACCAAAATGTGTTGGGTTTATTTATTGAAGAATAAATCTGATGCTTTTCAAACATTCAAGAATTTTCATAAATGGATTGAAAATGATGCACAATCTCATATTGGGTCTATTCGCACTGATAATGGAAAAGAATATACATCAAATGAATTTGAAAACTATCTTTGCCAACATGGGATCAAACATCAAACAATTGTGCCTTATAATCCCAAACAGAATGGTGTAGCTGAAAGAATGAATAGAACAATCTTGAATATGGTACGATCCATGCTTTTCTTCAAAAATGTATACATAATGTTTTGGGCTGATGCTGTTCTATGTGCTGCATATATAAAGAATAGATGTCCATCTAATGCTATAAGAAACAAGACTCCTTATGAATTGTGGTATGGACATGTTCCTTCGGTAAAACATCTCGGGATATTTGGTTCCACCTGTTATGCTTTGATACCAAAGGTACATAGAAACAAACTTGGTGCTAGAAGTCGTAAGTGTATCTTCCTGGGGTATTCAAACACCTCTAAAGCATACCGCCTCTATGATGAAGCAAATAAAAAGTTTGTTGTATCTAGAGATGTCATTTTTCTTGAATCATCCAAATCTGACAATGTTGTTGAGCGGCAACTTGATCGCTTGGATAGATTCGCAAAAACGAAATCATTTCAAGAATTTGATAATCAGATTCCACATCTTGAAGGGGGGATTCCTATACTAGATCAACATGTGGAATCTTCTTCTAAAGAACAATCTCCTCTGCATGAAATTCCAACAACGGATGATGCTTTAAGTGATGTAATTGATAGAATTGGGAGACTCAATCTTGATTCAGTCCCAACTCAATCAACAGAGCAGCCTGAACCATCTCAGAAAGGTCCCCCAAAGTGGCTGACAAAGACACTTTAAAGTGTTCATCCTGATGAAATTGGAAAAACAGGAACCAGAAATTCAAACCGACAAAATGGAGGTGATGTAGATGACTCTAATTCACCTGTTGATATGGATGTTACTTATGATTGTGAATTGAACTTGTCTACAGATTTTGAACCAACTTCCTTCAAAGAAGCTGCTTCTCATGATGAATGGAAAGAAGCGATGCAAAAGGAGTATGATGCCCTCATAAAGAATGGCACTTGGAAGCTGGTTGATCCTCCATTTGGAACCAAACCAATTGGCTGCAAGTGGGTCTACAAGAACAAGTACAAAGCTGATGGCTCACTTGACAAGCACAAAGCTAGGCTTGTGGCAAAAGGTTTTGCACAGAAGGAAGGGGTTGATTATGAGGAAACTTTTGCCCCCACAGCAAAATGGGCCACCACACGGACACTCTTTGCACTAGCAGCTCAGAATGGTTGGAAAGTCCATCAAATGGATGTAAAAACTGCATTCTTGAATGGAGATCTAAAAGAGAATTTTTTTATGTCCCAGTTTGAAGGATTTGCTGTGAAAGGACATGAACATAAAGTATGCAAACTTGTGAAGTCCTTGTATGGCCTCAAACAAGCACCGCGAGCCTGGTATGAAAAACTAACTGAGCATCTTCTGAAACTCAACTTCAATCATTTTGATCTTGATGATGCAACTTTATTTGTCAAGAAAGTTGGCAAAACAGTTGTGTATCTTGTGGTATATGTAGATGATCTTTTAATGACAGGGGACAATGAAAGCTACATTGCATCCATAAAGAAGGAATTGGGGAAAAGTTTTGAAATGACTGATTTGGGCTATGTTCATTACTATCTTGGCATTGAAGTAACCCAACATCCAAAATCCATATTTCTTTCTCAAAAGAATAAATTGGAGATTTTTTAAACAGATTTGGCATGACAGAGTGCAATCCTCTTTCTACTCCAATGGAAAAAAACTTAAAGCTCACATCTATTGAAGGAAAGGAATTTGAGGATGCAACAAAGTATAGACAGCTTGTAGGAAGTCTCATCTACCTCACTACTACCAGACCAGACATTTCATTTACTGTTGGAATCCTCTCCAGCTTCATGCAAAAGCCTTGTGAGGGACATTGGTCTGCTGCAAAAAGAGTTCTAAGGTACTTGAAGGGAACTCAAGACCTTGGAATCAAGTATACACAGGTGGACGACTTCAGCTTGATTGGATACTCTGATTCAGACTTCGATGGAGACAAAGAAACTGGGGTATCTACTTCAAGATATGCTATGAGTCTTGGATCAGGAGCTGTCTCCTGGAGATCACGCAAACAATCAGTTCCAGCAGATTCCACAACTGAAGGAGAATATGTGGTAGCAGCTGAAGCAACGAAAGAAATTGTGTGGCTCAGGAAAATTCTTGAAGATTTGCAGGTAAAACAAGTACAATCAACTCCACTCATGATTGATAACACCCCTGGAATAAAGTTGGCCAAGAATCCAAAGTTCCATGATCGAACAAAGCATATCAATACTAAATATCATCTGATTCGACATCATGTTGAGGCCAAAACAATCCATCTCCGTCATTGTTCCACAAATGAGCAAATTGCAGACATCTTCACCAAAGCACTTGGAAAGGAAAAGCTTGAACGATTCAGAATGATGCTTGGACTCACCAACATCCCTTCAGATTAAGGGGGGAATGTTGACACCTAATCTTCATGATTGGGGAATTTGTAAATAAATAAATCAGGAATGTGAACAGTCATCGGAAGATGAACTGAACAATCACTCCTAATGTATATAGCAATAACCTACCTATGGAATAATCAGGCGAATCAGTTTTTTCTTCCTTTGGAGAGTTACTGCCTGGCCTGACAATACTAAAGAAAAATACTTGATCTACTTCTACAAACAAACTTGCGGAAGCTTAATTGATTTTGAACAATATCAAATAGAACACATATAACAGAGAATGAATAAATCAATCACACATGAACACAGAAGAATACTCTAGGGAAAGCCTCAGCTAAAAACCCCACTATTTGTATTACAATACAAGTGGAAATATCTCCGGATTACACAAAGCTTTAGCTCACAAGCTATCAAGCCCTCAGTACAATCCCTCAATGTTGATCATAGACTGAATAGACACAACATATGCCTTCCTTCAATCCTCCAAGCCTCCTATTTTCTTGCGCAGTTTCTCCTGGGTCCTTAAGCTACCACTTCTATGTAATTACCTCACACACTGCTCACTAACCTCTGAAATAACTACGCAATCCTGAAGGAGATAATTCCTTCTGCATGGATGAGTTTCCTATATAGGAAAATTCCTCCAACTGATAGTACACTGTCCCTTCCTCTGATCTCAACTGGGTCTCTAACCAAACCGACATGCATGAGTTATTTATGAGAGAATACTCAGTTATCTGAAGTGTTAGCGCTTGAAATTTCACCTCAGGCTGAGAAAGGTAAACCTCAAGGCAACATCAAACCACTTAGCCTCGTAGCTAGCCCTACGGGGCTGGAGAGGGCTCTCTCCGGTCTATCTCGGTCAAAATCTTCAATGGGCGAGATAACCAATAGGGTGACACTGATTTTAGGCTAGTAAACTGATAAAAGAGTTTGATTTGGGGTTTGTAATAAAATGACGGGGTTTTTCTGGGCTGCATGGGCAAAGTAACAGCTTGAACAGAGAAATATAATAAAAACACAGATTATCGACTCAAGCAAGGTAGGCAAGAAATTTAACACCAAATTTAGTTTAAATGAGATGGCAAGACTGCTGAGGAGCTGACAAGGGCATAGGAGATGAATCCTTGTCAAACAGAGGAAAACATTAAATATGAACAAACTTATAGGCAGAGCATATAATACTATGAATTCTACCTAAACACTTCATTTGTTCAATTAGAAATGATCATGAAGTGAAATGAAACATAACAGATCACATATGAAACACAAGAAAAACTTATGCTAAATTATCATACCACAGGAATCTCAGAAGTCAGAGCTGTATTTTCATTAAACTCTCTGCCAAAAACTGTACATGGTAAGCTCTCTCTTCCAGCACTCAGAACTCTCCTTCCGCCCCCTTTTTCCTTTACAAATGATTATTAAATAAATGCTGCTAAGGAAAAAACAAATCGACCCAACAACAAAGGTGTTGTTTCAACTAAAATTACAAAAATTAGGAAAGGGCGTTTCATCTATGCTAAACATAGAACAACGTTTCCCTAAAATCCTCTAATGGCCGACACATGGAGCGCAGATCCTGTTGAATCAGGACTGAGGATAAAAATAGGCGAATTGACCCTGTTTTTCTGCTGTGGCAGATGTCTTCGTGGTGTTTGGTCCTTTTATCACCAAAAACGCTATGATACAGTTGAACTCGGGGGCAAAAAATTCATGTTTTCATTAAAAATACAATCTAAATGGGAAAAGACTGCTCTTATTCCACAACGTTTCTGTTTTGAGCTAAGTACCAATTTCTCATGATGTTGAATGCATCTTCAGCGTCTTTGTCTTCCTCAAGAGAATCAGGATGGTGAGCAAAACCATGGCCTATACCAGCATAAACACAGACTTGTGATCCTTTTATTTGGCTTTCCATCTGACGTAACAAATCTACAGGGCATAGAGGATCATTCTCACCCACTATAAACAACACCGGTATTTTCAGCTGAGAAGCCAAGGATGGATCAAATCTCGTTCCATAGAAACAAACAGCTGCACCAAAATGAGATTGTGTGTCTCTAGCCAGAGTTTCAACTAAGCGGCCACCTCCAAAACAGAATCCTACAATGCCCAGTTTGTCTGATATTCCAGCTGCACTAAACTCATCTAAAAGCCATTTTGCAGATATGTCGATGTCACTCGCAACTCTCTGTGGTAGATGTTTTCTACGCCATTCTTCAAATTCGCTTTGAGGTCTATCCTTGCTCCAAGGTTCTCCTTGGTATAAGTCTGGCACCAAGACATTATATCCATTGCATGACAGGCGATAACCAAAGTCTCTTGTCCCAGAATCTTCAAATCCAAATACATGACTTAGAAGAAGTACTGCAGCTCCATTATTTTTTTTCATAGCCTTTAATAGATAAGCATTGAAACTGCCTTGTTCTCCTAAAACCAGCTCAGCGCCATTAACTAGTTCACAGACTTCATCAATGTCTCCTTCAAACTGCACTTGGTTTCCCAGAACGGGTATTACTACACATCTTTCAGAGGGTGCGTATTTTAACTGATTTTGTATAAAATGGTTCTGCAGGACGACTTCTCTATTACAGCAGACATCGTAAATTCCACCGCTTCCTCTGTATGTTTTGAGGGGCTGAAAGCAATTGAATATATAGGTTCACTGTGAGTAGTCAAGTTGAACAATTGTCTTCCTTGCTCAACATCCCATAATTTGATTGTTGAGTCAAATGATGCGCTGGCCAAGATTAATTGTTCATTAGGATTATTTGTACACGGACCAGTGGGGCTCCACTTGACGGCATGGATTTCCTTCGTGTGCTCCTTGAGATCATGTAGACACGTCCTTGAGATCATGTAGACACGTATGTTGCTTTCTTACTCCATATCTTTGTTGTCAAGTCATCAGAGCAAGAAGCAAGAAGTGTTTCCAGTAGGGTCCCATTTAATAGCAGTGACTTCATCCTAATGCCCGGAAAATGTTTTGATAGGGTGATTTTCCCTGAATTTACAAACATAAATCATCTTGTCTGTGGAGCATGTGGCAAAAGAGACATCATTGCACCAATCAACATCAATAATGGGTCCTGAATGAAACTTAGACTGTTGCTTTGATACCCTTATCTTGGCATCCCATATAATCGCAGTTTTATCTGCGCATCCAGTAAGAAGGCAGTCTCCTTTCTGGTTCCATTTGAGAGAGAAAATGGGTCCCCCATGCTTGTAAAATGTGTTCCTTGATTCCCACATGACATGCATAAATCCAGTACCGAACTAAACTCATTAAGTATGAGCTGCCAACCATAGATTTCTTGAGCTGAGCTTTTCCTGCATGGGCTAGAACTATAGTTGTGTGAGCGAGCACTGTAAGATTGTTTGATTGACGAATCATGCTAGGCATGCTCGGTTGTATAAGACCATAGCAACATTTAGCAGGCTGATATTGGAGATTATTTGTCCTCTCATACAAAGTCACCTGGCACCTTGAAAATGGTAAAGTGCCTTGACTAATAACAAATCCATTTTTACATAATGATACAGACCACATTCTTCCAAGAATATGCCTTCTTTCCAAAGTAGAATTATGTTGGGAAACACCTATCCCATGCATCCTTCCAGAATTAGATGCACCCAAAAGCACCCGTAGCATCTTGTGCAAGTTCAACCCTGCGGTTTCATCACAACTGCCTTCTAGCTGGCTTTTCACCTTTATTCTTAGGTTTCAAAAGCATAGTTTGAAACTTATTAACTGGACTTTGTAGAGAGCAGAAGATCATCTTAAGGAACACCCTGAGCTTAGTAAAAGCGAGAGAAAAAGTATATGCCGGCTTCTAGATTGCTGATGATGTTTTGTTTTCTTTTGTTTGTGCAGGGATAGGAGCTTGAAGTTGCTGCCATTTGAAGAGCTGGAGAATAAATTACATATTCTAAAAAAAAAACAACATTAAATGATTTCTTCTTCAAAACCCTGTTTTGAAGAAGAATCAATCGCACACTGACATGAGACGGAGTCTAACATCGGCTCCACTTGGGATGGCAGCTGCCGCTTCGTGGAGGTGCCAAGAACCGCAGAACTTTGGGAGAGCAGACAGTGCCTCCACCCATTGGGCAATGGAGTCATCATCGACACAACTGAAACTGAACTCGAACTGATTTGATTTCAAGACTGAAATGACTGAACAACGACTTAACAATCTTCAAGCAAACTAAAACAAGATGTTGCCCTTATGGCTGCTTATTTATTTACAAAATCTACCCTACTCTGTTGTACAAACAATAGATCAGGTAATACTAAAATGCCAAATTAACCATTCAAGTAAACCTGAGAATGATGCCGCTTGAGAATGCTTCCACGAGGACACAGATGCAGTTGTTGGCAGCCCTTCATGCACGTACTGAGCCTGGTCACGTACAAGACAGCCTGATCTATCAATCAAAGTGAAAAACATGTCCATATATGCCGCAATAGGATCACGGAAGCCAGACTCTGTTGGCTGCCCCAACTCTGCAAGACATACTTCCAGCTGCACACTGTCAATGTAAACATCTGTAGGCGATTCTATGATTTCTTGTTTCAATGGAGGAAGGATTTCCAAGAACTTTTTAGGGTCTTGGAAATCATATGACTGAATTTGCTCATCTAAGCATTGAATCTCCTTTTCGATTCTTTCAACAATTAACTCGCACAATTTAGTTTTGAACCACTTTGAAGATTTCAACAAATGAAGCCAGGCACTGAAAACATCTTCATCAATTTCAGTATCTGCTAGCGCCTTTCTTATTCCTTCTACAACTTCACACAGGGCAGGGTTTGCCACATACCCTTCCATTGCATGAATGAATCAACAAGCACTGGAATGTCTGGATCGAATTGGAGTCGCCAGGTGAATGGTTCAGCCTGCATAAGTGTCTGACTGCTGTCCACCATCAGCATCAGATCTGCACTTTGATTGCATGTACTGGGACAAGACAATCAACAAATTGAATGTTCTCCCCAGTATGGTCGCCAATATGTTAGCGCTTGAAATTTCACCTCAGGCTGAGAAAGGTAAACCTCAAGGCAACATCAAACCACTTAGCCTCGTAGCTAGCCCTACGGGGCTGGAGAGGGCTCTCTCTGGTCTATCTCGGTCAAAATCTTCAATGGGCGAGATAACCAATAGGGTGACACTGATTTTAGGCTAGTAAACTGATAAAAGAGTTTGATTTGGGGTTTGTAATAAAATGACGGGGTTTTTCTGGGTTGCATGGGCAAAGTAACAGCTTGAACAGAGAAATATAATAAAAACACAGATTATCGACTCAGGCAAGGTAGGCAAGAAATTTAACACCAAATTTAGTTTAAATGAGATGGCAAGACTGCTGAGGAGCTGACAAGGGCATAGGAGATGAATCCTTGTCAAACAGAGGAAAACATTAAATATGAACAAACTTATAGGCAGAGCATATAATACTATGAATTCTACCTAAACACTTCATTTGTTCAATTAGAAATGATCATGAAGTGAAATGAAACATAATAGATCACATATGAAACACAAGAAAAACTTATGCTAAATTATCATACCATAGGAATCTCAGATGTCAGAGCTGTATTTTCATTAAACTCTCTGCCAAAAACTGTACATGGTAAGCTCTCTCTTCCAGCACTCAGAACTCTCCTTCCGCCCCCTTTTTCCTTTACAAATGATTATTAAATAAATGCTGCTAAGGAAAAAACAAATCGACCCAACAACAAAGGTGTTGTTTCAACTACAATTACAAAAATTAGGAAAGGGCGTTTCATCTATGCTAAACATAGAACAACGTTTCCCTAAAATCCTCTAATGGCCGACACATGGAGCGCAGATCCTGTTGAATCAGGACTGAGGATAAAAATAGGTGAATTGACCCTGTTTTTCTGCTGTGGCAGATGTCTTCGTGGTGCTTGGTCCTTTTATCACCAAAAACACTATGATACAGTTGAACTCGGGGGCAAAAAATTCATGTTTTCATTAAAAATACAATCTAAATGGGAAAAGACTGCTCTTATTCCATAACGTTTCTGTTTTGAACTAAGTACTTATTTAGCCAATTTCTCATGATGTTGAATGCATCTTCAGCGTCTTCGTCTTCCTCAAGAGAATCGGGATGGTGAGCAAAACCATGGCCTCTACCAGCATAAACACAGACTTGTGATCCTTTTATTTGGCTTTCCATCTGACGTAACAAATCTACAGGGCATAGAGGATCATTCTCACCCACTATAAACAACACCGGTATTTTCAGCTGAGAAGCCAAGGATGGATCAAATCTCGTTCCATAGAAACAAACAGCTGCACCAAAATGAGATTGTGTGTCTCTAGCCAGAGTTTCAACTAAGCGGCCACCTCCAAAACAGAATCCTACAATTCCCAGTTTGTCTGATATTCCAACTGCACTAAACTCATCTAAAAGCCGTTTTGCAGATATGTCGATGTCACTCGCAACTCTCTGTGGTAGATGTTTCCTACGCCATTCTTCAAATTCGCTTTGAGGTCTATCCTTGCTCCAAGGTTCTCCTCGGTATAAGTCTGGCACCAAGACATTATATCCATTGCATGACAGGCAATAAGCAAAGTCTCTTGTCCCAGAATCTTCAAATCCAAATACATGACTTAGAAGAAGTACTGTAGCTCCATTATTGTTTTTCATAGCCTTTAATAGATAAGCATTGAAACTACCTTGTTCTCCTAAAACCAGCTCAGCGCCATTAACTAGTTCACAGACTTCATCAATGTCTCCTTCAAACTGCACTTGGTTTCCCAGAACGGATTTTACTACATATCTTTCAGAGGGTGCGTATTTTAACTGATTTTGTATAAAATGGTTCTGCAGGACGACTTCTCTATTACAGCAGACATCGTAAATTCCATCGCTTCCTCTGTATGTTTTGAGGGGCTGAAAACAATTGAATATATAGGTTCACTGTGAGTAGTCAAGTTGAACAATTGTCTTCCTTGCTCGACATCCCATAATTTGATTGTTGAGTCAAATGATGCGCTGGCCAAGATTAATTGTTCATTAGGATTATTTGTACACGGACCAGTGGGGCTCCACTTGACGGCATGGATTTCCTTCGTGTGCTCCTTGAGATCATGTAGACACGTCCTTGAGATCATGTAGACACGTATGTTGCTTTCTTACTCCATATCTTTGTTGTCAAGTCATCAGAGCAAGAAGCAAGAAGTGTTTCCAGTAGGGTCCCATTTAACAGCAGTGACTTCATCCTAATGCCCGGAAAATGTTTTGATAGGGTGATTTTCCCTGAATTTACAAACATATATCATCTTGTCTGTGGAGCATGTGGCAAAAGAGACATCATTGCACCACTCAACATCAATAATGGGTCCTGAATGAAACTTAGACTGTTGCTTTGATACCCCTATCTTGGCATCCCATATAATCGCAGTTTTATCTGCGCATCCAGTAAGAAGGCAGTCTCCTTTCTGGTTCCATTTGAGAGAGAAAATGGGTCCCCCATGCTTGTAAAATGTGTTCCTCGATTCCCACATGACATGCATAAATCCAGTACCGAACTAAACTCATTAAGTATGAGCTGCCAACCATAGATTTCTTGAGCTGATCTTTTCCTGCATGGGCTAGAACTATAGTTGTGTGAGCGAGCACTGTAAGATTGTTTGATTGACGAATCATGCTAGGCATGCTCGGTTGTATAAGACCATAGCAACATTTAGCAGGCTGATATTGGAGATTATTTGTCCTCTCATACAAAGTCACCTGGCACCTTGAAAATGGTAAAGTGACTTGACTAATAACAAATCCATTTTTACATAATGACACAGACCACATTCCTCCAAGAATATGCCTTCTTTCCAAAGTAGAATTATGTTGGGAAACACCTATCCCATGCATCCTTCCAGAATTAGATGCACCCAAAAGCACCCGTAGCATCTTGTGCAAGTTCAGCCCTGCGGTTTCATCATAGCTGCCTTCTAACTGGCTTTTCACCTTTATTCTTAGGTTTCAAAAGCATAGTTTGAAACTTATTAACTGGACTTTGTAGAGAGCAGAAGATCATCTTAAGGAACACCCTGAGCTTAGTAAAAGCGAGAGAAAAAGTATATGCCGGCTTCTAGATTGCTGATGATGTTTTGTTTTCTTTTGTTTGTGCAGGGATAGGAGCTTGAAGTCGCTGCCATTTGAAGAGCTGGAGAATAAATTACATATTCTAAAAAAAAAACAACATTAAATGATTTCTTCTTCAAAACCCTGTTTTGAAGAAGAATCAATCGCACACTGACATGAGACGGAGTCTAACATGAAGTAGACTAGTTACATGCATGCATGCATTAACTAACTGAACTCACAACCAGTTCCACAAACTATTGGAACTAATCTAACTGGACTTAACTCAGTTAACTGAACTAATTAATTACAACTCAAAGTAAAACTCATCCTGATCTCCTTAATTAAGGGAAAACTTCCTCAATCAAAGGGATAACTGTTGCATGTCTTCACATAGACTTCATGTTTGATTTTCTCCAGCTAATTAACTCAAGATGAATTAATTAATTATTTTTCAAATAGTTGCTAAGATCAAATTTGAATTTGAATTCTCAATTTTAGTTCAGGGACTAACTAAAATTGGAATGTATCCCGAAATGCTATTTTTAGCATTTCTATTTTATCATTCCTTGTTTCTATTTCCAACACTGGTACCTGAAATGCTATTTATAGCAATGTTATTTATAACATTTCTATTTTTAGCATTTCTTGTTGTTATTTTCAACACTCCCTCTCAACAAGAAAGGCATTCAACTCGAACTCGATCCTGAACCTTTGGAATGTTCTACATGCAACAATTCTCCCTAGTGTTGTTGCTCCAGCAACTCTAGAAACAAAAAAATATCCAACCTGAATCAGAATGATGCATCTATCATAAAAGTCTCTGACTGCAATTTCCTCTGTCAACTGAAAAACCTGCACCTTTGTGCTCTTCAGTATCTGACTACTCTAGCCTCTGTCACTTTGATGTTTGACTGCATCAATCACACTGATTCCTCCAGCCGCATCTGTACTGTTGTTGGTCCTGTCTCCCAGCACTGCATCCGCACTGCACCTCCTCTCATCATGTTGCATCGTGCTGCCCATTGCTGCACTGCAACTCAGTTACTAAGAAGTAAGTAACTGTTCTCCCAGCTGACCTCCCTATTGGGCTAGAAACATCCTCTAATGTTGAAGCTTCCTCTGCCACTCCATCCGCATCTGTCTCTACCCACTCAGCCAGTCCTGCTACTCTCGTCGGGGCTCCCATAGCAAGGTCTAATCAAAGACATTGGGTACCTCAAGGATCCTACCTCTATTTCAGCCTTCTTGGGACTATCACTCCACATTGCCCCACCTCCCACCTGTAGGTAGGGATGCATGTGATCCCTCTACCCACTTGGCTTGAAATTTCCCCCTCCTGGAGGTCTCTGCATGAGTGGATGTCTCCACTCGGTATCCTCTCGGCTTCTCCAGTTGTGACTGCTCCACAACCTCCTAAAGATGCTTTACCAATTGTGGCTCCTCCACAATTGCCTGAGACTTCTTCTGGCACTGCATGTTGAGAGGTAATGTACTCTCTCTCTCAACCACCATGTCTCCAACAGTTTCCTTGCTCCTCAAGGATTTTCATGCATCTTGAACCTCAAGAGCATACAGGTTCTTGATTCGTGAACTGATCTGCTTCATCTGTCTCGTGGTGATGTGTCTAAGGGAAACCTTTCCCTTACTAAAGACTACATCATAGCCTTTGTCCTCTAGCATCGCGATCAATACCAAGTTCTTCTTCAGTCCTGGCACATACTTCACATTTGTCAAGGTAATGCGAGCTCCATGCTCCCTCTGAAAAGAAACTGTGCCCACACCTGAAACACTATACTTTTCATCATTACCCATCTCTATGAGTATCTTGAGGTCTTTCTCCTCCATGGTACTAAACAAACTCTTATCGCCAGTCATGTGGAATGAGGCTCCACTGTCAAGAAACCAACCACAACCCATCATTGATGAAACCATGCATTCAATGAGGGTAAAATCCAATTCGAACTGAGAGGCCAATGCCTCACCTTCAGATCCTTCCTTGGATCCCTTCTTGGATTTCTTCAATGGACAATTAATTTCATAATGGCCCACCTCATGACAATTAAAGCATCACACTTTATATTTGTCAATCTTCTTCCCTCCATGAGAAGAACTTGATTTGGGATGAGAATCCTTCTCCTTCCCTTTCTTTGCCTTACTTGCTAAGGCACAATTTTCTTCATCCTCCTTGGATGAAAAACCATCTCTGGTGCTTCTCTTAATCTCCTCCTGTGTCATATCCAACCACAGTCGTTCCCAATCTGGCAGTTTCTCTCTTCCATTTACTGAGTCTTGGTAGCTATGCCAGCTCTTAGGAAGACCGAGGAGAGCAAGGCTCACCATGTCATCATCAGCTGTCATGATTCCTACACTTCCAAGCTCATCCTACAGGTGGTGAGCTTGTTCAGATACGTACAGATCGTGTCTACCTTTTCACACTTGATTTTCCGAAGCTTGTCTTTCAGTGCTAACTTCCTCTGATCGCTGTTGTTCTGATATAGATCCTTCAATGTTTTCCACATTGAAAACGGTGTCTCCTTCCCATGGAGACTCGAGACAATGTGGTCTCGAACTCCCTCTAGAAAAATCCTCCTCGCTCTAGCCACACATTTCTTCCATTCTGCCAATTCTTGGGCATTAGTAGCCACTGGCTTGAGGACTTCTTGATCAATGAAGTCCATCAAACCGTTGTCCTCTAATACCGCTTCCATGCGATCCTTCCAGGCTATATAATTCGAGCTGCCATCCAAAGCATACTCGAGTCTCAAACTGTTGAACGCCATTGGTGAAATTTGAGATGTGATAAGAATTCAATTTCTATAATCAAGAACTTCAAACTTCGAACTTCTCCCTTCTTTGTATACTGTTCTCTGTTTTAATAACCTTTGCTCCGATACCATGTAGAATTTCTCACTGTAGATCACTTGATAATGCAATATACTAAAGAAAAATACTTGATCTACTTCTACAAACAAACTTTTGGAAGTTTAATCGATTTTGAAGAAGATCAAATAGAACACATATAACAGAGAACGAAGACATCAATCACACATGAACACAAAAGAATACTCTGGAGAAAGCCTCAGTTAAAAACCCCACTATCTGTATTATCATACAAGTGGAAATATCACTGGATTACACAAAGCTTTAGCTCACAAGCTATCTAGCTCTCAGTACAATCCCTCAATGCTGATCATAGACTGAATAGACACAACATATGCCTTCCTTCAGTCCTCCAAGCCTCCTATTTCCTTGCGCAGTTTCTCCTGGGTCCTCAAGCTGCCACCTATGTGTAATTACCTCACACACTGCTCACTAACTTCTAAAATAATTGCGCAATCCTAAAGGAGATAATTCCTTCTGCATGGATGAGTTTCTTATATAGAAAAATTTCTCCAACTGATAGTACACTATCCCTTTCTCTGATCTCAACTGGGTCTCTGACTGAACTGACATGCATGAGTTATTTATGAGAGAATATTTAGTTATCTGAGTACACTAGTTACATGCATGCATGCATTAACTAACTGAACTCACAACCAGTTCCACAAACTGTTGGAACTAATCTAACTGGACTTAACTCAGTTAACTGAGCTAACTAATTACAACTCAAAGTACAACTCATCCTGATCTCCTTAATTAAGGGATAACTTCCTAAATCAAAGAGATAATTGTTGCATGTCTTCAAATAGACTTCATGTTTGATTTTCTCCAGCTAATTAACTCAAGATGAATTAATTAATTATTTTTCAAACAGCTGCTAAGATCAAATTCGAATTTTAATTCTCAATTTTAGTTCAGGGACTAACTAAAATTGGAATGTATCCCGAAATGCTATTTATAGCAATGCTATTTTTAGCATTTCTATTTTATCATTCCTTGTTGCTATTTCCAACACTAGTACCTGAAATTCTATTTATAGCAATGTGTTGGCTTGTTGGGGCCTGACCCAGGTTCAGAAGTGATTTAACCAAACAAATCCTGCACTACCAGCCCTTTCGGCAACAGTCCACGGAGCGTGGACTGAAGTCTCACCCGAGGTAGTAGGGGAGGGTGTTGGAACCAGATTTCCATACCCTTGGGATATCTTGATGTGGCCTGGTGGGGTCGTGATCCGATCTGTGCACTCGCGCTGCTCTGCGTGGCTTCACGTAGATCTGCGATAGGAGATTCCGGGATTCTTATTATTATATGTGTTTATTATCACTTAGATCTTCTTCTTAAGGTCCTTAAGCAAACATTTAACAGTAATAACCAGTGCGCGCACACATAAATATGCATAAATTCAGAACATAAGCAATAGATAGACTCGCGATAAAGCACACAATGATTCAGGAATTCTTATCTTTATTTATCTCCTTCCCAATACAACCAGATCCACCCTGTGCACTCAGCTGTAGGGGTCTGCACACACAGCTACGGAATCTACCAGGCCTCTGTGCACACAGCTACAGAGCCTCTATCTATCTACCAACACCCTCGACTCGGACTTACAGACACAAAGAGAATATTGCCTTCATAAACCCATAACATTCAAGATCCAAAACCCAAAAACTAACTTCTAACCTTAGAGCCTTACTCTATTTATACATTCCCATGGTCCGCGGACCATGGGCAGGCTGACTCACTTTCTATTTTCTTACATTATTTTCGGGCGGACAACCTTTTGACTTGACTCATTACAATTCGCACTCTGCACACCTCGTGGAGCCTTTACCATATTATTACCCAAAATTGTGGGCTTTGAGCCCAAAAACCATTACGCGAGGGATCCACTGCCCCACAGGCCCCCAACACAATCATCGCGACTCGTCCCGAGTCACTCAGCTGGTGCAGCAATCTTCGCGCGAAGGTATGCTAGCAACTTCTGTGCTTCATTTACGCTCACAACAAATTCTCCACCGTCTGTTGTACCCGTTGTACACGAGCCACCGATGCATCCATGTCAGTTTTAGTTGCTTGTCCGAATTCATATACTGCTTGCATGTGTGCTAACTTTCCCTCAATGTTGGTGGAGACCGTGAATGCCTCATTAAGCCAAGGCTGGATGCATTCTTTAAGCACTGCTTCCTTCTACCGAGCGGCGTCTACTTGTGCCTTGAGAACCTAGGCCTCCCTCATTTTGGCCAATCGCTACGTGATGGTGACCGTTTGGGCAGTCCCCTGGACTTGGTCATAAGCTTGTTGTAACTCACGTGCTTCTGTCTCTACTTGTTGTAGCGTTGGGTCTTCCTGGAGAGATGTGAGTGTAAGGAGGTACTGATCCAACAATCCTAAGCAAACTTGGACAGCGCTCTCTATCACTTCCAATCCTGCTTGAATTTTGTCGCGACGCTATTCTCGAATTTCCGGGGGTGTAGGTGGCTGCGCCTTCAGCCTTAGCTCCGCAATTTGTAAATTTATTTCCACTGAGCTTTCGCGGCCTCCTCTTGGGCCGTACAGAATCCTGTGGCCATGTGATGAATCTTGTCAATGATTGGAATTGTGCTGGCATAGCCAACTCTGGTACCTTGCTATAGAGCTCTACCATGACCTATTACAATTCCTTGTTATTTGCGACCAAGTCATCGTGCTGTAGACTGACCTGCTCTAGATTTTCCTTGTGCTCCATTAAGATTTGGAGGGCGCGGCCTTCCCTGACACGGAGCTCAGTGGTTAACCCATCCTGCAGTTGGTATAGGGTTTCTCTAGGAAGGGCGGCCAAATTCAACCCCCAACCCCGCATGTCACCTTCAACTTCTGCTACAATGGCGCCTACTGGTAATACTAAAGTGTTCATTGTGGAGGCACACACCATCTGCTTAGCTGCGGATGTGTCGTCGACTAGGTTTGGTATCATCCCTCCCGAGGGTCGCACTTGTAATGCCTGCAGCTACGCTCTAAGAGTCCTAGTATCAAATGACTCCAGGAATCAGATGAGATCATGTGAGAGAATGTGTGTGTTCCCATTCCCTGACCAGACATCCAAGCCAATGTGAACCTTGACTCCCTACCCCCCTCTCTGTAGAATTTCTCACTGTAGATCACCTGATAATGCAATATACTTGTTGACACCTAATCTTCATGATTAGGGAATTTGTAAATAAATAAATCAGGAATGTGAACAGTCATCGGAAGATGAACTGAACAATCACTCCTAATGTATATAACAATAACCTACCTATGGAATAATCAGATGAACAAGTTTTTTCTGCCTTTGGAGAGTTACTACCTGGCCTGACATGGTATCAGAGCCATTCCTAAAAATAGTTGTAACTCCCTTCATTTTTGCCACTGCCTCTGTCCTGAGCGCTGCTCTGCCTCCATTGCATTGCATTCACCTGATTACTCTGTCCTATCTGACTGTTCTGCTCTCTGACATGCTGCGACTGTTCGACCTGTCGGATTCTGGTGAGCTGGTTCCGTTGCAAACTCACCTCTGTCCATAACGCGCTGCCTTTCCAGCGCTGCCTCTGCTGCAAACTCATCTGCTATCCATTTCCTGTTGAATTCTCATTGGAATATTCGTGGTGAAAGAGTCCGTTGGCTTTGCAGCTAACGAAGACATCGCAGAGGGCGCTCTGGAGAGAAGCCAAGGGCGTAAAATGTTTTCCATGGAATTTTATCAAGGGAAAACTAGTTGTATTCTCGGCCTCCTCGGTGTTCTTTTCGTCATCTGATTTTTGGTTTACAGCAGATACAACAAACCTTCTATGCTTTGAACGTAGAGGAGGGTGCCCGATCTTATTGCAATTCCAGATAGGCAAATGCTCCGGGAAAGCATCTCTTCATAATTTCTGTACGACTGCTGCTTTTCCAATTTCATATGTTCATGAAATTTAGCTATGAAAGCATCCGACAATTTGTCAACCTCCTCCTCCCTCAACAATATACTGTTGTCTTCATCAATTCTCTCCAAATAACACGACACCGAATCCGGGTCTGCAGTTGTATCGACTGAAAAATTACTGTTGTACTGCTGACGATGATGAAACCAAGTTTCAGACATTATGGCAACGGCGCCCGAGCATCTTAAGGCATTCTTCTGCACTGTCAGCTACGATTTATTCTGCCTCCAGTCACACTTCTGCAACAGTTTGTTGTCTCACTTTCGTTCGTTGTTGCGCTCATCTCTGATTTGTGGATAGTGATAATCTACTCTAAATACGTCGTATTAATGTTTGAATGCCTTTGCATTATTAAGGTTTGAATGCGTTTGCATTATTAACGCTGTTGAATTAAAGCTGAATCCGCTCACTATATTCGAGTATTGAATGTGTATTAAAGCTGAGCGCATCCGGGGAAAACACTGTGAGTATTAACGCTGAGCACTGTGGGTGTATATATATATATTGTCCAAGTTTGTGGTCCAGAGTATATATATATATATATATATATATATATAGATATATATATATATATATATATATATATATATATTATATATATATATATATATATATATATATATATATATATATATATATATATATATATATATATATATATATTGAATGGTTTTCTTGCTTAAAAGAAAATAAAAGGGGAGGTGATATGGAAAGGGGAGGATATTTTATAAATTTTGGAGACATTTTAAGAAAACTTAGTGCATAAAGAATTTGAAATCTGTTGCCCTTTTGGGTACAATTTCACTGTATATCAGCAGAAAGTTTTTTATCAGCAGAAGTTTTTTTTTATCAGCAGAAGTATTTTTTACAGAATGCATTCAATCATCTCTATGGTAGGAATAGTTCTCACTGGCAAGGAGAACTATCCTAAATGGTTCCGGATGATAAAGCACACCCTCATCTTCAATGAGTTGTGGAAAGGAGTGTGTGTCAGAGAAGGAGACAATGACCCAGTACAGCCTACCTCAGAGAAAGAACTCGTCATTTGGGAAAACAAGAACATCAAAGCTTATGCATTAATCGCAGCATCTGTAAATGAAGAGGTGAGTCGCCATATTTCATCATATTCAACTATCTTTGAAGCCTTACAAAAGCTGAAAGAACTCTATGACTCACATTCTGCACTTGAAGTTGTTCAGCTCATGATTAAACTCTTCACTCTTGAACTGAAAAATAATGATCCTCTTTCTCTTGCATCTGAAGTAAAATCTATAATGCATGATATCAAATCCACTAAGGTTGAGCTGGATATCCCTCTTATTGCTTTTCTCAAGGCACTCTATCCTACTTACTCCAATTATCTTGAGTCTTAACAAGCAAATGGAAATCTTAAAGATATAACCTTTGACTCTCTTGTGAAAAAAATTGCTGAAAGAGAGAAAGCCTTTGGAAAGAAGACAGTCCCTGAATCTTCTGAAGAGACTGTTTGCCTTGTTCATAAAGAAAAGCATCCTACTCAAGATTCTACAAGAGGAAGAGGTGGACGAAGAGGAAGAGGAAGATACTTCAGAGGCAGGGGGGCGGACATTCTCAAGGAGAAAAGGCAGATCTGCATTGCATTCGCTGCAAACGAAATGGATCACATGATGCTTCTACATGCAAGCTACCATGGGACAAAATTGAGCAGAAAAGAAACCAGCAGAAAGGTAAAACTGATGATACAAACAAAGGTAAAGCACCTGAATCCGCTCACTATATTGAGGCACAATGTAACATTGGAGTAAATGAAGATTTGTTTAATGCTTCACTTGCTTCTTCAAAAAATGATTGGTTGCTTGATTCAGGAGCAACCTATCACATGACTCATAGAAAAGATTTTTTTGAAGATTTCACTGACAATGTTGATGGAGCAGTATACTTTGCAGATAAGTCAAAAATCAAGCCATCAGGGCTTGGCACAATCAGGCTTAAACTGCCTGGTCTTCCAGACTTTCTTCAGGATCATGTTCTATATCTCCCACAGCTCAAGAGAATTTTGTTGTCCTTGGTCCACATCCGCCAGCAAGGTCACTCCATTCATATGTTTGATGGCAAGCTTGAGGTAAGAAAAGCATCTGACCACTCACTTGTCATGAGGGGAATAGAAGAAGAAAGACTTCTCAAACTGCAAGGAACCTCTGCTCATGCACAACATTTCTCATATATTTCTCATCATGAAGAAGGTACACTTCCATCAAGTTTATTATGGCATGCTAGATTTGGACATTTAAACTATGACAGTCTCCGCTTATTGAAGAAAAATGGTGTTGTTGGTTTGCCTACAATTCCTAGGAAACATAAGCAATGTGATGCTTGCATTCTAGGAAAGCATAGAAAACAGTCTTTTCATGATTCACATTCAAGAGCACATAGGAAGCTTGAACTCATTCATTCAGATTTATGTCGTCCAATGCCTATTCCTTCTACAAATGGAAATAAATATATCATGACATTTATTGATGATTACACCAAAATGTGTTGGGTTTATTTATTGAAGAATAAATCTGATGCTTTTCAAACATTCAAGAATTTTCATAAATGGATTGAAAATGATGCAAAATCTCATATTGGGTCTATTCGCACTGATAATGGAAAAGAATATACATCAAATGAATTTGAAAACTATCTTCGCCAACATGGGATCAAACATCAAACAATTGTGCCTTATAATCCCCAACATAATGGTGTAGCTGAAAGAATGAATAGAACAATCTTGAATATGGTACGATCCATGCTTTTCTTCAAAAATGTATACATAATGTTTTGGGCTGATGCTGTTCTATGTGCTGCATATATAAAGAATAGATGTCCATCTATGCTATAAGAAACAAGACTCCTTATGAATTGTGGTATGGACATGTTCCTTCGGTAAAACATCTCAGGATCTTTGGTTCCACCTGTTATGCTTTGATACCAAAGGTACATAGAAACAAACTTGGTGCTAGAAGTCGTAAGTGTATCTTCCTGGGGTATTCAAACACATCTAAAGCATACCGCCTCTATGATGAAGCAAATAAAAAGTTTGTTGTATCTAGAGATGTCATTTTTCTTGAATCATCCAAATCTGACAATGTTGTTGAGCGGCAACTTGATCGCTTGGATAGATTCTCAAAAATGAAATCATTTCAAGAATTTGATAATCAGATTCCACATCTTGAAGGGGGGATTCCTATACTAGATCAACATGTGGAATCTTCTTCTAAAGAACAATCTCCTCTGCATGAAACTCCAACAACGGATGATGCTTTAAGTGATGTAATTGATAGAATTGGGAGACTCAATCTTGATTCAGTCCCAACTCAATCAACAGAGCAGCCTGAACCATCTCAGAAAGGTCCCCCAAAGTGGCTAACAAAGACACTTTAAAGTGTTCATCCTGATGAAATTGGAAAAAAAGGAACCAGAAATTCAAACCGACAAAATGGAGGTGATGTAGATGACTCTAATTCACCTGTTGATATGGATGTTACTTATGATTGTGAATTGAACTTGTCTACAGATTTTGAACCAACTTCCTTCAAAGAAGCTGCTTCTCATGATAAATGGAAAGAAGCGATGCAAAAGGAGTATGATGCCCTCATAAAGAATGACACTTGGAAGCTGGTTGATCCTCCATTTGGAACCAAACCAATTGGCTGCAAGTGGGTCTACAAGAACAAGTACAAAGCTGATGGCTCACTTGACAAGCACAAAGCCAGGCTTGTGGCAAAAGGTTTTGCACAGAAGGAAGGGGTCGATTATGAGGAAACTTTTGCCCCCATAGCAAAATGGGCCACCATCCGGACACTCTTTGCACTAGCAGCTCAGAATGGTTGGAAAGTCCATCAAATGGATGTAAAAATTGCATTCTTGAATGGAGATCTAAAAGAGAATGTTTTTATGTCCCAGCTTGAAGGATTTGATGTGAAAGGACATGAACATAAAGTATGCAAACTTGTGAAGTCCTTGTATGGCCTCAAACAAGCACCGCGGGCCTGGTATGAAAAACTAACTGAGCATCTTCTGAAACTCAACTTCAATCATTTTGATCTTGATGATGCAACTTTATTTGTCAAGAAAGTTGGCAAAACAATTGTGTATCTTGTGGTATATGTAGATGATCTTTTAATGACAGGGGATAATGAAAGCTACATTGCATCCATAAAGAAGGAATTGGGGAAAAGTTTTGAAATGACTGATTTGGGCTATGTTCATTACTATCTTGGCATTGAAGTAACCCAACATCCAAAATCCATATTTATTTCTCAAAAGAATAAATTGGAGATTTTTTAAATAGATTTGGCATGACAGAGTGCAATCCTCTTTCTACTCCAATGGAGCAAAACTTAAAGCTCACATCTATTGAAGGAAAGGAATTTGAGGATGCAACAAAGTATAGACAGCTTGTAGGAAGTCTCATCTACCTCACTACTACCAGACCAGACATTTCATTTACTGTTGGAATCCTCTCCAGGTTCATGCAAAAGCCTTGTGAGGGACATTGGTCTGCTGCAAAAAGAGTTCTAAGGTACTTGAAGGGAACTCAAGACCTTGGAATCAAGTATACACAGGTGGACGACTTCAGCTTGATTGGATACTCTGATTCAGACTTCGATGGAGACAAAGAAACTGGGGTATCTACTTCAGGATATGCTATGAGTCTTGGATCAGGAGCTGTCTCCTGGAGATCACGCAAACAATCAATTCCAGCAGATTCCACAACTGAAGCAGAATATGTGGTAGCAGCTGAAGCAACGAAAGAAATTGTGTGGCTCAGGAAAATTCTTGAATATTTGCAGGTAAAACAAGTACAATCAACTCCACTCATGATTGATAACACCTCTGCAATAAAGTTGGCCAAGAATCCAAAGTTCCATGATCGAGCAAAGCATATCAATACTAAATATCATATGATTCGACATCATGTTGAGGCCAAAACAATCCATCTTCGTCATTGTTCCACAAATGAGCAAATTGCATACATCTTCACCAAAGCACTTGGAAAGGAAAAGCTTGAACGATTCAGAATGATGCTTGGACTCACCAACATCCCTTCAGATTAAGGGGGGAATGTTGACACCTAATCTTCATGATTGTGGAATTTGTAAATAAATAAATCAGGAATGTGAACAGTCATCGAAAGATGAACTGAACAATCACTCCTAATGTATATAGCAATAACCTACCTATGGAATAATCAGGCGAATCAGTTTTTTCTTCCTTTGGAGAGTTACTGCCTGGCCTGACAATACTAAAGAAAAATACTTGATCTACTTCTACAAACAAACTTGCGGAAGCTTAATTGATTTTGAACAAGATCAAATAGAACACATATAACAGAGAATGAATAAATCAATCACACATGAACACAGAAGAATACTCTAGGGAAAGCCTCAGCTAAAAACCCCACTATTTTTATTATCATACAAGTGGAAATATCTTCGGATTACACAAAGCTTTAGCTCACAAGCTATCAAGCCCTCAGTACAATCCCTCAATGTTGATCATAGACTGAATAGACACAACATATGCCTTCCTTCAATCCTCCAAGCCTCCTATTTTCTTGCGCAGTTTCTCCTGGGTCCTTAAGCTACCACTTCTGTGTAATTACCTCACACACTGCTCACTAACCTCTGAAATAACTACGCAATCCTGAAGGAGATAATTCCTTCTGCATGGATGAGTTTCCTATATAGGAAAATTCCTCCAACTGATAGTACACTGTCCCTTCCTCTGATCTCAACTGGGTCTCTGACTAAACCGACATGCATGAGTTATTTATGAGAGAATACTCAGTTATCTGAAGTACACTAGTTACATGCATGCATGCATTAACTAACTGAACTCACAACCAGTTCCACAAACTATTGGAACTAATCTAACTGGACTTAACTCAGTTAACTGAACTAATTAAAACTCATCCTGATCTCCTTAATTAAGGGATAACTTCCTCAATCAAAGGGATAACTGTTGCATGTCTTCACATAGACTTCATGTTTGATTTTCTCCAACTAATTAACTCAAGATGAATTAATTAATTATTTTTCAAATAGTTGCTAAGATCAAATTTGAATTTGAATTCTCAATTTTAGTTCAGGGACTAACTAAAATTGGAATGTATCCCGAAATGCTATTTTTAGCATTTCTATTTTATCATTCCTTGTTGCTATTTCCAACACTGGTACCTGAAATGCTATTTATAGCAATGTTATTTATAACATTTCTATTTTTAGCATTTCTTGTTGTTATTTTCAACACTCCCTCTCAACAAGAAAGGCATTCAACTTGAACTCGATCCTGAACCTTTGGAATGTTCTACATGCAACACTTCTCCCTAGTGTTGTTGCTCCAGCAACTCTAGAAACAAAAAAATATCCAACCTGAATCAGAATGATGCATCTATCATAAAAGTCTCTGACTGCTATTTCCTCTGTCAACTGAAAAACCTGCACTTTTGTGCTCTTCAGTATCTGACTACTCTAGCCTCTGTCACTTTGATGTTTGACTGCATCAATCACACTGATTCCTCCAGCCGCATCCGTACTATTGCTGGTCCTGTCTCCCAGCACTGCATCCGCACTGCACCTCCTCTCATCATGTTGCATCGTGCTGCCCATTGCTGCACTGCAACTCAGTTACTAAGAAGTAAGTAACTGTTCTCCCAGCTGACCTCCCTATTGGGCTAGAAACATCCTCTAATGTTGAAGCTTCCTCTGCCACTCCATCCGCATCTGTCTCTACCCACTCAGCCAGTCCTGCTACTCTCGTTGGGGCTCCCATAGCAAGGTCTAATCAAAGATGTTGGGTACCTCAAGGATCCTACCTCTATTTCAGCCTTCTTGGGACTATCACTCCACATTGCCCCACCTCCCACCTGTAAGTAGGGATGCATGTGATCCCTCTACCCACTTGGCTTGAAATTTCCCCCTCCTGGAGGTCTCTGCATGAGTGGATGTCTCCACTCGGTCTCCTCTCATCTTCTCCAGCTATGACTGCTCCAAAACCTCCTAAATATGCTTTACCAATTGTGGCTCCTCCACAATTGCCTAAGACTTCTTCTGGCACTGCATGTTGAGAGGTAATGTACTCTCTCTCTCAACCACCATGTCCCCAACAATTTCCTTGCTCCTCAAGGATTTTCATGCATCTTGAACCTCAAGAGCATACAGGTTCTTGACTCGTGAACTGATCTGCTTCATCTGTCTCATGGTGATGTGTCTAAGGGAAACCTTTCCCTTACTAAAGACTACATCATAGCCTTTGTCCTCTAGCATCGCGATCAATACCAAGTTCTTCTTCAGTCCTGGCACATACTTCACATTTGTCAAGGTAATGCGAGCTCCATGCTCCCTCTGAAAAGAAACTGTGCCCACACCTGAAACACTATACTTTTCATCATTACCCATCTCTATGAGTATCTTGAGGTATTTCTCCTCCAAGGTACTAAACAAACTCTTATCGCCAATCATGTGGAATGAGGCTCCACTGTCAAGAAACCAACCACAACCCATCATCGATGAAATCATGCATGCAATGAGGGTAAAATCCAATTCGAACTGAGAGGCCAATGCCTCACCTTCAGATCCTTCCTTGGATCCCTTCTTGGATTTCTTCAATGGACAATTAATTTCATAATGGCCCACCTCATGACAATTAAAGCATCACACTTTATATTTGTCAATCTTCTTCCCTCCATGAGAAGAACTTGATTTGGGATGAGAATCCTTCTCCTTCCCTTTCTTTGCCTTACTTGCTAAGGCACAGTTTTCTTCATCCTCCTTGGATTGAAAACCATCTCTGGTGCTTCTCTTAATCTCCTCCTGCGTCATATCCAACCACAGTCGTTCCCAATCTGGCAGTTTCTCTCTTCCATTTACTGAGTCTTGGTAGTTATTCCAGCTCTTAGGAAGACCTAGGAGAGCAAGGCTCACCATGTCATCATCAGCTGTCATGATTCCTACACTTCCAAGCTCATCCTACAGGTGGTGAGCTTGTTCAGATACGTACAGATCGTGTCTACCTTTTCACAGTTGATTTTCCGAAGCTTGTCTTTCAGTGCTAACTTCCTCTGATCGCTGTTGTTCTGATATAGATCCTTCAATGTTTTCCACATTGAAAACGGTGTCTCCTTCCCATGGAGACTCGAGACAATGTGGTCTCGAACTCCCTCCAGAAAAATCCTCCTCGCTCTAGCCATACATTTCTTCCATTCTGCCAATTCTTGGGCATTAGTAGCCACTGACTTGAGGACTTCTTGATCAATGAAGTCCATCAAACCGTTGTCCTCTAATACCGCTTCCATGCGATCCTTCCAGGCTATATAATTCGAGCTGCCATCCAAAGCATACTCGAGTCTCAAACCATTGAACGCCATTGGTGAAATTTGAGATGTGATAAGAATTCAATTTCTATAATCAAGAACTTCAAACTTCGAACTTCTCCCTTCTTTGTATACTGTTCTCTGTTTTGATAACCTTTGCTCCGATACCATGTAGAATTTCTCACTGTAGATCACTTGACAATGCAATATACTAAAGAAAAATACTTGATCTACTTCTACAAACAACAGGGAAAATTTTAAGAACCCCCCCTAAATTTATAAATATAATAAATGGGCGAATCTCCATAGTATATAGGAAAAATGGAAGGCGATTTTATCAATAATATAATATGTATATATAATTTTTTGGTGAATCTCTCACCAGGTCTCACCAGGCATGGCGAATATTTTACTCAATTATAAAATCTTGTAAGATCTTGGCGAGTCTTTCACTAAATATTAAAACTTTGTATGGATCTAAGACGATAGAATTTCCCCTTTAAATAGTCTATGCTCACATGAATACCATGGTATTACCATGGGTTATCATAAACGTGGAGCTTAAAAATTACTATTAGTAATTTATAAAAATTTATAAAATTAATAGTTGATTTTTATTCTATTTTTTATTTTAACCAAGCTAAAATGTTTAACCTACATTAAATTACAACATCCATTTTTACTCTTGACCAAGCCCCAAGAGGATCAAATATTTTTTCACTCTATGCTAGTTTGCATATCATGATATTTGATACCTCTCGGGGGTTAGTAGATCCAGAGTAAAGATGGATCTATGCTGGTTTAATTCCCCCATTTAAATAGGCTACATTCCAGGTGAATACCATGGGTCAATACCATGTGCCATTTTTATTTTTATTAATTCTAATATTAGGGTTAATAATGGTTTTTTGCATGGTATTAATAACAATCTAGTCCATGGTATTTGTCCCATAGTATTTTGCCCATAGGTTTCACCTAAATATAACCCATTTTTTGAGTGTTGGTAAATATAAGGTGACTTATGGAGTAAATATAAAAAATGTTTTATTTGTTTACCATACCTCTCGTTTATTTATATTTTTATTAATTTACCATACCTCTATTACAAATATGGTATTTGGCCCATAGGATTCACTTAAATAAAACCTCTTTCTTGAGCCTTCATAAATAGAACGAGGGTTATGGACTAAATATAAAAAGAGGTTTTATTTATTTACCATACGTCTAGTTTATTTATATTTTTATTTATTTACCATACCTTTTGAGTAAGTATAAAAATACGTTTTATTTATTTACCATACCTCCACTTTACTTATATTTTTATTTGTTTACACCAGGTGACTTATGGAGTAAATATAAAAAATGTTTTATTTATTTACCATACCTCTCATTTATTTATATTTTTATTAATTTACCATACCTCTTTTATAAATATGGTATTTGGCCCATAGGATTCACTTAAATAAAACCTATTCTTGAAAATGGGCGAATGGATTCACTTAAATAAAACCTATTCTTGAAAATGGGCGAATGGAAGGTTGTAACTCCTAATTTCAAGGGCTAAATTTACCTTTTTTACCCTCTCCCTTAAAATAAGGTGGGCTATTTGAGGTGATTTGTAAAAATGTACTATGATACAAAATATTCGCCCACTAAAAATTAAACACCCCTTAATTTCGCCAAAGGGCGAACATTCGCCCCTAAAATTATCCTTGACAAACAAACTTGTGGAAGTTTAATCGATTTTGAAGAAGATCGAATAGAACACATATAACAGAGAACGAAGAAATCAATCACACATGAACACAAAAGAATACTCTGGAGAAAGCCTTAGCTAAAAACCCCACTATCTGTATTATCATACAAGTGGAAATATCACTGGATTACACAAAGCTTTAGCTCACAAGCTATCTAGCTCTCATTACAATCCCTCAATGCTGATCATAGACTGAATAGACACAACATATGCCTTCCTTCAGTCCTCCAAGCCTCCTATTTCCTTGCGCAGTTTCTCCTGGGTCCTCAAGCTGCCACCTATGTGTAATTACCTCACACAGTGCTCACCAACTTCTAAAATAACTGCGCAATCCTAAAGGAGATAATTCCTTCTGCATGGATGAGTTTCTTATATAGGAAAATTTCTCCAACTGATAGTACACTTTCCCTTCCTCTGATCTCAACTGGGTCTCTTACTGAACTGACATGCATGAGTTATTTATGAGAGAATATTTAGTTATCTGAGTACACTAGTTACATGCATGCATGCATTAACTAACTAAACTCACAACCAGTTCCACAAACTGTTGGAACTAATCTAACTGGACTTAACTCAGTTAACTGAGCTAACTAATTACAACTCAAAGTACAACTCATCCTGATCTCCTTAATTAAGGGATAACTTCCTAAATCAAAGAGATAATTGTTGCATGTCTTCAAATAGACTTCATGTTTGATTTTCTCCAACTAATTAACTCAAGATGAATTAATTAATTATTTTTCAAACAGTTGCTAAGATCAAATTCGAATTTTAATTCTCAATTTTAGTTCAGGGACTAACTAAAATTGGAATGTATCCCGAAATTCTATTTATAGAAATGTTATTTTTAGCATTTCTATTTTATCATTCCTTGTTGCTATTTCCAACACTAGTACCTGAAATTCTATTTATAGCAATGTGTTGGCTTGTTGGGGCTTGACCCAGGTTCAGAAGTGATTTAGCCAAACAAATCCTGCACTACCAACCCTTTCGGCAACAGTCTGCGGAGCGTGGACTGAAGTCTCACCCGAGGTAGTAGGGGAGGGTGTTGGAACCAGGTTTCCACACCCTTGGGATATCTTGATGTGGCCTGGCGGGGTCGTGATCCGATCTGTGCACTCGCGCTGCTCTACGTGGCTTCACGTAGATCTGCGACAGGAGATTCCGGGATTCTTATTATTATATGTGTTTATTATCACTTAGATCTTCTTCTTAAGTTCCTTAAGCAAACATTTAACAGTAATAACCAGTGCGCGCACACATAAATATGCATAAATTCAGAACATAAGCAATAGATAGACTCGCGATAAAGCACACAATGATTCAGAAATTCTTATCTTTATTTATCTCCTTCCCAGTACAACCAGATCCACCCTGTGCACTCAGCTGTAGGGGTCTGCACACACAGCTACGGAATCTACCAGGCCTCTGCGCACACAGCTACAAAGCCTCTATCTATCTACCAACACCCTCGACTCGGACTTACAGACACAAAGAGAATATTGCCTTCATAAACCCATAACATTCAAGATCCAAAACCCAAAAACTAACTTCTAACCTTAGAGCCTTGCTCTATTTATACATTCCCATGGTCCGCGGACCATGGGCAGGCTGACTCACTTTCTATTTTCTTACATTATTTTCGGGTGGACAACCCTTTGACTTGACTCATTACAATTCGCACTCCGCGCACCTTGCGGAGCCTTTACCATATTCTTACCCAAAATTGTGGGCTTTGAGCACAAAAACCATTACGCGAGGGATCCACTGCCCCACAGGCCCCCAACACAATCATCGTGACTCGTCCCGAGTCACTCAGCTGGTGCAGCAATCATTGCGCGAAGGTATGCTAGCAACTTCTGTGCTTCATTTACGCTCACAAAAAATTCTCCACCGTCTGTTGTACCCGTTGTACACGAGCCACCGTGCATCCATGTCAGTTTCAGTTGCTTGTCCGAATTCATATACTGCTTGCATGTGTGCTAACTTTCCCTCGATGTTGGTGGAGACCGTGAATGCCTCATTAATCCAAGGCTGGATGCATTCTTTAAGCACTGCTTCCTTCTACCGAGCGGCGTCTACTTGTGCCTTGAGAACCTAGGACTCCCTCATTTTTTCCAATCGCTACGTGATGGTGACCGTTTGGGCAGTCCCCTAGACTTGGTCATAAGCTTGTTGTAACTCACGTGCTTCTGTCTCTTCCTGTTGTAGCATTGGGTCTTCCTGGAGAGATGTGAGCGTAAGGTGGGACTGATCCAACAATCCCGAGCAAACTTGGATAGCGCTCTCTATCACTTCCAATCCTGCTTGAATTTTTTTGCGACGCTATTCTCGAATTTCCGGGGGTGTAGGTGGCTGCGCCTTCAGCCTTAGATCCGCAATTTGTAAATTTTATTTCCACTGAGCTTTCGCGGCCTCCTCTTGGGCCGTACAGAATCCTATGGCCATTTGATGAATCTTGTTAATGATTGGAATTGTGCTGGCATAGCCAACTCTGGTACCTTGCTATAGAGCTCTACCACGACCTGTTCCAATTCCTTGTTATTTGTGACCAAGTCATCGTGTTGTATACTGACCTGCTCTAGATTTTCCTTGTGCTCCATTAAGATTTGGAGGGCGCAACCTTCCCTGACACGGAGCTCAGTGGTTAACCCATCCTGCAGTTGGTATAGGGTTTCTCTAGGAAGGGCAGCCAAATTCAACCCCCAACCCCTCATGTCACCTTCAACTTCTGCTACAATGGCGCCTACTGGTAATACTAAAGTGTTCATTGTGGAGGAACACACCATCTGCTTAGCTGCGAATGTGTCGTCGGCTAGGTTTGGTATCATCCCTCCCGAGGGTTGCACTTGTAATGCCTGCAGCTGCGCTCTAAGCTCCCCCAACACAGTTGTCTACTCTGTCATCAACTCCTCCAAAGCATCTTTAGTGACATTACACACTAGTTCGCTGCTGTCAAGAAACTCTTTCTCCAAAGTCTTTGTTGTCTTTGTCTTTTTGTGTGTATGTGGCAGCTCCTTGATGCGTGGCCTCTTGACTTGGGTTGATTTTGTGGTAAGGTTCATGCGTTCCTGTACCTCCGTTGCCTTCTACATGTCCTACTCCGAGGACATTTCCTGATCTTCCCTGATTTCTTTGGAGATTGCTTCGTCGATTGCCTCCCACTACAAAGCTACCTTCTGTCCCTGATGCGTCCTTTCCGCCATCTTAGTGAGTCATAGCTGGATTTCCTTCTTTCGCTGCTATGCTGCCATCCTTTCTAATGCGGCCAAGTCCAAGGCGCGCCACTCCAGAGGCCATGCTGCCATTACCTCGTAAATTGCATCGTCCATTGCAATGAATGGAAGCGTTACCCATGTTTGTTTTGGATCCTTCCGTGCCCGGATATATAGGTTATGCATGTCCACTTTGAACTTGCCTACGCTTTGCAAATTGTTGTATACTATCGGGGATAACCGCAGTCTACGAGCGATCCATGTCTGGATAATCACCTCCATGAATATCCAAAACATCTTGATCTCACAAATCCTCGTGGTATCTTTCGTAGCCCAGAGCGAGTTATACCGCACTGCTTCAGGGAGGTTGCCCTCAATGTTGGGAAATTGGCTGCCTTGCGGCAGCTCTCCTGTAACTAGTAGGATTATTAGGAGCAACCATGCGTAATGGAAAGTCTTACCTTGCTCCTTAGCTTCCCGACAATTCATCAAAAAATCATCATAGAGAAACTACACCCAGTTGAGCTAAACCCCTTCTGCACACTACTCCGCGAGCGCAATGACAGTGGCTGGCACTTCATCTGCACGACATTTTCTCATGAGCTTACCAGCCAGTAACTGGGTGGCGATGCGCACCCCTTGGTCTTTGATGCTTACTATTGCATACCCTCACTTCTGTTTTTCCAGCTTATATTTAACCTTCATGGCTTTTGCGAGACCCACGTCGCTACTCGTTCTAGCTATGTCTATAGGATCGTCCCCTTTAGTAGGCAGCTGGGAAATTTGGTGTACTAAATCGACCGTGATGGGAATTGGTTCCTCCAACCATAGATACCCATCATGTACCAGACATAGTAACTGTCTGATAACAAAAATGGTGATGACCGCGCAGTGATAGTGGGGTATCCACCTCAGATTGAGTAATCCTGCCTTCTCCACACCCCATAACCACTTCTGCCGCAGTAATTTCTCTTCGGCCAATTGGGGGAACTTCTCGTTGTCCGCAAGATCCCAATCTTCGAACTTGATACTCGGTATTCGGCCCAGCAGTAGATCGTCAAATTTGATCTCATCTGGAAGAAGCAGGGTCTGGAGCATACTCTTCGTGGCCTCCAAGTCCTTTGGTATCTTGGCTGCCCCTTTCCATGGAGAGGTATATGGTGGTAGTGAAGGTATTTGGACAACATCCTCCTCTTCCTCATCCTATGCTTCAATTTGAGCGATCAGGGCTTGCAAATCTTCCTCGTCCTCGTCGATTTCAGTGGTGATTGCTTTGCCCTTTTTTGCCACTGATAATTTATTGAATCTCAGTGATACCCGGACTGGCCCCATAGTCTGCTTGTCTTTTCGGGGTCACGGTGTGCGTGGGGACTTTGGAACCGCGGGGGCAGCAACTACTTCTTCTGGCTCCTCCTGGGTTGGATACAGCTCTTCTGCGAACCATGCTCGGGTTCTAGCCATGGTACTCATGGGAGGCCTAGTATCTGGGCATTTGTTGTTTTGTATTGGCTTAAATATCAAATATCCCAATGTTGCCCAAGGGTTTTTGTAGGAACGCATGAATTTGAATGTAACCCTTCCCTCCACTTCCAATTCATTAATATCTTCTTGGCGGAAGATCTTTTCGTATCTAGCTCGGAACTCCTATCTTAATGGCCCGCCGCCTGCTCCTCTCTACCGTAACTCGAACTTCTTGTCATGAATAGTGATGGCAACGGTTACTTGCCAACCTTCCCACGCGGCAGTGCAGCCCCTTCGACGTGGCCACGATCTTGTTGACTGACTGGCCCTGCACAGAACCTTCTTTTCGCGTAGGCCTCCTGCAGACTTGTTTATACTCCCACACCTCCTTTCAACTACTTGGAGCGTTGAGACTGTGCTTTCCACAGCGAGTCAGGTGGTCGCACCGCAGGTGCGAGATTTCAGCTTCCGTGATAACCTGGGTTGCGAGAACCTTTCGAGTGCCTTCGTATCCATTATCCCACCATGCGTTGCTGTATATGGTACACTCCTCCATTGGTGTGGTCGCAGCCATGATAGCAGGGTCACAACTTGTTCTAGTATCGAGGTAGACCTAACCAGGCCTGGTTCCCTTATTTGTAGATTCACGCGGCCCGCTTGTGCGACGCCGATTTTCATTTTGTTGATTTCTTCATCCAACATCACGCTTTTCCTCCTTAGCCATGCCCATTCTTCATTGATTTCGTGAAGCCTTCTACTGCCACGCCAAATGGCTTCCTGCAACCGCTGAATTCCTTTGCCCAGGACCTCGCACGTAGTCCAAACTGCGAAGGTTGCAGGTTGGGGAGTTTCTTCTGTCCTCTTGGTTCCATCTTGTCTTACCATTGATAAGATCACCTTCGCCCCCCTCCTTTTGTTGATGGTCTTATAGGCCCATCAAACCCCTGGTATCCGCAAATTCCCATTGGGTCGTCTTATCAGGCAGACGTTGTTCATGCTCCCCCCTGTTTTCCTGTTGGCTTTGTTGCGAACAGCTGGCAGAATGCATCACTGTGGCGAATTCTAATTTTTTATTCTTAGTCGGTTAGGTGTTTGCACAACATACACCTGCATCCTACGCCGCCAATGGACGCTCACCCTGCTTTGTTCTCCAAACCGTACGCGCGCCTGCCTTCTACATTCGTGCCACTTTCTCCTAGTATTTTGGCGTGTATTCCACCCTTGTGCAGTTGTTGCGCACAGCGCCCCCGTTTACGCACCCGGCTGCTTTCGTTCCAGAATTGTCTTTTCGTAGCGGTCTACAGGTTCCTCCATGTTTGTTGCACCCACATATGTTGGTAGTTCCCTTGCTTCTATCGTTACGCAGCGTAGTGACCTAACCATCATATTACAATTTAGCGTTGTTACCTCATGCAATTGGTTCTGCCATCACTCAATCTCTTCATCTGAGTCCGACGTGCAGGAACTGTCACGTTCCCATGAGATTCTCCCGTCTGCTATCGAATTCACCCGATCTTGATCTTGTGCTGTGATCTGGTAGATGCAGTCCAGTTCATCGTCACTGTCCTCATCGCGCACAGGCTTAGTGTAGCGCACTCCTTCGCTGGGTCTAGCGGAACCACTACGCGTAGAGACTTTTTCTCGAATATCATTTTTCATCTCTTTAGCTTGATGACTCCATTCATATCCATGGCAAAGTTTATCCCTAACTAAGCAAGGTACAAGTTACTATCATCCACAATTTCTATTACCTCAAAATCTATCTGTGTGCTCATGCCCTCGATGTCTACTGTAACTCCTTGTAATCTCCCCATGGGCAAGATTTTATGTTGGTTCGCCATCCGTAATTGAATAGGAGACCATTGTAGTGTGGGCTTGCCCATGCACTCCCAGGTCTGTTTAGGTAGCACATTCACATCTGATCCCAAGTCCAAAATGACCTGATCCATCTCATAGTCACCAATCTAGGCAGTCAACCGCATTTCCCGCCCAGTGCGCAAAGCATGCTTGCCTAGTTTTTGGATCATGCGCTATTCACTCGACCCTGCGCACCTAGTTATCAACTCTTGCAATCCCTTAACTACCTTATTGTCCCGTAGTAGCTTCATGCATGTCTCTAAAAAGGTAGTTAGTAGAGAAGGATCCATTTCTGGCTCAGTTTGATCCTTGCTACCTGAAGTAGAAGCCTCCATGAAGCTCTTCTTAGCTTCCATAAATGTTTCCTTCACGTGTTCCAAATCAAATTCAGGTTGCTTTGTAGGGGACTTGTGAACCCATGTATCCTCCTCATGTAGCTTCCCCTTATCCTCTCCCGTAGTTGCACCACTTCTGAGCACCATGTTCATGTTAGGGTCCTCTTTGCGTGGTTCAACCTTCATCATTTGGACGTTCTGAGTGGGCGTAGTCTGAAGCACCCCTTTCTCATGCATCTATGCAATTAGTGTGGGGCAATCTACCACTTCATGATCAAACTGGTAATAGTACGGGCAACATGTTCTGGTCGGGTTCGTGCAGTCACGCACGTAGTGCCCAGGTCCTCCACAATTGTAGCAGATTAACTATCCATGCCCTCTTCTGGGTCCCATTCCTCCTCGTCCCCATCTGCGTCCCTGGAATCCACTGCACGCTATTGCCGCGGCTGGATCCTGGCCTCATACCTCAGTTTGCATCCTGTAAGCTAGTGTCTGATCCATCAACATCTCATAACTTCGGCAATTTCGTTTGTCGTGGCCCGCCGATCTACAAAAATTGCAAAATTGCTGCTAAGGTGGTTGTGTAAACTTCTGCAATAGGTGACAGTTGTCCTTCGTGTGCTTTCCTCCCACCTGACAGATCACGCACCAAAGTGCGGGGGCCGTGCTTGGCCCCATCTGTTCCTCTGGTCTCAACAGTATTGGTCCCCCCTGCTAAATAGTTCATGAATATCAAACAATGATCCTTATCGTGGCCCTGACCTTTACATTTTATACACCACACTTCTTGGTGCGCTTCTGGCTAGGGCACCCTATCTTGCTTCAGGCTTTGCATCTCCAAGCATAGGTTTTGTAGTTGGCGTGGATTTTCTGAACTCCCAACCCAGGATCTTGTATTGGAGTTTCATGCAACCTCTTCACTATCACTAATGCTTCAGCCTGGGTTGAGATCTTTTTCTGTGACAGTGTCGTCCTCAGATGTGGTGTTAAAGATGCTATAAACCATGCACGGTGCTGTGCATCCGTTAACGTCATGTTGGCTTCTTGTATCGTACTCTCCAGTCGTTGATCTAGATCCCAAGGGGTTTCACCTGTGAACATCACGATCTCTTTGAACCCGATGATTGACTGTGTCTCTGATTTTGGCCGGTTAAATTCTTTGTTCAATGCATCCTGGATTTCCGCTATTCCCGCATTCGGATGATCGCTAGAGTGCTTTATATACCACGTCAACGCACGATCCTGTAGTGCGCTTACCAAACTATCTTTTTTGATGTTATCCTCCGTAACACCTTAGGCTTCCCATACCGCCTTTACCATGAACCAGAACTGATCTAGTTCCTAATTTCCTACGCCTCTAAATACAGGCAACTTGATCGCACTTGCCATTCCAACCCTCGGTGGAGGCGGAGGTGGGGAAGGCGAAGATGGGGTTGATGTAGGTGAAGTAGGTGATGCTGTGGATGGCAGTGGTAACAATGGAATGTGCTGCTTTATCAATCGGGCTACGCTTCTCGGTGAGAACCCTGTGAGCTCCTCCTCACTTTCTTGCGATAGTGAAATCAAGGGACTATTCTCTAATCCTTCAGTCCCTCGGTAGCCTCTTCCACTCTGCGTTACCCCAAACATCAATGGATGCGCATAACCCATTTTTCACATAACAACATTTTAATCTAGGTATTCAATGATTTGATGTACTTACCCCACGGTCCTTTGAGGAAGCATCTTTCTACCTCGTTGTAACTCACAGTTGTGTCTATCGCGAACTTAGTGATAAACCCTCCTATTATCTGATCCAACCAGTGATCTACTGCCTGCGTGATTTTATCTTCAGATGCCTCTAGCCTGCGCACCAACTCTAGAGTCCACACGATGGGCTGTTCCAGTCTGCACCTTCCCTGACTGTCAGCTAGCCTCGTGATCCACTCATATAGTTCTGTCGAGAAGGACGCGAAGAAGATCTCATGGATTTCCATGTATATGTAGCAATCCAGCCACCTCTCCTTAGATATCTATGGAGTTTTGTTTTCCTGTACCACGAACTCGTGAAGCTTCTGATCCAACCAATCTTCAAGTTCTTTCTTCGTAGGGTTCCAGTGTTCCGACATCAAACATCCCTTAGGCAGATCCCAGTCCTGACAACGGAACCATTTGTTGGCTTGTTAGGCCCTGACCTAGATTCAGAAGTGATTTAGCCAAACAAATCCCGCACTACCAGCCCTTTCGGAAAAAGTCCACGGAGCGCGGACTGTCTCACCCGAGGTAGTAGGGGAGGCTGCTGGACCCAGGTTTCCGTACCCTTGGGATATCTTGATGTGGTCTGGCAGGGTCGCGATCCGATCTGTGCACTCACGCTGCTCTACGTGGATTTGCATAGATCTGCGACGGGAGCTTCCGGGATTCTTATTATTATATGTGTTTATTATCACTCAGATCTTCTTCTTAAGGTCCTTAAGCAAATATTTAACAGTAATAACTAGTGTGCATAAACATAAATATGTATAAATTCAGAACATAAGCAACAGATAGAATCGTGATAAAGCACACAATGATTCAGGAATTCTTATCTTTATTTATCTCCTTCCCAATACAACCAGATTCTCCCTGCACACTCAGCTACAAGGGTCCGCGCACACAGCTGCGGACTCTACCAGGCCTTTGCGCACACAGTTACAGAGCCTCTATCTATCTACCAACACCCTCAACTTGGACTTACAGATGCAAAGATAATATTTCCTTCATAAACCCATAACATTCAAGATCCAAAACCCAAAACTGACTTCTAACCTTAGAGCCTTTCTCTATTTATACATTCCCATGGTCCGCGGACCATGGGCAGGCCGACTCACTTTCTATTTTCTTACATTATTTTTGGGTGGACAACCCTTTGACTTGACTCATTACAATTCATGCTCCGCACACCTCGCGAAGCCTTTACCATACTCTTACCCAAAATTGTGGGCTTTAAGCCCCAAAACCGTTACGCGGGGGATCCGCTGCCCAACACAATGCTATTTATAGAATTTCTATTTTTATCACTTCTTGTTGCTATTTTCAACACTCTCTAGGCAAGCCTGATCAAATATATGTAATAGAGTTAAATACAGATCATCAGATGGTGGAGGTAGCCTTTCTATAACAATTGGGCCACCTGATTCAATCTAATATGTTCTACGAACTGATATATTTCCTAATAACCACCTTGGTCCATAGACTGGAAGAGGTAAGGATCTGCCAGCCCAATTTTGTTGTCAGGGCTCTTGAGAAACATTCAATATTCTTCATCCACCATCCACTCCATTTCTTGGGCAGAGCAATATGTTCCCACCTTATCCATGCGAAAGTTATACCTTCCCTACTTCCACGCCAAAGGAATATGCAAGATAATTGTTGAATTTTAGATAATATACCTTTAGGGATCCATGCCAGTGACATCCAGTACACATGAGTAACTTCCAAAACTGATGCCATGTGTTAATTCTTCTTTCAATATTAGCCACCAACCATGTCCAATCTGTAATTTTATATGTATTGGGCTTGAGTCAAAAACAAGATATTTGAGGCCTTCATCAAATGCCAAAATTCTATATGGAAATATCTAAATAGCATAGTCAATTTCATATTGGGAACATCCTAATGTTGTCAGGGAAGACTTCTCTTGATTTCTCACCATTCCTGTAGCCTTGCAAAAGAGATTGAGAATGACATTAAAAGAAGTGGAGTCACTTACTGACCCATTCAGAAATATAAGTACATCGTCCACAAAAAGAAAATGAGATAAAATGACATTATCTACAATTTTGATTCCTTTTAATCTCCCATGAAGCTTCTCCTAGGCGATTAATCTGCTCAGACCTTCCATGACCTGGAGAAAGAGAAGGGAGATAGTGGGTATCCCTACCTTAAACCACACTCAACATGAAAGAAGTTTGAGGTTGATCCATTAATAAGGATACTGTAAGATACAGATGAGAGAAAACACATGATCCATAAGATGAAGTCATGGGGAAACCCCAGATGGGTCAGTAACATCCTGAGATACAACCAACTAGTTCTATCAAAAGCCTTAGAGAGGTCAATTTTAAAGATCATGCCCTTCAGCTTATTGATTTTTAGTGAATGAATACCTTCTTGTGCAATCCTAATGGCTTCATAGATCTGACAGTTATTTAAAAAGGAAAATTGTTCTTGTGAAATATGCTGGGATAAGATAGGCTTAATGCAATTCGCAAAGATTTTAGCAATGATCTTATAAATGTAGTTACAGAGAGAAATGGGCTGAAAGTCATTAAAAGAGCTAGGGTTATCATATTTTGGAATCAAGGCAATAAAGGTGGCATTGAAAGCATCGTACATCCTACCATTCTTTTGGCATTCCTCGATAACCCCAAGGAGATCATGCCCAAGCAGTTCAAGGAATGCCAAGTAGAATTCCACAGGCCAACCATTTGGGCCTGGGCTCTTGTATTTCTTGAACCATTTGAGGACAACTTCTAGTTCCCCCATAGACACAGGTGCATTGAGTGCTTCTGTTGCCTCCTCATCCACAAATCTGGGGAATAGACCAACTATTTTAATGATTTCAGCAAGTGATGCCTCCTGTGGAGCTTTGAATAATTGCTCAAAATGTGATATACCTAGATTGGAAAGATTGTTGAAGGATTGCATAGATGAACCCTCACCATCTTCCAATGACCAAATAATATTGCTAGCTTTCCACCCTTTGGAAAATTGCTAGAAAAAATTGTATTCTCATCTCCATCTTGGAGCCAGATGGCTCTTCTCTTGAGTCTCCAACTTTCTTCCCTATCGTTTAAGATTCTAAGGCAATCAACTTCAAGTTTGATGACTTGCTCTTTTGCTTTCGTGGATACATAACCTCCTCCAACAAGATCTTCTAATATGGCGAGAGCTTCTTCTATGAGTCCGAGAGCTTCTTCGTCCTTTTTTTCTTTTTCCTTTTCTTAGTCAACTGTCTTCTTTTTTAGAAGGTTAAGCTTCCCAAAAAAATATGTATCCACAAACTATCCTTCGGATGGAGAATTCTCCTGCCATGTATCTTTGATAATGCGCTAATAGTCCTCATCTCGAAGCCATGTCAAATTGAATTTAAAAGGGGCTTTTGGTTTAGGGGATACACGAGCTATCTCAAGGTATATAGGTGAGTGATCTAAAATCCCTCACGAGGCAACCCATTTCCTAACCTTCACAAATTTTTCCATAAGGGCCTCCTTGATGAGAAATCTATCAAGTCGTCTAGCAAGCATTGCATCCCCCATTCTTTGATTTCTCCAAGTTGGTTGTAAACACGACACAGGAATATCTATCAAGTTGTTTTCCTCCAGCAATTGAACAAATTAGTCTGAGAGGGAATTGATCTGGGCATGATTTCCCCATGACTCTGCATGTCCAATAGAGAAATTTAGATCACCTCCCAAAATGATATTGTCCACTTGCAAAAATGAGGATCTCATGATATCCTCCCAAAATTTTGCTCGCCTGTGACAGGGGCCATATATATTCATAATATGAAGTTCCATCCCTAAATCTTCTGAGAATATATCTACCATCAATACTCCACCCCTCCCCTAGACATTTAACAACTTCATGGTCCTTCCATCGACACCTACAGTTATGCCACCTGATCTGCCTTGTACATCTAATGCATGGAAGGTCCAACCAGGTCTGAGGGCTTCCAGAAGTGAGAAAATATGTGAGCTAATCCCAAGTGTTTCTTGTAAGAAAACCACATCAACCTTTTCTAAGTCTAAAAGCCTCCTAAAGGCTAGTTTCTTGGTGGGGCTAGCTAGACCCCTATAGTTAAATGAGATACACTTCATCAGGACACCAGATCCAGGTTGCCTCTTGCTCTAAGAACCCTTTCAAGTGATAACTTCCTACCTTCTGCTACATCCATGCTTGCCTTATGAATGGCCTTAGAAATGAAAGATTGCCTTCCACGGATAGGTTTATTCAATTCAGGAGGGGAAGACTGTCCAATTCCGTGCCCCATGGGAACATATTTTTTGGCTAAGGATCTCAGAAAGTATATATGGATGGAGTTCGATTCGAATGAGGCATCCCCTCTATCATTATCAGGGCCAGGAAGGCACAAGGGATAGAGGGGGAGGGGTTCAGCCAAGAGGCAGGGATAGAGGCTGAAGCACAAGTAATAGAACTAAAAACACAACCAGAAGTAATGAACCCAAAGTGATGATATAGAAAATATACATCCAAAGCATGCATACTATATGGATCGAGGGGAGGAAGGGATAAAGCAGTACCCGAAGTGGATGTTGTTGCAGATGCCCTAGTCCTGGTGGTAATTGGAGATGGAGGGCGAGAGGAGGAAGCGTGCTTCACTTTTTCCGGTTCTTGTCCTTTTGTTTTACGAGTCGATGGCTTTTAAAGAAGTCTAATTCAACATATTAGAAGTCATGCCCTGACCATCTTCCCCTATCGCTGAATCTCCACCTATTTTTCTTTAGTTAGTAGCGAACAATCCTTATATGTATGGCCAACTTCATGACATCTGCGACACCGGAAAGGGACTCCTTCGTAGTCCAGTTTCTGTAATCTATTGTTGCCCCGCCATTATAGCCTTAGGCCCTATGCGAGTGTAGGCCACCTTTCCAGACTCTAAAAAGGATTTTCATAGTCTAATAACACTCTCAGGTCGTTACCAACACATCTGAAAACATCTTCAGTCCAGAATTGAATTTGTAATCCAAGCATTCTTACCCAAATTGGACCAGCCCCCAATTGTTCTCTCTCCGGATCAAATAACGAGGTCCATTGTTTTAGCAAAACCAACATCATTTCAATGTGCCAATATTTTTTCAAGACCCAGGAAACATGCTCAGGTTAATGGAAACATAGGGAAAACCATCCTCTTGTCATGGTTACCACTGATGGTAATTAATTAAGAATTTGTCCCCAAATTTCAGCAACCCACTTCTTCAGACATGACATTGAGTACTCTTTGCTACAGACCCTTCCAGCTAATACATTGTTTGTAATGTCCATGACTACTTCCATCCTAATTCCCTCCCTTAACACCATAAGTCTCCCTCTTTCTCAAACTTTGGTGCTTTTTGTTTTCTTTTCTCATTTCTTCTGAGCCCCTCTCTCCAGAACAACAGGGTCTTGTGACTTTGAATCCAAAGGGGAATTAACGTTGGCTTCCGTTTGCAGGAAATCCAGGGAATTGACCGAGGGACCAACAAAGAAACGTGATGTCTAAGCAAGTGTGGAGATCTAAAGGTCCTGAAAGATGTTCACGATATAGATCTATAGGATGGATTTTCCCTCCAATTGTAAGAGAAGGAACCCTAGAGGGACCCAAATCATAATTATAAGTTATCTCTTCCAATATTCCACCCTGATGGGAAACTCCATCGATGAGTGCCGAAGATGAGCAAGGGTTGAAACAGGTCGCTAGGAATTGTAGTGAAGATGGCAATGGAATCGAAATATCGACATGTGGCTGAGAAAAGGGATCCATAGGAACCTTAGAGCTTTGAAACCCAAGCGTGTGCTGACCGACAAAAAAATTATTAACAAAGTCCTGAGGACTAGGGTTTTTCAAAAGCCACCTTTGATGAAACCCTAACCTCCACCACATGAGAGACCGCTAACCCTTTTACTACTAATGGAGTCATTGTTAGAGGCTGAGGTGGAGATTATGTCTAGATCGGCACTGATTCAAATGGGTCAGAAAAATAATCAATGAGATCTTCATCCATCTCGGCATGCGAATCTTGCCCTGCATCCATCTAAATCCTCCCAGAAAACTGATAGACAAACCCCACTCCAAAAAATTACATGTCAACAGCCTCAGAAAAAGTGCAATAGTCAATTACCCAGAATGAAAATGGAAATAAGCTTCATCACACTGATGGGAGTTAACCACAACTGCTCAGAGGGTGTAGGTTCAATTCCTCACGCAAAGACAGAGCCATCCTTCCTCTTCAAACATCACTACCAGGTCATAGTTATTTCCATATTTCAGGATCACATAACCATTATCTTGAAGAGTAATGGTTTTTGGGATTTTTCAAATCATGAGGTTCTAGTGCTTTCAAATGGTACCCTAGTAGCTGAGCATAAGTTAAAATATGTGAAAGTGAGGGGTATCATTTTGGATGGTGTGAAGGATCATGTGAGTCCTCACATAACTGGGAAAGATACAACACATAAGATGTGGGCGTCCTTGACTAGTCTATACTAAAAATGAGAACATGAATATGGTGTTCAAAGATAAGTTAAACAACATTTTTATGAACATATCATAGTTCATGACCTCATATCTCACCAAGATCCAAAAAATTTGTAATGGGCTATCAACTGTGGGAGAAGTTGTGAGTGGTTGAGAGCTACTGAAGGTAGATATAAAAGGTTGCACTCAAAAATGGAACACCTTTGTGGAGGGGATCCTTGCTAGACAACAATTTCTTAATTAGACCTAGTTGTGGGATTACTTCATCTAGAAATAAATCTATGAGTTCAATAATTGGCAGAGAGCATAGGAGTGGAGGTGGGGATAAGGAACTTGCTCTTGTTATGCAAGCTAAGAAGGGAAAGGGGAAGGCCAAGTAGAACCAAGGTGGAGGAGGATATTCACAAAGAAAAAAGGACAAGGACATGAGAAACGTCAAGTGCTTTGCATGTCACAAGTTTGATCATGCCAAACAATGTCCAAACAAGAATAAGGGCAAAGATAATATATCTAAGATAGCCATGACATAGATGGATGCGATGGTCAAGAAGTTAGAGAAGAACTTTTCCTTGGTGTCATACATTTCTGCACCATTACGAGAGGGGTGTAGTTTTTGGATAGTGGAACATCTCGTCACATGAGGAGATATCACGATATCTTCACTTGTATGGCTAAGGAGCCTTGAGATGTACATTTGGAGCTTGGTGACAACACCAAGTATGCGGTACAAGTCATTCGCAACATACAATTTCGGATGGACTCAAGGAGTCCCTTGGAGGTGAAAGACGTGATGTTTGTACTAGGGTTGGAGAAGAATCTATTTTAGTTTTGACCAAGGGGGACAAAAGAATAGAGGTCAGATTCATGTGAGGTGAAGTAGTTTTTAGGTCAAAAGGGGTTGATCCTAGTATGAGGCAATTCATAGGGAGTAGGGAGAACGACCTATACTTGTTGAGAGGTCAACTAGTGAAGGCCATTGTACATGACAACAACAACCCGAGTGATATTTGGCATAGGATTATGGGACACCTACACGACAAGGCTCTTCCTATGTTATGGAGGATGGTTACAGGTTTTTTGGAGATCAAGGTGGAATAGGAGGGAGTGTACAAAGGGTGTGCACTAGGTAAGCATGCTAAGGTATCATTTCCTCATAGTGAGACTAGGTCAAAGTGAGTGTTGGACTTTGTGCATTTGGATATGTGGTCCTATGTTAGTGGAACCAATCACAAGGTCTAGATAATTTGTGACATTCATAGATGACTATTCTAGGAAGACTTAGATCTACTTCTTGATGACCAAGGGTGAGGTCTTCAGTTAGTTTCAAGAGTTCAAAGCTCTTGTGGAGAACTAGATTGGTAATAAGATTAAGGTACTAAGATCTGATAATGGGGGTGAATATACCTCCAATAAGTTTATGGATTTCTACAGGGAGGTAGTGATCAATAAGTAACTCATAATACCTTACAAACCTCAGTAGAGTAGGGTAGCTAAAATGAGGAACATGACCATAGTGGGAGAAAAAAAGGCAATGATGTATGATACAGACTTGCCTATGTTTTTGTGGGCAGATGCTTGCAATACAACTATTTACTTGCAAAAGAGGAGTCCTCATAGGGCATTGTTGGACAAGACTCCCAAGGAGATGTTTACAGGAGACAAACTGGAGGTGAGTCATTTGTGCATGTTCAGTAGTCCAGTTTATGTCCACATTCCTACATAGGAGGACTAAGCTCAATCCCTCATTAGAGAATGACATTTTGTGGGCCACAATGAGGTCTCAAAGGCCTATAGGTTTTATATTTCAAGATAGAGGAGAGTCATTTTCAGTCAAGAAGTCATATTTGAGGAGGGTAGTTGTTAGGTGGAATAATCCTTCTTGCAGTCAATATGGTTCTCCCTAGATTTCAAAGAAAACCTAGTAACAAACATGAAAAGAATTGTTACCTTTCCTTAGCTTATCACTGATTGGAACATATAATATGTAAAGAAGCACTTACCTATTTAATGAAGTGCAGGTTGAAGTTCTTTCAGTGCTTTCCACAACCATATTTTTCGCAATGCCTTAGAGGCTTTCCCAATTCTTTCCACAACTTCTCCATGATGCTCCAAAAGATATCTGCATAGACAAAAACATTCAAAAGGATCAAATCATATCAAATATAAAATCAAAGGTAAATGAAGTTATTAACTTAGAATACATCATAATTTGAATCAATAATCAGTTATAAACCATGTGAGTGATCAAGTAATCTCACAAATAATATTAGAATAGACATAATTAGGAACGAACAATCGCTTTGTATTTAATTCAAAGGAGAAAAAGCTTACAACCTGGTTGGCTTGATGTCACAAGCCTCTTCCCATGATCTACAACCTTATCCTTGGATGAAAAGCCTTCTAGCCCTATTTCAATAGCATAAGCCTGCCTTCAGTGGTCCTCTCTAATCCTCTATTCTGTGTTTGATTTATAGGCCAAGAGGAGCAGTTTTGGGATCCTCTTCTTAAGGGATGAGATCCACAAATGGTGAAATAGGGGAGCCAAAAATAGAGGGAAGTATCTCAATTATGGGAGGGATCAAGCTTGTGTAGGCATCCATTCGAAGTTGTTAGTTGGGAAATATTCAACTAACAAAGCTTCTAGACTTTACCTTTTATTTTTTACTTGTGTAATTCATGTGTGCATGCCATATTGTAAGATAGAGCGCACTTTTGTGCAAAATCTAATGGCCTCTTCTGCGTATGCGCAGAAATTGACTAGGGAACTATGTAGAAAGCCAAAAAATGTTGTTGGGCCTTGAGATCTAGGAATTTCATTCTCTTTGGGATTGTTTAGGTTCTAGCCTTGCAGGGGGATGCTTTGGAACACTTTGATGGATAACAAAAGATCCAAATCGATGGTCATTTTCCTAATGTGATAAAATGACGTGTAATAGATTGCCCCCTAAAGTGCAAAGTCAGAAAATATGTTTGATGATAGAAGCGCTTTATCATACCAAGGTTCAGGTTAGAGACTACAGTCGAAGACCTAAAACAATCAATCAAATGTTACAATGCAATATAAAATCATTGTTGAGGTAGAAATTCCCATACTAAGAACATAAATGTCTCAAAGAACCAGTACGGAAATACATCTGAAGATCCATGCCAATAAAATACATAGTATGGACATAGCCATAAATGGATCTATGTTTACAATCATGAATATTTAATAACTCCATGTAGCCTAGTTGGATGAAACTAGATCCAGGGTATTGATCTCCATCTCTCGATCCATAATACAAATCTAGCCATTCGAATGAATGTTTCATAGCACTTGATTACTGGTCAATGATGTGAATCGTTAACAAGCGCGAGAGAAACCGCCAATAATGACAAAGGTTTTCAAGTTACTTCCAGTACAATCTATGAAGTGTGAATAGTTTTCTTGAAGTTGAACACTCATAGAATCATTCGATCAAAGGTCAATGATGAGAACCTGTCGTCGAAGGTGAGAAACCTTCCATTACAGCATGCAAGCTCCAAGGTACTGAAAAATGTTTCTAGATCAACTTCCTAGATAGTGAGATCAAGTCGATATGAAGAAACCCGTCGCAGGAGGGCCTATGACATGAAACTCATGTCATGTTTTGAAGAACAACAGTTTGGAGCAATCCAATATTGACTCAAGGATGGTCGACGTGATTAAAGGCCATGAATTGCAAGATAATTTTGACTGAGGTTGGAATTCTCTTGAACATATCGGCGACATGACATTCTTACTTGGTAGAATTTGACTCAAAATTAATACCCCAAGTCAACTGAATATTTTCAATGAGGTACAGTCAAGTAAGAGACAAATGGATTTCCCAACCTGGACACAAAAGTGACTGAGTGTCATGATCAAGAGCGACATATTGCCTTTGTAATATAAAAACAAATGTTCTTTCCCACATTTCCCCCACCATTACTGAAAAGTACCACTTTATTTTTTGAAATCTTGAGGAGGATAACATATGCTTGTCTTGTAAGCTCATCCTTTGTAGTATTTTTAATGAACCCTAGAAAGGAGTGGTCCAGTCTCGTCATGATTGACGAGTCCTACATTGTTTAAGTTTTACGAGTCTAGTGAAGGGGTAACTCAATGTTGTTTTCATGTTTAAAAAGTTTGAAAAGACACAAAAAGAAAATCCATTCAGTTATTTCAACATAAAATATTAACGAGCCTGGAGAAAGTAAGGCTCGGTGTTTTTCATTTTTAGGGAGTCAGGAGAAAAACATAAGCAAACTCTATAGTCTCTTTTTTTCGTAAATTTAGTCTCTCAAGCCTGGAAAAAGGTACAATAATGCAGAAGAGAACTCTATTGAACATGATTAGTCAACATATACCTTGTTGAGAATGCAACAAGATGATGGAGCTTAGTGGAAAGGAGTCGCCTTCACTAAGTGGGCCCGCAGGCAAATTATGGCACAAAGTCTATTTTTAGACTATGTCTATTTTTAGACATATGGATCATGTCTATGAGTTGCAGGATGCTGTTTATGGATGATTGGTCATGTTGGGAAAAATAGATGGAATTCTATTTTTGGATCACAGCAGGAGTGATCAGAGTCTATTTTTAGACTGCTAGTCAAAAATAGAAAAGTCAAATATTATTGTCTCATAATAATATTTAGACTATAAACATTATCTTATCCTCTTGGAGCACTTCAGTTTGAGCTAAATATGTGGCACATGCAGCTGTCAGAAGGAAATACGCTTTTCTTATGAGTCAGTTGAGCTATTGCATGTAGGACATCAGTTAGAACTCATGCATGTGAGTTCTGTGGAGTTGGATGTGGAGTTGATGGAGTTGTGTTCAGTTTGACTTGGTTAAACTAGTTGTAATTAGTCTAACTACAAATAGACTAGTGATAAGTGATGTGAATTAATTGATTAAATTAATTCACTAATTATTAACTCATAATGCAACTGAAGAATACATCAGTTAACTCAGTGCATGTACAGTTCAGTGGAGACAGGTGTTAGAGGTTGAGATTGCTATCAGTTGTGACTATAGTTGTGCATGAGATCTTGCACAATCAATGGATTGAGTATGCCAATGATGATTGCCCAGTATATGCCCAGTAGAATAGCCTGTGCTCACGTGATTTCCAGTGTGAGTGATTCTCAGCAGGTATTGTGTGCAATAGAGGTAGGCAAAGCAGCGGAGAAGATTTGAACCTGTGACTTGTTCGGATCTGAGCTAGTTTTGTGTGTAACAGGTGGAGATAGTGCTGGATACTTGTGAGGAGTATTGTACTGTGTGATGTTACATGTTCTCAATCATTAATATACAGATAGTGTGGGGTTTTCAGCTGTAAGCTTTCCCCGGGTTACATACTGTGTTAATGTGTGCATGCTATTGATGTTTCATTGTTTTTAATGCTGCTAAATTGATGATCAACGTAGAGGAGGTTATGTATTATGCATGTATTCCGCAATAGTGTATAATCGGGATAATCTCTGTTGAATATGTGTTTATTATTCAAAATTTCTACATACCTTTTTCATAAATAATCTAGTTCGGTCCGTAAAAAGGGTAAACATATACTAAATAGACGACTACTCATTTACTTTTACGAGTTCGAATAGTCAAGTACTTAGTGATATTTTCATGTTTAGAGAGTCTGAAAAGGGCATAAAGAGAACTCTCGGTTTTTATTTTTCGTAAGTTTTTAACAAGTTTGAAAAAGTAATAAAAATGTACTCATCATCAAAATGATTCATTTTCGTAAATAACTTGTGTTCTGCACATTTAAACTCAAAAATAATAGTCACTGCTCAAAAATATAATAAAAAGATTAAAAATTTGGATTTCAAAGGCTAATAGGAAAAACATAATATTTTAATGGACCTAAGCACTTATAAAAAACCAAAAAAGTAAAAAAAAATTACCATTTGAGAGTGGTTGAGTGCATTTTCAGTAAGAACTTCAGAGGTAGATTTTGGGAAAACCGTTGGACCAAATCATCAGTTATCTTTTCTAGATAAATAGTCTCTTCGATATATTCGTTTTCATTACTTTTATTTTTCTTTTCACTATGTATTTAGGTTTTTTGGGGGGTTTATCAATTCGAAAATCGCCCTCGGTGTGCGCAGTTTCTCTTCATCGGGCTTGCACACACCAACCATATTTTTTACACATAAAAATGAGATTTGCACGGTTTCTAAGGATAGAACCACAAAAATCCTCACTGGTCTTAAAAGGCGGCCGCGCACAACACCGAGGGCTTTTAAAAATTCATGAAAAATGCCCAATTTGTTTGCAAAAAATTACTACAACATTTTCTAATGATTCTCCATGTTTAGTTGTAGGGTTTTGAGCTACAAAAATGAAGTGGAGAGAGCATGAACATGAAGAATAGGATATAGCTCCTTTGAACCATCCAAAAACATTACAAGCTCCAAGAAACTATGGCCTGTACAAAATTTTCACAATCCCGGGAATGAAGGCCCAATTAGATTTGCTGGAATGGATGGTGAGAAAATGGAATGTACAGGAAGAGTGATTCCTGATTGGAGATCATAGACTCACTATAGATGTTGCTAAAATATATTTCTTTTCTGGGATCCCACGTCATGGAGTTGACATTTCTCTATACGGACATAGACGAGGTGGTGAAACAACTGCCACTTTTCTAGTTCAACGTTGTTTTCTAGGATCCGAACTCAAAGACAGGAGAATTGATATCAAAACCATTGAGAGGCTCCCTTTGAGGGCTATCGTATTCACTGTTGCACAATTATGTGGGAGTGAAACACTTCACTTACTCACCAAGGCTCATATGTAGATTTTCGTAGAGTGCTTGCAACCTACAATATTCAACTGGTGTGAAGGGGTAGTTGCCAACTTGAAAGGGCAACTAACTAGAGTGAAAACCGACAAACTCAAGAATTTTGGGTATGGTGCCTTTGTTATCTTATTCTCTCTAGAGAGGATCCCCCTTCTCGCCCCACAAGTAGCCATAGATGGAGGAGGACCGCGAGATCCTCACATGCTGAAGTGGGTCACATTGATGGCACGCCACGGAGGTGGTGAAGGCCCAACTGTTCGATATACTCCTAATTTCTTTGGATGGTTGGAATGTCAGATCATTATGATTGAGGACTTTCCATATGCAGGCATGGATTATACAAGTGATCCAAATATACTACTGTAGGCTGGAATACAGTGGGGTGACCTAGGTAAAAATTTCACATTTTCGTTGTTTTTTGTTTTTCAATTTTTTATCTTTTGGCATCCAAAATTAACTATCCAAAATAATCATGCCGATGTGGGACTATGAGACCAGCAAAACTACGTCGATTCGATAGGCGCAATGAGAATCTAGCATCTCCTGCGATACAAAACCATGATGTAACAGAGGCTTTATCTGAGATGGAGCACAACCTAGAGAGATTGACCCTAGGCATCCCAAATTTTGGGATTGATGACTTGCTCTTCACTATCAGAGGCACACCGTGGGGGTTCCTGGACCGATTAGCTGCTTGCTACAACGAGTACCTCACGCTATTGTCTACTACTATGATCACCATGCGTAGCTACTAGTCTTAGGGCTACATTTTATTTTTTGACGATGTATCAACATGTTCGGATAATAAAGGCTACAAGGCCTCATGTCTTGGATGACATTTTTTAAAGCCGCACATTTTACAAACATTTTGACAAATGAAAACTACTACTTTTATCTCGATTTGTCTTGTACAATATATGGATGAATATTGTTTTTGCATTTTATAGATGTTACAAATTAACCAATGCATCAGTAATCAAATGTAACACAAGATAAGCAGGAGAAGTAGCAGAAAATTGTAAAAAGATGCTAAAAAAATTGTCACACACAAAACACAATTCTAATGTACCCATGGAGAGGCACATGGCCCCCAATCTTTGTTTGATCTGCTTAAGTAAAAGGTAAATTACTATTAGGCAGATGAAATAAAGGTTTATTGATAAAATCACATAAAAGGCTCGGTTTAAAGGGACTTGTTTCATTTTTTAACAAGCTTGAAATAGAACTATGCTCATGAATTTCATAAATTGGTTTCATTTTTATATGAGCTTGAAACAAAAATAACTATGCTCAGAGTTTGTTTCATTTTTTAGTGAGGTTGACATAACAAAAGAACCATCCTCAGAGGAACTTTATTTCATTTTTTTTAAGAGGTTGACACAGTAAAAAAAGCATCCTCTGAGACACTTGTTTCATTTTTTAATGAAGTTGACACAGTAATAGAAGCATCCTCTTAAGAACTTGTTTCATTTTTTAACGAGGTTGACATAGTAAAAGAATCATCCTCATGGGAATTTGTTCATTTTTTAACAAGGTTGACACAATAAAACAAGCATCCTCAAGACAATTTCTTTCATTTTTTAAACGAGTTTGACACAATGAAAGAACCATCATCAAATATATTTGCTTCATTTTTTAACGAGGTTGACATAGTAAAAGAACCATCTGCATGGGAATTTGTTTTATTTTTATGTGAGTTTGAAAAAAAAATAACTCTGTTCAGAAGAACTTGTTTCATTTTTTAACGAGGTTGACACAGTTAAAGAAGCATCCTCTCAGTCACCCGGATCATGGCTTCCATTTGGAAGAAACACATGCCAAGGGATACTTCCTGACCATTGATTCCAAGAGATTTTCATCAGAGGGAAAAATAGCTCTTTAGAAGGAAGACATGTGAAGAGAATCAAAAGAGGTAAGAAAATCCATTTCAAATTCCCCCATAAGGTTTCCTATGTCAATTACTGAATCTAAGTCATAAGAAGTTGAGCAAACAATGAGAGGCTCGCTTGCATCGGTAATTGAAAACATTGGAGCGCTTGCCACATAATTAACCCATGGCATGATAGATACCACTTACATATAAGTAACATTAAGGGATGTCGGATGGCAGGTATTCGAATCAATACCAACAAAAAAAGTTGGTCAATCATCAGAACGTTTCCATTGTGAGGGAAATACATCACTTGAAAGAGTGTGGACACGATAGCTTTCATGGCATAGACATAGTCTCACCTGAGGAGGAAATTGAAATCCAATGGGCCTTGGACTACCATACGATCAGTACAAACAGTGTTTCCTTCCAGAGTAATAGGTAACTTAGGAAGGATCCCTAAAGGATCTTTGATGGTTTTATTAAAAGACAAAAGATGATGTGTAACGGGCACAAGCTAAGGGGAACCCAAAGCTTTCCAAACGAATGAGGATAGATTAATGACAAAATCACCTTCATCTACGTTGGTGCGCCACACATTCTTACCATGTTGGGTGTGGAGCCTGATTATCTTCTGTATTCAAAGGTATCGTCGCATTGGACCCCAATTCGTAATGGGGCGGCAACGCCGCCCTTAAAATATTCATTGCAGGGGGTCTAGGGGGGCGACTGCGACCTTTGGGAGCCCCCCCTGGTGGGGGGATCAGGGGCAGCACCCTCGAAGCTAAAAATAGATGTAAAATTGCCTTGTAAAATGTTGTAATTTCATAGTCAAACAATGTAAACTTTGAAACGGGAACTGATACTGTTACCCGTTTCGTAGAGATAGAAAAAAAGTGACCTTATTTTGAAAAGGGGTGATGTAGAACACACATGTTTTTTTAGAGCATATTTTTTGGCACATTAAATTTTTTTATGTACATTACGTTTTAGAATGGTAGTGATTTTCATGCTGATTTTAAAAAGTGGTAATTCTACATCAAACCTTTTTTTTAAACCTATTTTTTGACTTTAAATTTTCTAATGTATGAAATGTAAATAATTATTTTATAAATTTAATAATTTTTGAAGTGGTCTTCTTCTTCATATTTTCTTGTTTTTATTTTATTTTTATGTTTTTGTAGTGAGGTTTTTATTGTTTTGCATATTTAAAAAAGAAGGTCGACATTTTGAATTTTTTATATTCTACATATTTATACATCTTTAATTAATATTTCAATCCACATGAAATGATTTTCTCTTAAAAACAATAATTTTTAACAATTGACATAAAAATAATCATTTTTAACATAAATATAACTAAAAAATTACAAGTTTTGATAATTTTTCGTTTTTTTTTTTTTTTTTTTTTTTTTTTTTTTCGTGTGGTTCACGGGGCACCAGAGGTGGGCCGCTACATCCACGTAGAGAAGCGGGGCAACTCCCCGAAGGGAAACTGTCGTTCGGCCGTTTCAGACCTGACCCCGAGGAGGTTTGATCCCGTGACCTCTCAAACCGGGAGAGTACTATCAACGGGAACTCAACCATTTGAGCTAACCCTCGGAGCTTCCGTAATTTTTTTGCTAGAGATGACATGTCAAAAACACAATTTTTATAGTATAATTTTAACTAAAAATGGTTAAATAATAGTTTTTTTTATGAATTTCATGTCAAAAAAATAATAATAATCACTGTTTTTTTCAAAAAATAATGATTAACATAAAAATTAATGCAAAAATCACATAATACAAATATTGAACACATAACAACCTTAATTGAGTGCTTATTCTTCTCATAAAATGTCAAAGTCAAAACATTACAAGTATAACTAATTAATGGTTACAAAAAATGAGCTTGATTTCCAAGCATAACTTAAATTTAATCAACAATGTCATGTAATCCAAACTTTTTGTCCTCTACAGTTTCATCATTGTCTTCTTCCACAATATTTTCTGCTTCATTTTGCTCATTTTCCTCTAATAGATATTTGATGTCTGTGAATCTCCCAATGTATGCCTTTCCAATTATTCCGTGTAATGGTGGTTGGGATTCCTTTGCCTTTTTTCCACACGTGATTCACTAAAGTCCCCTTTCTTCAACCTAATTTCTTGCATTGCATCTGAAAGAAATTGAAGATCATTAATTCTTTGCTAAATAAAATTGCATTGTATTGGATCTTTTTTAATGGCAATGGAATTTCTTCCTTTTTGAAGGCAACATGATAGCGTTGTACCTAATTATCAAGCACAAAAGAAATAATGAATTAAATTAGTACAATGACATATAAATTAATAAATAAAATATTGAAATTCAATTCCATATAATAAAACTTACCTGAGCCAGAAAATAAATCCAAAACCCAATCTCCTTCATTTGAACATATGTCTATAAGATAGTTAATCAATAACTGTGGTTTTTGATAAATGTTAACTATCTCTTGTTGAGTCCCTATAATACTAGTAATGACCCCATTACTATTGTAGTTGCATCCCTTATTAATATTGTTGTGCTCCTATTATCCCCATATTGTTATTACTGTGCCCCATAGAATCCCTCTATTGTTATTTTTGTGGCTTTATATTATTATTGTTAGGTCAGTTGGGTTATATTGTGACTTCTTAAACTCCTATATATAGAAAGGAGGTTTTGTCATTTGAATCATCCACGAATTGTTCATTTATGTAATGTAAAGGAGGTTTCCCCCTCGAAGAGGCTGAATTCTAAGTCGTTGATCTATCTTTTCTATCTTTTCTTGAGCTGGTTTCATAACATTTGGTATCAGAGCTTTGGATTCTAAGGTTTCGCTGCTCCAAATAGGTCATCGTGGCATTTTCGCTATAACTTTTTTCTGCAACGTTTCAAAAGCTAAAAAAAACCCCATTTGAGAAGACATCGCGCTGAACATCGGGTCCGAATTTCAGATCTTTTCGCGCTATATTTGCGGAGATATGATCTGAGGAATTTGGTCTTTTTGCAGACTCCTGAATTACATTCCAAACAGGTGACCTGGGGAAAATCGTCATAACTTTCTCTCTGAGCATCGGATTGAAATTTTGTAAGAAGTTACAGAAAGAGAATGGACTGTAGTTTCTTGTAGATATTTTTTAGAGCCAAAGGTCGAAACAGTGACTCGTGGCACGTCATACAAGTTCGCTCTACTGAACTAGTCTATAATCAAGTCACTGTGGGAGATTTCGCATAACTCTTCCTTGGAGAATCCAATTTGGGTTAGACTGGTGGCATTGGAAAGAGGACACAGTGGGCTACTGTAGGTCACAATTTCAGAACTGGATGATTAGAAAGTACAGAGATACATCAAAGGCAATATAGAGCTCCTACAAAGTGAAAAAAAGGTGTGTAGATTTTCTTAAATTTTTTCTTAAGCTTGGTTTGAAAATTTATTTTGAAGGAATTCAAAGGGCATAGTAGAGAATTATTATCGGTAACTGATGCCCTGAGGAAAGAAAATGCAAACACCTAGTAAGCAACTTGAAAGCTCTAGCATGACTCATGAAGAAGAGGAAGAAATGCTACATGATATATCAAAATTACAAGAACAAGTGCAATAAATGTCACTGTCACAAAAGCTAACAGAAGCTAAGATAAATAGCATGGAAGCTAAGATGAATGTCATGGAAGCTAAGATGGACAACTCGAAGATAGATTTGAACACAAATTTGAAGACAAGCATGGCAGATTTGAAGACAGATCTAACAAATTTTCTACAAGAAATACTTACCAATGGTGAAAAGGTAGTAAAGGAAACTCATGATGCGAACAAAAGAAATGTTAATCATGATTTCTTAGACTCTAATGTGGGATCGAAGACCCACCATATTCCAAAAATCGATATGAGGAAGTTTGATGGCAAGGATCCCGCAACATGGATATTACAAATGGAGCAATTTTTTGATCTCAATAATGTGCAAAACACACAAAAGGTACGTATTGCAACTTTATATTTGGAACCAAATCAGTTTGTATGGTATCAATGGCTTTGCTCTCGTAAACAAATTATCACTTGGGCAATTTTCACGAAAGAATTGATAGCACATTATGAGGATACAAAAAGCAACACTTTTTTTAGCCAATTAATAAGTCTCAAACAAAAGGGTTCAATAATGGAGCACATTGAGGAGTTCCAAAAATTGAACATAAGGGTAAAAAATATTCCAGAGGAGCATAGGATTGATGTGTTCATAGGGACTTTAAAGGATAATATCCAACATGATGTTCGCCTTTGGGAACCTGATTCATTAGAGAAGGCATTCAGGTTAGCAAGAAAAATGGAAAGCAAAATTATGGCAACCAGGAAGCATACCACTCACAACTATAAAGATGGAAGTGTGGTTGCTCCTAGTCTTCCAAAACCTATAGGGTTGACACCACAACGATTGGAAGAAAAAAGAGCAAAAGGCCTTTGTTACAGTTGTGATAGCAAATACAATAAAGGTCATAAGTGTGCTGAGAAGAAATTATTCTACATAAATTGCGAAGAGGAAGAAGAAAAGGAGCAAGAAAGGTCAAAAGAAGAGGATATACTCCAGGAACAAAGCCTAGATAAAGAAGAAATGAATCCGACCATATCTTGTAATGCATTGGCGGGAATTACCACTCCTCAAACCATCAAGATAGAAGGACAAATTAAGAAGAAAAAGGTACTAGATTTGATTGATTCAGGAAGTACCCACAATTTTATTCATTGTAAGGTAGCAAAAGAATTGAATTGCTTCTTATATCCAGCACTAGAGTGTCAAGTGATGGTTGCAAATGGAGGAACAATAAATTGCTCTGGAAAGTGCCATAATATCAAGCTATCGATGGGAGAATATGTATTGACTAGCCCAATGCTTTCCATTCCAATGGGAGGTGCTGATGTTGTACTAGGAGTATAATGGCTACAATCCTTCGGTACAATAGCTTTTAATTTTCAAGAACTTTTCATGAAATTTTCCATGGAAGGAAAGGAAGTTGAATTAAGGGGTATTACAGGGAAACCGGGAAAGATAATTAGCTCTAATGGTGTGACAAAGCTTCTAAAAAAAGAAGAAAGGGGTGTAATTGCACAATTATGTTCTCTAGATGTTTCCACATTGCAATCATCTATTTCTCCAGATCTCCAAAAATTCTTGGACAATCATTCCAAGGTATTTGAGACTCCCAAAGGTCTCCCACCTATTCGTGATCATGATCATGCTATTCATTTGATTCCAGGAAGTGTTCCTCCAAACATCAGGCCGTACAGATATCCCTATGCCCAAAAGAGTGAAATTGAACGTATGGTTGCAGAAATGCTAGAGGATGGTATAATTCAACCAAGTCAAAGTTCTTTCTCTGCTCCAGTAGTATTAGTGCACAAGAAGGATGGATCATGGCGCATGTGTTCAGATTATAGGGAGCTCAACAAGCTCACTATTAAAGATAAGTTTCCCATTCCCGTCATTGATGAATTACTGGATGAATTGCATGGATCAATTTACTTCACCAAGTTGGATCTTCGTTCAAGATATCATCAAATCAGAATGAAGACTGAAGACATTCCGAAAACATCATTTAGAACTCATGAGGGTCATTATGAATTTTTGGTCATGCCTTTTGGCCTTACCAATGCACCTTCAACATTTCAAGGTTTGATGAATTCCATTTTCAAACCATTCCTTAGAAAATTTGTGTTAGTATTTTTTGATGATATACTAATCTACAGCAAGTCTTGGAAGGATCATGTTGAACATGTTGACAGGGTGCTACAACTATTGGAGGAGAAACAATTATATGCAAAAAGATCCAAATGTTTCTTTGGAGTACAAGAGGTGGAATATCTGGGTCATATTGTATCTCATGAAGGAGTTAAGATAGACCCTAGAAAAATTAAAGCCATTAAGGAATGGAAAATCCCCACATCCATAAAGCATCTGCGAGGATTTCTCGGGTTGACAGGGTATTATCGCAAGTTTGTTAAGAATTATGGGAGAATAGCAGCACCTATAACAACATTATTGAAGAAAGATTCATTTTCATGGACTCCAGAAGCAACAAAGGCCTTCGAACATCTTAAAGAGGAAATGTGCCAAGCACCGGTCTTAGCTACACCGGACTTCACAAAAACCTTTATTGTGGAATGTGATGCTTCAGGAAATGGAATTGGCGTTGTTTTAATGCAAGATGAAAGACCCATTGCTTTTGAAAGTCGTCCAATCAAGGGAAAGTTTTTACACAAAGCTATTTATGAGAAGGAAATGTTGGCAATACTCCATGCACTTAAGAAATGGCGACCCTACCTAATGGGAAGACACTTCAAGGTAAAAATGGATCATGATAGTCTTAAATACTTTTTAGAAAAGAGATTATCCTCTGAAGAGCAACAAAAGTGGGTCACAAAGATGTTGGGTTATGACTATGAAATCATCTACAAAAAAGGGAAGCAAAATGTGGTGGCAGATGCACTCTCAAGAAAGAATGAGGATGTGGAAGCATTGTTGTGCGCCATTTCTATTATCCAACCAGATTGGATAAACGAAGCAAGGGAGGAATGGAAGAATGATGAAGAAGTGTGGGCACTTATTCGAAAGTTACAACAAGATTCCAGTACGTCTGATACATTTAGCTAGAAAAATAATTCTTTATGGTACAAAGATCGCTTATACCTCTGTAAGAATTCCCAACTAAAACAAAAGATTCTTATGGAATTGCACACTTCTCCCTTAGGAGGGCACTCAGGATTTTTAAAAACTTACCACAAGGTTAAGAAGGAATTTTTTTGGGATGGCCTTAAATTGGATATTCAAAAATTTGTGGCGGAATGTTTGGTTTGCCAACAAAATAAAGTTGAAACAATTAAGACACCGGGTCTATTACAACCTTTATCCATTCCAAGCCAACGTTGGGAGGAGGTTTCAATGGATTTTATCACAGGTTTACCCAACTATGAGGGAAAGAGTGTCATCATGGTGGTAGTTGTTAGACTTACGAAGTATGCACACTTTTGTGCATTATCACATCCATTTAAAGCCAGTACAGTTTCTACTACATTTATGGAAACAATTCAAAATCTACATGGAAACCCAAAGATTATTGTAAGTGACAGAGATCCCATTTTCACTGGAAATTTTTGGACAGAATTATTTTCTTGTCTTGGTACTCAGTTAGCTCATAGCTCATCTTATCATCCTCAATCTGATGGGCAAACTGAGATAGTAAACAAATGTTTGGAAGGATATCTTCGTTGCTTTGTATCTGATAAACAGACACAATGGGTCAAATGGTTGCCTCTAGCTGAATGGTGGTATAACACTTCCTTCCATACAACAACAAAAATGACCCCATTTATGGCACTTGATGGATATCAGCCACCATCCATCACATCATATTTAAGAGAAAATTCTAAGGTTCAAGCAGTGGAACATCACATAGAACATCAACAACAAGTCCTCCAACTCTTAAAGGATAACCTCGTGTTGGCACAAAATAGAATGAAACAACAGGCAGATCAACATCGCAGCGAAAGAAGTTTTGATGTAGGTGATTGGGTATTCCTACAACTACAACCATATAAGAAAATGTCCCTCAAGCAAGCTAAGAAGGATAATAAATTATCACCAAAGTATTATGGTCCGTACAAGGTGTTGAAAAAGATTGGTACTATGGCATACAAATTGGAGCTCCCTGCAGCTTCTCGATTGCACCCAGTTTTCCATGTTTCATGTTTAAAGAAGGTTATATGCGACAAGCTCCCAGTTCAAACAATATTTCCAGAACTTGACGAGGAAGGAAAAATTATATTGGAACCAGAAACAGTCACAGAAACAAGAACTCGAAAGCTACGAAATCAATCAATTTCGGAGTATCTTATCAAGTGGAAAAACTTATCCGCTGAAGATTCCACATGGGAGGATGAGAATTTTATATAGAAGCATCCAGAACTACTCAAGTGTTGAGGACAACACTTTTTTTGAAGAAGAGGGGCATGCTGGGTCCCTATAATACTAGTAATTACCCCATTACTATTTTAGTTGCATCCTTTATTAATATTGTTGTGCCCCTATTATCCCCATATTGTTATTACTGTGCCCCATAGAATCCCTCTATTGTTATTTTTGTGGCTTTATATTATTATTGTTAGGTCAGCTGGGTTATATTGTGACTCTTTAGACTCCTATATATAGAAAGGAGGTTTTGTCATTTGAATCATCCAAGAATTGTTCATTTATGTAATGTAAAGGAGGTTGCCCCCTCGAAGAGGTTAAATTCTAAGGTGTTGAACTATCTTTTCTATCTTTTCTTGAGTTGGTTTTATAACATCTCTCCTTTTGCTTCTTTGTCTTCATATGTTAGTTTTCTCACAACATCATCATAAGTCAGTATTTGGCTGACTCTTTCCACCTACCCGATTAAAAATTATAGACATATAGCTATCATCTTTTGCCCAACTATCAATATGGATGAACTCACAATCATTTATAAATGGTTGATCTTTACGATTAAGAAGATTTGACTTTTTCCTGTAACATGAAATAGTAAAAGTTAAATTAACTTGTACATAAATGAATTTTTTAACATTAATCAAATATCAAACATCTTACCATGTACGTTGCATCCTTGAATTTGTTTTCCCCTTGAAGCTTGATAATAACATTGCCAATTGTGTGTCTGAATGAAATGTCACAAATCTCCATAATGGTGATGACATGACTTCTAGAAATCCTGCAGCCACTTTACTAAGAGCTTGATAAGTATAGGGGTCACTATCATAGTTAATGTTTGAAATATTGAAACCATGGGGAATATCTACAATAACTAGGGCATAATCCCTTTTAGGTATGAGTTTAGCAATGTCTTCACAATCGCCTTGTATTATTTTATATTGAATAGTGTCTAGCCCATTCCAAATGAAATGAATAAGAGTTGGATCAAGTTCAACATTCTTAAGACATTGCTTCTTCAGTCTTTCGATCTTTATTTTTTCAATAAAGGTTCTAAAACTATCTAGTGCTCCATTTTCATCCTTCTTCATCTTTTATAAAATAAACAAATATATGTGTAAGTTATAAATTAAAAATAGTATACAGATAAATAAAAATGAATGTATAAATCAACATACCTTTTTAAATGCAAAATAAAAAAATAAAAAAAATTAATGTTGATGTAGAACTTGAATATGGATAGTTGCATACAAAATTATCCCAACTATCTTCATTCAACAATTTAACCATTTGGAGAGAGGCTTTTTTTTTTTTTTTTTGGATATGTTATGAATAGAAACTCCTCCTGTTGGGACGAGGAGAGATGGCGAGCGTAGGTTTCGACCCGGGAACCCTAGGCCTCTGGCCTAGGTGATGCAGTAGCTGCAGGAATGACACGCAGGTACGGGGTTGCAGCGCTGGCGGACCCATCGAGCTTGTATTCTTTCGTTGGGCATCCGGTTTAGGAGACAGCTGGGATTAAAAAGTCTTTTGTTCAGACTGGCGAAGTTTCTATCACGGTTTGGGTTTTGTGGAGAGCGGTTTTACTGGAGGTTATACCCGTGATTTTTTCGTGGTGTTATGTTGTTCCGGTCTTTTTGCAAAGCCAGTTTCCTTTGTCTGCAGGCGGTTTTCAGCGCTATTCCCGGGTAACGGTTGCGAGGAGGTGTCGCTATTACGGGGTTTTGTGTGTTTTTTACCATGGTAATTGCAAACGAAACGGTGGAACTTGACCCAACACCTGAAGACATTCTCTCGGTGTGGGGAAAGGAGATCAATGAGCAGAATCTCGGTGAGTTCTTTAGGAAAGATGACAGTCATGGGTCTGCCTCGTTCTCGGCAGGTGTTTCGCGAGCCTCTAAAATTGCAAAAGGACTGTTGGACGAGAGTTGGGACCTCTCTGGCGGTCTGGGCATTAACGGCAAGGGCTCTGAGGAGGAAAACCCTCAAGCAAATCTAAGCGCATGGGGTGTCAAGGGTTTCGCCCCATCTGTTGGTAAGTCATTATCTCCCTCAAAAATCTTTTGCCCGACTGGCGGCCTTGAAGATATCATCAGCTCAGCTCAAAATATAGGGATTTGGAGGCCTGTAGGGGGTATTCAAACATCAGGGAATGAGGTCGGCGGTAATTCCCATCTGTCGGCAGTTAACAGAGTCCTTTTCTCAAAAGACTCCTCTCAGAGGCTAGCAGGGTCGGAGGGTTTATCTACCGGTGCTGGAAGGTCGGCAAAGCAGGGGCTTGGTACAAAATCCCTCGGTGCAGATAAGGGGTTAGAGGAGGGTTTCTCGGTTGAAGGAGATGTGGGCAGTCCGATTGAAGGGCTGATAGAAACCCCACCCAGCAATGGGGTTGAACAATCAGCAGGCATTGAAGGTGGGACGCAAAGGGAAGTAGGAGACCAAAACCCTGATTTCGGAGCCAAGGGTGCGGAGTCGGAGTCGCGGAAGACAGGGGAGAAAAGAAAGAAGGCCAAACCTCTGAAGAAGAAGCGTTTTGCGAACTTGGTTCTTGGCATGGATGTGCAGGTGGAGGAGGTTCTGGATGTGGCAGAGGTCACTCTTGTAGGCAGAATCAGAGGACGGCCTGTCTCAGGCAAATCCCTTAGGCAATGGGCGGAGAGTCAGTGGCTGGATACCCCAGCTTCTTCTTTCAAAACCAATTTGCTGGTAAAAGGTTGGTTCATGGCTAGCTTTGATAGTAAGGAGGCTCTGGAATGGGTCGAGGGGAAGAATTGGGAGTTCGGGAACCGGCCTGTTTTCTTTAAAAGATGGTCCCCTCTTTTCGACGCCTCCAAAGAAAAGGTCGAAGAATTTCCTGTATGGGTTAGGGCTCCAAATTTGCCCCCCTTTCTCTGGGCGGACTCTGTTTTCAAATCTATAGGGAATCTTTTGGGTACCTTTCTGGATGCTGATAGATCGTATCTCCATACCTATGAAAAAGCTGTGGCAAGGATTCTAGTGAGGCTCAATCCGACGGATGGCTTGGCAGAATCAATAACATTACAGTACAAGGAGTATGTCATCGAACAGCCACTGGACTATGAACTCCTTCCTTTTCGCTGCCACCGTTGCCACGAGTATGGGCATCTGGTGAGGGATTGCCCGTTGGGAAGGAGAAGAAGGAGGACTCAAAGCAGAGAAGAGGAGAGGGAGGGGTCTTGGAGGCATGATGTGAATCCGATGGCGGGGTCTGCTCCAAATGGAATTTCTTCAGAAGAGCTCTTACATCAGTCAGCGGAGGAAAAGCCTCAGGAGGATGGTACCCCGGTGCGCCCTTCAGAGGTCCAACCGAACCTGGAACCGCCTCCTGCTGATCCGGCCATCGTTGCTGAAGTTGAATTACCCGGTATGCAGTCCTCTCCATCCATTCCTGTTTTAAATTCTGAATCTATCGTCGGGGGTAGTCCTCTGTTAAAAAATTGTAATGATGTCATGCAAAAAATAGAAAATCTTTCAGCCGATATGCCCTCCATTCTGAACTGTGAGGATTTCCCCCCGGTGGGTCAGGGTGCTGGGTCTTCCTCTGTTGCCCGCCACTATAACCTTAGATCCCTCAGTAAGAAGCCGGTTGGTTCGAATGAGATTATGGAATCTGTAGGTGGGTTAGGAGCTGAGACTTCTAAGAGTTTATCTAAAAAAGGTAGAGGTCGAAAATCCCTTCTTTCAAAAGCTCAAGTTAAAGCAATTTATGATGTAGCTGATGGAAAACAAATGTCAATTCCTGGGGCGCTTAGAGCAGCAAAAACCCCTGAGGTGGTTAAAAAATGATTTGTTTTTCTTGGAATTGCAGGGGTTTAGCCAGTAAACCCAAAAAACTGGCTTTAAAGGACCTTATCTCGCGTCATAACCCGGATATTGTTTTCCTTCAAGAAACCTTGGGCAAAAGCGCTGATATTGAATCTGCCCTTCGCTCTCTCTTACCGGGCTGGGTCTTCATAGCTATTGATGCCTCCGGTCATTCGGGAGGCCTGGCTATGGGTTTTAAGGAAGGAAGACTGAAGTTGTTAAATTTTTGGGGCCTATCAAATGTCCTGGGATTGGAGGTTGTTTCACCTGATTTTGATATTCCTCTGCTGTTTGTTAATGTCTACGGCCCCTGTCAGGGTAGGGTTTCTTTCTGGAACGACCTCCTCTCAAAGGGCCTGATAAAGGATAAAAATCTAATAATTGGGGGAGATCTTAATTTTTCTCTGGGGATCGCCGAAGCTTGGGGGCCTCTTGCGAGGGAGGATCCTCTGACAGATTTCTTCTCAAATGCCCTCCTCTCTCACAAGTTGATTGATGTAAATATCATAAAAGCTAAACCTACCTGGAGGAACAGAAGAACGGGGGAGGATAGAATTGCAAAAAGATTGGATCGTTTTCTCATCAGTGAAAGGTTGGCTTCCAATATTCCTTTGTTCAGGCAATGGGTGGGTGAAGGGGGAAACTCGGACCATTTTCCCATTCTGTTGGAAATCTCCAAACCTCCTCCAAAGCCGGCTGCTCCTTTCAAATTTAACGCCTCTTGGCTACAGGAGGACTCTTTCATTAAACTCTTCAATGATACTTGGAGGCATTCGGGTTTGGGGCAAGCGGAGAATAAAGGAGCCCGATTCATGGATAACCTAAAAAGACTCAAGAAAGCAGCCATCGAATGGGCATCAGCTAGGAGGAAAAAGCAAAGTGAAGAGTTAGTCAGTATTGATGAGGCTCTTGGGGTCCTTGAAGACCCAGAGACTGATGCTTATGCATCTCAGGAATCGAAAGAAAGAATTCTGGCTCTGGAAAAGAGTAGAGCTAAGATTTTATTGGATAGAGAAGAGGAGTGGAGACTGAAAAGCAGAGCTATCTGGTTGAAAGCGGGGGATGAAAATACAAAATTTTTTCACAATTATGCAAAGGGCCGGAGAAATGCAAATACTATATGGAAGCTGAGGGACTCTGAAGGCAGAGAGGCCTCATCTTTTGAAGAGTTATCAAATATGGGAAAGAACCACTTCCAATCCCTCTTCTCTGACCCTGGGGGGATCTCTTTACCTGAAGTAATCAGAACTGCCCAAGCTTTTCCCCGTTTTGTGGAGGAGGAAGATGCAGAAGATCTTTTTAGAGAAGTGACAAAGGAGGAAGTAGAAAGTATAATAAAATCTATGGCGAAAGATAAAAGTCCGGGGCCCGATGGTTGGACCATAGAACTGTTCTCCCACTTTTTTGAATCTATTGGAGCAGAACTCACTGAAGTAGTGGAGGAATCTAGGGTGAAAGGAGAAATCTATGGCCCGTTTAATTCTACTTTCATAGCCCTCATTCCAAAAAAAGAAGACCCGGTTTCTTTTGAAGATTTCAGGCCTATTTCGCTGTGCAATACCATCTACAAGATCATTGCAAAAATCATTGCGGTCCGCCTGAAACCTATTTTGTCCTCCTGTATTTCAAAGGAACAATTTGGATTCCTGGACGGTCGCCAAATTCATGAAGCTATCGGGGTAGCTCAGGAAACTATTCACAGTATCAGGCAAGCAAGCAAAAAGGGGGCAGTGCTCAAAATCGATCTTTCCAAAGCCTATGATAGGGTCAGCTGGACGTATTTAAGGATGCTCTTGACCCATCTAGGCTTTCAGGTGGGTTTTATAAATTGGATCATGGGATGCATCACAAACGTAAATTTTGTTGTTCTGATAAATGGAGCTGCCTCTCAATTCTTCAAAAGCCAAAGAGGTCTGCGTCAAGGTTGCCCGCTCTCCCCTCTGCTATTTCTCCTAGCAGCAGAAGGACTAAGTAGACTGATTTCAAAGGCCAAGAGTTCAGGTTTGGTAAAAGGTTTGGAAGTTGTTGTTAACCTGTTCATTACTCATCTACTTTTTGTCGATGATATTCTTTTGTTTACAAATGGGAACTTAAATGAAATAAAAGAGTTTAAACTCATTCTTGATCAGTTCCTGAAAGCTACAGGGCTTCAAATAAATGAAAGGAAGTCTCAATTAATCTTCGAAGGTTTCAGTAGACAAGAAGAGATCTTGATTGCTTCTCACTTGCCTTTTGGAACCTGTAATATGGAGCAGCCGTTCAAATATCTTGGGTTTTGGCTAAAACCATCCTCTTACAGAAAGCAAGACTGGAATTGGCTGATAGCGAAGATTGAACAAAAAATATCCCATTGGAGCTTCAAGTGGCTATCGCGGGCAGGTAGACTTACTCTGGTAAATTCGGTTCTTCAGGCTATCCCGGTCTTCTGGGCTGCATTGACTTGGATCCCAAAAGGGATTCTTTATAAAATCAAGCAGATTTGCAGCCGGTTTCTGTGGTCTGGGTCTAAAGAGGACATTGTTCTTCCGTGGGTGGCTTGGGATAAGATCGCTAGGCCAAAAGACTGGGGTGGATGGGGCCTGAAAAGACCTATTGACTTCAGTCAATCCTTGGCAGCTAAATCAGGATGGAGAATTATTAACTCGGAGAATCTCTGGACTAGGGTGGTTAAGAGGAAGTACATTGACCCTACTCCTCTTGAAGATTGGATTAGGTGCCCAAACAAAAAAGGAAGGAACTGTTCTGTTATTTGGAAAGCCACCACAGAGGCTTTTAAGGTAGTTGAACAAGGTCTGGCTTGGCGGGTTGGAAATGGTGAATGTTTGAGGATTGGCAGGGACCCGTGGGTAGGATGCAGTGAAGGTTTTGCTCTATCTCCTGAATTGCTCAATCATCTGGATGAAAAAGGAATAAAAAGCCTAAACCAGATAGCAAATATGGATCAGTCATCTATATGGGGGCAGGCTTGGAAGACTGAAGATGATCTAGGCATAGATCTCATTTGGAGGAATGAATGGCAGCTTTTTCTTCAGGAGCTTAGAAGATCAAATGTTAGAATAAAGGACAGGCCGGATTCCTTGGTTTGGGCACATGCCGAGACAGGGCTATATTCTCCAAAGGCTGGGTACAATTTTTTGATGAAGAAAAAAGGTTGGGATCCTCCTGTTTGGTGGGCAAAGCCTCTGTTTAAACTGAAGTGTCCTAAAAAAGCTAGGATCTTTTTTTGGTGTGCTTTAAAAAACAAGATCCCTACTTGGGAAATTCTTCAATCCCGGTTTAAACAGGGGCCTGGTAGATGCCCTTTATGTTTTGCAGATTCAGAATCCATCTCTCATCTGTTCCTCGCATGCCCTTTTACAAAGCAAGTCTGGATTGAAGCGGAAAAGCTCTTGAACGCCAAGGTTAGGTGGGAGGGGGATGTTATGTCCACAGCCTGGGAATATTGGTGGAACCATTTTCACGAGAAGAATCTGAGGAACTTGCCTCCCATCATCTGCTGGGGCATATGGATTGCCAGGAACCGAAGTATTTTTAGAGAAATTTCGACCCCAGCGGCAGCTATTGCTATTCAAAGCAATGCCATTCTTGCCAGCATCCCTGAGCCGGATGGTCCTGTAAAAAATGATCAGAGGAAGGAACTTCGTCTTAGAGATGGGATACCGTGGGCTTTCTTTGATGGGGCAGCCCAAAATAATATCACAGGAGCTGGGATTTGTATTCATCTTAGTGCCGTTCATTCGCTAAAAGCCTCAGTGGGACTTGGGATGGGAACAAATAACTTTGCAGAACTTTCAGCCTTAAAACTTCTTCTTTGCTGGCTCATCCACAAAAATATCCTTGCAGTTCAGATTTTTGGAGATTCGATGAATGTTGTTAATTGGGTCATTGGAAAATATAGATGCCAGCATTACATGTTGATGCCTTTATTAGAAGAAATCCAAACTTTAAAATTGCAGTTTAATGTATTTTCTATTGATCACATCTACAGGGACAGCAATGAGGAGGCAGACCGCCTTTCTAAAGAGGGTATGCAGCAAGCTGTGGGCGCATGGAGAGTAACAGAACAGCTTCAGGATCAGATCCGTGTGTCGGATCTCCCTCCAAACATATAATGTTTTTTGGTCTATACTTATATGCACTAGTTTATCAGTGTTTTTATATGAAAATAGTGGCATATGAAAACTGGTTTTATATACTATTATGCTCTGTTTTGATAGAGCGGTTTGTGAACTGTGTTACTGTTATGTGTTTTCTGGGTTGTTTTCCTCATGAAAGGAGACCCAGGAGACATCTTGGATTTCAGTTTCTTTTTGGTATGGTTGTACAGGCCGGGTACAGGAGTCCTATAGATTTCTGTAGATATGTTGATGCTCTTACTCAGAGGAGTTTTTGCTCTGTCTCATGCAGTTTTTTGCAGAATGTTTACTCATATACTATGTAACTTTTTTATTCCTTATAAAAAAGTTCGATTTTTTTCCTTGGAAAAAAAAAAAACAATTTAACCATTTGTTCTTGAATTTTCATGTAAACATTGTGACTGCATAGATAAAGTAAAAAAAGTTAATATAATGATATGTATAACAAATACTACCAAGAACAATATGTTATATTTAAAAGAAAATTATAATCTAAAAATGAATAAAAATAATTCAACAAACTTACTTTTGAAATTCTTCAAACATTTCCTCCAATGATAATTCCCCTGACCTTACATGAGATAATATTGCTTTGACAAGGTTTTCATCCTTCACTCTTTGCAATGCTCTCCAAGGTGTGATAGTCATATCTTCTAGAAGTTGCTTCATTTCAAGACCTGATTTATTGTTGCTACATATCAATGGCTTAGACCTTTTGACCTTCTGGTTTTTAATGCCAATGTTCTCCCACATGCTAAAAATCTCATTAATCAACTCCCATATCTCTCCAGTTCTAAATGCCAACTAGAAAATGTTATCAACACCTCTGAATAAATCACTAAATTTTCTACCTTTGCCACCTTTTGAACTGATTTTCTCTTCAATTTGATAGCCTATTTCCATACAAAATTCCTTTCGAAAATCTATAGTAACATTTATTCTATTCCCACCACTTTTTTCTTCAAATTAACTATGAATAAATCTAACCCTTTGGATGAAAGTCATAGACATCCTATATTCATTGTCAGAATTATGATCCCATGCCACTAACTTTGCTTCTGTATCTGATAAACCAACATAAATGATACATTTCATTGTTTCAAAATGTGGGTTATTGGGATATTCCTCCATCAATTATCATTGAGCTTCTACAGAATGGTTCCCCCCAAGCACATAATAATTGTATTCAAAACATTTTGACTTATCAAACGCTTCTTTGTTGGGAACTTGAACTGGATCAACAAGAAGCACATAATTAACCACATGATCATATGGATTGTACCTCATCAATGCCTTCAAGTTTTGAACATGCAGATGGTGTGGCTTTTTGATTTGATATTGACATTGTCCTTCACTTGCCTTATAGATTTGTCTGAAATTAAGCTGAAATGTACGACCACCCTTAATTAAGTTTCTCTTTGTCAAGTTCTGTTGAATGGCATTTTTTTGTTTTGATAATGTCATCCTCTAAATCATCTCCTAGTGTAATGATTTCTCTACTTTCTTTTGAAGTTTCACTAGGTTCTTGACTATTAGTAATGACTATTTCAAAATGTTCAACTTTATTTTTCTTTTTCATAACATTCTCATCATTAACTGTAACAGATTTATTATTGGGCATTGTTACCTTTGGTTTTTTACAGCTCTTCTCAGTTCTAGTGTCATCCTCAGTAACAACAACATATTCTACATTGCCAGTTTCAACTTCCTCGTCTTCAAAAATAACTTGTCTACCCTTGCTAGATTTATCCACTAGAGGCTTTTTCCTAATTCCTTGGATGTAGTTTTGTAGCATCATGAATTACTACATTTTTCTTGTTTGCCATATCTTCTTCTGACACTGAGTAGAAACTATTGACAACTTTCATAATTTGTTTAGATAATCTTCGGCAAAATCACATAATAAATCGTTTGTCGACGCGTTTCGAACCAACCAGTGTGGTTCATCGTCAGGACAAGTTGAAGAACCAATCTGGATTAGCTTGATTAAATAGAGGTGCAGAGACTCCAACGGTTATAATGCCAACGACTAATTTTGACCAATCACCCTAGTCAAATTCAAAAATAAAAAGAATATATATATATATATTCCTAGAAAAGGTAAGTAAAGGCATTTCACTTGTTTATTTATAAATAAATAAATCTAATACTAAATATTAAGAAAATTCATATTTTAGTTATAAAGGTCATTATATCTCGTATAAAGTACATATTTATATTAGTAATCATCCCAATATTGTTTAAATACAACTAAAAGGTGATAAATCATTATTATTTAGGTAATGCGTAATAATTATTAAAGGTTCATTGGTAAGTTAGATCTTTAAATTATATTATTCTTATCTATTATTTTAATATAATGGTCTTTAAATTAATAAGTAATGAATGTTTAATAATAAACTATATCTACTTAATAATCCATAATTCCAAACAAATTGTTAAATTATTACTTATTCCTAGGAATTAGTTCCATTAGGTACATAGAATAACTAATTATCCTTATGGTTAAATAATTAATAATAATTTAATATTTCAAGTTTAACTAAGACGTTATTTAATTACTTATAAGGTAATGTTTATTAAAAATGGTATTTATTGGTATATCCTAACTAATCCTTAATGGTAAATTTTATATTCAATGATAATCCGTATTAATTTATTTATTCCAATAAAAATATATTAAGGTTAATTATGTCAAAATAAAAAGGTTTTATTAGACAAAAGGTCAACTCAATACTAAGGATATAATAGAATTAATAATGGAATCAAATCTAAAAGTAATATGCCTACCTAATTCATAACTTAAAAAGGACTTAAACACTTCATAAATCAGCCAAAAGAAGAATAAGAGGCGGGGGAAAAAACAGAAACCTAAGACCTACCCCAAAGGGGAATGAGGAACCTAGGAAGACAAGGCTGGGACCCAGCAACGGCTAATCTTCCAGCCATCATCCCTATTAAGATTCTCCGGCCTTTTCTCAATTTCCAGGGCCTCTCTAAATTTGCGATGGTGAAAATGCGCAATTTTGGCAATGACTCGAGCCTCCTCTATACAAACATGATGCATAGTCTTCCCCGCATGCTCAGCCAAGGCCGAGGACTTGGTCCTCCCATGCCTTAAGTCAGCTGAATGCTCGCTAATTCGCTGTTTGATAGAACGACCAGTCTCACCAATATAAGGGGTCCCACAGGAACAGGGAATGACATAGACACCCTTCATGCTTTTTGGGTCAATCGGGTCTTTAACAGACCTGAGGGAACCACGGATAGTATTGAGAGGTCTAAAGGTTGTGGGCACATCATACTTCCTTAGGATCCTCGCAATCCTGTCTGTGGTCCCTTGGACGTAAGGAAGGTTCACACCAAAGACATGATCTTTAGGAACCCTTCGGGTTGAAGGCTCCTTCTTGGCCTTGAGGAAGGCTTTTTGACCGAGGCGCCTATTGTAACCATTCTTCTCAAAGACATCTAGGAGGTGAGCCTTCTCAGTTTCCAGGCTCTCCTCATCCGAAATTCTCACAGCACGGGTGGCAAGAGTGCTAAGAACCCCTAACTTCTGAGCGGGGAAATGATGCGAAGAAGCATGCAAATATTGCTCAGTATGCGTCTTCTTTCTAAACACTTGATGAGAAAAGGAACCATCCACCTTCTTAGAGATGAGAACATCCAAGAATGGAAGACAACCATTTTCTTCTTTTTCCATCGTGAATTTAATGGCGACGGATTGGTTATTAAGGTGACAGAAGAAACGATCAAGCTCCTCAGGACCATGAGACCAGACAACGCCAGTATCATCGACGAATCTTTTCCAAAGCTTTGGTAAGAGACGAGAGGAGGCCAAAGCCTTAGACTCAAAATCCTCCATGAAGAGATTAGCGACAACCGGGGACAAGGGGGAGCCCATAGCAACTCCACACGTCTGCTCATAAAATTCTCCTTCGAAGCTAAAAAAGGTAGAGGTAAGGCAAAGCTCAACCAACTTAGCCGTATCGGGGTCAGTTAGCTTATTAATTACCATCATGGCTTCACTGATAGGAATGCACGTAAAAAGAGAGACCACGTCGAAACTTACCAAAATGTCCTCGGGCTCAAGTTTAATTCTCTTAAGATCCTCAATAAAAGACGCCGAGTCTTTGACAAAAGACTCAGTCTGCCCAACCAAGGGTCTCAACTTAGCGGCGAGGAATTTGGCCAGGAGGTAAGTCGGACCACCGATGGTATTGACAATGGGTCTCAGGGGGACCCCATCCTTATGGATTTTAGGAAGACCATATATCCTAGGAGTGATGGGGTTACCCTCAATAAGTTTCTGGGCTAGAGGAATCGTGGAATTGCACGACTTGATCGCAAGAGCGACCTCTGAAGGTATACCAAGGAAGAGAATACCAAGGAAGAGAATATCTTGGTCCACCCTTTGCCCTTGATGTCAAAGGGGGAGAGTGACTTGGTGTGGTGGTTGCCATCAAGTCCAAAGGGGGAGATTGTTGGCATTATGATTCAAGTGTTGTCCTTGATGGCAACTCACTCAGAGGTTGGTACAGGTGCTCAGAGACTGGTACAGGTGATGACAACTTATCTAGTGGACAAATCTCAGTACAGCAGGACAAGAAAGAGATATACGCAGGTTCAGCAAGGCGAAACAGCGTGTACACGCAGGTTGGCTTCAGCAAAAGCGCGTGTATGTGGAAACGTACCTTTGGTCCATGGCGGTTAGTCCTTGGAAGTTGTGCCTATGGTTTCGGACCATTGTGTCTCGACGGGCGTGTCGATCCCTAGTATTGAAGTTGATGGTATTGTGTTACTATGGTTTTGGCTCTTGGCATTGAGCAAGACCTAAGGCTATATAAGGAAAAGATCACTAGGCCAAAGTGAGCAAGTGTGAGCAAGTGTGAGTGATGAAGATCTGAGAAAGTGTGTGATCCAAGTGCTGGTTATGGGTTGGTGATCTGAACTAAGGTTTCACCCATGTGGAGGATGATGAATGATGGAACGAGATCTCAAGGCTTGGAATGATTATCTTCATATGGTTTGACTCTGGATAGACTAGATCTACTGACGCATGTTTATTATTATGATCTGGGTATGCTTTGATGTCTGATATAGCTGCAGAGTTTTAAGGTTGAATTTATAGATCTGTACGCAAGTTGGTCTTGGTAAAAGAGCGTATACACGCAGGTTGGGGTCATCCAAGTAGCGTATACAATGTGAAGTATGATATTTGAATATGGAGCTGGATCTGGTTGTTGCTATGATTGTCTGATGATTGTTGACAGGGTTACAGTGATTCAGAATTGGGTGTTTCAGTGATTGATGATGCAGGTTGTGCTACAATGATGATTGTCTTATGGATCTAGTATGAAAATTTATGAAACATGGTCCCGGGTAGATCGTAGGCCGGCACCTACGTATTGGTAAACATATCAGCCAGTACAAGAGCCAGGGGGGTTGTAGCTCCCTTCCAGGAGCAGCTGGAAAACGAGTGAAGGTTGTAGCCTTCTGTAGGGTTGGCACCTACGTACTAGTAAATGGATCGGCTAGTACAAAAGCTATGAGGGTTGTAGCCCTTTGCAGGTTGCAGCCTGCGTGCTGGTAAATGACTGCACCAGTGCATTGTAAAAGAAGTTTCTTATTAAAGAAGAAAGAGACGAATTGCAGCAGGTGGTTTTCACCCACATTGGGTTTCCACCTTATATCATGGTGTTCATGTGTGTGGCTCTTGTGTGATGTTATGTTCTGTTATTCTGCACCTGTTTACTGTTAATATGCTTAATAATGATCTGATGCATTTACTGAAGATTAAGATAACTGAATTATAAGATCTCTGGATATACGCGGGTTTCATTAGACACAGTAGCGTGTACACGCGGGTTCACTTAATTGAAGTAGCGTATATGTTTCTGAGTATGAAATAGAAAAGTTTGATTGATCTGATAATACTGATTCACCCCCCCTCTCAGTATTATTTCCAACAATTGGTATCAGAGCAGGTCCTTCAGAGAAGCTTGATCGCTTGAAGGAGATTCGTAGAACAATGGGGAAGAAAGCACGTCAGAAGAAGAAGACAGCTCAAAAGAACAATGACAACCTGTCGTTGTGTGGAAGCAAGTATTCAGATCCAGAAGCACCTCAGATTGAAGATGGACAAGCAAATGAAGCGTCAGATCAAATCATAGATCAACAAGATCTACCTAGCAAAAGGGAGAATGCCCTCAAAGAAGAAATCATCAGATTAGAAGAACAGTTGGAATGTGCCTTCAAAGTTCGAGAAATGCTGCTAGCACTGAATAAAGAGCAAGAAAACGAGATCCTCAAACTAAGGCATCAGTTGGATGAAGAAAGGAAAGTTGGAGAGACCTTGAAGAAGCAATGTCTTGAAAAAGAAGAACAACATCAAGTTGAGGTAAATATCTTGAAAAGCAAATTAGAAGAAAAGGATAAGCTTTTACGATTTCAAGATAGCTCTAAAGTCTTGGATGATATTCTTAGTAGTCAAAGATCTCCTGCTATCAAGACTGGTCTTGGTTTTCATGAATATGTTGAAGGTGAATCTAGTTCACAAGGTGAGGCAAGAAACTCTAATGAGAAATCTGAAATGCCCAAAAAGGAACAACCAAGGAAAGAAATTCCTCAAGGAAGATTCTCTACTCCTAACTATGGACGTGATAGACGATTATTTCCTCCACTGAATAATGTTGAATGTTATGTGTGTCATAATCTTGGACATGTTGCAGCCATATGTAGAAGAAGACGGTTTCAAGACCATCATGCAGAAAGATCATCACATTCAAGATACTTTAATGGATATTGCTTTTCTTGCAATATGTTTGGCCACAAAGCTGCTGATTGCTACAAGAGGAATATGAAACATGTAAGATGCTATGCATGTAACAAGTTTGGACATAAAGCAAGAGATTGCAGGAACAAAGCTCATGATAAGAAGAAATCATCAACATGCGTGAAGATATGGAAGAAGAAGGAAGTTCAGTCAGAAAGATGTGGCACAGCACAGGGTACTCAGCACAGCACAGACATAACAGACTCAGGGGGAGCTGAAGGTATAGAACTTCAGTGTTCTAGTTCTCATACGCAAGTTTCATGAAGACAAGTCGCGTATATACGCGAGTTACATGCTGCAAAGTCGCGTGTATGGAGAAAGGGCAGCAGAACAGATGGTTATATGGAGAAAGGGCAGCAGAACAGACCCAGGTTCAGTCATGGTTGGCTTACACTCAGGGGGAGAATATTCTTCGAATAATGCATTGTTGGCATTATGGTTAGAAGGTGTTGATAAAGTCTATAAAGCTAAATGATACATCTTACTGTTTAGGAATGGTATTGCAGGCTGATGCTTATGGTACAGATCATGATGCTGTTGATGGCTTTCATAAGTCTTGGTCTAGATATTTCATCACTATGTCATGTATCTCTTTTATGATGTCAAGGTCATGTAACGGCCTATGTTGGTTTCCCCACTATGCCTGGGATGAATGATGAAATGTTCATGTATTATCATGTATCTTCACATGGTTAGGTGGATGAGTCAATATTGGGATATCCCCACTAGGTTGGGTGATGAATGTATGTTGAGTCTTTTGGTGATAGGAAGGTCTTCTATGATGTATAAGTCTTTGTTCTTCTTGAAGAACATCTTTTGCAGATCTTGCCTACAGTCAAGGGGAGCATGAACAGCACAATTCAGCAAGAGCAGGATGGATAGATTGGTACACTTTGGCATACACAAAGGGGGAGCACATTTGGAGATTTCAGCATGTACTCAGGGGGAGTATGGACAGCAGTATGGACAGCAGAAGGTATACCAAGGAAGAGAATATCTTGGTCCACCCTTTGCCCTTGATGTCAAAGGGGGAGAGTGACTTGGTGTGGTGGTTGCCATCAAGTCCAAAGGGGGAGATTGTTGGCATTATGATTCAAGTGTTGTCCTTGATGGCAACTCACTCAGAGGTTGGTACAGGTGCTCAGAGACTGGTACAGGTGATGACAACTTATCTAGTGGACAAATCTCAGTACAGCAGGACAAGAAAGAGATATACGCAGGTTCAGCAAGGCGAAACAGCGTGTACACGCAGGTTGGCTTCAGCAAAAGCGCGTGTATGTGGAAACGTACCTTTGGTCCATGGCGGTTAGTCCTTGGAAGTTGTGCCTATGGTTTCGGACCATTGTGTCTCGACGGGCGTGTCGATCCCTAGTATTGAAGTTGATGGTATTGTGTTACTATGGTTTTGGCTCTTGGCATTGAGCAAGACCTAAGGCTATATAAGGAAAAGATCACTAGGCCAAAGTGAGCAAGTGTGAGCAAGTGTGAGTGATGAAGATCTGAGAAAGTGTGTGATCCAAGTGCTGGTTATGGGTTGGTGATCTGAACTAAGGTTTCACCCATGTGGAGGATGATGAATGATGGAACGAGATCTCAAGGCTTGGAATGATTATCTTCATATGGTTTGACTCTGGATAGACTAGATCTACTGACGCATGTTTATTATTATGATCTGGGTATGCTTTGATGTCTGATATAGCTGCAGAGTTTTAAGGTTGAATTTATAGATCTGTACGCAAGTTGGTCTTGGTAAAAGAGCGTATACACGCAGGTTGGGGTCATCCAAGTAGCGTATACAATGTGAAGTATGATATTTGAATATGGAGCTGGATCTGGTTGTTGCTATGATTGTCTGATGATTGTTGACAGGGTTACAGTGATTCAGAATTGGGTGTTTCAGTGATTGATGATGCAGGTTGTGCTACAATGATGATTGTCTTATGGATCTAGTATGAAAATGTATGAAACATGGTCCCGGGTAGATCGTAGGCCGGCACCTACGTATTGGTAAACATATCAGCCAGTACAAGAGCCAGGGGGGTTGTAGCTCCCTTCCAGGAGCAGCTGGAAAACGAGTGAAGGTTGTAGCCTTCTGTAGGGTTGGCACCTACGTACTAGTAAATGGATCGGCTAGTACAAAAGCTATGAGGGTTGTAGCCCTCTGCAGGTTGCAGCCTGCGTGCTGGTAAATGACTGCACCAGTGCATTGTAAAAGAAGTTTCTTATTAAAGAAGAAAGAGACGAATTGCAGCAGGTGGTTTTCACCCACATTGGGTTTCCACCTTATATCATGGTGTTCATGTGTGTGGCTCTTGTGTGATGTTCTGTTCTGTTATTCTGCACCTGTTTACTGTTAATATGCTTAATAATGATCTGATGCATTTACTGAAGATTAAGATAACTGAATTATAAGATCTCTGGATATACGCGGGTTTCATTAGACACAGTAGCGTGTACACGCGGGTTCACTTAATTGAAGTAGCGTATATGTTTCTGAGTATGAAATAGAAAAGTTTGATTGATCTGATAATACTGATTCACCCCCCCTCTCAGTATTATTTCCAACACTAATCCTATGGACTATGAGAGCAGCAGTGATGAAGAGGATGATGACAAATTTCAAAAGAATAGAGTGTCACGGTGTCCACTTATTCCTAATCCTATGGATTATGAGAGCAGCAGTGATGAAGAGCATGATGACGAATTTCAAAAGAATGGAGTGTCACGGCGTCCAATTAGTCCTAATCCTAAGGACTATGAAACTAACAGTGATGAAGGGCATGATGAAAAATTTCAAAATAATGGAGTGTCATGGTGTCCTTTTAGTCCTAATCCTATGGACTATGAGAGCAGCAATGATAAAGATCATGATGACAAATTTCAAAAGAATGGAGTGTCATGGTGTCCACTTAGTCCTAATCTTATGGACTATGAGAGCAGCAGTGATGAAGAGCATGATGACAAATTTCAAAAGAATGGAGTGTCACGATGTCCACTTAGTCCTAATCCTAAGGACTATGAGAGCAACAGTGATGAAGAGCATGATGAAAAATTTCAAAAGAATGGAGTGTCACAATGTCCTATTAGTCCTAATCCTATGGACTATGAGAGCAATAGTGATGAAGAGCATGATGATGAATTTCAAAAGAATGGAGTGTCACGATGTCCACTTAGTCTTAATCATAAGGACTATGAGAGCAACAGTGATGAAGAGCATGATGAAAAATTTCAAAAGAATGGAGTGTCACGGTGTCCTCTTAGTCCTAATCCTATGGACTATGAGAGCAACAATGATGAAGAGCTTGATGACGAATTTAAAAAAAAATGGAGTGTCACAGTGTCCTCTTAGTCCTAATCCTATGGACTATGAGAGCAGTAATGATGAAGAGCATGATAACGAATTTCAAAAGAATGGAGTGTCACGGCGTCCACTTAGTCCTAATCCCATGGAATATGAGAGAAGCAGTGATGAAGAGCATGATGAAAATTTTCAAAAGAATGGAGTGTCACGGTGTCCTCTTAATCCTAATCCAATGGACTATGAGAGCAGCAGTGATGAAGAACTTCAGCTGAATAGAGTGTCACAATGTCCACTTAGTCCTAATCCTATGGACTATGAAAGTAGAAGTGATGAAGAATTTCAAAAGAATGAAGTGTCACGGTGTCCACTTAGTCCTAATCCTAGAGCAGCAGTGATGAAGAGCATGATGAAAAATTTCAAAAGAATGGAGTGTCACGGTGCCTCTTAGTCCTAATCCAATGGACTATGAGAGCAGTAGTGATGAAGAGCATGATGACAAATTTCAAAAGAATGGAGTGTCACGGTGTCCACTTATTCCTAATCCTATGGACTATGAGAGCAGTAGTGATGAAGAGCATGATAAAAAATTTCAAAAGAATGGAGTGTCACAGTGTCCTCTTAGTCCTAATCCTATGGACTATGAGAGCAGTGGTGATGAAGGATAGGATGAAGCACTTAGTCCTAATCCTAATGACTATAAGAGTAGCAGTGACAAAGGATAGGATGTAGCATTTTCAGTAACTAACCAATCACATTTTCGACGTAGTCCTAATTCTATGGACTATGAGAGAAACATTGACAATGCACATGAAGAAGAATATCCAATAAACATCGAGTCAAATTTTCCATTTAGTCCCAATTCTAAGGACTATGACAGTAGCACTGAAGAAGGGGAAGATGAAGAATATCCTCCAAGTCAGTATTTGAAAAGCACAGTTGATCATAGTGTGGATAACATTCCTCACAATGATGATGAAAATGCTTATAAAAATGATAATCCAATGATGGAGATGTTGCCAAGAAATATTGTATCGAGGATTAGGAGAAGACCTTTTCATATCAATGCAAGATGTTCTAGTTATACAAGGGGTATAGTAGAATATCTGACGAGAAGAAGTTCTATCAGTGCTGTCATTTGAAGTGAATGTTGTCAAAAAAATTGCTTGAAACATATGGATTTCAAATTTGCATTAGAGAAAAGGAAGGGATATTTGTCAATGAATAAAAGCATGCAAAATTCATATTTAGTTAGGTGCATGCAATCTACATTGTCAGGTTATGATTATCATATTGGATCTTTATTTATCTGTAGAAAGGCTTTCAAAATGTTTCATTCAATGGGGAATTTTCGTCTCTCAAGAATCCAAGAAAATTTGGAAAAAGATCCCACATTTTATTCAGAAGTACATCATAAACGATAGTTTGGGCCATTATCAAATACTGCAATGTCATGGATGAAATATTTCTTTTCAAAGCATGGAGAGTGTATGCCAAATAGAGAGACAATACATATTCCAGATAATTTTTCAAGACGAGAAATTTACAACTTATACAAAGAATATGAAAAAGGTGTTGAGGGACATGGTCGGTTTATTACATATCAATATTTTGTGAAGGTATGGAAGAAGAATTCAACAATGTTCGAATTCCTAAGAAGACAAGGATGGGGATTTGCAGTACATGTGTTTCTCTTAAATAAAAAAGGGACAAATGTGAAGGGTCAAAAAGAGGTAAGCATTCATAACTTTAACTTTTAAAATTGTATAATCATCAACTATGAAAACATATTTCTTAATGGCTTTCTTTTATGTTGTGTAGATTCAATTGTCAAAGAACTTCAGGAGCATCATGAACAACAAACAAGTGAAAGGAAAAATTTGTACAAGCATCGAAAGAAGTGTTATGATAATCCGAATAAATATTTGGGTTTGACAATTGATAGTATGGACCAGAAGAAAACACTTTTACCACATTTTTTTCGCACACCCAAAAATTTACAGGAGGAAAATTTTATTCAGTATCACTTGGTCGGTTGTATGGTCTTCAATGGGAAAATGTTGCCAAGGGTGTACTTCACAGCTCCAAATATTCATAATGATGCAAATGTGACAATAACCATAATTCCTGATGTGCTTTCTCTAGTCTGGTAATCTTCCTAAAGTTTTGTATCTATAATTGGACAACACTTGCCATGAAAACAAAAATCAGGTTGTTTTTGGATATCTAAACATGCTTGTTGAATTGAGAATTTTTCAGAAGGTAAAGGTTGGTTTCCTTCTTGTTGGGCACAGTCATGACCATATTGATCATATGTTCAGTCGTTTTTCAGTCACATTGAGGAGGAAGGAAGTTGGGAGCTTGCCATCATTAATTGAATGTATTAAGAAATCATACATGCCAAAGCCTACTTTTGATGTGTTGGAAGAAACTGTTGACATGAGAAGGTTTATTCTGGGATCACATGGTGAGGAGAAATGCATTGAACAACTTAATGACATTAGCTTCCAACATCAATTTCGTATCAAAAAAATTGAGGGGAAAACACTAATATGGGGCAAGAAGTATTCAACTACAGCATAATGGGCACCGTCATCAGGTTTGGAATTTTTGAAGTTCATTCCAGATCATCCAATATTTTCATTAAAAATATTGTTATTACAATCAGTTGGTGTAGTTCATAATACACGCAGACAGCATAGAGATACAAATTATTCTAATTGCCTAGAAGAAATTAAAAAATGTATTATATATACATATGAGTACTCTGACAGTGCTAATTTAGTTTGGTGGGAGTCATTTTCAATAATCAAAGTGATATCATTTCAACAACAACAAATGAAGATATACCTTTGAAGAATCCATTTATTTGGCCACAAAATGTTTCAAATGAACATGAGGAAATAAACATTGTTGAACAACAACAATCTCAAGGTATTATTAATTCTTCATAGGCATAGGAAAGAGAGATGTATATTGGTTCCAGAGGATCTCGTACACAACGTTAAGCCATGGAAGACCTTTACAGGGATTCAGTACAGGATATTAAGGAGGGTTGCATGATCGCAGTGCTAGTATATGGAGATCCCAATGGCTATCCATTATGGGTTGCTAAGGTTATAAAGGTCTTTACACAAAATGAGGATGTTACAGGTGTTGAAGTACATTGGTATCCCACAAATACATATCCATTCAATGGTGTGTATAAGCCAGAGATGGTAGTTGACAAAAAAAATGGAGGAAAGAGAAAATGAAAGGGTACAAATATAAATCGCCGCCGCACAGACCTCTTAAAATTGGAGGATGTTGACATATTTGTTTATGAATTAAATTTAGCAAAGAGAGGAACTCTTCGCTCCAAGATGATAGAGATTCTGAAAAGGTTGTTACCAGAAGGAACAATGTTGAGATGGGAGTCTGCTGAAACTAGTCATAGATCTAGAAGAATTTTGAAACCTGAAATGGTGGGCATGCATGTGGACTCAAATGGGGTACTAGTTGATAAAAGAGAAGAATATGGAACATCTTCATCAGCATCCAGTAATTCATCTGAAGATGTGAATTCTTATGGTGTGCAAGAAAATATGAGTGATTTTGAATAATTGTTTCAGATAGTTTATATAACTGATGTTTTCATCATATCTTGAAATAAAAATTTTGATTTCCATATGGTGTTAAATCAGAAGTTATGAGTCATTTTTATGTTGTTGGATTATATGTCTTAATTATGATAATTTTTATTGTTTAGAATATCTACAATGCAACATTAAATTAGAGATATAATGTATGTTTCATTCAACATACAAATAATGACATTTTGATCAATTTAGTCATGTAATTTGTTTATAATGTCGTGGTTTTTTAATTTTATGGTTGAAAAAATTCCAATTTTTTTTTGTATCTAGAATTTTATGGTTGAAAACATGTTGAATTTATACTTAGGAAAGAAAAATGTTATTCTACAAAAAACATTAGTGTTTTTTTTCCTCATAAACAACTATTTTTTTGCACATAAAAATTCAATTTTACTAGCATTTTTTAAAAATGTTGAAAATTGACCCTAAAAAAAAATCATCGTTCTAGTATCAACACTTTTTCGTTTTCAAGGTGTTTTTTGCACGAAAATTTCATTTTCACTGCCATTTTTAAAACATGTTCAAAATTGACCCTAAAAAAAAAATCATCGTTCCAATATACACACTTTTCGTTTTTAGCATTGTTTTTGATGTTTTTTCGGGGTTTTTTTGCCAGATTTCCCGTTTTGAGTTTATAGTTCTCGTTTCAAAGTTTACATTATTGTCAATCTAGGTCGTTCGTTAGGAAGAGATAAGACGTAGAAGTTATGTTTAATTTAGGGTTTTTTTCCCTAGGAAGCAACCCCTCGCTATATATGAGGGAATTGTATTGCGTTTATGTATATATGTATTATTAGCGAGAAGAGAGAGGAGATTGAGCGAGAGAGAAGAGGGAATTGTAGCGGATCTGCTGTAGGTTGTATCTCTTTAGTTTGTTGGATAATATAAAAGGAAGGACCAGCTGTTTCTCCATGGACGTAGCCCAAATTGGGTGAACCACGTATATCTATTTCTCTCTTGTTTTATGCGTTTTTTGTGTTTATATTTGTGCAATATTTTACATGTTCCATTTCTTTGTAATATATAATTTACTAACAACTGGTATCAAAGCCGAAGGTCTATTTGGTTGATTGAGAAGGGTTCATGGTTCGAGTGGGAGCAATGGTGGAAGATGGTAGGTTTAGGGTCAAAAAATTCAACGGCCAACACTACCAGCTGTGGAAGATGCAAATGGAAGATTATTTGTATCAAAGAGATCTGTACCAACCATTGAGTGGAAAGGCAAAGAAGCCGACGAGTATGATAGAAACAGAATGAGGTATTCTCGACAGAAAGGTACTTAGAACAATACGGTTGTACCTAGCGGCATCGGTAGCGTTTAATATTTCAAAGGAAACGATAACAGAGGGTTTAATGTCGAAATTGGTCAAACTATATGAAAAACCCTCGGCCTCAAATAAGGTATTTCTTATGAAGCGTTTATTTAATATGAAAATGTCAGAAGGTGGACCTGTTGCTGATCATTTAAATGAATTTAATACTGTAACTAGTCAACTAAGTTTTGTAGGGGTAACTTTTGATGATGAAGTTAGGGCTCTATTATTCCTGTGCTCATTGCCAAAAAGTTGGAATGGTTTAGTTATGGACATTAGTAACTTTGTCTCTGGATCTAGTACTTTAAAGTTTGATGATGTTGTCAGTGTAATCCTTAGTGAGGAAATGCGACGGAAAAGCTCCAGTGAGACATCAGGTAATTCTTTGACTGCAGAGACTAGGGGAAGAAAAATGGAAAGAGGAAAGAGCCCAAGATATCGCAGTAAGTCAAGGAAAGGCAGATCCAAGTCCAGATCAGGGACAGTGTGTTGGAAATGCGAGAAGAAAGGACGCCTGAAGAAAAACTACATGTCTCGGAAGGGAAAAGAAGGAGACGCGCAACAAGAAAATAATCATGAAGTGAATGTAACAGGTGACGTGTTGCAAAATGCTATGATTCTTTCTTTAGAAAATATTATTGATGCCTGAGTGGTAGATTTAGGGGCCTCATTCCATGCCACACCTGATAGGAAACATTTTCATGATTATGTTCAAGGAGATTTTGGACAGATTCGATTGGGTGAAGATAAACCCTATAAAATCATTGGAATGGGTACAGTTTTCATAAAACAGTAGAATGGAAATCAATGGGTATTGAAAGAGGTAAGGCATGTTCCAAATATAAAGAAAATTTTTATTTCAACAGGGTAGTTTAGAGGTGAAGGTTGTGTAACTACTTTCACAGATAAAACCTGGAAGGTCACTAAAGGATCCCTGGTAATAGCAGAAGGAGAAAAAGTTGGTACGTTGTATTTATTGAATGGTATTTCTCATTATGTTAATGCTTTAACCTCTACAGGATAAGATACAGCATTGTGGCATCATAAGCTCGGGCACATGAGTGAAAAGAGGATGCAAATTCTTCACTCAAGAAATTTGTCGCCGGGTTTGAAGCATGTTGATTTAAAATTCTGTGAGAATTGTGTTTATGGAAAACAAAAGAGAGTCAGATTCCTCAGAGTTGGGAAAGAAAAGAAGAGCGAAAAATTAGATCTTGTGCATACATATGTATGGGGACTTGCTTAGGTATCATCTCTTGGTGGCTCTCGTTATTATGTTACTTTTATTAATGATGCAACCAGAAAAACCTAATTTATTGTATTCGAAATAAATCTAATGTATTTGATACTTTCAAGAAATGGAAAGCTTTGGTTGAAAATGAGACAGGAAAAGGTTGAAGTGTCTCAGATCAAACAATGGAGGTGAATATTGCAGCAAAGAGTTTGATAAGTATTGTTTAGAGAATGGAATTCGTAGAGAGAAGATAGTTCTAGGAACACCACAAGAAAATGGTGTGTCAGAAAGGATGAACAAGACAATCATGGAGCGTTCAAGGTGCATGAGATTACATACAGGATTGCCTTTATAATTTTGGGCAGATGCTGTAGATATTGTTGTTTATCTAGTAAACATAGGGCCTTCAAGTTCTTTTGATGGTGGTATTCCAGAGGAGGCATGGACAGGTAAAAAGGTAAACTACTCTTTTTTAAAGACTTTTGGTTGTGAAGCCTTTGTCCACATTAATAAAGAAAATAGAACAAAGCTTGAGGAAAAATCAAAGAAATGTACCTTTATTGGATATGGTGTTAATGATTTTGGTTATCACTTTTATGATTATGAAAAACACAAAATCATTAGGAGAAGAGATGTCATATTCAATGAAAAGGTTTTGTATAAGGATCAGCTGCAGGAAAAGAAACAAGAAAAAGAAAACAGAGAATACACAGTGCTTGACGAGATCATAGGAAAAGTGATGGTTCTTGAAAATCATAATGATCAACATCCAGAACAACAACCAAAACAGCAACAAGCACCTCAAGCACCTGAAAGTGGTGTTAGAAGATCTACCAAGATAAGTAGACCCTTTGAACAATACTCTCCTTCATTATATTATGTATTGTTGACCGCTTTTGGTGAACCAAAATGTTATGAAGAAGCAGTACAGGTAGAAACCAGGAAGAAGTGGGAGCAAGCCATGAAAGAAGAGATGGACTCCTTAACACATAACCAGACTTGGGACTTAGTCAGGTTGCCTACAGGTAAAACATCATTGCAGAATAAATGGGTTTACAAGTTGAAGGAAGAATATGGAGGTAGAAAAAGGTATAAAGCTAGACTTGTGGTGAAAGGGTTTGCACAGAAAAGGGTATAGACTTTGATGAGATATTTTCTCTTGTTGTTAAAATGAATTTAATCAGAACTATTTTAAGTCTAGTAGCAGTTGAAGATTGGTATCTTGAGCAGTTAGATGTAAAGACAACCTTTCTCCATGGGGATTTGGAGGAAGAGATATATATGCAACAGCCACAAAGATGTGAGGTAAAAGGGAAGGAGAAACTAGTGTGTAGGTTGAAGAAGAGCTTGTATGGCTTAAAACAGGCTCCAAGGCAGTGGTATCTAAAATTTGATAGGTTTATGTCTAAATAAGGTTATACTAGATGTCACTCTGATCATTATGTTTATCTCAAAAGGAAAAATGATGGCAGCTATATTATATTGTTATTGTATGTAGATGACATGCTTTTTGCAGGTTCAAACATGCAAGAAATAAATGTGCTCAAAAGAAAATTGGCAAACTCGTTTGCAATGAAGGATTTGGGTGCTGCAAAACAAATCCATTATATGAGAATAACTAGAGACAGGAAGAATTGCAAATTAACATTGTCTCGGAGTGATTACATACAAAAGGTGTTGAAAAGGTTTAATACACAGAATGCAAAACTAGTTGGTATACCTTTGGCTAGCCATTTCAAATTAAGTAAGGAGGAGTGTCCCAAGGCTCAGGAAGAAATGGCTCATATGCCTAAAGTTCTATATGCATCAGCAGTTGGAAGCTTAATGTATGCAATGGTCTGCACAAGGCCTGATATTGCACATGCAGTGGGAGTTGTAAGCAGGTACATGAACAATCCAGGAAAACAACATTGGATGGCGATGAAGTGGATTCTCAAGTATTTGAGAGGTACCACAAATCAAGCATTATTCTTTGGTGGTTCAAACATTACTCTACATGGATATGTTGATGCAAATATGGCGGGTGATAGAGGCACAACAGGGTATGTGTTTACTGTAGGTGGAACAGCTGTCAGTTGGGTCTCAAAACTGTAAAGTGTTGTTGCACTCTCAACAACAGAAGCAGAGTATGTTGCTGCTACAGAGGCTAGTAAAGGAATGATTTTGATTACAAAGGTTTCTAGATGAATTGGGTAAGAAGCAGGATTTGGGCAGATTATGCAGTGACAACCAGAGTGCCATACATCTTTCAAAGAACTCTGTGTTTCATTCCAAGACTAAACATATACAGCTCAAGTACCATTTCATACGGTAAGTGTTGGAAGATGGATAATTGAAGCTAGAAAAAATACACACTAGCCAGAATCCTGCAGATATGTTAACAAAAGTTGTGACCAGGGAGAAACTGAGAATCTGCTCAGTTTCAATTGGTCTTCAAGTATGATGAAGAAGATGAGAAACATCTAGGTCCAAAGTGGATTCATTGTCCAGCAAATAAAACAGTGATGGAGTTGCTATAATCAGTGTCCAAGTGGGAGATTGTTAGGTGTGGAGCCTGATTATCTTCTGTATTCAAAGGTATCGCTGCATTGGACCCCAGTTCGCCTATAAAATATTCACTACAGGGGGGGTCCAAGCAGGGGTGGCGATCTGGGTTGTTCATTAGGGGAAGATCTGACGGTAGAAGTTATGTTTAATTTAGGGTTTTTTGCCTTAGAAGGCAACCCCTCGCTATATATAAGGGAATTGTATTGTGTCTATGTATATCTGTATTCTTAGCGAGAAGAGAGAGGTGATTGAGCGAGAGAGAAGAGGGAATTACAGCGGATCTGTTGTAGGTTGTATCTCTTCATTTTGATGGATAATATAAAAGGAAGGACTAGTTGTTTCTCCGTGGATGTAGCCCAAATTGGGTGAACCACGTATATTTGTGTCTCTCTTGTTTTATGCATTTTCTGTGTTTATATTTCTGCAGTATTTTATGTGTTCCATTGCTTTGTAATATATAATTTACTAACATACCATACACTTTCAAAATGATTTGGAAAATGATGGACGAAGGAAGACGAGGTCCTGTCAATCTACTCCAATCAAAGGAAATAACCTCAATACTTGGAGGGGGGTCAATGGAAACAGGTGAAATGCCCCCATGTGTAGAACAATATGAAGAAACAAGAACTTGAGTGGTATTAATTTCACTCTCTAAAGGGGGAGTGAGATTGATCGAATATGGTATTGAGTTGACCACTTGATCAACCAATGTCTCATCAACCTGAGTGATATGTGTTTCAATCTCCAATGGAAGAGTGTGATTGACTGTACTTGGAATTAGATCAATAACTTCGTCAACTAACGGTAGGTTGGGGGAAAGTTTATGGTAACTAGTTGGAAGTTGTTGTTGTGGAATAGTAATTTTTTCCAACAATTTTGACGCTTCATCCATATGAGGGAAAAGGTGACTATGATGAATCCCCTTGCATAACCAACAAGGAAACTTAACTTTACCCTTTTTCTCGAGAACCTCACATCACTGGTTGATGGATCAACAGTAAGTTGATAATAATTTCCTGACCTTACTTCCAAGACCTTAGTAATACTAGGACAATTAATAAGGAAGTTGTCTCCCTTACAAAGCTTGCAAGGGTATCTGGGCTTATGATGCATGTTGGAAGTTCCTCAACATTACCAATACCTACAACCATAATTGGTTGATTGACTTCTTTCTTATCTTTCTTCTTCTTCTTCTTAGTCACCTGGTTACTAGCATTAATGATTTTACCAAGTGAAGAAGAAGAAAGGGAGGAGGACATGTTGGGTGAAGCAGGTAAAGGGTCAAAAAGAGGTTGGTGATGTTGATATGGTGAACTCAATTGAGGTGGAAAAATCAATTGAGGTGGAATAGTTTGGGTATTTGGGAACAAATAAGTCGAAAATAACCAGACTAGTAAACCTATCGTGAATCTGGGAAGTGACAACATATCCATATAAGGAGGACCGATATTTTCAAAGTCAGGAAAAGGACTAGGATTCTCGTTAAAAGGGGGTTCTTTATCAGTAACTTTTGGCATTGTTTCCCTTATATTCAACTTAGATAAATTTATTACCAATATTAACAATTGAAAATCATAATCCACACCTAAGTTCTGTAAAAAGTAAAAAACAAGCAAATAACATGCTTTAGTAAATCTAAGGAGTCAAACCACGCAAACAAACTTTTCACAGTGAAATCACTAGTTGGTGATGAAATCCAACGTCACAGAAATCAATGTGAAAAGTGGCTAAAGATAGAGCGAGTTGAAAAAATTACACTAACAACCTGTTTAATGTACATGATCTAATGTAAGTAATCTTCATTTATGCCATCTCGAATGAATAATACCCTCCAAAAAGGTCCAAGTGAGTCTAGCCAATGTATGTTCTAGGTACAAAAGACACTTCCCCTCCATCGTCACCTTGGGTAATATCCCTAAGATTATGGTCTTTAAGATTACCACTTAAAATAATTTAACTCGGGGGAACAGTTGCAGATCAGATGTACACGCACGGGCAAAGTAACAAAGCTCAATCCCCTTGAAAGTTCCTCAACATGGTTAATTTGAGGTTTACTTCCAAGTGAATCCCAAGTACCTTTCGACACCGTTTTTAATACATGTAAATCACTCTACCGTAACCAATGAAGTGGGGTCGATCACTCCACTAGGTCCGGTATGATCTCGTGCTTAACTCCTTTAAAATGGGAGGTTCTCAAAGCCAAACTTCAGTAAATGGATTTACTCCCTATCACAATATTCTAATGTTTGTTTGCAGCTTTGGAAAGTTAACTCACTTCCCTATTCCAAAGCCCTACAACCTGATCTAATGTAGGTGGAAAAGAGCCCTAAAATAATAAAAATTTCTAGATTGATTTTATTAGCGTTGTTTTTTAAAATTGTTACTTACTTATAGGGTAAATGGACATGAAACAGATGGTGTTATGACTTGAATCAAAATTTTAATGCAATCGAACATGATATTGTAATATTTTCATTTCGATGAATTGTAACTAAAATAAGGGAAGAGGTTTCATTAACTTTTCAAAAATACAAGAATCAATGAATCATTTTCAAGACACAAATCAAAGAGAATGCATAATACATGATTCTTGGCTCTTCTTCGAGAAATGCAACCTAAATTCCTCAAAATATAAGTTACAAGAAGAAAAATTTTGATCTTAACAACTTCTTACATACCCAAAAACAAACAATGAATTCTTCCTTCAACAAACACAAGCTATAATTTCAATTTGACATAATGAGTTACAAATCATTGTAAGTAGAAGATTGTGTTGTCTTATAGAGAGAAATAATCAGTATCCACTTTGGCAAATAAAAAAACTCCTAATCACGTGTTCCCTTGAAAAAACCTAAATTTTACTAACACTAATGACACTTTGAAATTGAGAAAACAAAGTACTTAATCTGATATTTTGACATAAAAAGGACAGAATCAAATTATCTCAACACTGGCTGATCCTTCTCCTGGTTAACCAGCAATTCAGCATATCAAACCTTGAACCCTAAATTACAAAAACAAAAAAAATTCTTCAAAAAGGCAAACCCAAAACATCAAATCAAAATAAGGACATTTCTAGAAGGTAAACAGGCCTAATTAGACACAAAAATCAAAATTTCAAGGACTCGGCAATGAGAAAGATTAACTTTTGAAAAAAAAAAATCGCATGTCTGTAGGTAATCAATATAGTTCACTGCGTATATGCATAGTTGCTAAAATCTAAGTTCGAATAAGTACGCTCTGTGAGAAAAGATAAAGTGAGAACAACGGGAGAATTAAAGAAAATATGAAAATAAGTCAACCAAATCATAAAATCCATACTTTCAATATTTTTCAGACACTCAGAGAGGGTTATGACAAAAGAACTAAAAATCAAAACAAAAATAATCATGGAGAATGAGATGTTCCCCAGTATGGTCACCAATTTGTTAGGCAGGCTAATCCTTCTTGCGAACAAGATGGATCTCCCTAGATTTCAAACAAAACCTAGTAACAAACATGAAAATAATTTCTACCTTTCCTTAGCGTATGACTGATTTAAACATATAATATGTGAAGAATCACTTACCTATTTAACGAAGTGTCTGTTGAAGTCTTTTCAGTACTTCCCACAACCAGCTTTTCCTCATTGCCTTAGAGGATTCCCAATGCTTTCCAAAACTTCTCCATGATGCTCCAAAATGTATTTGCATAGACAAAAACATTCAAAAGCATCAAAGCATCTCAAGTATAAAATCAAAGGTAAATGAAGTTATTAACTTAGCATACATCATAAGTTGAATCACTAATCAATTATAAACCATGTGAGTGATCAAGGAATCTCACGAATAATATTAGAATAGACACAATTAGAAAATAACAATTGCTTTGTATTGAATTCAAAGGAGAACAAGCCTACAACCTGTTTGCCTTGATGTCACGAGCCTCTTCCCATGATCTCCAACATTTTCCTTGAATGAAAATCCTTCTAGCCCTATTTCAATAGCATAATCCTACCTTTAGTGGTCCTCTTTGATCCATTGGCCTTTGTTTGATTTATAGACAAAGATGAGTAGGTTTGGGATCCTCTTCCTAAGGGATGAGATCCACAAATGGTGGGATAGGGGATCCACAAAGAGAGGGATGTAGCTCCATGATGGGAGGGATCAGTCTTAAGTAGGCATCCATTCGAAGATGTTAGTTTGGAAAGATTCAAATAACAAAGCTTCTAGAATTTGCTTTTTTATTTTTTACTAGCATTAAGTCATGTGCGTAGGACATAGTGTAAGACAGAGCGCACTTTTTCACAAACTCTAATGGTCTCTTTTGTGTATGCACAAATATTGACTAGGGAATTGCGCAAGAAGCCAAACATAGGTTTTTGGGCCTTAATATCTAGGAATTTCATTCTCTTTGGGATGGTTTGGGTTCCAGCCTTGCAGGGTGATGCTTTGGAACACTTTGATGGATAGCAAAAAATCCAAACCGATGAATCATTTTCCTAATGTGACAAAATGACGTGTAATAGTAGGACCTTTAGGAGATATCGTGACATAGAGCCACTAAGGGGAGACGATGCAGAGTGAGAGGCTTCTAAGGTTGAGCATAAACCAAAAAAACCAGCAGCAGGGACACATCCTGTAAATTAGGTGGAGGAGTGAGAGGCTCCTTCAAGTTCTACCAAAAGGAGGTTGAGATGGGATAGCATACCTTGAGGGATGTAGAGGAGTGTGTGGATGTTCCTAGCAACACTTTTAAGGAGAGTAGACCACCTGCTTGATTTTCTAGCTATTTGGCCTTGATCAGCAACATTAGTGATTTGAAGCCTTATACTTTTGAGGAGGCAACAAATCAACAAGACTGGAGGGATTCCACAATGGAGGAGTATAGCTCCATCATGAGGAATGATCTATGGGAAATAGTGCGAGTCCTGAGGGAAATTCAATGGTCACTTCTCAATGCATTTACAAGATTAAGCATGCAACAAATAACATCGAGAAGCACAAGGCGAGGTTCGTGGAAAGAGAGCTTTCCCAAAAGGAGGGAGTGGACTATGGGGAGAAATTAGCTCTTGTTTCCATATACACATCTATTATGGAATTTATTTCCATTGCTTCAGAGATGGAGTGGAGGATACATAAGATGGATGTGAAGATTGCCTTCCTTAGAGGGGTGATTGAGGAAGAGTTGAATATTAAGTAGCTTCAGGGCTTTGAGGTGCATGAGATGGAGTCTCATCTATGCAGGTTGAAGAAGGGCCTTTATGGATTGAAGTAGGCTCTGCGCACATGGTATGCCGAGATTGATGGATATCTTCTTGGTTTGGACTTCACCAAGTGAGGTAGACTCGAACTTATATTATGTACTTGTTGAGGGTGAGCCTCTTATCTTGGTGTTATATATTGATGATTTCTTCTTGATATGATCAGAGAGGCTCATATATATGTACAAGGAGGACCTTGATGATGATTTTGACATGAAGGACATCAACTTAATGCATTTCCTTTTTAGATTGGAGGTGTGGTAACAATCAGGAGAGATTTTCCTTGGGTAAGGCAAGTATGTAGAGGAAATTTTGAGGATATTCATGATGGAGGATTGTAGGGATATACCTACACCTATGATCACCAACTTGAAGAAGTTGGGCACTTCCAAAGGTGAGTTGGTGGATCCCACATTATATAGGCAAATGGTAGGTCCTTTAAGGTATATGGTCAACATGAGGCCAAATATCTAATTTGTTGTGAATACACTCATCCGATTCATGGTGGAGACAAGGGGGGTTCAATGGGTGGCAACGAAGCACGTGCTCAAGTGCTTGAAAGGTACAATGGATTATGGACTAAGGTATGTCATAATTGGTGGAATGGAGTTACAGGACTATACAAATTTAGACTGGGTAGGGAGTGCAATGGAAAAGAAGGGTACATCTAGGTGTTGTTTTAGCTTGGGATAGACTATGATATCATGGTTCAACAAGAAGAAACACTCAGTGGCACTTAGCTCAATAGAGGCCAAGTACATGGTAGTGAGTTTTGAAATTTGTAAGGCCATATGGCTTCACAAGGTGATCATAGGGTTAATTGGTCTTGAGATGGGGCCCATGATGATTCAATGTGATAATTAGAGTTACATTACACTCTTTGAAAATCCAGTGTTTCATGACAGGTCCAATCATATAGAAATCATGTATCACTTCATCAGAGAGAGGGTCCAAGGACGTGTTTTGAGATTGCATTACATATTCACAGGGAAGCAAGTAGCATACATTTTTACCAAGCCTCTAATGAAGGCGAAGTTTGCATTCTACATGGACAAGCTGCAGGTGGTGGAGAATCCCTTCCTTGCTAGGAGGGAGTGTTGATGTTTTATAGCTAATAAAGGCCTTTTACATTGGCTTGGTGTCTTAGCATGTAGAAGAAGTTTGATTTCCTCTTTAGATGCTTGCTTGATGGAGTTAGTGACTTTATCATTTTTTCCTAAGATGAACCTTACAAAAAATACAATAATTAGAGTAATTAATTATTGGGGACTATTAAGCAGAAGTTCTACGAATAAATAATAAAATTATTAAGTGACTTATATTTAATCTTAGCCATTGATCTCAAGAGAGGCATAGGATCTAATCCTATCCATTGATATTTTGGTTAGGGATTATTTTCTTAATAAAATGATAAAGTGATATGCAGATTTGAGAGAGAGATTTTCTCAAGTGGAGGGCGAGAGGCTCTAGTTAACTGAAGAAGATTGAGGAGGAATTGTTAGGGGGAGATTTATGGAGAAATTCAAGGAAATTTGGGCAGGAGGAGAAGTACTAAGTTAAGGGGATGATTTTTTTTGGGGGCTGAGTTATTTCCTTGGGTCGATTTGACAAGTGTGTAAGTCGTACCATTTCTAGAGAGCTTGCGAGCAAGAAGAGAGGGCCAAGAGCACTCCAAGGAGGCTGAGTTTGACTTGGGGCCGATTCTGGCTCAACATTTAAGTTTTCAAACAGCCATAATTTCTGGGGGACCGAGTTATAGGTTCCCCTTACACTGTTATTTCTCTTAGTAATTTTCTATGGGTCAAAACCGAATAATTTCTAGATTTAATATAAGTGAAAGAAAAATGATTTGGGTCAAATTTCTGTTATTCTTGTGCCTGATTCTCTTGGGATTTTTTCTGCTGCATTTTATTTGAGAAGTTAAGAAATACCAAAGTATTTATTTTTAACAGTTGAGAATTTTGTTTATGTAATAGAATAATTTTCTAGGTATAAATAGTTGTTGGGTAAAATAAATCAGACCCAATATTTAAATTTTGATACCTTTAATATCATTCAAAAAGTAATTACATTGAGAAGGAGAAGTTTATAATATCTCTAAACTATATAAAGCACAAGGTGATCATACCAAATCTATAACAACATCACAATCCCAAGTATCCCATGCACGATGATTATGTGCCAGTCTTTGCAAAGGAGGTTTGGGCACAACTAGGGCATGTTTTTCCTACAACTTAGAGATATACAATGAGATCCTCAAAGTACTATGCAAAGGTGGAGGAAAATTATTCTTATTGGACAAGGATTTGTAATTAGGTGTCTCATAAATATGGTTATGCACATGTCTTGTAATTGTGATTATGAATTTGAAGATTCACTATGGAAACAACCATAAGAATGTTATTGTTGAATCGGTCCCCTTATTAAGGGGCAATTGAAGAGGCCAAATAAATTGGTTTTTTTGTTTGATTGGCAAAAAATTTATGCTAAGGCAATGAGTTTTGCAATACCATTAGATATTCTAGTTTACCATGAGATAGGGGAGAGAGATTTTAATATGGAAAATCAAGGCATTTATGGGTGAGAGATAATACCACAAATTCATCAAGGATATTTACATTTACATCTTTGATTCAATTGAATGTGGTCCTACTTAGCATCATTGTATTTCATAGCATTAGTTTCACTTCCTCCTTTCCCTTGGTTCTTATTATTCTTCTTCCTTCCATAGTGGGGTTGTTGGTTATCATTTAGGTTTATTGAGCTGACATTGCAATTGCCCTATGAAGATGGGAATGAACTAAGATAATTGTGTTTGAGGTGGATGATTGTAGGGAACCTAGGTAATATTAGGTACTTGGAATTTACACTTGAAGAATGATAAAAAAAATAATTCATTAACCATATAGATTAAGACCTATGGAAAAGGGACCTTAATCAAACTAGTTAGGTGCTAAAGCTACTACTTGAGATATTCCTATAAGGCCATTAGCCTCATGGGATGCCTAACATCCCCTAATAGAAGGTGGACCATTAATGGGTGAGGATATATGGAATTAACTATGAGTAAAATATACAAGTAACATATTTAACAAATTTTTGTCTCCCAAGGAGGTCTTACACAAACTCCTACATCTCAACTCATGAATGTAATTGATGGTGTTTGTAGAATTAATATTTTGACATCTAGTAAGGAGTTTGATGGGCATCTTCCATATTTCACATAAAGGTTACGAAGAACATCACCAAATTAATCAACTCTAGGCTTCCAATTTTTATGGCCTTGGAGAGTTCAAAGCCATGATCATGACCTAAAGGAAAGTCCCTAGCCCAATCTAATGTTAATGGCCTCGACCAAAATAAGAAAAGTCTAATTTAAGTATACTATTATTTTAGGTTGTGTTCCCTAATATGGTGTGCAATATGTGATCTTATGTGTATTTTCATTAAAGAAATGTTGGAAATGAAATCCTAAAAGGGAGTGTTCTTGGAAATCAAAACTTTATTCTTCAATTCTCTTAATTTCTTAAATTTTAGAAAGTCATAAACATGCATGTACGAATCATCATAAACAATAAAGGTATAACATACTCGATAAAATAGAAAATTTTCCTTGAAAAAAATTAATTTTCAATGCTAAAAAATCCATACATGTGCATTTACGTATACATAAGAAGTAAAGATAGCTTCATAGGTCTTAGAGTAGGATTGTGTTGGTTTCTAATGGAGAGCCATATTGTGGAACACTTTTCCTTTAGCAAAGTCTTACATCCACACACAAAACATAGCGACATGCATGCATCTAGATAGATAATTGGAAAAAATAAAAAGAAATACATGGAATATGATTATGATGTTGAGATGTCACATAAATGTCACATATCTCAAACATATAGGAGACAAACATGCATCTACAAAGTCCAAAAAAAATATAATGAAAGATATGGAACATGGTTGTAACATTGAGATGTTGTGTATCTCGAACAAATAAAGGATACTAACAGGAAACCAAATGTAATGCTTCCTCCCACATTTACCCAAATTCACAAGCTTGTCAAGGTAAGCATTGAACGAGTGTCACTATGACATGAACCGACCTCCAATTTCTAGTTAAGGAAGTGGGGCCTACAAACTAAACAATTATTGACATCCTATAGGGACTAAAGATCACTCAGCAACTGAAAAATCACCCCAGCTGATCTATCTCTGAGATGGAACCATTTTTCTTTGACCTAGCTCCACAATCGCACCCTTGACACTGCATCCATGTAGTTGGAAGCCTATAACCACACTCACAGGCTTGCTTCCATGTGGTTATGACCCAAAAACTCCAGTTCTAAGCACACAGTTCAAGGATCTATGCCACCTTTTCGGGCTAGCCTCCAAACCATTGCCCATAACTCCCTGTAACCTTCCATAATCATAATTAACATGATGACAATGCCAAATATTCAAACATGAAGTAAGAACTTGACCTAAAGATGCCTAATCCATAACAAACATTTCGTCAAACATATTGTAAACATATAAGCTACATGTCATGAATGCGTATATGATCATAAACTGAGTCTTCATCTAAGAATCACCAAGAATGCTTCAAGCCCTCTCTCGCTACCTGCAAGAACACTTGTTATCCCATGCATTCATCAACCATTCATTAGCATATTAAAACATGACAAGAACCATAGATATCATACATCATATAACTAACATTTAACCAACAAATAACCGACATAAATACCATGGGAAATCAGTCATAATATCACCAACATAATCACTACAAATACTCATAGATCACAATAGGAAAATATCTCGTATTAACATATGAAAAATGCAACCAAGTCAAGGACTTCCATGTACTACTCGACCATATATTGGGTTGAACCAAATCTGTTTTTCAACAAATAACCCCCGCACCATATTCTAGGGATAAATGTGGGATCTTGTGGAATAAACCAAAACAAAACCAACCAGGGCTTGAGGAGGCCAAACTACCTCAACCCTCAACCAAAGTGATTCCACCTCTACAATCTAAAAATCACTAACATCAACCAAATTGGTCTCTACCCAACTTGTCCAAGGCTCCAAGAACTAGTAACTCAACCGGCAACCTTCTAGGGCTCCAGAGCATTTGTTCCAACCGCAACTCCAGAAGCTAGTAACTCAACCCACCAAAGGCTCCAGAACGTTGATCACAACCTACAACTCCAGGAACTAGTAACTCAAACCAAGTTGTTCCAGGTCTTCCAGAGTCTTTGTTCCAACCAACAACCATCAAGAACATGAGCGCCAATCAAAAAAATAAGTGGAAAACCCACAACACCATGGTTATCTAAGGAATGGAAACACAAGGCTAAAACCACTATTAATCCAGACAAATATCCATGTCAATGACATCACATAACTAGGGAATCACATGCGTATACCATGCATCCAAAAATCAACGTGCTAAATCTCACATGCACATTGTTACCTGCAATACATAGCTAATTTATGTCCTTACTTGTTGGTTTCCAAGTTTTCTCTTACGCACCCTTTCTTTCCTTGCTTGCTTGTCCAAGTGCTTTTTCCTTCTCCTTTGTTTATCCTGATCAAAAGCTCTCAATTGATTCTCAAGTGCCCTTTTATTATTGATGTCTCCTTTTTTTCATTTTCCTTCATTTTCCCTCTATTTTCCCTTGCATGCAAATTTGTGTCTCTTTACCTTCCTTTTCTTTTCCTTTATTTTCATAATTTAAATGCCAATTATTACCTCTTTTCCTTTGCTAATTCCTTTGACAATTTCCATAGCCATTAATTAATCACAAGTGATGTCCATTATAATCTTTTCCCATCACTCAACTTGGAATGTGTGTCCCATGACCTTGGTGTTATTTTATTTACATGGAAAATCAACCAAGGGTTGTTAAATACCCCTCCCCCTTGGGGTTACATTGTCTGACGCTTATAACCAACAAAACATACTGCTTATGGAACTTTATAACACAACTCATTATAGTATTTACAATGTACCACACTGTTGAAACCATGACCAACATGACAAACATGACAAACATACTGCTTATGGAGCTTTATAGACCCAACTCGATGTGGTATTTACAATGATGTACTCATACGTGTATGCACATTTGCTTCAACTAAAAAATAATCATATCGTCTATGGAGCTTTATAAACACAACTCGATACAATATTTACAATAATATACACATATATACATATGCACATTTTTTCTAACCAACAAATAAAAGGATATGATGTCTGCATCAACGACAAGGGAATCTAGAGCTTGCTCACACCTCCACCCTCCAAGTAGTACAAGGATTCACTTCCTTCCCAGGAAGTACAGAATCCACTACCAAAATTAAAGTCTGCATCCAATATCCAATGCTACAATCCTTGCACTAATGGTCCTCTCAGTGAACAATCACCAACTCATTGTTTCAAGGAACACCCCCAATGTGTTTCTGATTCCATCTATAAATGCTAATGACTGAAATAAATTTATTCCCCAACCTTCCCTTCTCTACTACACAGTCCCTTAAGTAATCCGTTCACCCCCTTTCATGCAGTCACATACCTTTCAAGTTCCATGAGCACCCCCTCCTCGGTCAATCCATGCCTTAGCAATATTTCCTCGCATCAGAAGGTCAAAAAGCCAAGGTATATCCCTGCCTCAAAACCATCATGTCGGTCATAACATGCTCATGGAAATCAATAAACACTATTGAGTACCAGGGTCCCACAATGGCCCTACTCCATAACTGCTTTACCAACATATTGTTGCATGTTCCAATTCCTTTTGTTGCTGCTAATTATTTGGCAGTTAATTCCAACCACCCAAATCAGGCATTTTCAACCACCCAAACCTAGGAATTTTCCATGCTTTCCTGTATCAAACACATAATTTCCATTAAATTTGAAAGGAATTGAATTCAATTCAATTCATACCTCATTGGTAACTAGTCAATAAGGTACACATGTAGTTCTGTTTACTTCCTGTCACAACAAGTCAAACAAGTTCTTTGATTAAATCATCATATATAAACATATCACATCTTGTTAGCTCAAAACTCAACCATCATAAATCATAATCATAGATCATGTGCATAATTAAAAACTAAAACAAAATATTGATACTTATCTTTTAAATGGTTTTTTTCTTCTACCTTTGTTCTTTTTTCTTTTCATACACACAATAAATCAGCTGAAAAACCCAGCAAGCACCCAATGCCTACTCTTCTCTTCAACCATGTACACACACTAGATTGATTTCCAAACCTGGTAAGCATCTAGTGCCTTCTCTTCCCTTAAGTATACAAAACGAGGGCATCTAGAGACTATACTGCATCAACCCTTAATACCAACAACTCAAGGTTGGTCTCATCGCAAGTTGTCCAGAGTTACAGAGAATTTGTCCCAACCCGTAGGCTCTAGGGACTTATAACTCAACCCACATCCTCCAGGAAACGCAGAGAACCAATCCCCAACACGTACACATACACACAATGTACATTAAAACACATACACCCACACACAGTGTATAACATAACACATACACCTACACCTAGTGTACAACACCACAAATACATACACATAGTACAACACATTGAATACACGTCATGATACAACTAATACACAATATACATAACATAGTACCACATGTACACAACACAACAAGTACGACATGTACACAGCAACAATATTGCACATCCAAAGACCATACCGTCTCTACCAAGCAACCTTGCCTCTAGTGTCTTTCCCATGCCTTACCGCGTGCATCCACAACCTAAGTCTCGATTGTGTGGCTCTTTCCATTATCCATGCTTGCCCCAGCATATCAAAAATCACAATACTTTCATTCCACTGATGTATCCTTCATCATTTCCTGCCATATCATGAACATATGCATGGTTATAAACACAATATCAAATCATATCCACATGATACTAACCTCATAGATCTATTAGGGCTACTCTGCCCACTTGATTCCTCATAAACCAAGAACCTTTTCATGCCATTCACTTGCATAAATAATCATTCTTCCACAAGAATGATCCCTAACGACCCTATCAAACAATGGCATTCATACATATATGTATATATGTAAACATTAGCATAATCATGATCACAACATAATTACCAATGTTCATAAGGTCAAGGTTAAGAGAAAACCTTTTATCCATGCAATGCATGCACAACATTGAGAACAACAGTTCCTAACATAGTCAAGGCATTTTATGCCTCAAATCCATTCACCTTACCTTTTTTGGTTACCTTTCTTATGACTGCCCTGCCATTGTCCATTTACCCCAATGGACCGAACCAACCCAACTGGTTGTCATATTCTTTCCTTCATGTGCCCTTTAGTTATACATCGGGCTTCATTTGGGTCTCATATTACCTATTGGGTTTCATTAAACTCTCCCGAGTCCCAGAACTCCATTAACTTTCCTCTTTCCCCAACCAATTCCTAAGACCCTCAAAACATAAAAGGAAAGAACAAGAAGGAAAACAAGAATAAAACAGTAAAATCCAAGTAACCACAAAAAAAGTGGCATGGTCATGCACAATACAATCAAAACCACAACCGCAAATCAAGCGCAAACAAATCACAAAATACTGAAAAAACAAACTCTCAAGAGCCACCATGACTCAACCCCCATGGTTCCCAATGCTTCCAAGGGAAAGCTCAACCCAAGCCTATTTCAAGATTTCATGGCAATCTCTTCTGTCATGCAATTCCCTGCATCATATTGTCGTAAACACACAATTGTCAATGCATAAATAAATGTAACAATATACCAGTTACCTTACCTTGTTGTATCGAGCAAGTTTCCCTGCAATTGAACACATTCGCGTACCATTTCTCAAGGGATTCTAATTCCCTTTTTTGGATCCATCTATGACTGGAAACTCGCTATTATATTTGCATCTGATAGACCGTCTACCATGTAGCTTCCTTGGCCCAAAGTGCTTTTAAGAACTTTAATTGCTCTATTACTTGGCCCTGGAGCATGAGCTCCTTCTGCTGTGAGATGCATTGAGACTCTGCTTGGAAGTCTCCCCCTGGTTCCACTTCCACCTAATTGATGGATACCTAGTGACCTACCTACTTGTTATCCACTGCTGCATAGATCCGTGGAATGCTCTGACCTACATCCCCAACTGTTCGTGCCTCCTACGCACTATAGATACGAGGCCTGCCACACATCCATTGCACCACTCTAATACAAAGGGTAGTCCTTCCTGCGATGATCTCCACCACTGGTTATACACTGCAATAGTTCTCTTCCATTACTTTTACTTTGCTACTCTACAGGTTGAGACCTATGTCCTCATCCATTGCATTGAACTTCTTATGAGGTGCCATACTTTCCTTATTACTTGCACCCTTTCAGTCACGCTTAGGCTTACACTTACGCTTAGACTGCTCATAAAAATGCTTCAACTTCCCAATGGCTTCCTCCAATGACCGAGGTTCATCATACTCAATCTGATCCTTAAATGCTAAAGGCGATCCACTAATGAACCTTTGAACTTTTATCTTCTCATCCTTAAGATAAGACACATGCCTCAACAACTCCAGAAATTAGTCGTGTACTCTTCATCTGTCACAGACCCCATCTTAAGCTCATATGACTCCTCTGGAAAATGTTGCTTCTCACTCCTATAAGGATGTTGGTAGTAATGACGATGATGTCTCTTAGAACCATAACTAGAATAAAATCCATGAGTGCTAGCCCGCCTGTTGGGTGTATCCAAAGATATGCCACCTCTTACTGTATCATCCTTGTCCAACCAGTGTCTTCTAAGAGACCTGCTTATATATTCCCCATTAGTCTTCTCTTCATGTCCATGATATATCCTCAACTGTGTTGAAATTTATAACTAGGTTTGGTCTTCATAAATGTATTTGAGATGTACTTATCAAAAGAATGAAGAAAATATTTTTATTATTATTTATATGACTTATTAAAGCATGGGTTTCATGCTTGGGTCATCATGTTTGAGTTCAAAGTCCCCATTTAGGACTTCTAAGATTTATTCAGAGTCATTAGAGTCATTGTACATTAAAAGAAACCCTTCTTGGGCTTTCGAATCATGTAAGAAGAATTATTTTTGAGTCAAAAATGAATTTAGTCTCCTCCACACCAAGTCGAACTCAATAAGAGTAACTCAACCTCCTTGGAAGGATATATATACAAGGCAAATCGTATTCATTTGAAGCATCTCATCTCTCTTAGACATAGTTCGATTTTTGAAGCTGGAAGCTGGAAAAGTGCGAAGTTGAGAAAGGGCTAGAAAGGAGTGTGAGTTTTTGGAAGGAGATAGTAAACCTTAAGATCAAAATTCTGGGACAACCCTCACTCTATTCTAAGGTGTATCAAGGGAGATCGAAGTTCTCCAAGTTTGGTCGAAGTTGTTGCTACTACTACTACTAGGTTGAAGCTGCTACTGATGTTGGTAGGTCGGAGCTACTACTGATGTTTGTAGGTTGAAGTTTCTTTTGAAAGGTTATCATATGCAAGAAGGATTGAGGGTTGACTTGGTGTGGAGGGAGTCTCTTTTTGGGTCTAGAGTATTGGATTATCTTGAGAAACTATTGAAGGAAGAATTGTTGATTGGGTTTTCCCTAGATAGTGGTTTTTCCCTAGTTGTCCGCCTACATCCATTTTCCTTGTGTTATTGTCCTAGTAATTTCTTGATGAAATAAAAGGTAAAAGAAGAACATAAAGATAAAAGAATCACAAGTAATTATATATATAAGAAAATCTTTCTTTCTTTCTTACTTTCTAACATGGTATCAGAGCTAAGGTGAAAGAGGAAAAAGGCAGTCTTGAGTATCTACTAGAAGGAATCTAAAGGATTGATCTAGGGATCATATAAGGAGCTCTTGTAAGAGGAGAAACTCACTATATTCAAGGAAAATGTATAACACATTAAAGACTGAGAAAAAGTTGGAAGGAGCATCAAACTACATATCTTGGAAGAAGAGAATTGACCTCACTCTTAAAACGAACAAGGTCTTAGGTGTGGTTAAAGGTAAGGTGAAGAAAGCTATCGAAGAATCGAGTGATGCAAACAAGGTGAAGTATAGGGAATTGGAGATATTGGCTATGACTCTTATGGTAGAAAGAATTAAGGACAATCTTGTCCCATACATTTCAATATAAACCATGCTCAAGAAATGTGTGAAGCATTGACAAAATTATTCACTATCAAGAACACAGGTCAAGTAGCAAGCTTGAAGAATGAGTTGATGTTATGAAACCAGCTCACAAAAAGATAGATAAACGCTTTAGAAATAGGCCTCTTCGAGGGGGAAACCTCCTTTACATTACACAAATGAACAATTCTTGGATGATACAAATGACAAGACCTCCTTTCTATATATAGGAGTCTAAGGGGTCATAATATAATCAAAGCCGACATAACAATAATAATGTAAGGGCACAATAATAACAATAGTGGGCTTCTATGGTGCACAATAATAACAATATGGAGACTACATGGGCACAACAATATAATAAGGGGGTTGTACTAATAACAATAAGGGGTTACACTAGTAGTATAGGGACCTAACATGCCCCTCTCCTTGAAAAAGTGTTGTCCTCAACAGTTGAGTAGTTCTTGATGCTTCTATATAAAATTCTTGTCCTCACATGTGGAATCTTCAGCGGGTAAGTTCTTCCACTTGATGAGATACTTTGAAATTGATCGATTTTGTAGCTGTTGGGTTCTTGTTTCTGTGACTGCTCTAGGTTCCAATATGATTTTTCCTTCCTCATCAAGTTCTGGCAATATTGTTTGAACTAGGATCTTCTACAACTTTTGAATGAGTGGCCACACTTCTTCGTCCTTCTTCCATTTGTCCCTTGTTTGGTTTATCCAATATGGTTGGATAATAGAAATAGCATAAAATAATGCTTCCACATCCTCATCCTTTCTTGAGAGTGCATCTGCAACAACATTTTGCTCCCCTTTTTGTAGATGATATCAAAGTCATAACCCAACATATTTGTGACCCATTTTTTTTGTTCTTCTAAAGATAATCTTTGTTCTAAAAAGTATTTAAGACTATCATGATCCATTTTTACCTTGAAGTGTCCCCCCATTAAGTAAGGTTGTCATTTATTAAGTGCATGTAGTATTTCCATCATTTCCTTCTCATAAATATCTTGCTTGATATGTAGTCGTAAAAATACCCAATCGCCTACATCAAAACTTTTTTCACTGCGATGTTGATCTGCCTGTTGTTTCATTCGATTTTGCACCAAAGTGGCATTATCATTTAAAAGTTGGAGAACTTGTTGTTGATGCTCGATGTGATCTTTCACTGCTTGAATATTTTTTTTATTGATATGTCCTTCTATCTTGAGAGTTTGAGGAGTGGTAATTTCTCCTAATGCATTACAAGATATGGTCGGATTCATTTCTTGATGCAAGATGTGATGTTTCAATTCTTGAACATTTTTCTTCTTGATATGTCCTTCTATCTTAATAGTTTGAGGAGTGGTAATTCTTGCCAATGCATTACAAGATATGGTTGGATTCATTTCTTCTTTCTCGATGTGATCTTTCACTTCTTGAACCTTTTTCTTCTTGATATGTCCTTCTGTCTTGAGAGTTTGAGGAGTGGTAATTCTCTCCAATGCTTTACAAGATATGGTCGAATTCATTTCTTCTTTCTCTGTGGTTGGTTCCTAGTGTATATCCTCTTCTTTTGATGTTTCTTGATCATTTTCTTCCTTCTCTTCACAATCTATGTAAAATAATTTCTTCTCAACACACTTATGACCTTTAATGTATATGTTATCACAATTGTAACAAAGCCCTTTTGCTCTTTTTTCTTCCAATTGTTGTGTTGTCAACCTTGTAGGTTGTGGAAGGCTAGGAGAAACAACACTTCCATCGTTATAGTTGTGAGGGGTAGACTTTCTTGTTTCCATAATTTTGCTTTCCACTTTTCTTGCCAACCTGAATGCCTTCTCCAATGAATCAGGTTCCCAAAGATGAACCTCATGTTGAATGTTATCCTTTAAAGTCCCTATGGAGACATCAATCCTCTACTTCTCTAGAATATCATTTTCCCTTATATTCAATTTTTGAAAGTCCTCAATGTGCTCTGCCATTGAACACTTTTGTTCGATATTTATCAATTGGCTAAAGAAGGTGTTTTTCTTTGTATCCTCATAATGTGCTATCATTTCCTCCGTGAAAATTGACCACATAACAAGTGGTTTACGAGAAAAAAGCCCTTTATACCATAAAAATTGATCTGGTTCTAAATATGAAGATGCAATACGTACCTTTTGTAATAGTTGCACCTCATGTAGATCAAAATATTGCTCCATCTGTAATATCCAATTTACTGGATCCTTGCCATCAAACTTCCTCATATCACCTTTTCTTGATTTTATGAGCTAGATCTTGAAACGACTGTAACTTTGTAATTTCAGATCTCCAAGTTGTGAAATTGTGTCCTGTAGTAGCCCTCTGTGTTCTCTTTCGAACCCCGCAAGTTTGATCAAAATTGGATTCTGCAAGGAAGAGTTATGTCAAATCTACCACAATGACCTGATTATAGACTATTTAATAGAGTGCACTTGTACGAAGAGACATGTGTCACTGTTTCAACCTTAGGTTCTAAAAATTATACTCAAACAAAACACAGTCCATGCTCTTTTTGTAACTTCTTACAAAATTTCAATTTGATGCTCAGAGAGAAATTTATGATGATTTTCCCAAGGTCACCTATTTAGGATGTAATTCGGCAGTCTGCAAAAACCCTAACTTCCTCAGATCACATATCCGCAATTATAGAGAACCAAGATCTGAAATTTTGACCGAGGTTCTGAACGCTTTCTTCTCAAATGGGTTTTTTTTAGCTTCTGAAACGTCGTAGCGCAAATTTGATAGCGAAAATTCCATGATGACCTATTTTATATGAAATTCTGAAGCTTGCAAAAACCCTAACTTTCTCAAATCATATCTCTTAAACTAAAGCAAGAAAAGATCTTAAATTCAGACCTGTGGTTCAACGCGATTTCTTCTCAAATGGGTTTTTTTTTTGTATTCTGAAACATTGCAGAAAACAAGTTATAGAGAAAATGCCATGATGACCTGTTTGGAGCAGCGAAACCCTAGAATCCAAAGCTCTGATACCAAATGTTATGAAACCAGCTCACAAAAAGATAGAAAAGATAGATAAACGCCTTAAAAATAAGCCTCTTCGAGGGGGCAACCTCCTTCACATTACACAAATGAACAATTCTTGGATGATACAAATGACAAGACCTCCTTTCTATATATAGGAGTCTAAGGAGTCATAATATAATCAGAGCGGCATAACAATAATAATGTAAGGGCACAATAATAACAATATGGGGACTACATGGGCACAACAATATAATAAGGGGGTTGTACTAATAGCAATAAGGGGTTACACTAGTAGTATAGGGACCTAACAGTTGAGGACTACAAAAATGATAAAGGATGATATAGGGGTTGATCCAGGTGGATATTGGTGGCCACCCGCCTATTCCACCTAGACCCCCTAGTCAGTTTCATTTGTTTCCTTGTTCATTTCAGAATTTACTATTTTTAGCAGTTTTTTGGGTCCTGAACTTCTGGAGTAGTTTTGACCCCCTAAACAACGTTTTTTTGGGGTCTGTAGCAAGTCCACAGTCATAGGCAAGGGCTTGTGGCAAAACTTGTAGTACTTAAAGAGGCCTTTCCAACAAGGTATCGTATGCACCAAACAGAGATAATATGACCAAGTTACGACCCTGGGAAGTTGGCTGCCTAACTAACCCCAAAGGGGCCCACAAACTCTTGGTTTTACATCTCTTGGGGTTAGGGTTTTGGTTGTTTAGGGTTTTCTCATGTTTTCCAATAATAAATAGGCCCTTGGACCTCATTTTAACATAGTTCAGAGGCATGCAGCCGCCACATCTCTTCTCAGAGATAAGCTACCATCAACTGAGCTATCTTATTTCCATTCTATTTGTAAGCATAGTTCAATATTTTTCTATTAATGAAATGAATTGTTTTTCTGCTGCATATTTGTGTTTATGATTATATCTGTAAGTTGTTGCATTCCATTTTAAGTTCGTATCAGTGGTATCAGAGTGGTCTGCTCTTTCTCTATTGTTCTTTGCATGTCCCCAACGAGGTCAGGGTATACGGATTTAGGGCTTGACTTGGTTGAACCAATGCAAGATCAGCCTCGTAAAACCCAACGACCTCCCATGATAGAAGAAAATAAAGACGAGGGGGCACGAGATCCTTTTAAATTGTTGCTCGAGGAAGCCCTTGAGCGACAGAGGGATGTGATGATGGATAAATTTTCCCAGATCCTTCGATGACTACCCACAGATGATGCATCTTCATCTAGCAGCCACTCTGGAGGTGCCACTCCTTTTAAGGTACAAGTTAACTTTGATATTCCCATATTCGAAGGCCTAATAGATGCAGACTTCATAGATAAATGGTTAAATCTATTGGAAGGATTTTTTTTTTCAGTTCATGACTTTTCCAATCGAGAAAATATTACTTTTTCACTTCTTAAAGTCGCCCCACACGTCAAGGACTGGTGGGAAACACACTGTGAACAAAAGGACGAGAGTGAACCCTCATTCTTTTCAGCTGTAGGCACTTGGAATTATTTCCAAGATGCCATCAAGGAATAATATTACCCTGTCGGGAGCTATGAAGACAAATACATAAAGTGGACCACGCTATGGCAGGGAAGGGACCAAGATGTGCCAGAGTTCACAAATACTTTCCATACCCTTCGCATGAAGCTGGGTATCAAGGATACTGAGCGGCATTTGGTGCTCAAGTACTGCGACTGTCTACACAAGTACATCTAGGACGAGATGGAGTTCCTAGACATTTCCTCGCTCGACACGGCGTATCGGTACGTTGTCAAGATTGAGCAGAATTTTAAACAGAAGAAGAGGGATTTTGGATCTGTGAATCCAAAACAAGGAGAATTCACCCCCAAACCACATAATAAAGGACCAAGCCAAGGCAGGGCTACCCAGGACAGCCCGCCGAAGACGCAAGCAAAGAACAACACCCTGAATACAAAGAAGGACATGGAAAATGGTGTGAGTTCCATAAGAGCTCCACTCACAAAAAAGTGAGTGTTGGGTCAAGCAGTCATTGGTGGCTGAGCTGAAGGCTCCCGAATCAGACACAGGTTTCGACTCTAAATCAGAACCTGATAAGGAAATTGACAAAGGAATCAGATCATTGATGTGGAGCCTAGTGCCACCGTGGCCACCACAAAAATCTAGAAGATTGAGCCTAAATATCCAGAGGAGGGGAACGCCTCTTCCACTCACAGATGTGGGTGAAGGGTTCTCCACTGCAATTCATTGTCAACAGTGGGAGCCAAAAGAACCTCATTTCAGCAGAGGTCATGAAGCGGTTGGGCCTAAAGACTACAACACATCCACAGTCATACACCATCGAGTGGCTTCACCAAGCACGAGATCTTTGTGTCAACCAATAGTGTTGCCTTCCCTACAACATCAAGCCCTTCACGGATGATGTACAGTGTGATGTTTCTCCTCTTGAACTTTGTGATGTATTGTTAGGACAACCATACTTGTGGAAGCGGCATGTTGTATATGAGTCTAAACCTCGCTCTGTGATTATTACTTTAGCGAATAAGTTGTATAGGATACCGGAGGTAGCCCTACCTACCGCCATCTCTTTGATCACTACAAAGTAATGCAATAAGATCATTTCCCAGACCAGGAATTTTTTCCTTATGCTTTACCCCCAGGGCAAGAAGAAGGTTGTGGCCACGGCTTCCAAGTAGGGCTCCTATGCACAGCAGCAGCAGATGGACAAGGTCATGGAGGACTACAGGGATATTTTCACCTCACCCATAGTGGTACCTCTGCACTGTCAAGTCAAGCACACCATCGATCTAACCCCGGGCGCATCCCTGCCCAATGGACCGATCTATCTATGCTATGTTCTGGAGAACGATGAGATCAAGAGGCAGATTCAAGAACTATTGCAGAAAGGGCACATCAGGCCAAGCTCATCACCTTGTGGGAGCCCGATTGTATTGGTACAAAAGAAGGATGGGACCTGGAGGCTTTGTATTGACTATTGGGTGCTGAACAAGATCACTGTCCAGAATAGGTACCCAATCCCGCGGATTGATGACCTTTTGGACCAGCTCAAGGGGGAAAAATATTTCAACAAGATTGACTTGAAGTCAAGTTATCACCAGGTGCTTATCGAACCCTCCGATGTGTGGAAGACTGCCTTCAAATCTAAGGAGGGCCTTTTCGAATGGTTGGTCATGCCATTCGAATTGACGAACGCCCCTGAAACCTTCATGAAACCGATGGATGACATCTTGCAACCCTTCACCAATGCATTCTCGGTGCTATATTTAGATGACAGCTTAATCTTCAGCCAGAGTTGGGAAGAGAAGCTCCACCATATTCGACAAGTCCTTCAGACCTTGTGCCAACACAAGTTGTGTGCTAACTTGGAGAAATGCACCTTTGGCTTGACCAAGGTTCAATATTTGGGGTACATCATTGATGAAAAGGGTGTACATGTGGACCCATCCAAGATACAAGCCATTCAGGATTAGCCATCCCCAACCACTCTAATAGAGCTCAACAAAATTTTGGATCTTGCCAATTTCTAACATAGGTTCATGTTGGGGTTCTCTTATATCACTTGGCCTTTAAGTCAAGTCACCAAGGGCAGAGTGAAAGCAAAGTTTTTTTGGTTGGAAACCCAACAACAAGTGTTCTCTGAGTTAAAGAATCACCTTTGTTTTGCACCAATGCTCACATTACAAGAGCTACAACAACCATTTGAGATTGATACATATGCCTTTGACTATGCTATTGGTGCGGTTCTTACTCAGCATGGGAATCCAGTGGCTTACCAAAGTGAGACAATTTCAGACACAGTCTGAAAGTCCCCCACTTACGACAAAGAAATGTATTCCATTGTGCAGGTCTACTGTCAATGGAAGAATTACATTATGGGGAAGGAAACAGTCATCCACATAAACCACTGACCTCTACAATCTATACAAACACGAGGGAAGTTGCAGAACGATCACCATAAAAAATGGTCCACCTATTTGCAACAGTTCCATTTGAACATTAAGTATAAGAAGGGAAAACCAATAATTTCGTTGATTGCCTTAGCCGACCATCGGTCATGGTGCTGATCACTCTGCTCGACTCCTGTGGGCACGAGACATTGGGGTGGCCGCATCTTTACAAGAACGATCTAGAATTTGGCATCATATACCAAACACTCCTAGAATGGAAGCAAGTTCCAAATTTTCACTTTCAGGATGCACTATTATGCCACCTGGGACACATCTATGTTCCTTCAAGTGAGTGTGCCAAGATGATTTGGGAGGCGCACTACAGTCAGGTCGCCAGACATTTCGGAGTAGAGAAAATAGTGGCGGTATTGAAGAACTATTTTTATTGGCTGAAACTTCGTTAGGCTGTTGGGAAGTACATTATATCCTACACCGCCTATGCCATTTCCAAACCAACCATCAAGAAGCAAGGCTTGTCTAATCCTCTACCTACTCCTAGCCGGCCTTGGGAATTTGTCTCCATGGATTACATGTCCGGCCTTCCTTCTACTAAGCACGACAACAATTGCATTTTCGTTTTTCGTCGACAAATTCTCTAAGATAGCCATCATGGTGGCCTGCAAGAAGAGTATCATAGTAGAGGCCATTGCTAAGCTCTTCTTTGAGTGAGTATGGGTACACTTTTGGATCCCACAGTCCATTGTCTCAAATCAAGACAACAGATTCCTGAGTGAATTTTGGTCAAGTCTCTGGTTGATGCTAGATACAAAACTTACTAAGTCCACAGCTTTCCATCCCCAACTGATGGCCAAAAAGAGATTGTCAACAGGATGATCGTACACATTTTGCACATGTACAACTCGAAGCATCCACGCACGTGGGATGAAAGTATCCCTTATGTCCAACACAGCACAATAGAGCTCTCCACAACTCAAAGGCCACAACCCCTTTTAGGTAAGGTTGGGATTTCAGCCATTATGCCGCATTGATGTGGCCATACCATTTGCAGCCCCTCAGGTAGATTCGGCTCATGTTCAATCTGAAGTTGAAAGGGCTAACAGCTTCATGGAGTGCATTCAACACATCCACCAACAGGTCCATGATATATTGGATAGAGTCAATGCTAAGTACAAGCAGTGCCTTGATCAACATCGAGTGTTGCACAAGTTCCAGGTGGGTGAAATTTTTGGCTACATTTGCAGAAGGAGCACCTTGTTGGACCCCACCGCAAGCTTTCCTCACTCTGGTATGGGCCATACACCATCACCAAGGTCATCGGTGACAATGCCTTCGAGTTTAGCATCCCACCGTTCGTTAGTCTGCACCCAGTGTTCAATGTAGATCGCCTTTAGCCATACTTTCCACCTTTGTCAGACACATCTGATATTGCAGAACAACTCACACCAACATAGCTCAACCCGAATTACATAGAACAGGCCACAACTGATCTGATTATGGACACACATATCAAGACCAATCACCAATGGAGGATACGACTATATCAAGTTGTCAAAGCAGGCCAACTCCTTCACCAAGGCAAGTGGTTCACCAGGGACCAAGTTCAACAGAAATTTCCTCACCTCATGGAAGCTCTGCATGCAATGGGAACCATTTCTTCCTAAGGGGTGAGGAATGATCTAGGTGGATATTGGTGGCCACTTGCCTATTCCACCTAGACCCCCTTTAGCAGTTTTTCGGGTCCTGAACTTCCAAAGAAGTTTTGACCCCCTAAATGACATTTTTTTTTGGGTTTGCAGTAGGCCCATAGCCATAGGCAAGGGCATGTGGCAAAACCTATAGTGCTAAGAGAGACCTTTCCAACAAGGTATCATAAGCACCAAACAGAGATAATATGACCAAGGTACGACCCCAGGAAGTTGGTTGCCTAAATAACCCCAATGGGGCCCACAAACTCTTGGTGTTACATCTCTTAGGGTTAGGTTTTTGGTTGTTTAGGGTTTTCTCATGTTTTCCAATAATAAATAGGGCCCTGAGCCTCATTGTAACACAGTTCATAGGCATGTATCCACCACATCTCTTCTCAAAGATAAGCTACCATCGGTCGAGCTATCTTATTTCCATTATGTTTGTAAGCATAGTTCAATATTTTTATATTAATGAAATGAAGTGTTTTTCTGCTGCATCTCTATGTTTATGATTATATTTGTAATTTTTTGTGTTCTTGTTTAAGTTTGTATCAGTGGCTTCCTTCTTTGCAAGGATATCAAGGATTAGAGATGAACTTCAACCCATAGATGAAATAGTACCAGAGAACGAGCTAGTAATCACTGCACTATTGGGATTACCGCCTACTTGGAGCTCTTTTTCTTCATGTCTCAATAGTTGGAATGAAGCTCCCACCTTTGAACAATTATGGAATCCTTTCACCCAACAAGAAATGAGAATTTATTTAGTATCCAACAATGAAGAAGAAAAGGTGTCAAATGCTTACTTTGCCTCTCATAAGAAAGGACGCTCCAAGAAGTCAAGAGGGCCAAGAAATAAGGTTGATATGTCCAAGATAGAATGACACCAATGCCACAAGATGGGTCACTATAGAAGTGATTGCCTCGAAAATTAGGATAACAAGAAGAGAAATAGGGGTCAAGCCAATGTAGCTGAAGAAGGATCTCCAAAGAAGAATAAGCCTGAAGAATTGGATTTAAGGGACTTACACTACGAAAGTCTTTGATCTGAGTTTTTTTTTTTTCATTTTGATTTCTATATTTTAGATTTAACCGATTTTGGAAAAACATTTTTATTTGTTATTAAGGTTATAGGTATCCCTCAAGCTCAGAGGGAGCCCTCATCAACCTCGAAAGGTAAGTATCTTATTACCATTTTCATTTTTATTTTTCCTTACTTATATGGTTTTGTTTGCATAAAATACTAATCACATTTATCCTCTTATTTTCCTTGTTTAGGAAAACTTGTTGAAAAATCGAGGAGGAAGACCTCACAAAACAAAGCATTGAAAGTACAAGGTTTGTTTAGAAAAAAGAGGTATGTCTTGAATTACAATTTATTTCTCTCTCCATTCTTGATAAGTTATTACTAACATATTTATGTCTAGATTTCCTAAATCTCAAAGATTCATGATTGGATGATTCATCATTAGATAAATCTATCCTCCTTATATCTCTAATTATTCTTGTGGAACCCTAGAAAGGTTCATTGTGAAAAACCCTAACTTAAGGGTATGTCAATGATTATGTGTGAAACCCTAATTTGCTTAGGGTTCTTATTGAAGGAAAATGTATGATGTTTTGATGAAGTCTAAAGTAACTAACTTATGCTTCGATGGTGTCTTGTTTGGGGTTTTGGTATGGGTATGGAAACCCTAACTGCTTAGGGTTGAATGGTAATGTCTAAAATCCCGAACCTTTGAAGTATTGATAATTTATGGTTTTCTTTTTTTGTATTGAAACCCTAGATCATTAGGTTTTGGTAGGATATATAAGCAAGACCCTTATAATGTATTAGAAATGAAATCATTTACATGTGTGTGTTTTTCCAATCAAACCCTAGCCTGATCAAGTTTGTTATATGTCTAACTCTTATTGATATTTGTGTAGTTGGGTTTGACTAACACATGTTATAATATGCTTGTGCATGATGATGGAATCCTCGATATATGAGTTGACCTAATAGTTGATTATCATGTGTCCTAGGGTTTAGAACTAAGCCCTAGTCGAAGTTTGATTCTCTGGGATGATAGTATTTATAAATTTTAGGGTTTTGTAAACAAACCTTAGTAGAAGTCAAAATATCTTATATATGATGACTGTGTGATAATTTGAGATTTGTGTAAGATTTTTGAAATCTGAGTTTTAGTTATGATTGATGTTTGATTGTTTGAGAATATCTAGGGTTTGCAACAAACCCTAGTGGAAGCTAGTCATGTTGTTACTTTCAATTGAGATGTGATTGGTATTGTTTGTTAAAATCTCATGTATGAAATCTAGGATCCCACACTAAATCCTAATGAGAAGTCTAACATATGAATTCTAAAGTTGTTAGATACTTGTAAATCCATATTTGTCTAAATTATTTCTAGGTTTTGTTATATGATGTAGTAAGGTATGTCATACCTCTGAAAGAAACGTTGAAACCCTAGATGTAATGAAATTTATTACAAAATGCTAAAAGTCTTGATGAAGTAGTATAGGGTTTATGACAAAAACACTAGTAAGAAGTTTGAGTGTATGTGTCTCTTGTGTGTAATTAAGTTTGAGTATTTTGATGTATAAAGTTGAATACTTCCATGATTTTTATATGGTTAAACTTCATGTTTCTATAGATTTGGTTGTATTTGCTATCTAACTTGTGAAGGTACATTTTATTCAAGATGGTGAAGATGTTCATGAAGTAAAGTTGATGTGATAAGCATGATGTGAATAATGATGTTCATGATAACTCTAATGAGAAGAATGGAAAGTTCCATGAAAGATTCTCTGATGTCGTAAGAAAAGAAGTTAAGCCCCATAAGTTGAGAGGGAGCTTCAATGAAAGGAATCTACCTAGGTTAAAAGGGAGTGATGGATATGATTCTCTACTTCATGTGTCACGCACTAGACTAGGTCTAACAACCGTAAGTTTTAGTGAATGCCATGAGTGAGAGAAGAAAATTGTAGAATGTATTTTGAAGGTCTGTTGATATAAGAAAAGTTGGATCGAGTTGTGGAATATGTTGTTGCATAAGAAGTAGGAAAGGAAGTTGTGTGGTTGAGGAATCGTTTGTTAAGATTCATTGGGAAAAGCTCCAAGTCCTACTGTGAAAACTTAAGAATCAACATCATTTGGAAGACCCCAGAGGTTTGTATCTATTTATGTACATTTGAAATTTTTTACTGATTGGGGTTGTGTTTGTATAAGTAAATATCTTCAAGGTTTGATAACATGTTTTACATGCTTAGGGTTTTCGATCAATTTGATCGGGAGAGATTTGTTTCCAATCTGTTTGATCGAGGAGGACATGTTGCCGATTGGAATCTTCGGGAATTTGAGGCTTTATGTGAAACATTGCCTGGGAGGACATCTGGTCGGCATTATGTGTTGATGTCTGTTAAATTGGCAACTAGGGCCAAACTCCATGTGGGTCAGCTTATTTATGGCAACTGATATTTTTATTGGATCCCTCTCATCAAGAGGTATAGGATTGATCCAAAGATCATCCGATTCCGATAAGTATTTATGGAGATATGAATTTATTTTGATTATGGATTTATTATCTAGCCGACCAGCAACTGAGGTAGGCTCAAGAAGCCCAAACGTCATGTCTATTCATCATATACGTTTTAGTATAAATTGAAGAAGATTTGATGTCATTTGGGACACACAATTCTTGAGGGATCTCCTCCTCTCCACGTCTTGGGTTTTTGGAGAAGGAGTGAGACACCAAGAGAAACACACGTTGGTCCAAAGATGATGCCCTACCAACGCATGATGATGCCCTAAATGATAACGCAGTCATGAACCCACAAGCAATGGAGATGATACGTGAAGGGTAGCCACAGTTACGTGAAGGATAGCCGCAGGTAGCCGCAGTGGAAACTCAATACGCTGACCAGAGAACATTATACGCTGGTCATTGATACACAGGTCCTGGAGATTCTTACATGCAGATAATGAAGAGCCGCATTCTTCATGGTTACGTTCATATGCAGGTTATACGTGACATTTATACAGTCAAAAGCAATGTTGTTATGAAGAGCCGCATTCATATATGGAACCCGCTGTCTATACAGGAAAAGCAGTCAGGTATGGAAATACGCACAGCAATGAAGAAATGTTCTACGCGGACATGAAGACTCATGACTCATACACAGTCAATGGTGAACGCAGTCTTGGCATTAACCTAACACAGTAATAACACAGTCTTGGCAATATATACACTGGGCATGAGAGTCATATTCATGGGACACAGTCATATTGAACGCAGATATATACAAGTCATATAGACAGTCATGGGACGCAATGATGTCTGGAATGCATATACGCAGCAATGAGTTCTAACGCACAGCAATGGAGACACGTACAACGTGATGCCATATACGTTGTACATAAACCTAAGTTAATACACTGCAAAAGGAGACTTCTACACACAGTCAACATGATGCCATCTACGTTGTACATGATGAAGATATATATGCGCTGATCCGAAGACACCTACGCTGTACATGATGATACAGTGATGAAGATATATACGCAGATCCGGGAGACACCTACGCTGTACATGTTCATACACTTTCATGGTAACAACATGATACATTGGTTCATGGAGAAACTCTATACACTGTAATAGAGACCTGTAAATGTTGTAATGGAAAAATATTAACACATGGAGACCTGTTAACACAAAAAGAAGGATAGGTTAAGAAGTATGCTGAATAGGATCTATACCCTAGCTGCTTTGCTAGGCTGCAAGCCATAGCAAGCAGCTAAGGCTGATATCAACAGAAGCAAATTGTTGCAGCATGATGAAGCAACGAGAAGGAAAAGGCAGCATCATGATGGGAAGCACTATGAGATCTTGTGCATGGGCAGTGCAATGATACATGGAGCAGAGGCAGTAGCATAATGATGATGCACATTAGCAGGGGCAGCAGCATGATGATGATGCACATTAGTTTGAGCAGCATTATGATGGATAAGATCATGGACATGGGCAGCATGATGATAATCATGACTAGTGCAGCATGGTGCAGTATGCAGTGGTGCAGCTAGAGGACTAGATGCAGCACGATGATAGGTGAAGGAGTTACCTTGGAGAATAAATTGAAGCAAAATGTCTTCAACTGATCTCATCGTTATAGGAGATGATCTATGCTCAGATCTAGATAAGTCAAAGTGTTGACTTCTGTTGTAAATGTACTCTCTCTCTCTCTCTCTCTCTCTCTCTTTCTCTGCTGAACTTTGAAGAACATAAAAGAAGAAGTAATCAAAGGGTTTCCCCACACATTGTGTGGTTGGTCCCTGGCTAATGCCACATCTTGTGTCCTCTTGTCTTGGCTTTTCTTCTGCGATTTATATTTATGTTCTATCTACAGTTTACTTTATGCTAATGTGATTGCTAATATGGAAAATAAATTAAATAAATTGCTCTAGCATAGAACATACCTAAAATTAATATGTCTAGTTCCCGTAGTAGGGAGGGTGGCATTGTTCATGGAGCTCTGACCTCAGATACACACCTAGATCCATGGGTTGATGGTTAGTAATAAGCTTGATGGTACCTAGAGAGGCTGAAATCTTTAGTCCATCTTATTCCCACTTGCATAGATTTCCTTGGTGAGGAATCTATTCCATGGCATTGCGGTGCTATAAATTGTTGAAGGACCTTATACATATTTCCCTGGTCAAGAATCTAGTCCACGGTATTGCAATGCCTAAAATTCTTTATGGTTCATGTGTTCTAAGATCTCCCTTATACTTGTACTAATGAATACCTCCCTAGTTAAGAGGGAGTGTTGAAATTTGTAACTAGGTTCGGTCTTCATAAATGTATTTGAGATGTACTTATCAAAAGAATGAAGAAATATTTTTATTATTATTTATATGACTTATTAAAGTGTGGGTTTCATGATTAGGTCATCATGTTTTAGGTCAAAGTCCCCATTGAGGACTTCCAGGATTTATTCTGAGTCATTAGAGTCATTGTACATTAAAAAAGACCCTTCTTGGGCTTTCAAATCATGTAAAAAGAATTATTTTTGAGTCAAAAAAGAATTTAGTCTCCTCCACACCAAGTTGGCCTCAAGAAGATCAAGTCAACATCAATAAGATTAATTCGACCTCCATAGAAGGATATATATACAAGGCAATTTGAATTCATTTGAAGCATCTCATCTCTCTTACACATAGTTCAATTTCTAAATATGGAAGCTGGAAAAGTACAAAGTTGAGAAAGGGTTAGAAGAAGCGCTGGAAAGAAGTGTGAGTTTCTGGAAGGAGATAGTAGACCTAAAGATTGAAATTTTAGGAAAAATCTCACTATGTTCTAAGGTGTATCAAGATAGATCGAAGTTCTCCAAGTTTGGTCGAATTTGTTGTTGCTACTACTGTTGGGTCGAAGCTACTATTAGTGTTGGTAGGTCGAAGTTGCTTGTGAAGGGTTGTCATCTACAAAAAGGATTGAGGGTTGACATGGTGTGGAGGGGGTCTCTGTCTAGGTCTATAGTCTTGGATTATCTCGAGAAACTATTGAAAGAAGAATTGTTGACTGGGTTTTCCCCTAGATAGGGGGTTCTTCCGTAGTTGTCTGCCTACAATCTGTTTTCCTTATGTTATTGTCTTGGTAATTGCTTAATGAACTAAAAGGTAAAAGAAGAACATAAAGATAAAAGAATCACAAGTAATTATCTATATAAGAAAATATTTCTTCCTTTCTGATTTTCTAACAAACGGTCCATGCTTCTACAAATCTAATAGGCTCTGAAGGATGGCTACATTAACTTCTGCTTGCTTTGATCTTTGGCAAGTCTTTCCTTCAACATACAATGTTAAATAAACCAAATAAAAGACATAATCAAAACCATACCTTAGTGTATTTCAAGGGAGGTTATCTCGTCTACACCATCAATCCAAATTAGCACGATATAATTTTACAAGCACATCAACTCATGCAAAAATAAGGTCATGATATCTATAATAGTAACTAGCTAACATGCTTACATGATAAACTCATAAACCACTGACATGCATGCATAATAATCACATACGCACAGTTTAGTCCAGATTAGTACAATACAACATTGCAAGTATATTGACCCATACATGAATATCATAACCATATCCATCTGCACAGATCAATCCATATTAGCATGATACATTATAATATCGAGAACTTAACCGCAATGACAATAACCATCATGCATATGATTGAAATGCATATAACAAATTAACTATCATGCATGACTAACCAATGCACATGCATATAACCGCAGTAATCAACTAGCATCTACCATGCATGTAACCACAACAACAATAGAATGAAAAACATGCATATAACCATGATGCATATAAAAACCATTAACCATCATACCTACATGCCAACATACAAACATGTATGACGATTTGCTTTTACCCTGAAGTCCAGTACTCCTGCAACCTTGCTCTGATACCACTATGTAACGCTGCCTCCCACATTTACCCAAATTCACAAGTTTGTTAGGGTGAGCATGAGACGAGTGTTACCATGACATTACCCAACCTCCAAGTTCCAGTTAAGGAAGTGGGGCCTACAAACTAAACAATTACTGACATCCTACAGGGACTACAAATCACTTAGGAGTTGAACAACCACCACAGTGGATTAATCCCTGATCTAGAACCATTTTTCTATGACCTAGCTCCATAGCTGCACTCTTGGCATTGCATCCATACAGTGGGAAGCCTATAGTCTCACTCACAGGCTTGCTTCCATGTGGTTATGACCCAAAAAATCCAATTCTAAGCATGCAGTTTTAGGATATGTGCCACCTTTTCAGGCTAGCCTTTATACCACTGCCCAAAACTCCTTGTAACCTTCCTTAATCATAATTAACATGGAAACAATGCCAAACATTCAAACATGAAGCAAGAACTTAACCTAGAGATGCCTAATCCATAACAAACATTTCATCAAACATATGGTAAACATATAAGCTACATGTCATGAATGCATATTTGATCATAAATTGATAGTCTCCATCTAAGAATCACCAAGAAGGATCCAAGCCCTCTCTAGCTAGTTGCAATAACACTTGTTAACCCATGCATTCATCAACATTCATTAGCTTATCAAAACATCATAATAATGATAGATAGCATACATCATATAACCAATATGTAACCAACAAACAACAAGCATAGAAACCATGGAAAATCAACCATAATATTATCAACATAATCATTATAAATGCTCATAGACACAATAAACAATGTAAACTTTGAAACGGGAACTGATACGATTACCCGTTTCGTTGAGGTAGCGAAAAAGTCAATCAATTTTGAAAAGTGGTGATTTAGAATACATATATTTTTTTCATAGCATATTTTTGACACTTTAAATTTTCTTATGTATCAAATATAAATATTTGTTAGTGATTTTCATACTGATTTTGAAACGTGTTGATGCAGCGTCAACCCCTTTTTTTAGAGGGCTTATTTTTGACACTTTATATTTTCTAATGTATTAACTGTGGATAGTTTTTTTAAATGTTACATTTTTTGACACTTTAATCTTTTTTTATGTCCAATTAGTTTTTAAATGTTGATTACCTAACAAATTTTCTAGTTGGCTTATTTCTCTTTTTTTAAATGTTGATTGCATAAAAAAGAAATATAAAATTATATATATAAAAGTCAAAAAAAAAATGTAAAAAAAAATAAATAAATAAATAAAAATTATCTTGTAAACGATAAAAAAAAATTGAAAAAAATAAATTTATTTTTATTATTATTTTTTAACTATAAAAATAAAAAAAAAACAAACCTAATTTAAAAAAAAAACAAAAACTAGAAAATTAAACAAAAAAATTCAAAACAAGTTTAAATAATTTAAAAACAAAAATTAAAAAATTATTAAAATTAAATTTTAAATTTTAAAAAAAAACATAAAAAATAATAATAAACATAAAAAACAAAAAAAAATCAAATTTTAAAAAAAAAACAAAAAAAACATAATTAATTAAAAATTGTAGGGCATTAATGTTAAAATCTTTAAAAAATAATTATTCAAAAAATGTAAAAAAAAAAGAAGAAGAAATGGATGGTGGGGTTGAAATCCAATTTTGAGAATCGGATTTCAACCCCGCCACTTCAAAAAAAATATTATTAACAATTTTTTTTATTAAGTGGGTGAGGCTAAAATCTGATTCTGAGAATCGGATTTCAACGTCGTCCACTTAAAAAAAAAAAAACAAACAAACAAACAAACAAAAATTATTATTAACAATTTTTTTCGTTATTGAATTGAGGCTTCTGTGATCCATATCAAGTTTACGAGAGATTTTTCGGCAAAAATCACAACATCTATCATTCGTTGACGCGTTTCGAACCAACTAGTGTGATTCATTGTCACGACAAGTTGAAGAATCAGAACTAGCTTTGCATGTTAAAAAGCTTGAGCAGAGCCTCCAACGGCTAAATAGATCAACGGCTAAATTTGACTAGAAACCAGGGTCAACAAATCAGTTATTAATAATTAAAAGGAAAATAATTAAAATAAGGGGCCTTACTCTAAATAAATAAATTATATGTATAAATTAATTAAATTTAATTGGATGTAATTTAATAGTTAGTTAAATTATATGTATAAATTAATTAAATTTAATTGGATGTTAATGTAATAGTTATTTATTTTTTTTGTTAATAATTTTTTATTTAAGTGGGTGGCGCTGACATCCGATTCTCAAAATCGGACTTTAGCCACGCCCAGGGGCCCGGGGAAAGCAACCAGGGGGCAAAAGTTGGGGCCGTGCCCCCCTGGGCAGGGCTGAAATCCAATTCTGAGAATTAGATTTCAGCCTCGCACACTTACAAAAAAAATTACTGTCAATAATTTTATTTTTTTGCGCTGCGCTGAAATCCGATTCTCAGAATCGGATTTCGGCCTCACCCACTTAAAAAAGAAAAAATTGTTAATCATAATTTTTTTTTAAGTGCTTGGGGCTTAAATCCGATTCTCAAAATCGGATTTCAGCCCCACCCTCCAATTCTTATTTTTATTTTTACGTTTTTTTTAGTAATTTTTATTTTTTTCTAAGATTTTAATATCAATATTCTAAAAAATTTAATTAATTATGTTTTTTTTCATGTTTTTTCAAAAAAATTAAATTTAATTTTAATAGTTTTTTTATTTTATTTTGTTTTTAAATTATTTAAAATTGTTTTAATTTATTATTATTATTATTTTTTAAATCAAGTTTGCTTTTAATTTTTGTTTATTCTTTTAGTTTTCTTTTAAATTGTTGTATTTTTATTTATTTATTTTTATAATTTATTTATATTTTCATTTTTTATCGTTTAGAAGATAATTTTTCTTTTTCTTTTTCTTTTTTTTTACATTTTTTATGTTTTTTTAAACATATTTTTGTTATTATTTATTTTTTTGTATTTTTTTATTTTATTTTGTAATTCTTATTTTTATAGGTTAACTTTGTTTTTCCTTTTTAATATTTTTATGATTGATTTTTTTGTCTTTTTGATATTATTTATTTCTTTGTATTTTTTTTAAATTTTGTAATTCTTATTTTTATAGGTTAACTTTGTTTTTCCTTTTTAACATTTTTATGATTGATTTTTTTTTATATTTTTGAGGTTTTTTTTGTCTATTTTATATATTTGATTTTTTTTGTCATTTTTAATTTTATGTTTTTTTTTTAAATATATATTTCTATTTATTTTTTGTTATTTTTTTTAGCTTTTTATTGTTTTTATTTTTGCTTTTATTTTTAAATTTGTGTTTTCATTATTCTTTTTAAATTTTAATGTTTTTCGGAGTCATGATAAAATATTTTACGCCATTTTTTGAAAATGTTGAAAAAACATTTCAACATCAACACGTCAGCACTTTTCATTTTTCAGGGTGCTCTTGCACAATTTTTGCACAAAAAATTGGTTTTCACTTTCATTTATAAAACATTTGAAAATTTACCCTAGAAAAAAAAAGTGTTATTCCAATATCAACATTTTTCATTTTCGAGTTGATTTTTCATGTTTTTTGGAGATTTTTTTGCTAGAGTTCTCGTTTTAAGTTTATAGTTCCCTGTAGGAATTTACAGGGTAAGTTCCTCAGAAGGAACACCAAAAGGACACCGCTCACAACCAGATCTCAAATCAATACACCAGTATTTTTGACGTGGTTAAAACCCTCAAAGTGCAAGGAGGGAAACAGTCCACGGCCTGTCCCAACGTGGGTACTACAGGCAATTTATTAATCAAAGAATGAAAATTTACATAAGCTTCTCTCATGCACGGATTACCCGAACAATGACCCTCCATGCGCTTTAAATAGAACTCATGGACCAATCGGGTGTCAAGCCACGGATCAAGTGTCGGTAATACCGAGGTGAGAGTGAACCGTCGGATCACTACATATCGTGACCGTCGGATTCTAAGTTACAAAATGTACAACGGTAAAGAAACACACTTTACCTAACTGTAACCTAACTCTATACTAGACCAAGTTGAACTTAACTATATCCTATGTGTCGGAATATCCTAACATCCCCCCTTAAGAACAACTTGGGATAGGATTGAAGGATTTACAAATATGACACAATAGGAGAAGGAAGGAGGCACTACAGCCTATCCCCCCTTAGTGACAACTTCCTGAACTCCAAGCATATATCGAAGTTTAGTGAACTTCGCCTCTGTGAGAGCCTTTGTGAAGATGTCTGCAACCTGATCATCTGTTGGACAATATTGCACTTCAAGAACATGGTCATGAATGAGCTTTCTGATGAAGTGCATGTGTAGTTCAATGTGTTTGCTGCGCTGATGCTGGACTGGATCTTTGCATAGCTGAATGGCACTTTGATTATCACACCAAAGTGTGGTTGGATGCTACTGCTCAAAGCCAAACTCTGATAGGATCTGACGAAGCCACAAGGCTTCCTTACTAGCTTCCACGGCACCACGATACTCTGCTTCTGCTGACGAAAGAGAAATGGCAGCCTGTTTCTTACAAGCCCATGTAATAGGTCCTGAACCAAGAGTGAAGACATAACCGGCAGTAGACTTCCGATCATCAGGGTCACCATCCCAATCAGAATTAGTGAAACCAACTAACAGAGGAGCTGCTTTGGCACTGTAATGAATCCCAAACTGTACTGTACCTCGAACATAACGAAGTATTCTTTTAGCTGTTTTCCAATGACTTTCACGGGGGTTTTGCATAAAACGAGCAACAAGGCCAACAGCAAAGGAAAGATCAAGACGAGTATGGGTTAAATACAAGAGTTTTCCGACAAGTTGACGGTATAAGGTAGCATCAACTTCAGGAGAAGTACAAGAGACTGAAAGTTTGACTCCAGATTGAAAGGGAGAAGGGGCTGGCTTACAGTCTTCCATGTGAAAATGACGAAGAATATCACAAGCATACTTGGATTAGGAAAGGAAAATACCCTCCTGGGATTGCAAGACTTGAAGACTGAGAAAATAGTGTAAGTGTCCTAAGTCTGTCATTTCAAATTTCTTTTTAAGGCTGGACTTCACATGGTTTATAAGGTTGGGATCACTACCAGTAAGAATAAGATCATCAACATAAAGAACAAGGATGATAAGAGAGTTGCCCACTTTCTTGGTGTAGACAGTATTGTCAGAATGACATCTAGAAAAGCCATATTCTAAAAGAAAGCTATCCATTTTGGCATACCAAGCCCGAGGAGCTTGCTTGAGGCCATAAAGGGATTTCTTAAGTCGACAAACAAGGCTGGAGTCTGTTTGTATGAAGCCAATGGATTGTTCCATATAGATTTCTTCCTGCAAGTCCCCATGCAAGAAGGCAGATTTAACATCCATCTGATGGACTTCCCATTTTAAAGAGGCAGCAAGGGAAAGAACAAGGCGGATAGAGTTCATTTTGGCAACAGGGGAGAAGGTTTCAGTGTAGTCAATGCCTTCAACCTGTGAAAAGCCCTTAGCAACGAGACGAGCTTTATGTTTATCAACTTTCCCATCTGGTCCATACTTGGTTTTGTAAACCCATTTACATCTAACAAGTTTGCGTCCCTTTGGTAGAGGAACAAGATCCCATGTATCATTTGTCATCAATGAATGATATTCTTCATTCATAGCTGCTTCCCAATGTGGATGGCCTGAAGCTTCTGCAAAAGTGTCAGGATCATGATTTACTGGAGCTTGAGCCAGTAAAGAAGAGGCTCTTTCAAACTGAGAACGTGTACGTCGCTGATCTGTAGGATCACCGGCAAGATCACCTGCTGCATCCCGAGTAGCACGGACCCATCGTGGAAGTTGAGGATCCTGAGAAGGTGGGGGAGGATTATCATCCTCGCTTTCATCATCTGAAGAAGAAATGTTTTCAAAAGTAGAAGAGATAGGAAGAGGTGGCACATCCGCCGGACTAGGCTCGCAGGCCGATTGATTTTCATCAAACTTTACATCTCTTCTAATGATAACATTTTTGGACTTAAATGGAATAAGTCTATAACCTTTTACATCTTCAGAATATCCAACAAAAGTACATTTCTGACTCTTAGGTTCTAAAGCTTTATGCTTTTCATCTGGAATATGGGCCCATGCTTCACTCCCAAACACACGAAAGTGACTTACATCTGGTTTAATGGAACTCCAAGCTTCTTCTGGAGTGATATTCTCTAGAACCTTAGTAGGAGTGCGATTGATTATATAATTTGCACAATTAATTGCTTCGGCCCAAAAACTAAGACTGAGTCCTTTAGATTGCAGCATACAATTAGCCATTTCCTTTAAGGTGCGATTTTTCCTTTCAGCTACACCATTTTGTTGTGGAGTGTATGGAACAGTATGTTGCATTTGAATTCCATTTTCGGTGCAAAAGTTGATGAATGTGTTTTTAACATATTCTCCACCATTATCAGTTCTTAGCTTAAGAATTTGATGTCCAGATTGTTTTTCAACAAAGGCTTTGAAGGCCAAAAAGGTGTTAAATACTTCGCTCTTGAGTTTTAAGAAGTATACCCAAGTGCGTCTTGAGAAATCATCAATGAAAGTTAAGAAGTACTTGCAGCCAGAGAATGAAGCAACAGGAAGAGGACCACATAAATCACTGTGCACAAGCTGTAAAGGGGCTGAGGCGTGCCAAGAGGCACGTTTGTCAAAACTGTCCCAATGATGTTTTCCGAGTACACATCCGGAACAAACACCATCTCTGCAAGATACCATAGGAAGACCTGTCACCATATTTTCTTTACATAGATGCTGAAGGGAGTGATAGTTTAAGTGACCAAATCGCTCATGCCAAAGTTTGCTCACTTCATCATTATGAGCAATAAATACTGAGGGAATATTTGATGACCCAAAGTTGTGAAACTTATACAACCTTTTGGAATCATCAGCAAGACCAGTAGCTAGAATCTGTTTAGGATCTTTTAGATCCTTGATTACAACATCATGAGGTGAAAATTCAACAATTTTACCTTCACCTGAATGAGTTATCTGATAGACAGATAGAAGGTTGCAGGATAAGGTTGGAACACATAATACATCATTAAACTGACCATTGTCTAGATGAACAGTTCCAGTCCCTACAACATTAAGAGATCTATCATCACCAACATATATATTTTTGGTGTTACAATCATTTAAAGAAGAAAACATGGCTTGGTTTTTGGCCATGTGACAAGAGGCTCCAGAATCAATGAGCCACTCATGAGAATGATAAGAAGAAGAAGATACATTTAATGCATAACCAGACTGAGATGATTGACAATGACATGCAGAAAGTGCCATTCCGGAAGTTGAAGTTGAAGTAGGTTCCACATGGATGTTATGTTTCTTCATTGCGGCTTCCAAGGCTTCCATCTTCTTAAAGCATTTAGATTCTAAGTGGCCATCTCAATTACAAAAGTTACAATGTCTATCAGTCTTCTTCCATTTGTTTTTATTGGTCTTATCATTTTGCTGAAATGATCTTTCATTTTGAGGTTGAGATGGTTTGGGACCATTCTTTTGAGGATATGACTTCTTAGGATTCTTTGAATTTGGTTGCTGCTGGGCGGCTAACGCTTTCGTGGAAGAGTTTCCAAGATTAAGAAGACCAAGGTGTAAGAGTTTTTCTTGTTCTCTTATTAAGGAATCACAAAAGGAGTCAAAGGAAGGGGCCTTGTAGTCTTGTCCTTGACAAATGAAAGCTTCCCTTGTAGAATGGAAGGTGGAAACAAATACAAAGTAGGCTGGTCCCAACTTAGTAAGGATGGAATAAATAAGGTTACCATCTTCTTTCTTAACTTTAACACCTTCCAAGAGATATCTAAGGGTCTTGAATTTGGACAAGAAATCTTCAATGCAAGAAAAATTATTAGGATCCAAAGTAAGCAGCTCATTTTCAAGTTGATGGGCTCTAATTTCATTTTTAATCCCAAAAAATTTAGCGAGTTTTTCTAATGCTTCATGAGGAGTCTCAAGTCCTGCAATGTGGAATCTAAGATCAGGAGAAATAGACATCCCTATCAAACCACGTGCTTGATCTTGTCTATTTTCCCATTTTGCAGCCTTGCCTTCATCTTTTGGTTTCTTCTCTTGGTCTGTGGCGATTCTGAAGAGACCTTTACTTCTAAGTAAATCTTCCATGTAGGCTACCCATTGGAAGTAGTTAGTGTTGTCAAGAATGACTTGGCATGGACTTTCCATTTTTAAAAAAAACTGAAGCTGAATATGTTGAAAGTAAGTGTTCCAATGGATAGATCTCGAAAAAATAGGCGGTTTTAAAAAAAAACGGCTCTGAAAAAGGCTTCCGGATGAAGAAGTTATGGCTTTTTGAAAAAAATTTGTTGACGTTGCCGGCAAAGTGCGCGAATGTGCGGGAATGAAAAAAAATCGGCCCCCACAAAATGGAGACTTGAACCCAAGACCTCTACTCTCTTAAAATAGCTTTGAACCAATTGATCTATACAAAAAATTTGAGAGAGAGAGAGAGAGAGGGGGGGGGGGGGGGCCTTGGTTTGCGTGCTTGCCTTGAGAAAGCTCTTTTTCCCTACAAAACACAAAACACAAAACCCAACACGAATATGCAAAGAAAAACGAACCTTGCGGCTCGAAGTTAGCTTTAGCCAAAAAACTAGAAATTTAAAAAAAAAAAATCTCAAAGTTAGCTTTAGCCGAAAAACTAAATATTTTTCTCAATGTTTCTGATTTTCCGAGATCACACTAAGGTGCAGGGAAAAGAGCATACGCATGAGAAAAATCCTTCCTTTCTGTTTCTGATTTGCCCAGATCGCACAGAGTCGCAGGGCAAAGAGCATACGCAGAAATGAAAGGTATAGATCCGGTTAAAAAAAAGGCTAAATAAACTGAGACCGAAATAAGCAGAGAGAAAATAACAGTAAACTGCAAAAAACACTGTATACCTCCCGATCTGAAAAATGATGCAGCTAGGGCTACCAGAAACCTTTTCGCGTGAAACGAAAGGGGTTCCTCACTGGAACAGATGCTCCGAACGCAACAGACCAGTCCTCTCGGCCCGAAAGTAGTCAGAAACAGCAAATCTAGGAAACGACAGCCGCATGCAGTTCTACCGGCTTCAGATTTGGATCACCAACGGACGCGGCCCTCAAATAGCTCTGATACCATGTAGGAATTTACAGGGTAAGTTCCTCAGAAGGAACACCAAAAGGACACCGCTCACAACCAGATCTCAAATCAATACACCAGTATTTTTGACGTGGTTAAAACCCTCAAAGTGCAAGGAGGGAAACAGTCCACGGCCTGTCCCAACGTGGGTACTACAGGCAATTTATTAATCAAAGAATGAAAATTTACATAAGCTTCTCTCATGCACGGATTACCCGAACAATGACCCTCCATGCGCTTTAAATAGAACTCATGGACCAATCGGGTGTCAAGCCACGGATCAAGTGTCGGTAATACCGAGGTGAGAGTGAACCGTCGGATCACTACATATCGTGACCGTCGGATTGTAAGTTACAAAATGTACAACGGTAAAGAAACACACTTTACCTAACTCTAACCTAACTCTATACTAGACCAAGTTGAACTTAACTATATCCTATGTGTCAGAATATCCTAACATTCCCATTTCAAAGTTTACATTGTTAATAGGAAAATATCTCATATTAACATATGAAAATTCCAACCAAATTAGGGACTTCCACGTACCACCCAACCATAGATTGGGCTGAACCAAATCTCTCTTTTACCCAATCACCCTTGCACCATATTCCAAGCATGAATGTGGGATCTCATGGAATAAGCCAAAACAAAATCAACCAGGGATTTTAAAGGCCAAACCACCTCAACCCTCAACCATAGTGATTCCACCTCTACGGTTCAGAAATCACTAACAATACCATATCAATTTTTACCCAAGTTGTCCAGGGCTTTAGGAACTAGTAGATCAACCCAACCTATGGCTCCATGAACTAGTAGATCAACCCAAGCTATTCCAGGGCTTCCAGAGCATTTGTTATTGAACCAAATCACAAAAAAAAAAAACTATAGATCGACTTAAAATTTATTCTCTTCGAGGGGGAAACCTCATTTACATTATTAAATGAACAATTCTTGGATGATACAAATCATAAGACCTTCTTTGTATATATAGGATTCTAAGGGGTCATAATATAATAACATCCTACATAACAATAATAATGTAAGGACACAACAATAACAATAGTAGGTTTCTATGAAGCACAACAATAACAATAAGGGTCTACACTAACAATAACAATAAGTGGGATACACTAGTATTATAGGGACCTAACATGCCCCCCTCTTTCAAAAAATTGTTGTCATCAACGCTTGAGTAATTATGGATGCTTTTGTGTTGGAAATAATACTGAAAGGGGGGGTGAATCAATATTATCTGATCAATAATTTTATTTCCCAAACAGATTTGTATACGCTACTTCAGCGAAGTGAACTAGCTTGTACATGCGACTGTACTTAAAGCAACCAGCGTATATGCAGAGAAATTTTGATTTACCTAATTTATCATGCATTGAACTTTAACCAGTATATCAAAGATTTATTAAACAGTGTAGTAAAAGCAGAATAAAGCATTACACATAAGCAATACACATGAACACCAAGATATAAGGTGGAAACCCAATGTGGGTAAAAACCACCTGTTGTTGTCGTCTCTGTTTTCTTTTAATAATAAGAAAATATGTTTACAATCTTGTACTGGTGCTTACTTAAACCAGTACGTAGACTTCTACCTGCACAAGGTTACAACCTTCTCTCGTTCTCCATCTTCTACTGGAAGGGAGATACAACCCCCTAACTCTTGTACTAGCCGAAATGTTTACTAGTACGTAGGTGGCAACCTACTGAAGGCTACGACCTTCTTTCTTCCTCCAAAGACCATGTTTCATAAATTTTCAGACTGGATCCATTAACAACATCATAACTGAAATTAAATCATCAAATATATATGCATCAACCAAACATTGAAACTCAATCATCACTTTCTGAATCAACCACAATTGAATCAATCAATCACTTTGACAACCCAACGTTAAATCACAATCAATCTGATCATTCAGAATACTATCACCAGAATACAATAACCAGAACCCAAACTAGAACCCAGAACTCTGCAACAGCAAATAGAAACAACTGAAACATACTTTATAATGTATATGCTACTTCCATGTGTCGAACCTGCATGTATACACGCTTTTATCAAAGCCAACTAATGTACACATCTGCAAATATTAATTCATAATTCTGCAGCTATTCCGGACTTCAGTTATACCCAGATCATAATATTTACATAATAACACATTCTTCAGTATTCAGATCTAGATTGTACATGATCAAACCACATAATGATAATTCATTTCAAGCCTTAAGATCCCGATCCATCATTAGATCTTATCCTTCATCAACCGCTAAGGTTCATCCATGGTTTAGATCAAGCACGGCACCATAAGCCAATAACCTACATATTAGATCTCACAATTCATTAGATATTCAATACTTTCACACCTTGGCCTAATGATCTTATCCTCCTTATATAGTTTTATGCCTTTCTCAATATCATGGATCAAAACCACTTAGGACCAATACCTTGGACCAAATACCTAGGGTCAATACCTTGGACCAAATACCAAAAGCTTAGTTTTTCAACATATACACACTTTTCCTTCTGTGAAAGTGCGTCTGTACGTATATGCGACTTGTGTTCAATGAACCTACGTGTACACGCAGCTTGGTCAAGGTGAACCTGCTTATACCTCTTTTTCTTCATTCCTTGTAGTCTGATTTGTAATTCATTTTTGTTGTCATGTTGCACTGTGATCTTTCATCTGAGTGAGTTTCCATCAAGGACAACACCTGTATCATAATGCCAACAATCTCCCCCTTTGTACTTGATGGCAACAACAAACAACACCAAGTCACTCTCCCCCTTTGACATCAAGGGCAAAGGGTGAACCAAGATATTCTCTCCCTTTGACATACATTATGATGTTCATGCTCCCCCTGAGTACATGTTGAAATCTCTAATTGAGCTCCCCTTTTGTACATGCTGAGATGCACTGAAACCGTCCATGCTCCCCCTAAGCACAAGTAGAGTCTGCAAAAATATTTTTCAAAAGAATAACATGACTCTAAAACTCACCTATGTGAGGATGACCTTTCTATCACCAATGACACATACATACATCCATCTCCCAACCAAGTGCAGATATACCAAATTTGACTTATCCACCCAACCAAGTGGGGATATACCAATGACAGAAACAATAAATATTACATCATCCATCCCACGTAAAGTAGGGATACAAATTACATCATTTGTCCAAAAGGACTCATTCAAATGTATGAGAAGACATATCACACCCTAGACTTTTACATGACTTAAGCAACAAATGATATAAATATCGGAAGTCATAGCTGGACTCAGCAACCATAATGCCAACAATGTTGAATGTACGTGAAGGCTAATGCTCCCCCTGAACATGTGCTACCAATGATGAAGGCATCTTTGTTAGTCAGATAAAATTAATGAACAGAGCATATAAACATTAATCATCAATATCAGTCAGAGCACCCATATCAGATCCTACCCCACTGTTTTTCTTGTCTGAAACACATATACGCTCTTTTACCCATAGCAACCCATGTGTGTACGCGACTCTACTTTATGAAACACGCATATAACAACCTTTTTCTGAAAAATTGGATTTAACAGCAGGATGATGCAGCAACTACTCCCAGCTTTTGTCTGAGATATTCAAATGTCTCTCTGGGTAGTGGTTTAGTGAATATATCAGCAACCTGTTCTTTGGAGGGAACATACTCCAATTTGACATTTTGTTCAAGCACTTGTTCACGTAGAAAATGGTATTTGATGGGTATGTTCTTGGTCTTGAAGCACATGACTGGATTCTTTGAAATACTGATGGCACTTGTATTATCACATAAAATGGAGATGGGTGGAGTACATGTGATCTGAATGTCTTGCAAGGTTTGCATCATCCAAAGTAGTTGTGTGCAGCAAGATGCAGCAGCCACATATTCTACTTCAGCTGTAGATAGTTCAATTGAACTTTGTTTCTTTTTGAACCAAAACACTAACCTGGAACCCATATAGAATGCACCACCACTAGTGCTTTTTTTGTCATCAACGCTTCCTGCCCAATCTGCTTCTGTATATGCATGGAGAGTGAGATCTGTATCTCTAGGATACCATAAACCAAAGTTCTGTGTTCCTTGAAGATATTTGAAAATTCCTTTGACTGCCTGAAGGCGTGATTCCATTGAATTTGCTTGGAATCTTCCAACTATTCCTACTGCATGCATGATGTCAGGTCGGGTACCTGTTAGAGAAAGCAGACTACCAATCATGGATCTATAAGTTGGTTGATGTATTGTTGTTGATTCATCATTTGAGATGAGACTGCAACCTGTTACCATTGGGGTGCATACAGGTTTACAATCTTCCATGTTGTACTTTTTCAAGATCTATTTGAGATATTTGGTTTGTGAAAGAAAAATACCATCTTTATTTTGTTGAACTTGTAGGCCAAGAAAATAGGTAAGTTCACCAAACAAGGACATTTCAAATTCTTTCTGATTACTGAAGCAAAATCCTGACTCATGGATTTTTCATTGCTATCAAAAATGATATCATCAACATAAACAACAATTATTAGCAATCTATCAATGTCAATCTTTGTATATATATTTTTATCTGCTGACCCTTTTGAAAAACCCTGTTGGTGTAGATATTTGTCAAGGCGGTAATACCAGGCCCTTGGAGCCTGTTTTAGACTGTAGAGAGCCTTTTTGAGTCTGGATACAAGTTTTGCATCATTTCCAAGAATGAATCCTTCTAGTTGTTCAATATAGACTTCTTCTTCTAAAACTCCATTAAGGAAGGCAGACTTTACATCCATTTGGTATACTTTGAATTTCTGAAAGCTAGAAAGAGCAAGAAACATACTTATGGCTTCAAGTCTAGCAACATGTGAAAAAGTTTCTTCAAAATCTATACCTTCTTGTTGAGCATACCCTTTACAAACAATTCTGGCCTTGTTTCTAATAACTTCTCCATTTTCATTCAGTTTGTTTTTGAATATCCATTTAGTTCCTATAATATTTTTATAATGAGGTTTAGGAACTAACTCCCAAGTACTATTCTTTTCAATTTGCTCAAGTTCTTCATTCATGGCCTTGACCTAGCATTCATCTTTGCATGCTTCATTTACATTTTGAGGTTCGGTGGAGGATAGTAATGCTAGATATCTTGAGTTTTCTGTAATAGTTCTTCTTGTTTGTACACCTGCCTCTTTTTCCCCTAAAATTTGAGTTTCTGAACATACCTTGACGGATTTTTTTCTTCTATCATTATCTCTTCTTCTAGTGCTTCATTAGTTTCTTATTCTTCAGAATCATTGTGATTTGATGTAGGAAAATAATCCCCATCTTCTTCATTTTCATAATCTTCGGTTTTTATCTGTTTTGGATTTTTGCATGCTTAATCAACTACAACATCAATACTTTCAACAATTTTCCCAAGTCTTTTATTATAACATTTATACCCTTTACTTCGAGAAGAGTAACCAAGAAGAATACCTTCATCTCCTCTGGGCTCAAACTTACCAAGCTTTTCATCAGTCCCTTTGATATAACATTTGCTTCCAAAAACTTTAAAGTATTTTACAGTACGAGTCTTACCATACCAAAGTTCATGTGGAGTTTGAGTGCTGTTTACCCGAACATTTGCTTGGTTGAGAATAGTTACGGCGGCAAATGCAGCGTCTCCCCAGAGGGTTGCAGGAGTTCCAGATTCATCTAGCATAGCTCAAGCCATTTGTTGAACAGTTCTGTTCATTCTTTCTACCACTCCATTTTGATGAGGAGTCCTTGCAGTGGAGAACTGCTTTTTTATTCCATGTTGTTCACAAAATTCAAAGAATTCATCCGAGGTAAATTCTCCTCCTCGATCAGATCTGAGGCATTTGATTTTTCGATCTGATTCATTTTCAACCAAAGCTTTGAAGGATTTGAACTTTTCAAATGCTTCATCTTTATGCTTTAAAAGACCTATCCAACACATTCTGAAAAAATCATCAATGAACAAAATAAAGTATTCTTCTCCACAAGGTGACTTTTTCCCTGATGGTCCACATAAATCAGTATGGACATGTTCAAGAGGATTACTAGCTCACCCTTCCTTTTCAATGAAGTGAGCTCTGGTTTTCTTACCGAATTGACATGGTTTTCATATTGTATTTTCAAGGATGCTGATATCTGGAAAATCATGAATAGCCTGGAATCTACATGCTTTTCTTATTTGAGAAAAGATTAGATGTCCTAATCTTCTATGCCACAACGATTTTTCATCATTTTTGCTTAGATAGTAGTGTTGTTGTCCTCCCTTGAGTATGTATAATTTGTTTGGAGTTCTTGTACCTTTGATCACGGTTTCTCTTGTATCAAGCTCACGAACAACACATTCGTTTGATCAAAACACCACTTCATTTCCTTGATCACACATTTGACTGACACTCAACAGGTTATGCTTTAAACCGTCTACATACATAACATTCCCAGCTTTAACCTTTTCTTTCAAGAAAACAAAGCCTTTACCTTTTATGACAGCAGGAGTGTCGTTTCCAAATGAGACATTCTTTTCCTTTTCTAAGGCATTATATGAGTGAAGTTTTTCTTTGTCACCTGTCATGTGTTTTGAGCATCCACTGTCGATGTACCACTGATTTTCTTGTCCTTATGCATACAAGGCTATACCACATCTTTCTGTTTGAGGTTCTTTCCTTCTCCATATCTTGGGATTTAATGGAGTTTGCTCCTTTTGAGATTTTTGCGAAATTTTCTCCTGCATTCAAATTCTTCATGGCCAAAGTTGTTACAGATTGAGCATTCTATTTCATTTTCAAGAAGAGAAAAGTTATTATAGGAATTTTTCTTGATCCCTGTCACATTCCTTTGATTTTGTGCTTCTCTAGTCATGATGGTTTTGTAAGCAACACATTGAGCAACTTTGTGTCCAAAATTATGACATGAGAAACATTGACCATTAAAAAAGTTCCTGTGATTATCGAATCTATTGACCTGGTGATTGTAGTTTCTATTGATATTCATTTTTGGAGCAAATTGAGTATGATTTACCTGCGGTTGGTTGTGGCTTCTATTCATCCTTGAAGCAAATTGAGTCTAATTTACCTGGTGATCTGCTTTATGCCTTTGCTGACGATTATCATATTGTTCACTGTTCTTTGCTGCATCAAGATAGCTTTTAGTGGAGGTTGGCAGCTTTTGTGATTGAGATGCTTCTTCAATATATCCAAGACCTGTATTTATCAGAAAAGAACGCTACATTTTGATAATTTCATTTAAGGTTTCTGATCCTTTAGCAAATCTAAGATTGAGAGATTTCGTTTTCTCAAGATCCTTTCTTAGACCCACAATTTCACATTCTAGTTTTTCATTGTGTTTTTCTTCTTCAGCAAGCTGGTATGTCAAGGTATCTATAATCATACTCTTTTCTTATAAACAGATTTTGAGTTTAGAGATTTCTTCATGAAGGTCATCTTCTTCTAAAGCATCCCAAAAATTATCATCGTCATAAGCCATTAGAAGTCTATAGTCATTACTATTTTCATCTTCATCACTATTTGATAAACCATCATTATCTTCATGAGTATAGTAACTCTTTTTACTTACACTTTGTTTTCTATTCCATTTTTCATATTCCTTCCCTTTATCATATTTATCTTTATGAGGACATTTGGCAGCATAATGACCGACTCTACCACAGGCAAAACATTTGAAGGGAAGTTTACCTCTAAATCTTCCGGAACCCCATTGAAGCTTCTTGACAAAGTTTACTTCATCTTCTTCTTCTGAAATATGTCCTGATTCATTGAGTTCTTCCTTTCCTTTTGTTGAAGCTTTAAATGCGGCTTCTCTCATATTTGATGGGCCTCCTTTTCTCATCTCAAAGGCAGTTAAGATTCCGTGAACTTGTGTCATAGAGATAGTTTGCAGATTCTATTTTTCTTCTATGGCAGATACTTTTTATTCAAATTTAGTAGACAAGGATCTTAAAAATTTCTCAACTAAAGTAACTTCCTTTATATCTTCACCCAGATTCTTTATACAATTGACAACCTCATCTATACGTAAGAAGTAACTAGCTATACTTTCATCATTGTGCATCTTAAGAGTTTCATATTGAATTCTGAGAGTTTAGAGTTTAGCCCGTTTTACCTGAGAGTCTCCCTCGTAGCTCAGAACGATTTTGTCCCATATTTCTTTGGCTGATTTGAGCTGCATAACATTAACAAACTTTGATAGTGACAGACTTCCCAATAATGTATTGACAGCCCTGGCATTGGTTTCATATTGCTTTTTACCTATCGTATCTGTAGGAATTGCTAATGGAAATGTATATCCTCCTTCCACGATTTCCCAGACATCTGTTCCAAGAGATTGTAGATAGCTTGTGGTTCTTATCTTCCAATAAACAAAGTTGCTCCCATCAAATATTGGCAGTCTGATGGATCCCACGCTTTCTCGATTACTCATGATGATAGATCTCCCTTCAAGCGATCAAGCTTCTTCTGAAGGACCTACTATGATACTAATTGTTGGAAATAATACTGAGAGGGGGGGTGAATCAGTATTATCAGATCAATAATTTTATTTCCCAAACAGATTTGTATACGCTACTTCAGCTAATTGAACTAGTGTGTACGCGCAACTGTACTTAAAGCAACCAGCGTATATGCAAAGAACTTTTGATTTACCCAATTTATCATGCATTGAACTTTAACCAGTATATCAAAGATTTATTAGACAGTATAGTAAAAGCAGAATAAAGCAACACACATGAACACCAAGATATAAGGTGGAAACCCAATTTGGGTAAAAACCACCTGTTGCTATCGTCTTTGTCTTCTTTTAATAATAAGAAAATATGTTTACAATCTTATACTGGTGCAGATTTAAACCAGTACATAGGCTTCTACCTGCAGAAGGTTACAACCTTCTCTCGTTCTCTAGCTTCTACTGGAAGGGAGCTACAACCCCCTAACTCTTGTACTAGACGAAATGTTTACTAGTACGTATGTGGTGACCTACTGAAGGCTATGACCTTATTTCTTCCTCCAAGGACCACGTTTCATAAATTTTCAGACTGGATCCATCAACAACATCATAACTGCAATTCAATCATCAAGTATATCTACATTAACCAATCACTGAAACTCAATCATCACTTTCTGAATCAACCATAACTGAATCAATCAATCACTTTGACAACCCATCATTAAATCACAATCTATCTGATTATTCATAATACTGTCACCAGAATACAGTAACTAGAACCCAAACCAGTACCCAAAACTCTAGAATAGCAAAAAGAAACAACTGAAACATACTTTATAAGGTATACGCTACTTCCATGTGTCAAACTTGCGTGTATACACGCTTTTATCAAAGTCAACCAGCGTACACATCTACAAATATTAATTCATAATTCTGCAGCTATTCCGGACTACAGTTATACCAAGATCATAATATTTACATAATAACACATGCATCAGTATTCAGATCTAGACTATACATGATCAAACCACATAATGATAATTCATTTCAAGACTTAAGATCCCAATCCATCATTAGATCTTATCTTTCATCAACCGCTAAGGTTCATCCTTGGTTCAGATCAAGCACAGCACCATAAGCCAATAACCTGCATACTAGATCTCACAATTCATCAGATATTCGATACTTGCACACCTTGGCCTAATGATCTTCTCCTCCTTATATATTTGTAGGCCTTTCTCAATACCATGGATCAAAACGACTTAGGACCACTACCTTGGACCAAATACCTGGGGTCAATACCTCAGACCAAGTGCCTTGGACCAATACCATGGATCAAAATACCTTGGACCAAATACCACAGACCAAAAGCTTAGTTTTCCAACATATACACGCTTTTCCTTCTATGAAAGTGCGTGTGTACGTATACGCAACTTGTGTTCAGTGAACCTGCGTGTATACGCAGCTTGGTCAAGGTGAACCTGCGTATACCTCTTTTTCTTCATTCTTTGTAGTCTGATCTGTAATTCTTTGTTGTTGTCATGCTGCACCGTGATCTTTCATCTAAGTGAGTTGCCATCAAGGACAACACTTGTATCATAATGCCAACATTTTTTATAAAATTCTCATCCTCCCATGTGGAATCTTCAGTAGGTAAGCTTTTTCCACTTAATGAGATACTCTGAAATTAATCGATTCCGTAGTTTTCGGGTTCTTGTTTATGTGAGTGCTTCAGGATCAAATATGATTTTTCCTTCTTCTTCAAGTTCTGGAAATACTATTTGAAATGGTAGCTTGTAACCAATAACCTTCTTTAAGCATGAAACATGGAAAACTGGGTGTACTCAGGAACATGCAGGCAACTCCAATTTGTATGCCATAGAACCAATCTTTTGCAACACCTTGTAAGGACAAAAGTACATGGGTGGTAATTTATTATCCTTGTTAGCTTGCTTGAGGGACATTTGTTTTTATGGTTGTAGCCATAAAAATACCTAGTCACCTACATCAAAACTTCTTTCACCGCGACGCTGATATGCCTGTTGTTTCATTCGATTTTGCGTCAGAGTGAGGTTATCCTTTAAGAGTTATATAACTTGTTATTGATGCTCGATGTGATCTTCCACTACTTGAACCTTAGAAATTTCTCTTAAAGATGATGTGATGGATGGTGGATGATATCCATAAAGTGCCATAAATGGGGTCATTTTTGCTGCAGTATGAAAGGAAGGGTTATACCACCATTCAGCTAGAGGTAACCATTTGACCCATTATGTTTGTTTACCAAATAGAAAGCAACAGATATATCCTTCCAAACATTTGTTCACTATCCGAGTTTTCTCGTCAGATTGAGAATGATAACATGAGCTAAGAGTTAATTGAGTACCAAGATGAGAAAATAATTCCGTCAAAAAGGTTCCACTGAAAATTGGATCTTTGTCACTTACAATAATCTTTGAATTTCCATGTATCTTTTGAATTGTTTCCATAAATGCAGTAGCAACTGTACTGACTTTAAAAGGATGAGATAATGCATAAAATTGTGCATACTTGGTAAGTCTGTCAACTACCACCATGATGACACTCTTTCCTTCAGAGTTGGGTAAATCTGTGATAAAATCCATTGATACCTCCTCCCAACGCTGACTTAGAATGGATAAAGGTTGAAAATACCCGTGGTCTTAATTATCTCGACTTTATTTTGTTGACAAAGAAAACATTCTGCCACAAAATTTTGAATATCAAATTTAAGGCCATCCCCAAAAAAATCATTCTTGACCTTATGGTAAGTTTTTAAAAATCTCAAGTGCCTTCCCAAGGGGGAGGTGTGCAATTCCAAAAGAATCTTTTGTTTGAGTCGGGAATTCTTACAAAGATATAGGCAATCTTTGTACCATAATGAATCATTTTTCCATCTAAATGTATCAAATGTACTAAGATCTTGATGGAACTTTTGAATGAGTGTCCACACCTCTTCATCATTCTTCCATTCATCCCTTGTTTTGGTTTTTCAATCAGGTTGTATAATAGAAATGGCACAAAGCAATGCTTCCACATCCTCATCATTTCTTGAGTGTATCTACAACAACATTTTGCTTCCCTTTTTTGTATATGATTTCAAAGTCATAACCCAACATCTTTGTGACCCATTTTTCTGCTCTTTAAGATAATGTTATTTCCAAAAAATATTTAAGACTTTCATGATTTGGTTTTCCTTGAAGTGTCTTCCACTTAGGTAAGGTCACCATTGCTTTAGTGCATGTAGTATTTCCAACATTTCCTTCTCATAAATAGGTTTGTGTAAATATTTTTCTTTGATTGGAAGACTTTAAAAAGCAATGGGTCATCCTTCTTGCATTAAAACAACACCAATTCCATTTTATGAGGTATCACATTCACCAATAAAGGTTTTTGTGAAGACTTTCATAGCTAAGATAGGTGCTTAGCACATTGCCTCTTTAAGATGTTGAAAGGCCTTAGTTGCTTTTAGAGTCCAAGAAAATGCATCTTTCTTCAGTGATGTTGTTAGAGGTGTTGTTATTCTCCCATAATTCTTAACAAAATTGCGATAATACCCTGTCAACCTGTGAAATCCTCAAATATACTTTATGGTTGTGGGGATTTTCCATTCCTTAATGGATTTAATTTTTTTAGGGTCTACCTTAACACCCTCATGATATACAATATGACCCAAATATTCCACCTCATGTACTCTAAAGAAACATTTGGAGATTTTTGGATATAATTGTTTCTCCTCCAATAGTTTGAACACCCTATCAACATGTTGAACAGGATCCTTCCAATACATGTTGTAGATTAGTATATCATCAAAAAATACTAACACAAGTTTTCAAAGGGTGGGTTTGAAAATGGAATTCATCAAACATTGAAATGTGAAAGGTACATTAGTAAGGCTAAAAGGCATGACCAAAAATTCATAACCCTCATGAGTTCATAATGTTGTTTTCAGAATGTCTTTAGTCTTCATTTTAATTTGACGATATATTTGTAATGTTACAAACTAGAATAAAAAGTGATATGCAAAGAAAAAATGATTCACAACATGGAAATTCTAAACAATCAACAAATGCTCATTAAAACACCAGAAATAAGAACTAGTTGAGCCATTTTATTAATCAATGGAGCAAGTACAATAGTATGGAGGAATTCACCTGGGCTTACCTCAATGGCAAGCGTGACAAAACCCAGGTGATTATAAAATAATCTCAAATGTCGGAAATTACTGCTCCTCTAATGCTTTGCGCTGCTCAAAAAACTACATTGATTGCTAGAAAGTAACTACAAGAAAATCCACCTCTGGTGCTTAGAAAAAGCTACAAAATTAGCCCCAAACTCCTTGACCAAAACCCAAAAAGGGTTTGGTCTGAATCCAACCTCCCAAAAGCAACCTCCAAGAGGCCCTACACCCTCCAAGACTGCTTAAGGATATGACCTACAAAGGTACCAACAAAATCCTCCTCCAAGGCTCTGGAAAAGTAGCAATATCCTCTACAAGTTTTTCCCCCAGCTCTCCCAGCAAAGACAAGCCTCAACAATTGAAGCTTCACCTCCCATGTGTGCACAATACTCTGCCTCTACGATGGCCCATGTAGTGCGAAAGTCACACTAGATGGGATCTCTCTCCTCCAACTCCAAGACTCACCAAGATGGCAGCCCAATGTCTGTCCCTCCCTTCCGGAATTTCTCCCAGCCAAACCTCCTCAGAAAGATGCCACAATCACAACTCGGCCTCCCTTCACTGCGTCCTCCAGAAATACGCACCACCTAGAGAAGATGGATGAAAATGCTAGAAATCACAACAAAAACATCCTCCGAAACACTAAAGATGAACCTCTCTAGGGCGGCACTCGAACTCCCCCGAAGAAAGGGTGAGCTCTCTGCTTGAATAACTCTTGCTAAATAACAAGTGACTTAGCTAAGCAATTCAAGCAACCAAAGAGAAATTTGATATGCCAAAAGATGATGAAATGAGGAGAGTTGCTTTCCTTATATAGATTTTGTGGAGCACTTTTACCTCCATTTTCCTTCCATCATGGGTCCCTCACTTAACCAACAATTTCCCCTCCATGCAAATCAAACTAGGGAATGTGTATTCTCCTAGTGTGGGTGGCCCCCACGTATAACTTAACCACGTCAAAATAACTTATACTAAGTCTAACCTCTTAATAAAATCGAATGGGCCCCATCACCTCCAAAATTGGCCCCAAAATGTAATAATTAATCTTGTTCCAAATTAATTTAGGAAGGGACGTGACAATCCTGAATGAAGATCCAACTTGGTGAAGTAAATTGCTCCATGTAATTCATCCAACAATTCATCAATGACATGAATGGGAAATTTATCTTTAATAGTGAGCTTGTTGAAATCCCTATAATCCGGACACATATGCCATAATCCATCCTTCTTGTGCACCAATACCACAGGAGCAGAGAAAGAACTTTCACTAGGTTTAATTATACCGACCTCTAGCATTTCTAAAACCATACGTTCATTTCACTCTTTTCGGCATAAGGATATTTATAAGGTCTAATGTTTGGGTGAACACTTTCCGGAATCAAATGAGTAGCATAATCATGATCGCAAATAGGTGGGAGGCCTTTGGGAGTCTCAAATACCTTGGAATGATTATCCAATACTTTTTGGAGATATGGAGAAATAGATGATTTCAGTGTTTGAACCTCTAGTGAGCATAATTGTGCAATTACACCCCGTTCTTTCTTCGAAATCTTTCTCATGCCATTAGAGTTGATTATCTTTCCTAGTTTCCCTGCAACACCCTCCATTCAACTTTTTTCATTCCCAAAAAAATTTCAAGAAAAGTTCTTGAAAATTAAAATTTATCATCCCCAAAGATTTTAACCATTGGACTCCTAGTACAACATCAGCACCACCCATTGGAATGTAAATCATTGTACTATTCAAGACATAGTCCCCCATGGTTAGCTTGATATTATGCCACTTTCCAAAGCAAATTATAGTTCCTCTTTCTATCTTAAGAGTTTGAGGACTCGTAATTCCTGTCAATGCATTAGAAGATATGGTTCGATTCATTTCTTCTTTCGCAGGGGTTGGTTCTTGGTGTATATCCTCCTCTTTTGATGTTTCTTGTTCCTTTACTCCTCTTCACAATATATGTAAAATGATTTCTTCTCAACACACTTATAACCTTTAGTGTATTCGTTATGACAACTGTAACAAATCCCTTTTTTTCTTTTTTCTTCCAATTGTTGTGGTGTCAACCTTGTAGGTTGTGGAAGGCTAGGAGCAACAACACTTCCAGCTTTATAGTTTTGAGTGGTATATTTCCTTGTTGCCATAATTTTACTTTCAACTTTTCTTGCCATCTTGAATGCCTTCTCCAATGAATCAAGTTCCCAAAGGCGAACCTCATGTTGGATGTTATATTCGAGATGTGGTGGGCCTTAAACTCGACATTGGAGTCTTTAAAATCATGATTAGCTTTCCTTTTGTTCTCATCATGAGTTTCATGGAATACCTTTCTGCCATTAGGAATCATTTCTTGTAGCAACTTTGGCAAACCTTCCTTCAAACATGTTTTCTTTTAAATCATTCATGTCGTCTTTTAATTCTACTTTTAAACCATCCATGTCGCCTTTTATTTTTGCTTTTAAACCATCCATGTCACATTTTATTTCTGTTTTTAAACTATCCATGTCCCCTTTTAGTTCATCTTTGGCTTATCTTTGTGAGAGTGAAATTTGTTGCACTTGGTCCCGTAATTTTCATATATCATGTTGCAATTTTTCCTCTTCATGCGTCATAATAGAGCTTTCTGAGGGCTTAATGGGTGTAGATTTTTTTTGTTTGGGAGGAATTTTAGAACTAAATACTAATATATATGCTTCAATATGCCCTTGGAATCACTTCAAACTGATTTTTCAAACAAAATTTATGCAATTTTTAAAAAAATACACACATTTTTCTTTTTTTTATGAGCTCGATATTGAAATGGTTGTACCTCAATAATTTTGGCTCTCCAAGGTCTGAAATTTCGTCTTGTGATAGCCCTCCAAGTCTTCTTTCTAATGGCACAAGTGAGACCAAGATTGGATTCCTCAAGATAAATTTATGCACAATCTCCCATAATGACCTAGTTATGGAATAGTTCAGTAGAGCAAACTTGTACGGAATTTCACGTGTCAATTGTTTAAAACTTCGGCCCTAAAAATGATACACCAAAAACTACAATTTGTTCTCTTTTCATGAATTTTTACGAAATTCAAATCTGACACTCATAGAGAAAGTTTTGACAATTTTCCCTAGGTCACTTGTTTGAGATTCAAATCTAGAGCATGCCAAAACCCTAACTTCTTAGGACCATATCTCAAAAACTATAACCAACCAATATATGAAATTTTTACACGAAGTTCATCAATGTTTCAACTCTACGTGATCGAAATTTAAACTTCTGAAGCTTCATAGAAAAAATTATAGCGAAAATTCCAAGATAACCTGTTTGAAGCAGTGAAACCATAGAATCCAAACCTTTGATACCAAATGTTATGCAACCAACTCACAAAACAAAAGAAAAGATAGATCAACGACTTAAAAATTATCCTATTTGAGGGAATAACCTTATTTACATTACATAAATAAACAATTCTTGGATGATACAAATGATAAGACCTCCTTGATATATATAGGAGTCTAAGGGGTCACAATATAATCAGAGCCTACATAACAATAATAATGTAAGGGCACAACAATAACAATAGTGGGCTTCTAAGGGGCACAATAATAACAATATGGGGGATACATGAACACAACAATAACAATAGGGGTCTACACTAACAATAAGGGGGATACACTAGTATTATAGGAACCTAACAACATTTGTTCCAACCCATAGGCATCGAGAACCTACAACAACAATCAAAAAAGCAAATGGAAAACCCACAACCCACTATCAATCCAGGAAAATCTCCATGCCAATGACAACACATAAGAAAATAATCACATGCATATACCATGCATCCAAAAATTAACATGCTAAATCTCACATGCGCACTATTACCTGCAATCCATAGTTAATTTTTGTCCTTGTCCTTGTCTAAGATTTCTCTTGCGCACCCTTGTTTTCCTTGCTTTCTTGTACAAGTGGTTGTTCCTTCTTCTTTGCTGATCTTGATCATAGAATGAGCAACTGATTCTCAGGTGTCTTTTTATTATTGGTGTCTCTTTTTTCGTCATTTTCCTTTATTTTTCCTCTATTTTCTCTTGCAGCCAAATTTGTGTCTCTTCACCTTCCTTTTCTCTTATTTTCCTTTATTTTCATAATTAAAATATCAATTATTACCTCTTTCTCTTTACCAATCTCCATAGCCATTAATTAATCATAAGTGATTCCCACTATAATGTTTGTAACACCCTTCTCCCACATCCACCCAAGCAACTGGCCAGCCGGGGTAAACATGCAACGAGAGGACACTATAATATGATTTGACCTCCTAAGTCATGTTAAGGAAGTGGAACTGATGGAAACACACTATACAGACATTCAACGTCATCCTTAGGACCCTCAGGAGCCAATCCAACACTTCAGGTAGCTTTCCCCAGGGTTCCACTAAACTTTTGGACAATTTAACCTATGGACACTCTCATGTTATGGCATGCCAGTGTCTGATGAGCCTCATTATTGGGTAATTATATGGGCCTTTATTGGCCTTAATTCACCTCCTAGCTTAGTCAAACCAACTACTCTCACAACTTATTGCATACTTTTAATTATTATTGTTTTATGAGATGACTTAGAGTTGGATATTTTTCTTTGTGGTCTAATGTGCATTTAATGCAGGAATAAAGGATAAAAGCATGGAAAAATGCAGGAATAAAGGATAAAAGCAAGGAACTATGTCAAATACCTTGGTAAAAACTCGAATTGGACAAGGTAGAGGAATTATACGAGGTAAATCCTCCTCATTTACTACCCCTCCATTCAAATATTCCTCCATCAGCTCGGAGTGCAGACAACCATCACTTTGAGGACTAGAAGACAGCCGAGCAAATGAAAGGACGAGAAACCTGTTTATCTTGAGTGGGGAGCCTAGCATCCCTAATTGGAAGGAAGTCGTTGGAGACTTGAGATGTATAAGTAGAGAGGCTTAGGACCTCAGTAGGATTCAGATTCTTATTATAAAACTCTACATTATTTATGAGTTGCAAGACTTGTGACAGTTTGTTATGTAATCCATGGTCTTTATAATAGAGATGAGTTTTGTTTTGAGTCAGCACTGAGTTAACTCAGAGGACTGAAGCTCTTGGGTTAGGGCCCAAAGTGAGCAACCAAAGCTCCTCTTTATTGTACATGTATGCTAGCATAGATTTCTAGTTCTGTTCATTTGCTTAAGTAGCTTCTTAGTTTTCTATTCATTTGCTTAAGTAGCTGCATTTCCATTACAACAATATAGCGTATATGATTCATGGTTTGATTGTTCATTTGCTTAAGTTGCTACATTTCCATTACAGCAATATAGTGTAGATGATTCATGGTTTTCTGTTTATTTTCTTAAGTAGTTGCATTCCGCTTACAGTAGTGTAGAGTAGATCGGTTGTGCTTTAGTTTACTTCCATTTGTGCCTTCTTTCAGTTCACAGGTTAGATAGGTGAAAAATATCACCATAAGGTTGTCTGCAGATGTCTTGGCCTCACCTCCTCCCTCTGGGATCGTGACTTGAGGAAGAGACCCTCCAGCAACCCCAAAAACACATGTTTCTAGTTCTCGCATGAGCTTTGGAGTTTATTGTTTGATACAATTACTTGTTTCGTTTCATTGTCATTGTTTCCATCACTCTCAGTTCACCCTCACCCTCACTGGTTTTTCTGTCGTTTTCATTTGAAACCTCCTTCAGCACATTCTTCATGCATCGTTTCCTCACCGTCCGATCCACAACAAACTTGACCAATCACCGTTTGATTCATTAGTTTATCCAACAACCATCGTGAGTGAAGTCTTCCACCTACTTTATGCACTCTAATCTCCACCATCGATCTATCTCTTGATCCAAAGGCTATCGCGTCACCTCAATACTTTATGCGCCCCATCTCCACCGTCGATCTATCTACCGTGATCCAACGGCTATCGCGTCACCCGCTCGCCAACTAGCTTGGCCAATCTCCACTGTCGATCTGTCTAGCCTGATCCGACGACTATTGCGCAATCTCGTGCGGATTCTTGCACGATCATTATCCGCCTGAGAACATGTGAGAAAAAGTGGTTTTCACGTGCTACGTGTCACCCAATTAGTCTAATCGCGTGAAATTTCAAAATATAGCTTACTGCTTACCGTCTTCGAAACCTGCTCCATCATTTTCACATGTTTTCTTCCCGTGATACGATCTCCTCCATCCATCCTCCAATTAATCATGTCCATCCATCTTTTGACCTAATCTCCGCGATAAGATATATGTCATTCATCTGCTTTGTTACCCTGTTCGTTCACCTATTCACTAAACTGCCCGCGATAAGATATTCGTCGTTCATCCTATTCATTAACCCTGTTCATCCATCTATTCTCTTAAGCCCCCACGATAATATCTTCACCGTCCATCTTCTATTTGTTGATCGATCCAACGGTCCTTATGCACTACTGCATCCTTACATCCTCCTTTCACCAATTTCGATCTCCGACTGCTCTTCTGTTTGAAAACATATTTAGTTTAGTTCATTTTCTTACACCTTAGTATAGTTTAATGCTCTTTACCTCTGCAACTTAGATAGCAGCATTAGGTTGGTGTTGATTTAGCAATTCTGTTTAACATAGTTGTTTAGATGGTTACTTAGGTTATGGTGTGGTTTAGCATTACATGTTGTTTTCTTCATTACTGTAGTAGTGTAGCTCTCTCTTAAAATAGATTTGCTCTTCTTCCATCAAAGAATTAAGCTTCCTCTGACCCTATAGAAGTTTGGCTTGGAACCCCTAGGGTCTCTTGCCAGATGAGCAGTGACAACAGGCAGGACCTTCACTTTTACTTGTTCATATAGCACTGTCACCTCCAAGTTTGTATGATCCCCGAGTTGATAAGTAAAGTTGGTAGCCCTGGGAGTTACAGCATTCTTGTTGCAATAATTAGGCTCATCAGTTTCCAGGTACACCTAGATGCTCTCACAGGCCTGTAAGCCAATGTCCATGGACTCTTTTTGTCATTTTGGTGTCAGCATCCCCGGGAATTAAGCCACATTTTCAGGCCCAGAGCCCAGGTCATTGCCCAGAATTGCATAATACCTTCAAAACATTAAGATATCATGAAAACAATAGTACTAATGCAAATACTTGAATAATAACTTGATTGGACCCCTACGAGCCGTGACAGGAATTTCTTCAAACATACCATGAATATGTAATCTACAGGGGTAAATAACATATCTCAGCATAGGGGTCTCGTACTTAGCTGAGAATTGCTAAGAAGTATTGATGCCTCAACACATCAATTACCATTTCATACATTATGTCATAGATACATTGATCATTCATTTACAAGTAAAAACATGATGAGAGCCATACATAGCTTATGTCATAAAACACATAAATAATCAGCATAATAGTAGCAGATATATTCATGAAATCATAGCCATATAAACCGCATATAATCCAGTATAATACTCATAGGAATACAAGGAGAAATAACCTCATATTGATAATGAAAAATCCAAACACGAGATGGGACTTCCACGTCCCACTCGACCGTAGAATGGCTGAGCCAAATCTCTCTTCATTCATTCATCCTTGTGCCATATTCCAAGCATGAATGTGGGATCTAATAGAAAACATCTAGGGCTTCAAGAGGCCATCCACCTCAACCCACCAAACAGTGATTCCACCTCACGGTCGAACATCACAAAACCATCATCAGATTGCTCTCCATCCAATCATTCCAGGATCCTAGAGCGTTTGTTCCAACCAAGGCTTTCAAGACTAGTAACTCAACCCACAACTATCGTCGGGCTTCCAGAGCATTTCTCCAACCAAGGCTTCCATGACTAGTAATTCAACCCACCAAGGGCTTCCAGAGTGTTTTTCCAACCAAGGCTTCTAGGACTAGTAACTCAACCCACCAAGGGCTTCCAAAGTTTTTGTCCAACTAAGGCTTCCAAGACTAGTAACTCAACCCAAGCTGTTACAGGGCTTCTAGAGAATTTTTCCAACCAGTGCTTCTAGGAACTAATAACTCAACCCAAGCTAAGGAAACATGAGAACCAACCAAAACAAAACAAGGAAATAAACCCACAAACTCAATGGTTATCCAGGAAATGGCTAGCCTAGGAAATCCACTGTCAATCCAAGCAAACCTCTACGCTAGTGACAGATCATGACCAATAATCCACATGCATATGCCATGCATGCCAAAACTATTGAGGAAAACATGCACGCAACTAGGTACATGCAAGAAAAATAGTCGTAGTTGCCTGATTCCCTCTTGTGCTTTCCTACTCTTCCTTTTCCTTCTTGCTCAAGAATCCAAGTATGCCACACTCTCCAAGAGTACTCAAAGAAAACTCTAAGTTTCAAAGAGTATGAGAGATATAGAGACAATGATGAAAGAGCTCCAACATTGAACTGACAAAAGGTTACCAACTAATCCTCAGAAGCCTTTTTATGTATGAAGCCTCTATTTTCTTCAGTTTCCATTATTTTCCTTCATTTTCCTCTTCACATGCAACCTGTGACCTTTCACCTCCCTTTTCTCCTAATTTCCATTATTTTCATAAATAAATGTGTCAAAAATTCCATTTTTCCTTTTCAAAGCCTTAGCCATTGCCTTTGCCAATTTCCTTAGCCATTAACCAACCACAAGTGATCCCCATCACTATGATTTTTCCCAACATCGAGCTTGGAATAACTGTGCCATCAACCATGGTTATTATTTTTCCTTTATTACTTTTATTTCATGGAATTTTTACCAGGGCTGTTACAGAACCTTCCCCTTTGGGGGAACACCGTCCTCTATGTTCAACATGTTGGGTTGTGTTATATTCTTTCCACGTAGTTAACAAGGGGTTTAAGGAGCACCCATAACCCCACTTTATGGGCAGACCCACTTATGGTTTTGTGTATGATTTCGCACATGTTTTTTGGACGTGATAGTTTTCGATCCATGGTATTGGATGCTTCGGCATGTATAAATATGTATTATAAAATTGAAAGGAACATAATGAAAAATCAAGCTGGTAGTCCCAGTTTTGGGATCCAGGGGAAAATCTCTGTGTATATGTGTTTTATGTGTTCTGCTCTCGCATTATTTATTTTCTATGTTTTAGAATTCGTGTGCAGGTAATTTCTGTACGGGGTTAAAACCTACATTTGGTATCACAGCAGTTTTGGCTTCAAGGGGACGCCTTTGTTGCTGATGGGTTTCGCTCGGGCCTACGGTAGACCCTATTCAATGGGAGATCTGCAAGATCAATTTTAGTGGTGAAAGAAGATGGCGAGCAGTGGAAAGATAGAGATCGAAAAATTTAATGGTCAAAGTTTTGAGTTGTGGAAACTCAAGATGGAGGATCTGTTGGTGGATAAGGATCAGTGGATCGCGGTAGATCCGAGTACTAAACCAACGGGAGTGTCCGATGAAGAATGGAAGAAGTTAGATCAAAAGGCAAAGAGCACAATACAATTGTGTGTCTCAGATTCAGTATTGCTGAATGTATCAGAGGAAGTTCTAGTTAAACTAGAGGAAGTATGTCGAGACAATACTGCGAAGGTTTAATATGCAGGATAGTAAACCGGTGAAGGTTCCTATTCCTATAGGTGTGAGGTTATCTGCTGAACAATGTCCCAAGACACAAGAAGAGGAAGAGGACATGTCCTGTGTTCCATATGCAAGTGCAGTCGGTAGCCTGATGTATGCAATGGTCTGTACTAGACCAGACATTGCACATGCAATGGGAGTATTGAGCAGGTTTATGTCAAAACCAGGAAAGGAGCATTGGACAGCAGTGAAGCGGGTTTTCAGGTATTTGTGTGGCACTAGTGATTATGGTTTGTGCTACCAAGGAAGATCAGGATTGGACAGAATGTTGGATATTCGTGGCTTTGTTGATGCAGACTGGGTTGGAGATCTGGATCAGAGAAGATCTACAAGTGGATACGTGTTTAACCTATTTGGAGGTGCAGTCAGTTGGATGAGTAAGAAACAATCTGTAGCGGCACTATCAACTACAGAGGTAGAATACATGGCAGCCACTCATGCAAGCAAGGAAGTAGTTTGGTTGCAGAGATTGTGTTCAAGTATGGGGTTAGTACAGGGAGCTATAAGGATAGACTGTGACAGCCAAAGTGCAATTTTCTTGGCAAAGAACCCCGCATATCATTCAAAGACAAAGCACATTGATGTTCAGTATCACTTTGTGAGGGATATGATAGAAGACAAAAAGGTGTTGCTGGTAAAGGTGGACACTTTGAAGAATATTGCAGATGCATTGACAAAATCTGTGAGCTCTGAGAAGTTCTCTTGGTGTAGAGAGACAATGGGCATTTCAGGGCTGGAAAAATGATTAAGCTCTCTTGTGGCCCCCTGTGGAAAGAAAACAACAAGTGGGAGAATGTTGGGTTGTGTTATATTCTTTCCATGTAGTTAACAGGGGGTTTGAGGGGCACCCAATTTTGGGTTTGAGCCCTATGTTAGGTTGGGCGGACCCACCTATGGTTTTGTGCATGATTTTCGCACATGTTTTTTGGACGCGATGGTTTTCGGTCCATGGTATTGGACGTGATGGTTTTCGGTCCATGGTATTGGATACTTCGGCATGTATAAATATGTATTATAACATTGAAAGGAACATAATGAAAAATCAAGCTGGTAGTTCCGGTTTCGGGATCCAGGGGAAAATATTTGTGTATATGTGTTTTATGTGTTCTGCTCTCGCATTATTTATTTTCTGTGTTTTAGAATTCGTATGCAGGTAATTTATGTATAGGGTTAAAACCTACATTTGGTATCAGAGCAGTTTTGGCTTCAAGGGGACGCCTTTGTTGCTGAGGGGTTTCACTTGGGCTTGCGGTAGACCCTGTTTAGTGGGAGATCTGCAAGATCGATTCTAGTGGTAACAACACCTATAACCACAAAATTGTTGTAAGAAAAATATACTATTGATGGAGCTTTATAACTCATCTCGTTGTAGTATTTACAATGATCATCATGCTGAGAAGCAAACTAACATGAAAACATAACAACATAACATCATAATGACATGACACCCATATCGCTTATTGAAGCTTTATAACATAGCTGATGGCAGTATTTACATCCATGTACATATGTACATAAACCAACATCACCAAAACATATACCAAGACATATACCAAAACACCATACCAAACCGCCATCCTGAAACTTATTTGCCTCAACCGGAAAACAAGGAAGGATACATAGCCCGCAGCGGATCCGCCATCTCCCATGTAGCTTCATCGGGCCCAAAGTGCTTCCATTGCACTTTACCTTGCTTGATTTCTCGATTCCAGAGCATGAGAACCTTTTTTTTCAATATACACTGAGGCTCCAGCTGGAATTCTCCATCTCGTCCCACCTGCTACAGACCAGTAAATCACATAATCAACATTTCTAACATACTTCTTAAGTAATGACACATGGAAAACATCATGGACTTTCACTGTCGAAGGAAGTGCAAGTTGATAGGCTACTAGACCAATCCTCTCAATAATACTAAAGGGTCCACAAAACTGTGGTGCCATATTGACACATGATCCAATCCGTAAGGAGCTCTGCTTCGATTTGATGCGCAAATACACTTGTTCCCAACTTGGAACTCCTTGAAAAACCTGTTCTGATCTGCATACTCTTCTGCCTATCCTATGCTACCTTTAGATTTTTCTGTATACCCTGCATTTCTTGTTCCATGTCTGCCCACATATCTAGTCCAATCAACACCCTATTAACTGGATCACTCCAACTAATAGGACTATTAGACCTTCGTCCATACAATGCCTCAAACAAACTCATCCTCAAATATTCTTGATAACCATTGTTGTATGCGAACTCAACCAATGGAAGATACTCTCCCCCCCTTCGCTGCTAATGCATCACATACATCCTCAACATGCCATCCAATATCATGTTGACCCTCTTTGTATATCCATCTGTCTGCAGATGATAAGTTGTACTAAAGGTCAACTCTATGCCCAAACCTTCAAATAACTCCTTCCAAAGCTTGGAAGTGAACTTTGCATCCCTGTTTGACACAATCTTGTTCGAAAAACCATGCAATTTCACCACATCTCTGATGAATATCTGTGCTACATCACTAGCTAAGAATGTATACTTCACTAGAACAAAGTGTGCAAACATAGTTACCAATCAAACGAGAAAATTACCTAGTACCCGTTTTCTTGAGGTAGCAAAAAGTCACTTGATTTTAAAAAATGGTGATTCAGAATACACCTTTTTTTTGGAGCATATTTTTGGCACTTTAAATTTTTTTATGTATCAAGTATGAACATTTTTTTTAAATATTAATGATTTTCATGTTGATTTTGAAAAGTGTTGATGGAGTATCAACACATTTTTTTAGAGGGCTTATTTTTAACACTTTAATTTCATTTATGTATCAAGTATGAACAATTTTGTTTTATAGTAATTTTCATCTTGATTTTGAAAAGTGTTGATGGAACATCAACACATTTTTTTAGAGGGCTTATTTTTTACACTTTAAATTTTCTAATGTATTAAATGTGGATAAAAAAATTATTGTTTTTATTTTTTTTCAATATTTTAATTTTTGTTTTCTTTTGCATTATTTTTTGTGTTTTTTTTTTATTGTTTTTATTTTTTTTTTAATATTTGAATTTTTGTTTCCTTTTGTATTTTTCATATATATATATATTTTTCGATGTTCTTCTAGCAACCCGATCCCATTATGTGCAATTTGATAGTTGATTTTAAATTTCTCATTATAATGAATTGAGTTTTCCCCTGCAATGTGTCAATTTCATTGTTGGTATTTAAGTTTTCATTACAATGGGTCGAGTTCACCTACATTACGTGTCAATTTGATGGTTGATTTTTGAATTTTTTTTGCAATGTATCAAGTTGTTTTCGGCTAAGATTTTAAAATCACTATACATTTAACATTTAAAAAAAGGTTACTCTTGGTATAATAACTCTTTCATTCAGGGGTTCATTTTTTAAGTTTTTTTAGCCATAAATTTTTGCCATAATGTCATGCTTGAAATATTTTGAAAACTTAAGATTGTTTTGTATCCATAACTTTAGTTTTAATTCCTTGGTTGAAAAATTGTCAAGATTTTAATGTTTTTCTAAATCGTGATATTTTATCTTTAATGCTATGGTTGAAAACAGTTATAAGTATTTTTTTCTTAGCACCATGCCTAAAAATTGTTGCAATTTTAAAGTTTTTCAAATACGTGATCTTTTAAATTTAATGTCATGCCTAAAAACTTTGGAATTTTAAGGCTTTTCAAAGACGTGATATTTTATGTTTAATGTCATGCCTGAAAATCGTTGGAAATTTAAAGTTTTTCAGAGTCATAATATTTTATTTTTAATGTCATTATTAAAAAATGTTGAAAATATACCCTGCAAAAAAAAGACGTTATTCCAACATCAACACTTTTTGTGTTCAGGGTGTTTTTTGCACAAAAAAATTTGGTTCTCACTGTTGTTTTCAAAAAATGTTGAAAATGTACCCCGAAAAAAAAGATGTTATTCCAGCGTCAACACTTTTCGTTTTCAGCCTTTTTTTAATGTTTTTTTTGGGTTTTTTGGCTAGAGTACCCATTTTGAGGTAATAGTTCTCATTTGGTAGGTAACTATGTTGGCAACCTTTATCAACCTGTTCACAATAACCATGATGGAATCATGTTGTCTCACTGTCCTCAGTAAACCTGTGATGAAGTCCATGGAAATGACCTCCCATTTCCACTGTGGAATTGCAATTGGTTGTAGTAGTCCACCTGGATGCTTGCACTCTACCTTCACACACTCACATCAAAACACCTAGCCACAAACTCTACTACATCCCTCTTTAGGTTCGGCCAACAATAAAATTTCTTCACTGTAATCAATGTCTTCTAATAACTTGGGTGCCCTGAATATGGTTTCGCATGAAACTCCCTCAAGATCACCTTCTTGAGATCATTGTTATCTGACACATATACTTTGTCTCTGAATCTAACCAATCGATCTGTTATAAGATAGTTGTACATATCCTATGCACCTGAACCTGTACATGTACCTGTACCACTACCTGTACTTGTATATGTACCTATCTTACCACATGTACCATACCTGTACTACCACCTATACCTATACCAGTACTCTACTGCAACTTGTGCATAATCTCCATATATATGACATCCTATTGACCTGCCAGTGAGACCCTATCTTGTAAGTCTGTCCCATAAGAGCTCATAGCCGCTAAGTGATTTACTTGTATCCGCCTGCTAAGAGAATATACCACTATGTTCTCTTTACCTTTGATATATCTGATCTCAAAATTGAACTCACTGATCATAACCAACCATCAAGCATGCCCGCCATTCAAATTTGGTTGGTCAAATATATACCGCAAACCATTGTGATCACTCATTAATGTAAACATCTTTCCCATAAGATAATGTCTCCACATCTTCAACTTATGTATAATCATTGTCAACTCAAGATCATGTGGGGTAGTTATGCTCGTGCTCATTCAGCTTTCGCAACTCATAGCATACCACTTGTCCATCCTGCATAAGGACTCCACCAAGTCCTTTCTTGCAAGCATTTGTACATATTACAAACTCTTTGTTCGAATCTGCAATCGTTAACATTGGTGCATGTACCAACAACTACTTAAGTTTCTCAAAACTAGACTCACACTCCTTTGTCCATTCAAGCTTCTTACCTTTCCTCAACAACGATGTAATAGGATAAGCGATCTGTGAGGAGTTCCTGTTGAACCTCCTATAATATCCCGCCAACCCCATGAAATATCTCACCTCATCCACATTCCTAGGAGCTACCCACTCCATGATAGTCTTTATCTTTTCAAGATCTACTGCAATGCTCTTACTAGAGACAACATGTCCCAAGTAATGTACCTCAATCTGAAAGAAACTGCACTTGTTGAGCTTCGCATACAATTGATGCTCACTTAACAACCTCAACATTGTTGCTAAATGCTCGGCATGCTCTTCCTTATTTTTAGAACATACCAATATGTCATCAATGAACACAATAGAAAACTTATCCAAATACGGATGCAACACATTATTCATCAAGCATGTAAATGTAGTTGGAGCATTAGTCAAACCGAATGGAACTACAACAAACTCATAATACCCATATCTGGTCTGAAAATTTGTCTTGTAAATGTCTTACTTTTTTATGTGTATCTGGTTATATCCATATCTCAAGTTGATCTTCAAGAACATTGTTGCTCCCTTCAACTGATCAAACAAGCCATCAATCCTCGGTAACGGATATCTATTCTTGATGGTCACTTTGTTCAACTGCTTGTAGTCAATGCATAATCTCAGAGTATCATCTTTCTTCTTCGCAAACAATACTGGTGCACCCCATGGTGATACACATGACCTAATGTATCCCTTGTCCAACATTTCCTTCAACTGCAACTTTAACTCTACCAACTTAGGTGTGCTCATCCTATAAGATGCTTTTGATGTTGGAATTTCCCCTGGCACTAACTCAATAGAAACTTCTACCTCCCTATGAGGTGCCAACTCTGTAATGTCCTCAGGAAATACATCCTTGAACTGTTGTAAAACTAGGTCCCCACTCAAAACATCTGCATCCTCAACTTCCTTACCTTTGTCACTAGAAATGTGCACTATGAATAACATAAACCCTTTTCTGCGACTACGCTTTGCTTGCATAGCTCTCATGATCCTAACCGATGTGGATTTCTTCTTTCCCTGTAAGACTCTTGGCTCTCCATTGTCATCAACACACTCAATGGATTTGTCATAACAATCCACCTTGGTTCTATGAAAATACAACCAATCAATGTTCAACAACATATTGTATGATCCCAACGATAATACACTCAAATGTGTTGCGGTAGGCATACCATTCAAATCAAGTGCACAATCTCTTACCCAATGGTGAACTTGCTTCTTCGTATCTGTATCCAACTGCACTAACCAAACTCTGCATGCAATTCCTTACTCAAACCACACTTATACACCAAGTCAAGACTAACATAGCTACAATTAGATCCAGGGTTAATCAAAATAGATATAACTTGATCACAAAGCTTACCATCCATCTCAATGATAGATGCATGATGGTTTGCCTGTTTGTTATCCAATGTTGAATAAATACGAGAAACACTCTGACCAATATCCCCAACAGTCTATGTGTCCTGTGCATTGTATATCTGAAGCCTACCACCCTGATTCTGCAGACAATCTCTCCTGTGATGATCTTTGCCACAAGTCCAACACTCTATAGGCTTTTAGCCTATCTCCTTGTTCTAATCTCCTGATCGAAATCCCTGTCCTCTATCTGATGCATTCAACTTCTTAAATGGTGCAACATTCTCTTTATTATCCGTACCCTCGGATCTTGCTCATTTCTTATCCTGTTTTCCTTTGTTATTTGCATTATCTCTCCAGTCTGGCTTAGTCTCAGATCTGCGCTTTGATTTCTCATAACAATGCCTTAGCTTTTAGATGGCCTTCTCCAACAATCTAGGGTCATCAAACTCAATCATATATTTAAATGCAACCGACAATCCACTAATGAACCTCTGAATTTTAGCCTTCTCCTCCGTGAGATAAGGCACATACCTCAGTGACTCTAAGAACCTGTTACTGTCATTGATCCCATCTTTAGCTCATAAAATTATTTTGCCCTGTCATCAAAGTATCTCTCTGGTAGGTACTTCTTCTTGAATATCCACTCAAACTCACTCCAAGTCAAGTCTTCCTCATGAATACATCTGACATTCTTCACATCTTCTCACCAAATGTTTGTTTTACCTTTGAGACTTAATGTTGCCACTCTAGCTTTCATGTTCTCTAAATAGTCATGCAACCTGAAGAAGTTCCTCATGACAAGCAACCATGCCTCAGTATCATGCGGTTTATTCATCTCTCCAACAAAAGTAAGTGGCTTTGCTTTCTTAAACTCATCCAACAAGTATCCCCTATCATTCCTCCTGTAAGGATGATAACGATGATGGTCATAGTCCCTATCTGAATCATAAATAGAATAATACCTGTGTCTATCCCCTCTCTTATCCGGAGTGCCTAACAATCTTCCATCTCTAACCGCGTCATCTCTATCTGAAATGTGACCACCATGCGGCCTATTACCATATGCCCCATTAGTTTTTTCCTCATGCTCATAGCGGATTTGACGTGATCCCTGTCACTGCAAATATGACAAACTCTAAAGTATCACTCCATTTACCTCTGCTTGTTTCTCCTATGCCTGCATGATTCTATCATTATCTTCCTTACAATTCCTTATTTCTTCCTCTAAGCTTCTCAATGTAATTGCCAAATTGAAAGAGTTCCCAACACCATACAGCTCTTCTGATTCATAAGGAGAGTCTTTGTAGTCTACCATCTTTCTAGCCATTTGATATTTCTTCCTGCAAGGTATATCATGTTAGCTAAACCAAATTACAATAAACCAACGTACCTTAGTATAGCTCGGGGAAGATACCTTGTCTGCAAGATCCACAAATCAACGTGATACATGTATAACATAATCATGACAACATATGGAAACATAACACATATGTATATGACCATGCATTCGTCATCCTAGCTAAGGTCCAGTCATCAATGCATGACCTTATCAACAACATATACTATGACCTCATGCATGACAACCACCACTACATCATCGTACACTTGCCCACATGCAAACATGAACATGCATAACCATCCACACATATGCATAAACACATACGATCAAACATAAATGAACAACACTTGAAACCAAACCTACAAAACCAATACATGTAACCAAGTATACAAGAATGTAACCAAGCAGACAAAAACAATACATGTAAGCGACATAAATCGACATGTAACCATTCATACACTCACGACGATGCATTCCACAATAACAACATCAAGTTCCACATGACGACATCACTACAACCATGATCAACATCATGCAAATGCAACAAGCACATGGAATATAAGTGTAAGAGACACACATGAACTAACATGCATGCATGACCAACACACATCCCATCCAATGTGAGGGGTGAACCATGCTCTGATACCACTCTGTAACACCCTCCTCCCACATCTACCCAAGCAACCAGCCAGCTGGGTTAAACATGCGACGAAAGGCCACTATGATACGATTCGACCTCCTATGCCACATCAAGAAATTGGAACCGATAGAAACTCACCATACAGACATTCAACACTAGCCTTAGGACTCTCAGAAGCCAATCCAAAAATTTAGGCATCTTTCCCCTCAGTCCCACTGAACTTTTGGACAACTTGACCTCTGGACGCTCTCATGTTATGGGCATGCCAGCATCCAGGGACCTTTGGACGCTCTCACGGGCCTGCGAACCAGCGTCTAGGGACTCCTTTTGTCAGTTATGTGCTAGCGTCCTCGGGAATTAAGCCACATCTTCAGGCCCAGAGCCCAGGTCACTAGCCAAAATTGCATGATACTTTCAGAACAGTAAGATAAAATGAAAACAACAATACTATTGCAAATACTTGAATAATGCCTTGACTAGACCTCTACTAGCCATGACAAGCATTTCGTAAAACATATCACGAATATGTAATCTACATGTGTAAATAACAAATTTGAGCATATGGGTCTCGTACTTAGCCAAGAATTGCTAAGAAGAATTGATGCCTCAACACATCAACTGTCATTTCATCCATTAGGTCATGGATACATTGATCATTCATTTACATGTAAAAACATGATGAGAGCCATACATAGCTTCTATCATAAAACACATAAATAACCACCACAATAGTAGCAAAAATACTCATGAAATCACAACCATATAAACCGCATATAATCTAGTATAACACTCATAGGAATACAAGGAGAAATAACCTCATATTAATGATGCAAAATCCAAATTTGAGATGGGACTTCCACGTTCCACCTGACCATAGAATGGCTGAGCCAAATCTCTCTTAATCCATTCACTCTCGTACCATATTCCAAGCATGAATGTGGAATCTCATATAACACATCAATCAAAACTCATCCAGGGCTTCTAGAGGCCATCCACCTCAACCCATCAAACAGTGATTCCATGACCTCATGGTCGTACATCACAAAACCATCATCAGATTGGTCTCCATTCAAGCCCTCCAGGGCTTCCGAAGTGTTTGTTCCAACTGAGGCTTCCATGACTAGTAACTCAACCCACAACTATCATCGAGCTTCCAGAGCATTTCTCTAACCAAGGCTTCCAAGACTAGTAACTCAACCCACAAAAGAATTCTAGAGTATTTTTCCACCCAAGGCTTCCAGGACTAGTAACTCAACCAAATTTGTTACGGGGCTTCCAGAGCATTTGTCCAACCAGGGTTTCTAGGAACTAATAATTCAACCCAAGCTAAGGAAACATGAGAACCAACCAAAAAAAAACAAGGAAATAAACCCATAAACTCCATGGCTATCCAGGAAATGGAAAGGTTAGGCAATCCATTGTCAATCCAGGAAATCCCCCATGCCAATGAAAGATCATGACCAATAATTCACATGCATACGCCATGCATGCCAAAACTAGTGAGGAAAACATACATGCAACTCGGTACCTACAAGAAAAATAGTCCTAGTTGTTGATCTGGATGCCCTCTTGCGCTTTCTTGCTCTTCCTTTTCCTTCTTGCTCCAAGAATCCAAGTATGCCATTCTCTAAGAGTGCTCCAAGAAAACTCTAAGTATCCAAGAGTATGAGAGACATAGAGAGAATAGTGAGAGAACTCCAACATTGAACTGACAAAAGGTTACCGATTGATCATCAGAAGCCTTTTTATGAATGAGGCCTTTATTTTCTTCATTTTCCTCTTCACATGCAACCTGTGACCTTTCACCTTCATTTTCTCCTAATTTCCATTATTTTCATAAATAAATGTGCCAAAAAATCCATTTTTCCTTTCCAAAGCATTAGCCATTGTCTTTACCAATTTCCTTAGCCATTAACCAACCACAAGTGATCCCCATCACTATGCTTTAGTTCAGCATTCAGCTTGGAATAAGTGTCCCATCAACCATGGTTATTATTTGTCCTTTATTACTTTTATTTCGTGGAATTTTCGCCAGGTCTGTTACAATGTTTGCCCACCATTCAACTTGGAATACATATCCCACAACCTTGGTCTTATTTTATTTACATGGAAAATCAACCAGGGGTACACTAAAAGAAAAAATGGAATCAAGAAAGCCTTAAAGCCAATCTAAGGAAGAAATCAAACCAAGAAGAGGTTTCTCCCTAGTTGATTCGCCATTTTATTGATAGGAATTTTGACATGGTGAACACTAGTCACTCTCAATGGTATATTAGTATACTAATGATAGAAAATAAGAAAATAGTAATCTTACAATTAAACTAGGGTCATGGAGAAAGGGGAATATAAAAATGTATTGTGTGCTCTTGTTGAAGAGTCTTCTAAATGAGATTAAGTAGGGGGAGCAAGAGGAGGCCAATAGCTCCTAGTAAACCTATACACAAAACAAACAAAACCATTTCCCTATTCTAGAATGGAAATATTCTAGATATGACTCACTTAAAGAAAATCATAACCCTTCTAATCTATTTTGTAATTTAGTTAAAAAATGTTGCATGTAAGTAGCATCAAATCAATACAAGAAAATACAAAGGGAAAAAAGTATATTGCATTACAAGAAGAAATCATTACATCAATAAGTCCATACTTTTCTATGAGGTGCTATCTCAATATCCCTTATCATTGGGTTCATTCCTCTTAAGGCCCTCTATAATCCAAACTTCTTCAATGTCTTCAAGATCTTCTTCTCAATAAAAGTGCAAGAAATATGGGTAGTTATAAGCGAACGTGCATGTGTTGCAACCTTTCGAATAAGAAGAACCAATAATTAATGTCATAAATTTGGCACTCTTACGACCACATATCTTTAATCAAATGTAAAGGACTTGTTATAGTATTTTGTTTCCTCTTAGCGTTTTTACATGATGAATTAAAATGACCACGTAAATCTTAAGAAACATGTGCCTTAGTCATGCCACAACTAATCAAATATGATTGTGTCAAAGATTGGGTGCTCTTGATTAAGTTTCCCTTTATCAACAGGGACCATCCAAGTCTTAACCATATATATGCATGTTTGCACTATTTGTGGGGTGAAATACGTGTAGGTGTGCTTAATCTTATAGTTTATATATTTTTCCAAATTCAACTTAAATCAAGTTCGATCATGCGAAAAGGATCATTAGTGAACAAATTTTGGAAATAAAATTGTTCGGTATATGCATGTTGCATATTGGTGTTAACAACCACTCTTAACCCTTCAAGGTTAGACTCTAAACCTTCCTTGAGAGGCTCTATCATGAGTGGAAGGTATAGCTATTTTTACTTTTCTAGTTTAATTTTATAGGAGGAGAAGTGACTTCACCAGCAATGTATATTAGGTTCCTAAGCCTTCATACAACTTGTTATTTTCTTCTAATATCAAGTAGCTATACTATGTTATTTTAGATCCACTCCTAAATAAGTACTTTTGCACATGGAGGTAAACAAACCCTAGGACACCCTTCGTAGTTTGCTTCGCCAATAAAGTGAATGCGTTAATCAATCTAATGCTTGTTGTATGTTTGATTGCATTTTGTTCAATGGTTTACTAGGATGCATATGCTCTTCTTTTAGTTTTGATCTTTGCTTTTCATAGATTAATTAGAGAACATAAGAGAAAAGAGGAATAAACCAACATTGTTTCTCTTTCCATTTTATTTATATTGGTAGTTAATACTTTATTATTGCATTAAACCTAATCAAAGTCACTTGCAAACCCTTCACAATTGTAGGGCATTAATTACAAGATTTAATATTTTAAAAAGCTCAGTGGCTACCTCTTACCTAGCTTCTCCCCTCATCATAGTTTTCCTCATTTCTCTCAAAAACCAAGTGACAAAGCAACTCCCTTCCAAGCACTCAAGCTTTAGCCTTCCCTTTTGGTGGTAGTGTAGTATATCACTATATTAGGTACAATAATGTAGCCATCACTCCAGCATGTTATAATGACATAACCAATGGTAAGATCAATAGTAAATAGAATGCATGGAGGGTCTTTTGAAGCTACCACATAGCAATTTTCTAGTAGGCATTTTGAATGTTTGGATACATAAAGAGCAAAATCTGATTATGGAAAACATGACATGCAATATCATAAAATATAAATTTGTAGAGGAGAGTACAAAGTTGCAAAGAGAATTCAACTTGTACAAAAAGTTAAAAGAACAAGTAGGTTCATTGGCAACCAAGATCTCCATGTACAAAACTTTATCTCAATGATTACAAAGGGACTTGATCCCTAGCTCCTAGTTGAAAACTAAATCACTGAGGTTTTGATTGACATAAACAATCAAGTGGATAAGTGACTTTTATTCCAAAATTTGATGGTCCCTTTGCAATTATTTAAGTCATCGAAACTATATTCACAATCCATAAAGAAACATTTTTTTGATACCTTTTTCACATAAAAAGGTTATAACAAGTGACAAACAAAGCATCCAAATTACAAATAAATTTGTTAAAAACTGCCACTAAAAATATATTAACTAATTGAAGTATTCCAACAATTAAATAAAACATGAGCAGAATTATTGAGTTATTTCTTTTAATGTTCTAATGAGTTTTTCTTATAATACTCTTATTATTTTTACTTGAACTTGCAAATGCATTGCTACCGTAAATGAAATTATCAACCCATAACAACAAACTAATATTGAATAATGTAAACCTAAGGACACAAAACAAAATAACGTGGCAAGAGAACAAGTAGAGTAAAGCACAAAGAATGGTTGTATTACGTGTATAAATTGAAAACATTATTACATATCTAACCAAAGCATTACATAATTTTTGAAACAAATTCCTTAAATATCCTCAAGATATCATGGTACTTTACGTAAATCTATTGGCTTTGCTTACAACACCTAATCTCAACACCCAATCTAATAAGAACATCTAGTGAAGCAAACAATGAAAGAAACTTTCTAGGAAATTAACCCTAATAACCCTTACCTGAAGCTCAAAACACTCAACAACTCAAATTTATGCACCATACTATATTTGATAGCGGTTATGCTACATTCACATCTACAATGTAAAGGTTAAACTATACAATCACACAAGCTAGCACAATAGTGACAATGAGAATGACACTTAATGAGTGATATTGCATTATCGCAGCAAAATCAATCTGATTTTCTAAAATACTTCACACAAGCTAGCACAATAGTCACAATGAGAATGACACTTAATGAGTGATATTGCATTATTGCAGCAAAATGAATCTGATTTTCTAAAATACTTTATACTAGCAATTGCCCCAAAAGGTGCAAAGAGAGGCCGATAGGATTGTTGAATTGGAAAAGTTGTACTTTGCCTATACATATCAAAGAATGGCAGTGCCATATGCACACTCTTCTTAGCGATGAGAAATCAAATCTTCTTGTCGCCTACAATATAAGATGTCGCGGCTATTCAAAGGATGTTTCTTATATTGCCAACATCGGAAACTTTTATTATTCTATATCATCTAATAGACCCGCAGATGCATGGAGCTTTTGTATAAACTCTCTAGTATGATATTCACCTAATGTTTTACACTACCAACAAAATAATTTGCCACTTAAAAGGTAAGTGGAACAGATTTCCACTCATAAGCAAAGACAACCTTATTGTTTACAATTATGAATAGGCAACACTGATGGGCATCATTTGGAAATCATCTACCTAGGTTTGATATTTTCATCATTATTTAATAGTAAACCAAAAAACATAACCCGTGACCCAAATATATAAATATTTTTAGTATTCAACCAAAATAATCTAGCCCATAACCCATTTTTTTAATCCAAATTAAATACTTTTGAAAGATCCTTACCACAAATCAAAGAGTGCTTTTTATTGGAGTTGGGATTTGAAAAACATTTAATTCATTAGAAATATAATTAATATTATAATAATAATTTTTACAATTTGTAAAAACAAAGTATCTCATTACAAACATTTTTCCTTCCAATTTTTACCCAATACAATAAAATATTAAGCGATAGATTAAAAAAATAAAATAAAAAATCTATAAAAACATGTGAGTAAACTCATGTTGTTCCATGTGAATTGCAAGGTTTCACCAATGTTAGTGCCCCCTATTAAACAAACAATACAAGTACCCTGATGGCTTGTCCTTCACGTTTGCTTCCCCACTCTCACATCATAACCCATGGCTGACTTGGTCCTCTTGTGGCTTGTCCTTCACTTGCTTCCCCACTCTGACATCCCTCTATAGATCTCTACAAATCTCTCAACTATCCATCGACACAGAGTTTCTGGATTTTTCCCTTTATGATGATTATGCTTGTGCTCATGATTCACGCTATTACTTTTCTCCGTAAGTCTTAGGATTGAGACCTGACAACATCTTTTTATTTACCTCTTATTCTTGTTTTTTTCCTTATGCAAAGACTTAAATTATGATGGGAAGTAACTCATGGAAAATATATTATTTACCTAAGTATCAAATATTTAAAAAAAAAAATAATTTTGAATGATTTTCTTGCAAATCTTAAGAATAAAAAATCACTACACTTATTTAAAAATCATGCACAAATATAGCAACAATATCTAGAAATAATGACATAAAATATATGAGGCAGTTATCCATATTGAAATATTTATTTTTGCAATGTTAAATATTATAAATTACATTGGTCAATGCTATGACAAAGTTGTTTTATCAACATTTAATGAAATGATTGATTTAATCAATAATGCCAATGTGTGAGCTTGTTATGTTGTTGGTACATACAACAACAACCATTGAACTTTCTAAATGTGATACTTATTCATGTGTCTCGTAGCCCTTGACCAAGGCTGGGCATTTTGGGCTTGTGGAAAAAGGAAAAAAGTGTTGGTGACGATTGGAAATATTAAAAGAAAAAAAATTATATTTTTCAACTTTTAATTTATGGTGTAATCATGGTTGTTATCTAGAGTTTTGATATCACTTTGATGGCTAGACAAGAAAAACTTACAAAAATATAATAGATAGAATTGCTACTATGTAAATCAAATTAAGTCAATTAATTATTTGAAAATAAATCATTAAATAAACTCAAAATTATTAATAATTTTGTTAATAGACATTTATATTTTTTTATAGGGCTTTTAGAATTGTCAAGAATTATCAGGTGGACCGTAGGAATTTAAACTCGATAGAATAATGTAGAATATTATTAGTAGCGTCCACAAATAAAAAGTTGAGATTTACCTCCAAAATAGCTATGTTTTTTTTCCTTTCAATTAAATTGATTAATTAAAGACAATGTCATATTAACAAGTGTCATTGTTTTTAAAGACTATGTCATTTGTAGGAAAAAAAATCATACTAATTGGTACACAGATGTCAAGTCTCGACGAAAAGGTGAGGCGTAAAGACATGAGGTCAACTGTAAAATGTGAGTTCATATGGTGCACAAATGTCAGTGTAAAATGTGAGGTCATATGGTGCACATGTTAGACGTAGACTAAAAAGATAGAAGAAAATCTGAGATGAATTGATTCAAAAGAAACATGTAGACTAAAAAGGTAGAAGAAAATCTGAGATGAACTTATTCAAAAGAAAGACCTATCAACCTAACTAAAAATATTAATTTTATTATTATTAAATTAAAAATATTATTTTTATTATTATTAAATTATTAATTTCTATTATTGACTTTATTCATAAAATGTAAATAAATTAGTTGAAATTGTTTGTAACATAAAGGAACATTGGTGTGATGAAAAAGTCAATAATAACATCTTTTAGATTACAAAACAGAGTGAAGCAAAAATAGCAAGTTTAGTAAAAAGACCACATTTAGTGAAGTAAAAAGGAAATGTTTAGTAAAAAGACCATATTTCATAATAACAGGAAAAAGTAACATTTGTTATGTACATTTTACGGGCTTCCATAGACAAAAATACTCAACATAAGGTATTACAGGTTGCACGTTCTTTCATAAAAATTAAAATTCAGACCAAAAGACTCAACAGAGGGTATTACAGGTTGCACTTTCTTTCATAAAAAATAGAATTAGAAAATATGTCGTGTTTGACGTTCAATATCACATGACAGTGTTCTTTTCTCTGATACAAGTAGAAAAATTGTGTACAACACCCAACAATTTTTCAAGGGGCAAGCTTCTAACATTAATTTTGTAAAATCCAGTAATCTAGAAATCAATATTGTCTATCATATACTTAAAAATTGACTTTTTTCACAATATAATGTACAAATTTTGCTTTAACTAGTATACAAAATCTCTGCAAGTTCCACTCCTCCGTGATTGTGGACTTCCATAATAAGATTCCTGGCGTAAACCTCCGCAATTGTGGAGTTCCATAATGAGATTTTTGGCGTAAAAATGTGAGGTCAGCCATAAAATGTGATGTCATATGGTGCACAGACGTAAGCATAAAATGTGAGGTCATATGGTGCACAGATGTAATGCGTAGGTTAAAAAGGTAGACGAAAATATGAGGTTAACTGATTCAAAAGAAAAGCCTATCAGCCTAATTAATTATTATTATTATTATTAAGAAGAAGAAATGGTGATGAATTTTATCAAATATTTATTGTAAATTGAAAAAATAAAAAATAAATAACCACACTAAAATAATTGGCGTTCTCTCACATGTTAACCTCTTATTACCCTTCAACATGTGTTCAAATTGAATAATCTTTCTAAGTTTCATGGGAATCTCTTAATTGTAATTGAACAAAGCAAGTTTCATAATCCCTTCCCCTTAAATAAAATATAGATACCCGGAGAAACAACATCTCATCCCAGATAACTTGTTCTCAAAAAGCTCAACAATTACACAGCACCTTCCTCTTATTCATGGACAAATTTCAACCTCATTTGCTACTAAGTACTTTAATATTCAATCATAATAAGTACTTTAATATAGAAAAGATCATAACATGTTAAATTAAACTTATTACTAAATTGCGAACTATTGTAACCTTAGTCTCTTGTCATACGTCAAACTCTACAACATCATTGCATTGCATTACGTTTTGTCGAGCGACAAATAAGTTGCAATTTGAATTCATGGAAATAAGAAACTACTCGGCTCATAACCTACGAATCACTGATTTTTCTAGTCATTTATTTTCTAATTTGTTATACTTTTATGTAAATTAGAGATAAAATGCTCCTCCTCTATTACAGACAGAACTTTGCGGATTTTTAATCTGCCTTCCAGAGCATCAGGTTGTACTGTTAACGTGTAATAAAAAGTATTGAAAACCTCATCAGTGTAAAATGTGATGTCATATGGTCCATAGATGTACGTTTTTTAGTTCCAGAGAATCAGGTTGTACTGTGAATGTGTAATAAAAAGTATTGGAAACCTCGTCAATGTAAAATATGATGTCATATGGTCCATAGATGTACGCTTTTTAGTCCCTGCCGCCTGCGGCATGGGACTATAGTAATCGGTTTTGTAACTAACATTAGTTTATGCTTGAACTCACCTGAAGCTTTTTTCCCTGCTTCATAAAATATCGTTGTTCAAGGTATCAAATGATATAAAATATTGTTGTTCAACCTATCAAATTATAGTAATGAACCAATCAACCAATCAGATGTTTGCTCATCTTATTTGGCCTCTTCCCAAGGCAAAGAGGTTATATGAGGCTATTTTGTTCATATAATTTCTAGATTCAATGGGTTTGCTCGATGAGTATTTTTGAAACCAAAACTAATGCTAGCATTAGTCAATACACATTAAATGTTTGGTTTTTTTGTGTTTGTTTCTATATTATTTCTGGTAGGTACAAGACACCACGCCACATGGTTGTGCACATGTAATGGTGTGGTGTGGTGTCTACCGCTGGGGTCTTCGTCCATTACGCGTATGAACTTCGGGATCACGCACTTACGAATATGAACCCAACTTCCCTATAACGAACTTTACAAGACTCGGCTTTCTTAGCTTTACTGAAATCAGATTTCCCATAACTACACTTCGGATTTCCGATAACTACGCTTGGATACCTCAACCTTCACCATTCTTTTGCACTTTTCTACACTTGTCTTCCACAATCGAACTGAACTGAACTCGACGTCTCTCGGCATCTCTATTCTACTTCCCTCCACACTGCTGCATGCAGACTGTTGATGTTTCTTATCCTATCGGTGAAGTTGTTGCTGGTTGATTGGACACAGAGGAAGGTACCTGCTATTAGCTAGAACAATCAGAAATACCAGTTGGAAGAGTTAGAATTTCTTGGGTAAGTTATCTTTATAGGAAAAATTATATAAATTATCTATTTCGATTCTGCTTTTGGTTATGTTTCTTCCTGTTTTTATAACATTCAATATTAAAAAATAACAACTATATTTCCTACAGATCATAAACTCAAGCCATCCACCAATTGTTTTATTCAAGTTTACTGTCCTTACAAAAAGTAGTACATACTATAAACATTTTCTATAGATAATGAAGATGTAGTTACAAACGATATAGTAGAGAAGAATATGCATCGTCTGAAAGGAAGAAGTATAAAATTAGTCGAAATTCAAATGTTATTCAATATTTGCAAGTTCGCCTTTACTTCAATAGAAGTTCACCTGTACCTAGGCAAGTGCCTTTTGCTACTGTTGTTGTTGGTTTACTATTATTGTTGGTAAAATAGATGTTTTTACTCCCCTATCGGGCTACCTCTTCCTCCACGCAGTATTAAGAACCCCTGAAAGAAAACATAGAAATGGAAGAACTTCTAGTGCCATGCATAGCGCCCACGAATAACAACTATCTTTCCTGCAGATCATAAACTCTCTAGCAAAACATGCCAAGCCAATTCAAACCATTTAGGCAATACGCAAATATCTTGTGACATTTAGGCAATACACTAATACTACATGTATAATCAAGTTGCAAAGACAAAAAATAGATTAATAGATTTGCATGTGTTATAAATCATCAATCATCCTCAATTTTATACGGCCAAAATGGTGATCCTTTCTTGGGAAATCTAGTTGAATTGCTAAATATTTGTTTTCGCTTTCTAGCTCTTAATTGAAAAAAAGGATGAATTTCAATAAACACGTGAAAAGGAGTACTTCCCTACCTGACCCTTGTGACGACCTGGGTCAAGTGGCGGAGTTACTGCATTTATTATTTGATAGGCATTAGCCTGTGAAAGGTTCTCCATGAGAGATTTTGATTTTGATGCTTTTCCCTGAATACTCGCGGGCCCTTGTTGAACGCAACTAATTATAAGTAATTGTGCTTTCACTTGATCAAATGGTTAACTGGTTCCGAATCATTTTCCAGGGGCTCGAAGAGGATCCACTGAATTGAGATCAATTTCCGCATTCTCTAGTTCTCTCCCCTCCGTTGTTCTTTATACGCAATTTGGGGTTGTTAAATTTGAGGTTCTTACTTAACCAAGCATTGTTAGCAGGTGACTTTCCCATATGTTTCTAAGGAGTACTTTGGTCCGATTTTCATTTCGAGGAAAATCAATGCTTTCCAGCGCCTCATTGTTGGGGAACCGGACTCCCAAAAAAAGTTGTTCCTACAGATCATCATTGATATTCTTCGCGTCCCCAACCAGACTGCGAACTTATGGATCAGGATTTTCTATAGTGATGGTACAAATTAAGAAGCCAACATGGCCTGCCCTGCCTTTCAGTATAGGCCATCACTGTGTTACGTAACCAAAGCAAACCCAGGAAGAAGTAGAAGCTATGGAGATGTCAGGTTTTGCACAGCTACAAAGGCATGATTCCCTCGAGGTGATTCTCGGTGAGGCCAATCTTCACAATAAGAACTGGCCCTACAGACATGAAGAAGATCCTGAGGAGAAGAAATTTGAAAGTCGCTTGTATACGTCTCTGAGCTAGAAGAAAACTCACCCCCGAGTCCTTCTCAACCTATAGAAGAAACCCTAGCTACAACAGAAGCTCCTTCAAAGAAGTATGCACTCACCAAGGAAGACTTGGCGTATAAAAGGTTTCAAGCTGAGCAATTAACCTTAGAAATGAAAACAAACAATGATATAGAAAGGCTAATGCAAAAGGATACTCACATGAGGACTCATTCAAAGGAAACAAGTAAGGAATAAGTCCCAGCGCAAACATTGGAAATCCCAAAATCACCTGCTTTAGCTTCACTAGTTGCCCAAGCTTTGGTCACAATGAACATGCATGTCACACAAGATGATCCTTCCAATTCCCTTCCCTTTGTCCCTGACTAGATTCCCTGACCAAATACCAGATCGTAGATCTTAATCTCTTTCATTATGACTCTCAAAAGAAAAAGGTTGTCAAAACCATTACTTCCAGAGACAACCAAGGGAAGGTGGCACCACAGAGTTAACATTGACAGAAGGAACTCACCTGGATCCAAAGATCACTGCCTTAGCCAATGTTGTCATTGCCCATTGCCCAAGCCACCAGTGACAACGTTCTATCCATGAAGATAAAGATCAGTGAACTGGAATCAACCCATGATAGGGTGAAGGAACAAGTGTATGTCATCAGAGTTCAATTAGCCAATACCAATAAGGTTGATGACTACCTTCAAGCTATTATAAGCATCACTGTGGAAGCCCAGGAAGATATGAGAATTCATATCAGACCTTTCTATTCATTAATGCAGAACTTCCAGGACTTATGTGTCAAGACAAGTCAGATGAAGAGAAAGGCCTCAAATCTAAAAGATGAATTCCACGCATACATGGAACAACTATCTGATATCTATATATGTCTGAGGGGGGATAGGCATAAAGATCAGGATGCCAACAACAGATGAAACATCATAGATAGAAACAGAGGAAACATTCCTTCAGGTAGTTCCACCAACATCAGATCCATATCAATACCCAGATACATATCATATTGAAGGATTCAATGACAACGAACTAACCATCTCTTGAATCTATCCATCTTGACGGGAAACTACTCAAACAACCGGTCTGATCCTGTATTTAGGAAAGAACCAAACCAGCGATACCAGCAGCAACCAAGTGTACTACATGCAATAAACTTATGTCGCATCTAAAGCACGAGATGTTTGGTGTCGACACATATATAAAAATTATTCCATTTATTAAACATTAATTATCTTTTATTTTATTTCAAATAATTAATTTAGGATGGTTCCAGTCAACGTCCACCATGATCAGATGTGCTAAGTTAGTTTTATGTAGTTGTATAACGGCAAGGAAAAATATTTGTTCTACTCACTACCACTATCTATTTTAACATATCCCTTGCCTTGTATCACAAGTGGCCAAAAAGTTTCTAAATCGATTAGCATATCAATACATGAATCAGAATTATATCCTAATCACTGAGCGACAAATCATTGCAAGTCCATGTCCCTCAATTTCTTTTAAAAAAGGACTTACCCCGTGGATTCAGTTATATGTTATGCTCACATTTTGACCAAGATCCAGCTCGTTGGATATGTCAATGGAATACTTAGGCTGTAAGAAGGTCATTTTTATTAATTTTTCATCAAAGCCACTGAGTTTCAAAAACACAGAAATAAAGATGTTAGTTTCCAAGAGGGCTACAAGTTTGTGAGATATATATATAACACATATCTAACCCTCCGTCATTATGCCTAGCTTGCATGATAAATATATCATTCTAAGCAAGAAACATCTCTTGAGGGGTTCTCGTTTTTTCCTAGAAGAAGATTTAACTGTAAAAGACAGGAGGAAAGAAGGGAGGAAATTTTAAAGGTTAGGGCAGCAAGAGATGAAGGAAAGAGAGCATGGATTTATAAAGGCAAAGCTGTGATAGCATGACTTGGACCTCCTTCCAAAACAAAGCAACAAGATGGTAATAAAGAAGATGTAACAAACTCTTCAACAAGAAATCAGAAAGCAAGGTCAGTATGGGAAAGCAGGGACAAAGACTCAAATGTGAGACTTGCATGTCAAAATAAATAGCAATCAAGTCATACTCAGGTTTCCTTAAGATTAGTTTGTTGGAACTGCAGAAGTTACCCATGGAGACGAGGACCTAGGTTAGGGCCTATTGCGGAAGATAGAGACATAATTTGCCTTATAGAAACACATGAGCATGAAGGGTGCAAGACACCTCTGTTTGAAGGATACTGGAAGATGGCAGTGTGGAACAAGGAAGCAAGGAATGGCAAAGGGGACGAGGGTATCATGGTTTTAGTAAGGGAGAAAGAAGATCATCTCTTTCAATTAGAAAAAGAAGACTCAAATAAGCAATTCATTTGGTTTAAAATATCAGAAAATGAACACCACATCATAATTGCAACATGCTATTTTGCGTCGCAGGTTTCAAAAATCTACAGAGGTAGAGGGCTTGACCACAAAGATCCATTTGCAACCCTAAAAGCGAATATTGCAACATATTCGCAGCTAGGTGAAGTCCTTATAGTGGGTGATTTCAATGTTAGGACTGCAAGTGAGCAAGTTAGCATTCTATGTTGTAAAGATGATTGTGACCCTATTTGGCTTACGGAAAAAAGTAATCATCAATGGGAAAGAATTTCAGAGGACAAGGGCTGCAATCTCTTTGGTGAACAACTGTTTAATATATGTGGGGCCTTTGATTTAGTCATTTGTAATGGCTTGACTAGATGGGCAAAGTCCAGTAATCTCACTTGCAATACTTACAGTGGAGCAAGTGTGGTAGATTATGTAATTTGCTCGCATGTTTTGCGTGAGAAAATGGAGGAAGTTTTGATTGGAGATCACCTGTGGGACTTGAAATCAGATCACAAGCCAAATTATTTATGTTTATCTTGAATTGGAAAGAAACAATTAGAGTAAAAAATTCAACATGTCCAACAAAATCTCTCACACGGCAGAATTCTTTTGACCCCAGAAAATTGTAATACCTTCAAAATGACGCTAGAAAAGGCTCTTCGAGAAGGAGAAAATTACAATTCACAGTCTTCATAATAATGAATTAACATATTTAATTCAATGCGCACTTGCAAAGTGCAAAAGAACAAAAATTAATAAGTCTGAAACAAATTGCTTTCCGATTAATGCTTGGTTTGACGAAGAGTGCAAAAAGGTAAGGAGAATGTGGAAAGAGTCAAACAAGGATAACATAAAATTCAAAGCTTACAAACAGTTATTAGGCAAGAAAAAGGTTGATTTCATGGTTTCAAGGAGGGAAGAACTAATCTTCCTTGGGAAAAATAATCCCAAATTATTTTGAAGGATCTCCAATCGAAAAAGATATAAATTGGAAATAACATTACAGCGTCTAAATGGTTTGAATATGCAAAACAACTCTATGAGCAGGTTCCCAAGGTTGACCCTCTGCCCTTGGTCAACACTGATACTGAACTCTTCACGATACAAGAGGTAGAGATGGGTATCAAGAAGTTGGGTGTTGGAAAAGCAAAAGACTTAGCTGAACTCCAAGCAGAATATCTAAAGTGGGCTCAAAGATTCTTGCACTTCACATTACAAAAATCTTCAACAACATCATACAACAAGGGCTCCCCACAGATTGGACAACTAGTCTGACAATAACTCTTTTCAAGAGCGGTGACGTCAATAATCCCTTCAATTATAGGACCATCATGATAAACCCTTTGTTTGCAAAGCTATTTGGAAGCACGCTAGAAAACAAAATTAGCAAGTGGGAAGAAGAAAGATAAGTGTGCTAAAGGGCAAGCAGGTTTTAGACCTAAACATTCCACAGCTGATCATTGTATAACTTTAAGGCACATCATTGAAAAAGTTTGGGAGAAGAAGGAAGAAGCCTTTTGTTGGTTTGTTGATTTCAGAAAAGCGTTTGACTCAGTTCCTATGGATAAGCTTTGGCACATAATGGAGGAACTTGGGGTTCCTAAACATTTGAGAGCAGTTGTGCATACGCTATATGAAGAGGTGAAAGTCAAAATTAGAACTTCAGCAGGTATTTCTAAAAGTTTTAGAAGCGATATCAGGGTCAAGCAAGGTTGCCCACTGTCTCCTACCCTTTTTGGTTTATATATTAACAAGCTTGAGGAGTGGTTAAATTCGCAAGGGGGTGATGGTATCTATTTGGGCAAGTTTGTTATAAGGCTTCTTTTGTATGTAGCTGACCTTATTCTGATTGCTAAATCGACTCTTGGTTTGCAAGAGCACTTACTATCCCTTAGTGGTCTTCTCTAAGAAAAGAAAACATAACCAGTATAAGTTCTACTTTGAAGACAACATTATGGAAGAAGTTGCGGATTACAAATACCTCGGAATTAACTTCAACAAAAATCTACGCTGGAATGGTTGTAGAGAGAAAAGAACTTTGCGGGGTTGGAAAGCATTTTATGCTTTTCAAAATAGGTGTAGAGAGGCAGAGTTATGGGACTAGAAAACCACTTAAACTCTTTTGGGGCTTTTAGTGATTTCGATGATTCTCTATTGTTGTGAACTATGGGTCGGCAGTACATCTGACATGTAGTGGAGACAAATTGAGAAAATTTAGAAGTGTTTGATTACCAACAAATTTAAGATTAAAAGCACAGTGCCTTATGATATCTCGTTAAGTGAAACAAGGAGTGCTCCTATTGAAGCCATTGCTATTGTGCGAGTCATAAGGTATTAAAAAAAAAAAATTGAGCAAATGGAAGAGGGTAGATGGCCTAAGGTTTTCTTTAATGATAGATTGTGCAAGAGCAAAAAAAATTGGATGCAGCAAAATAACAAATGGTTTAGTAAATGGGGTATTTGCTTGAACACGTGTCCCAAAAACAGCAAAGTGATAAAAGTTTTTGTTATGGAAAAGTTTCACAAGCGTACTTCGGATAAGGAGCTAGAAAGAAAGAAAAATTACTATCTTGAAGTGTTTAATCCCACTCATAGTCATCAACCAAAAGCATAAATAGAGGTCAATATCTGTTGGAGAGCCAAAATTCTTATTGCTCAGTTAAGGACTAATTCTCATCAACTCCATTTTGAAACACATCGCTGAAAAAGGCCAAAGGAAGTGTGGGAGGAAAGAGTATATATTTTTTGTTCTTCCGTAAAAGAGGAAACATAAAAGCATTTCATTTTAGAATGTGAAACCTTCAAAGACAACAAGTTATACAGATATGCTAGTAGCTAGCTATTGGAATAATCTATTTAGCGAGAGGTTTGTCGAGAAGCTAGCAGCATTTATTTTGAAGCTTCACAAAAAAAAGCCGAATACATCAAGCAGATGAAGAAGCAATCTGTCCCATAAGCTATCTTTAGCCTCGTAGACGTTAAAATAATTTCTTTCCTTCTTTCAACCTTTGTATCTTTGAAACCGCCTTATCTTACATTTTGCAATGCTCCACAAAGACACCTCCGTTGTTGTTGCCCGATAGTTCTAAAGCGTAAGCATCACACTGCAATATAACTTCAAAGAAGTCCAAACTAAAAATGATATATTCAAAAACCATCTTCGATCCATCTATCTGTAAGCCTTTAAGAGGAAATCAAAGCAACTAAATTGATAGAACAGCGAAAATCAAGAAAATCCCCGCCAGCTGTTCTATGAAAATCCCCAGGCAAAATACCCTCGGCAAGAGCTAACCAGCCTGCCATAGGGCATTAAATGCCCGTATGGCAGGCTGGCTATAGCATGGATGTCAATGGGGCTCATGCAGCATGCATCGGATTTCCGGCGAAGCGACCCACCATTCCCGGCAACGCGGGACCCGCCATCCACGCCAGCGCACCGGGACCCATTTTCAAATGACCACCTTCCCTCGCGCCCAAAACATCATTTGCATTTTCGAACGTGGATTCCGGGTTCCCACCTGCTCTGCATATCCCCTGCAACCTGCTTTGCGCATCCGCTGCAACCATCCGCTGCATCCTCCGTGCTGGATTCTGCGCAACATCTGCACCCAGCTCGCAGGCAATCCCGGGCGCGAGGTATTTTTACAGTCAGCATCTCACATTCCGAATTAAAGCGCTAAGATTTTGTAGTTGATAACTTAATACAAAAGCCTGTACAGTGACAACTAAAATCTGACAGAGCTGGTTTTTATTTATATACAAGATAAAATCGCTAAAAATTTGGGAATCTCCCTCAACTGTCAAATTACAGGACCATGAATAACAAACACATCTGCCTCAAACACTTTGTAAAACCTGAAGCCTAATGAACCTAATTCTGAATTTATCCAAATCTCAAATTGAACAATCATCCTTCTGCGCAATATAGTGGACTAACATTATTCAAACATAAATGAGGGTTCACTGAGATCACACAGCGTTGAAGAATCGCAGTGGATTTTAAGCTTAACCAGATTTTGTTTTAGCTCCACAAACGAAATAAATTATTACAATATAACATAATTCATTAATTAAACCAATGTTGCAACTAATAATTCCAAGTTTTTCAAGTTGCCAAGTTTTTCAGGTCTAAGCTTATGTTTGCAGATATTTTCTGAGTTTTCCAATATTTTCATTGATATTTCCAATAAGTTTCTTTCTGGACTCTCGGAAATAAAGGCTAATCAGATTAGGAAAGGCTAAAAATTGCACCAGCTTTGCTAATCAGATTAGGAAAGGCTAAAAATTGCCTTAAAAGGAAGCCAATATCAAACTTCAAATAAATTAGCATTTTCACTGCAGATTAAGAAGATGATAGACTTTTCACTTAACTCACTGAATCTTTCATTTGTGTTGATATTTCTCATCTGTATTTATAAATTTTAAAATATTCTGTTATATATATATATATATATATATATATATATGAGAGTATATTCTGTTATATATATATATATATATATATATGAGAATATTCTGTTATATATATATGAGAGAAATATCAACCCAAGTCGAGTCATCTTACTTTATTGGAATGAACCTGTGCTGTGAATCTTGGAAAGGCTGTAGTAGCCACGGAACAGTGTAGATTAACAAAATTGTGAAGAAAATCCAAGTTGACAGTGCTCACCGCACATTGCAATAGGTTATCAGATAGCTGATAGCTGGTCCCTTTGCTGAGAACTTCGTCCCACCCCAAATTTCTGAGAGAGGTGAAACATGAAAAGTTCACAGCACAAGTTTCATATGGGTCAAGAACCATTCGAGCACCATTTTTCTTAAAATTACAGCTCTCAAAGTCCTCATAGAAGGCCTGATTTAAGAGAGCTTCCAAGTGATACATAACAACTCTTGACTTCAACCATGATTTCAACTGAACCATGATTTCAACCATGATTTCAATTGAACCATGATTTGCCATTTGGGTCTTTGCTAGGCAATCCAATAATGTCTCTTAGTTCTATTAAAGGAGTCACTACGGGACTTTGTGTATTTATAGACAGAGGTTTACACATATCACAGGAAACAGTACTGGTATTGCATGCTCTTATATGAGGAGTTCTATTCGCACTGGATGGATGAAAAGGGGTAATAGGACTATTCATCTGAGATTGAGATGATGCAACATACTTGGTGTGAGAATCATGTTCCATTGATGAGGAAGAGGCAATTAAACTTCTAGTGAATAACCCAGATGGGGTTCTCATTGCTATCATGGGACTTTGTTTTTCAACTCCATCTTCTGATTCTTGGCAGATGATGCCCACCACCCTTTGTTTTGATTGATTTTCTTGATCACTAGTGGAAGAATTTTCATCATCTTCACAGATCTGAAATATCTCCAGAGCACTCGATAGGTTAACTCCTTAAATTCCTCTTGACCTTCTCTCGGGTTCCTCCCTTTTGTTTTCATTCTTATGCATACAATTTTTTGTGGTTCTAATTTCTAGGTTTCCCTTGCAAGTGAGTTTGCAGTCTTGAATTTTTAGTGTGGAGCAATTAAAGGGTTTGATGTATACCAGCTTCCAGTTCGACTTATTCTTGACTTCTTTTCTTTCGAGGTGTAAACGACCATCCCCTAATTCTGTTGGGGCTTCCATCCTTGCGACCTTCTGTCAAGTTTTTGATCGTCACTTAGAGTTTTTAGGGTCTGAGGGTTTGTAGTGCTAACAACCCTCGACAATAGAATTATGAATTCGTGATTTGTTAAGATTTTAGGTTCCGTAGGCTACCTTCAGTGTAAGGATCAACTATAATTCTTGCTCCATGAATCAAGTTGTGAAACTTAAGGACCTACTCTTAAAGATTCATGATTTTCTTTTGAGACTATACATTCTGAATTTTATAATAGTTTCCTTTATGTAAGGAAGGTTTCATGGTATCATTTTTGTCAATTTGAAAATTTACTTGTGGAATTATTTATTTACATTAAGTTATAAGCATATTTTCCTACCAAAGTAAATTAGGTACTTGCCTTCACAACAATGTTGATATTTTTTTTCTGCATGACTCTGTTTTTTTCATTGCTGGTTGACAAGGCTTGAGTTTCCTTCTTGAATTGGTCTGCAAGGTAAATAGTTACGTTAAATCCGGTAAATAGTTATGTTAAATCCATAAACTCTAGGGATTCGTTTCAGTTCTTGTTGTATTTACTATGTAAATACTCTATATAAAAAAATTCTTTGTTATTTCCACAAGTATTTGTAGTCGATGTTAATGTATGCTCACAGTTGTTTTTGTATTTCAATCTTCATGCTTGTTCCTATTCAAGTTAAAGTGCTTTAGAGTTGAGGTATTGTTCTAAGGTTGATGTGGCCCCAGAACTAACCCAAATCTCTTCAGGAATATGAAATATTTCCCCATAGTTATGTTCAACAATATAATAGTTTTACAGTCACTTGTTACAACCCTGTGTGCAAAATTTCCTCATAAACTCAAGGTTATATGTTGCTCTTGTTCACATTCTAGAAATAAGGGAATATTCTAAGTTGTTTTTTTTACTGACTTAGCCTAGGAACTAACCCAAGTTCCTTGTTAATTGCTATTTACATTATCTACATTGCCTGACACTACTATTTACATTATATTTCTATTTACATTGCATAAACTTTAGAGTGCTTAGAAATATTAAAGTTTTTTGTTAATTACTATTTACATTGCATGGTTTTTAGCCGTTTTCTGTTTATTTTGGCAAGATATAGGTGTTCAACTTAATTTTTCAATGTGATATTAAAATAAAATTTTACCACAAAAATTTACCTTGGAAAGAATGTTCATACAATCACCTCCCTTAGTTTTACAATCTGTTTATAATTGCCAAAGTAAGAATCTGTTTATAATTGCCAGTGGCAATTTATCAGGAATGCAACTACCCAGATATTTTATGCCATGGGATTGGGATTGAGTTTTATATGTCAAAATTTGAGTTATAATTGCCTGTGGCAATTTATCAGAAGAGTGCAATTACCCAGACATTTTATGCCATGGGATTGAGTTTTATATGCCAAAATTTCAGTCAATGTGTTTGCTAAGAGGGGTAAGAGGCCCGTTTCTGTAGAATAACAAATCAATCTTCTGTCTCTTCCAGTGTTTAAACTATTACAGAATAGTCTGTCTTTTGTTTGGGGTTAACTATTGATTTAAAGTAATTTAATTTCACTTAGAGGTTGCAATTCCATAGATTATGTTTGCATATTTGATTTTTCTTTTCTGAAAATTAATTAGATTGGTACTTAGATAATCAACTCCATACTATTGTAAAAGCTTTGTATATGATTTCAGAAGTCATCAATTTAAATTCGAATCAAGGATCCTTCCAACGGAGCCCAAGATTCATGTGTTATTGAATGTCAAGTGAAGCCTCTTGAATGCAATGTCGACTATTGTTGCCAAATCATTCTATTTGGAGACATCATCGCTTATTTAAATTGATAAGAAAATGCTTTCTTGGAAGTTGGCACAATTTATTTCCCCCAACATCCAAGATGTATGTAGGCATAATTGACATTGAAACCAAGAACAACGCATACCATTTATATGTAAATATAGCCTACAGGGAATATAAAAGCAACTAATATAATAGTCTCTATATAATCATTTTTTTAAAATATATTAGGCATCACTTTGAACAATGCATTCAAGGCCAATTGAAGTGAGAACCTTAAAAGGTCAACTACATCCTAACAAACTATTCCAAATATAGAGGGTGATCTTTTCAATCACAGACATGGCTTACTACTAAGCAAGTGTCTGCCATCAAGCCTAAAGAAACAAAAGTTTCTTGAAGCATTTGTTGAAGGACTAGCTTCTCTTCTCTCGGAACCAAGAGATAAATATCCATAAGTCCTATAAAATAGAAATTTATTCATGCTTGGCCATAACACCTCTGAGGATTGCTTGCATAGTGATGTTGGCATGAAATGATCAGCTGCTCTATTAAACAGACAGGGTCTCATTGTATAGTATTAGAGACAACAGGGATTTAATTTCAAGAGCTATGCTGGAAAGATATTGAATTTTGTGAGAGCAGAAGAGACTGGCTTACTGTGGGAAACCATTGTGAAGTCAACCTATACACAACCTGGACACCTGCGTTTTTCAGAGGTATGCTAATCAAGCTCGTTCCAAATTGTGACATTTGACCTTGATATTTTTCTGCTTTGGGCTTTTTCTGTTCTTGAATTTTTGAGTTAAAGAATGCACTCAAAATTTTGATTTGGGCTTTTTCTGTTCTTGAATTTTTGAGTTAAAGAATGCACTCAAAATTTTGAAAGTTTGCAGCTGCCCCCTAGAATTCTCAAACAACACTTAAACTCAAGCAAAGAGTACATGCTACAATATCAGTTCTCTAAATTGTTTTGTGCTTCATGTTTCCAGGAACTTAATCGCCAGGCATCACCTAGCAGTTTGCGTGGCAATCGACTGCAATCTTGAGCTGATTATTAATTTTTTATGGCAGAATCATCATCTCCTTGCAGTTATAGTTGTCTTTTGATGTCCATGAAAGTGAATAAAATCAGCCTTTCCAAGTTTGTTTGGAAAGCCATCTCACATATTCTCTGATCAGGGAGTCAGCTGGTTCGTATAGGATGGTGACAAGGTGCAACAGGTGGAAGTCATAACTAATAAAGTCCTGTTCACACTAAGAATATATTAGGTTTCTTTTCAGATGTTTAGTCTAACCTTATATCACTTTCCTGCAGAACGATCTGGTTATTGTTATACCTTTTCGGCTATATTATGTATCAAGAGTTATCTATTCTTCAGAACAGAGCTATAATAGCAGTTCCATGGCTATTTGAGTTGTGAGCCTCCTCCAAGTGAGACACCCATTGCTTTGGAAAGCAGAGTTAGTGATGGAGTTTTTCAAATGTCATTGTAATTTGTAGCATATTTCACTATATTTATACAAAATTGTATTCTTTTAGTATATGCTTGGGAAGATAAGGCCTGTAAAGCACCATGGTTTTTCAACGAGTTTTTTTGTAAAGTTTGATCTGTGTAACTAGCCATAAGGCTAAGCGGTTATCTTGTCTATCCTTGTTCTTCAATCAGTGAGGAGGAAAGACAGTATTATTGTAAAAGTTGCAATTATTATGGACATTACATAGATAACAACCCATATACCAAAGAGGGTCCTTAAGGCATTACACTGGATTTAAATCTAATGAGCAAAAGTTGTAATATCATACTAATCTGGTCTCTGGGTGCACCATTATTTAATTCATTTAGTAAATGAACTGATTTAATCTGTTATGATTGTGAAAATAGGTCCAGAAGGCATTACACAGAAACATTTTGGATTTAAAATCTAATGAATAAAATTTCTAATACCACAGTAATCTGGTTTCTGGATGCACCATAATTTAGTTCATTTAGTAAATGAACTGATATAATCTGTTATGATTGTGAAAACATAGTGATGTCATATGTCATAATGATGTTACAAAGGAATCGGTTTCAGATATCAATCCAACTTGACCAAGAGTTTGAACATGATTTCCCTTCCTGTTAAACTCTAGTGCCTTGGTGTGGATAAAAACAAAAAGGGTTTATGGGTTTGATGCTATAACCGGCCCTAATAGGCTACAGGGACCTTTTCAGAGACAGTAACTCTTTCAATGGCATTCCATTCAAGGGCGGCATACCAGAGGTCTGAGACTTTTATCTAGTTTCTCACCTCGATCAAAGTTTACCATGAGTTTGAACTTAATATCCCTCCTGTTAAACTCTAGTGCCTTCGTTGTGGATAAAAGAAAAAGGGTTTAGAGGTTTGATGTTGTGATTAGCCCTCATATATTATAGGTATTAGAAGATTGACTTAGTATTGCAGCAGAAATATTATTTACAGCTTATTATAAGCTCAAAGTGAAAAGTCTATCTTCTTCTTAATCTGCAGTGAAAATGCTAATTTATTTGAAGTTTGATACTGGCTTCCTTTTAAGGCAATTTTTAGCCTTTCCTAATCTGATTAGCAAAGCTGGTGCAAATGCTCTGTAGTTGGTATTTGGTTGACAATATTGGTTGACTGGTTTATTTCCGAGAGTCCAGAAAGAAACTTATTGGAAATATCAGTGAAAATATTGGAAAACTCAGAAAATATCTGCAAACATAAGCTTAGACCTGAAAAACTTGGCAACTTGAAAAACTTGGAATTATTAGTTGCAACATTGGTTTAATTAATGAATTATGTTATATAGTAATAATTTATTTCGTTCGTGGAGCTGAAACCAAATCTGGTTAAGCTTAAAATCCACTGCGATTTTTCACCTGTCATTTTGATCACACTGGGACATCTGGATATAATTGAAGAAGCCATAGGAAAGAAGCAACCTAATAATCCACTGTAAATCCGGGGAAGTTTCCCTCCATCTCAGAGTGTGCGCAGTATAAGGGTGCGAGCAGTATAAATTTGAGACCGCAAAGGTTTGTGGGCACAGAGGAGAACAACTACAAGTGTGGAATGGTAAGGTCGCACATTGCCTTGGTCTTCACTATCAGATTTACTTACAGATCTGGAGCTTTGTGCTACACTGCATAATGGAAAGTCAATCGCCTCTAAATGAATTCGACCTCGATATGGATAAATTAATCGAAGTGACTGTGGAAGCAGAGCAGAATTTGGGTTATGATTGCTGGGAAAAAACCTCTCGGTGAGAGCTGTAATTGACAGAGATGCATTCACTTAGAATAAAAATTCCAGAACAGAGAGGGAAACGAAAAATCACATATCCAAACATGATGAGGGTATGGACAAAGCTTCATCCTTCCCTGAATTCTACCTGACTGAAACCGATCTGCCCAGGCAAGAGCTAACCAGCCTGACTGTAAAAATACCTCACGCCCGGGATTGCCTGCGAGCTGGGTGCAGATGTTGCGCAGAATCCAGCGCAGAGGATGCAGCGGATGGTTGCAGCGGATGCGCAGAGCAGGCGCAGAGCAGGTTGGAACCCGGAATCCACGTTCGAAAATGCAAATGATGTTTTGGGCGCGAGGGAAGGTGGTCATTTGAAAATGGGTCCCGGTGCGCTGGCGTGGATGGCGGGTCCCGCGTTGCCGGGAACGGTGGGTCGCTTCGCCGGAAATCCGATGCATGCTGCATGAGCCCCATTGACATCCATGCTATAGCCAGCCTGCCATACGGGCATTTAATGCCCTTTGGCAGGCTGGTTAGCTCTTGCCAAATACCCTCCTCCACTGCCCAGATCTAATGTCGATGAAGAGGCTTCCCCAAGTATTTTACAGCAATGCCCGAAATGCGGTCGACCTCTTCTCTGAGCTTGGCGTTCTCGATACGTAACTGCTGCTCATCAAATGAAATCTCTCCTAATGTGACCCGACCTCCACAGTTGGGACATGTTATGCTGCTCAAAGCACCTCGGTACCTCATGTTATCCCGACGAAGCTTCTCATTCTCTGATTTTAGCATAATCTTATCCTGCCGTTCATGGTGACCCTTACGCAGTTGTATAGACCCTATCATTTCGGTATGCAAATATATTTGAATACAGATAGGCTGGTCTGGTGGCAGGGACATGCTGCCCCGCAAGCCAACCTTGTTTGAAAAAATAAACGAAAATCTGAAGTTTACTGATTCAAGAAAGACTTATCGGCCTAAAAATACCGATTTGTCACGTTGACTTCAAACTTTGATAAATCGTTTCACAAGCAATATTGCCCTGTGATTGCTGGTAATTATGTTTAGAGTTGGAAGCTTAAAACTTAAGAGGAAAAAACTGTGAACAACAGCAGCAAATTAGCACCAAAATAGTGAAATAATAAAGTAAACATATTTAGGGTGACCACAGCCTGTATTTTGCATTTATCCGAAAGGGATCTTGAAAAATGAAAAGGCCATTGTTTGTTTATTGACGCTGAAGCTTAGGGATGAGTCAGCACACAGGAATCCCATAGGTGTCGTGATTGTATGCGCCCCTTTAAAGAGGCGCAGTACTATGCACACTCCTCTACAAGGGCATTGTGACCACACATGCCCATAAAATCCTGCGCATTGCCCAGAAATGGGTCAAATTTCCAAGTGCCGCAAGAGATCCTATAAATTCCACATGCCAAGGAAGAGAGCTCGGGAGCTGATAGAGAAGGCAGCAGAAAGGAAAAGACAAAAGATGGAGCAAGTCATCTTGTCACTTCGTCCTCTATAACCCAAATTATTGAGGATGAAGCACAAAAAGAGAAGGCAATAGAAGAAAAAGGCAGAAGATTGAATGCTTGTTGTCATTGATGGAACAAGTTGTTCTATAACTCAGACCTGGATTGAAGATTGGTTTGGAAAAAAAGTGATTTATAGGTTCTCGATTGGCTATTTTAGAGACAAAGCCAGAGATAGACACGAAAGTCAAAATAATTCCGATAGCTTACACTCTTCCCCGCAGAAGAACAAGGGCAGGCAAAGGAAGAAAGAAGATTGTTTAACAGCCGGAGTCCCATGCACAAATAATTCTGTTAAGAGAGCCCTCTTTAAAATACAGAATTTATGTTCTCAAAGAATCAATAAAGCATAGACAAAGCCATTCCATTGCTGGAGTTCTAAAGTGGGTTTCTCCAAGGTAAAATCTGTGCATTAAATCGGATAGGTTTCTCCAGGGTAAAATATGTGCATTAAATTGCATCGTTGTGTGTTGACATTCTGTTATTTTTCTGTATATAGAGAGCAGTAAGCACATCTACAAGATTATAAATCGATAACTGAAAAAACGTTGGTGAACACAGGTTGTGACAAACTTTTAGCAGGATACCTGCTACAGTTTACAGATCATATTAAAACACAATTAACACTAGCACAACAATAGCAAGTACACTACATGCAGACAAAATGGAGTATGGCAATATCATTGAAGAGACTGAAACTTTTGGTCATGTTATAAAGGGCAAAATTGTTCCAGATTACATTAAGCGCAATTCTTCACGTATGAAAATCAAATTAATGGTGGACAGAGTATGTTTCCTCCCCCAGTTTCACTAAACCGAAACCATGCAACCTTAGTGCAATATAGTGCGATGATAGTTGAGCATGCAAGATAGGATTTAAGAGGAATCAGTTTGGAAAGGTTTGAATGATGTTGCAAATATAATATGGTCGGATGATATTGAGCACGTTAGATAGGATTTAGGAGGAATCAGTTTGGAAAGGTTTGAATGATGTTGCAAATACAATATTGGGGATCATCCGATGATTGGTTTGTTAAGTCTCTCATCCTTCAACGTGAATGTGAAAAGTTAGTTCACCCCCATGTTGAAGTGAGTTCACCTAATTAATGCAGAGTTGGGGTTTACAAAGTTTATACGTATTAAAAAATTAAAAAAGAAAAAGAAAAAAACACAGATGTTGGAAGTGCAATGTGGAAGCAAATTACAGTAGTCTATAAATGATAGTTGAGAAGTGAGGAGGCTGCAAGCCAGAGGTCACTTTAAAAAGTATAAAAATAAGCAGAAGGCAAAACAATGGCAAAACAAAGAATGACCATGGAAGGCAAACTACCATAAGCAATAGTACCAACTTACCAAAAATATTTTCTTAACTGACATGTAAATACTATAAAAGGTTGTACTTACCACTGACTCAATATCAGACCCATGTAAGAACAGAAACAAGGTATTTAATTCTATTGGAATTTAATAGAAAATCAAGGGTTTGCATTTGCAATAAATGAATAGTTTACCTATGATGAATTTTGCAGTTGACGATGCATTGATGTTAATTTGCTACTGTTATATGAATGACGAATTCATACGTACATTCAATGTCTTTTTTTTTTTGTTATGCAATTTGGTGAGTCAATTGAGCCAATGACATCGTACCATTCAAAGTTCTCTATTCCCTTTCCTCAAAGAATTAATATCTTCCGCATATAAGTTTAATTTGGAAAGATTAAAAAATCAAAAATTCTCAACTCAACACTATATAGCTCTAATGGGTTTGATACAAAACAAAGACACAAGCCCCTATTTAAAGAAGCATAAGGGTTGATGTGATCCTTCACAAGCCCTATTCTGTTAGTCCTAAATCTCGACGATATTGCATGGAAATCATTCATGATTAACTATACCGGAGTTATTGAAATCATACATGACAAGTGTCATTGGAGTGGTCGTTGAGACTTACTGTGGTAATTCTACAAATACCTGTCTAGGTCCATGGTAAGTTATCCTATACATTCTTGAAATTTTGGATAGAGAAAAACATCCGATTAGATCCCGTAGACTTTCTTATTTACTTGGTTTATCTTACCTCTCGTTCTCTCTCCCAAAGTTTATCTCTAGCTATCTGTTCTGTGTACTTCTGACTAATGTTACTGTAGTTCAATTTTCCCCGGTGAGTAGCATATCCCATCATTACAACGTTTACTAGATTAAATAGCAACCTCATTTGGATAACTTGAGACCCTCACATTTAGGGTTACTACAGCTTAGTATTTGCCAAGGTGCCATCGAGTTTAGGACAAGCAATATCTGGCTGAAAAAAGCTTGACAGTGTGAAGACAAAGGGGAAGAACGAATGTAGTTGTCTCAATTTTGAAATATGTTTTAACCTACGGATACTTGATGCCTAACAATCCTTATTTATTCAGTTTTGAGGAAAACTGCCACCCACATATGTGCTGTATTGTAGTAGAAGATATTCACCCTTACATATTGTTAGGCATCGAAATCACCTCAATTGTCCTTTTCTTTTCTTCATTGATTTCATTGATCAGAAGATATTTCAGGTCTCCAAGATTGTCTCTAAACAGCTTGCAAACAGTGAAAATAATTCGACTGACATATGTCAGCCTTGGGGCAATCACTTGTGCCTAAGAAAATTAGAAGCATGATGTAGTTGATAAGAACAAGATGAAAATATGAAAACATGGAGCTCAACATAACCATATTAACATTGTGCACATCCTTCAATATCCAGCATTTTATGTTCTTTTAACATCAGCTTGTTAAAGTTGTCTGGTAATAGTTAAATTTTCATAAATAAGCATTAAGAATCTGTAATCCAATTAATATAAAAAATATACATCCAGGCAACTTTCCTGTGCCTTCAACAGTTGACTATCAATGAATTCAAACTCACAGGGATGAAATTCTTCCGAAGAATTTGAGAATATGATCAGAAATTTCATTTGCTTTCTCTTGCTGGATGAAGTGATGACCATCTTCAATAACAACCACTTCCTCTAGAAAGGGGACAAATTTCTTCAAGCCTCCTCCATGAACAAAGTTCTTCATACCAGGTGTAGTGTATACCATGTCTTTCTCTCCAACTACAAATTTTGTTGGGACTGTAATTCTGGCTCCTGTCCAAGGGGCCAGGAGCTCCCAATTTCTGCACCAAAATGATTCAACTAATCAGCATCGTAAGACTTCAGAAGAAGTCATCGTACCATAAGCTTAAAACAAATCATATGAAACAAAGTTTTGAATACCCAGGCAGAATGATATCTGGTGCTTTGATATAACTAAATATGGTTTTGCTTAAATCATCACACTGGAAGTAACAAACTGAACTTTGAAGGCATAACCTGAAAATGGTAAGTATGATTGAGCAAGAATAACTCGCCGCATGGTGTTCAATGAAAATTTCGCATACAATGTTGGCTTTCAACATATGGTGTCTCCAAGTTTACTTGAATTTTGGTTCAGATATAGATATGATTTGTCGTGACTGTTTGATGAAGCACTTAAAGAATAAAATATTTGGAACTTGTTGACCATTGGAGTGGCACCTGATGATTATATGAAAAGTCCATGCCCAAGGATGTACAAAAGGACATTTGTACCATCAGATATCATTAGTCAACACAACGTTTTAACTTTTAACTCTACTTTTGTTTATCATAATCTATTCTTATACCCAGATTCCACATCCTGCGGGGAATTGTAATAAGTGATATTAGTAATGATGAGTTTTGAGTCTGTAACAGACCTAGGATGTTGGGACTCTATCAGCAAACGAGTACACTTTGGAGTGTTTTTTTTAATCTGGTTAATTATCCCTTCTTTTTCAAAGGCAGATAATTTTCTGGGTTTTTTCACTCACTTTTTACTCCAAAGCCAAGGTGACGGTTTGAAAGTTGAGGTCCTAACACATCTTAGTGTCTAGAGTCGATGTATATTACCATACTAGATCACACAAAAAATTTCGTGGAATTTGGTTAGGTCTAAGCTAAGTCACCTGACATGGAGATTCGTGATTCGACGGATACGGAGATTCGAGTGTCGGATACAAACACGTTCGGATATATATATATATATATATATTAAAAAAATAGATATTGCTCACAGAAATTCTCATTCATGATACAAATTCATTGATTCAAACATAGATCTTCATCTAGATGTCGATTTTACAAAGTAACATTATGCATACAAAATTACAAATACAATTGTGACATAAATGATAAATGATAACTTATAAATTTATCATACATATTCAATTCATCAATGATCCAATAGGAAAAAGACAAGATAGTAGGATAAAGATATTGTAGTTTTCTCATTAAGTCATCAAAATCAAAATGTGTTATTGTTTACATAGGTAGTGCAATGCCAATGGCAAATAGAAATAACAAATACAAAACAACTACAACTACAAGTCTACAAGCCTCAAGGCAGTAGGTAGCTCATGACTCATGAGTCATCAATCTTCATAGTCATCATCATTGTCCTCATCATCATTGTCCTCATCATCATGGTCACCATTGCTCTCGTCTGCTGCATCCTCCTCCTCTGTATCCAAAGTCATCTCTGCATCTGCTGGTGTGGAGGATGACCCCTCTAGAGCATCACCATCATCAAATCTGACAGGGTCTAGCACTTGCCTATTGCTTGAATCTCCTTGAAAATGCTCCCACACCTTTTTTTCCTTGCTCCCTAATACCCACAACAAACTAAACAAGTGAATATGCAAATAGAATGGGGAAATACGCCTTTACAACGTTGTGCGGGTTCTCGATTTCTGCGTTCGTGTTTGAAAATCAAGACACGTTCCAGAATCCAGAACATGTCCTGATCAGGACACATTCTGGATTCGAAGTGTCCTAATCAGAACACGTTCCGAATTCGAAATGTCCCAATCAGACACGACGTGTCCCGATTTTTGGACACGAATCCGTTCAAATCAAGCCCGATTCGCCAGATTCGGGACACGTAGGGCCTGGGAGACGAATCCGGTTTCATAGGGTCTAGGTAGTCATTTTTTATTTTTTTGGATTTCACGTAGGTCTAAAATTACAAATAAAATTATATTTAAATTGTAATAAGTGTAGTCTAGAGAAGTATGGGGTATGAGTAATAAAAATTATACCTCTCACTCTCAACTTTCTACTTTAACACACTTTGAAAGGTTGATAATGTGTTTTGGACCCTCAAAACCCACATTTCCTAAATTTTGTGGAAATTGTGGCATTTAATTAGGCTAGAATTAAATAAAATAGAGATAAATAAATTATTCCATGTGACAGAATGACATGGAAATGACTTGGAAATTATCCTAAGTCAAAGAGTTTGAGTCAACGGACATGTGGAGGATGATTGAGCACATTGCATCATAAATACAACATTATTTGTCAAAATCGAATTTCCCAGAGATAAAACAACAGTTGCACATGTGGAAAATCGAAACTATTAGAAGAACTCATGCACTAAAGGAATATTCTATGGAATACTTAGAACTAAGGATTTCGTGGGCCTTCTCTCACTGTTAGCTCTAGTGCTTCAACACTTAGCACTTCACATGGAGGATTACGAGTTTCACTTGGAGGAGATCACACAGTGCTTAGGGATCTAAGCAAAGCATTTTTGGGATCATCATCTGAGGTGGCAACACTTGGCTCGAGTTTGATTTGGCTTGACGGGAGTTATCTCATTGCTTTGGTTCACTCATGGATATATTTACTACGCCATATAGAGAAATCGATTTTCTTTGAGTGCCACATGAGAAACACGATTTCCCTTGGTGTCTCTATCATCTCCACTTGGAACTCGACTTGCTCTTTCTTGGGATTTGCTCCAAGTTTAGTTCTCACATGCATTCTTCCTTGGGATTTGCTCCCAACTCTGTATATAATGAGGCTATGACTCTCATATTGTACCATGTAATACGAGCTTGCTTGATGAGACTCTGCGGGATTGTATTCACTACTCACAATATAATACAACAGTCTTTGGGGTAAAGCGTAATGGTGTTCTTCTCCCTGCATATGTGGTAAATTCTTGACTTCTTGTTATGCTTCTAATTATTTCCTCATGTCATTGTTTCTTACATGCTTGTTTCAAGTTATGTTAGTTTTCCTCATGTCATTGTTTCTTCCATGCTTGTTTCAAGTTATGTTAGTATGTAGCTATCTCATATTTGCATAAGAATTACTTATTTGTTTTAGGAAAAAAAAATCTTCTAGTGGATAATAGATATATCTCTAGGAATTCTTTCCACTACACTTATTTAATTTCATGTCGATTTAATGATTTGTGGTGAAGTTTTGTAGAGGAATCAGTGTTTGGTCAAGTTTTTCAAGCATGAAGGGAAATTCTCGAAGGAATCAACCGATTCTTGAGAAATATTCAAGGAGAACTCGCATGTGTTGAACTCTAAAGTCTCATCTATATCTTATTTGTGTCTTGCAGGGATTCTTCCAAGTTTTTTAAAGCTTTTATTTCTTGCATCAAAATATTAAACTTGAAATAATTTTATTTTTTACGTATTGTACTTCATTTATCAATATCTAACTATTTCAAAGAGCTAAGTCATGGTTAGTCAAAGATGAGAGCTTGCACATACTCTTTGTCCTAGCCTCTTGTAGATTATTTTTTGTAATATACTTTGTAGTTTCTTGAGCTAACATTGTTGTTGTAGATTGTTTCTAATTTGTTCTCTTGCAACTACTTGCGGGATTCTTTATCAGAAAACTACTTACAAGTTTGCATGCAAGACCTTAAGGCTCAAATTTAGTGATTACTTCCACCTTTAGACCGAATTCATCTTGGACAAGGTCGTGTTCTTCTTGAGGGAGACAGAGTTCATTTTGGCCATCTCTTTCTCTCTCTTGGTCGTGGCCATAGAGGAGACTTATCTTCTCTTCTTCAAAAAAAAAAATGCATTTCGCTGAGCCTTTGTGGGCCTCAAATTGCAGAAATTTTCAGGAATGAAAGGTCTATGGTTTGATGCCAATTTGTTAAAAGACTTTCTTTGGATTTTAGAGAAGACTTTATTGTCTTTTCCTTCTTGTAACAACTAATAAAATTTCTAATTTTTGGAGCGTGGGTTTTACCCATTAGTATCCCTATCTCTCCACCTTTTGGAGAGGCTTGGTGGTTTGACTTTGTTGTCTTATTTCATTTTGCATACATATCATCTAATTGGGAAATTAACACAACATGCATCACACTCATTTTGCATGCACTTTAGCTTAATTTATTACATGTTTTAAATTTATAATAAGTTCAAATTGTTTGCATGCAAAACCTTTTTACTTGATGTTATTTGGCTTGAACATGGTTCCAAGTTTACTTATGTTTCACCATTAAACACATCTTACATGCATAAAGTATTTGGACAAATTTTCTCCATAAAGTAACATTCTACTTCATGTCAAGCAAGTACATTTCAAGTTGAACTTAATCTCCATGTGTTTTGTTTAATTTACTTACATGCCCCAAGCATCAGTAAAACTTCCCTCCAACTTAGGTTGGTTGAATAGACTTTTAGGGACTCTACCTCTATTGACTACTCATTGAGACATCCAAATATTTGGGCAAGGATAAGGTCTGAGGACTACAACTCAATTCTAACTTTGCCTTAGCACTAATTAATAAAATAAACCAAGAACAACATTCCATCACATTTGCTTTGTTTACAAAGTTGTCAAATTTCTTGCTATCTTGATGGTTTAAAGTTTCACATGCAAATCTTATTTCAAGAGGCACTTTGAATGCAAACAATGTAATCTCTTTTAATTTTGCAATAAATTTAATTTTCTTGTACTTGGAAATTGGTTTATCTTTTGGTTTAATTGCATATTGTCATAAATGGTTGATTTCACTTTCAAGTATTATTATTTTGGATTGCAAACTTAATTGCATGTTGTCATCTTGGTCTAACATTTGAGTTATTTTGTCATCTCATTCTCACAAGTAGATTTCTAATTGTATCATTTTGAGCAAGATAGTTTCTATGCTTTGATTTGTAGACCTATTCATCTTAAAAACATTTATAATATCTTGTGCTAACAATTTATTGTTTCATTTTTCAAGATTACTTTAGCTTTTTACTTCATTTTTGTTAAAATTGGAAACTAGGGCCAAACTCCACATGGGTCATCTTATTTATGACAGTTGATATTTTTCTTGGATTTCTCTCTCTGAAAGGTGTAGGATTGATCTAAAGATCATCCGATTTCAACATGTACAAATGAAGTTATGAATTTATTTTGATTATGGACAAATTGTCAAGGTAGGCCAGCGAACTTATGTAGGCTCAGAAACCCAACAATCATGTCTATTCATCCTCAACGTTTGCTATAAATACATGATGCCTTAGCCTCATTTGGACACACTCATCTTCACACTTTTCTCTCTCTCCCCTCATTGATTGGGTACAAATTTCTAGGCCTCTCTCTCTCCACACATCTGAAATTTCAAGAGGCCGAAATTTCTGGAGAGCAAAATTTCAAAAGGCCGAAATTTCAAGAGACCGAATTTCTGGACAGTGTCACCAAGCGTTGACCAGCGTGCATTGACCTCCTTTGACTTCGTTTTTCTAAGGGCTATCTCTGTTTGGGCAGGCCACATTTCTGGACACAGAAATCGAGGCTAAATGTTGACTGTTGACCAGCGTTCACTGCAGCGAGGGCTAACCGCAAGTGGGCTATTTGACCTAACTTTGACTGGCCTAAATTTCACTGTTTTGAGGGTTGTTTTATCTTGTTTGGAGGCTGAAGTTGATTGAAGTTCACCGATTTGTTGAGGGTCAAATCTGCCCTGTTGACCAGCGTTGACTTTTCTGGTTAGAGCTCTTTTTCTGCTGCTATAAATTATGAGATTTGTAAATTGATTATTGTACTATATCTCTATGTGCTGAACTATTGAAGACTAAAAGAAGATTTGATCAAGCGTTTCCCCACATTGGGGTTTGTCCCTGGTTGGTGCCACATCTTGCATCCTCTTGTCTTGGCTTGTCTTCTACTGTTTATGTTTATGTTCTATCTGCATTTTACTATCATGTTGATGTGATTACTAATCTGAATATTGATACTGAGCTAATAAATAAATTGAAGTAAAATTGTTCTAAAGCATAGAACATACCATTGCTGCCTAAAATTAACATGGTATCGAAGCTGAGGTGAAGACAAAGCCCAAGCAAGGGTGAAAGAGCAATCCCCAAAAACAGTTGGACAAGGACAAAAGGTTCAATGGGTTAGCTTCATGATAAATCTGACTATCATGGATGGAAGATGCCTCTTGATTTGACCTAGGAAGAAAAATAAGTGATGGACTATGTACAAGGTAAAATCCCTGAACCTCCTTCAAATGCACTGGCTGCTGCGAAGACCAAGTACAATAGAGTTGAAGTCAAAGCAAACAAGATTATCAGGGATTCCATTGACAAGCATCTGGTGGCCTACATCTCCGAATTGAAGACTTCCAAGGAGATCTACGACAAGTTGGTCGACATGTTCAAGGTTAGTAATGCTAATCAAATTTTATTTCTCAAGAATAAGTTGAAGGATATTAAGAATGGTAAGGACAAGGATATTCAATACTATTTCTTGAAGATTACTGACACCAAGAATGATCTACTCTTGATTGGAGAAGTCATTCCTGACAGGGAACTTACTCTCACCACCCTTGGAGGACTCCCACCTAAGTGGTATGTATTTAGAACCATCGTCCTCAACAATGATCGAATTTCAGGGTTTGAAGAATTGATGTCGAGATGCATTCAAGAAGAAACAAGAAAGGTGGAGCAAGAAATGCCTTCTAATAGAAGCAACCCCATTACATTCTCTGCTCATGCCAAAAGGAGAAATAATGCAGGGTCTAAAGGTCATTTCCATGGAAACACTGGACCTAAGGGAGGAAGGAAGGGCAGGTGCTTTGTTTGCAATAAGTTTGGCCACTATACAAGGGAGTGTCCAAATAGAAGGGACACATCGCATGATGACGATCACAATCATTCCAGGGGCAACTTCAACAACAACGATCAAAGGAATGGTAGGTCCAATGGCAAAGGAAAAAGGAATGCAAGACATCAAGAAAATGGTCAACCCTCCAAGAAATCAAGGAACTCCAGGTATGAAGAATCAAATTTTGTTAACAATAAGCAAAAAGAGTACTATCTTATATCGGCCCTCTCCACTGCCTCTCCTCCGAATACTTTGGGAAATTGGTTGATTGATAGTGGTGCCTCAAGGCACTTCACCGGATACAAGGAAGCCCTCTCTAATCTGATAGAAAAGGAGACAAACTTGGAGATCATCCTTGGAGACGATGCCTCCTATCCCGTGAAGGGAGTAGGGAATGTTACCCTTCAATTGAATCAAGATAACACTATTCATTTGCAAGAAATACTATATGTACCTGATCTCAAGAAGAACCCAGTGTCCATTTTAGCCATGGAGGACAAAGGATTCAAGGTGGCATTCATCGATGGAAAGGTACATGTTTGAAAAAGAAATTTTAAAGATACTTTTTCTCTTGGGTTCAAGGTTGACACTTTGTATCAATTTGGAGCAAGTCCATTGGGAGCCATGTCTTCCGACACATCTCTACAATCTGAACCATGGCATCGGAGGTTTGCGCATCTTCATTATAAGGCCCTACCCAATGTGAGACAGATGGTGACAGGTATGCACAAGTTCAAAGTAGAGCATGAAGGTGTATGTCTGGGATGTGTCAAAGGAAAACTTACAAGGGCACCATTCCCCTCAATTAATAGCAAGACCATAAATATATTGCAATTGATCCACTCTGACATATCTGATATGATGCCCGTAAACTCTTTGGGAGGATACTTATATTATCTCACCTTTACGGTTGATTATTCTCGCAAGACCTGGATCTACTTCTTGAAGAAGAAAGATGAAGCATTCACCTGTTTCCGACACTTCAAAGCCTTGATTGAAAACCAATTCAAGAAGAAAATCCAGATATTGAGGACTGATAATGGGACCAAGTACGAATCCAACGAATTCCAAGATTATTGCAGAGAAGTTAGCATTAAGAGGGAGTCTACAATGCCATACACTCCTGAGCATAATGGTGTGTCTAAAAGGAAGAATCGCTCTATTGTAGAAGCAGTTTGTGCCATGGTTCATGATCAAGGCCTTTTGAAGTTCCTATGGGTTGAAGCTGCAAATATCGTCGTGTATGTTCAAAACCGATGCCCTCATCTGCATTGGACTCCAAGACTCTCGAATAAATGTTCACTGGTAAGAAACCCAATGTCTTTCATTTTAGAATTATTGTATATTTTCATGTGTAGAAAGAGAAAAGAAGCAAATTGGGTGCATCTGGGAAGAAAGGAATGTTTGTGGGCTATAGTGAAAATTCTAAGGATATAGAATTTATGTGGCTGGTCAAAAGGAAGTTGAGATAAGTCATGATGTCACCTTCGATGAAGATATGGCCCTTAGGAAGATCAACAACCTTCCTATCCTAAGGAAGGACAAAGAAGCTGAAACCAGAAATCAGGGTGCAAAAGAAGACGAAACGATGCTTAGTGTTGATGAACCTATCGATCCTGTTGATCCTCCTCCTCATGAACCCTCCTCCTCCAAAAGGGGACCCTCATGGCTTAGGGAGACTCTCGAAGATGTCGAGAGACACATTGCACCAAGGGGGACTTTCCGTGAAAGCAAGAAGCCGAACAGGTATCAAGGATATTTGACTGCCATGAGCATTATTATTCAAAATGAGCCTTCATCATTCGAAGAAGCCGTGAAGCATAAAGTATGGAAGGATGCTATGATTGAAGAATACGAGTCAATTATGAAGAATGATGTCTGGGATGTGGTCCCTAGACCCCAGGACAAATCGATTGTCACCTCTAAGTGGCTCTACAAAATCAAGCATGGAGCTAATGGAAGTGAAGACCCTCTCATTCAAAAATGTAAGAGGGAGTTGGCTTCTGAATTTGAGATGAAGGACCTAGGACCGAAGCAATATTTCCTAGGGTTGGAGGTCTGGCAAAAGCCAGGTGAAATTTTCCTCTCTCAAGGAAAATATGTTGTGAAGTTATTGGAAAAATTTGGGATGGTGCATTGCAAGCCCGTGACTACTCCGATGGAAATTAACTTTAAGAAGTTATGTGGTAGTGTCGCTAGACTTGAATTGGGAAATGCTTCTGAGTATCGTCAACTCATAGGAGCACTGATGTTCTTGGTGAACTCTGGTCCAGACATATGTTTTGCAGTTAACACATTGAGCCAATACATGGTTGAGCCTCATCATATACATTGGATTGCCGCCAAGAATCTTCTAAGATATCTTCGGGGCACAATCACTCATGGACTGAGATACACTATCGGAAATGTGAGGCAGCATGGTTATTCTAATGTTGATTGGGCTGACAGTGTGGTGGATTGCAAGAGCACTTCTAGATGTTGTTTTTCTTTGGGTTCTGCCTCGATAACCTGGATGAGCAGGAAGCAGAAATCAGTTGCATTGAGCACCGCCGAGGCCAAATACATAGCTGCAAGTATGACCTCTTGTGAAGCTGTCTGGTTGAGGAAGCTCTTTAGTGAGCTGTTTGGACATGCGCTGGATACCACCATGATCCTCTGCGACAACCAGAGTGGGATCCGATTATCAAATAATCTTGTGTTTCATGGTCGCTCCAAGCATATAGATATCAAGTACCACTTTATCCGGGATATGGTACAACGAGAAGCAATAAGGCTCCATCACATTGGGACGGATGAGTAGGTCGCTAATATTCTGACAAAGCCCCTAGGGAAGGTCAAGTTCTTGGCTTTCTGAGAATGACTTTGACTCGTGGAGAGACCCTCTTATGAGGGTCCTGTATGAGATGGACATTGAGCTCTGGGAGCTCCGGGGGGCTTGGGGTACTTCGTGGAGTGATGAGCAAACATAGGGTGAGTGGTTCAACCTTCCCCTAGTGGTTTGCTGTATACAGGCTGAGTGGTTCAACCTTCCCCTGTGATACCTCTTGGCGACATGTAGGCAGAATGAGTGGTTCATCTTTATCTTGCTGAGACATCCTACCCATGCAGTCCAGGACTCATGGAAAGTACCTATCATTTAGCCAATGAGTAGGGAAATGAGGATAGGGACCATAGTACTATCAATAGACACATCGTGTACTACTGTACTCCCTATGCTAGGATGACTGATATTGATCTGGAACCAATTGGCACTGACTTCGGGTCAGTAAGAGTGGTATGAGACACTCTCTTTTGATTGGAACTGACTTCAGGTCAATAAGAGTGGTATGACACACTCTCCTTTGATTGGGACTAACTTCGAGTCAGTAGAGAATGGTATGATACATTCTCAATCACTTCTTCTTCTTCATAGTTCAATAGAGCAGAGCAGTGCATTGATGGCAAAGATAGTACAAATTTGCAGATGGATTAGTAGATGGAGTTCTCCTTAGTTGAGAGGGAGTGTTAAAATTGGCAACTAGGGCCAAACTTCACATGAGTCATCTTATTTATGACAGCTGATATTTTTCTTGGATTCCTCTCACTAAGAGGTGTAGGATTGATCTAAAGATCATCCGATTCTGACATGTACAAATGAAGTTATGAATTTATTTTGATTATGGACAAATTGCCAAAGTCGGCCATCAAACTTATGTAGGCTCAGAAGCCCAACAGTCACGTCTATTCATGTTCAACATTTGCTATAAATACATGATGCCTTAGCCTCATTTGAACACACTCATCTTCACACCTCTCTCTCCTCATTCATTGGGTAAGAATTTCTAGGCCTCTCTCTCTCTACACACATTCAAAATTTCAGGAGACTGAAATTTCAAGAGACCGAATTTCTGGATAGTTTGACCAAGTTTTGACCAGCATACATTGACCTCCTTTGACTGCATTTTTTGTGAGGGCTATCTCTGTTCGGGCAGGCTGCATTTCTAGGCACATAAATCGAGGCTAAATGTTCATTGTTGACCAGCGTTGACTGCAACTAGGGTTGACCGTAGGTGGGTTGTTTGACCAAACTTTGACTGGAATGAATTTCACTGTTTTGAGGGTTGTTTTATCTCACTGTTTGGAGGCTGAAGTTCACTGAAGTTGACCAATTTGCTGAGGGTAAAATCTACCCTGTTGACCAGCGTTGACATTTCTGGTTAGGGCTCTTTTGCTGCTATTATAAATTATCGGATTTGTAAATTGTACTATCTCTCTCTCTGCTGAACTATTGAAGACTAAAAGAAAATTTGATCAAGGGTTTCCCCACATTGGGGTTTGTCCTTGGTTGGTGCCACATATTGTGTCCTCTTGTCTTGGCTTGTCTTCTACTGTTTATGTTTATGTTCTATCTGCATTTTACTATCATGATGATGTGATTGCTAATCTGAATATTGATAATGGGCTAATAGAGAAATTGAAGTAAAATTGCTCTAAAGCATTGAACATACCATTGTTGCCTAAAATTAACAATTTTAAGAAAATACAATTTCATTTCTTAAAAAGAAATACTTTGAGGACACTGGTTGTTTATGTATTTCATGCTTATCTTATGCATTGATGGTTATTGCTCATATCAGTGTTTGCTTATAAATCTTAAAGAAGTAATCTATTTAACTCTGACAATTCTCTTAGAATCCCATATCACTTTTAACTTAACTTTTCATTAGAGAACACCCCCCTTACCTAACCTAGGAGATAGCTCAAACAGAGAGAGTCGGGATTAGTTTGACAGCCCCTTCTCTGAGTTCCCTGCCACCAACCACACCTTGTGGGGTTGAAGGCTTTTCTCACTAACTTGTAGGTAGGTGGAGGGGGCATGATCTGATAATCACCCTATGAGTGACCTCAGTTTGAAAATTTATTAAACAAAAGGTATTACAGACTCATGTGCTGGTGTGTGTGTTCTGTGTTATTGAAACAACAGATCGATCAGATTGCCAATACACAGAAAATAAGTGGAAAGACAGCAGAGAAACACAGTAAGCAACACAAAGACACAAGAATTTTTAATAAGGAGTTCACCCTATTCTCGAGGGCTACATCTCCGGTCCAGCTCTCAATGGTGGCCTTGTTTTATTGTGTCTTTAAGCAGAGTATTACACATACAGGGACTCAATGCGAGTTCTCCTGAAGCAGGTTTGCTTGGCAGGGTGGTTCTTGGATTCCCCAAGCCACTTGGAGTACACAGACTCTTGTTCGTCCTACCAGCTCTGTGACCCTTGGTCTACAGTGGAAAGAGCCAACTGTGATGCTCGATCCGGACAGATTCCTCTATGGGAAGGCTTGAATCTTCAAGCTCTCTGGTGCTCGATGCTGCCTGTGGTCAGCTCGGCCCTCTGTCTCCTCTGCTTGGCTTTACTGCTCTCTGTGTTCACTGTCTCCCTTAGTTGCTTGGACTCCTCTCAATTCGGGTTTCCAATTAACTCTTCTCTTCTCTTTGTCTCTCTCTCCTCTCTTGTGCTCGACTGTCTCTGTTCATGGCTTTAGTCATTCAATCCCTATGCCTGTTCGGTTCCTCTCCCGCCTGCGGCGATTCACCTTCTGCAGCTGCGCTTGGAATTCCTTGTTCGGCATCAGCACGAATGCTCAGTAGTGGCCACGTGTCTCCATCTAACTGGTGCCAGCACGCTCCGTCGGTTCGTTTCTTCCGCTACGTCGTGTATGCGTTCTTTCTCCACTGTGGCGGTCAAACGGACTCCAAATCTCTTTAGAACTCGGCTTAATCCCCTGTCGATTCCGCTTCCTCCATCAGGCGCAATCTTAGCCATCCAATCTGGGCTCCTCCAGATCCAACGTCATATGCACATCGAGCGCGGTTGACTTGCTCGACCGATAGCGCGCGATCAACGACGGTTTTTCTCTCACCTCCGCTGCCACGCGTCGATCGTTGAGTGGGATCGCTCCGCTCTCCTCCAAAACCTCTTACCGTTCAAGGGCGCCCCGATCAATACCGTCGATTTTCCAGAGCGCAGGTCCCGCCTTTGTCCTTAGTGCTTTTTTTTTGCCTCTCCGCCCGCGGTTCTCCAGTTCCCAACACAACCGAGTGCTTAAGGCTCTTCCACTTTGGCCCTGTTTGCCCATAATCGCGCATCAAAATCGCCTCCTTTTCCCGATCCGGGGCTCCCAGGGGCTGCTTTGACCTCCTGTGCAATCTCCATGGGCCTTGGTCAGCGCGCTTTGACCGAGGTCCTCATCGTTCTACATTGGTGGCCATTGCCACTGGTTCAAGGTGTTTTTTATCGCTGTTTTTGAATTTTCAAGGATTTGTTCAACTCGATATAGTCAAGGTTCTCGACAGTCTTTTTTGGATCCAATTCGGATCACGGCCTTCTCACTGAAAAAGCTTTTGGACCACCAAAAGTTGGTTTTCTTCAAGCATCGACTAAGTGAGGAAACTGCTGTCTCACTTGTCCAATCTCAATCCACTTCGCACTGCTTGGCTTCGAACCTTTAAGCCCAATCCTGAGGTATTCCACTTGTCCACTGCACGTCGTCCTTACCTTCCTGTCTAGCACTGTATCTTCCTGCAACTCATTAAGATATTCAGGTAGCAGGTCGTCAACAGAAGGTAATTGACTCTGCTCTTCAGGGTCCTCAATCATTGAAGGTTCAAACAACCTCAAATAGTCTACATTTACGACTGAGTAGATGTGCATGTAAGCTGGCAGCTCAAGGCGGAAGGCATTTTCACCAACCTTCTCAAGTATCCTGAAGGGTCCATACTTGATAGGTTTTAGCTTTTTACCTTCACCTTGCATCCTGTCCTTGTTGATATACAGCCAGACTTGGTCTCCAACTTGAAAACTATGCTCCATCCGATGCTTATCATGCCTAGCCTTGTACTTGGCCTGGCTCTTTTCCAGCTGTTCCTGTACTGCCTGGTGGATCTCCTGGATCTGTTCAATGAACCTAGTTGCCTTGTCCACATCATTGTGTCTATCAACCATGGTATCTTTACCAAAGACAAAATCCAAAGGAGACCTCGGTACGAAACCAAAGCAGGTCTCAAAAGGAGATCTCTGTGTAGAAGAGTGTTTGGCTCTATTGTAAGCATGCTGCACATAACACAAGTGTTCATCCCAAAGCTTAGGGTGTTTGCTGCAATATCCTCTTAGTAACTAGATCACCGTCCTGTTAACTACTTCTGTCTGGCCATCTGTTTGTGGATGAAAAGCTGTGCTTTTATTTAACTTGGTGTCCATTAGTTCCCACAGACTTGACCAAAACTTCCCCACAAATCGGGTGTCTCGATCAGATACAATAGAAGTGGGTAATCCAAAATGAACCCATACATGTTCAAAGAATAATTTTGCAGTTTGTTTAGCTGTAATCTGTTTACTACAGGGTATCAAAATACACATTTTGCTGAATCTATCCACAACAACATACAGATAATCATGACCTTTCCTAGATTTGGGCAGTCCTCCAACAAAATCCATGGAAATGCTTTCCCAAGGGTGAGAAGGAACTGGTAATGGAGTGTATAAGCCTAGTTTTCTGTTGCTGGGCTTGCTTTTTGCACACATAGCACACCCCTTTACATATCTAGAAACTATTTCATTCATTTTCGGCCAATAGCAGAACCTTTGCAGCTGTGCAACTGTTTTACTTACCCCAAAGTGACCTGATATCAGAGAAGTGTGGGCTTCCCTAATTATCTTTACTCTCTCAGTTTGTGGAATGCAGAGTTTCCCACAATGATATAAGAGTCGGTCCTTCACATGATAGTCCAATTCTTCTACTCTTTTGCCTTGACTCAAAGTTGCATATACATCTTGAAAGTCCATGTCCTGAGCATATTGTTCTATGTAGCTTTCATGCAGCACAAAATTATGCTTAAGTATGGTAGATGCATTTATAATGGGTCTCGATAACATATCTGCAACCTTGTTATGTATGCCCTTTTTATATCTGATGACTAAATGAAACTGTTGTAGAAAACCCATCCATCTGTAATGTCTTGATTGTTGCAACTTAGTTTGGGAGTGTAGATATTGAAGTGGCTGATGATCAGTGTGTATTACTGTTTCTTTGCCCATTAAGTAATGTTTCCACTTTTTCACACTCTGAACTAATGCATACAATTCTTTATCATAGGTAGGATAGTTAACTACTGCAGGATTAAAAGTCTCAGAATGATAACATATGGGTTTACCGTGCTGTGTCAACACTGCTCCCATGGCATAGTCACTGGCATCAGTTTGGATCTCAAATGGTCTTTGTAGATCTGGCAGTGCTAGTACAGGTGCTGTACTAATCTTTTCTTTCAAGGTGTCGAAGGCTTTCTGCTGTTTTCCTCCCCACTGGAACACCTTGTTCAATCCTGTCAAAGCATGTAAGGGAGCTGCAATTGAGGAAAAATTTGAAATGAACTTCCTCCAATATTGTGCTGCTCCTAAGAAGCTTCTCACTTCTGTAGCAGACTGGGGTTTAGGCCAGTTTACAATGACTGCCACTTTAGAGGGATCTATTTTCAATTTACCTCCCCCTACTATGTGACCCAAATAATTTAGAGAGGTTTTGCCAAATTCACATTTGGAGAGTTTAACATAAAGTTTTTCTCTTCTCAAAACATCTAATGTCTGCTTAACATGCTTTAAATGTTCTTCCCACATTTTACTAAAAATCAGAATGTCATCCAGATACACAATAACAAAATCATCAAGAAAAGGTCTGAGTACATCATTCATTAATCTCATGAAAGTAGCAGGAGCATTAGTTAGGCCAAAAGGCATAACCAGCCATTCATACAATCCTTGCTTTGTTTTGAAAGCAGTCTTCCATGCATCTTGCTCTGCAACTCTGACCTGATGGTATCCACTGTGCAAATCCAGCTTGGTGAAATAAACAGCTTCCTTCAATTGATCTAAAAGATCATCTATGCGAGGAAGGGGATAACGATTTTTTATTCTTATCTTATTTAGTGCTCAGTAGTCAATGCACATTCTCCACGAGCCATCTTTCTTTCTCACCAAGACGATGGGTGACCCACATGGTGATGTGCTAGGCCGGATGAACCCTTTCTCGAGCAACTCCTGCACCTGCTTCTTGATTTCAGCATTCTCTAAAGTAGACAACCTGTACATCCCAATGTTAGGCAAAGGAACATCTTGCTGCAAAATAATATCATGTACTATTCCCTTTTTGGGTGGCAGACCTTTAGGTTCTTGAAATAAGACATCATACTCTGAAACAATCTTTTCTATATCAGCTTGCTGATCAGCATTACAACCCCCAAATACATTGGTTTTATCAAATTTCTTTTCCTTTACAACCATTAGTAAGAACTGTTTGCATGAATTTATCATTCTTTTCATCTGTCCTAAGTTGATGAGAGTATAGTTATTCTTGAGCTTATGAGCCCTTACAAAGTATTCGATTCCATCTTTAACAAGTAGATACTTGTTCTCAGCTCTATAGAAAATAGCTTTTCTATCATACAAGTAGGGACTTCCTAAAACAATTCCACATATATCTAAAGGAATTACATCTAACTCAACATCATCTACAGATGCTGACCCAAAAGAAAACTTGAGTTTGCACTGTCTAGTCACTTGTAGTTGTGCTTTATCATTCAACCATCCTAATAGTTATGGCTTCTTATGAGGTGTAGTTGCTAATCCCAATTTCTTTACAATTGCTTCAGAAATCAAATTTACTTATGAGACACTTTGTTTATGAGCCACTATCAAACAAAGTATCAATCTTTTGATTTTTGGAAACAACTCGAATATGGAAAACCTCATGTCTTTTTCTCTCATGTTCCTCATCAATAACAGATTGAGCAAAATTACTAGTAGATGCTTCAGAATTCTTACTTTTTATACATGTGGCTGCAATGATTGTTTCATCTCCCGAGTCTGACCCCAAATCTTTCTAAATAGCTGCAGCAGTCTTCTTCTTCTTGCCCTCGGACTTCTTAGGTCTAGCTCTGGATGCAGAATCCAATAGTGCTCATCATCATGCCCCTCCTTTTTACAGTGAATGCATGAAGCTTTGCCTTTTTGTGCAGTGTTAGCCTTCCTTGCTTTCCACTTCTACTTCCTTTTTTCCTTGCTCTTGCTTACAGTGGGTTGGGATGGTCCCCCAACTTCTGGATTTCCATTCTTTCCTCTAGCTTCTAGATGAGTAGCTTGTACAGATACCTCATCTATACTAGTGGGATTAAACATGAGGATGGTATGCCTCATGTAGCTGTGTAGACCACCAATGTACTTCAAAAGAGTCTCTGGTGAGTCTCTTTTTGAACTCTTGAGTATAGCCTTGTACACTTTGCCCTTTCAACTGCCGAAGAGTTTGCCAACTCATCATGGCTTATTGCATGTAGGCCAATGGATAGAACTGCTTTTTTATTGCAGCAACAAATTCACTCCAGACAGAGATGGTCTTACCATGCTTCTTCATATCAGCTTGGGTTCTACCTTCCCACCAAACCAAGGCAGTGCCTCCTAGGCGTAGGCTTGCCAGTTGAATCTTACTCTTGTCTGACTCTATGTTTTGTACCCTGCAATACACATCAATTTGTCTTATCCAATTGTCCAACTTTTCAGCATTTAGCTCTCCATCATATATAGGCAAATCAAATTTAACATCTAACTTAATGAAAGATGCTTTCTTATTATGCACAGGGCTATTAGGAGGTGTGAGAAAGCTTTCCTCTTTCCCCTTTCCTTTGGAGTGGTCATGGAAATGAGACTCATCTTTTTCTTTATCTTGTTTAGAGCCTGATGAATCTTCATCCCTATGCTTTCTAAAATCCATATACATTTCTTTTACCATAGACTTTATAGCTAGGAAACTTTCTATGAATTGAGGGTCTAGCCCTATAGAACCTTCCTCTAACATCGTCTTCCGAGAATAGACTCTCCCAATTTTAAGATTAGTTTCCACCAACTCTCCTTCTCCTAATTTGAACTTTGATCTAGTGAGCATTCACAGCTAAACCAACACAAGCTTATCTAACCTTACGGCCTAGAGCTCTGATACCACTTGATCTAATAATCACCCTATGAGTGACCTCAGTTTGAAAATTTATTAAACAAAAGGTATTACAAAGTCATGTGCTGGTGTGTGTTTTCTTTGTTATTGAAACAATGGATCGATCAGATTGCCAATACACAGAAAATAAGTGGAAAGACAACAGAGAAACACAGTAAGCAACACAAAGACACAAGAATTTTTAATAAGGAGTTCACCCTATTCTCGAGGGCTACATCTCCGGTCCAGCTCTCAGTGGTGGCCTTGTTTTATTGTGTCTTTAAGCAGAGTATTACACATACAGGGACTCAATGCGAGTTCTCCTGAAGCAGGTTTGCTTGGCAGGGTGGTTCTTGGATTCCCCAAGCCACTTGGAGTACATAGACTCTTGTTCGTCCTCCCAGCTCTGTCACCCTTGGTCTACAGTGGAAAGAGCCAACAGTGATGCTCGATCCGGACAGATTCCTCTATGGAAAGGCTTGAATCTTCAAGCTCTCTGGTGCTCGATGCTGCCTGTGGTCAGCTCGGCCCTCTATCTCCTCTGCTTGGCTTTACTGCTCTCTGTGTTCACTGTCTCCCTTAGTTGCTTGGACTCCTCTCAATTCGGGTTTCCAATTAACTCTTCTCTTCTCTCTGTCTCTCTCTCCTCTCTTGTGCTCGACTGTCTCTGTTCATGGCTCTAGTCATTTGATCCCTATCCCTGTTCGGTTCCTCTCCCGCCTGCGGCGATTCACCTTCTGCAGCTGCGCTTGGAATTCCTTGTTCGGCGTCAGCACGAATGCTCAGGTAGTGGCCACGTGTCTCCATCTAACTAGTGCCAGCACGCTCCGTCAGTTCGTTTCTTCCGCTACGTCGTGTATGCGTTCTTTCTCCACCGTGGTGGTCAAACGGACTCCAAATCTCTTTAGAACTCAGCTTAATCCCCTGTCGATTCCTCCATCGGGCGCAATCTCAGCCGTCCGATCTGGGCTCCTCCAGATCCAACATCATACGCACGTCGAGCGCAATTGACTTGCTCGACGGATAGCGCGCAATCAACGGCGGTTTTTCTCTCACCTCCACTGCCACGCGTCGATCGTTGAGTGGGATCGCTCCGCTCTCCTCCAAAACCTCTTACCGTTCAAGGGCGCCCCGATCAATACCGCCGGTTTTCCAGAGCGCGGGTCCCGCCTTTGTCCTTTAGTGCTTTTTTTTTTGCCTCTCCGCCCGCGGTTCTCTGGCTCCCAACGCGACCGAGTGCTTAAGGCTCTTCCACTTTGGCCCTGTTTGCCCATAATCGCGCATCAAAATCGCCTCCTTTTCCCGATCCGGGGCTCCCAGGGGCTACTTTGACCTCCTGCGCAGTCTCCATGGGCCTTGGTCAGCGCGCTTTGACCGAGGTCCTCGTCGTTCTACGTTGGCGGCCATTGCCACTGGTTCAAGGCGTTTTTTATTGTTGTTTTGGAATTTTCAAGGATTTGTTCAACTCTATACAATCAAGGTTCTCGACAGTCTTTTGTGGATCCAATTCGTATCAAGGCAAGAGCAACAGTACTCATCATTGAACAAAAACGATTAAAAGGAGGCTTCAACACTCAAAATATGTCATAACAAATTTGTAAAGATACTTTTAAACCTTAGATATTGAATGTTATTCAAAAAATTTAAGATCAAAACCAAGGTTACTTGGGAGCAGAAGCGGAAGTGACATTTTCAGAAGCTCCCGGTCCAGGAGCGAATTTTTATATAATATAATTTTTTTTATATTTTGATGCATATATGTCAACAAAAGCATGTAGAATGATGAATTAAATATAGAAAGCATAAAAACATAGATTGAACCATCTAGAAGTTATAATCTTCATCAACCATGTCCACAAGTTAGTAACATACAACGTAATGAGTCTCATGATTCATCAATCTTAAACTTTCAAGCTTTCAAAAGTCAATATATAACATTTATCATCATTGATTACCAAAGTCGTCCCTGTAAGCGGTGTAACCATTACAACAAAGAATATCTAACATGAAATGAAATGATACAACTTTCAAGTTTCACGAGGCATCATATTCATACCAATGAGTTATAATTGCCTACTTCAAACTTCAAACTTAAATTGTCATATATTGTTTACAAAAAATATCATTATAAATATGAAAGAGTCGACAATTATAAAAACTACTAGAAACTAGAAAAGACAATTAAATCTATTATCTACAGCTTCCTCTTTCTGCGACAAGAAATGTCTAATTTCTGAGCAGGTCGTGGTGATCTTCTAGGAGTCGCCTCCCGCATAGTCGCACGACTAGAACTAGAAGGCACATGCCCTCCACGTGAGGATGTAAATGGAGGCGGCAACAACAAAGGAACAATATTTGGAACTCAAGCACTAGCACTACTACTAGATGGTGGGGGTGACATGGTCGTTGTTGCTTCATCATCATCTCTCAAAAGTTCTGCTTCCAATTCTTCAAGATGTATAGTGCCATCCTCCAAATTATCGTCCTCTGGGTTGTCACAAATTGTTAAAATTGGCAACTAGGGCCAAAGTCCACTTGGGTCATCTTATTTATGACAGCTAATATTTTTCTTGGATTCCTCTCTACGAGAGATGTAGGATTGATCTAAATATCATCTGATTCTGACATGTACAAACGAATTTATGAATATATTTTGATTATGGTCAAATTGTCAAGGTCGGCCGACAAACTTATGTTGGCTCAAAAGCCCAATAGTCACGTCTATTTATCCTCAATTTTGCGTACAAATAGAAGATGACTTAGCCTCATTTGGACACACTCATCTTCACACTTCTCTCTCTCTCTCCTCATTTGATTGGGTACGGATTTCTCGGCTTCTCTCTCTCTCCACACGTCCGAAATTTCAAGAGAGCGAAATTTCAAGAGGCCGAAATTTCAAGAGAGCAAAATTTCAAGAGGCCGAAATTTCAGGAGACCGAATTTATAGGCTATTTGACCAAACTTTGACTGGGTTGAATTTCACTGTTTTGAGGGTTGTTTTATCTTATTGTTTGGAGGTTGAATTTGACTGAAGTTGACCAATTTGTTGAGGGTCAAATATGCCTTGTTGACCAGCGTTGACTTTTTTGGTTAGGGCTCTTTTGCCGCTGTTATAAATTATCAGATTTGTAAATTATACTATCTCTCTCTGCTGAACTATTGAAGACTAAAAGAAGATTTGATCAAGGGTTTCCCCACATTGGGGTTTGTCCCTGGCTGGTGCCACATCTTGTGTCCTCTTATCTTGGCTTGTCTTCTACTATTTATGTTTATGTTCTATCCGCATTTTACTATCATGTTAATGTGATTGCTAATCTGAATATTGATATTGGGCTAGTAAAAAAAATGAAGTAAAATTTCTCTAAAGCATAGAACATACCACTGTTGCCTAAAATATTGCTAATCTGAATATTGATATTGGGCTAGTAAAAAAATTGAAGTAAAATTTCTCTAAAGCATAGAACATACCACTGTTGCCTAAAATTAACACAAATTTTATATGCTAGATCCTCATAAGCCCGATCACAATAATGACTCAATAATCTCAAGTTGTAGTGCACATAAACCAAGTTTTCTACCCGGTTTCCATTGAGTATGTTTCTTCTCACATTATGTACGAAGTTGTAGGTGCTTCAACAACTCTCTACAGAAGAAGTATTTACAACTTGTAAGAGAACTCTTTTTGCCAATTTTGGCAAAAGTCCCATGTCGCCATATGCTTCCCACTATGTGAGAGCATCAAATCTGTCTCTCTCTTCCATTGCATGCAAAGAACCAAACAAACCAGTGCAACTGAAGTATTTGCCTAATTCAAGACGCAAATTAGCACACTCCTCCTTGTCAAGTACCAACTTGTCTAATGCTTCCATATATCCTTTAGATACCTCTGGATTTGTATGGGGTTTGATACTAACCCCACCCCCAGGTGCAGGTTGGCCCAACCAAGATGGAGAGTAGTATTTTGGCACAAGGATATATGCCAAGGCATGTAATGGAACATTAAGTTTATTCCACCATGCACACACAAAATTGTGAATCATTGTATACAAGTTGGGATTATTTTCCTGAGCAATATCTTTTATTTGCCCTAACATGCTATCCATTTGCTCATACACCTCCCCAATCACTCGTTTATCTGCATCTACCAAATGAATCATATTATAAATGGACTTGGTGAATTCCAATACTCCTCTCGCACGTGCCCAAAAGAGACCGTCAAGAGTGGTCTCCTCCACCTATTCAAAACCTTGGTTGTCAACTGCATTTGGAGCCCTGTCCTTTAATACATGCTAGTGTTGACTTGATACCATGCTGGCCAATGACTCTCTTACCTTCAAAAGGCGCTTGAAGGTGAGGTAATAGCTAGCAAATCTAGTCTTCGCAATCTTCAACAACTCCAATCATGAGTGACCGCGGAAAAGCCCATGGGTATTGCTATCATTTGTAATAAATTTTATCATTTTTTTGCCTCTTGTACAAATCACCAATCCATTTGTATTGATGGTTTTTGTTCTTAATAATATCATGCATCAAAAGGTTCATTGTGTGAACCAAACACCCAGACCAAAATATGTTAGGGTATTTATCCTCAATAATTGCTCTCATTGCCTTACAATTAGCAGCATTAACAGTGATGACTTAGGTGACATTGTATGGCCCAATATGTTCAATTGTTTCAAGTAATGGTTCTACAATGTTGATGGCAGTCTTGAACTTGTCTGAGTAATAATACACTGAAAGGAAGATGGCACCACTAACAGACATAGCAAGAACACTTATTAATGGCTTTCCCTTTACATTTGTCCATCCATCAGATCCAATGGACAACCCATGCTCGTTCCAAGAATTTTTCATTTTACTCAAAGAATTTGCTATTTTTGCTTTTTCATGATCAAGTCCAACGGTTCTAGCCTTGTCATACCTAGGGCTCTTGTATCCTTTGGGGCATCATTTGTGGCAGAAACCATTTCATGCCAATAAGGTGAGTGAAGAACAATGAATGATATCTCACATGCATAGAGAAACTAGTAAATTTTTTAATCCACATCATTCCTACACCCTTCGTCAAGGAAATATTATATGGTTTGACGCCTTAAAGAGATGTGTGTTCCTGTTCCTCCACATCCACTGCCATGGGAAGATGTTGATGGAGTTCTTTGTGGATGTGATTGTTAGTTATGTTCAAAGAAACCCTTTGACTTTTTAGATCTGTATTGGGCTTCCTCCTCTTCCCTTATGTATTTGGCTCTTTGTGTTGCTAACACACTTACACAAGCTTTGATCCCTATTTGTTTATCTCTATCCCATGGCCTTTTCCCATATAGGTGTCTTCTGGCACAAGTGTATGTTAATTTTAGGGTATTGATGGTAGAGAGTACAAATTGGCAGATGGATTAGAAGATGGAGTTCTCCCTAGTTGAGAGGGAGTGTTAAAATTGCAAACTAGGGCCAAACTCCAAGTGCGTCTTCTTATTTATTGCAGCTAATATTTTTCTTGGATTCCTCTCATCGAAAGGTGTAGGATTGATCTAAAGATCATCCGATTCCGACATGTATTCATGGAGATATGAATTTATTTGTGTTATGTGACAATTCGTCAAGGTTGACCAGCAACCAAATTACCCCAACTTGTCCTCAACGTTTTATTATAAATAGAAGAGGTCTCAAGTCATTTTAGACACACTTCTCCTAAGATCTCTCTCCACTCGTTTGGGTTTGGTGGCTAGAGAGATCAAGAGGGAGAAGCCCTAGCTGCAGTTGAAGAAGGTGCACTTATACGCTGCCCTAACGAAGATCAAGCTTCAGTCATCAACGCATCAACGAGACTTATACATTGTCCAAGTAAGGTCACCTAGCTGCAGTCCTAGGAGGAGTAATCTAGCCACAGAGAAAGGAGGGTCAAGCCATGCCCTAGCCGCAGAGAAAAGAAGGACTAATGCAACCTTATAGACGCAATTGAATGGAGACCCTGGCAATTGTATAGAGAAGGGTTTAAGCAGCAAAAAGGAAGACTCATATACGTTGTCACAAGAGCCCTAATTCACAGCTAACGAGTGACCCTAACTCCACAACAATTATACCCTAATACGCAATCATGAGTCCTAGGGTTTAGAACTGAGCCCTAGTCAAAGTTTGATTCTCTAGCATGATATTATTTGTGAATTCTAGGGTTTTGGAGTTAAACCTTAGTAAAAGTGAAAATCTTTGATGTATGATGATAATGTGATAATTTGAGATTTGTGTAAGATTGTTAAAATCTGCATTTTAGTTATAATTAATGTCTGGTTGATTGTCTGAGAACATCTAGGCTTTGCAACAAACCCTAGTGGAAGCTAGTCATGTTATTGATTGAGTTGTGATTGGTTTTGATTGTCAAAACTCATGTATGAAATATAGGGTTTGTATGAAATCCTAGTAGGAAGTCTAACATATGAATTTTGAAGTTGTTAGATACTTTGTAGATCTATATTTGTTTGAATTGTTTCTAGGGTTTGCTATATGTTATAATAGGGTATGTCATACCTTTATAAGAAACATTGAAACCCTAGATGTAATGAAGGTTGTTATGAAATGCTCGAAGCCTTGATGAAGTAGTCTAGGGTTTATGACAAAAACCCTAGCAAGAAGTTGTAGAGTATGTGTCTCTTCTTTACAATTAAGTTTGGGTATTGATATATAAAGTCGAAATGCTTCCGTAATTTTGATAATGATTAACTTCATGCTTCTATAGATTTGGTTCTACTTGCTATCTAAGTTGTGCAGGTACATGATCTTCAAAAAAGTGAAGATGTTCGTAAAGAAAAGTTGATGTGATAAGCATGATGTGAATAACTCTAATAAAGCCATGAAAGATTCTCTCGTGTCATAAAGAAGAAGTATAACTCCCTAAGTTAAGAGGGAGCCTGAATGAAATCTCCCTAGGTTAAGAGGGAGCTTCATTGAAAGAAATCTCCCTAGATTAAGAGGGAGCTTGAATGAATGAAATCTCCCTGATTCAGAGGGAGCTCGGATGGAAGGAATCTCCCTAGTTGAGAGGGAGGTCATATCGTAGTCATAATAGACACCTTGATAGAAGAAATTGGAGAATGTATTTTTGAAGGGCTACTGAGATAAGAAAAGTCGGATCGATTTATGGAATATGTTGTTGCATGAGAAGTAGGAAAGGAAGTTGCATGGTTGAAGGAATCTTCTGTCAAGATTCATTGGAAAAGCTCTAAGTCCTACTATGAAAAGTTGAGAAGCAACATCAAGTTGTTTGGAAGACCCCAGAGGTTTGTATCTATTTATATACATTTGAAAGTTTGTTACTGATTGGGGTTGTGTTTGTACAAGTAAATCTCTCGGAAGTTTAACAACTTGTTTTTACATGTTTAGAGTTGATGATCAGTTTGATTGGAGAGATTTGTTGTCGATCGGTTTGATCAGGGAGGATATGTTGAAAGGTTGAGGCTTTGTGTGAGACATTGTCTGGGAGGAGATCTGGTCGACACTTTGTGTTGATGTCTAGTTCCTGAAGTAGGGAGGGTGGCATTGGTCATCGAGCTCTAACTTCAGATACGCACCTAGTTCCGTGGGTTGATGGTTAGTAAGTAACCCTGATGGTACCTAGAGAGACTGAAAGCTTTAGTCCATCTTAGTCCCACTTGGATAGATTGTCCTCGTCAGGAACGTAGTCCATGGCATTGCGGTGCCTAAAACTATTGAGAGACCTTGGATAGATTGCCCTGGTCAAGAATCTAGTCCATGGCATTGCGGTGCCTATAATTCTTCATGGTTCATGTGTTCTGAGATCTTCCTTGTACCTGTACTGATGAATACCTCCCTAGTTAAGAGGGAGTATTGAAATTTGTAACTAGGTTCGGTCTTCATTAATGTATTTGAGATGTACTTATCAAAAGAATGAAGAAAATATTTATTATTATTATTATTATGACTTATTAAAGCATGGGTTTCATGCTTGGGTCATCATGTTTTAGGTCAAAGTTCCCATTGAGGAATTCTAGGATTTATTATGTGTCATTAGAGTCATTGTACATTTAAAGAGACCCTTCTTGGGCTTTCAGATCATATAAAAGAATTATTTGAGTAAAAAATGAATTTACTTTCCTCCACAACAAGTTGGCTCAAGAAGATAAATTCGGCCTCAAGTCGAGTAATTCGACCTCACAGAAGGGCTATAAATACAAGGAGTTCAAATTCATTTAGAGCATCTCATTCTCTCTCACATAGTTCGATCTTTGAAGCTGGAAGTTGGAGAAGTGAGAAATTGTCTAAGGGCTGGAAAAGAAACTAGAAAGAAGTGCGAGTTTCCAGAGGAAGATAGAAGGGCTCAAAACTGAGATTTTAGGACAAGTCTCACTCCATTCCGAGGTGTATCAAGGGAGATCAAAGTTCTCCAAGTCTGGTCAAGTTGATGTTGCATCTGTTGGGTCGAAGCTACTACTAGATCGAAGCTGGTGTTGATGTTGCTAGGTCGAAGTTGCTTTGAAAGAGTTGCCATCTGCAAGAAGGATTGAGGGTTGACTTGGTGTGGAGGAATTCTCTATCTGGGTCTAGAGTCTAGGATAATCTCGAGAATCTATTGAAGGAAGAATTGTTGACTAGGTTTTCACCTAGATAGGGATTTTGCCCTGGTTGTCCACCTACATTTGTTGTCCTTGTGTTATTTTTTCAATAATTGGTTGATGAACTAAAAGAATAAAGAAGAACATAAAGATAAAAGAATCACAAGTAATTATCTATATAAGAAAATATTTCTACCTTTCTGATTTTCTAACACTAAGATGGACTAAAGCTTTCAGCCACTCTAGGTACCATCAAACTAACTTGCTAACCATCAACCCAGGGAACTAGGTGCATAATGCAAGCTCCGAGCTCTATGACCAACGCCACCCTCCCTACTTCGGGAACTAGACATCAACACACAGGCCGACCAGATGTCCTCCCAGGCATTTTGTATTACACACAATGCCTCAACACATCAAATCTCTCCCAATCAAACATATCAATAACATCAAGCATGCTTCCAAAACTTCGAGAGATTTACCTGAACAATCATAACCCCAATTAGTAGCAACCTTTCAAATATACATAAGTAAACACCAACCTTCGGGGTCTTCAAACATCTTGATATTGTCTTGATTGTCTCAATTTATTGCAGTAAGACTGAGAGACTTCCCAAACGAATCTTGACAAAAGTTTCTTCAACCATACAACTTCCTTTCCTACTTCACATGCAACAACACATTCTACAACCTGATTCTGCTTTCCTTCTTTCAGCAGCACCTCAACATGCATTCTCCAATTTCTTCTTCAAGGTATCCATCATGAGTATAATATGCCCTCCCTCTCAACTTGAGAGATATACCCTTTTCTTTCATCCTGACTCCCTCTTAACTTAGGAAGATCAATTACTTTCTATGACATCGCAGAATGGCTTCTATCCTTCTTATCAGAGTCATCTTCATCATCATCATTCATATAACTTCCTTCATCATGCTTGTCAATCAAGTCAACTTTTCTTACAAATATATTCAACATCTTGAAGATTATGTACCTTAAACAACAAGAACAACCAAATACATAGATAGAAGCATGAAGTTAACTATATCAGAATCATACATTAGACTTTAGACACCAACTACCTAAACTTAGTTAGGTTCATAATCAACAAGAGACACATACTTTTATACCTCAACTTCTTGCTCGGGTTTGGTTATAAAATCTAGATCACAACATTTAAAGTAACTTAATCAAGATATTAGTCTCATTATATCTAGGGCCTCAATATTACTTTTAGAAACATGACAGACTATATTATGATATATTACAAACCCTATAGATCTACAATGCATCCAACAACATTAGAATTCATATGTTAGACTTCTACTAGGATTTAATGCAAACCCTAGATCCCATCTTAGAGACACTAAGCCTTAGATGTCAACAAATAAAACTAAGCACAACACAATCTAAGGTTTCAACGATATGACCAACTTCTACTAGGATTTGTTGTAAACCCTAGATTTATCATCAAGGCTAAACAAATCATTATATCCTAGAATATCAAACTTCTACTACGGCTTAGTTACAAACCCTAGAATTTACACATTATGAGCATCAACAATTAGGTTAGCACATATGTATACATATTTAGGATTTCATAATCATGCACAAGCATATCAATATCCCAAGACACAAATATCGATACATTTCAAGTCAGACATATAACAATTTTGATTAGGCTAGGGTTTTGATTAGATGGACAAACATACATCTAGGGTTTCATTCCTAGGAGCTTAGTCTAGATATTATAAGGGTTTTGCTCATAAACCCTAATTTGCCAAAACCTCAAGGTCTAGGAATATATTACCATCCAACCCTAATGTACTAGGGTTTTATAAAAATACTATAACTCCAAACATGACATTACCATCAAAACCCCAAACATTTAAAAGAATAGTATTTTTCTAGATTTCATCAGTAACTCTAAGTAGACAACGGTTTTTCACATTAGCATTGACATACCCTTAGGTTAGGGCTTTACAGAGAATCTTTTAGGATTCCATAAACATGATGATTTTAATGAGGTTAGATTCAATCTAATGATTAATCACCCAAATAAGAATCTTTATGATTCAAAGGTCCTAAACATAACACTTGTTAGTAATGTAAAGCAAATTTATTAGAATGAATATACCTTTATCATGAAGAGAACAAAGCTTATGGTCTAAGACATACCTTTGAGTTAGAAAAACCTTATAGGACATCAATTCCAACAGAACTTTTATCATGCTTTGACTTATGAGGTTTTCTCCATAACCCTTGAGCACATCAACAATATTTTCCAAAACAAGGAAAATATGAAAAGAATTGTTATTAGCATCTAATGCAAACACATCTCGATAAGAGAAGGAAACCAAATATAAAAGGATAATACAAGAAATAAGATACTTATCTTTAAAAAATGGTGAGCGCTCCCTCTCAATCCAATCTGGAGGGATACCTATAACTTTATCAAAACAATTCAAAAAAATATTTTTCAAAAGCATGTTAAACCTACAAGTATTAGAAATCAAAGCATAAAGGAAAATAATTCAAAACTTTTAGAGTAGAAGGATAGAGTCTCTAAGACTCCCTAGTAAATAAATCTTTGACTTCAGATTCTTCCATCTTGGTCTATTTTGGTGGTCCTTCATCAACAACATTTGCATGTTCCCTTTCTCTCTTCTTATTTCTTGGATTCTCAGAACAATCGCTTCTAGAGTGACCCATCTTGTGACAATTGTAGCATTCAATTTTGGATAGGTCTATCTTCTTTCTTGGCCCTTTGCACTTCTTGAAGGTTCCTTTATTCTTGTAATGTGCGGAATAGGCATTCGAACTTTTCTCCTCTTCATTCTCTTTGTTGCTTACTAATGAAATTCTGACTTCTTCTTGACAACATGCATTCCATAATTGTTCGAATGTAGGAGTTTCCTTCCAACTGTTGATACCTGATGAAAAGGTACTCCAAGATGTTGGTAATCCAAGAAGTGCAGTGATTACAAGCTCTTTTCCAGGTACTATCTCATCTATTGCCTAGAGTTCATCTCTAATTCTAGCTATTCTTACAAAGAAGGATGCCACAATGTCATTCTTTGTCATCTTCATAGTTCTTAGTCCATTCTTAAGACTTGCAATTTGACCAAGATTCTTGATTGTGAACAATTTGGATAAGAGCCTCATACATCTCTTGAGCGGAATCTATGTTGGATATATACGGAATGAAGTTATCCTTTACTCCATCCACCCTTAGGGTCATGGCCTATCTCTCTCTCTGAACTTTGTCTTTTCTACATCACTTGACTCATTTGAGGGCTTCTTTCCTTTTCCTTTAACTAGATCCAAAACTTTATTCTTTTCATGGATGAAATCTATCCTCTTTTTCCATGCCCTATAATTTGATGCTCTTAATTTGTTTTCTCCCTTCAATGAGTTAGACATGGTTCTTGAAGACAGTAGGCTTGTCTCCTTGTATGATCTTGATGACCCTTATTCAACTTTTTAAAACTTATTTTCTTTTCAATAGATCTTCAAGTTGCCTTTTTCTTTCTTCTTCACCTTAGCTCTGATACCATGTTAGAAAATCAGAAAGGCGGAAATATTTTCCTTATGTTGATAATTACTTGTGATATGCTTATGTTCTTATTAACTTTCTTGTGTTCTTCTTTCAACTTAGTTCATCAACCAATTACCAAAACCATAACTCGAAGATCAAAGACACAAGATGTAGGTGGACAGCCAGGGAAAACCCCATCTAGGGGAAAACCCAGTCAACAACTCTTCCTTTAATAATTTCACGAGATGATCCAAGACTCCTTGACCTAGACACAGACTTCCTCCAATCACCAAGTCAACCCTTCCTTTCTTTTGCAGATGATGACCTTCCAGTAACAACTTCGACCTAGCATTTCGATCTTGCAGCAACAAAATTTCGACCTCCCTAGAAACAGAACTTTGCCCTGTAGTAGAATCCAGAATTTCGACCCTAGTAGTAGCCCAGTAACTCCACATGTGTGAGAGACAGGTAACCCAGAAACTTCGATTTTTATTCTCCAACAAATCTCCTTCTATTTCTTCTGCAATTTCGTATTCTTTTGCTTCTCTCTCTTGAATATCGAACTTGTAAGTGGATGCTCCAAATGAATCGAACTGCACTGTATTTATAACCTCTTATGCAGTTCGAATTACCCTGATGTAAGCCGACTTGATCAAGTAAGGGCTGACTTGCTGTGGAGGTAACAAATGTCTTATTTGACTCAATAAAAATTATTTTTACATGATTCAAAAGCCCAAGAAGGGTCTCATAAAATGAACAATGACTCTAATGACTCAAAACAAAACTTAGAAGTCCTCAATGGAGACTTTGAACTATAACATGATGACACAAGCATGAAACCCATGCTTTAATAAGTCATAATAATAATCATAATAATAATTTCTTTTTCTTTTTTTTCGCAAATACATTTCATTATGACTGAAATACAAGTATGAAGACCGAACCTTGTTACATTCTTGTTAAAATTGGAAACTAGGGCCAAACTCCATGTGGGTCATCTTATTAATGGAAGCTGATATTTTTCTTGGATCCCTCTCATCGAGAGGTGTAGGATTGATCTAAAGATCATCCGATTCCGATAAGTATTCATAGAGATATGAATTTATTTGCGTTATGCGACAATTCGTCAAGGTCAGCCAACAACCAAATGAACCCCACTTGTGCTCAATGTTTTAGTATAAATAGAGGTTGCCTTCAAGTCATTTTCAACACACCTGGGATCTCTTCCTCTCTACTTGTCCTTGGGTTTTAGTAGGAGGAGAGATCCTAAGGGATAATGCTGCTCTAATCTAGAGGGCAGAAGCCAGAACAGCCAGAACTGCCGGGAACTGCCAGGAACAGCCGGGAACTGCCGAAATTGCCCAAACTACCGGGAATAGCCAGGAAAAGACAAAACTACCGGAAAAGCTGGAACTGTCGAGAACTACCAGAACTGCCGAGAAAAGTCGGAACTGCCGGCAAAGCCGAAACTGCCGGGAACTGCCGGGAAAAGCCGGAATTGCCGGAACTGTGAGAACTGCCGGGAACAGTTGGATTTGTTGGAACTGCAGGAACTACCGAGAACTACTAGAACTGTCGGGAATAGCCGAAACTGCAGGAACTGCCGGGAACAGCCATAGCATCTGTCTCTGAAGGAGAGCAACATGCAAGGGACAACTAACTAACATTGGGACAATTGTATGGTACTTAGCAGAAAATACACCAAGCATGCAATGTTATAGCTAGCATGCAAGGGACAGCTAGCATGCAACAACAAGCATGCTAAGGACAACAAGCATGCTAGGGACAAGAAGCAAGCAAGGGACAACAAGCAAGCAAGATGCAGCCAACACATAGGTCAGTATGGCAACATGGTGCAGCAATGGCACATAATGCAATACAGTGATGGGTACAGTCATGATTAATGAAGCGTGATGAGATGCAGCGTAGTGATGATGGGTGCAACATGGTGCAGCGCGGTGAGGTGCAGCATGATGATGAAATGCAGCACAACAATAGGTGAAGGAGTCACCTTGGAGAATCAGTTGAAGCAGCATGTCTTCAACTGATCTCATGTATCATCTTCTTAGAGATGATCTATGCTCTTATCTAGATAAGTCAAAGTGTTGACTTCTGTTGTAAACATACTCTCTTTCTCTCTGTTGAACTATTGAAGAACATATAAGAAGAATTGATCAAGGGTTTCCCCACATTGGGGTTTGTCCCTGGCTAGCACCACATCTTGTGTCCTCTTGTCTTGGCTTGTCTTCTGTGATTTATGTTTATGTTCTATCCGCAGTTTACTTTAATGCTGATGTGATTGCTAATCTAGAAAAGATATTGAGCTGTGAAAATTTAAATAAATTGATCTAAGCATAGAACATACCTAAAATTAACAAGGTATCGGAGCTGAGGTGAAGACAATGCCCAAGCAAGAGTGAAATAGAAATCACCGAAGACAGTTGGGAAAGGACAAAAGGATCAGTGGATTCCTCATCCCTCTTCAAATTCACCGAGGGTGAAGTCGAAGTAGAGAATATTATCAAAATGGCGCAGCGGAAGTTTCCAATGGCCTACCTAAAGATCACTTCATTAGCAAGTCCGGATCTAAGGGTGGAAGGAAAGGCAGATGCCTTGGTTGCAATAAGTTCGGCCATTATCCGAAGGAGTGTTTGAATGGCAAAGACACGTCTCTTGATGAAGATAACAATCATTCCAGGGACATCTTCAATGATCAAAGGAATGACAGGTAATGCAGATCATCAAGGAAATGGCCGACTCTTCAAAGAAAGCAAGGAACCCCAGATTCTTTGGGAATCTAGCTTATTGATTATAGTGCCTCAAGGCACTTCATCGGATAGTAGGGTGCACTCTCTAATTTGGTAGAGATGGAAACAATCATGGGATTATACTTGGAGCCAATGCCACCTATCCCGGAAAGGGTGTAGGGAATGTTACCCCTCAATTGAATGAGGGTAACTCGATTCATTTACAGAATCTCCTTTATGTACCTTATCACAAGAAGAACCTGGTGTCCAATTCAGCAATGGAAGTCAAAGGTTACAGGGTGGCACTCATCGATGGAAAGGTACGTGTTTGAAAATAGAATTTTCAAAGATGTTTTTGAGTTCAGGGTTGTATCAAGTTGCAAGAAGTCCATTGGGGACCATGTCCATTAACACATACCACCGGAGGTCTGCGAGTCAGATGGTAACAGGGATGCTTGAATTCAAAAAGAGCATGAAAGTACATGTCTGAGATGTACCGAAGGAAAATCTTACAAGGGGACCATTCCCGTCATGTAGCAAGTCCACAGGTTTGGAACAACCCGAGGGGTTTGAGATTCATGATCAGGAATCTCACGTATGCAGGTGGAAGAAAGCCCTCTATGGCTTGAAGCAAAATTCCCCGGGCGTAGTATGACAGGATTGATAGCTGTCATATGAATTTGAGATTCACTAAGAGTGAAGCCGATCCAACCCATTGTTTGAAGGTTGTGGATGATAGACCTCTCATACCAGCACCTTCTAAGGATGACCTATTTCAAACAGGTGTAGACTCTCTCACTTGTAGAAGTAAGAGGGAGTTGGATTCCGGATGTGGAATGGTAAACTGCAAGCCCCTGACTACCTCAAGGATCTTATCTTTCAGAAGTTATATGGTGATGATGCCGGACCTGATTTGGGAAATGCCTCTGAGTTCCATAAACTCATTTGCATTGATGTTCTTGGTGAACTTCCATCCAGACATATGTTTTGCAGTTAGCATGGTGAGCTCATATTTGGTTGAGCCTCACTGGATTGGTGCTAAGAATCTTCTGAGATATCTTCGGGGCACAATCTCTCATGGATTGAGATACATTGCCGGAAATATGAAGCTGCATGATTATTCGAATACTGACTGGGCAGGCAGTGTGGAGGATCACTAGAGCACTTCTCAGCGCTGGTTTTCTTTGGGTTCTGCTTCGATATCATGGATGAGTAGGACGCAGAAGTCGGTTGCTATAAGCACCGCCGAGACCGAATACATAGCTATGAGTATGATCTCGTATGAAGCTGCCTAGTTGTGGAAGCTCTTCAGTGAGTTGTTTGTACACATGATGAATACCACTGTGATTCTCTGTGACAACCAGAGGGGGGATTCAATTATTGAGGAATCTCGTATTCGATGATTGCTCCAGCAGATAGACATCAGAAACTGCCTTATCTGGGATATGGTAATTCAATGAGCGAGGCGGCTCCATCGCATTGAGACTGATGTACAGGTCGTAGACATTTTGTTAAAGCCTCGGGAAAGGTCAAATCTATGACTTTCCCGAACGACTTGGAGTCGTTGAGAGACCTAATTATAAGGGTCCTGCACGTTGCATGCATTGAGCTTTGGGAGTTGTGGGGGACTTGGGGTACATATTGGAGCAACATACGACCACAGGGTGACTCACCCTCCCCTGGTGGTGCGCTATGTACAAGATGATAGGTTCAACCTTCCCCTGTGATACCCTGTGGTGACTGTAGAACAGGATGATTAGTTCTCCTGTGGGCCGGGATGATTAGTTCTCCCGTGGCAACTGTGAAATAGGATGATTAGTTCTTCGGTGGGTCGGGATGATTAGTTCTCCTGTGGCAACTGTCAAACAGGATGATTGGTTCTCCTGTGAGCCAGGATGATTAGTTCTCCCGTGGCAACTGTGAAACAGGATGATTAGTTCTCCTGTGGGCCGGGATGATTAGTTCTCCCGTGGAAACTGTGAAACAGGATGATTAGTTCTCCTGTCGACTGGGATGATTAGTTCTCCCGTTGGAACTGTGGAACAGGATGATTAGTTCTCCCGTCGCAACTGTGAAACAGGATGATTAGTTCTCCTGTGGGCCAGGATGATTAGTTCTCCCGTGGCGACTGTGGGGCAAGATGATTCATTCTCATGTGGACAGGATGATTAGTTCTCCTGTCAAGGCATCCTACCCATGCAGTCTGGGACTCATGGGAAGTACCTCTCATCTGATCAATGAGTAGGGAAATGGGGTTAGGGACCATAGTAGTACTATCAATGGACGCATCGTTGTATCTATCATACTCCCTATGCTAGGATGACCTCCATTGATCTGGGATCAATGAAATTGATCTGGGATCAGTATGAGTGGTTTGAGACACTCTCTTGTGATATTGATCTGGGATCAATAAAACTTACTTCGGGTCAGTAAGAGTGATGTGACACACTCTCTTCAGATGAAATTGACTTCAGGTCAATAGAGAATGGTATGAGACATTCTCGATCAATTCTTCTTCTTCATGGTTCAGCAAAGCAAAGCAGAGCAGAGCAAAGCAGAGCGGAGCATAGCAAAGTTCAACAGTGTAGAGCAGTGCAGGGCACTGATGGCAGAGATAGTACAGTCGGACATATGGATCAGCGGATGGAGTTCTCCCTAGTTGAGAGGGAGTGTTAAAATTGGAAACTAGGGCCAAACTCCATGTGGGTCATCTTATTAATGGAAGCTGATATTTTTCTTGGATCCCTCTCATCGAGAGGTGTAGGATTGATATAAAGATCATCCTATTCCAATAAGTATTCATGGACATATGAATTTATTTGTGTTATGGGACAATTCGTCAAGGTCGGCCAGCAACCAAATAAACCCCACTTGTGCTCAACATTTTAGTATAAATAGAGGTGGCCTTCAAGTCATTTTCAACACACTTGGGATCTCTTCCTCTTTACTTGTCTTTGGGTTTTAATAGGAGGAGAGATCTTAAGGGATAACGCTGCCCTAATCTAAAGGGCAGAAGTCGGAACTGCTGGAACAGCTGGAACATCCGAAACTGCCGAGAACTGCCGGGAATAGACCGGAATAGCCGGAACTGCCGAAACTGCCAAGAACTATTGAAACTACCGGGAATAGCCGAGAAAAGTCGGAACTGCCAGAAAATTCGGAACTACCGGGAACTGCCGAAACTGTCGGAAAAAGTCGGAACTGCCGGGAAAAGCCAGAACTGTCGGGAAAAGCCGGAACTGCCAGAACTGCCGGGAAAAGTCGGAACTGCCGAGACTGTTGGAACTGCCGAAATTGCCGGAATTTCCAGAACTGCCGGAAACAGCTAGATTTGCTAGAACTGCCGCGAACTGTCGGAACAACCAGAGCATCTGTCTCTGAAGGAGAGTAGCATGCAAGGGACAACTAACTAACATTGGGACAGTTGTATGGCACTTAGCAGCAAATACACCAAGCATGCAATGTTATAGCTAGCATGCAAGGGACAGCTAGCATGCAACAACAAGCATGCTAAGGACAACAAGCATGCTAGGGACAAGAAGCAAGCAAGGGACAACAAGCAAGCAAGATGCAGCCAACACATAGGTCAGTATGGCAACATGGTGCAGCAATGGCACATAATTCAATACAGCGATGGATACAGTCATGATTAATGAAGCGTGATGAGATGCAGCGTAGTGATGATGGGTGCAGCATGGTGCAGTGCAGTGAGGTGCAACATGATGATGAAACGCAGCACAACGATAGGTGAAGGAGTCACCTTGGAGAATCAGTTGAAGCAGCATGTCTTCAACTGATCTCATGTATCATCTTCTTAGAGATGATCTATGCTCTTATCTAGATAAGTCAAAGTGTTGACTTCTGTTGTAAACGTACTCTCTCTCTATGTTGAACTATTGAAGAACATATAAGAAGAATTGATCAAGGGTTCCCCACATTGGGGTTTGTCCCTGGCTAGCGCCACATCTTGTGTCCTCTTGTCTTGGCTTGTCTTCTGCGATTTATGTTTATGTTCTATTTGCATTTTACTTTAATGCTGATGTGATTGCTAATCTGGAAAAGGTATTGAGCTAACTGTGAAAATTGAAATAAATTGCTCTAAGCATAGAACATACCTAAAATTAACAATTCTTCAACAATAAATGTATAATCCCTAATGTTTATTGAAATCGGTTATGTCACATTGTTTTGTATTCTAGTGGTCTAATAATTCGACTATATTTGACTTGGGAATCACCAATTGGTTTGCAAGTTCCAGGTTTATATAATTTTTATTTTTGGCGTGAGAATGAAATAGTATCATCTTTTAACGTTGTAGTCCCCTTAATTCTAAATAGTAGTGGAGAATAACTATGAGTTTTGGAAAATCTTCCCTTTCTCTTCAGTTATAGACTCCATTCCTTTTTCGTCATTGATTGACTGCAATTTGTTTTTATAGAATCTTGTACCTTAAAAAAAACTTTTAGTACTACTTAAAATATATATATAAATATAACTTTTAGTACTACTTAAAATATATATATATAAATATAACTTTTAGTACTACTTAAAAGATATATATATATATATATATATATATATCGAGATTGCTCTTTCTTTCTTTGAATGGTAGATTTATTTTTTAATTTCATTTACTTATTTACTTGAACTTCAGTACTTATGCCTTTAACATCTCTTTCAATCCACTAATTAATAATAGGCCTTTCTAAAAAAAATCACATGTTGATAAGTTACTTAGGAGGGTTTGATGATAACCTCCCCACCCAGGTTCAAGTCTCATTCTGACATGATGCTCAATCAAGAGTTGTTTTTGTATTGGTTATCTTGACAATGTTGACTATGTAACTCTTCCTTGATTCTTGTGAAAAGCGGGAAGAATGATTTCTGCAAGGGAAAACAAATTTAGTCAAGATACGCAATTTCTTCTTGTTTTCTTGGACCTGTCGTGACCTATCTCTTCCAATGTGACTCCCTACTTTATGCGACTCCTTACTGTGAAAATTCCAAACAGGAATCCTATTGCAGCAACCAGTATTATTTCTCCTAATTGTTGATTAATTAGCAATTTATCTGTGACAACAAATATTGAAATAAACACACTGCAACCTTCACAAATAAAAAATTTGCGAAAAATAAAACATTGGACGTTGAGAAATGCTAGCACACACACATAAATTAACACAGTTATTTTTGGACAAAAGTCCTCGAAAAAACCCAACTTTGCTTCTAGAGGCTACTGCACTGCCCCAGCGTCAGCCTCTCTGTGGCTCTTCTTCCTCTCTGCAAATGCAATCACAAGATCTGGAATCCTTCCTCCGGCTTCACTGTCTCTGCCCCTATCTCACTACTTCGATCTCACTAGCTCTCTCTCTGACAACTGATTGTTGCTACTCAGGAAATCGATCTTCTCATGAAATCGAGCTACTCAAGTGTCTTCTCCATCACCACATCGATCTCCTCTCATAATCCTCTGTTGGAGCACCAACGACCAAGATTAAAACTTAATCAATGGCTAGGATCATCTCTGGATCGATCCGTGTGAGGTTCTAGATCATTCATGCCTTGACTTAATTAATACCGATTAATTAACCATATATTCCCTAAGTCTAAACTTAGGAAATATTTAAAAAATGGTTGATAGTCTAATTAAGTCATTTCTAGTCGAACTTTCCAAAAACGATTTATGGGTTTTGGAGATCTCATGTATTCTAACCTCTCCACAAAATTTTAAGGCTAGAACACATCCTATTCCACAAAAACTAACACTCCCTCTTAGAAAGGAATATGTTCTAGTGCTACTACACACACTGTAGCAACACTATGTCTTTGCATCATCTCCTGTCACGTTGTTGATGCATGGCCAAGCTTCCCACCAACCACTGCGCAACTCTAATATATGTTGCATCTGTGTTGCTGCTAACACTGCATCTGCACTACAACTACCTCTCATCTGTTGTTGTTGCAACTGCAACATCTGCAACTGAAAAGCATCCAAAATACTGAATCAATTGTGATCAGTATAATGCATCTGTCACCCGAGTCTCTGACTGCTACTAGTATCTGCACTATCACTGAAGAATTTGTGTTGTTGCTGACTCTGCACTGTGCCAACTACACTGCTACCAACTCTGCACTGCACTCCCTAGCATCTCACTGCTACTAGTCGCTGCAACTGTCACTCTGGCATCTAAATGCATCAACTGTCACTGATCCATCCTGCTACTAAATACTATGGGCCCTCATAGCAAGGTACTGATCCATGAGGTGGACTCCTCAAGGACCCTGCCCAATCTTTGTAGTTCTCTGGGACTACAATACCAAATCTCCCCACCTCACTCCTATAGGTATATCAGCGAACATCAAAAAATCTTATCTACTCGTACTATTGTTCCTACTGCGCTGTTAATTTTTGCACGTCGCTGCAACTACTGCAATAATGAGTCTGATCTCTCCAGATCCTGAAGTACTAACTTCCATAGGGATGCTCCCTCTGAGTCTCGATCTCCCTTTGGGAAATCTCTCTGTTCCCTCCTGGCAACTCGCATTGTCCTCTTGCACTGGAAACTGGACTGTTAAGTTCTGCGCTAGGAATCTTCTAGCTGGAACTGCACTTCCATACTGCAACTGGGCAATTCACACTACCTATGTCACTGCACCTAGCTCTACAACTGTCCCCTGGTACTGACTGCAACTACATTTGCAATTTTCATTTGAATGACTGGTTGCATCTGTTGTCACTGAACTTGCTACTGTGATACTATGGGCTCCTGTAGCAAAGGTGATGGTCTCGCTACAACAATTTAGAACTGATCTGACTGATCTCCTTGTTGTAACTATGTTGGACCTTGCCCATCTGGCACACTGGAGTTACATACTCCTCCTCCCCGATTTGGTGCCCCGCTATCTCCTTTTGAACCTAGTACCTGGCTGGAACCCTTCCTTTCTTTACAACTCGCACTAGACCACTAGCACTTCCTCCGACACCTGTGTCCAACAACTAGAAGTCAATCTACTTCCCATATCTGCATTTTGGCTAACTCGCACGGCCTCCTCTTGCAATCTCGTATGGTCATCCCCGTATAGCTGCAAAAATCTGGAAACTCAAAACTGGAGAAAATAAACCAAGAAGCTCCCTCTCTTCCTTGTTCAACGACTGCTCTGCTACTCATACTCCCTTCTAGAATGTGCAAATCTGCTAGCTGCTACTGCCAATCTGCAATGGAAAATCGAACTTCAAAAACTCAAAGTTCCCTGAGAGAAATCTTCCCTCTGCTGTGTGTGCTTTTCTCTTCCACCTGACACTAATTTTGCAACTGCAAACTGCTACAAAACCCTTTGCATCCAACCAAGGAATCCGCTCATCGAAAATCTAAGTTGTTGCTCCCTCTATCTGTTGGAATCACTATTCTAGGTAGCTCGAATTTTCTGCAACCCTGCAACTTAAAATCGAACTCTTGCCCCAGCAATTCGAACTGTCAATCTGGGCACTGCACAACCTCTAAGAATTTCAATCTATTGCTCCCTCTAAACAGTGAAATTCTCTCCTCCACTTCTAAGCTCTCCAGCTGATCAACTGCGCTATGATATCATGTGAAAATTCCAAACTGGAATCCTATTGCACCGACTGGTATTATTTCTCCTAATTGCTAATTAATTAACAATTTATCTGCTACGGCAAATATCGAAATAAACACACTGCAACCTTCACAAATAGAAATTCTACAGGAAAATTAAAACTTTGGAAGCTGAGAAATGCTAGCACACACATAAAATAACACAGTTATTTTTGGACAAAAGTCCCCAGAGAAGCCCAAATTGGGAAGATCGGTGCATCAGCGGAGGGTTTTATTATTATGCCTTCAAAATTTCAGCCCTCTGAGCCTCTACATCAGCCTCTGCGCTGCTCTGCGTAGTTCGCTGGATGTCTAGCCTCAGATTGGACTAATGAAGTCGTTCTGCCTTCTGCTGACCAGAAAGATGCTTCTCTGGTAGTCTGGGATTCCTTCCCGACGTATGGAACTAAAACCGTCAATCTCTCCCAGCAAATCGACTTTGCCTCTAGAGGCTACTGCATTGCTCCAGCGTCAACCACTTTGTGGCTCTGATGCCTCTCTGCAAATGCACTCACCGAATCTAGAGTCCTTCCTCCGGCTTCACTGTCTCTGCCCCTCTCTCACTGCTTCGATATCACTAGCTCTCTCTCCGGCTACTGACTGTTGCTACTCTGGAAATCGATCTGCTCATGAAATCGAAGTGCTCAAGTGTCTTCTCCATCACCACATCAATCTCCTCTTATAATCCTTTGTTGGAGCACCAACGGCCAAGATTAAAACTCAATCAATGGCCAGAATCATCTTTGAATCGATCTGTGTGAGTTTCTAGATCATTCACGCCTTGGCTTAATTAATACTAATTAATTAACCATATTCTCTAAGTTTAGATATAGGAAATATTTAAAAACGGTTAATAATCTAATTAAGCCATTTCTAGGTGAAATTTCCAAAAACGATTCTGGGTTTTGGATATCTCATGTATTCTAGCCTCTCCAAAAAATTCCAAGGCTAGAACACATCTGATGCTACAAAAACTAACACTTACTTGTGCCCCTCTGCGAGATTTGCTACTTTTGTGTCGAAGTTTATGATTAGATTTGCTCCTTCTGTGTCAAAGCCTATCATTAATATTCTATGTCGATTTAGTGATACTTATTACGTTGCCTCAAAAAGTGGATGTTTGAAGCACGATATGGCAGTAGCTTGGCCCAACAAATGTCACCCTTACTCATGATTGTCACTGTTTTTGGAAAACCCTTTAGTTGAATTAATTCCCAAATCAATCTAGCTTAAACCATTACGATCTTCCTTGAATAGTCGTGGCATCATAGTGCAAAACACTCAAGTAGGGTGGACGACAGGATAAACGAAGGAGTATCTGCAACTACCACTGACAGCAGTGGTGGGAGCTGCAACAGTGGGTTGATTGCACAAAAGACGACAGGGCTGCGATAGAGGCCATTGTCGTGATGATAGGACATTGTCAGAGACACCAATAAATATTGCATATGAATGGACCAATGATTGAACAAGGTGAAAAATAAATGAATATCTAAGATAATATTATTTGGCATCTTCTTTTGCTTTGGGGTAAAGCATGTTGACAATGGGAGGGCATGTTCCACCTCTAGGCATAATTTGTCCCTGGTATAGGAAGCATACATTCTTTTTCCAAAAAAAATCTTATTGATGTTATCATTGTAATGTTCAATCCAAAACAATTCCAACAATGTACAATATGACATATATTTGTTAAATATCAAGAATGATATGGTTTGCTAAAGTCAAGTCATTCTTTATGGTGGCTCAAGTGTCATGGGTGCCCCACGAGGCTAACTCAAGTGTTATGGTAATCAAGACTTGTGAGTTGTTATGTATTTGAAGTCTCTTCTTATCAAAGGAGACAGAAATTTTATCCATTTATCAGGATTTTGTAAGGTGAGACTTGTTGACCACTGGAGTAGCACCTGAAGATTTTATGATGACTCCATGCCCAAAAATGTACCAAAGGTTGCTTGTACCATCAGAGATCATCATATTACAAGAGTTTTTCAACTCTAGCTTCTTCTCATTTTCTTCTCCAGTCCTCAGATTCCGTAGCCCTACGGGGATATTGTATAAATGTCACTAGCATGAAGAATAAAGCCATGTAACAAGGCTAGGGTGTTGGAACTCGACCAGCGAGCGAGTACACCTTGAAGTGTTTTTTTAACTTGGTTAAAAATTCCTTTTTTTTTAGCGGCAAATAATTTTCTAGGTTTTTTCACTCATTGCATTACCCTAAAGCTGGGGTGACGTCTTGAAGGTTGAGCGCCTAATGCATGTCAACGTCTAGAGTCAATGTATATTACCATGCTAGGTCATCTCTGAAATTTCGTAGAATTTGACTAGGTCTAGATAAGATTTTTTAATAATTAAAAATTTCCCGCAAAACAGGATTTTTTAATTATTTTCTTTGTAATAATGTAAATAAGTGGTCTTGGGAAATGTTTGGGGCATGTGACTACTCAAAATTCATCCTCAGAGACCCAACATTATCCTAAGACCCACTTTGAGGGTCAAAAAACGATTATAACTCCTCAAAATCCGATTTTTCTAATGTTAGTGGCAAATGAAGAAAAAATTCAAAAAAGTGAATAATTGGAAAAATTTAGAAATTTTTCCAAAGTCAAAATAAGTCAAATTTTGACATGGAAATTATGTGGAGATTCAAAGGTGATGTGGCAGTTAGATGGGGCCCACCAAAAAGGGGATAGCTCAATTACAACTCAATTCAAAGTCAACGAGTGGTCAATTAGCAAGTCAAATGTTCCACGATGGGTTCATGAGGCAACAAAAAGTTTGATTTAATTTAAAATCAAACGTGAATGAATTAAGTTATAAGGTAAAGTCAAGAGAAATGAGTGGAGGACCCCACCTCAATTAACGCATAGTATGGAAAATTAATAACACATATGCCCAATTTGATCTCCACGCAGTAGAAGTGAATAGTCAACGCAATTGTCATAAGTATGCTGCCAACAGGGAAAAATCAGCGTAGATATCGATCATTCTAATGAGCAATTTGAAGAGGAGTTTACTTGAAGTTTATACCTACAGACGTCCAGTTGTACACAAAATCAACGCACACAGAGATTAGAAGAGTATACGCAGATCTTCTACAACAGCTTACATAGCACATGAGGATCAGTTTTAAGGCACATTTTGTGTGGTATCATATGCATAGTTTATTGTTGAAAAATCGTTGGGAATTTGTATCTTATTTACTTCACTCATATATGCACTTGGCAAGCATCTTCACACTCATCAAAAGTTAATAAATGTGCACAGGCACAGAAGGATGTACAGTGCCCATTTTGGATGCCACCTACAGCACTTTGGAAGCACATGGGACAATGATCTTTGCCACATGTAATTTGACCTCTTCATTGGGATTCACAATTATGCGCCACTTGTTTGATGGATTGGTCATTGGGATTGGCTCCCATTTGCCTATTTAAATGAGTCTTGGGCTTCATATTAAATCATGTAATACGAATTATTGGGCTTGAGGACACGTTGTTGGATTATACACGGCTTTTGCAATATAATACAATAGACTTTAGTGTTACTTGTGATGGTGTTCTTTTCCTTGCATATGGTAAATTTTTGACATGTTGTTATTGTGTTTCTACATACTTCTTCATACTTGTTTCAAGTTATGTTGATATGCAGCTATCTCATATTAGCATAGGAATTGTTTAAATGCTCTAGGAAAATAAACATTTTAGTTGATCTCAAATGTATCTCTAGGAGTTATTCCCATTGCATTTATTTAATTTCATGTGGGTTTAATGTGTTGTGGTGAAGTTTTGTAGAAGAATCAGTATTTGGTTAAGCTTTCAAGCATGAGAAGTTCACGTAGAAACCAACCCACTATTGAAATATTTAAGGAGAACCCGCATGCGTTAAATTCTAAAGTCTCAACTATTTCGAGTTGTCTTGCAGATGTTCTTTTAAATTTTAAGCTCTTATTTATTGCATCAAAATCAAATTAAAAATTGTATTGTTTACGTATTGCATTTCATTTATTAATATCTGGCTATTTCAAAGAGCCAAATCATTGCTAGTCAAAGAGGAGAGTTTTCTCATACTATTTGGCCTAGCCTCTTGTAGATTATTCTGTAACATATTTTGTAGTTTTCTTGAGCCAATACTTGTTATGTTGTTGTAGCCATTTCTAACTGTTCTCTTGCAGTTGCTTGCGGGATTCATCATAAAAAACTACTTACAAGTTTGCATGCAGTTCCTTGGGGCTCGAATTTAGTAACTAATTCCAATTTTAGGCCGAGTTTTTCTTAGAAAAGGTCGTGTTCTTCTTGAGGGAGGTCGAGTTCTTTTGGCCATTTCTTTCTCTCTCTTGGTCGTGGCCATAGATGAGGCTTATCCTCTCTTCTCCTTCAAAATCTGAATTTTGTTGAGTCTATTTGAAACTCAAATTGCAGAAATTTTCAGCTTGGAAAGATCTACGGTTTGAAGCCAAATTGTTAAGATTTTCCTTGGATTTTAGAGAAGACTTCATTGTCTTTTTCTTCTTGTAACAACTAATAAAATTTCTGATTTGGGGAGCATGGGTTTTACGCATTGGTATCCTTATCTCTCCACCTTCTGGAGAGGCATGATGGTTTGATCTTTGATCTATCTCATTTGCATGCATCTCATTTAATTGGGGAATTAATACAATCATGCATTACACTCATTCTACATCATTTTTAGTTTGATTTACTACTTGTTTCAAGTCCATAACAAGTTCAGATTTTTGCATGCAAACAATTTTTACTTGACCTTATTTGGCTTGAACATAGTTCCAAATTTACTTATGCTTCACCATTAAACACATCTTACATGCATCAAGTATTTCGAAAAAATTTCTCCATAAAGTAACATTCTATTTCATGTCAAACAAGTACATTTCAAGTTGAAAGTTAATTTTTATTGTTTGGTTAATTTACTTACATGCCCCAAACATCACTAAAATTTACTTCCAACTTAAGATTGTTAAATAGACATTTTAAGGACCCTTTACCTCTATTGGCTCCTCATTGTGAGATCCAAATCTTTGGGCGAAGATGAAGTCGGAGGATTAGAATTCAATTGCAATCTTGTTTTAGAACTAATTCATAAAATAAACCAAGAGGACTTTTTCATCACATTTACTTTACTTGCAAAGTTCTCAAATTTTTTGCGATCTTGATGGTTTAAAGTTTCACATGCAAATCTTATTTCAAGAAGCACATCGGATGCAAGCATTGTAATCTCTTAATTTTGCAACAAGTTTAATTTTTTGGTACTTGGAAATTGGCTTACCTTTGTAACTTAATTGCATATTGTCATGAATGATTGATTTCACATTCAAGTACTATTATTTTGGGTTGCAAACTTAATTGCATGTTGTCATCTTGGTGTAATATTTGAGTTTTTCTAGCATCTCATTTACATCCTCATACGTAAATTACTAATTGTTTCCTTTTGGGCAAGATAGCTTCACATGATTTGATTCATAAATGTGTTTATCTTAAAAGCATTTATAATACTGGTGCTGACAGTTTCTTGTTTCACTTTACAAGATTACTTTCATTTTCCATTTGAAAGCATTTCACTTCATTTAAGCAAATACAATTTCATTTCAATGAGCAATACTTTGAAGGCACTGGTTTTCATATGCTTTATATTTATTTTATGTTTTGATGGTTATTGCTCATATCACTTTTTGCTTATAAATTTTAAGAAGTTATCTATTTAACTCTCACAACTCTCCTAGAAAACTCACATCTTTAACTTAGTTTTCCTTTAGGGACCACCCCCATAACTAACCTAGGAGATAGCTTAAACAGAGAGAGTTGAGAATAGGTGACAACCCCTTCTCTTAATTCCTTGTCACCAACCACACCTTGTGGTGTTAAAGGTTTTTCTCACTAATTGTAGGTAGATGTAGGCGGCAAGGTCAACATCTTTTAGCGCTGTTGTCGGAGACAAGCTTTCTTGTACCTAGGAAAATGGCTAACTTTCGGTTTTTGCATTTTGTATTTTTAGAGTCAGATTTTTGTTCAAGTGGTGACTCCACTTATTTCATTTTCTGTAAGGATTTTTGCTTGAAGCTTACTTCTTGTAGACTTCTTGCTAATCTTGGATAGAATCCTCTCTTTGGTATCTATTGTCGCACAAAGTGTCTATGCACCGTGACAACGCTCAGAGTAAGGGTTGTCACTCTAATCCTTACTCACTTCGTTTAAACTCTCTACTAGACAAGTCAAACAGGGTAGTCCCTAAGGTGAATGAATGAGAATAGCGTGTGAAACACATGCTCTAGGAGACTTAAAAATAGACAACTTGATGAATTTAGAACAAATCTTGGTCAACTAAGACGGATAGATTAAAATAAGACAACCACAAGATAAAAATAATTATAGACTAGTGCCTTTATATTCAAATAATCATAGACAAAACAGAAACAAGTTATCCCGAGCAATTTATAACTGTAGTCTATGACGAATAGTGATGATCATGTTTCTCTTCTCTTCCTTTCCCTTTCCTCTTCTTCCCTTCCCTTTTTTCTTTCTCCCTTCCTCCCACTTATACCCCCTCCTACCCTCTTACTATTTTCCCTACCTTTGCTCACTTTTCTCTATCCAATGATTAAATGTCAACGCCCAAAACCTTATCACGCAAGATATTCTAGCAATTAAATCCTGTGAAGAATTGTGAAATTTAAATGCTAAATAATGATTCCAAATTTAAAATGATTTTCATTAATAACCCGATCTAGAATGATTTATCATTCTCCTATACGCAATATAATTTTTAAAACATTAATAGCAATTGCCAATAGAGAAATCAATACCACAAAAATTAAAATTTTACACTTTAACAAAAATAAGACACCAAGGAACTTTAGATTTAAAATTTAGTTATCCCTTAAGTAAATTTTAATGTGACCAAAAAATAAAAATCAAAAGTACTTAATTAAATTTAAAAAAAAAATTATGGGTCGTTGGCCACCTAAAAAAATTTAATTTTTTAAATGTGAAATCTTAAGTACTGCATTTGATTTATTTCATTACCAATTCTAAAGTCACCAGAAAAAAATAGATTTTTTAATGTTTTTTAAATGTTTTTTGAAATAAATAAAAATTAAAAATTTAAATAATAACAAAAAAAAAATCAAAACACATTTCTAAGTCATAAAAAAATAAAAAATATATATAAAACAACAAAAATAAAACCAAAAAAACAAAAAATATCGAACTTCAGGAGTTTTCAATTTTTTTTATGAAACAAAATAAAATATGAAAAGTTAAAAAAGTTAAAGAGAAAAGCGAACCCAAAAAAAATCGAATTATTAATAAACCTAAACCTAAGCTAACATAAGAAAGACAAACAAAAATAAAATCAAATGCTAACCTAAACCTAATGCATAACAAACAAACAAACAAAAAAGAAATAGAGTTTTTTGAGTGTTTGTTGTGTGTGCAGGGCGATGGCGGCAAGAGAAGCTCAACTGAGGAGAAGAGAGGATGTAGGCTGAGGTGGAGATGGAGTTGTGGCAAATGGTAGCGAAGGGCTTCGATGGCAGCATTTGAGAAGGACGCAGGTTGATGGAGACAGTAAGGGAAGGCTGCAGATGGGGAATGGTACAAGGTAGAGGGACGGAAAGAGCAATGACAGAATGGAAGGAAGTTTTGACGCAGAGGAAGGGACAACAAGAGGGTAGCGATGAATGGATGGCGCAGAAGAAATGGGGAGGAGCTCATTTGAAGGGAGCAAAGGAATGAAGCAAGTGGAGTGGCATAGTTGCAAGTTAGGAAGGCAGAAAGAAAGGGAAACGCAACTGTGGAAAGGAAGGAAGGAAAAAGAAAACGCAGATGGGCAGCGTCGGGTTTGCAGAGAAATGAAAAAGAGCTTGATTTTTTGATAGCTAGCGATAGGAGAAAGCAAAGGGAGCCACAGTAGAGGTTGTAGCTTTGGAGTAGAGAAACGGAGACATAACGAAGTATGGCAGCAAGAAAAAAATGAAGACCTCTGGCAGCAAAGAAATTCAATTTTTTTCATAAACCCCAAAACACAGACAACAACAACAACAAAAATTCGAAATTTTTCGGAGGGGAAAAACGCAACAGAAAATGGAGGCTCAATATAACAGCAGATAGGACAAAAAATGGTAGCCAAAAACCTAAGAAAATTCCCAGAAATTCTAATTAAAATGTTGAATCCTTTTGCTTCAGATGTATCCCTGAAATCCTTAAGAAAATTTCCAAATTTAAGAATTTTTAAACCCTTGGACTGCAAAAATTTGAATAATATACCTACAAAAATATGTTGATAAACCCCATAGATCCAGATCTTACCTTCCAGAGCTTAGATCTGGATTCTTCACAAATTTCTTCCTAAGATCTATAGTTGCACGACAACAAGAAAACACGCGAACGATATATACAATGATAAAAACTAAAACCCAGAAAAACCCATGTTAGAAAAATAATTACAAAATTTACAGACTGCAGGCTCTAATCAACCAGATCTATCATTATGACGCACAAAAAATTAAATTTTTAAATTTTAAAGGAGGTGCTAACTCGAAACCCTTCGTGCATCACCAACAAAAAAAAATCTTATGATAAGCTCGGAGCTAATTTAGTTGGGTTTTTCCAGGAACACACATTGGGAGTTGGCTGGTCTAACTAAAAACTTCCCCAAACGCCCGAGGATCTAAAATCAAGATTTCCCTGCAAAACTCAATCCAGCCATTAAAAATAGAGCGAGAAAATAATAATAAAACTCAGACAAATAGAGATACCTGTTATTACGTTCAAAATTTAGATTTTTATTCAAACCCCAGTGACTGAGCAAGATACCTGTACTCAAATCACTCTTTAGAAGCTATTATCAGTGGCTTTAGAAAAACTTATGCATGAAAACAACACATCTTACCATATTCCCATGAAGAGTAACACCAGCGAAACTTAACCCCAAAGTTTTTCTTTATTATCCAGAAAAAGATTACACAAAAGCTTCTTGCTAAGCACACGACTCCAAGGTCGGATAGATCGACTAACAAATGGCTTCCTATTTAAATATAAATCCTCCAACGGCTAGTTCGAGTGATCCTCGTCATAGGCTCATAGCAATCTCGACCGTTGATGAAGATTAAAATTTATTTTAATCTCATCCGTCGAAATATTTAATTCTTGAGGAAATTCGAATCTTTCAATTAAATGCATTTTAATTAACTCAAAAAATTAATTTTTGAGTTAATTTCCCCAAAAATTTGACTTTGACTTAACCCCAGGGATCAAAGATTTAAAATTTATCAAAATAATTAATTCCTTAGTCTCGAGACCTTTTGAAATTTAATTTTTAAGGACCGACGAATTTTGCATCTGGAGAATTTAAATTTACCTAGGACCTAGAATTAATTGAATTTCTGGCTCAAGATTTTACTTAATTTTCGGCCAGAAAATTTAATTAATTAACCTCTGAGGGGATAAATTATTTTTCCAACCCTCAAGACACTTTACATCATGATTTTCATAATTTTTACATTATAAGGGGGAAACCCATTTGTCATAAATCCTCACTGACTACCAATTTTTGCGACCCAAATATAATCCAGCAGACCAAGTAATTTGTAATAAAATAACCTAACCAAATAGTTAGGATTATTCCCAAATTACTTTTACATAAACTCGATCTAGAACACTAGGACTCACCTAAGATCCTAGCGACAAAATCCATTCCAACTTTGGGGTAAAAATGGAGGAAAACTCTGCCAACCATCCGAAAATGGATTGATGAGAAAAAAAACCTCCCAGAATGGAGATCGTCACTATTCGTCACATTTGTAAATTGCTTTGGATAACTTGTTTTTATTTAGTCTATGGTTAATTGAATATAAAGGCACTAGTATATAATCATTTCTATCTTGTGGTTGTGTCTTGGACATATTAGTGTTTGATCTATTCGTCTCAGTTACACTAGTCTATAATCATTTCTATCTTGTGGTTGTGTCTTGGACGTATTAGTGTTTGATCTATTCATCTCATTTAACCATGACTCATTTACATTTGTCAAGTTGTCCATCTTTAAGTCTCCTAGAGCCTGTGTTTTACAAGCTATCCTCATTCATTCACCCCAGAGACTATCCCCCTTGACTTCTCTAGGAGAGAGTCTAAACGGAGTAAGAATTAGAGTGACAGCCCTTACTCTGAGTGTTGTCGCAGTACCTAGACACTTTGTGTGACAACAGTATCCATTTGCTCTTTCAGGGTCAAGTAAGCATGACATCATGAATGGTTTGTTCGCCCCCTTGTAATTTTACTAACATTCCAAGCTATCCAAATTTTATTCTGGATGAATCCATTGAGGCTATTGATGAGTTGCCTAATGTTCTAGGTAACAATGTCATTACCACCGAAACTCGCCTTAGGAATTTCCACCTTTGTTTGAGCAAATGGTGCCATGATATTAACCATGAGGACGTTAAAATGAGACTTTTCATCATTTCATTAGATGGTGATGCTATGGATCGGTTCATAGACTTACCTACTAATAGTTTTGATTCTCTAGAATCAATCATTAACGCCTTTGAAGAAAAATATGGAGATGAAAGAAAGATCAAAGCGAAAACTCAAGCAAATGAGAATGATAAGGATCTCATCAAGGGGTTGACTCAAATGATTAAGGATATGCAACTTAACCAAGCTCAACTCATTAAGATCATGGAGGTAAATCATGCACAAGCAATAAAAGCCATGGAATTCAATCATTATAATCAGATGACCTCTACTCAAAACAGGTTGCTTGCCATCGAATAAAAACAAGTACAATTAATCAACACCATGGAAGCAAATCATGCCAACGAAATAATTGTTATGATGGCTAATCAGATCACTTTTCAAAATAGGCTGGAGGAAATTGAAAGATAACAGGTACAAAAATTCCAACTTAAGACAGATGACAACAAAACAGATCATAAGCCTCCCAATCCATTGAAGCAATCTTCATCTCATTATGAGGAGGTCATTTACTCCATTGAAAAATGGCTAATTTATGGAGACCTAGATGGCAAGGAAACTCAGGGGAATTAGGTTTATCCTTATGAGATTTATCCATTACCCATGTCGGAGCCGATACAAAATGGAGAAAGGAAGGTCAAATAATTCTTGGATACTTCAAATTTTTCATATGATCATTTTCAAAATCAAGCAGAAAGGTCTACTTTGATCACATCAACATCAACATCACAATCTATTAAGAAGAAAAGAAAAAAGCGGAAAGGATTTGGTAAATCTGATGACTGTGTACAACACAGTGTTGGGACAGATCAAAGTCCTAAGATATTCAGAATTGAACAGGGCACATCAGAGAAACAGCCCAAGGATCTGCCTGAAAGTAAGAAGGTTCTAAGCATGAACTTCATTGAGGACATCTGATGCCATGGGGCATCATTTTGTATCATATTTCTAACCTTATCCCTTGTCATTTTGGTTAAGTAGTTTCATTTCATTTATGCTCTTAGAATAAATTTCCATTTCTTCATTTTTGTACTTGATTTCATACGATGATATTTTGAATGAATGTTGTTGATATATTTCTTTTGTTGGTGGATGCAGATTCCAGGTTCTTGCATACTATCACTTCCTATCTAGCATGCATTTCCATATGGAACCAAATGTTGACCACTGGAGTGGCACCTAAAGATTTTATGATGACTCCATGCCCAAGGATGCACCAAAGGTTGCTTGTACCATCATAGATCATCATATTACTTGAGTTTTTCAACTCTAGCTTCTTCTCATTTTCTTCTTCAGTCCTCAGATTCTACAGCCCTACGGGGATATTGTATAAATGTCACTAGCATGATGAATAAAGCCATGTAACAGGCCTAGGGTGTTGGGACTCGATCAACAAGCGAGTACACCTTGGAGTGTTTTTTTACTTGGTTAATTATTCCTGCTTTTTAGCGGCGAATAATTTTCTAGGCTTTTTCACTCACTGCATTACCCCAAAGTCAAGGTGACGGCTTGAAGGTTAAGCCCCTAACACGTCTTTGTGTCTAGATTCAATGTATATCAGTGTTGATAATATCATCGATATATCGGCGACATTTGAAAATATCGCGATATTTTCGGCAAAACGATATATCGCCTAGTAAATATTATTGAAGGAAAGGTAACTAGGTTTGGTTTTCATTATGACTTGTAACGATAATTTTATGAAGAAAAATTGTTATTCCTTGCATCATGGGTTTCATGAGCAAGATGTGTTTACCATAGGTCAAAGACTTATTCTTGATGTCTTTAGGATTTTTATGTTTAATCATAAATGTTATGAAAATCATAAGGTCAAAGATCGAAGGAAATGCTCCAAGATGAATGTCACTATCTTCGTGCAAAATTCACTCTACAAATTACAGTATATCTCCTTGACATGTCGGCTCAATTTTGAAAACTCTTCTGTCGGCTTAAAGGCATTATCGTTGACCCATATATATACATGGGTAATGCAGAGTCAAGTGGAAAAGTCTTTGAATCTCAGTCATTGAATACATAGTGAACAAATCTTCGGATCTCAGTCATCGAATACCAATGTTTTAAAACTCCGACTCCGATTCCGACTCGGCCGAGGGTCGACTCCAACTCCGACTCCGACTCGGTATCGACTCGGTCGGCTCGATTTCAATGACTCGGTCGTTGTAAAAAATACATTAAATATTTATTTTTTATAAAAACACATAATTTTAAAGATTTTCATTCATGTTTCCAAACACACAACATTAGAATATAGATAGAAGACAACATATGATCAAGATAGGCTCATGAATATATCCATTATATCAAAATGGCACCCAGTGCATTGTCTAATACATACACGATGATGATATAGAGATCAAAACAAAAACACATAACCAAGGAGGCTATAAATGGCCTCTACAACAAAAGTATGTGACCAGTACTACTGGCTACTGCTAGAGTTTCCAACATCATCTGGCTCAGTGTTACTTGGGAGCAGGAGCGAAAGTGGGGAGCGAGAGTGAAAACGCGAGCGAGAGCAACATTTTCCGAAGCTCCTGGTTTGGGAGCGAATCCCAGAGGAGTTCGACAGCCAATGTCACTAACATCAAGGTATATAGAGGGATTGGTGCTCTTGATTAAATATGAGTTCCATACCCTAATACATGACAAAATTCAATGGAAACATTGCAATCCTCCAATCCTGAAATCCTGAAAAACTGATAAGTCTGCTGGATTTTGAATGAAATCTAAAATTCTACTTTCTCCATATGAAATCCAATGAGGCCGAAACCACTCTCAAACATCCTGAGTCATTTCATGGTAATGTTAAAAATTTAAGTAAAAGGATGAAAATGAAGATTAAGGAGAATGTCACTTTTACTTTAAGAATTTAACATTACCATGAAACTTGAATAGCTATCAATAATAGAGAGCATTTGAATGTGTTAAATAGGGTTTGGGAGGGGGAAATGGACCCCAAATAACGTTTAACTAATTCATAAAACACATTGGAGTCCAAACCAATCAGCAAACACTTCAAAATTTCATTAAAAAAATGTCAAATTGCTATTTTGATGGGGTTACAGGCCACTGGTTATGACTCGGCCGAGTCAATACAAAAAACGGCCGAGTTGGCCGAGTCATGGCTGACTCGGCCTACTGAACCGTTTCCTCCACCGAGTCACATTTCTAGGCAATGAAACGGATCAACTCGGTCGTTTCCGTTTCGAATCGGCCGAATTTTAAAACAACTGTCGAATACACAGTGAACAAATCTTTGGATCTCAGTTATCAAATACACAGTGAAGAAGTCTTTGGATCTCAGTCATCAAATACACAGTGAAGGAGTCTTCAAATCTCAATCATTGAAAACACAGTGAAGGATAGAGTCTCGACATATATATTAGAAGCACGAACATATCTCGAAGGACGAAGTCTCGGTGTTTATCTCAGAGCCTCGGAACTTATCTCAGAAGTCTCAGCGTTTATCTCAGAGTCTCGGCACTTCTCTTAAGAGTCTCGAAATATATTTCAAGGTCTCGGTATATCCATATGTGAAGTTTGATAGGCTTTCGAAACCCTGTAAGAATATCTCAATCATACGAAGATACATAAGCTGGAAGAGTATTCTCGGAACATCCTTCAGAAGAGCACTCACTATAATGTACACACTCCATGACTTATAAGAGGACTGCGCATTTGTATATACAGTAACAGGTCATGGCATAACTTATCTCTGGTGTAATCGTCAAGGAATCAAAAGATTGTGACAAGTTGAGAAGAGAATGAATGAGAACAATGATGTCATAAGGAAAAGGAGAACAATGATGTCAAGACAGTGAATCAAAGACCAAACAGTGCAGCAGATAGTGACAAACATCTTGGAGGTAACTTTGAATCTACTTTGTTAAAGGTCCTGGTATTCAACATCAAAATATCTATAAGAAGAGGTTCAAGGTTTTTCCTCTCTAAGAGAGAAAGGTTTTGGCCCTGGCAGAGAGCCAAATTTTGTGTTCTTGTTCTTTGTTTTTGGTAGCAATTTGATGAAGTAAACACACACTAATTATAAAAAGAAGAAGATCAAGCTAACAAAGGGAAATTGTAAAAATACTCATAAGTTGTTATCAAGTCTATAAGAATCCTAATATTCATAAATACCAGTCATTCTTCAACATGGTATTGGAGCTAAGGTGACACATCAAGGAAAGGGCATCTCAAGAACACTCATAAGGTGACTCATCAAGGAAAGATATCTCAAGAGCAACTACAAGGTTGAAGCATCAAGCCAAGAAGTCTCAATTACATCAAAGACAAGAAGGTTTACCATTTACTATCCATCAAGGAGGACTACAAAAGCAAGAGGAGAAGCCTTTTGTATAAAGGCACCTTCAAGTAGAGCAAGCCAAAAGGGACCTACATCAAGCTACACCACCTTCAAGGAGAAAAGTACTACAAGCCAAATCATCAAGCAAGTCCACTGGGAGAAAGCAACTTGAAGAGCATCTAAGAAGGCAAGCTATCAAATCTTCAAGAAGAAAGCAAGTCTATTACATCTCAAGTAAGTATATATATGTCCACTTCTGAACATTCAACAATGTCTTTTTGCAAGGAAAGTAACAAACTAGTTGGGACAACTAACTTCCTTGCATGGAAGAAGAGGACTAACTTACTTCTCAAGGAGAATGAACTCCTAGAACTTATCAAAGGGAATGTTACTATCCCTGCTAAGGAACAAACTCAAGCCTTAGCCAAATACAACAAGGATGAGACAAGAGCCCAAAGGATTCTAATAGAATCCATCAAAGACTCTCTCATTCCTTATGTCTCCAAGTTGGAAACATCCAAATAAATCTATGATAAACTAGTAGAGCTATTCTCAATAAGCACAGCTAGAGAAGTGATATCTCTTCAAAATGATTTGTACAAGATGAAGATATCCAAGGAAGGAATAGTTCCATATTTCATGAAGATCTCTGAGATGAGGGATCAACTTCAAGGGCTGGGATAAGTCATGTCTGACAGAGAAATGACAACCGTAGTACCTAATGCTCTACCTAAGGATTGGGGCAACTTCACATCAAGCATATACGCCAAGAATGAAACTATCCCACTAAGTGAATTATGGTCTCTATGCAAGATAGAGGAAACTGGACACAAATAAAAAGAGGATGTGGGATCAAAGGAGCAAGCATTTGCAACCATGGCCAAGAAAATGGGAAAATTTGGCAAATTTGGTCCACGAAGAACAAACAATAGAGATATGTCCAAAATCCAATGCTTTGGATGTCAAGAATATGGACACTACAAAAGGAATTGTCCTAAACTTAAGAAGGACAACAACAACAAAAGAAAAAGGGAAGAAGCTCACATGACTCAAGAGGTGAAAGAAGAAGACAAGAAGCAAAAGAAGGAAGATCCTCCAGATCTCTACTATGACTAAGTCTACTTATTTACTTAAAATCTTCTTTCAAAGTTTTGAGTAGTATACAAGCTTGTAGGAATAGAATAAAAATGCATGGCTAGAAACTTCTTCTACAATCTAGAAGCATGATGTACATAGAGTTCAAAATACTCGTGTAGAAGGAGCATTTAGAAATAGAACAAAATGCATGGTTAGAAATATCTTCTAGAATATAGGAGCATAGTATACATATAGCTCAAGATATTCATATAGAAGGAGCATACCTATTATAAGACCTCATCCATGATAAAAGAATAAGTGATCATGATTGTAAATCCTAGAAGGCCACCATCATCAAAAGAAAGAGACATTTGCAAGATGAGGATCTACAAGATTCTATGATAAGAATCTTCAAAAGAAGGTTCATAAATAAGAGTAGATGTGTCAACAAGAATTCCATTCATGGAATATAAGGAAGAAGGATGTGCAGGCAAGAATGGATGAAGCAAAGAAGGGCTACATCAATCAAGAAGGACCATCAAATGAAGCCAAGATGATCAAAGCAAAATCAAGATGAGGTATGTATGCACTAAAAGATAAAGTCATGTCATCTTATATATTATTAAGTCATGGGAATAGATCTAAGACATGATCAAGTACAAAAGGATCTCTTTCACCGAAGACATACTCAAAAGCATGTACAAGTCAACAAGAGAAGTGTTCACATAAGGAGCATAAGGTTGTTGACTACTCCATGAAGCAAGTGAAGAAGAAATACTCTCCTATGGAGTACAAGACTGCTAATTAAAAGACATGTGAAGAAGAAATGTTGACTAGTTCAAGTAAGCAGGAAAAGAAGAAAGTGCTCTCATGATAAGTATAAGGTTGTTATCTAAACAACTCAAGAAGCAACAAATGAAGAAAGAGATCAAGCATGTGAAGAACACCATGGTCATAATAAATCACTATCCGACAAGATCCATTAAAGACATCTCCCGAAGGAAGGCATGACAACTCTGACAAAGCAAGAAAAAGATCAAAGGACCCTTGACACCTATGAAGACCTTGGAGATATTAAGGTGTAGATAGCTAATTCAACTCTACGAAGATGTCATGATGAAGAGGCCATCCAACAAAAGCACTATCTAATGTTGAAGCAAGTCAGGATGAAGTCATGAAGGGCTACCAAATCGAAGCATGGAAACAAGCAAGTACAACTAAGCATCTATGTGATAAGTATAGACAAATGACAAAGGAGTAGCCAAATGATAAAAGAACCTGACACATATCTAGAAGGACACTTTCCACGAAGAAGCAATGACATGACAAGAAAAGAAGGAAAGTGATCAATGGTCGGTGCCCTACCAAGAAGAAGTTAGAACAAAGACTTCATGACATCAAAGAAGGAGATCAAGCAGCTGAAGGACCCACAAAGAAGAAGTTGTTGATGAATGGACAAGTCCCTAGCTAAGAGGGAGTTATAACAAGTTCTCAATTACAAAGGAACTTGGACAAGTACCTTGTCAGAGGATACTTGGGCATGTCTTCCTCAATTGAGAGGAAGCGATAGACACAACATTCTTGTCTTCACTTGGGAAGAAATAATGGGAGGATTGTGTAATCATCTAGCATTCGATACTCTTTGAGGATGTGTAGGGCATCCAAGACAAGAGTAGGCAAGAGGATCGATATTCTTTGAGGGAAGGGAACCCAAGACAAGAATATTCCTAGAAGGTCATACTCAATGAACACCTGGGTGGATATGTACATTGAGAGACAATGACTAAGGTGTCTATAAGTCATTGGTCTTGCCAACATTGTGCTCTGATCTATTGAGAGATAGAGTTGTTAGTCAAGGCCTTGCTATGTGACAATGTTGGTTATAATAATGCTATACAAATGGATTACTAGTCCAACTCTTCTTATGAGATATATTTAGTGTTGAATAGCCATGTACCATTTAATGAATACCTCCCTAGTTAAGAGGGAGTGTTGAAGGAAAGGTAACTAGGTTCGGTTTTCATTATGACTTGTAACGATAATTTTATGAAGAAATATTGTTATTCCTTGCATCATGGGTTTCATGAGCAAGATGTGTTTATCATAAGTCAAAGACTTCTTCTTGATGTCTTTAGGATTTTTATGTTTAATCATAAATGTTATGAAAGTCATAAGGTCAAAGATCAAAGGAAACGCTCCAAGATAAGCGTCACTATCTTCGTGCAAAATTCACTTTACAAATTACAATATATCTCCTTGACATGTCGGCTCAGTTTTGAAAACTCTCCTATCGGCTTAAAGGTATTACCGTTGACCCATATATATACATGGGTAATGCAGAGTCAAGTGGAAAAGTCTTCGAATCTCAGTCATCGAATACACAGTGAACAAATCTTCGGATCTCAGTCATGGAATGCACAATGAAGAAGTCTTTGGATCTCAGTGATTGAATACACAGTGAAGGAGTCTTCGAATCTCAATCATTGAATACACAGTGAAGGATAGAGTCTCAGCATATATTAGAAGCACGAGCATATCTTGAAGGACAAAGTCTCAGTGTTTATCTCAGGGCCTCGAAACTTATCTCAGAAGTCTCAGTGTTTATCTCATAGTCTCGAAACTTCTCTTAAGAGTCTCAAAAAATATTTCAAGGTCTCAGTACATCCATCTGTGAAGTTTGATAAGTTTTCCAAAAGCCTGTAAGAATATCTCAATCATACAAAGATACATAAGCCGGAAGAGTATTCTCGAGGCATCCTTCGGAAGAACACTCACTATAATGTACACACTCCATGACTTATAAGAGGACTACTCATTTGTATATACAGTGATAGGTCGTCGCATAACTTATCTTTGGTGTAATCGACGAGGAATCAAAAGATTGTAACAAGTTGAGAAGAGAGAATCTAAGACAGTGACAGGACAGTGAAAGGCATAAGGAAAAGGAGAACAATGATGTGAAGACAGTGAATCAAAGACCAAACAGTGCAAGCGATGGTGACAAACATCTTGGAGGTAACTTTGAATCTACTTTGTTAAAGGTCCTGGTATTCAACATCAAAATATCTATAAGAAGAGGTTCAAGGGTTTTCCTCTATAAGAAGGAGAGGTTTTGGCCCTAGCAAAGAGCATAATTTTGTGTTCTTGTTCTTTGTTTTTTGTAGCAATTTGATGAAGTAAACACAGACTAATTATAAAAAGAAGAAGATCAAGCTAACAAAGGGAAATTGTAAAAGTACTTCACAAGTTGTTATCAAGTCTAGAAGAATCCTAATATTCATAAATACATCATTCTTCAACAAATATCGTGATATTTTGAAAATATCGATTAAATATCGCCATATTTTGAAAATATCAGCTATGTTAAAAGATCTGAACAAATTAAACAAAAAACAAAACAAAATAATTGATTTTTTATGTTTGCCGATATTTACCGATATTTTCACCGATATTGTCGATAAGATGTTTTCAGTACCCTCGCCGATATTTTGTTGATACCGATATTTTCAACACTGATGTATATACCATGCTTGGTCATCTCTGAAATTTCGCAAAATTTGACTAGATCTACGTAGGATTTTTTAATAATTAAAAATTTCCTAATTATTTTCTATGCAATGATGTAAATAAGTGGCCTTGGGAAATGTCTGGGGCGTGTGACTACTCGAAATTCATCCTCAGAAACCCAACATTATCATAGCCCACTTTGAGGGTCAAAAAAACGACATATAGTCTGTCAAAAGCTGATTTTTCTAATGTTAGTGGAAAAAATGAGGAAAAAATTCAAAAACATGAATAATTGGAAAAATTTAGAAATTTTTCCAAAGTCAAAATAAGTTAAATTTTGACATGGAAATTATGTGGAGAGTCAAAGGCGATGTGGTAGCTACATGCGGTCCACACAAAAAGGGCCTAGCTCAATTACAACTCAAGTCAAGGTCAAAGGATGGTCAATTAGCAAGTCAAATGCTCCACGGTGGGTTCATGAGGCAACAAAAAGTTTGATTTAATTTAAAATCAAAGGTGATTGAATTAAGTTATAAGCTAAAGTTAAGAAAAATTAGTGGAGGACCCCACCTCACTTACTTAACGCATAGTATGGAAAGTTAATAACACACATGTCCAATTTGAACTCCACGAAGCAAAAGTTAATAGTCAACGTAGTTGTCATAAGTATGCTGCCAACAGGGAAAAATCAACGTAGATATGGATCAGTTTAATGAGCAATTTGAAGTGCATTTTACTTGAAGTTTATACCTACGCATGTCAAGTTGTACGCAAGATCAACGCAGGTAGGGATTAGAAGAGGATAAAAAGATCTTCTACAGCAGCTTACGCAGCACTTGAGGATCAGTTTTATGGCACGTATTGTGAAAAGTTATATGCATGATTTATTGTTGAAAATTCGTTAGGAGTTTGTCTCTTATTTACTTCACTCGTATACGTACTTGGCAAGTATCTCTCACACTCATCAATAGTTAACAAATATGCACACGTAGAGAAAGATGTACGCTGCCCGTTTTGGATGCCACGTACAATAGTTTGGAAACACATGGGACAGTCATCTTTGCAACAAGTAATTTGACCTCTTCATTGGGATTCACAATTATGCGCCACTTTTTTGATGGATTGGTCATTGGGATTGGCTCCCACTTGCCTATTTAAATGAGTCTTGGCTCTCATATTAAATCATGTAATACGAGTTATTGGGCTTGAGGACACGCTGTTGGATTGTACACACCTTTTACAATATAATACAACAGAGTTTGGGGTTACTTGTGATGGTGTTCTTCTCCTTGCGTCTCGTAAATTCTTGACATGTTGTTATTGTGTTTCTACATACTTCTTTATGCTAATTTTCCTTCATGCTTGTTTCAAGTTATGTTGATATGCAGCTATCTCATATTAGCATAGGAATTGTTTAATTGCTCTAGGAAAAGAACATTCTAGTTTGCTCATGATGACAAGTCCTTCTTGTTTGATAAGGATGCCATTAATGAAGATGTCAAGCCACTAAGAAGATGTCGTGTCCTAGATTCTTGAACTAACCATGAAGACACCATAACCTCATGTATCCTTGCTCTTGAATCTTGATGAATAAGACATAGAAATCATGATGATGTTCTTACTCTTGATGAAGAAGCCTAGAACTAGGATGATGTCCTTACACTTGATATTGAAGGACTATACATGAATGACCACACTTGATGATGTCATACGTGATGGCACTTGATGAAGGTCTTGATGACATGGACAATGATTGGAGACATGACATGAAGGACTTGGAAATCTCCTAATGGAAAATTAATAAATGTTGCACTATGGTTGGTGACATATCACTGCACTATTATTGGATACATGATGCTACACTATCATGATGACATGAATGCTAAATACACTATCATGATGTCGGATACACTATCATGGTGACATGGATGACTCACATACACTATGGTGAAGAACTTAGAAGCCCTAATGACCTCTTGTTGTCCTAATCACCCTCTGCACTAAAAATTTCAAAGAGCAGTCACAAAGAAAAATATTTTTTGACACCTTGGAGGCATCTTTCCACAATGAGACCTATACCATCTTATAGAGTATATTTTTCCCTTTCTAATGAGCCCTTACTTGCCCTCAAACTCTTGGTGGTTGAGGAGATAATGAATTTTTAAGTTAGAAAAAATTATTTTGACAGTGAGCCGACCTGCACCTTGTCTTTCAAGTTGGCCTCCATACAGTGACATGTCTTTTCGTTTTGTTGTGCAAAAAACACTATATATAAGTTTTCGGACCTCATTTTAACCATCAGAATTTCGGTGAAAAACACAGAATTCGGACAAGAATCACAGGAGAAAATAAGAAGCCGAGTTTGTAGAGAAGGTATATCTGTTTGGGTGCAAATCTCCTTGGGTGAGAGAGCCGCAGTTCTGAGGCAGCCTGTGTAAAGGATAAGTGGACTGTTTGGCATGTTTATCTCTTGTGTTTGGATATGTCTTTCTTGCAGACAAGGATGAAATAAAATGTTGTAGCTACAACACTATTGGAGGACTGTTTGAGTAGGCCGAGAGGGACTCCGTTCTGAGCTTGGACAACCTCTTAACTTCGAACTTCCTGTGATTGAACAGATCTCTATTGAAACAACCCTTCTAGGCTAGCACAGAGCTCAAATTTGAGTCTTCCTGTGGCTTAGTCGAGAAGCAAACTACTTTGAGCATAACTCAGAATTGTGGAGTAAATCTTGACAAAACCTTGAGCCTATTAAAGCAGATTTTGACTTGGAAGAAGCAGTGTTCTCAGACTTATTGAATCAATCTTGTGGACAGATCTAATTTATGTCTTAGAGACATTAGGGAATTGACTTAAAGGCAGTTTGGGAGAGATCTTTGTATAGCAATTTATTGAAGGTGTTTGTGTTAGAAGCCAGTTTTGGACCAACTTTAAAAACAGTCCTGTAGCAGCAGTTGAAAGTCTTTTTCAAACAGTCCTGAGATATCCTTTTGTAGCACATTGAAGACCTTTTGAAGGTGGATTTATAGCAGGTTTGAAGACTTAGTTTGGACTGTTATTTGAAGCATTTGAAGGCCTAGAGCAACCTCCTTGGAGCAACTATTGAAGGATCTTTGAAGAAGACTTTGATGATAGTCTGAACAAATTTTGAAGGTTTTCCAGATCAGATCTTGGAGCTTGTGTGAAGCAGACTTGAGGCTTGATTGAAGGTTGATCCTATATTGAAGCATAATTGAAGGACACTTCAAGTTTTGAGAGCCTGTTAAAGAACACTCTAAGAGTGGTGTGCAAGCATATTGGAGAAGCCTTTGTAGATTTGTCTTGGAGCCATTTGAAGAACCCTTGAAGGTTGGTGTGCAGATCTATTAAAGAAGCTTTTTGGAGCAGGCTTAGTGCAGCCATTTGAAGACATCTTGTTGAAAAGCTTTAGCTGATCTTGGAGACATTATTGGAGACCATGATGAGCTGAAGCCATCATGAGGTGACCTTGGAAAAAGTGTTTGGGTAAGATGAAGAGCAGTGGTGACACCTTCTAAGAGATCAAGGTTGTCATTGATGATGTGACGTGGAGACTAAAGTGAAGGGATAGCTGAAGATTGACAAGGCTCGTTGAAGAAGACAATGGGAGCCATGAAGTATAACCAAATACATCTTGACGAAGTAAACTGAGGGTTGGAGCCCTAGAGGTTGGAGCCTTGAAAAGATAGGGTTGGTGCCTTGGAGAATATGGTTGGAGCCCTAGAGGATTGGAGTCCTCAAGAAACCAGGTCGAAGCCTGAACCAGATAGAGGGTTAGAGCCCTTGAGGTTGGTGGCTCTAAATTGACAAGGTTGGAGCCTTGGAAATCCAAGTCGGTGCTTGGCACAATACAGGTTGTAGCCTGGGACATTGAAGAATTGTGTCTTCATCTAAGGTTGGAACCCTACATATATTGTACTTGATTTATTGTAAAGAAAAAATTAATAAAAGCATTTATTCTTATTGTTCATTTTGTGTTCTAAATATAAGTGATCTAACTGAGAACAATAACAATTGAAAATAAATATTGATTCACCCCCCTCTTAGTGTTTCCAACAGCGTGTCAGCTACATTTGTAGCCCTTTCTTTTAATACCTGCTAGTGTGGACTTGATACCATGCTAGCCAATGACTCTCTTACCTTCAAAAGGCGCCTGAAGGTGAGGTAATAGCTAGCAAATCTAATCTTCGTAACCTTCAACAGTTCCAATCTTGAGTGACTGCGGAAAAGCCCATGGGTATTGCTATGATTTGTAATAAATTTTATCGTTTGTTTGCCTCTCTTGTACAAATCAGAAATCCATTTGTATTGTTGGTTTTTGTTTTTAATAATATCATGCATCAAAAGGTTCATTGTGTGAACCAAGCACTCAGACCAAAATATGTTGGGGTATTTTATCCTCAATAATTGCTCTTGCTACCTTACAATTAGTAGCATTATCAGTGATGACTTGGATGACATTGTATGGCCCAATACATTCAATTGTTTCAAGTAATGGTTCTGCAATGTTGAGGTCGATCTTGAACTTGTCTGAGTAATCATATGCTGAAAGAAAGATGGCACCACTAACAGACACAGCAAGAACACTTATCAATGGCTTGCCTTTTACATTTGTCCATCCATCAGATACAATGGACACCCCATGCTTAGTCCAAGAATTTGTCATTCTACTCAAAGAATGTGATATTTTTGCTTTTTCATGATCAAGTCTAACAGTTCTAGCCTTGTCATACCCAGGGTTCTTGTATCCTTTAGGGGCATCATTTATGGCAGAAACCATTTCATGCCAATAAGGTGAGCAAAGAACATTGAATGGTATCCCACATGCATAGAGAAACCGGTAAACTTTTGAATCCACATCATTCCTACACCCTTCATCAAGGAAATATGATATGGTTCTACACCTTAAGGAGATATTTGGTGACCATGTGCCTCCATATCCACTGCCATGGGAGGATGTTGAAGGAGTTCTTTGTACATGTGATTGTGAGCTTGGTTCAAAGAAATGCTTTGATTTTTTAGATTTGTATTGGGCTTCCTCCTCTTCCCTTATGTATTTGGCTCTCTCTACTATTGACACACTTGCACAAGTTTTGATTCCTATTTGTTTATCTCCATCCCATGGCCTTTTCCCACAAAGGTGCTTTATGGCACGGGTGTATGACCCTGTGTAATTATTGTTGCAATGGGGGCAGTGAAATTTAGTGGTTCCACCTCCTTTCCCTGCTTCATGCCTAGTAACATATTTACACAATGGGGTTTGGTCTTGTTTAGTTTTTTGAGCTGAATCATGTTCACTCTCCTCTAGCACCTCCTCACCAAGGTACTCCTCTCGGGGTTTTCATCAAATCCACTATAACCCACTTCTTCATCCCCTTCTTCATGTTCAACCCTCCTTTTTCTACTCTCCAACACCATAATAATCAAAAAATCGACCGAGAAGAAGAAAATGCCAAGCAATATAACCATGATCTTTGAAATTTGAAGTTTTGAATCTACAAAAAAATGGAATGGGTATGGGAAATAGAGAATTTTATTTATTTATTTATTTAGCAATGAACATAACAAAAAAAAAAAAAAAAATTGCCAGATTAAAGTGTAGGTCCTAACTCTTTGGCCTCCAATCCCAAGCTCCAATCTCCCCTTGCAAGCTCTTCAAACTCCTCCAAGCTCGTCTCTCACCAAGCTCCTCTCCTTGCTTCAAACTCTCTCTAAACTCTCTTGCTCTCTCTCCAAATTCTCTTGCTCTCTCAATGGGATGAAGTGAATAATGGCAGGGGAGAGGATCTATTTATTCCCCCTTCCTCCCCTTCCTTCTCTCCCTCTTTCCCTCCCTTTCCCCCTCTCCTAAGCCCTCATTGCCTCCCTCTCAGCCGCGCGAGCGTCACTTTCCGCCAATCGCGAGTGAATTTTCCAACCGGGGAGCGGTCGAGAGCGATCGCTCCCCGGTTGGAGAGCGACGCTTCCAACCTTGCTCCCAAAAAAACCAGGGAGCGGTTTGCGCTCCTGACCCACTCCATAGTCGCTCCTGATTGGAGCGCAGATTGGGAGCGGTATCGAGAGGGGGGGCGCTCCCCCGCAACCCTAGTCCGACAGATATTAATACATATGACCTAGACCAATCTAGAGTTTCAACCAAAAGGACATATCTATATATGACTAGATTTTATCATCATGCAAAGGCATTTCATATCATGTGTTAGTCAAACCCAACTTCACAATATCAATATAAGTTAGACATATAATGAAACACACACACATACCAAGGAGATTACTTCTAAGACATTATAAGGGTCTTGCTTACACATTCCACCAAACCCTAATGGGTTAGGATTTCAATGTAGAACCATAGAAAACCCAACATTACCAAAATTTCCAAGGCTCAAGATTTTAGACCTTATCATTCAACCCTAAAAAGTTAGGTTTACCTGATCATACCAAAATCCCAAACATGACATCATCAATAAAAACTTCAAACAACATTTCACAATATCCCTAAGCAGCTTAGGGTTTCAGACATTCATATTAGCATACCCTTAGGTTAAGGTTTTCCAGAACCTTTCTAGGGTTCTACAAAATCGGTTAAGAATATGAGTGGGGTGGGTAGATTTATCAAGAGATGAATCACCCAAAACAAGAATCATTATGATTCAAGATAGCTAGACATAACGATGTTAGTAATGTAATGCAAACTTCAAAAATAAGATAAAGAGAATTTTATAAGATATATAGACATACCTGGAGGTGGAGATGTTTCTTGACAAACCTGGTAAGGATTCCTTGAAGTGTTTTCTTTGTACTAGGCCAAGATCTTGTAATACATACTTACAAGCAAACCATGTGATACCAAGAATGTGATTTAATTTCTCTCAATCAAGGACTTTTGCTTGGAATCCTAGATTACTTGTAAATCCTAGAGGGAGAGGATTAAGGTTCTAAGAGTACATTCTTAATCTTAGACTAGATAGAAACAAGGATTATATGAACCATAGTAGCAACTCAAATGCTTATATGCATACCTTGTGATTTCATACCTTTAATTTGATAACTTGTAGTACCAATACTTACTTAGTTCCTTGTACTCAGATCCTCTTCAAGTTGGTTCCTTGCACTGTCAATTTCGATTTCTATAGACTTCGGATTCTTTATGTGATGACCGAGATTTCTTCATGTGGAAGCATAATAGCATACTGTGAGAGCATGACACCGAACTTGTGGAAGCATAGAAATCATCTTTCCATCAAGTCCGAGATCTTTATCACTATGGAGGCATTGAAACTATCTTTGTCTCACTGTAGGAGTCTCGAAACTTCCTCTCTGTGGTAATACTGAGGTACCACTATGTTGTCACCTTGTAAGATCATTGAAGCCGTGGTCACTGTGGAGGTACTGAACTCTGAGAATACCAAATCCTTGTAATAGCATCAGTGTTATGTATCTAGACCTTCTCACTGTGTTGACAGTGAAACCTTCTCACGATGATGGAACTAGACACTTATTGTAGTGACCTTCCTTTTGTAATAGTATTAACCCTTTCTTACTATGATATCACCACTGTGATAGAACCAAGTCTCATATATTGTATTAGCATTACTGAAATAGCATCGATTTGAAGTCACAAGATCATAATGTTGTGAAAGTACTGAGACTGTGTTGATATGGTGATTGAGATGACACCGAGGCCCTTCTTCTTCTGCCTGTGATTATACCAAGAGCACACCTGAGATATCCAAATTTTTCTCACTTGTGTAATGGCACTAAAACCAATTTACTGTTGTTTGTAATAAACTTAGAGATCCGACCTTCTGTGGTAGCATCGAGATCATCATTAGTTTCATTAGCCCAGAACTACCTTTCACCAATATCATAGCTCTGATTCCATGTTGGAAAATCTATATAGGTGGCAATGAAATGATTTTCCTCTTAATGACATTAACTTGTGATGTTTTTCATTATTAGTATTAGATTTCCTAATTATCTTTTTTGATCATCAAGATTAATACCAAGCAACAAAAGAAGAGAACACAAGATATAGGCATGTTGCCAGGGCAAAACCCCCCTCGAGGGGAAAACCCAGTCATAAATTCTTCCTTCAATAGATTCAAAAGATGAGACGACCATGACTCTTACAATCTAGACTCAAGACTACCTTCATCCATCATAGCATCGAGACAAATATGAACTGTGGAAGCATTGTTGATTTGGGGTAGCATCGGATGTGCTCTAGCCATGAAAATTAGTGGAGAGACTAAAGCACATGAAATCTCCAAGACCCAGAAATGGTTTGGGCAAATTTTACCCTGTTAAGGAGATATTAAAATAATTAATATTTTTAATGGAATTCCTAAGTCTAAACTTAGGAAAAAAAATATTAATGGGTATTAATATAAAACTGGGTTAGAAGGTTCTAAATGACATGGATCAAGCCAAATCTAATAGTAGTCGTTGATTAGAGATGTAATCTCGGTCGTTGAAGGACTAACAAAAAAAGTATAAGAGAAGGCTTGAGGGGCAGTTGGAGAATACACCAGAGTGATCAATCATTCAATTTTCTAGAGTGGGGTTTGCTAAGAGAAATTGAATCAGTGATCAGTTGCAGCAAGGGGCAGTGAGTACGAGGCAAAGAGGCAGAGATAGTGTCGAGAGACCAACACAGAAGCAAAGAGAGGTAGACGCTGAGCCAGAGGGAGCCACGCAGAGCTAGTATAGATTGCACAGAGGCCAGAAGGGCCTACGTCATCCACGCAGAGGCTGCAGGAGTGACGCAGAGGGCCATAGAGGCTATGCAATGCCTCAGACTGCTAACACAGGGGGTTCTAGGCTGACGCTAAGGCCAGATGGGCTAACACTGAGCTTCAGAGTGTGTGGAGAGGGTTTCGTGGGGCAGACTTTCCGAATATATACTTCTGAATAGAGAGGTATTACTACCGGATTATTTTCTCTATCGAGTGAGCCGATTTTGGCACCCAATTGTACTCAGAAAGACTGCAAATAACCCTCAGAATTGCTGCACCGGTTTTCCCAAGTTGGGTTATTCCGGGGACAAGTTGTCCAAAAATAACGGTGTGACTTGTGTGTTTGCTATTTATTTCAGTGGTTGATCTGTAGATGGTTGAGACTGTATTGTGTTTATTTTGATATTTATATGTTTAAATAACTTGTTCGAAATTAACAAGTAGGAGAAATAAATCAGAGAATACAGATAAAATTTCTAATGGGTAATACTTAGAAATTTCAACAAGCATCAACGAAGTCACTGTACTAGCACCGAAATGAGGTTACTGTGGTGATGTGAGAGCATCGAACAAAGGTCACTGTAATAACCTATAATCCTGTGAGAGCATACCGAACTGTTGGGAGGCCTGACATCGTTCATAGAGATCATCTTGATGCCCTATCCGAACTCCCTGAAACAACACTGAAATGTCTGCCCTCATCTGAACTTGAATCACAGAAAAGTTTGCCCTCATCTGAACCCTGTGATCACCGAAAAATGCAAGCTCTGAAATTCTGATCCAAAACTTTTGTGTCATCTCTGAACTTTTGTGGCATCTCTGAAGCCCTACACGAACGTGTCATCTCTGAAACTTCCCTAGAATAATGCGAGTTTTGTGATCTATGTTATGCGAGGAACCGAAGCGGGTATATATAGTGGTTGCCCCATGTAAATAGGCCGACATAATATTGTGAAGAGTTGCGTCTGAATTATTGAGTCGACATGTATATTCATTTATTTGTGTAGGCCGACATGTGATCTTCTTATGGAATACGACTTGATGGAAATCCTTTCAAAAACAAGGAGACTTCGATGGAGTCTTCACAAATTTATTTTGACAATAACCTAAAGCCTACAATGGAGGCTTGACCTATACATTTGACCCAAGCATGAAACCCAAGCTTTAATAAGTCGAATCAATTTAATAATAAAAATTCTTTCTCATTTTTTTCTGACAAATATATTACATTTGACTCAAGTACAATAATGAAGACCGAACCTAATTACATTTTCCAACAAGGGCAAGTTCTCGAAGGATCCAACCCACTCTTGAAAATATTCAAGGAGAACCCGAATGCGTTAAATTCTGAAGTCTGATCTATTTTGAGTTGTCTTGCAAGAGTTCTTTTAAGTTTTAGGCTCTTATTATTGTATCAAAATCAGATTAAAAATTTTATTGTTCACATATTGCATTTCATTTATCAATATTTGGTTATTTCAAAGAGCTCAGTCATGGCTAGTCAAAGAGAAGAGCTTTCTCATGTTCTTTGGCCTAGCCTCTTGTAGATTATTTTGTAACATATTTTGTAGTTTTCCTAAGCTAATATTTGTTGTGTTGTTATAGCAATTTCTAACACGTTCTCTTGCAGTTGTTTGTAGGATTCATCACCAAAAACTACTTACAAGTTTGCATGTAGGACCTTGAGGCTTGAATTTAGTTACTACTTCCACTTTTAGGCCGATTTCTTCTTGGACAAGGCAGTGTTATTCCTGAGGGAAGTCGAGTTCTTTTGGCCATCTCTTTCTCTCTCTTGGTCGTGGCCATAGAGGAGGCTTTTCCTCTCTTCTCCTTTTTCAAAATCTAAATTTTGTTGAACCTATTTGGGACTCAAATTGCAGAAATTTTCAGCTTGGAAAGGTTTATGGTTTGAAGCCAAATTGTTAAGACTTTCCTTGGATTTTATAAAAGACTTCATTGTCTTTTCCTTCTTGTAACAACTAATAAAATTTGAATTTTGAGAGCGTGGATTTTACCCATTGGTATCCCTATCTCTCCACCTTTTGGAGATGCTTGATGGCATGATCTTTGATCAATTTCATTTTCCTGCATCTCATTTAATTGGGGAATTAAAACAATCATGCATTACACTCATTCTGCGTCCTTTTTAGTTTGATTTACTACATGTTCAAACTTTAGATTTTTTCATGCAAGCACTTTTTACTTTATCTTATTTGGCTTGAACATAGTTCCAAGTTTACTTCTTCTTCACCATTAAACACATCTTACATGCATAAAGTATTTGGGTAAATTTTCTCCATAAGTATCATTATATTTCATGTCAAGCAAGTACATTTCAAGTTGAAAATTAATTTTCATTGTTTGGTTAATTTAGTTACATGCCCCAAGCATCACTAAAATTTACCTCCAACTTAAGTTCGTTGAATAGACATTTTAAGGACGATCTACCTCTATTGGCTTCTCACTGTGAGATCCAAATCTTTGGGCGAGGGAGAGGTCGAAGAAACAGAGTTCAATTGCAATCTTGTTTTAGAGCTAACTATTAAAATAAACCAAGAACACTCTTTCATACACTTACTTTACTTGCAAAGTTCTCAAATTTCTTGCTATCTTGATGGTTTAAAGTTTCACATGCAAATCTGATTTCAATAAACACTTTGGATGCAAGCATTGTAATCTCTTAATTTTGCAACAAGTTTAATTTTCTTGTACTTGGAAATTGGCTTACTTTTGTAACTTAATTGCATATTGTCATGAATGATTGATTTCACTTTCAAGAACTATTATTTTGAGTTGCAAACTTAATTGCATGTTGTCATCTTGGTCTAATATTTGAGTTTTTTTATCATCTCATTTACATTCTCATAGGTAGATTACTACTTGTTTCTTTTTGGGTAAGATGGCTTCACATGCTTTGATTCATAAATGTGTTTATCTTAAACGCATTTATAATATCTTGTGCTGACAGTTTCTTGTTTCACTTTTCAATATTACTTTTGTTTTCCATTTGAAAGCATTTCACTTCATTTAAGCAAATACAATTTCATTTTAAAGGGCGATACTTTGAAAGCACTAGTTTTGATAATTTTTATGATTATTTTATGTATTGATGGTTATTGTTCATATCACCTTTTGTTTATAAATCTTAAGAAGTAATCTACTTAACTCTAACAACTCTCCTAGAAAACTCACATCTTTAACTTGGTTTTCCTTTAAAGACCACCCCCCATAGCTAACCTAGGAGATAGCTTAAACGGAGAGAGTTGGGAATAGGTGACAGTCCCTTCCCTTAGTTCCTTGCCACCAACCACACCTTGTGGGGTTAAAGGTTTTTCTCACCAACTGTAGTTAGGTGTAGGCGGCAAGGTGAACAAGACTCTACCTTACAATATTGGTAAATTGATTATGAACATCTTATATTGTTAGCTTTATTTATGTTACTGTTCTACATTTTATCAGTTATGCAATGGACATGCAACAATTCAATATCTATGTGCTTACAATTGAGCTACTAAAGCCTCCCAGCTACCAACACTTTAATAACATAATGTTGGTCACTTTAACACTCAAATGACCCTTATTACAGACTAATGCGATTTTTTTAATTATTGACATTACTGGAGTCCTGATAAGACAACAAGATAAAACTAGAAAAAAAACACAATATTAGTTGAGGAAATGAGCATCAACTCTATTGTGTGATACCCTTGTTCCTAAAATATTTGTATCTATGATTAGTAGTGCAAAAAGGATTACAATATAGTGCCCAAAATGCTTGATTTCTTACCCATATGCTAGATAAATTTAATAGCATAAAAAATCATTTGAAATGGCATACAAAATGTGTAAGATAAACAAACAATTAGTGAACTAAGATATCCATAAATAGAAGTCTGTTTAACAATCTAAGTACAGCTTTAGGATAGAGAACGTACAAATCAAGTGCTCGATAATAGTTAAAACCTCCAGTAAAACCTGTTTTCTCAAATTGCTTGGCAAAGTATTGGATTTCTTCCTCTGTCATCCAAGAAGGAAGAACTGTTGGAGTCTTCAAAACATCTAAAATTCCTTTTTCTGGAGATGCAGAGAACAGGCCTGTCCCAGTTGCCAATAGAAACTTTTTCATAATAGTTTCACAATCAAAACGGCTGAATTCTTCTTCTGCTCTTCCAGGCTCCTAAAACATTCCCAAAAGTCTTTATAATCAATGAAAAAAAGGAATAAACTTGGAAACTAAAAATACAATGAAACAAATTTTATTTAATAATGGATATCACTAAATTAAACTTACCAGAACATAGTCACAAGTTACAACTTCAAACCAAACAACAAAGGCCATAAAATACCTCTGAAGTCTACACATTTTTCTCTAAAGTTATCTACAACTAAAAACTTTACAAACCTTAGGCTTCAATCAAGGTGCAAGTTAACAGACAACATTAGGATTCAACTCAATTGCAAATCTATTAGACTGTAACCAACAGTTCATATGTGAATGTTAGTGCCATCGTAATTCTCTTGGGTTCTGCCAAACTTGAATTTCCATTCTCATTGAAAAACCAAGAGAGAGGATAAGTCAGTAGCCCTAGTTTGATTGATTTATCATTTGGAAAGAGATTCACACCTAAACCTTGTCCATCACTGGTGTCACTTCTTACATTCTTGATGCATGAGAGTCAAGTACTTTGTTAATCAACATAACTTCAAATATCCTTCCCAAGAAGCAAGTTCTGCACTCTGGCATTTGCAACTACTCATTCTCCAATTCCAAGACATTCAAATCTTAATTTAGTTTATCTGTTGGACCATGCTTGCTATCCCAACTAGTGTTTTTAAACTCAGCATACTCAAACTCGGACTTGGTCAAGTTGACTGAATCGATTCCTAACCAAAGTCAACTTGGCTTTCTACTCAGTTCAGGGGGTGGTTTGGTACTAAATCAACCCAACTCGACAAGTCTGTACCTACTTGGTCAAGTTGGTCAGAGGCCCCACCATAGCGCAGTTTTCAAAAAAAATACAATTAAAAAAATGCCTAAGCCCTAATTTCTAGCACCCTAAACCCTACAAAAAGGTTATAAAGAGAAATTTGGAGCAACATTGAAGGGTTGTGATTTAGAGTGAACTTGGAGCTTGTTCGGAAATCCTCTTGGGCTGTTTGCAATGGATTTAGCATCTAAGTGAAGAGGCTACAACCAATCTTCAAGCCCGGAGGTGTCATGGACCGGATTCTTGTTCCCACTGCCCAATCTCATTTCAAGGTTAGTAGTTAAATCTGCCCCTGTTTTTTCTCATGAAATTGCAGATTTGAAATCTATCTTTTAATTTCTGTACTTTCATCCTTTTATAGTTTGAACTATGCATATTCAGATAGGGTTTGCAATGTTATGTACTTAAATTTACAATATTTTTCCATTTAAATTTTACCATAGTCCAAAGAGTTGAAGACCTTGCATGGATCCATGTTGATCTTGTTGATGATGAGATGTATTGCAAATATTGCAAGAAACACACAAGCTAGGAGGGGAGTATTTATAGGTTGAAACAACATTTGGCTCGTATAAGAGGTCAAGTTGACCCATGCAAGACACCATTAGAGGAGATTGAAAAGATTATATTGGAATTGCAAAATGAGTTTGAGAAATTTGAAGAATAGGCAAAAATAGATAAATGTTGAAATACAAAGGATGAAGCAACTTGCCACAATGAGAGAAAATCCTATTGTTGAACTTGAGGGCTCTTCCTCTATCCCTTCTAGCAATGTTAGGGACCCCTTTCATTATGTTCTTCCCCATCCTAAAAGCCATCCTAGAAAGAAGAAGAACATTCCAAGTTATTTTTACATCTTCCCTCACCTCTGTTAGTGCCTTTCAACCAAGTGAAACCCAACCCACCTTAGATAACCACTAAAAGAAGCAATACAAATATGTTGTTTTTGAATATATAGCTAGATGGTGGTACGATGCACATATTCCCTTCAGTGCTACCCGTTCACCTTATTACCAACCTATGTGGGATTTTGTTATTGCTACCTAATACTTGCTACGTTCCACTTAGACGGATGAGAATGCCCCATGGCCTAATGCACAAGGCACTTAACAAATTTTCAAATGATCGGAATTCCAACAGGGCATTTTTTCCCCTTCTTCTCTCTTCTCTTCTACTTTGTTCTCTCAAATTTCATAGCCCCATGGGGGAATTGAAACAAATGAACACTAGCATAACGATTTTATGTAACAGACTTAGCCAATTTGAGACCTAGTTACTAAGTGAGTCCACTCTAGAGTGTTTTTTTCACTAGACTAATTATTTTTACCAATGTTGCACTAATCGTTATCGGGATAATATCAGCGCGAGGAAAAAATCGGAAAAAATCGGTAATAATTGGGAAAAAATCGTTTGGTACAAAAATATTCATTTTTTTTTCAATTTTTTTAATATCTAAACCATCTACAACATAAAATAAATACATTGACACATAAATATGATAAAAAAACTAATATATAAGATGTTTAATATCATTTCTAGTGCTAAAATCACACATAACAATGAATCATGTCCTGAATAGTAAGTCCTGATTCCTGAGTCCCAACTCAGCCTCAAAATATCAACAAAAAAATATAATAATGTATCTCATGAGTCATAATGTCATATACAATGAAATGAACAAAATAACTAAAGTCTAATACTATTGATTTCCTCTGCCCCTCTTGCAAGAAAATGCCATAGCTTTCCCTTTCCCTCTAGATGTAGATGTTGGTGTTGTTGGAGTTGGCAGTGGAGTCTGTTGTGCTCTAGACGCTGAAGAACTAGGAGTAGGAGCTATAGGAGGTAGACCACATCCTCTACTAGTGGCAGGGGTAGCCCGAGCAAGTGGTGTCACCTCCTCCTCCTATTCCTCGGCCTCCTCCTCATGTTCCTCCTCCTCCTCCACTACATCCTACACTAACCAATCATTAGCGGACTCCATGAGAGGCCTCTCGACCTCAACCCTCCATGCAGCAATGGTGTCAATCCCATCCAATGAGATGGCCTCCATATCAGGTGTCCTCTCAAGTTGCCTCACCTACAATCGAAGATTGTAGTAGATGTAGACCATGTCATTAAGTCGCTGGGACTCCAACTTATACAAAGATCATGAAATAATAATTAATAATTATAAAAATATATATATATATAAATATATTGTTTAATGAATTCAAAAATTTATTTGGAAATTTGCAATATTTTAAATTTTTAAGTGTTAACCTGTTGCGCTTCCTGTTGTGTATTTTTTCAAATACACTCCACTTGCGCTCACATCCTGAGGAGCTACATGTTTGGTTGAAGATTCGAATGGCAAGCTTTTGCAAAAGTGGTACCCTGGAACCATACATTCTCCACCATGCATCTACAACAAAATTACAAATAAAAATTTAAATAAACATAAGAAAAAAATGGAATTTGAAGAGACAATGAAATTTGAAACAAAGTTACAAACTAAAAAATACCTGGCATTTTAATCGTCCTATCAGTCACAGCCATGTCAAAGCCAAATGTGCCACCTGCCATCCTATATGTCTCAATTTCTTTAGAGATCTCTGTACATTCTGCTGGAGATCGCACCATCTTCTGGACACAAGATAAGAATCCATTCATGATCTCAACATCAAATACAAACCCACATGCATAAGAAAATGTGGGGTTCAGGAAAATCCCAACAGCATGAATGGGACGATGGAGTGTGTTGTTCCATCACTCATCAATCACTTCCCATAGGAGGAGTTGTCTCTGAAACTCCTCATCTCCCTTATCATCATAGTAGGCCCGAATGGCATCTTTGGCCCTGTCCATGGCCTCATACAAATAGCCCATTGCAAGCTTCTCACCATCAACTAACCGAAAAACCTTTACCAAATGTTCAGTAACGGCGCACACCTCCTGCACTCCCGCCCAGAAGTCTTCCTAGTATGAAACTAGTCCGCATACGGCCTCTCCCTCTGGTTTGCGACTCATTGGCAAAGCACGCCACTCCTCTGAAAGAAACATTCTCTTCACATCCCACATAAAATTCAAGAGGGATTGAAGAGATATGAAACTGGTGGCAAACCATGTAATGGCGGGGCACACTAACTCTTTGTTGTTGGTGAATCTTCTCATCAAGCTAAGCACAGATGTATGGTTATATATAAATTTTGTAATGCTTTTGGATGACTCAACAATATCTTTGACAAAGGGAATTTTCCCTATGTCCTCCAACATCAAATCAATACAGTGTGCAGCACAAGGTGTCCAAAATAAAGTAGGATGCCTATCCATAAGCATCCTGCCAGCAGCAACATAATTTGCAGCATTGTCCGTTATGACTTGGACAACATTTTCTGCACCCACCTCCAAAATAAACACATCTAGCAAATCACATAAAGTTATTGCATCTTTGATTTGTGCAGATGCATCAATAGATTTGCTAGACATAGTCCCCTTGAGACAAATAACCAAGAAGTTTATAAGGGTTCTCCCCTTTTGGTCAATCCAACCATCTGACATCACGTGCACCCTATTTGTGCCCATGATGCCCTAAAATCCTCCAATCTTTTGGTGCAGTCAAGCTTTTCATTTTGAAGAATCCGGCCTCTCATGTCATGATAAGAAGAGATTTTGTACCCTGGGCCAACAGTGGCAATACCATGAAGAGCAGGTTGGAAAAATGGATTATTCCTTACAATGTTGAAAGGAATATCACTCCAAAGGAGAAATTTTGCCAGCAACATGTCAGCTTGTTCCTTCTCAGTTTTTTTTAGCATTGAACTAATAGATGGCTGTGAACCAGGTGTGGTTCGAGGAACAAAAAATGATGAGGCAGCTACCGGATTGGTTGATGCTGCAGTAGAACCAGTGGCACTTGCTTGTTCAGCTGACTTTTTTAGTTGCCTCTTCATTTCTTCTTTGGCCTCTCTATTGTGGTCTAAATTTTCCAATGCTTTTATGGCTCGATTTGTATTTTTGCAAGGCCCTACATCAAATCCAGGGATTTTTGCAAGGTGATACTTCAATCTGTACACCCCCCCGGACATATGGTGCCCACACAACTTGCAAGTCAAGTTTAGTCTATCATTCAGAGCATTAGGTTCACCAAATTCCCAGAAAGGGTCCAATTTCCTTGGCATGTTTGATTTTGAACTTTGAAGTTGAAAACTTGAATGGTGTTTCGGTGAACCTATGGGAAAATAAGGATTACAATTTAGTATTTACAAGTTACAAACTTACAATTTAGTATTTTACTATTTACATTGTACAAAAACTAAAAAAAATTACATACAATTTAAGAAACCCCATTCCAAACCCAACCAAAAAAACTAAAAAAACAATACATTGGACAAATGTCAAAAACCCCATTCCAAACCCAACCAAAAAAACTAAAAAAAAATTACATTGGACAAATGTCAAAAACCCCATTCCAAACCCAACCAAAAACATTGAAAAAAAACAAAAACAAAGTTACAAAACAATGAAAACAAAAAACATTGGTGCCCATACCGTTTTTATGGAGATAATTTGTCTCCTCCTTAGCTCACTCTTCGATTTTCTCCTCCAGGTAGTTGATTTAGCTCCAAAATGGCAAAATCTCCAAGCCTCCAACACTCCATGTCTCCAAACCCCACCGCGCCCTCTCCTATCCAAATGAAATTAAAAAAATCACGTTTTTTCCCTTTAAACACACGCTACCCGAGCCTCCCGCAGTAATTACCGAAAAATCACGCAAAAAAAGTCCCGATTACTACGCGCGATTTTATCTTTTCTTTGAAATTATCGCGATTATACGATAATATCGCGATTAGTGCAACACTGATTTTTACTCTTTAGAGACAAATAAATAGTCAAGTTTTTTCACTCATATACCTCAAATGATGGAGTGTGACTTATAATCAAGCCTTGAGTGCGTCATAATTACTGATTTTCTAGCACAGTCAACGCTAGAGTAGTTTTTCACAATTGATAACTACTTCTAATGATATTTCTTTACACTTCAATCATCAAGTAGTTATACATGAAAAACTTCAATCATTCAATTCATCAATAGAGCAATATAGAGATCACAGTGGATAGTAAACAATAGACAACAGACACCAAGAATTAGGCTCATAGCCAGGGCAAATTCCACAAGGGGAAAAACCAACCAGACTTTTTCCTTATAACAGAGAAATTTTGTCCATCAAATAGTACATCAAGAATATTTCAATAATATCCAAATCTAGCCTCAATAAAGTCTCAATCAAAACCAGTCAACGGGAGAGAGAGAAGTCAACTTTTGGTCAACAATATAAGTCTGCACAGTGAGGCCAAATTTCGGCCCTGAGGTGGCTTAACAAACAGGGTGAAATTCGGTCCTGAGGTGGCTGAACAGCTAGGCCGAAATTTGGTCCTGAGGTAGCCACAGAAAGTCAACACACCAGTCAACAAACTTCGGTCAAATCCAAAGTCAACAAATTCGGTCAATGTTGGTCAATGTCCTAATGTAAGGGTGAAATCACAGTCAACAAGAGTCAATGAACTTCCAAAGTATTCAACCTTCCAAGATGATCCGAATAGAAGTCAAAGAGATGCCAAAGATGCCCAAGTCAAACACAGTGAACGCAGCTCTAAGAAGAAGGTCAATGCAAATCAAAAGAAGCCTTTTTGTCCTTCGCACGTGTGGTGTCTCTCTCTGAAATTGCAAATTGAAGATGCTTGAGTTGATGCCCCAAATGAGTCTAATAAATGCCCTATTTATATGAGTGTGAGGAGGGCTAATTAGCCCTAGTGGGGCTGACTTGTAGAGTGTGAGGGCTGACTTGTGGAATCAAGAATTATGAATTTTCTCCATGGTTTTCCAATGAAAAATATTGACTATAGCTACTTAAATTTCCAACACTCCCTCTTAGCTAGGGATGTAGTTTTTCATTCTCTCTCAAAACCAATCTTTTCGACTAGTTCATAGGTCTCACAACTCAGCCTAAGGAAGAGATCACAATCCAAGTCTCTCTCTATCAAGATCAATCTCCCCGACCAAATCATATGTCTCACAAGACATAGCCTAAGGGAGACATCATCAGTCTCATCATAAGGAAAGATACATAGTATCCATTTCATCTCAAAGCATCTCCCCGACCACAAGGTCTCACAACACACAACTTAAGGTAGGAATCATTAAAACATCTCCTAGACCACAAGGTCTCACAAAACACAACCTACAAAAGGGATCAATAGTACATGTGCTAGACCATAAGGTCTCACAGCACACAACCTACAAGAGGGATCATTAATACAATACATCTCCCCGACCACAAGGTCTCATACCACACAACCTACGGGAGGAATCACCAATACATCTCCCAGACCACAAGGTCTCACAACACACAGCCTACGGGAGATGGTCCATAATATGATGCTATGTAATCAGTGCTCCCTCTCTCTCAAAGAGGGGTTCTCAATGACTCCAAGTTGTTCTCTGAAATAGCCAAACTTCATCTGGGACAACAACTTTGTCAACACATCAGCAACATGTTCATCAATAGGAACGTATTCGAGCCTCACAGCTCCTCTTTGGCCAATATTCCAGATGTAGTGATATTTGATCTCGATGTGTTTTGATTTGTCATGGAACACAAGGTTCTCATCAAGCCTTACACAGCTTTGATTATCACAATATATGATGGTTGGCTCCAACACTTGATCAAACAAATCAGAGAACAACTTCCGAAACCATATAGCTTCACAACAAGTTGAACTAGCAGCAATGTATTAAGCCTCAACTGTACTCAGAGCGACAAAGATCTACTTTCTACTAGACCATGAAACAATAGAGAAGCCCAAGCTAAAACAATATCCAAAGGTGCTCTTTCTATCATCAGAGTTACCAGCCCAATCAACATCAGAGAAACCATACAGTTGTCATTCTCCATCACAAGCATACATCAGACCATACTCAATGGTACCTCGCAAGTATCTCAGCATGTGTTTAGTTGCAACCCAATGTACATGACAAGGCTCAACCAAGAATTGGATCAATGTATTCACGGCATAACAAATGTCAGGCCCGATGTTCATGAGATAATTCAGCAATCCAATCAATTTGCAATACTTACTTGGATCAATCAAATCAGAATCACTATAACAAATCTTCTTCAAATTTGTTACCATTGGAGTGTCCATGGACTTACAGCCCATCATAGAAAATCTCTGAAGAATCGAAATAACGTGCTTGCCTTGGCCTCCAAAGATCCCATTATATTTTTGCTAAATTTCCAATCCCAAATAGTAATGCATGAGGCCAAGATCATTCATCTTGAATTTGGAAACCAACTCCTTCTTACACTTGACAATCAGAACTTCAACCCTGTTAGAAACAAATCATCTACATACAATGGCAATATCAAGGATTCGCCTTCAACAACTTTGAAATACAAGTTCGGATCAACATCGCTCTTCTTGAAGCCAAGATTCAACAACTAACCACAATACGGGAGTACCATGAACAAGGGACCTGCTTCAGGCCATACAGGGCCTTCTTCAATTTACAAACATGTGTCTTTCTATCATGGGCATCAAAACCTTGAGGTTGTTCAATATAGACTTCTTCAACGAACCCATTCAGAAAAGCATCTTTGACATCCATTTGATGTAATTTCCAACCTACAATAGATGAAAGAGAAATAACATATCTAATAGATGCATACCTGGCAATGGGAGCAAAGGTGTCTAAATATTCTTCTCCCTCTTTCTGGGAGAATCCATAAGCCACAAATCTAGCCTTGTATTTTTCAACACTTCCATCAACAGCATGCTTTATCTTATAGATCCACTTTGAGGACACAAGGGACTTTCCTTCAGGCCTTGGCACGATTTCCCAAACATCATTCTTCAATATGGATTGATATTCTTCAATCATTGCATCTTTCCATACTTGATCTTCAACAACCTCTTCATAGGAGGATGGCTCGAACTCAATGATCTTGCACATCAAGGTTGTATAACCAGAATACTTCTTTGGCTTCTTGCTTTCCCTGAAGGTTCCACTAGCAACAACATGTCCTTCAGCTTCCTCTAGTGCCTTTTCTAGCCAAGCAGGTCTCTTTCTAGACTCAGGTATAGGAGCTTTTGGAGATTCAACAGGTTCATGATCAATGGATTCTTCATGAGGGGCTTGATTCATTGGTTCAAGTTCTTTAGACTTTGATTCCACATTTTTTGGAGCCACCTGTATTTCATCATCAGAGTCCAAGTGTGAACCCTTGGACTTCCAAAATGCAGCATCCTCATCAAAAATAACATCCCTACAAGTCTCAATATATCGTTGCCCTGGAATGTAGACCCTAAAGGCCTTTGAATTTTCAATGTAGCCAACAAAAGTACCCTTCTTCCCAAATGGTTCCAATTTTTTTCTTTTCTCTTTAGGCATATGAACAAAAACAGGACAACCAAAGATTCCTTTCATCAGCAGAGTCCAAGTGTGAACCCTTGGACTTCCAAAATGCAAAATCCTCATAACAAATAACATCCCTGCAAGTCTCAATATATCGTTGCCCTAGAATGTAGACCCTAAAGGCCTTTGAATTTTCACTGTAGCCAACAAAAGTACCCTTCTTCCTGAATGGTTCCAATTTTGTTCTTTTCTCTTTGGGCATATGAACAAAAACAGGACAACCAAAGATTCTTAAATGTTCAACATTTGGTCTCTCACCTGTAAAGACTTCTTTGGGAGTCTTATAATCCAAAATTCGATGTGGGCATCGGTTTTGAACGTAGACAACAATTCTTGCAACTTCTCCCCAAAGAAACATAGACAACTCTTGATCATGAAGCATAGCCTTAACAGCTTCCATAATGGTCATGTTCTTTCTTTCAACAATTCCATTTTGTTCGGGGTAGTAGGGAACTATCAGCTCCCTCTTAATTCTATCATCCCTGTAGAAATCAATCAATTCAATGGATACATATTCAGCACCATTATTGGACCTTAGAGTCTTGATTCTTCTCACTATAGAACTTTCAACCTTTGCTTTGAATTCATGAAACTTCTCAAATACTTGATCCTTGGTTTTTAAAAGATATATCCATGTTTTGTGAGAATAATCATCAATGACAGATGCATAATACAAGCATCCACCCAAAATGTTATCAAGCATGGGCCCACAGATATCAAAATGTACAAGGTCCCACAGATATCAAAATGTACATAGACAACTCTTGATCATGAAGCATAGCCTTAACAGCTTCCATAATGGTCATGTTCTTTCTTTCAGCAATTCCATTTTGTTCGGGGTAGTAGGGAACTATTAGCTCCCTCTTAATTCTATCATCCCTGTAGAAATCAATCAATTCATTGGATACATATTCAGCACCATTATTGGACCTTAGAGTCTTGATTCTTCTCACTATAGAACTTTCAACCTTTGCTTTGAATTCAAGAAACTTCTCAAATAATTGATCCTTGGTTTTTAAAAGATATATCCATGTTTTGTGAGAAGAATCATCAATGAAAGATGCATAATACAAGCATCCACCCAAAGTGTTATCAAGCATGGGCCCATAGATATCAAAATGTACAAGGTCCAATATTCCTTTGGATCTATTGTTACTGCTAGTGCTTCTTCTTTTAACAGTTTTCCCAAGGGCACATCCTCTGCATACTCCATCACGGTCTGTCTTAAGTTCAGGTACACCTTTAAAAAAATTATTCAATATATCCAAAGCTTTATGATGCACATGAGCATACCTTCAATGCCATATCTCACAAAGTTTAGTAGTGTAGTATTGAGGGATTGGATTTAGTGACTAAGGAGACAATATAGTCCAAGATGATCCGAACAGAAGTCAAACAAATGCCAAAGATGCCCAAGTCAAACACAGTGACGCAGCTCTAAGAAGAAGGTCAATGCAGATCAAAAGAAGCATTTTTGTCCTTCGCATGTGTGGTGTCTCTCTCTGAAATTGCAGATTGAAGATGCTTGAGTTGATGCCCCAAATGAGTCCAATCGATGCCCTATTTATATGAGTGTGAGGAGGGCTAATTAGCCCTAGAGGGGCCGACTTGTAGAGTGTGAGGGCCAACTTGTGCAATCAAGAATTATGAATTTTCTCCATGGTTTTCCAATGAAAAATATCGATTGTAGCTACTTAAATTTCCAACACTCCCTCTTAGCTAGGCATGTAGTTTTCATTCTCTCTCAAAATGAATCTTTCCGAACAGTTCATAGGTCTCACAACTCACAGCCTAAGGAAGATCTCACAATCCAAGTCTCTCTCTCTGTCAAGATCAATCTCCTCGACCAAATCATATGTCTCCCTAACCAAATTATTCAATATATCCAAAGCTTTATGATGCACATGAGCGTACCTTTGATGCCATATCTCACCAAGTTTAGTAGTGTTGTGTAGAGGGATTGGATTGAGTGACTAAGGAGACAATATAGTCCTCCAATTCGTACCCCAATGACTTTAGCAGTTTCAAATCAAATGAAATCTATGACAAGTTGGTAGAATTGTTTTCTGTAAGTACTGTGGGAGAATTTATATCTTTGAGAACCGAGTTATACAAGATGAAGGTATTAAAGGAAGAAGGGATAGCCTCATATCTTATGAGGGTGTCTCAAACTCTCAAATAAGAGACCAAATACAAGAGTTAGGGGAAATAATGTCCGATAGAGAAATGACCAATGTCATGCTCAATGCACTTCCTAAGGAATGAGGAAACTTTGTATCAAGTATCTATGGAAAGAAGGAAGCCACTCCATTCAGTGAACTTTGGTCATTATGTAAGATTGAAGAAACCAAGTTGAAGGCAAAGAGCGATGTCGGATCAAGGGAACAAGTTCAAACATATGCTGCCATCGCCAAGAGACAAAAAAAGTTAGGAAAGTTTGGTCCTAAGAAAAAGAAGAACGATATGTCAAACATACAATGCTATGGATGTAACGAATTTGGGCACTTTAAAACGAATTGTCCCAAACTCACGAAGGACAACAAGAAGAGAAAGGAAAGAAATGAAGCCCATGTTACCGAAGAAGTGGAAGAATCAGAAAAGAAGAAATCAAAGAAAGAGGAAGATCTCTACTATGATTGAGATAATCTCCTTCACTTAGTTCTTTTCAGTTTTATATAAGATAGCATTCATGATGGGAAGCATCACTAACATCAAGATGCATTAGAGTTGAAATAGAGATGACATTGTCATAGAAGCTTGGAAAGAAAGTTGAAGTAGAAGTCTACATAGTTGTAGCAGTCATCATGACAAAAAGAAAGTAGTTCATGGCATCTCCATTGGAAGAATATGACAACCAAGTTAGCAATATATATGGTTGGAAGAAAGTCATCTAGCATGATAGAAGATAAAGAACGGTCATCATACATCATCATTTGAAAGGAGCACTTGCAGAATGAGGATCATCAAGATCCTCCACTAGAATCTTTATAAGAAGGTTCACTTGGCAGAAGCAAGTGTCTCATTGATAGTCTTCGGTCCACCTTGTGTGGATCCACTGCTAAGGTATGGTGATGAAGATGTGCATCATGTTGAAGTTGTTTGAAGTACTTTCTAAACAAGAAGAGGAAGTTTGCTAAAAGGAAGTCTAGATGACCAAAAGAAAGAAACGTGTGTATATATTTAATAGGTAAAGTCATGTCATCATATAGTTGTAGATAGCTTGGCTGAATTGCTCTATCTTATTAGCATGATCGAAGATGACGGAGCCCTTCCATTAGAATGATGAATGAAGGCATGTAGACAATGTGCCTTGAAATATTCTACATATTGATAAGATGAAATCAACATAATATGACCTCGTGTGGATTATGAGGTGGTTGAAAATCATGGTTTCTATGTTGAGATGATCTCAAAGGAAGCAATATGTGAAGAAAAGAAGAAGAGTTCGTGAAAGATGCAACTATAGTCACGTAAGATAAGTGATCAACATCTGATAATGAGAAGTATTAGCTATGACATCTCCATGGAGAAGGTATGAAGAATATGATAAAGTTTGAAAAAAAGGAGACCCTTAATAATCAATGTCTTGGAGATGAAGTCATACATGTGCAGGACGTTGATGTTGCATGAAGTTGATGTCATTACGAAAAGCCATCATGAAAAGGTAATTTTGATTTTTGAAAACATATGGTTGGGTTGAAACAGGGATACCGAAAGGGAATTGTAGATGTCACCTACAACTAGAACTCATGTGATTGGATGGAAGATCCTAAAAGAAACATGACTTGGAAGAGGTAGTTATATGAAGAAAAACCCAGATGTGGACTAATAAATTACTTTTCGATGAAAAGAGGGATGACACAACTATTGATTCAACACTGTGGTTCGTTGAAGGGAAAGTGATGAAGAAAATGGTCGATGCCCAACAAAAAAAAAATGATCTAGAAGATGAAGGCTCCAAGATGAAGAAGTTGAAGTTCATGACATCGAAAGGATGAGCCCTACAAGCAGCAGATAATACCATCATCTCCACCAAAGAGCAGAGAGTTGTTGTTGGAAACAAGTCCCTAGTTAAGAGGGAGCTTGGACAAGTCCCTCGTTAAGAGGGAGCTTAAGTAGATTTCTTTTTATAGGAATGAGTATATCCTCCCTAGTTGAGAGGGAGAAATAGACACATCATTCTTGTCTTCATGTTATGAAGAAAGAAAAGAGGATTGGGTAAGCATTTGAGACCGATTCCGATATTCTTTGAGGATGTGGTAGGGCATCCAATAGGCAAGAGTAGTCGAAGAGGAAATTCCTTGAGGATATGTTATTCCAAGATAGGAATTGTCCTAAAAGAACATACCCTCTGAACAACTGGGTGGAGTATGTGCCTTGAGAGACAATGATGATGGTGTCTATCAGTCATTTGTCTCGCAAGAAATGTGCTCTGATCTTGTGGAAAGATAGAGATGTTAGTCAAGGCCTTGCTATGTGACAATGTTGGTTGGTATAATGATATGCACTAAGTTAAGCTAAAATAATAGCTTATGAGATGACTTACCAATTTGACTCTCCTTATGAGAATTCTTCAGTTTGAGAATGTCCACATACCTTCTATGAATTATCAATACCTCCCTAGTTAAGGAGTGTTGAAATGTGTAACTCGATCTTCATAATGACAAATGTAATCATGATTTTATATTTGATGAAAAGAGAAAAAGAATTTTTATTATTATTATTTTGTAGCATGGGTTTCATGTTCAAGGTTATTTGATTTATAGCTCAAGCACCCATTAATTGCTTCTAGGGCTTGTCATTAAGTCAACAAGTCAATTGAGTCATTGTCATGTATGAAAGACCCTTTTGGCCATGTTGTATATTGTAAAGAAAAAATTATTTGAGTCAAAATTAGAGTCAAAGACCCTCCAAGACCTTGTCAACGTGCAAGCAACAAGTCGACCAGTCAAACAGTGAAGTCGGCCTCCTAGAGATGGCATGTTGGCCTAATAAGACTCTCTAGAAGCCTATAAATAAGAGGGAAATTGACCACATTTGAGACCATCCAAGCAACTCACAAGAAGTTCGATCAAGTGAAGATGAGGAGACCCAGCTCCAGTGAAGAAGAAGAAAATTCTAACGAAGAAGAATCCAAGTTTTGGAACTGTTTTTGGGCCATCATTCTCACACATGTGAAAGAGAAGTAGGTCACTTTGGAGTTGCAAGAAGTTCAGATTGCAGTCATCACTAAGAGTTCAATTTTGGGTTAAAATAAGTTTCCTTTGCAAGCCAAAATTTCAAGAAGTCATCTCAAGCGAAGGAGAGAAGAGGGCAAAATCACCATAAAAAATCTCACACGAGCCATCTCGGGTTTTTGCAACAAGGGCCGTGTTGACCACTAGAGTGGCACCTGATGATTATATGAAGACTCCATGCCCAAGGATGATCCAGAGGACATTTGTACCATCAGATATCGTCAATCAACAAAGTTTTTTAACTCTACTTCTATCTTATCATCATCTTTCTTGTACCCAGATTCCACACCCTACGGGGAATTGTAATAAGTGATACTAGTAATGATGAGTTTTGAGGGTGTAACAGGCCTAGGATGTTGGGACTCGATCAGCAAACGAGTACACCTTGGAGTGTTTTTTTTCTTTGGTTAATTATCCCTTCTTTTTCAGAGGCAGATAATTTTTTAGGTTTTTTCACTGTTTTACCCCAAAGCCGGAGTGAGGGTTTGAAGGTTGAGCCCCTGACACATCTTAGTGTCTACAGTTGATGTATATTACCATACTAGATCACACAAAAAATTTCATGGAATTTGGTTAGGTTTAGGCAGTCATTTTTTAATTTTTTAGATTTCCTGTAGGTCAAAAATTGCAAATAAAATTATATTTAAATTGTAATAAGTGTAGTCTAGAGAAGTTGTATGGGGTATGAGTAATCAAAATTACACCTCTCACCCTCAACTTTCTACTATAACACACTTTGAGGGGTTAATAATGTGTTTTGGACCCTCAAAACCCACTTTTCCTAAGTTTAGTGGGAAATCTGGCAATTAATTAAGCTAGAAATTAAATAAATGAAGAAAAATAAATATCCACACATGCTAAATGTTGTAAAAATGAGGTGGAAAATTATGAGGGAGTAAAAGTGAAGTCTCAAAGTGATGTCGACTCCTAAAATCAAGGAAAAGACATGTGCTCAAATAAAATCGAATCTCTGGAATTAAATGAAAAAGCTGCTTGGAAATTCGAATTTGTGAAGTTAATGCACATTTGGGAGGATTTGGGAGAATATTTGGTGGAGATCTTTGTGGGAAATTGTTCCCACATGGGTTACCACCCATATACACTTGTCATTCCACCATAAAATTCGAATTTGGCACATAAGAGAAGAACAAAATGGTTTCCATTTGCCAGAATTCGATTTTTACACTTGGCATTGGAGCTCCATTCAAAAAAATCGAATTTCTCTTTGGGATTGTCACCTCATGCCACTTGTTTAATCACTTCTACATTGGGATTGGCTCCAATGCCATTTTTCATTGTCATTCTTTATTGGGATTTTCTCCCAACTCTCTATATAATAGAGCCATGGGCTCTTACATTGTATAATATTGTTACTAGCTATTGTGCTTGCGGAAACGTTGCTGCCTTGTACACTTTCAGAAATATCAATAAAGACTTTGGGGTTTCATTCATGAGGTGTTGCTCATTTTCGAGTGTGATGAATTGTTGAGCATTGGTATAATTCATTTTACTCATGCTTTGATCTAATTTGTTTCCATATGCTCTTGTAGATTTATTAATGTAGAGCTATCTTGCATTGACACTCGACTTAGAAGTATGCTCTAGGTATAAAATGCTCTAGTTGGTTTTAAATAAATCTCTAGAGTTTCTTATCATTGTTTATAGCTAAATCTATATGGAACTAATTCTTGATTGAAGTTTTGTAGAGGGAACATCTTGTTGGGATTACAGAATCAAGAGTGAGGGGAAGTCTTTGGAGAGACCAACCCACTCTTGATACATTCTTTAAGGAGCTCCCATTTGTTCTTTGAACCTTCATAGCCTTATCTTACAAAGTGGTTTTGCAAGGATTTCGGCACATAGCTTGTGCACAAGCCGAGAACTTTTAAATTTAAATCTCTTTTAAAAAAACATTATACTTCATTTCTTTCATTTGCTATCTAAGAGCTTGAAGATGGCTAAGAAAAGACGAGAGTTTACTCTCACTCTTTAGCTTAGCCTGTTGTAAATTATAATTGTACATATACACTTTATCTTGTTGATTTTTCCATTAATACTTAACTTATTTTGCAGCGATTATTTGGATTGTTTGCTAACTCTTGTGTGGCAGATTTTGAAGAGCAACTTCCTGCAACATCTAACAAGTGTTTGAAGGACCTTTGGCAAGTGTTGGGGGTTCGATTTCCAAGGATGTCGTGAACACTTTTGAGGCTTATTTTGGCCAAGTCGAATTCACTAGAGGGCTTCCCATTTTCCTGTTTAAGCTGTGGGCATTTGGAAGAAACTCACACCTTGTTTCCCTTGCATAAGTTTTGCGAGATCTTGTCACTACCTTCTCAAGAAAAGAGGTCTAGTGTCCAAGTTTCAAGCAATTATTGTGAGGACTCTCCTTAAAGTATAGTTGAGAATTTTAAAGGGCCCTCTTCTCATTGTAATATTAATAAAAGATCTAACTTGCTTGTGGGAGCTTGGGATTTCTCCCATGGTATCCTATCTCCCCATTTAGAGGGAGGCTTCTCTTGGGTGGATTGACATTTGCATGGTTTAAGCTTTCATACTTCATTCACTTACATGCATGCTTTAATTAGGAATTAACACAACCTCACTATCACATTTCATTAAGTTAAAGTTTGTTACAATTTCATTTGAGCTTTGCATTTTCTTTTTCATTGTTGCTTGGAGCTACAAGCTTACACTTTACTTTGGACAATTCATCCTTTACATGCAAGCATTTTATATTCTTAACAAACTTTGATTTGTTTCCATTTACCTTGGTAAATTGTTTCATGAGCACTTGAATACATGCTTCAATTTTATGCTACATTGTTATTTTGAATATTGGAGCAATTTATTGTCATTGTCTATTTGAAACAAATTTTACTTTCAAGCAAATTACTTGTATCATTTTAATTCATTGATGAAACACATGCAACACTTGTAAGCTAATTTTATTCCTCCAATTGAAGTTATAATTGCAACTTATGTTGAACACTATTTCATTTTCAAGCGTTGCAAATCAATCTCTTTGAAGCATTTGCATGTATCAATATTTTAATTTGGGAAATTAACACAATTTGCATTTCATCTAGGCATTTAGTGTAGGAAGGCCCCAAGCCTCGTTAAAATTTTACTTCCAACATAAGTTGGTTGAAGTAGACATCTTAGGGATCCTCTACTCCTCTATTGACTCCTCACTGTGAGATCCATATCATTGGGAAAAAGTGAGGTCTGAGGATTGAAGAGTTAAACTGTAATTTTGTTGTAGAGCTAATTAATAAAATTAACCAAGAGCACTTTCCATTACATTTACTTTACTTATCTCTTGATGGTTTGAGTTTTCATATGCAAAGTCTATTCCAAAAGCAAGTATTGTAATCATTTCAAACAAGTGTTTTCTTTTCATGTTTCAAGTCTAATTGCATATTGATGTCTTGGTTTAGCACTTCCTTTCTTTTACATTTCCAAGTTAATTACTAATTTTTGGGTTTTGGCAAGATATGTTTCACATGTTTTGCTTTATAAAGTTGATTATCTCAAAAGCATTTTGTATCTTACATATCTTGTGCTAACAATTCTTATTTACATTTCAAGGTTACTTTGTTTTCTCTTTTGACAGCATTGCATTTTACTTTGAGCAAATATATCTTTAAATTGTTGAACAAATTCCTTGTAAGGCACTGGTTTTATGGTTTTTAATCATATTAGATTGACATTGCTATTTCAAGTCGCTCACTTAATATTTGCCCATAAATCCTTAAAAGTAATCCATTTTCACTATAACACTCTCCTAGAAACTCACATCTTTTAACTTAACTTTTCATTAGGGACCACCCCCCCTAGCTAACCTAGGAGATAGCTCAAACGGAGAGAGTCGGGATTAGTGTGACAGCCCCTTCTCTAAGTTCCCTGCCACCAACCACACCTTGTGGTGTTGAAGGCTTTTCTCACTGACTTGTAGGTAGGTGTAGGCGGCAGGGTCAACAGGCCGATAATTGCAAGTCGAAGTTGTAGTCCCAAAGTTGTAAGTCCAAAGTCTAGGTCGGAGGAGCAATTGCAATTGCTACAAGGCAAGGTTGACTTGGTCTTGGAGGACTCTTGTTCAAGGGTCATAGGTCTTGGAATTCGTCATTTGAAGTTTTGTAAGAAGAGAAGAGTTCTTGTGGGTTTTCCTCTCAAGAGGAGAGGTTTTGGCCCTGTATTATAGGCTATATCTTGTGTCTTCTTGTCTCATTGTTCTTCATTGTTTGGTAACTGTTTGATGATCAAGAACACTAATAATAAACAAGTGAAAGAAGAAGTTAGTCAAGTTAATTAAAATACATCACAAGCACTTATGAAAGAAAGAGAAATTACCCTAATCTAGTTGCCCTAGATTTCTCAACAATTTATGTTGGTTCACTATGGTATTATCAAACATTTTGGGTGCAAGGTTGTAATGTTCCAAACTAGGGAAAATAGTGCTATGCAAAGCGGACAATAAAAATAACACCATAAAATTAAATCAGACCATCAGGCCACAAAATTGACAACCAAACTGCATTGTTTACTCATTTTATTAAAAGGGAAGAGGTGTACAGCAAAGTGCTGGAATGTGTGCACCTAGGCTTGCTCTAGGCAAGCTACTGAAAGCCCAAAATGAACAATGGAACACCCTCCTCAAATTTGTTGGTAATCCGGCCCAAGAGTTGGGTTGTTACTGCCCAGAAAGGTGTTGCTACCTGAAATGATTTGTTGTTAGAGCCTTCCCTGTTGCTCAGAAAATTCTGGGAAATTAATCCCAGCCTCTACGCAAGAAACCCAGAATAACCCATGAAAGAATTGGCCAAATGTTGACTTCGGAATTTTGGCCCAAATTCCCCTTAACTCCTCTAGCTCGTCACTAAGTTAGTGCCCTTGTTTGACTCCTCAGATATGCCTAGAAAATTCTATAAAATTAGGAGTGTGATCCTTGCCCAAAACCCCAAAAAACACAGAAAGGGTTTCCCTTGGTTCCAACCTTCAAAAATTGACCCTTCACAGCGTGGCCCTCCAATTTCGAGTTCTGTTGCTGTGATTGATCATGTCAATCTCTGCTTTCCCAACTCCAACAATCCTCCTCAAATGGCCCTCCAAATGATCTCCCAACTCCCCAGCTCCAAACTCCCCCGGATGGTGTTGCCCCAAAAAGTCTCACTCTAATGACTGCATAGTCATGGAGGAGATGACGCAGTCTTGCGTGTGATGAAATGAGAGTTGCGTGTAGGATGGCCCTCTTGTCTGTAGCTACCCATTATACTCCTGAAAATGATGAAAGGATGCTCCTATCTCCCCAACTTCCCGGAGTGCCTCACATTGTGACTAATCAATCCTCACATTGATGTAACTCCCCCTGCTGCTGGTACTCGACTTACAACTATTGTAACTCATATCCCTATTGCTGCTATGAACTGAGATAAAGAAGAAATCCCTCCTAGGGCTGGCACTCAAAGTCCACCGAAGCAAGGGTTGAGATCTCCGCTCGGAGACACTCGTGTGCTAAACAGCGCAGTATCCCAGCTAAGCAGCTCGAGCAACTAAGATTGAGTTCAATATGTCAAAAGATAAGATTTTGAAACTAGGAGAGCTGCCTGCCTTATATAGATTTCGTGGAGCACTTTTCCCTCCATTTTCCCTCCATCATTGGTCCCTCACTTAACCATCGATTTCTAATCCATGCAAATCAAACTAGGGAATGTGTATTCTCTTAGTGTGGGTGGCCCCCACGTACAAATTAACCACATTGAAATAACTTCTACTAACTCTAGCCTCCAAATAAAATCGAATGGGTCCCATCACCTCCAAAATCAGCCCAAAAATGTAGAAATTAATCTTGCTCCAAAATAATTTAGGACGGGACATTACAATCCTCCACTCCCAAATGTTGCTTGTCCCCAAGTAACTTCAGTGTTGGATGCTCAAGTATGCGCTCGCCCTTCCAAGTAGCATCCCCATCCGACAAGCTCCTCCAATGCACCAAAAATTGCTTGTCCTCAAGAAATGCCTGAGCAAGCATCCTCTCTAACTGTTGCTCCCCACTGTCACTGCAAAATGTGCCCGGGTCCTAGATGTGCCACTAAACCGTCCGTGACCTCGGCACTGTCCTGATATGAAGGAATCCTTCAATACCCGGATCCTAGGCCATCTTGTCCAACATGAAGCTCCACTCGCTCCACTCACTATCCTGCCCGGTACAAGTACTAGAAGTCCCCTGCTCCATCAGTGACTCGCTAAAGCGCAATGGAAGATTTGTATGGTCTCCCCTTCTAGTAGCCAGCGCATCCCTAAAGGTTATTGAGTTGTGAAGAGATGTGATGCCCCAGTTCCCTACTAGTCCCTGAGTGGTGGCACCATGCTGACGTTGTGCTACTCTGACTATGACATACTTCCCATCATGCACAGACAGTATCCTCCTCTCTTGGAACTCAATGGTGGAATACTGATCGAGGCGAAACACATCCTGCCTGGGCATCTCCATGGCGCCAGGGCCTACCCATCCAAATATAACCTTGAACCTGTGTAGCAACAGAGAATATTTGCCTCCCCATACGATGAAACCCTCTGTGAACCCCCATGTGTCATCGCAAGAGCGAACTATATCACTCTCTACCACAACCCCGCTCATCACGAGTGATCTATCAATCAACTGAATCCATGCATCCCATAGCCAAACCTGCTACAGCATAGCCCTGACAACCGATGGAATCCCTTTGGCCCTCAACTCTAGTCCCTGCACGCCATCCATATATAGGCTCCATACATAATGAACTCATCTGAGGCATGCTAAATTGTCTTGTGCCTGCCACTGTGTAGTACTGATGACCACTGGAAACCACGTGTGCCAAATAACTAACCCCTAAATGCAACCAACAGATGGGCATCTGATATGCGCAATCGACTCAGTGTATTCGGATCCATCCTGCTCCTGCCAACCATCGCCACTGGTTCAGTGACCCACCCTCTCGAGAATGTCCCGATACGATGTTGGGAATCTGGATACATACTGGACAACTGTCTCAGTCGTACACAGTATCCTTTGCTCCTGCATGGTCCAAGCATGCCCTGTGGAAAGAGTGAAACATGTCCCCCCTGTGACCAGCTCCCCATGCATAGGATCAATAATGAACGATATGCCATCCTTGTCGGTGATCACCTCATCCCTCGACCTGTGGCTGTCAACTCGCGCATCGACCTGATGCCCCCACTGAGAAGCCTCTCCTCTATCGCACCAAGTGTCATCCATGGTCCAAGCATGCCCTGTGGAAAGAGTGAAACATGTCCCCCCTGTGACCAGCTCCCCATGCATAGGATCAGTAATGAACGATATGCCATCCTTGTCGGTGATCACCTCATCCCTCGACCTATGGTTGTCAACTCGCACATCGACCTGATGCCCCCACTGAGAAGCCTCTCCTCTATCGCACCAAGTGTCATCCAAATATCTCGGATGAGCTCCACATCCCATACTGCTCGTGCCTAGAGTGTCAAAGGACAACAACCAAATCGCCTGTTCCTGTAAGTGATGTAAAAGAGGATTAGGCGTGTGAGACTCTGTGGATACCATCAAGTATCGCTCACCTGTGTCCCCATCGATCATGGGTGAACTACACCCAATGATATGCTCGATGTCTCGATCCATGGGTGTCCCTAGAGGAAACACTCCAAGACCTCGTTGTGCAATACCATACGCCCCTGCATACCACCGATCATCTCAGTACTCCTAGACATGCCATTGTACATCGCGGCCTGCCCCTGTACACTGTTGGATACCCTCGGCTACAATTATGTCGTCCTGCTCCCTGCCTTTGTCACTGCACCTATTGCTACCCGCATGTACTCAATGCAATGTGAAGCACTCCCACTCCACAACACAATCCAACACACTACAACACACCACCATGCATCTCCATGCCCACCTATAGACCACTGCTCAACGCTAGATGCTCCCACATATCCCTAAATGTGATGGCCTAGAGCTATGTCTCTACGTGTCAGGCCACACCTGATTAGTATCATCGCATCATCATACCCTTCGGTGAATGGATCTTCACTCCACATCCTCCCTGAGGGATCCGAGAAGTGGGTGTCCCTATGTGTCAACAGTGATGCTACCCTTGTGTTGCTTCTCTGCGTCCCATGTGCCCCACGCAAAAGTGAAGAATCCCCAACTCCATACAAGGCATCATCTGGTGGCCTGCCAATGCCACCTCCTCCGACAAACTCCTGCCAGAGTATGTTGATCACCCAGTTGTCTCGTGTACAAATGCCATACCAAGAAAACCAAAAGAATTTGTCCATAAACTGGTCTGCAATTGGTGCTGACTGAGACTCCCCTAGCAAATGTGCACGCTCAACTGCTAAGCCAATTGTACCATCCCAGTTGTAGTCAACCGAAATACCTAGGAAATGATAGGTAGTCCCACCCGGACCCCAATGCCCGTCAGCGCTATCGATATCCCCAGTTTCTAGAAGCTCCTGCTAAACTACACCCAGGTCCACCACCATCTCCATAGCCCACTCCATAGGGTACCAACTCAGAATCTCTCGCCATCCAACCCCAAGAGAGGGATTGAATACACGAACTCTCGCACATAGAACAACCCCAGCATGCAAGTGTTGCACCCTGTGCAACTCAGGTCGTCTCATCTCGTTATCCTGGTCAACACATGAAATTTGAATAAGTAGCTTTGTCTCTGTCTCTGTCCAATGGGCAAAGGTAACCTAACAGTGCTGCCAGACCGTCTATGTATACTCGAAGAGGGCTACTCTCAAGCCCCAACGTGCACTCTAGCTACACCAGTAAGGAATCCAACCGCTCCCCAACATGAGTCAATTTGGTTGTGGACTTGGCGCAAACCACTCTCATGCCCTCCATCTCCTCGTTCTGTTACAAAATAGCCTCTCGCACTAATGCGCCCTTCCTTTTTAATGCTAGAAGGTGGGCCTGACACTGATGGACTCGTCGTGGGCATCTATCATCTGTAAACTCAATCACGGCTCCAGATACCTCAGCGACTATTTGCATCTCGTCCATGGGTTGCACCCCCTCAACAAATTGCTCTATGTGTGTAGGCTCTATCCTCTCCCCCAAGGTGTCAACTGGGGCTATCAAAGAGGTCTCTAATAAAGGTGATTCTTGTGCCACACAAGGTATATCGATGTGATCCTCACCATCCTGTGGCCTCTCAGCATCATTGCTCAACCTCCTCCTCCAGCTCCCGATATCTAAAACCAGGTCTCCACCAGCAAAAGTGCCCCCTAGTCTAACCCTCTAATTGTCTATGTCCTGCCTGCTCCTTTTCAGGAGATCGAGTGCCCTGACCTAGTCGACTTTACCCACATCATGTAGATGGCTGCATCCCCACGGCCTACTCACCTCTAGCGTCTCTGTTGTAAGGATGAGGATGGGTTTGGTCTGTCACCCTCCTCAAATGGGCCAACCACTCATCTTCCCAATGAATTCTACCCCAGAATTTTTGCATACTGGATTTCCCTTGAGCCATGGGTTTATCTTTGGTTTCATCCGTCACTGTGGACTCATATCCAACGCGTCCATGATCTTCTAGCTAGTCTTCCCACAGCTGGGCCAAGATCATGCTCTGATACCACTGTAATGTTCGAAACTAGGGAAAATAGCACTATGCAAAGCGGACAATAAAATAACACCATAAAATTAAATCAGACCATCAAGCCACAAAATTGGCAACCAAACTACATTGTCTACTCATTTTATTAAATGGGAAGAGGTGTACAACAAGGTGTTGGAATGTGTGCACCTGGGGTTCATCTAGGCAAGCTAGCAAAAGCCCAAAATGAAGAATGGAACACCCTGCTCAAATTTGCTGGTAATCTGGCCCAAGAGTTGCGTTATTACTGCCCAGAAAGGTGTTGTTGTCTAAAATGATCTGTTGTTAGAGCCTTCCCTGTTGCTCAGAAAATTTTGGGAAATTAATCCCAGCCTCTACACAAGAAACCCAGAATAACCCACGAAGGAATTGGCCAAATGTTGACCTCGAATTTTGGCCAAATTCCCCTTAGCTCCTTTAGTTGTTGGCTGAGTTGGGACCCCTGTTTGGCCCATCATATCTACCCAGAAAATTCTATAAAATTAGGAGTGTCATCCTTGCCCAAAACCCAGAAAAACACAAAAAGGGTTTCCCTTGGTTTCAACTTTCAAAAATTGACCCTTAACAGCTTGGCCCTCCTCCAATTTCAAATTCTGTTGCTATGACTGATCCTGTCAATTTCTGCTCTCCCAACTCCAGAAATCCTCCTCAAAATGGCCCTCCAAATGATCTCTCAGCACCCCAGCTCCAAACTCCCTCGGATGGTGTTGCATCCAAAAAGTCTCACTCTAATGACTGCGAAGTCATTGAGGAGATGATGCAGTCCTGCGTGTGATGAAATGAGAGTTGCGTGTAGGAACGCCCTCTTGTTTGTAGCTGCCCACTATACTCTTGAAAATGATGAAAGGATGCTCCTGTCTCCCCAACTTCCCAGAGTGCCTCACATTGTGACTACGTAATCCTCGGGTTGTTTTAACTCCCCTTGCTACTAGTACTCGACTAGCAACTGCTATAGCTCGTCTCCCGGCTGCTACTACAAACTGAGATGAAGAAGAAATCCCTCCTAGGGCTGGCACTCGAAGTCCACAAGCAAGGGTTGAGATCTCGGAGACACTCGTGTGCTAAACAACACAGTAGCCCAGCTAAGCAGCTCGAGCAACTAAGATTGAGTTCAATATGTCAAAAGAGAAGACCCTGAAATGAGGAGAGTTGCCTTCCTTATATAGATTTCGTGGAGAACTTTTCCCTCCATTTTCCCTCCATCATGGATCCCTCACTTAACCATCGATTTCTCCTCCATGCAAATCAAACTAGGGAATGTGTATTCTCCTAGTGTGGGTGGCCCCCACGTACAAATTAACCACATCGAAATAACTTCCACTAAGTCTAGCCTCCTAATAAAATCAAATGGGCCCCATCACCTCCAACCTCAACCCAAAATGTAGAAATTAATCCTGTTCCAAAAAAATTTAGGAAGGGACATTACAAAGGTGTTGTAGGTAATTTTCTGAAGTTATGCCCAAATAAACATGTACAGTGAACAACATTTGCCCAACTAAAGCTTCAAAATAACATTGGTTGATTTATATAATATTTAGAAATATTCACAAGGTTGGTATAAAGCAATATAGCAACAAATTTGAGCAAGAACAACCATTCATTAATTTAATACATAAACACACAGTGAGTAATAAGAGTGGAGGAACTTGGTGGAATATACATTTGAAGCCCAAAAGATTTCAAATTTCACAATGCCTTGGTTGTAGGATTGAAGCAAGTAAACCAAAATGAATTTCCAACCTTTAAGAGCCCAATTCTCTGCTTAATATATACCATGATATAGTTGAAGGTGATATCAGTCCATGCAATCATATAAATGAGGGAACTTGTGTCACTTTCGCTGATGAAAACTCATCCTAGTGTGATGACAATGCCTGCCCCTCCCTTGCAAACAATTCTACCCTGAAAACTGGAACTCGACCCCTGCCTGATCAAAGCGAAATTCTGGAAGAATCTGTGCACTGGGAATGGCTTCATATCTAATATTATACGCAGTGATATGAGTCCTCAAGATAGGGGAATTTTGCCCACAAATTAGAATGAACTCGGCCTGCCTTCTTCTAATAGAATTCCAACCTCAAGATTAGCATGTCCTCTAGCTTGGAAAATGAATTCTGGAAAACTGTGGCACTGAAATTATAGCTTCAAGTCTGAGTTCAGATCAGTTCTTCCAAGGAGCAGGAAGGTAGTAGCTCGACGAGATGTGAAGTTCATGGAGGATAGGGCTTTCAAAAAATCTCAAGAAATGCCTTCCGAGTATCAGTCAAAAGAGGAACCGTTGGTCAAACCTCTTAAACCAACGGAAGAAAAGAATTCTTCCTCAGGTCAAGAATTCTTCCTCAGGTCAAGAAGAATCACAGGATGAGGGAGAGCTAACAGAAACACCTGCTAGCAGAGGAAGAACGAGAAGGGAACTTCGTTAGATTCTGTGAAATGCAGAGGACTTCATCGGTGCACAAAGGAACAATAAGAGGGAACGAAAACAGCCAGACAGATAGCAGGCATTAGTAGCTCAGGATGGGGAGCCTACAAGTTTTCAAGAGGCAACTCAACATCAAGTTTCGTTGGATGCGATGGTAGAGGAGTATAACTCCATAATGGTGAACGATGTCTGGGAGGTAGGGCCAAGGCCTCAAGACAGATCAGTGGTAGGTTCGAGATGGATCTCCAAGATCAAATACGCTGTAGACAGCAGTGTTGAGAAATACAAATACAAGTTCATTGCTAAGGGGTATGCTCAGAAGGAAGTAATTGAATACGAAAAGAACTTCATCCCGGTAGCCAGATATACATCTATTAGAACCGTGATATCTCTTGCAGCACAGATGGGGTAGGAGATTCATCAGATGGATGTCAAAATGGCTACAACCAGAGGGCTTTGAAACACATGAGAAGAAGTCTCATGTATGCAAATTGAAGAAAGCCTTGTATGGGTTGAAACAGGCCCCTAGAGCATGGTATGGTCGAATTGATGGCTACTTGCAGAAAATGGGATTTGTCAAGAGTGATGCAGATCAAAATCTCTACTATCTGGTTGTAGAGAATGAGCCTTTAATCTTAGTATTATATGTGGATGATCTCTTCCTGACTGGATCATCCAGGCTCATCAGGGACTGCAAGAAAAATCTAGCCACAGAATCTGACATGAAAGATATGGGACGAATGCATTATTTCCTAGGGTTGGAAGTTTGGCAACAAAAGGGGGAGATCTTCCTTGGGCAAGGGAAATATGCTACAGAAATCCTGAAAAGATTCAAGATGGAAGACTGTAGACCCATGGCTACTCTAATGATCACCAATTGGAAGAAGATTGATGCATCAGAAGACAAGGATGTTGATCCCACCTTATATAGGCAGCTCATAGGGTCCCTAATGTATCTAGTCAATACCAGGCCAAACATTTGCTACGCTGTCAACACCCTCAATCAGTTCATGGTGGAGCCGAAGAGGGTGCACTGGGCAGCAGCCAAACATGTTCTCAGGTATTTACAGGGAACAGTGGATTATGGACTCTTGTACACCAGGAGTAAGGATATCAGGTTGAGTGGATTTACTGATGCAGATTGGGCAGGAAGTTCAGTGGATCGAAAAAGTACCTCTGGGTACTGTTTCAACATTGGATCAGGAATGACCTCTTGGTGAAGTAGGAAACAGAAATCCGTGGCTCTGAGCTCATCTGAGGCAGAATATATGGCTGCGAGCACAGTGTCGTGTGAGGCCATATGGCTTAGAAAACTGCTTGTGAACCTATTCAAAAGAAAGATGGAAGCAACCAGGATCATGTGCGATAATCAAAGTTGCATCAAGCTCTCTGAGAATCCAGTGTTTCACAATCGATCAAAGCATATTGATATCTGGTGTCACTTTGTCAGAGATTGTGTCCAACAAGGAGCTGTACAGATGAGCTACACTCCTACAAGAGAACAGGGGGCAGACATCCTCACCAAGGCCCTTGGAAGAACAAAGTTAGATTATTTCAGGGAAAATATGGGGGTGATAAAGAACCCATTTCAGTAGCAGAATTGGGGGGTGATGTAGCAGTCAGCAGTAGCACGATGTAACATGGCAAGAAGAGATTGCAGTGCAGATGCAGTATTGGGAAGAAAGGACCAGCAGCAGCACGAATGCAGAGGGCACTGCCATAAGGATGCAGCAACACTCCTACAGGAGAACAGGTGGCAGACATCCTCACCAAGGCCCTTGGAAGAACAAAGTTTGATTATTTCAGGGAAAAGATGGGGGTGATAAAGAACCCATTTCAGTAGAAAAATTAGGGGGTGATGTAGCAGTCAGCAGTAGCATGATGCAACATGGCGAGAAGAGATTGCAGTGCAGATGCAGTGTTGCGAAGAAAGGACCAGCAGCAGCACGGATGCAGAGGGAGCTGCCATAAGGATGCAGCAGTGTTAGAGGCAGAGCCATAGGCAGCAGTACAGGATGCAGCAGAGCCATAGGCAACAGTAAAGGATGTAGCAGTGCCAGAGGCAGAGCCATAGGCAGCAGTACAGGATGCAGCAGTGCAGAGGATGTTGGGCAGGGAGGCCTAGCATCAGCACAAGTACCAGTGTCGTATAGTCAGAGTAATGTTCAGTATGGAGTATTACTAGAGCACAGTCCTCGCTAAGAGAGAGTGTTGATTTGCGGTAGCATCAGATGTGCTCTAGCCATGAAACTTGGTGGAGAGGCTAAAGCACATGAGATCTCCAAGACCCAGCATGGTTTGGGAAGATTCTAACCGGTTTGGGAGATATTAAAATAATTAATATTTTTAATGGTGTTCCTAAGTCTAAACTTAGGAAAAATAAAATATTAATGGGCATTAATATAAAACTGGGTTAGAAGGTTACAAAAGTCATGGATCAAGCCAAATCTAGTCTTAGTCGTTGATTATAGATTTAATCTCAGCCGTTGAAGGGCCAACAGGAAAAGTATAAGAAGATGCTTGAGGGTCAGTTGGAGAACACACTGAGGGAGACCAGTCAGTTCGATTTCTGGAGTGGGGTTAGCTGAGAAATTCGAACTAGTGGTCTGGAGAGCAGTAGGAAGCAGCAAGTATGGAACAGAGAGTCAGGAACAGCGCCAGAAGACCAGCGCAGAAGTTGGAGAGGCAAATGCAGAGGCAGTAGACTGCGCACTTATTGGAGGGCTTGCGTGGATGATGCAAAGAGGCCCATTGCTGACGCAGAGCGGCAGGTGCTGACGCAGAGGGTCTGGGAGCTATGTTGAGGTCAGCTAGCCTGATGCTAAGACTGTGAGAAGTGCTATATAATTTTCTCTCTGTTGGGTAAGCCAGTTCGGCACCCAGTTGTACTGAAGAATTGTTGAATTATAAAATCCTCCCTTGCTGCACCGGTTTTCCCACATTGGGTTTTTTTGGGGACTGTTGTCCAAAATATTTGTGTTGATGTGTTGATTATTGTGCATGTGTTTGTTTTTGTATTATGGTGTGATATCTGCAGTAGAATTTGTTTTAATGGTTACTGAAAGATTTTCATAAATAACTTATTGAAAAATAAGTAGGTAAAATAAATCAGTTGTTGCAAATAGCATGAGATGAGTCCTGATTTGCTTGGTTGTGCGTGAGGAATAGTGGTTCCAATTCAGCCTCTAAATCTTCTAAGTAATTCGACCCTCTTGTTCTGGTAATAGTCACTAAAATGGGTCAATGGAAGCAATACTTTGATCCCAATACAAACCATTCTCTGGCTGAGATAACACTAAGATAAATCAGTCTCCAAATTGTGAATGCAAACATGTATCAACTCGGTCTCTTGATCTGGAGATTTATGTAAACCTGCAACCAACACTAGCTGAAGACACCTGCAAATAAATTCATTTAACAATGGAGACTCCCTGCAATAAGCACAATTGGAAGATCTGAGATAATATTCCCCAAGAGCTAACTAGGGTGGCACTCGAAGTCCACCGAAATTAGCTTTTGAGTTTCGTTTGAAACTCACTTGAGCTTCTTCTCAATTTCAATAGAAATGATAGGAATAGAATGATTGTCCATTGAGTTCCTCCTTTTAAAATTCTTCATAGAGCATCCCTCTAGCGTCTAGATCCTTCCTTTTTCCTTATCGTTTTATTGTTGGGGGCGATTTTCCACTTTTTGCCGCCATTTGAATAAAATAATAACTTTCCACTATTCCAATAAAAAAATAATTTCCTTTCATTCTCCAATGAGATATTACTTTGCCGTCATTTTACATTAAAATAATAATTTACCTCCCTTCTCTAATAAAATATTATTTTGCTGCCATTCTCCATTAAAACAATAATTTCCACTTTTCTCCCACAAAATAATATTTTCTCCCTTTTATTTAATATCTCCAAAATTGGCAAAACTCCTCAGTGAATTTTGCACTCACAAAAATTAGGAACATGACATAGATAGTGAAAAATAGACAAAGAGACATCAAGAATTACGCTCATAGTCAGGGCAAAACCCGCAAGGGGAAAACCCAACCAAATTCTTTCCTTATGAGAGAGAAATTATGTCCATCAAATAGTACATCAAGAATCTTTCAATAATATCCAAATCTGACCTCAATAAAGTGTCAGTCAAAACTAGTCAACAAGAGATAAAAGTCAACTTCTTGTCAACAATATAAGTCTGCATAGTAAAGCCGAATTTCGGCCCTAAGGTGGCTAAACATACAGGCCGAAATTCGGTCCCGAGGTAGCCACGAAAAGTCAACGCACCAATCAACAGACTTCAGTCAAATCCAAAATAAACAAATGTGGTCAATGTCCCAATGCAAGAGCGAAATCACAGTCAACAAGAGTCAACGAACTTCTGAAGTATTCAGCATTCCAAGATTATCTGAACAGAAGTCAAACAGATGCCAAAGATGCCCAAGTTAAACACAATCAAAGCAGCTCTAAGAAGAAGCTCAACGCAGATCAAAAGAAGCCTTTCTGTCCTTTGCACATGTGATGTCTCTCTCTGAAACTACTGATTGAAGATGCTTGAGTTGATGCTCCAAATGAGTCCAATTGATGCCCTATTTATATGAGCGTTAGGAGGGTTAATTAGCCCTAGTGGGGCCGACATATAGAGTGTGAGGGCCAACTTGTGCAATGAAGAATTATGAATTTTCTCTATGGTTTTCCAATGAAAAATATTGATCGTAGCTACCTAAATTTCCAACACAAATGTCTAGGGTCAATGTATATTACCATGCTAGGTCATATCCATGGTCTTATTGAATTTGATTGAGACTTTCTAGGATTTTTTTAAATAATTAAAAATTCTTGCAAAACGAGATTTTTGATTAATTTCCTATGTAATGATGTAACTAAGTGATACTAGAAAATGTTGGTAGCATGCGGGTGCTCAAAAATCATGCTCAAAGCACCAACATTCTCCTAGTATCAACTTTGGGGGTTAAAAAATGATTATTCCCCCATGAAAACCCACTTTTCCCAAAGATGAGGACAAAAAGGCAAGAAAATTACAAAAAGGCTGAATTTAATTGCTGAGTTTAATTGCTGATTGGGAGGCCACATAAGCAAGGACGAATTGCTACCTTCAACTGCCAATTTGGTGGGCCAAATCCCACCAAAATAGATGCCAAGCCAGTCAAATTTGGGGGACCAAATTATAGCTTTTGGTGGGGTAGTTAACTACAAGTGAGTGGGAGTTATCTCCCACCTCACTCTAACTGCAGTCACCTGTCTTCAAGACTGATACGCATAGCAGACTACAAGCAGTATGCAGGCCAGCAAGGGAATGATACACTGCCCCTCCTAACAGCCATATGCAGGCCTGTGATGGCAACTAGTACGCTGGCCTCCTAACAGTCAGTACGCAGGCCTGATTTTAAGGGACACACAGGCCTATTTTGGCAGAGAATTGGCGATCAATCAACAGTCTGTCTTTTAGCAAATTCATTGGGCCTCTTGGGCCTCTCCCAAATTCTATAAATTGAACCCACTTGCTCTCATTTGGCATAAAGGAAGCCTCAGAGCTTAGGTAAATTCTAGTGTAATTTTGCTTCATTTTTTATAATACAAAAGACTTGGAGATCAATGGTCTATTGCCTTGTGTGGTTTTCCCTATGCTTATCTAGAGGTAACCTTATTGTTTTTTATGCAATTTGTTTTCAAGTTGGTTATCAAAGCCCTTGATAAGGACATTGTTGTCCAAGGGAAAGACAAGCAATTACTTGTTATTATTTTGAAATTTTGCATTCTAGACTTAACTATTACATGTGCTATTTGGTTGAATAACATGTTTAATTGATCATTGTGCAAAATTTCATCTATTTTGCTAATCTTGTGGGAAAGATCTTAAGTGGTTTTTACAAGTATCTCAAGCTTGGAGTTGGGGAAGTTCTTGGCTGAACCATCCACCTCCAAGAATCATAAGAGGCATTGGTCCCATGTAAAGTAATAAGGAAATTTTTGTCCTAGATTTCCTATTGTGAAAATTTGGAAGCCCAAATCTCTACTGCAGCAACTGATTAAGCTTCTTCTATTTGTTAAATTATTGAACAAATTATTTACTACATCCTACAACAAATATAGAAACTAATACATTGCAACCTTCACCAATTAAAATTATATGCGGATACAAGAAACTGAGCAAGAAAGAAATACACAACACATTACAATGTTATTTTTGGATAAATGTACCCGGAAAAGCCCAATACGGGAAAACTGGTGTAGCAGCGGAGGATTTGTATTATTAAGTAGTAGTCTTTTTAATACAATCTTTGGATGCTTTACTGGCTATCCAATGCAAAGAATCTGACTGACACAAGATTAGTGAGAAATACCTCACACTATCACTGGCGATCCAGCATTGATCTAGCCACTGAATGGCCAGTCCCTAGTAGCCTCTATGCAGTTTCTACGCAATCACTGCATTGTACTACGTCACTCCTTTTGGGGTCTACATCACTCCTTCTGGCTGATCATTTTGCTTCTAGAACTTCGACTTTTGCCCTCTCGGCCTCACACCTCGCTTCCGGCTTCAGAACACAACCTCCCCAACGAAATACGGATCTCCTCTCAAGCTCTGCGCTGCTTCTGCGGTCAAACTATGCCGCCCAGCGTAGCCTCTGCGATGCCTCTTTTGGTTCTCTCTCTGCCTCCTCTGCGATGTATTCCCGGATCGAGAAATTCTCCAACCAAAACTATCCCTGCCCCTTACTGCAAGAATTCTCCTCAATCGATTCTCTAGCAACTACTGCGTTGCCCTCTCTAAGAATTCGATCTCTTGATCTCTTTCCGAAGTGTTTTCCAAATGCCCATCAAGCCTCCTCTTATAATCTTCCCGTTGAGAACCAACGGCTCATATTAAATTCTGATCAATGGCTCAAATCATTTTGGCTTGATCCTCGTCTTCTTCTAGAAGTTTCACCCATAGTTTGATTAATACCCTTTAATTATTTTAATTTCCCAAGTTTAGACTTAGGCACCCATTCAAAATAATTAATTATTTTAATAAAACTATCTCCAGGTGGAATTTCCCAAAACGATTTCTGGGTATACATGTCTCCAAGCCTCCCTGCAAATTTTGAGGCTTAAAGCACATCCGATGCTACCAGAAATAAACACTCCCTCTTAGCAAGGAATGTGCTCTAGTAATGCATCCTACTGAAGCATCACCCTTCTCTGTAACATCTCCCTTTGCATTGCTGATGTTTGACATCCCTACCCACCAACTACTGCGCAAATGTTGCATCTGTACTGTTGTTGACCCTGCCACTGCCAACACTACAAGTACAAGTGTCTCCAAGCTCAAAAGGGGGTTAATCAAGGACCCTATTAGGTGGTTTCAACCGCTAAAGTGGATGGCATGTCCATAGTACATTCTTTAAGAGGTAGGTGGAATATGATATAATGATGGAATGGAGTGGGCGTGAGGGGAAACATCCACACCACATGTCAAGGTACATTGGGTAGCTCTAACAAGGGAAGCCCACCCCCTGGTATATGAATGTAGGAGGGAAAAAATTATGGTGCATGAGTTACCCCGACCTTTGTTTTTCCACCCTTCTTCATATGCCTTTTGCCTTTTATTGATTTTTCTTCATAATTGCTCGAGGCTCTAGGGGATGGAGAGCATCATGATGTGCAATATGTAGCAATGGATACCCCCTTGAGGTAGGGCAGTTTATCGCCCACTAGGGGTTGGGACAATCATGGGTTCCATAATGATGGAGAGGGCACATCTAGAGCCCATAGGAACCAGGGTGATGGCCATGCATAAGGGGTAGAGCTCATGTTCAGTTTTTTCCCACGTGTTCAATTTGTATGTCCCAGCCATCTTTTGCATTTTTTGGTACATTTCCTGTTGAGAGTGGCCAAATTATGCTTTTTACTTTCTTTTTAGCTGCATCAACCTCCGGAGCATCGTTCCAAGCCCGACCCAAGATGTGGACAAGGAGAGGGGGAGGCTAACCCTATGTGGACCCAGTGAACACGTGGACCCGGATAAGAAAAGAGATGAATGGGGATCAAATAAGTGGAGAGGGAGTAATGTAGGTGGTATCGGGAAGCGGGACCACGCAACCAAAATCGGGATTTCCCATGTAATCCCAACCCTAAAGCTAATGGTCAATAAAGGAGATCCCATGGGACTAAGATACAAGGGTAAACAGGAAATCGAGCGATGGAGACAAGAACACAAACCTAACCCACTCTTTTCGTCGAATCCCCAAAGTGCCCATGACAAGTAAGGAAAATTACTCAACTATACCAATGAAAAGTCATACCTTTGGGTTCGGGAGGCCCACCTTCAAACATCTAGTCATAACAGATGGGTGAGGGACCGCATGGCTATCTCAGGTGGCGAAGAAAATAGCACATCGAGCTATTTGGGTGTTACAAGGGGTTGTTGGCTTCCGGCTGAGGAGCATCTAGCAAAAAAAATTTCACCCATATACACTACCCACAGGTGGTGGGTAACCCGCCCAACAAAAACACTGCTCCACAACTGCCTCTCCCAGGAAATGCATATTCACTTACAGTGCCTAGTCTGCCGAGGAAAGCTCACGAATTGGCTTGGATAATCAACAAAATAGCTCCACAATCTGAAATGGAGCTCCTCCTAGGGATGACACTCAAAGTCTACTGAAGGTAGGGTGAGATTTTCGCTTGGAAATCTCGTGTGTTGAACAACACTTTGTTGACCCAACTAAACAGCTTGGGCAAACAATGGTTTGGTTGTCAAATGAGCAAAAAGCCCCAAAATGAGTGCTTCTCCTCCTATTAATATTTTTTGCCTCCTCTTCCCTTGTGGGCTCCACCCCACTGACTTCCTTCTTTTTCCCTCTTCCCTTTCCCATTCGAACTCTCCAAGGGGTGTGTATTCCCTCATGGAGTGGCCCCCACCTTCCACTAGCTCCACGATTTTCCTTTTGCCTCTATAGTGGGGCCCTTTCTCACCAAAAATTAAATCTCCTTTAGCTTTTCCCATTTTTCCTAAGTTGTGAGCCAAAAATTTAATATACCTAGGCAAAATTGGTGTAGCTGCTTGGTAATTTTAAGTAGGGGGGATATCACACCAGCCCTCAAAGTTGACCTAGAAGAGGCCCATGCACCCACTTGAAAAGCTCTATATAGAGGAGGATTTGACTCCCATTAGACACACTTTGGTCATCGAACTAATCGAGCAGATCTGGTGTATTACAGGAAGTACAAAATTCTGAAAGAAGGAAGCGAAATATCTCTCTCTTGGTTTGGTTTTGATCTACTCCTCTCTTGACAATCAATTTTTTCTATGAAAAGGTAGGATTTCTGCAGGTCTGAAGTTTTAAAGAGCAACAATCTTGTTTGGTGAAGCAGTTTATTATCTTGGGTGGTTGGTTTGATCTTGGTGGTTTGTTGGTGAGTTTATGGTCTTGGAAGTATCCTAGAATTGATTCTATAAGCAGTGAGTTTTTTGGCTTTTCCCCTATTGAGGGGTTTTTCCCTGGCTTGGAGCTTGTCTCTGGTGTCTCTATTGTTTGCATTATGGTCTTCTTGTTTGGCATTTATCTTGATGATGAACAGAATTCAATAATGATAAAAGAACTAATGCAATAAGCATCACATGAACTTGTCAAGTTTAGAGAAATCATTAATAAAATCCTAATTATATCACTGCCCTGGATTTCTCAACATGGTATCAAAGCTAGGGCTTTGAAATAAGGGTAGAAAGAAGGTCACATTGGCTTCAAAACAAGAAAATAAAGAACATCTACCTAGGACTGAATTACTAAGGGCAAGCAGGACTAAATTTTGGACACATATACTAGCTCTCTCCACAGTGACTATACTGAAGATCTGAGTGTAAATAGCAGAGATATTTTTTCTAAAGGACCAAAAGGCTTCAAGACTTCAAGGAAAATCTAAATCTCTAGGATCAAGCTCCTTGGAGAAGAAGTTTGCAATTCTGGGCACACAACTTGGCCCTAGTTACACTAATAAGGCCATGGTCTTGCATATGAACAACAAGGCTATTTGAAGGACATACAAGCCCTGTTCTAGACGACTGAAAAGCTAATCTAATCGCTGAAAGCAAGCCCAGCATTTTTGTAAGAAGAGGGATAGTTTAAGTCTAATCCTCAAGATCTGAAATCTCCATTAGATGATCCGAATTTGCTATGTTATCTCAAAATTTTAAAGTTCAAAAGTATATGCACTTGTGGGGGATCTAATCTATGTTTCGAATATCACATAGAGGACAAATATCAGTGCGAGTGTGTTTAAACGCCTTATAAGCTTGGTAGAAAAAACTTATCTTGCAACCTCAGTCACCCTGGAAAAGAGTCGAGCCTCCCTCAAAGTTTTGAGCATAAGTAGATATTAGAAGGATTAAATCTAAGTCAATGTCGCCTTCAAGAAGAGTCGAAGATTTGAGCACATAATGGACTCAAGGCTGAATCTTTTGATTGGCTCATTTCTCATCTACAAGTCACCATATTTGAAGAAATATTACCAATCATGAACAATGGTATAAAAGCCATGAGATTGTAATAAAAAGGGCATTATCTTGTGGCACATAAATATACATAATCCGAACCTAATCTGTAAGAAAGGGAACCAACCTTAGAAGCATCATCAATAATTGACATTTGAGGTATATATGTACAACAATTGTTCTTGAGAACTACAACAGCCTCTCCTCTTTCAAACTTTTGTCATTTTGAACATACTTTTTGATTGATCCAGTGCATATCAGAGTTTTGTGGAAAAACCCTATCCAGAGGGTCATCTCATGTAAATATAACAACATTCATAAGGTCCATTTATCTTATACATCTTGGAAAGCAGTAAGAAGTTCTAGACCTAGGGTCTAGTCGACAGTAATAGAAAGCCCATGTCTTAAATAAGATATTCAAGATCTGTGTCTAGAAGAAATAATAGTCTCCTTGGAATCAGTGATAGAAAATCACTTTGAAACCCTATTGCAGTCACTCATAAATGTCAAAGATAGCAGCATGACTATTTAACTCATTGGAAGAAACGTTCAAACTTCAACATCTTAGTTCAAAGATGAAGGTAGCAGTACCTATGCAAGCAGCTCATGACTCTGACATCATAAGGAGTCTTCATTTTTGTAAAGAAGATCATGGCATCCTGAAGCAACCCTTGTGGCAGCCTCTATGAACATGAAAGATAGAAGTATGTATTCATGAGGTATGTATAGCTTATTAAGTTATTATGGGTCTAATATAAAATGTTTTAGGGTTTGATTGCTTGGATGATTCTAGGGATTGTAATTGTTGTTGATATCTATGAATCATAAACCCTAGATGGTTCATGAAATGTTAGGAAAACCCTAGATTTATGGAAGCCCAAACCCTAATTCGATTGTTCCCTTGTAGAAACCCTAGCTCTTAATCTCTAGGGTTTGCAGGTAGTCTAGGGTGTACAATAAATGCTAGTAATGATAAATGAGGATGATTTGATTTTTAAATAGATCTACAGTTGGCATTTGTAAACCCTCCATCCTCTAAGAGCCCATTGAAACCCTAGTTTATCAGATTGACATCATGCGTTTCTTATCATATATTTGCTTGGTTGTATTTGTTAATAAGTATTGCAGGTACATCATGAAGAAAACAAAGGAAGATGAAACCTGTAGTTTGGTGAGCATGATAGAAGGGAAATGGAAGAACCCTGAGAATGGTAACTTGATAATCAAGTTGGATCCTTGGGCACTCTGATACGGATAATACGATTCATGTAAAGAAAGGTTGTATCAATACCTGATTGATAAGGTCGATGAAAAGAGAGATTTGGCACAACATATTAAAGAAAGTCCACTATACATCTATAGCATAAGTTCATGTAGAAACTAGTTGTTGAGGGCCATTCCAGGATCCTCCATTAGATGAATTCATGGGAATATTTCTTCGAAGAAGGACCATGATAATATTGCAGGCGTTTTCCACTCTCTCAGTTTTGGGGCAAGCTTCCTAGAAGTTTGCTGATACAATTGCAACATGATGAAGTCACATCTTCAGAATGGGGAGCAGTTTGAAGAAAACTACATGACTAGTTGAAGTAAGAGGTATGAATGGTTTTGAAATTCTTATTTGATTTAGTTGACCTATGTTTTCAATATGCAGAAAGAGTAGGGTATAGAAATATGCTTGGTTGCATTAGCATGTTTTGAATTTGATTGGGCCAAAGACATTTTGGTGGTAATCAACATCCAATATTATATGAAAGACTGTAGACTTCAAAAGAGAAGATGACCTTAAACAAAGATGACTCTTCCTAATGATTAAATAAGGATATTGATGAAGAAAAGGCATGACATAGGCTATTATAATCCAATGACTTTGATGGTTTGATATAATTCTGCTACCAAAAGAAGATGCTTTGCAGGAAGATTTAGTGACTGAGATTCAATTGCAAAAATTGAGTGGATGACTTTGGCAGTCTAAGTCCAAAGTATATATATCACTGACAGGAAAAGTAGCAGGTTGCAGATGGTTTGATGATCATGTCTTGGTAGATCACTTTCCCAATGCTCAGAGGAAGCTATGTTCAAGCTCCATAATGACTGGTTCGTAAATATGCAGCAGGTGAAGATTAATGATATGGAAAGTGAGGGCTTATCCCTACGAGAAGTTGTGAAAGATGTACGAATTTACAGGATAAGTTCCTTAGATAGAACAACAAGGGACACCACTCACAAACAGATCAAAAATCAATACACCAATATTCTTGACGTGATTAAAACCCTCAAAGAGGGAAACAGTCCACGGCCTGAGCCAACGCAGCCTTCAAATAGCTCTGATACCATGTAGGAATTTACAGGGTAAGTTCCTTAGATAGAACACCAAGGGACACCGCTCACAAACAGATCACAGATCAGTACACCAGTATTCTTGACATGGTTAAAACCCTCAAAGAGGGAAACAGTCCACGACCTGGGCCAACGGGACCACTTAAGGCAATTTATTAATGTAAAAGAAAGAAAATTTACATAAGCTTCTCTCATGAACGGTCACCTTACAAATGACCCCCCGTGCTCTTTAAATAGAGATCATGGACAAATCGAGTGTTAAGCCACAAATCAAGTGTCGATAATACCAAGGAGAGAATGAACAGTCGGATCACTTCATGTCTAGAACATATCGTGACAGTCGAATTGTAAGTTACAAAAGTACAAAGTAAAGAAACACACTTTACCTAACTCTACACTAGACCAAGTTATACTTAACTATTTCCTATGTGTCGGAATATCCTAACATCCCCCCCTTAAGAACAACTTGGGATAAGATTGAAGGATGTACAAATATGACACAATAGGAGAAGGAAGGAGGCATTAGAGCCTATCCCCCCTTAGTGAAAACTTCATGAACTCCAACCATAAATCGAAGTTTAGTCAACTTCGCCTCTATGAGAGCCTTTGTAAAGATGTCTACAACTTGATCATCGGTTGAACAATATTTCACTTCAAGAACATGGTCATGAATGAGCTTTCTGATGAAGTGCATGAGTAGTTCAATGTGTTTGTTGTGGTGATCTTGGACTGGATCTTTGCATAGTTGAATGGCACTTTAATTATCACACCAAAGTGTAGTCGGATGCTACTGTTGAAAGCCAAACTCTGACAAGATCTGACGAAGCCACAGGGCTTCCTTACTAGCTTCTACGGCGCCACGATACTCTGCTTTTGCTAAAGAAAGAGAAATGGCACTTTGTTTCTTGCAAACCCATGTAATAGGTCCAGAACCAAGAGTGAAGACATAACCTGCAGTAGACTTCCGATCATCAGGGTCACCAGCGCAATCGGAATCAGTGAAACCAACCAATAGAGGAGATGCTTCTGCACTGTAATGAATCCCAAACTGAATTGTACCTCGAACATAAAGAAGTATTCTTGTAGCTGCTTTCCAATGACTTTCATGTGGGTTTTGCATAAACCGAGCAATAAGGCCAACAGCAAAGGAAAGGTCAGGACAGGTATGGATCAGATATAAAAGTTTTCCTACAAGCTGACAGTATAAGGTAGCATCAACTTCAAGGGAAGTACAAGTGACTAAAAGTTTGGCTCTAGACTGAAAGGGAGAAGGGGCTGGCGTACAATCTTTCATGTGAAAGTGGCGTAGAAGATCATAGGCATCCCTGGACTGGGAAAGGGAAATACCTTCTTTGGATTGCAAGACTTCAAGACCAAGAAAATAATGTAAGTATCCTAAGTCTGTCATTTCAAACTTCTTTTTAAGGTTGGACTACACAGGTTTATAAGGTTGGCATCACTACCAGTAAGGATAAGATCATCAACATAAAGAACAAGAATGATAAGAGACTTACCCACTTTCTTGGTGTAGACAGTATTGTCAAAATGACACCTCGAAAAGCCATTATCTAAAAGAGAGTTATTCATTTTGACATATCAAGCCCGAAGGGCTTGCTTGAGACCATAAAGGGATTTCTTAAGCCGACATACAAGGCTGGAGTCTGTTGGTATAAAGCTAGGAGGTTGTTCCATATAGATTTCTTCATGCAAGTCCCCATGCAAGAAGGCGGATTTAACATCCATCTGATGGACTTCCCATTTGAAAGAGGCAGCAAGGGAAAGAACAAGGCGGCTAGAGTTCATTTTGGCAACAGGGGAGAAGGTTTCAGTATAGTCAATGCCTTCAACTTGTGAAAAACCCTTAGCAACAAGACAAGCTTTATGTTTATCAACTTTTCCATCTGGTCCAAACTTGGCTCTGTAAACCCATTTGCGTCTAACAAATTTTCATCCCTTTGGAAGAGGAACAAGGTCCCATGTATCATTTGCCAATAGTGAACGATATTCTTCATTCATAAATGCGTCCCAATCTAGCTGGCCTGAAGCTTCTGCAAAGGTGTCAAGATCATAATTCGCTGAAGCTTGAGCCAGTAAAGAAGAGGCTCTATCAAACTGAGAACGTGTGCAATGTTGATCTGTAGGATCACCTACAAGAGCACCTACTGCATCCCGAGTAGCGTAGACCCATTTTGGAAGCTGAGGAACTGAAGGAGGATCCCAAGAAAGTGGGGGAGGATTGTCATCCTCGCTGTCATCATCTGAAGAAGAAATATTTTCGGAATTAGAAGGGATAGAGAGAGGTGGCACATCCGCCGAACTAGGCTCGTAGGCCAATATATTTTCAGCAAACTTTACATCCCTTCTAATGATAATATTTTTGGATTTAGGTGGAAGAAGTCTATACCCTTTGACATCTTCAGAATATCCAACAAAAATACATTTTTCACTATTAGGTTCTAAGGCTTTATGTTTCTCATCTAGAATATGGGCCCATGCTTCACTTCCAAAAACATGAAAGTGACTTCCATCTGGTTTAATTGAGCTTCATGCTTCTTCTGGAGTGATATTCTTTGAAACCTTAGTAGGAGTGTGATTTACTATGTAATTTGCACAGTTAATTGCGTCTACCCAAAAATTAAGACTAAGTCCTTTAGATTGAAGCATACAATTAGTCATTTCCTTTAAAGTGCGATTCTTCTTTTCAGCTACACCATTTTGTTGTGGAGTATATGGAACAATATGTTGCAATTGAATTCTATGCTCAGTGCAAAAGTTGATGAATTTGTTGTTAACATATTCTCTACCATTATCAGATCTTAGCTTAAGAATTTGATGTCCAGATTGTTTCTCAACAAAGGCCTTAAAGGCCAAGAACATGTTAAAGACTTCACTCTTGAGTTTTAAGAAGTATACCCAAGTCCGTCTAGAGAAATCATCAATGAAGGTTAAGAAATACTTGTAGCCAGAGAATGAAACCACTGGAAGTGGACCACATAAATCACTATGCACAAGCTATAAAGGGGCTGAGACGTGCCAAGAGGCATGTTTTTCAAAACTATCACGATGATGTCTTTCGAGTACACATCCGAAACAAACACCATCTCTACAAGATACCATAGGAAGACTTGTCACCATATTTTCTTTACATAGATTTTGAAGGGAGTAATAGTTTAAGTGACCAAATCACTCATGCCAAAGTTTGCTCACTTCATCATTATGAGCAACAAATACTGAGGGAAGAGTTGACGACCCAAAGTTGTTAAACTTATACAACCTTGTAGAATCATCAGCAATGCCAGTAGCGAAAACCTGTCTAGGATCTCTTAGGTCCTTAATTACAACATCATGAGGTGAAAATTCAACGGTTTTACCTTCCCCTGATTGAGTTATCTGATATACAGATAGAAGGTTGCAGGATAAGATAGGAATGCATAATACATCATTAAATTGACCATTGTCTAATGAATAGTTCCAGTCCCTAAAACACTAAGAGATCTATCATCAGCTACATATATATTTTTGGTGTTACAATCATTTAAAGAAGAAAACATGGCTTTGTTTTTGGCCATGTGATAAGAAGCTCCAGAATCAATGAGCCACTCATAAGAATGAGAAAAAGCAGATACATTTAGTGCATAACCAGATCGAGATACTTGACAACCACATGCAAAAAGTGTTATTCCTGAAGATGAAGTTGAAGATGAAGAGTGCTCCAAATGGATGTTATGCTTCTTCATTGTTGCTTCCAAGGCTTCCATCTTCTTAAAGCATTTGGATTCTAAGTGGCCATCTCGATTGCAAAAGTTGCAATGTCTATCACTCTTCTTCCCTTTTTTTTTTGCCTTGTCATTTTGTTGAATTGATTTTTCATTTCGAGACTGAAATTACTCAAGACCCTTGTTTGGTTTAGGACCATTCTTTTTAGGATACAGCTTCTTAGGATTCTTTGAATTTGGTTGTTGTTGCACTGCTAAAGCTTTCGTAGAAGCATTTCCAGTATTAAGAAGACGAAGATGTAAGAGTTTTTCTTGTTCCCTTATTAAAGAATCACAAAAGGCATCAAAAGAAAGGGACTTTTAAGCTTGTCCTTGAGAAATAAAGGCTTCTCTAGTAGAATGGAAGGTGGAAATAAACAAAGAGTAGGCTGGTCCTAACTTCGTAAGAATGGAATAGATAAGGCTACCATCCTCTTTCTTAACCTTAACACCTTTCAAGAGAAGTCTAAGGGTCTTGAACTTGGACAAAAAATCTTCAATGGAAGAAAAATTATTGGGGTCCAACGTAAGCAACTCATTTTCGAGTTGATCGGCTCTAATTTCATTTTTAATTCCAAAAACTTTATTGAGCTGTTTCATTGCTTCATGAGGGGTATCAAGCTCTACGATATGGAATCTAAAGTCTAGAGCAATAGACATCCCTATCAACCCATGTGCTTGATCTTGCTTATTTTCCTATTTGGCTTGTTTATCTTCATCTTTAGGTTTAGACTCTTAGCCTGAGGTTATTCCATAAAGACCTTTACTTCTAAGTAAATCCATAATGTAGGACAACCATTGGAAGTAATTGGTGTTGTCAAGAATAACTTGGAATGGACTTTCTATTTTAACAGAAATTGAAGTTGTAGGTGTTGAAACTAAGTGTTCAAATGGAAAGATCTCGAAAAATTACGCTGATTAAAAAACGACTTTGAAAACGGCTTCCGGATGAAAAAGTTACGACTTTTTGAAGAAAAGTTGTTGAAGATGCCAACGAAGTACGTGAATGTTCGAAAGTGAGTGATAATGTTATATTTTTAAAAAAATCCCCCCATTTCCAAACTTAATCTAATTAGCTCACTTTTAAAAAATATTACTCTGTAACCCACTTTTATAAATAAGTGAAAACCGCTTTTACAATGGTACTTTATGAGCTACCCACTAAGTAGTAACTTAAATAAAAGATAAAGTGACTTTAGAATTATAAATGACTCACTTTTAATAATGGATGAGAACACTTTTACATAAAGTAACTTTAAAACATAAGTTACATGTGCTTTTTGAAAAAACAACTCAACAAAAAGAAAGACTTGAACCCAAGACCTCTATTCTCATAAAGTAACTTTGGACCAAGTGAGCTAGTTTAAAAGATTAGTAACTTTTCTAAAAGAGGAAGAAGGGTTTATTTATTTTTTACTCACTGAAGCTTTCGGGTGCGTGCTTACTTGAAAAACCTCTTTTTGCCTACAAAACAAAGAAAAACCACACAATCCAACACGAACATGCAAAAAAAACAAGCCTTACGGCTTAAAGTTAGATTTCACTAGAAACAAAATATTTTCCTCAATGTTTTTGATTTTCCGAGATCACACTAAGGCGCTGCGATAAAGAGCATACGCATGAGAAAAATCCTTCCTTTCTGTTTTTTATTTGCCCAGATCGCACAGAGTCGCGGGGCAAAGAGCATACGAAGAAATGAAAGGTATAGATCCGGTAATAAAAACAGTGAGATAAATAAACTGAAATGAACAGACAGAATAAATAACTAACACTGCAAATAAAGATTGTAAACCTCCAAATCTTAAAAATGACATAGCTAGGGTTAACGGAAACCTTTTCGCGTGAAACGAAAGGGGTTCCTCACTGGAACAGATGCTCCTAACACAATAGAGAAGTCATCTGAGCCCAAAAGCGGTCAGAAACAGTAGATCTAGGAAACGACAGTCGGATGCAGTCGTACCAACTTCGAATTTGGATCACCAACGGATGCGACCCGCAAATAGCTCTAATACCATGTAAGAATTTACAGGGTAAGTTCCTTAGATAAAACACCAAGGGACACCACTCACAAACAGATCACAGATCAGTACACCAGTATTCTTGACGTGGTTAAAACCCTCAAAGAGGGAAACAGTGCACAGCCTAAGCCAACGTGGCCTTCAAATAGCTCTACTACCATGTAGGAATTTACATGGTAAGTTCCTTAGATAGAACACCAAGGGGCACCACTCACAAACAGATCACAGATCAGTACACCGATATTCTTGACTTGGTTAAAATCCCCAAAGAGGGAAGCAGTCCACGGCCTGAGCCAACGCGGCCACTTCAGGCAATTTATTAATGTAAAAGAAAGAAAATTTACATAAGCTTCTCTCATGAATGGTCACCTTATAAATGACCCTCCATGCTCTTTAAATAGAGATCATGGACCAATCGGGTGTTAAGCCACGGATCAAGTGTCAATAATACCGAGGAGAGCATGAACCATTGGATCACTTCATGTCTAGACTCTAGAACATATCGTGACCGTCGGATTGTATGTTACAAAAGTACAAAGTGTTTATATTCCGCTACTTATCAGTTAAAGAACTTTGTATCTTAGCGAAAGTAAATTTGGTTTCAGTATTGGTTGCCTTGTTTTCAGTCATTCAATAAGTAGTTGCAAAGTTCTTTGGAAATTTAACATGGTATCATAGCAAATATCAGCATAAAGACCAGCACCAAGTTGAAGAATTAAGTAAAGAGGCACAAATCAGTCGAAAAGGTGAGCGCTAGAGTTTGAAGAGCATAGCAGAGCAGTGTTTGGATAGCAATATGGTGTTCCTAGGACTAAGGTCATATCACAGTTTAGAGGGAGCCTTGAATTTATGTGCATGGAAGGAGCAAATCACAATAGTGTTGGAAGATAATGGGGTAGGAGAGTTTATCAAGTAGGCAATAATGCAACCTCAAGATCCCCAACAGTTGGACCAGCATACTAAGAATGGCACCAAGGTGAGACGGATCATTCTAGAGGGGGTCAGAGACCATATTGTTCCTCATCTCCATGAGAACAAGACATCGTTTGATGTTAAAAGCCATCTTAGATCTGTATCAAGGTTCTAATGATGCCAGGAAGCTAGCTCTCAAATAAAAGCTAAGAAGTATCCGAATGAGCAAAGATGAGCCCATGGTCACATATCTTTCAAAGTTCACTCAAGTTCGAAATGAGCTAGGTTGTGCAGGTGTCACTGTACCAAACAATGACCTTGATAGTTTTGCATTACTAGGACTTCATAAGTCTTGGTATAGCTTCCAGGATGCAGTAAGTGGCGGAGGAAATTTTCCTAGTTGGTAAAGGCTATGGGGTGACTGCGTTCAGTAAGAAATACAGAGGGACCAAAGATGGTAGATCAACAAAGACAAAGGACGAGGACAACTTTGCCTTGGAAGCTAAAGCCAAGGGCAAGAAGGGCAAAGGAGAGGTCGAGTCCAGTCAGAAGGGTGAGAAGAAGAAGAAAGATTTGATCAAGATCAAGTGATTCCATTCCCATGAGTTTGTACATTACGCCACTAACTGCCCTAATCGGAAGGAGTCCAGTAAGGATCATGTAGCTGCATCAGTGGAGGTAGATGTGTTTTCTACCCAGCTCAAGAAAGTTTTTGCATGGAAAGCTCAGCAAATAGCAGTGTATGGCATGCATGCAGTGAGAGGAGTAGGTACTATCAGTTTGTAGAGGGAGTCAGGTAATCCTCTCCATCTTAGAGATGTCCTCCATGTTCCAAGACTAAAGCAGAATCTTGTTTTGGTAGCCACCCTTGAGTAGAAGGGTTATGATGTCATCTTCAACAGAGGTAAGGCTTACCTCCAACATTTAGCTTCTAGATATAAGAAGTTGAAAGGTGCGAGGGTGAACAATCACTACAAGTTCCAGGTAGAGACTATTGAGAAATCTAGGGCAGCTTGATTAGGGTAATTTCTCTTTACTTTGATAATTGCTTGTGATGTTCTTTACTTCAAATTGTAGTATTTATAATTAGTTTCTTCTTATCTTGATTATTATAGTGTTCTTATCATCAAACAACTACCAAACTATGAAGATCAATAACACAAATGGACACATGATATAGGCTGCTAGCCAGGGCCAAAACCTCTCCTAGAGAGGACCAAGAGAGAGAAACCCACAACAATTCTTCTCTTCTTTTAGAATCTTCAAATGACAAATTCCAAGACCCTTGGACCCAAGACAAACACTCGTCCAAGACCAAGTCAACTTATCCTTTGATGAGCTTATCCTTCACAAAGTCAACCCAAGTAAAATTAGCTTCAATCTCTTGATTTCGACCTTCTACAACAAAATTTTGGTTTCCACTTCAAATCTGTAATTTTTTGGCCCTGTTACCCACCATTTTGTGAGTGATGTCCCTAGGAAAAGAAATTCTAAAACATGGTCCTCGGAGGGCAGCCAGCAGCCCCCTGCAGCCACCAACTAGCTCGTTGTGCCACTTCTTCGCCACTTGAGCCAGCCATGTGGTCCCTCACCCATCTGTCATGATCATATCTTTGAAGGTGGGTCTCCCAAACCTAAAGGTATGCCTTGTCATTTGGTAATTGAGTATTGTAGTTTACTTATCATGGAAACTTTTGGGCATCGATTAATGAGGGGGATTCGGTGGAAAGAGTGGGCTAGGTCTGTGCTCTTGTCCCCTAGAACTCTTTTGGATGTTAACCCTAGGCCCTAGTCCCATGGGATCTCTTTTATTGACCTTTGAGCTTTAGGGATGGTACTTCATGGCAAATCCTGATTTTGGTTGCATGGTCCCACACCCTCATCCACATATATCACTACCCTTCCACTCATTATAACCCCATTCATCATTCTTCCAACATGGGTCCACGTTCCTCCACTGGTTCCACATAGGGTTAGCCTTCCCCTTCCCCTTGCCCACAACTTGAGTTGGGCCTAGAACGATGCCCCAGAGGTTGATGCAGCTGAAAAGAAAACTAAAAGCATAATTGGCCACATTCAGCAGGAAAATGTACCACAAAATGCAAAAGATGGTTGGGACAAACACATTTAGCACGTGGGAAAAATCCAATGCATGAGCTCTACCCCATTCTCATGGCCATCATCCTAGTTCCTATAGACCCTAGATGAGCCTCTTTTATCATTCAAGAACCCATGATTGTCCCAACCTCTGGTGGGCAATGAACTGCCCCACCTCAAAAGGGGTATCCACTACTATACTTTACATACCATGCTCTTACTCCTTGAGCCCTGAGTAGTTAACCGAACAAAAATCATAAAAGGCACAAGGCAAATGAAGAACAAAAATCATAAAAGGCACAAGGCAAATGAAGAACGGTGGAAAAATCAAAGCCGAGGTGACTCGTGTACCACGATTCCTCCTTCCTATATATCATATACCCAAGTGTGGGCTTCCCCTTTATTAGCTACCGTTGTACCTTAGCACGTGACCCAGGATTGGCTCCTCCATCCCCTACTTTGTACCATCACTTTATCACGTGCCACCACATTTGAAAGATGTACCTTGGACATATCATCCTCTTTAAAAGTAGAAACCACCTAATAGGGCACTTGGTTAACCCCCCTTGGAGCTTGAAGACATTAGCACATGCCAAAAGCCCACTATGGAAGGGCATGCCATTATGAAGTGCCCACTTGTTGTCAATAGTTTGTAAGTTCTTTAACTCGATTTCTTTAAATGACTTATTGTACTAGAAGGCAAGGGGATGCATTGGATCTTATGCAGCTTTACAAATGGTCTCCATTTTGGGTTTGGTCTCCCGCTATGGGATCCTAACCTTTTAGAGCGCTACATTGGCACATGTAAGATGTGTATAGAGAGCCATGGGCCTCCACAGCAGTAGACAACATTCCATGAATCCCCAGAGATGTTCATAGATTTCTCGAGTTTCATCTATTGGATGAGGGGATGCACCTGGTTCACCATGCCTAGCTAGCCCCACAGATGTATCATACACTTGGCAGATGACCCAGGATTTGTGTGCTTATGTGGCATCACTTACATTATCATTTGAGCCCTTACAAATGGTCTATAGGCATCTTCGATCTACTTGGAGACCCAGGAGGTTACTTGTGTACCCCCACACCCATTAGATATTTGGAGAACAAAGGGCCAACCCCTTGTCCACTACTTTTGGGAGTCTTATTCGTCATTATGACACTTGTGGACTTCATCAAGCTTCTTAGAAGGCCCAACGACATGTATTATTGATCATTTGGCCTCTTAAGAGGCTTATTCTTTTGTTTATGAGCTAGTTTGGTGGGCTTGTCCCCAAAAGTTAGTTATTTTGCACATTATTTTATTTTAGGGGCTAATGTAGGCCTAATTAGCTAAAACGAACTCATTAGAGGTGTATAAAAGTAGTGATGAGGATTCATTTTAGCATCGTCACTTCAATTTGGAACTTGTATCTCTTTAGAAATTTTCGCTATCCTTCTTGGAGGACGAATTTTTAGAGCATGGAATGAATTTTGATGTTTGGATTATTTTCTCATGTCTTGGAGCTTCTTGAATGGCAAATTTAGAATGGTTGGATATATTCTTATACATGTAAATACTATCTAAAGCTATTCTTTCTTTCTGTTTCTGTCACATACATTGTTGTTGGGATTTCGCTATACTAGAGCTTATTTGTTGCATCTATTTATGCGAAGTTGTGGAAATTTTGTTTCTAGATGGTGAATGCTTCATGTATGGGCCATGTAATGAATGAATGTTCCTAGGGATGTTAAATTGCTAAAATTCATCTTGATAAATCATCTCCCTTGCAAAACGAACTACAAAGTCTTTAAAGTTGCTTTTGTTGTTGCCCTAGTGCTAAGAAAAGTTATCTTTGAGGCCTCCTTGACCTAGAAAATCTAAAATTCCATAGTCATAATTCTACCTGACTCCAATCTCCCCAAATATTAAGCACTGGTCCACCAAAAGGTGATCACCTTAAACCTTATTCATTCTACTCCCTCTTCTTTTCTAGTCCCCTAGGGCATCATTTATCTTGCAAACCACCCATCAAAAAATTTCGATCTCTTGGCCCCTAATGTGTTGGTGTGTCTCCTAGGTGCCCTCCAATTTTGAAGAAATTTCAACGGTGGGGTTTTGAGATATCTCAAGCCCTAGCCTCGAGATTGAATCTTGCCCTTGGTTTCCCTAGGCTAGAAACCTCATTAGGACCCCCACATTGTCTTGTATTAAAAATTCTTTCTTTGGTCCCTTTCTTCCACCGGAATTAGGTCAAGCATATCATTGGTTGCTAAACCCTAACACCTTGACCTAACCCTAGGTCCACTGGTCCTGTGTGGTCCCAAACACTATTAAGGGTAATTCTTCAAGGATCACTTGAAATCCAAGCTTTCACAAGAATTTCAAGGCCTAGGAACCTCCATTATAAGATATATACCTTAAACCTAAACCTTGAAATTCCCCCTTAAGCCCTTCCTTGAGAGCTTTCAACCTTGCCTTCCAAAGCAAGCAAGCCACATATTTGAGCCTCTGTTGGAATAGGTTTTCAGGATCACCCCTCACCCTATGATTGGTCTATCCATTTCATGATCCTCATCATAATGGGTCTCCTCCCATCAGTGAAAGTCTGTAAAGAGCAGGGAGCCTTAGCTGGGGTGACAATGGGCTATTGCTCAATTGTTGCCCTTAGCCTAGTAGTAGCCCTTCAAGGATCCCCTTTTAGGACCCCTGCTAGTTTGAGTGGTAACATTTCTGGCGTCGTTGCCAGGGAGGAAGTAGGTTTGCCTCCCTAGTGAATCATTGAGGAATTGATTCATTGACGAATTTTCAAGTATTCCTTTAGTGAATCCAGTCATTCTTAAAACCCCTAGTTTACTTGAAAGTGACAACATTCCTCCTGTAACTAGGGTTGCTGCAAAAAAGAAGGAAAGAGCCCCATCACCTGTTGGGACCGCTCTTCTCCCTGAATTTGAGGAGGTCAGTGATCCTACCCCAAAGATGGCAACTAGTTCTACCACTGACCGTCCTAAGATGACCAAGAGTGAAAGACACTTGGTTAGTGTCTTTGCCCCTTTGAAGTTGAGTAATGATCCCAAACCATTACCTGAAAAGTATAACCGATGGTTACCCAAATTCAAAGGGGATGCTACTATGAGTGTTTGTGACTTTGTTGAAGAATTCTATTGGCACATGTCCCCTAGAATGATCTTTGATGAAGATAGGCTCATGATGCTTTTTGCTCTATCACTTGAAGGACAAGCAAGAGAATGGTACCTTAGTCTTCCCCCAGCATGCATCAAGGATTCTGATGATTTTGAAGACCTATTCATGAAAAGATGGTCATGCAATGCCCAAGGAACCTTTAACATTGAAAAGTTCTATCAAATAAATAGGGGGAGGGAAGACATCCGGGAATTCATTCAAAAGTTTGATAGGGTTAACATTCTTGACAAATTCATGAAAGTTGTTGGGGGCCACCTCACCTATACATTAAGAGACAAGAAGCCTTCGACATTGGCCAAAGCCAAAGAAATAGCAATTGAGGTCGAAGAGCACCTATGTATTTCAAGAATGGATTCCAATGACATTCCTAAAGCCAAAGTCGAAACCAAGAAGGAAAAGACAAAAGATCAACGTGAAGAAACCCTTTTGGCCATCCTTAAAAGGATGGAAAAGCTTAGTAAAGAATTCCACTCATCGGATAGGGTAGTTATGAACAAAATCACCACATTAGAGAAGGCCCAAAAGACTAGTTACATTCCAAGGAGTAAAGCTTTTCCTAAAAAGCAAAATGACAAAGAGAAACCAAGCTCGTCTCAAGTCCTGAACACTTTGGATCCAACCAATGTCGTAGAGTAGGTTTCATCCTCCGAAGACGAGCAAAGTTAGAGTGATGAGAGTGATGATGAAAAGGCAAATGGGCAAGCCAACCTTGTAGAATCCGATGTCTTCAACATTTTGTTGGGAGGCTCATACACGCATCCTCCCATTACTGAGGTTACAATCCAAGAAGAAAAGGAGGAGTTGATTCTTAATGTTGACAATAGTGGGAGATTCAAAGGGGTACAATATTCACGAAAGGATAACCATAAGGACCCCACAACCTCTAAGGAAACCAACAAAGACGAATCGCCTCCCAAGCAAGCCCCTCCAAAGGATGTCCCCTCTAAAAATCCTTCTAAAAAGGATCCCCAAACAAAGGTTGACCCTAAAAAGGATCCTTCAAAGAAAGAGAACATTAAAAAGAAGGAGAAGGGCAAAAAGGTTGGACTTAACATTGACTTGGAGACTACCATAGGGAAAATAACTATACCTATTCCTTTAAAGGAAATTGCAAAACTTCCTGAGCAACAACAACAAATTAAGAAGTCCCTAGGTTTTGAAGAGGAAGAATTACCTGAAGACTTACAAAACATTCATATTCTCGATCGTAACCCTGGACATGAACCATTTATGCTCACTTTGGCTATCAATGACCTCTTTCTACATAATTGTATGCTTGATTCAGGGGCCTTTGCCAACATCATGCCTTTAAAGGTTATGATGCAACTAGGACTCGGCATTACTTGGCCATAAAAGAAGGTATGTGGTTTTAATTCTAAGCTTGTAGAGGTGGAAGGCCTCATAAAGGATATTAAGGTCTCTTTGGCTAGGAACCTTGATATATCCCTTCTCATGGATGTTGTCATCATAGATATTCCTGATGTATGGGGAATGCTCTTGTCTAGGAAGTGGGGAGCCACTATTGGGGGTCATGTTCAAATGGACTTGTCATACGCTACTATCCCGCAATCCGATGGAACCCCTTTTATCCTCTATAGAGAGTCGACTTACATTTCTCATGTGATCAAGCCTGGACCAATCCCCTATTATGAAACACATGAGGTTGAAAAGCCTTCTCCCATTCTCCCTTCACAGGAAGTCTGAATCCTCAAACAACTAAACCAAAAAATGAGCAAAAAGTAGAAGCCTAAGAAAGAATACAAGGTCGGGGAGCTGATCTTACTTGATAAAGACCTGATGCCTGTCAAGATCCATGGGAATGTTGGGGAGGACTATTACTATATTGCTAAACTCAACGACAAAATTTGGCCACAAACAGTCAAATTAAGTCGTATCACCCCTTTCCTTGATAGTTGACATTGTAATATATGCATGTTAAATAGGATGCATTGCATACTGATTTTTGCATTAGAACTAATGTCATATGATATTTCTCATGATAGATTAGCTGCATTTAGATTTAAAACTGCATTTGAAAGTTTATTTTTATGAGTCAATTTTATGGGTCTAATCCAAGCATGTGTGATCATGAGACGTTGTAAAAGCATGTTGCCTCGTGTTTTGCATCTATTGTATGTGCAGCTAACAAGTTTGTGGTGTACCAAGAGATTGTTGGTGTTCTCGTGACCTATCATTCATGTAGCTTTTCCTATTGTTCGATAGATCACGTCCCAATTGGATCAGGATGTCACCCACCATTTTTTCAGTGATATCCCTAGGAAAATAATTTCTAGAACATGGTCCTCAACCGGCAGCCCCTTGCAGCTACCAACTAGCTCATTGTTCCACTTCTCTGCCACCTCAGCCAGCCATGTGGTCCCTCACCCATCTGTCATGATCGTATGTTTGAAGGTGGGTCTCCCAAAACTAAAGGTATGCCTTGTCATTTGGTAATTAAGTATTGTAGTTTACTTAACATGGAAACTTTTGGACATGGATTAATGGGGCAATTCGGCAGAAAGAGTGGGCTAGGTTTGTGCTCTTGTCCCCTAGACCTCTTTTGGATGTTAACCCTAGACACTAGTCCCATGGGATCTCTTTTACTGACCTTTGGGCTTTAGGGATTGTACTTCATGGGAAACCCTGATTTTGGTTGCATGGTCCTGTTCCCTTATCCACATATATCACTCCCCTTCCGCTCATTATAACCCCATTCATCATTCCTCCCACCTGGGTCCACATAGGGTTAGCCTTCCCCTTTCCCATACCTTGGGTTGGGCCTCGAATGATGCCCCGGAGGTTCATGCAACTAAAAAGAAAAGTAAAAGCATAATTGGCCACATTCAATAGGAAAATGTACCACAAAATGCAAAAGATGGCCGAGACAAACAAATTTAGCACGTGGGCAAAAGCCAATGCATGAACTCTACCCCATTCTCATGGCCATCACCCTGGTTCCTATAGGCCCTAGATGAGCCTCTTTTATCATTCTGGAACACATGATTTTCCCAACCCCTGATGGATAATGAACTGCCCCATCTCAAAGGGGGTATCCACTGCCATACTTTACATATCATGCTCTTACTCCTTGAGCCTCGAGCAATTAACCAAAGAAAAATCATAAAAGACAAAAGACAAATGAAGGGTGGAAAAATCAAGGTTGGGGTGACTTATGTACCACAATTGTGTGAAAATTCTATTACTACAGCAACTGATTTATTTTACCTACTTATTTTCCTATAAGTTATTTACGAAAACCCTTCAGTAAATATTAAAATAAATTCTACTGCAGATATCACACCATAATACAAAAATAAATACATGCACAAGAATCAAACACATCAACACAGATATTTTTGCACAATTGTCCCCGGAAAAACCCAATGCAGGAAAACTGATGCAGCAGAGGAGGATTTTATTATTAAGTTTTTCTCAAGTACAACTAGGGTGCCAAACTGGCTCACCCAACAGAGACAAATCCTTCGGTGCCTCCCCTAGGCTCAACGTCTGTCCAGCTAGCCTTTACGCAGCTCCTAGACCCTCTGTGCCAACATCTACCTCACTGCGTCAACACTTGGGCTCTCTGCATCACCCACGCAGGCCCTCCAATGACTGCGCAGTCTATAAGTAGCTCTGCATCTACCTCTCTGAACTCTGCGCTGGTTCTCTGGCACTGTTCCTACCTCTCTGTTATGTACTTGCTACCTCTTGCTGCAATCCAGACCTCTAGTTTGAATTTCTCAACAAGCCTCGCTCCAGAAATCGAACTGACTGGTCTCCCTCAGTATATCTCCAACTGACCCTCAAGCCTTCTCTTATACTTTTCTTGTTGATGGATCAACGGCTGAGACTAAGTCCCTAATCAACGGTTGAGATTAGAATAGACTTGATCTTCGTCTCTTAGAAGCTTCTCATCCTTATCTTTATTAATACCCAGTAATATTTTTATTTTTCTAAGTTTAGACTTAGGAACTCATTAAAAATATTAATTATTTTAATAACTCTTCATCCGGATGGAATTTTCCAAAACGATTTCTGAGTCTTGGAGATCTCATGTGCTTTAGCCTCTCCACCAATTTTTATGGCTAGAGCACATTCGATGCTACCCCAAATCAACACTCCCTCTTAGCGAGGAATGTGCTCTAGTAATACTCCACAACTGAGCATCACCCTGATCATCTGACACTGGTACCTGTGCTGATGTTTGGCCTTCCTGCCCAACATCCTCTGCACTGTTGCATCCTGTACTGCTGCCCATGGCTCTACCACTGCCACTGCTACATCTGTACTACAGCTCCCTCTGCATTCGTGTTGCTGCTGGTCCTTCTTCCCAACACTACATCTGCACTGCAACTCCCTCTGCATCTGTGCTGCTGCTGGTCCTTCCTCCCAACACTGCATCTACACTGCAACATCATACCCATTTTTGCTACTGAAATGGATTCTTTATCATCCCCATCTTTTCCCTGAAATAATCAAACTTTGTTCTTCCAAGGGCCTTCGTAAGGATGTCTGCCACCTGTTCTCCTGTAGGAGTGTAGCTCAACTATACAGCTCCTCGTTGGACACAGTCTCTGACAAAGTGATATCGAATATCAATGTGCTTTGACCAATCATGAAATACTGGATTCTCGGAGAGCTTGATGCAACTCTAATTATCACACATGATCCTTGTCGCTTCCATCCTTCTTCTCAATAGGTTCACAAGCAGTTTTCTAAGCCATATGGCTTCACACGAAGTTGTGCTAGCGGCCATATATTCTGCTTCAACTGAGCTCAGAGCTACAGATTTCTGTTTCCTACTGCACCAGGAGGTCATTCCCGATCCAATGCTGAAACAATACCCAAAGGTACTTTTCCGATCAACTGAACTTCCAGCCCAATCTACATCAGTAAACCCACTCAATCTGATATCCTTACTTCTAGTGTACAAGAGTCCATAACCGATTGTTCCCTGTAAATATCTCAGAACATGTTTGGTTGTTGCCCATGAGCCCTCTTTGGTTCCATCATGTACTCACTGAGGGTGTTGACAGCGGAACAGATATCTGGCCTGGTATTGACCAAATACATCAGGGACCCTATGAGCTGCCTGCATAAGGTGGGATCAACATCTTTGTCCTCTGATGCATCAATTTTCTTCGAGTTGGTGATCATTGGAGTAGCCATCTGCCTACAGTCCTGCATTCTGAATCTCTTCAGGATATCTGTAGCATATCTCCCTTGTCCAAGGAAGATTTTATCCTTCCGCTGCCAAATTTCCAACCCTAGGAAATAATGCATCTGTCCCAAATCCTTCATGTCAAATTTTGTGACTAGATTCTTCTGGCAATCCTCAATTAGCCTAGATGAACCTGTCAGAAAGAGATCATCCACATATAATACTAGTATTAGAGGCTCACCTTCTACAACCAGATAGTAGAGATTGGGATCAGCATCACTCTTGACGAACCCCATTTTCTGCAAGTAGCCATCAATTCGACCATACCACGCTCTAGGTCCCTGTTTGAGCCCATACAAGGCTTTCTTCAATCTGCATACATGAGACTTCTTTTCATGTGTCTCAAAGCCTTCTGGTTGTTCAATGTATACTTCCTCTTCTATTACCCCGTTCAAGAATGTCGTTTTGACATCCATCTGATGAATCTCCCATCCCATCTAAGCTGCAAGAGATATCACGGTTCTAATAGATGTATACCTGGCTACTGGGGCGAAGGTCTCTTCATAATCAATTCCTTCCTTCTGAGCATACCCCTTAGCCACAAACCTGGCTTTGTATTTTTCCACACTGCCGTCTGCAGCGTATTTAATCTTGTAGATCCATCTCGAACCTACCATTGATCTGTCTTGAGGCCTAGGCACTACTTCCCAGACATCATTCACCATTATAGAGTTGTATTCCTCTACCATCGCATCCAACCAAACTTGATGTTGAGCGGCCTCCTGAAAATTGGAAGGCTCCCCATCCTGAGCTACTAATGCCTGATATCTATCTGGTTGTTTTCACTCTCTCTTATTTTTTCTTGGTGCACCGATGAAATCTTCTGCATCCTGCAGAATCTGTCGAAGTTCCCTGCTAGTTCTTCCTCTGGTAGCAAGTGCTTTTGTTAGCTCCTCCTCTTCCTGTGATTCTCCCTATTTTGAGGAAGAATTCTTCACTTCCGCTGGTTGAAGTGGTTTGACCAACGGCTCATCTTTTCACTGCTACTCGGAAGGCATTTCTCGAGATGTTCTGAAGGCCCTATCTTCCATGAACTTCACATCTCATCGAACTACTAGCTTCCTACTCCCTGGAAGATAGATTCTATATGCCTTAACGTTCTCACTATATCCCACTAGATATCCTTTCTCTGCAGTTTGATCTAACTTCTTCCTTTTCTCCTCAGGTATACTGCAATATGCTAAACTCCCAAATATCCTGAAATGGCCGACTTCGGGAGTCTTTCCGATGAAGACTTTCTCTGGAGTGATCTTCCCCAATGCCCTTTGAGGCATTCTAATCTGGACATAGACTGCCATGTTGCATGCTTCTGCCCACAGGAATTTTGGCATATCCTGATCATACATCGTGGCCCTCGCTGCTTCCATGATAGTCATGTTCTTCCTTTCTGCTACTCCATTCTGCTCTGAATTGTAAGGAGTTGTCCACTCTCTTCTAATGCACTCCTTAATGCAAAAATCAGTGAAGTCCTTATCGACATATTCTCCACCATTATCTGAGTGCAAAACTTTTATTTTCTTCCCTGTCAGGTTCTCCACCAGAGCCTTGAATTATTTGAATCGAAAGAAAACCTCATCTTTGGATTTCAGAAAATAAATCCAAGTTTTCCTTGAGTTGTCATCAATGAAGGTGACGAAGTACTCGGCACCAGTGAGAGCTTTAGTGGACATAGGTCCGCAGATATCTGAGTGTATCAATCCTAGTACACTCTTGGCCTTGTTTTTACTTCTAGGAAATGTTGTTTTGACATACTTTCCCAGAGCACATCCTCTGCATACATCATCTCGTTCTATACAAAGATCTGGAACTCCTGTTACAGTTTTCCTGAGAATTCTCACAGCCCCATGGTGCAAATGTCCCATTCTTCTGTGTCGTAGTTCATTCAAATCCTTGTCTTCGTTACTGCCTATCAGTGCCATTGGTGATTCTAGCTGTTAGCTGTACAACCTGTTACTTCTGATTCCAATATGTATTTTCTTTTTCCAGCTCGAGTGTTTGACATATACTTTCTCCTTAATGAAGAAAACGTCATAGCCCTTGCTTTGAAGTTGCGATATAGAAAGTAAGTTAATCCCCAATCTTGGCACATGCAGCACACTGGTAACATGGAACCGCTCTCCCGTTTCTGTTTGAAAAACTATGGTACCCTTCCCTACTAGAGTACACTTTGCCTTATTCCCCATGGTGATATGAAAATTCATCATTTCCCCCTGATAATCTGAGAAACATTCTCGAATTCCTGTCATATGCCAGGAGGCTCCACTGTCTATATACCATACCTTTGATGATGCAGAGCTTGTCATACAAGCAACTTCTTCCAATCTGGAAGCAAGCATAAAGAAATCGAAATTATTGTCTCTTGTGCAATTTCCTGAAAATTTGCATGAGTCTCCTGACATAGATGCCTTTGCATCATGATCTCGACCCATAATTGATTTCCCTTCCCGTCTCTAATTACTCGCTCTGATATCACGTGAAAATTCTATTACTGCAGCAACTGATTTATTTTACCTACTTATTTTCCAATAAGTTATTTACAAAAACCCTTCAGTAAATATTAAAATAAATTCTACTACAGATATCACACCATAATACAGAAACAAATACATGCACAAGAATCAAACACATCAACACAGATATTTTTGGACAATTGTCCCCGGAAAAACCCAATGCGGGAAAACTGGTGCAACAGAGGAGGATTTTTCTCGAGTACAACTAGGGTGCCAAACTGGCTCACCCAATAGAGACAAATCCTCCGGCGCCTCCCCTAGGCTCAGCGTCTGTCCAGCTAGCCTCTGCGCAGCTCCTAGACCCTCTGTGTCAGCATCTACCTCACTGCATCAGCACTTGGGCTCTCTGCGTCACCCACGCAGGCCCTCCAGTGACTGCGCAGTCCAGCTGCCTCTGTGTCTTCCTAAGTAGCTTTGTGTCTACCTCTCTAAACTCTGCACTGGTCCCTTGGCACTATTCCTGGCTCTCCGTTATGTACTTGCGACCTCTTGTTGCAATCCAGACCTCGAGTTCGAATTTCTCAACAAGCACCACTCCAGAAATCGAACTGACTGGTCTCCCTCAGTATATCTCCAACTAACCCTCAAGCCTTCTCTTATACATTTCCTGTTGACAAATCCAACGGTCGAAATTAAGTCCCTAATCAACAGCTAAGATTAGAATAGACTTGATCTTCGTCTCTTAGAACCTTCTCATCATTATCTTTATTAATACCCATTAATATTTTTATTTTCCTAACTTTAGACTTAGGAACTCATTAAAAATATTAATTATTTTAATAACTCTTCATATGGATGGAATTTTCCAATACGATTTCTGGGTCTTGGAGATCTCATGTGCTTTAGCCTCTCCACCACTTTTTATGGCGAGATCACATCCGATGCTACCCCAAATCAACAAATTGTTCCCTCCTATACATTATATACCCAAGTGTGGGCTTCCCCTTTATTAGCTACCCATGTACCTTGGCATGTGACCTAGGATTGGCCCCTCCATCCCCTACTTCGTACCATCACTTTATCACATGCCATCACCATTTGAAGGATGTGCCTTGGACATATCATCCCCTTTAAAAGTAGAAACCACCTAATAGGGCACTTGGTTAACCCCCCTTGGAGCTTGAAGACATTAGCACATGCCAAAGCCCACTATGGAAGGACATCCCATTCATAGTTTTAAAAACCGCTCAGAAAAACCGGTAACCGGTCAAACCGGCCGGTTAGCTAGCTGGCCGGTCGGAACCGGCCTAAAAACCCGGTTTAACCCATCACTTGCCCGATTTTTTGACCTAACCGGTAAAAACCGGCCGGTTTGGCATGCCCACCGAAAGTTGGGAAAAGGCGTGGCTGGTTTGTGGTTTAGGGTTTTGGGGGGGAGGTAAAGGTATTTTCCCTCCAAAAACACCCTCTCCAAGCTATAAGAGACCCCTCTCACTCTCATTTGTCTCACACAACTGATTTGGAGTGTTTGTGAGTGTTTGTGAGTTTGTTTGTGAGCTTGGAGAGTGTGGAGTTTTTGCTGAAGTAGTCATCTTGGGGTTGGAGTTGGAGCTATTTTGGAGATAGTGTGTAGCTGTCAGTGGAGTTGCCATCTTCAAGAGGAGGCTAAGGGAGCTAGTTTGCATTTCCAGGTAAGGATTTGCACTTGATAATTCCTCATTTGAGTCTGTTGTCCATGATTTTTTTTTTTTTGTGTTATAAACTTCTCACTTCTATGATCTACCATCCAGGGAGTCATCATGCCTCCAAAAGCCGGAGATACTGCATGGGCTCATTGTGATATGATTGATGGCAAAATGATCTGCAAATATTGCCAAAAATCCATTCAAGGAGGGGGTATTAACAGGTTCAAGCAACACTTGGCTGGGATAGGAGGGCATGTAAAGCCATGTGGAGCACCAAATGAAATAATAGGGCATATTAGGGCAAAATACCTTCAGAAGTTTGAGACTCAAGTCACTGAACCAATAGAGAAGTTTGTGGCTACACAGTTTGGGAGTCGAGACTCAACCAACTGAGTTTGATCATGATGACTGAGACTCATGAGAAGTTTCAACTTCAAGTGATAATGTTGATCACTATTATAGTATTACTATTATCATATATGTAGAGTCTAGACTGAAGTCTTGTAGTAGGCCACTGGCCCCATAGTTTGTAGGCTTTATTTTTGCACTCTAGTGGCCATTTAGAGCCTCATTGCTTATGTATTTTGTCGATGATATGTATTGCACTCGGTGCCATTTTGATATATTCACCTTTAAGGCTTTACATGGTATATCAATGAGCAATCTTTGCATATTTTGTCTCTATTGGCTTGGAATCATGGTTTTAAATCTTAAAAATAGTTTTTTTCATTAAAAAATAATTATTTAATGTATTTTTCTAAAACCGGTTCGTTTAGACCAAACCAGTCCCAGTTAGACCGGTTCCGGTCGGTAAACCGGTTCATTAGGTGGACCGGTCCGGTCACCGGTTCCGGTTTTAAAAACATTGATCCCATTATGAAGTGCCCACTTGTTGTCCATGGTTTGTAAGTTTTTTAACTCAATTTCTTTAAATGACTTGTTGTACTAGAAGGCAATGGGATGCATTGAATCTTTATGCAGGATTACAAATGATCTCCATTTTGGGTTTGGTCTCCCTATACAGGGTCCTAACCCTTCAGAGGGCTACATTAGCACATGTAGGGTGTGTGTAGAGAGCCATGGGCGTCCACAACAATAGACAACATTCCATGAATCCCTAGAAATGTTCAGAGATTGCTTGAGTTTCATCTATTGGATGAAGAAGATGCACCTAGTTCACCATGCCCACACAACCCCACAGTTGTATCATGCACTTGACAGATGACCGAGGACTTGTATGCTTATGTGGCATCACTTACATTATCATCTGAGCCCTTACAGATGGTCTATAGTTATCTTCGATCTACTTGGAGACCCATGAGGTTACTTGTGTACCCCCACACCCATTAGGAGCAAAACAGGTTTATTATTTGGAGAACAAGGAGCCAACCCCTTGTCCACTACTTTTGGGAGTCCTATTCATCATTATGGCACTTATGGTCTTCATCGAGCTTCTGAAAAGGCCCAACGACATGTATTATTGAGCATTCAACCTCTTAAGGGTCTTATTCTTTTGTTTATGAGCTAGTTTGGTGGGTTTGTCACCAAAAGTTAGTTATTTTGCACATTATTTTATTTTAGGGGCTAATGTAGGCCTAATTAGCTAAATCGAACTCATTAGAGGTGTATAAATAGAAGTGATGAGGATTCATTTTAGCATCATCATTTGGATTTGGAACTTGTATCTCTTTAGAGATTTTCACTATCCTTCTTGAAGGACAAATTTTTGGAGCATGGTATGATTTTTGATGTTTGGATTATTTTCTCAGGTCTTAGAGCTTCTTGAATGGAAAATTTTGGATGGTTCGATATATTCTTATGCAAGTACAATTTAATGCTACTTTCTTTTTATTTTTGTCACATACATTGTTGCTAAGATTTCGCTATACTAGGGCTTATTTGCTACATCTATTTATGTGAAGTTGTGGAAATTTTGTTTCTAGGTAGTGAATGCTTCATGTATGCTTCCTAGGGATTTTTCATTGTTGAAATTCATCTTGATAAGCCATTTACCTTGCAAAACGAGGTATAAAGTCTTTGAAGTTTCTTTTGTTGTTGCCCTAGTGCTAAGCAAAGTTGTCTTTGAGGCCTCCTTGACCTAGAAAATCTAAAATTCTATAGTCATAATTCTACCTGACTCCAATCTCCACAAAGGATTAGGCACTGGTCCACCAAAATGTGATCACCTTAAACCTTATTCATTCTACTCCCTCTTCTTTTCTAGGCCTAGCCCATTAGGTCCCCGAAGGCATCATTTACCTTGAAAACCACCCATAAACAACAACAACAACAAAAAATCAATCTCTTGGGCCCTACTGGGTTGGTGTGTCTCGTCATAATGAGTCTCCTCCCATCGGTGAAAGTCCATAAAGAGCAAGGAGCCTTAATGGAGGTGACAGTGGGATATTGCTCCATTGGTTCCCTTAGCCTAGTAGTAGCCCTTCAAGGATCCCCTTTTAGGACCCCAACTAGTTTGGGCGGTAACAAGCCCTCCCTATAGTTCTGATTTTCGCACGTGTGAATGATTTTAGGGCAGAATTTAGTCCTTTTCTCCTTTGCTTGGTTTGCTCTTTTCTTCTTAGATACTCGGCCTCTTCACTTGTTTTTCTAGCAACTATATCTTGGCTCTTTTGGTGAACTATTTACTATAATCTTGTGACTTCAAAAGCCCTAGTTGTAGCCCGAACGTGTGAGAGAATAAGGATAGAAATAAGCTTTAAACATTGATTCTTCTTCTTAAGGTCCTCTTGCTTTCTTCGCTTGTTTTTAGGTCTTCTTCTTGTGCTTGATTGATCATCCTTGAAATGAGGTCAAATGTATTATATATATAGTTGATCATGGAGTTCGAATAGCCCTAAATGAGGTCGACTTCATCTCAGCAGGCCGACTTGTTTTCTTCTAGGCCGACTTGGTCTTGGAGGGAGACTTTTGACACTTTTGACTTACAATAAATTATTTTTACATGATAGAAAATGCCCAATAGGGTCTATTACATATGACAATGATTATTTTGACTTCTTGACTCTATGACAAATCCTAGAAGCACACAATGGTTGCTTTGACCTATAAATAAATTGACCTTGAGCATGAAACCAATGGTATAAAAATAATAATAATAATTTTTCTTTTCTCTTTATATCAAATATATAAAATCAAGAATATGTAAGACATTATGAAGACTGAACCTAGGTACATATTTCAACAGAGACAGGCACAGTCTTGAGTAGCAAGGCAGGAAGTGCACAGAGTAGAGAAGTGATGGTTGAGGAGAGCAAAGCTCTGAAGGAGTTCGTAGAGCAAGAGAAAATTCAAGTACCTAGGAAGAAGCTACTCAAGATGGAGCCTCAGCCAGTATCTCAGTTTGAGCCTTGGGTAGTTGGTAGTTGGGCTGACCAGCAAGATGATGAGGAGTAGAGCCCAGGACGAGTGGAGGCAACCTCTCAGTCAATCATTGCAAATATAGGGAGAGTCTGATCCAAGTGGAAAGAAGATTTGTTTGGGGAGGATCAAAAGAGAGTTGGACTTCCTAGTACCACCTTCAACCAAAGAAAGTAGCCACAGAAGTACACGTGGTACATGGCACTTATGACTAAGGTGATAGACTCGCAGAGCATGGTTGGAAAGAATAGGTCTTTAGATCAGATTCCGTAGGAGAAATCAGGGAAGTCTTCTAGTCCAGAGGCAGCAACTGCAGTAGCGAAGAACGTGATAGTGTTGGAGACAGTTCCAGAGTGACGAGGCTCTTCCAAAAGCACCTTCCTGGCTAAGAGGTCTTCCCTGGCTCATGCCTTAGCTAGGAAGACCGAGTTTGTCTTTCCTTTGACCATGGACAAGTTCATGGAGACGGCATACCCATATGTAGTGTTGGAGGAATAGTTACGTGGACCTTCTTCAGTTTGACTACAGATCAAGTGGCAGACTGGAAATTATAAATTTAGAATAGGACGAGTGGAGCTTCAGTCCTTGACTGAAGGAATCGTGAGTTGTAACTCCAAGTTATGATTGGAGAGAGAAGAACCAATTCGACTCAGTTAACTTGTTAAACCACGAATTCTAAATTTGTGATTTCCCAATTTTAGCATGGATTGAATCAATAAAAGGATGACAAAAGCACATCTATTCATCATTGTTTTGTGCACAAGGTTGTGAGACAAAGCAAGCCTCATGAGTCAGTGAGAGAGAGACCTCCTCGCATGTGGTGTGCGTGGGATTTAGGAGCAAGAATGCAAGGTTATTGAGCTAATTTGCACACAAATTTAGGAGTTGCGTCCTATATAATAGGAGACTTGGTGGGCACAGAAATACAGACCTATTGCGCGGAAAAATAGGAGTTTTTGTGTGCACAAATTTAGGCCCTAGTGCACTAGGAAATAGGGTTCTTGGTGTGCAAGGTTTAGGAGCTAGATCAAGTGTATGCAAGGTGTTTCAAGCTAGGTTAGCAGTGAGAACAAGAGGGTTTTCATAGTGAAACAAATTGCCATGCAAGAGATCTAATTGCTCTAACTCTATCAATAAATTGTACAACAAAGAAGTGGGTTTTCCCAGGAAAAATTATTGTGTCTCTTGCATGACTGTGTTTTTATCTCTATGTTTATATTTCGTTGTTTATCAGTTAAAGAACTTTGTATCTTAGCAAAACTAAATTTGGTTTCAGTATTGGTTGCCTTGGTTTTATTATTGGAAATTTAACACAATATTCATCATAGAAACAATCATAGTTTTAATTGATAAAACATCCAACAATTCATACTAAAGCCTGTTAATAATCCACTTCTAGCCCTAGCAATAACTTCGTATCTGAGCAGATATTTACTATATAATGAACTTGTATTTGAGAAGAAACAAATATGAGGAAAACCACGGGCTTAGAGATGAATGTTTAGTCTCTTGCCCAAACTAGTCTCAAGGTTCTGCATCAAAAGGTTATCGAATCCAACCATTGGGACCTTTCCAGATTTTGCTTCAGCATACCTCAAACACCTCTGAAATTCTTCCACTGGAGCTCCCAAAATTTTCCTCGGAGATCAAATTTTAGATCGGGTCAAACTAGCCTCATATTAGCCTCAGTAGTCTTGGACGCAAACCTAAATTGTCAAAACTAGGCCACAAAAAAAGACGAATTTACTAGTTCTGCCTTAGGGTAACTACGATCTATTACAAGGTGCAATCAACCCTTTGAATGATCTCACAAAGACTTTCCTCAACTGTGATTTGTGGCTACAAGAATCCTTATTAATTTGCTCCAACATTTCGTCGAAGACGAGTCAAGGACATGTGGTGATTGCTTCAGGGAAAACTTAGCCTAATTTAGTCTTTGTCCAGCACAGAAAAGGACTCGATCTTTTGTTCTTAATGGAGTTTTCTAACGAGGCGGAGGAATTGCCCGGACGGCCAAAAGTGGCCGGAATCCGCGCAAAAAAATTTCAAAAAATCTTGTAGAGGCAGTGTTTGAAACGTGTTTTTGATAGTGGAAATGGATTCAGCACTATCAAAAACATCTAGGGCACCTAAAATTTTTTAGTTTAACAACTATACCTTGGATTTACAAAAATCCTTGCCGAAATTTCTCTAAATATGACCGGAATTTCCATAACTTTCCGGGCAACTCCTCCGCCTCGTTAGACTACGTCGTTCTTAATTAGTTCGTGACCACAGACGGTTATCCATCCCCAAATTTGTCATAGCGAGTTACTGACAGGATGACGTTAACACTAGAATTGTTCCATCCTGTATCAATTAAGCTCCTCGTCACAGGAAAATTGCACTCTGTCTCAATTAAGGTCCTTCTTGCCACAGGAGATCTGCGCAATGGTCTAGTCACAGTAGGCTTGACTAGAACCAGATAAGTAACCTCAAAAGTACTAAGATACTTCGACTTAGAAACTTTGCCATGTTTAGAGACAATCCGTCCAACTTCACTATGTTCAAGATCTTACCCTAGGCCCTTCCACGTATATATGTTGTTGCTCCTTGTAGAGAAAACTTGTTCCAAACAAAGTAGAAAGAAGAAAAACTAATTAGGGTGGAATCTTTCACCACTGAAATTAGAGGGAAGGTGACTAGGCAAAGTGGGATCACCTCCACTGAAACTAGTCCAAGAGAAAAGACTCTGAAACCCACAGAGCCTCAGGCTCAAAGAAGAACAAAAGCAAAATGATCCAATCCAATTCATGATCAAACGAATCCAACCCCCTTGTATTTATAGATTTCCTTGAGGGGATTTTTTTTACTTAATTAGTTGAGTGAGATTCACATGAAGCCCAAACTTTGGGCATTTTTTCCCCAGCTGCCCCAAACTTTCCCAAACATTGGGTATTTTGGCGTTTTCCTCTTTATCGGGGACTATAGCCTACAAGGATCGATAGGCTACTTCGTCCCTTGGACCAATTAATCCCTTGGGGACATTATAGTCACTCCCATTTCGCATGGTTGGAAATGGAATGAAAAGGCTTATTTGCTCAACAGTTGTGTGTTTTATTCTCTATTTCCATTAGTATTTGCTCAACAATGGTGTTTTTTATTCTCTATTTATAGTGGCTGAATACTCTTTTTTGACACAAATTTCCAAGATGTTGCTTATTTTATGCTTTAATATGTTCAAGGAATCTACTTGATGCATTGATCATGTGAGTGCTCTGAGTATTTCAAGGTTTTCTTTTCCTGAGTTGAAGTGTCCCTGTTTGGCCTTTTTAATGCAGGATTATCTTATTGAATGGTGAAACCATATGGATAACAAGATGATCTGAATTTTCTTTGAATCGCATTTCAAATAACTCATTGATGTATCTATTCAAAGTGTCCTTAAGTGTTTAAAAACATAATTACAAATTCACTCTAATTCTGTGATGAGGATTACTGTAATATTCTATTCTTGGCATCTTTTATGGATACAATCAACCTGGTTATGAATTATGATGATATGTGCACTAATTCTAAATGCTAAGTTCATTTCTCATGGAAAATGATATTGCACATTGTTGTGCCTTTGAAAGTTTAAATCAATACTACCTCACTAAAACCAATTTCACAGATGTCAAATTGATTTAAACTTTGGGAAGATATCAGCTCTACACTTGCTATTAATAAGCTTGCTATTTTGAGTGACACATAAAACAAAGGTTGAGTATAGCAGAAGCATGCAATTATGTTATTTTAACTGCACTGTGGGCATAATTTGTTAAATCTGATGGTCACTAATTTCATCTACAGTGCACCTGTATACCTGCAATCTTTCATCACTGATTTCAAGTGGGTTAAAATCTTTTTATTTTATTTTATTTTGAAATCTTAGTCCACACTTGGCATAAGCATGTGTAATATCCCTTTTGGGAATTTTGTGGTATTTTTTTGATAATTTTCTTTATAAAATTTTATGCCAGCATTTTCGCCAAAAGCCCACGAAATTACACCAAAATGCACCAGTAAATAGGAACCCATAAATTATACAAGCACAGCAAATACATTGACAATTTGCAGAAGTAAACTCAAAAAGTCAAATAACATCAGAAAATGCAACACAAAGAATGACTCGGCTTCATTTATTATAATATAGCATGTAGAGTACAACTGGAAATATCTAAGACAAAATAGAAAGAATGATAGCTGACTGGACCTCCAAATTTTTTGTTGCTATGTTGATCCTGACCTCTCAAAACTCCACAACGACTGCACTCTCCCTCCAACAACAATTGCCATTGAATCAACTGAAGACGATGAAACACCAATTGAGGACCTAAATGATCCTCGCTCCAATATCCCTGAAGCTCGATGAAACTCCTAGATGAAGTCTCCTCAAGGAGAGTTGGGTTTTCATCCAACACTCAACAGCATACCCGAGGGTTTCCGTCCTAGGGCCAGAGAAGTTGGGAACTAGGTTCTCCAAACCTCATCAATAGAATATATCAACAATCCAAGATGTCTTCTAATGGTCTCCTCCTCCTCTTTTTATAAATTTGATGGACTCCTCTAGAACCTCCTATTTTATTATTATTTTAATCATTGAGCACATTTCCCTTTTTTTATTTCAATTAAAATATTCTTTTTAATATGGGGAAATGGTAAATTGGCCACCATGCCTCCTCAGGTTACTGAAAATCAATTCTAACCTCCCCATCTTATAGATCTTCTCAGTCCGGTTTCAACGAGCTATTATATTGAGGTGCTCCATCAAATAATCTTCCCGGAAGTTACGCCCCATAATAATGCTATTTTTTTAAAGTTGCTGGAATGCAACGGAATGAAAGGCAAGTTGTGCAAATGATGGAATATGCCAAGCGAATGCCATCGGATCCCATAAAAACTCCACAAACTCCCCCAGGATCCCTGATGATGTACTCCTACTCCTGCAGCCTGGCCATCACATACCCCGGAAATCCACCCTGGCTATAGTATACAGGAAAATAAAAATAGGGACATGACAGCATGATTTAACTCAACCAGATCAGTCAAGCCATAACGATTTATGGTAATCCTAGGAAGGAACATGCCTGAAAGTAACGATCAGGTTATTACATGGCTGACATAATTGTTGGCTTAAGAAATTACATTAATGCTGGTTAAACTAACTGCACTGTGGAAATTTATGCTATTTGGATGGGTTACAGAGCTCTTATATGCAACTCTACAACTCAGCATTTAATCATTTTTGTGATTGGATTAAGATCAGTAGCCTATCTTTTATGCCACATTTAGTTGGTAAGATCTCTTTGAATAGTCAAACAAAACACTTATCTTTCACGTTCTTGAAAATGATCTAATTTGGAGAATCAGTAGGGACTGTTATAATCATTTCATCTCCAGCATTTTTATGCTTTACAGTGTTTGTCTCTCACAAGGTTAATTATTGAAAATTTTGGGCACACATGCGAATTTGATGTTCATAAGCTCCACATATCACATCCGGTTTCCTTAGTAATGGAATTATTCAATCTACTCTAATTTATCTCCCACTCCTAGTACATAATTTTGCTAGATTGACTATTAGGGTAGTTTTTTGCTTTAGCCTGAGGTATGGCGAAAGACTACTAAGGTAACAGTGGTTAGCTTGCCTATTGTTCCTCCAGGCCCTTCTACTTAAGTTAGGAATGATCCTCCTAGGGTAGAGTTTCAGAGATAACAGGCCTATTCTTGGGAATGGTGGTAAGGGAGGCACAATTTTTAGAAGGGATCTTTCCTTGAAAAGAGTGCCAAATTCAACACTAATTCTATCATAAGAAAGGATGTTAATTTACAACTTTCAGTTTTCTTGGGAAAAGAACATCAAATTTAGAACATTACTTTAGGGTTGGAACCATCCTTTAGCAAGAAGGGGCACAGTAAGGGAATCCAATCCAGCAATGTTTCATAATACCCTAGTTTTGCTGCTTGAAATGTATTGGATCATGTTGTGTATAAACCATAAATGTGCAGTGATAATGATGGGAGTCGATCCATGTGAACTTAAATAATGACCTTTGTGTAACTTTGTAAGTAATGTAAGGCTAAGACCCAACTAGTCAAGGGATGGTTGTGTAGACACAGTAAATATATCTCTATGGACTGTGTGGTCAGCATGCCATGGTGCACTCAAGCCATGTAAATATTAATGCTGGAATATAAAATATAATGGCTCAAGATGGTTGTAAAGAACACGAGAGGGGCTGTTATTCCACAAGAATGGAAGAGTAAAGGGGGCCTTTGGCAAAGTCATACTCTACTGCCAAGTGTCAACCTAAAATATCATCTCTATTCCATCATGTGCATTAAATGAAGCCATCCACCTCTTTTCACTTAGACAAGCCAATCATTAATCCATATAGAGGTTGGTGAGGAAAACAACCTCACGTAGTTAGGAAACATGGGCCAAGTACGAACACTTTGGGAAAATGTGAAGGGACCATTCTTCTATCACATGGGAAAATCATTCCATTCGTTCCTCACTCTTATCATACTTGCTTAATTGTCTTCTTGTGAACTACCATGTGGGTGTCTATCATTGTTGTACTTGAAATCATAGGATGTCTTTAAAGTTCATATGTTCTCTTGCATTTCTAATTGACCTATTTTGCCTGGCTTACACCTGTAAGCCCTAATTTGCACCAACAAGTACAAATGGCAACCTCTAACAAAAAATAAAAGAAAATGCAACCTAGATGCATCACATAGAATTGGAGCTATCACATTGTAATATTGCATAACAAGGTCATCTATGTGTGATTTAGTAAAAATTTACACCTGTCAATTTATAATCAATATAACAATCATACCTAAGATGCAATAACATAAATGTTTCTATAATGCTGCAATGAAACCCATAAAGTGGCATCACCATTTTGCACAACTATTCTAGGTTGATGGTATATTACTACTAAATGAATTTATTGAAAATGCACAAAACTATCGATTTTTCATACAAGATAGTCTTTATCATTTCCTTTTTATAGGCAATTAAACATCATTATCCATGCCCCTATAAATTACCAAGCCAATTGCATGCTTCTTTCCCAAGATAGAACTGTAGAAGTCATATCTAGCACCATGGGGAAAATTGGTTAATAATGGTCAATAAAGATGCATTTATCATTTCAGACCATGCTTTATTTAACAATGACTTCCCTGGAGGCTGGTTCAAGGTTGTCACTAGTCTACAAAAACTACATCAAATCATTGTGTTCCAAAAGTGTAGTTTCAACGTTATAGTATTTTTTCACTCAGAATTTGGCATATTGGTTTCCTTCATTGCCCTTTATGCATTAAAGGGAAAAATCATTTCAATCTTTTGTCCCATAGAACCCAAGTTAGACTGCTTGCCCATTTATACAAAGTTTATTAAGTTATTCATAATTTATCCCCCTGACACATCTGCTGAAAACATTATCTTATTTTCTTCTTTTTCGCTCTTTATTTGTAAAAATGTGAATGTAAGCGGTTTCATATGGTGTAGATTTGGAGACATAATCATAATAGAAAAAGAAAGAAGCCATGTTAAGAGAAGCCCTTCTTACAATAAAAGTGTGCCGAATGCAATAAAGGATTACCTGGAATCGGCATATATAGTAGTTTTCCCCCAAAATAGTTCTCATCCTCTCGATTGGCTTTGTTCTAGGATTACGTGGCTGAAGAACAACACTCAAATTTACTAATGCTATCACTCTATCTGGCCGAAAAAGAGAAAGGTACGACGCAATCAGAGAGCCCCAATCATGGCCAACTACAAATGCCTGCTCACAACCATCAAGATAGAATAAGAAAGTTTGACCAACGCCTCATTACAAAGAAGAATATCACTTTCAATTTTTAAAGAGTTAAAGGAGATAACAGGGCCCAAGACACATTAATGTTACCATGGACTTAAGATGACTGCTTCACTTGCTTTTGTGATGGAATGCATACATCCATTATTATTTATACGTTCATAATAAGAAAACACTTTTTAGCAAACAGAATTTACAAAAGTTTGATTAGCAATTTTAAGGTCACATACAGATGTGCAGTAACCATCCAAGGACATAAAAAAAACATATCTCTAACTGCATTCACATTTCTACTAGAACATTGTGTCCCTTGTCTACTATTGGGAATCATATAGAAAGACAAGAATATGCTATTACAACCTTGAGATTTGACATTAGATAAACAAATGACACTGGATAAAACATAGTTTCACACTGAAGATTATAGTAACTAATCAGAAACTGTGAGTCAACTAGACCAATGAATGAAAGTCCATTACCCTAATTACTTCTTTTGGCACAACACTTCCTCTAAGTAGTAAAAGCAAATACGTTTTCTTCAAATATGATGCATTCATCCCAAGTTATGTGCATATTTTGGTAATATTATAAATAGCTTTAACTTGGCCATGTTTGTTTATGTTTCACTTTTCTCAAACATTGTTAGTCATCGACCACAAAGAGTTCAAAGATATTTTGCATATGTTTTCCAAAATAAATATTTCGCTTAAGACAGACAATAAATTTTTTGGATTGTTTCTTTTTCATTTATGTTTTATTAGATTACAATATTCTTAGATCTTAATGTATTTTTTCTCTCCATGTTGAAAGGAGCTACAATCTTTACTCGTTAGACTATCCCGCATATCAGTCTTCCCTGATCCTGCTAAGAGATACCCGTTAAAGTACAATTCAGTTTGAAGCAGCCATCTAGACTTTATGAATATATTGGAGATGTGAGAGAAAGAAATCCCAAGTCGGGCAAAAGTGTACAGTTTCCACAACAAATTCTAGCATGTAAAAGCCAACTTGAAGAATGGAGTTAAAGTTTTAACAAAATATGGACACTTGAAAAGAGAACTAGAAAAAGAAGTAAAAGAGGTTCAGTAAACGATGTCAGGATATATATGTAGATATAAGGAATAAAGAAATTGAGACTCTTAAGGATTTAGATAAATATCTAAAGACAATAGGAACACAAGGAGAGGTTGAAATCAAGGATGACCATCTTTTGAAAAAATCATATGCAAACAGAAAATTATTCCATAGTGTAGTGGTTCAAAAGAAGACGAAAAGGGTGGCAGTTGGAGGTGGGGTTCTCATCAACCCAGGAGAGAAAATAGAACACACTTATGTGTAATGTCCCGAATTGGGAAATTACAGATATTTTCCTGAAATGCCTTTTAAACAAAATCTTCACAACCAAATTCTCATAAATATAACAGAACATTGCCATGTAAAATAAAGCAATCAGCATGTGGCAAACAAGTACACAATAAACCAGAAAACAATCTCAGCTTTATTATTATACGAAACAGGGTTACATGTAGATAAACTGAGAATAGCTGAAACTAGAAGCTGGCCTCCAAGATAATCTGTTGCACTGCACCGGCCCTCCAAACTGATATGAACTGCACTACTAAGCTCTCTTGTGAATTCTAGATGAACTCACCGAGGGGAGATGGGTACTCGCCTAATCCCACTAAGTCACCCGAGGGTTTCCGTCCTGGGGCTACCAGTGAAGTAGAGAACCAAGTTCTTCAACCTCTCACACAACAAGAACGATCAAATCCAAGATGTCCCCCAATGGCCTCCTCCTTCTCTTTTATAAATCTGATGGACCCCTCTAGAACCCCCAATTTTATTATTACTTTTAATCATTGAGCACATTTCCTTCTTTTTATTTCAATTAAAATATTCTTTTGAATGTGAGAAAATGGTAAATTGGCCACCATGCCTCCTTAGGTTACTAAAAATCACTTCTAACCATCCCATCCTGAGATCTTCTTGTTCTAGTTCCAACAAGCTATTACAATAAGGGGTTACGTCAAGTATTCCTCTCGGAATGCCACCTTAAGCGTAATTAATTGAGTTAGGCCCAATAATAATCTTGTTTCCCGAAAGTTGTTGGAATGCAACAGAACGAAAGGCAAGTTGTACAGATGATGGAATATGCCAAGCGAATGCCATCGAATCCCATCGAAACTCCTCAAAACCCCATGAAACATCTCCAAAAGCTCTTGGGCCTGCTGATGAAGTAAAACAACACCTGTGACCTGTTTGCCTCCAACCTTGAGAGTCCATTCATAAGGAACACTAGAAAAAGGAAAATCACAAATCCTCCCTCCCCAAGATTGCTTTCCCTCAAGCAATCCAAAGTTCCAAACCTGTGGACCAGTTTGCAGGCCCAATGCAACTGAGACCCAATCCCTGGATCCCATACAAACCACTAGGTGATGCTCTGCCTATGTGTCAACCCACCATGAATGGACCCTTCAATGCTCAGATCCCAGACCAGTCTCTGACTGAACTCATCATCAACAAATCCTCCTGGATACGAATGCCACTAAGAACAAGCATCAATGCTCCATGGCTCAAGTTGTATTATAGCTCCAGCTATGAATGTTGCTCCATCAACCACATACCAACTCATTACCTCTCTCCAGTCCAACCCTTGGCATGGGCTAAGGTCCGCCCCACTATGTAGATATAGGCCTGAAATGCTGGAAAGTTGTTGGCCTACCTCCCACCACCAACTGGAGCATGTAGTACTCCTCATGCCTAAGGGTCCTTGTTGCATTATGCTCCTCATTGATCTCCCACTAATCCATGCATGGGAAGGATCAGATGCATGTGCACTTGAATATGGTATGAGTCCACTATGTTGCACCATGCTCATCTCATGCGGCTCTGCCCACCCAATCAACGAGATATGTCTAGGAATCCCCGCCTCTCTCCCTATAAGTGGCCAACTCGTACTACATGCCCTGTCTATGTACACTCGGAGAGGGTTACTGCCTGGAAATACTACAGCTTTGCTCATTGCCACTACATCTACTTGCCCCTCGTCAATGGGTAGACCCAAAGATCGATGCACCACTATCTCCAAAAGAGCCTCCCTCATCTGACTGAAAATTCCATGCTCCACTCGTTACTTGCAAAATTGTCTTGTCAAGTCCCAATGCCTCCTGATGACCAATGTCTGCAAATACGACCTCCCTGCTAGTTGCATGCATATTTGTATGCCCCTAGTCACTGACTATCCCCAAGGACTGTTGCTCATCCTCCTCCACCATGGGCTCAATATGAGCCACTAACTGACTCTCCAAAAATGGCCCATCACACACATTGTGCTCCACTATGTGCTACACATGCTGACTCATCGAACATGGATGTATATCTAGGTTGTCATCAGCATCTCTACACGCTAAGAACCTGGATTCGTCCTAAACCCTCTGCGTGTCCTAAATTGGTCGAATCGGACATAATCCGGTGGGACACATGTCCTCCGATCGTGTCTCAATCGTGTCCGGGGAACGAGTCCATCGTGTCCCGATTCTGGGACACGTGTCCCCTTGATTTGTGTGTCGCGCAGCCCATAAAGGTTGGTTTTGGGTCATTTCTCCCTCACTTTTCTCTGTCTCTCTTGTTGTGGGAGTGAATAGCAAAGGGTTTGGAAGCATTTTGGAGGCAATTCGTCTTATTTACAAGCAGAGGGATGAGTGGTTGGAGGGAAAGACAAAGATGTTGGATGTTTTTCCTGGTGATATGGGTTTAGACAGCAATGTTGAGTTGGCATTGGCCAACTTGCATTTTAATGAGCCAATGCTAGAGCTTGTCACTTTTGACGATGGTGATATTGTTGAGGGGCCATCCTCCACACCAGCAAATGCAGAGATGACATTGGATACAGGGGAGGAGGATGCAGCAGAGGAGAGTAGTGGTGACCATGATGATGACGGTGATGCTGATTTTGATGATGATAATTGATGACTCAAGAGCTACCTACTACCTTGAAACTTGTAGTTGTTTTGTATTTGCTATTTCTATTTGCCATTGCCATTACTGCTACCTATGTAACACATTTTGATTTTGATGACTTAATGAGAAAACTGCAATTTCTTATCTTTCTCCTATTGGATCATTGATGAATCTGTCACAATTGTATTTGTATGCATAATATTACTTCGTAAAACTTACATATAAATGAAGATCTGTGTTTGAATCAATGAATTTGTATCATGAATGAGAATGTGTAAGAAATATCTAATTTTTACTATAGATATATATATAGATATATAACATATCATGTTCCAAGGGGTCAAAGTGCCCGTGTCGGACACTCGAATCCTCGTGCCCTATGTCCCTGTGTCAGATGACTTAGTCTACAGGTCTGCTCAAGCTCCTCTATGTGCTCACCATGCTGGATCGCCACTGATAGCTCACCTCCCTAGTCTCCTCCCTGCATGGGAATAATCTGCTACTCATCAAACCTATCCACCAAATAGTTATGCATACCACAGCTGTAAAAACCATAAACAGATATACAGAAACAGTAAAGAATTTAAAGCAGATACCTGCCTGAACTGCTGTAGTTGATGATGCCTGCGGCTACTCTGCTCCAATTACCGAGAGACCAATTCCACCCAGCCAGACTGAGCAGAGCCTCGCTGCTCAATCCAGTAAGCTTCTCAACAGAAGCTAATTGTCCCTCGTGCCCAGAACCTCAGAACACTCGAAGCTCTTCCAATGGCGAGTTATTCCTCCTGGTTTGACCTCCTGGTTTTTCTCCTGGTTTTTGTTGCCCTGTTCTCAACCCATTATCTGCGGGTTATAGCCTTGGGTTTGGCGATGGCCGCCCTGTACACCAGCGATTCCACCGTTTTCCCTCGTGGTGACAGCTTTCCTCATGAGCGTGAGTCACAATCCCGTTATAGGTGTTATGTTTAAGGTTTAGTTTAATTAAAATGTGATGGTCATATTAGATTATTTGTTTTTGATATAAGGTTTTGTTTATATATATATATATATATATATATATATTAATATAAAGCTCTATTTACATTTATTTTAATATAAAGTTCTATTTACATTTATTTTAATATAAAGTTTGATTTATATTTAATATAAAGTTTAGACTTTATATTATTGACATTAATACTTTATATTTTTATTTTATTTTATTAATATGATTTTTTATCAATATTCTGGAGCATATAATATATATATATATATATATAGTCCTCTTGATTCAACCATACATTACGCGATATTGATGAACAAGCAGAACTTCTTTTCCCAGAAGGGTCATGGTATTTAGCACTTATAATCAATTTAGTATAAAATACTAGTGCGGTGTATGCGACACATGCATATGTAGCTATCATATGCATGTACTGTATAACTGCTATTATGCTTGCGTCCTTTGTATTTATAGATGGGTCATTACATACACTCCCCCTTCAGAAAAATTCGTCCCGAAGTTAGAGTTTTTATCTTATCTGATTACTTATGATAGTAATTAGTACCCCCTTCTTAGGTTTTTAAAATTTTTATTTTAATATCAAGAGACTATAAAATTAGAGTTTTAGGTTTATGATTTTAATGGACATGTCTTGCCCTGCCCAAGTTCCCAAGCTATTCTAAAATCATCCTATCCTTCCTAATCTCTTCCGCTCCCATCCTATCTTTCCTCTACTGGAGTATGCCATGGCGTCAGTTTTACTGACCTAACCATTCATAAACTCTAAGGTGACAGCGTCGGTTATACCGACCTGATTCCCAGTAGGCATCTGGCAGTCATCATCACACGTCTAGGGGAGCGTGATTCACACAGTCCTCCCATGACTCCAAAGTTTGGAGGATAAACGGTGGGTAACACCACCACACCTCCCAGTAGAATTAGGGCTAATACCCTATCATAGAATCACTCTGAGCTTTAATTGTTCTGAGGTTCTGTCATCACGTGGTCATCCCGGTAACTGTTTATTATCTGCAATCATACACTTATCCATGCATTCGTAAAATGTGCATCAGCATAATCAAATACTCATGTATTATTCACATATGTCACTACAGTATAACATATTTTACCAATTTCATGCATGTCGTTTGCTTTTCCAAAATGCATTTATTCCCTGATTTCTATTCTATTGATCATATTGACACGTACAAATAAAATAGATTTATAACATCTTAATTTCTATCAGAAGTAAAATCATTTAACTGCTTTAAACCTTACTTTGACAACTATAATTTAGTAAAATCAACAACATATGTCGTTTTGGTATCCATGTACCAGCAGAAGTTAAACATGTATTATGTCACAAAATTTCACGTTTATCTATAATCATTCAAAATGTTTCTAATATCTGATTGCAATGAAGTAAATATATACTAAACATAGTTTAAAGTTCTTCAAAATTGACATAGATTAGGGTATCTTTGACATATGTCCTCTGTATTTTCCCAAGTCGCTGATCCAGGACTATACTTGTCCCATTGGACCTTAACTTGGTCCACCAAGCGGTTCCGGAGCTGTCGAACCCTACGTTCTATGATACGTAAAGGTTCGATTGATACGACTCCCTCGTCTGATACCTGCAATTCCTTCCATTGAAGGTTATGAGATTGATCAGCTATATAATGTCTTAATACAGAAACATGAAATACATTATGAATTCTATGCAGGTGAGGTGGCAGGGCAAGACGATAGGCAACAGGTCCAACTCTTTCCACAACTTTAAATGGTCCGATAAATCGGGGTGACAACTTTGTCCCTTTTTCGAATCGAATAGTACTTTTATTCGGTTTGATGCGGATGAAAACCTGATCCCCTACTTCATACCTCCTATCAATTTTGTGAGCATCAGCATAACTCTTTTATCTATCCTGTGCTTCCTTTAATCGTTGTCTAATTTGTCTTACCTGTGCTTCCATTTCATGGATTAATTCTAGTCCTATTATCACTCGATCTTCTAACCTGTCCCAACTTAACGGTGTTCTGCAAGGTCTGCCGTATAAAGCTTCAAATGGAAGTATTCCAATCGAATTGTGGTAACTGTTGTTGTATGCGAATTTGACTAAGGGTAAATACTTTTCCCAGTGTGATTGTTGATCCATCACATACATTTGCAACATGTCTTCAAGTACTTGATTTACTCTTTCTGTTTGCCCATCAGTCTCAGGATGGTAAGCAGTGCTTAAATTTAGCTGAGTACCTAAGGTTGTCTGCATGCAAGTCCAGAATCTAGAAGTGAATCGTGAATCTCTATCGGATATAATCTTCTTAGGTACTCCATGAAATCTGATAACTTCATTTATGAATATTCGAGCTACGTCAGCAACATCGTAAGTATCTCTTACGGGAATGAAATGGGCGCTTTTTGTTAATTTATCCACTACTACCAAAATGGCATTGTGTCTTTGAGAAGTAAGAGGTAGTCCAGTGATAAAATCCATAGAAATGGTCTCCCATTTAGACATAGGAATGTCGTGAGGTTGTAAGAGACACGCTGGGTGACAATGATCTGCTTTTACTTGCTGACATTCCAAACATTTTACAACAAATTGAGTGATATCACGCTTCATGCTTGCCCAAAAGAAGAGTTTCTTGGTATCTGCATACATTTTCCCTACTCCAGGATGAGCACAATATACTGCTCTGTGGGCTTCCCCAAGGATAGTGTCTCGAAGATCCTTATTATCAGGAATATACATCCTTCCATGGAATCGCAAGATCCCATCATTTTCTAATTCATATCCCTCAAATTTAGATTCATTTGCCTTTTTACCCTCAAGACTCGATCTCACCTTTAAATACCAGCTATCTTTTATAAGATGTTCCAGTACTTGTTGTCTTAAGTCTACTTTAATGGGTATGAGAGAAAATATCCGAGGTCTTCTACTTAAAGCATCTGCTACTACATTTTCTTTTCCCTTAATGTATGATATTCCGAAGTCATATTCACTTAGGAATTCACTCCATCGCCTTTGTCTGGCATTTAAGTCTCTTTGGGTGAACAAATATTGTAGACTTTGATGGTCACTTTTAAGTGTAAAACTTCGTCCCACTAGATAGTGTCTCCAAATCTTTAAAGCTAGCACTACAGCGGCTAATTCTAAATCGTGAGTAGCATAGAGTTCTTCATGAGGTTTTAACTTTCTGGAAGCATATGCTATCACTCCTCTATCCTGCATCAACACTGCACCCAGCCCTTGTTTGGATGCATCAGTACATACCGTAAAATCTTTGTCCATATCAGGGACTCTTAGGATTGGTGCACTGGTGAGTAGTCTTTTGAGTTCAGAGAATGCTTTATTACATTCCTCAGTCCATTCATACTTAACACCTTTACGCTGAAGGGTTGTAATTGGCTTTGCGATTTTGGAGAATCCCTCCACAAATCTTCGGTAATAACCAGCTAAACCCATAAAGCTTCGTATCTCATGTGCATTTTTCGGTATTGGCCATTCCATGATCGCTTTTACCTTCTCAAGATCTAATGAGATCCCTTCACCTGATATGATGTGACCCAAATAATGAATCCTTTCCTGAAAGAATGAACACTTGGATAGTTTTCCATACAACTGACGTTCTCTAAGGCAGGACAATACTATCCGCAAATGATCTTCATGCTCTTTCTCATTCTTGGAATAGATGAGAATATCATTTAAAAAGACTTGCACAAATTGATCAAGATATTCACGGAAAACATTGTTCATAAGATTCATGAATACTACTGGTGCATTTGTTAATCCAAATGGTACCACAGTAAATTCATAATGTCCAAAACGTGTCCGGAATGCAGTCTTAGAAATATCATTTTCAGAAATCCTTAGCTGATGATACCCTGATCGAAGGTCAATTTTTGAAAAGACAGCAGCTCATTTCATTTGATCGAAAAGATCATCGATTCGAGGCATAGGGTTTTGATTCTTTACTGTAGCTCGATTCAAGTCTCGATAATCTATGCATAATCTTAAAGATCCATCTTTCTTCTTCACAAAAATTACAGGAGCGCCCCAAGGTGATGTACTGGGCCGAATATGCCCTATATCCAGTAGTTCCTTCAATTGAATTTGCAATTCTTGAAGTTCTGGAGCTGTCATTCTATAAGGCGTTTTAGAGATCGGTTGGGTACCTGGTTTTAATTCAATAGTGAGATCCAGCTCTCTTACCAGGGATAATCCTGGAAGTTCTTTTGGAAATACATCCGAGAATTCGGCTAACACCGGATATTGTCCTAAGGATGGTCCTTTTCCTTCGCTTACTTCTTGAATTACATAAGCCTGACAACCTTTCCTTAAACAACGCTTCATTTTCATTGCTGAAATGTAGCGTAAAGATACCTTCCTCTTGATTCCTTGAATTTGGATTACTTCTCCCTCATCATTCATGCCTAGAATTATTTTCCCATAACAGTCTACCGAAGCTTGATGAGCTTCTAGCCAATCCATACCTATGATAAGATCATACGTTCCTAAGGCTGTGACATAAACTTTCAGTTTAGTCGTACAGACCCCTAGATCAATTTTGCATTGATCCACACTCAAGCCCACGGTTTGGAGTTCTCCTGAGGCCATTTCCACTTGATGGAAATCATTTTGTCTACGAGCTGCCAACCCACATTTGTTTAATACATATGACGAAATGAAACTATCTGTGGCACCAGTATCAAATAAGATTTTGAGTTTTATACCATTGATAATACCTGAAGATTCCACTACAGTGAATTGATGTGCTGCTTGGTCGTTGCTGACTACTGCGTGAATTTTATGATTACCTCGATTGTTTGATATCGGTTCCCTTCCAGTCCTATGCAATATATTCGACAAAGCTTCTAGGCAGTCACGTTGAAAATGCAGTCCCCCACATCCCCAACAATTAAGCTGTGTTGATCCTCTTGAATCAGGACGTGAATTTCTAGAGAACGAGCTTCGTCCTCTTATGTTGATTCCTCTCGAATTTCTTCCTCTACTGGCAGTCCCTCGAGACGTCCATGGACTGGTGTTAGATGATTCCGCAGCTATAGTGTTTACTGCCATGGGAGCTCTTGATCCTATATTTCTTGGGGTAAACCTGTTACCATAAGGTGGCCTCGAGCTACCTCCTCTGAAGAAGTTTCGGGGAGTCTTTCCTGGAAATCCTGATTGTAAAGGCCCTGCTGGCCCCATATCTTTTTTGATTCCAAGGTGCTCTTCTGCATAACGACCACATTCGACCGCCTCGGCTACTGATGATGGTTTCCACATGCTTACCAAGGCTCTGATGCGAGGATTTAAACCAAATATGAAGCGTTCAACTTGACGTTCATCAAAATCTAAGTAGTGAATGTATTTTACAAGCTCCATAAACCTTATCTCGTATTCTTCCACTGTTTTATTTCCTTGAATTAATGTATGAAAGGCTCTGGCTTGCTGTTGTTGAAAGTATGGAGGTAAATACTTTGCGCAGAACCTTTTCTCAAATAGTTCCCAAGGGACATTATCCAATGTAAGGTGCAGCTGCTTCTCCAAATTTTCCCACCAAATCAAGGCACTTTCCTTTAATTGAAACACAGCAATTTTTGTTTTTGCCGAAGAAAAATATTCTCTTAACCTAAAGCATCTGTTCATTCCTTCTAACCATGCTTCAGCGCGTTCACCTGCTCGACCTCCTGAGAATTCCGGGAGTCTAATTTTTTGAAGCTCCCTAGAAATGTCTTCTTTCGATTTTCTGGCTCAAAATTCTTTGGTTCCGCTGAACTGGTAGCTAAATGTTGAAATTCCACTTTGGTTTTAGCCTTAGTTGATTCTTTTAATGTCTCTAATAAGGCTTCCAATGAGTTCATTATCACAATCAACTCTGGCGCTGGGGCGATTGATGTTGATAATGGTCTTGGTGGTGACGATTTTAATGGTGATGGCGATGGGGATGATGATGGCGACGGTGGCGGCATTAATGGTGGTGATGCTGCCCGATCACGTCGTCGTCGCTCATAAGTCCTTACCATTGTAATGGTTCCTGAACACATAATAAAATTCTATAAAAATTTTGAGGTAGACAATCGAATTTAACATATAATTTTCTTTTGCAACTTCACATTCATAAACGGGTATAGTTTTGCTATTTTTATCCGCTAGGCGGATCTTACTGGTACCGAGGTCAAGGAGGGTGGTCTCGCGACCTCCTTGTCCTAATGCAGGGTATTCTATCCTAATATGAAATAATGCAGAAGTGTATGGTCATTAGCTCCTAAGGTAAAACATCTAAAGTTTATTTACTAAATAACATCCACAAAATGAAAATGTTAAATGTCTCGTTACAATGGACATCGGTAACATACCCGTCATACCTCAATCTAGCTATTACATTTAAAGAAGGGCATACATATTTATATTTTTGAATATATTACTTAGATATGGATTAAACCTATAATATATATAAATGAAGGGTTGTTCTAGTTTCATATCAGTTTGACTTTTAGCAGGAAATTTACCATAGACATGTCATGATTAAAATCTAGAAGAGATACAATTCAGCAGTCTACCATACCATAATGTAGGTTAGGGGTCAAACTGAAGGGTAAATTCAGATCAATAGTCAAATTGTACAAAAATGTAGGTCAGTGGCCTACATATTGCAATTGATCAGGCAAGGTAGAAAAATGGTTCTTTTAATGTTTCTACAGTATCCTATTTTGAAATTCGAGTGACCGAGGACCAAAGGCACTATTACCAAATATATAGATCCTAAACATTCTTGTCAATATGCAGTGGAGGTTGCAGTGCTGAGAGGGTTTCACATAATGATAATCTGCAATTAGGCTTTACTTCAGACAGCTCGAGGACTTGCACATTGTATATGCTTCACAGAAAGTTCCTAAAAATTTATAAGATCTGGTTTTGAAAATTCTTATTACTCCCTATGGAATATCCTCAAGATTGGAAGTCATTCCCTCTATTTTTCTTGCAGGCCATCAAGCTACTGTTTGAACGCTATCCCGAGTTTTAACTAGAGAATGTTGACAGTGAATTGAATCTGTTGTGCCTCTTGTAGACATTCTAGTTTGGTAAATTCGGAGTAAGCATAAAAAAAAAAAATAAATATATATTTGCAGAAAATAAACCAAGTCCAATCAAGGTTGGTTAAAAATATGTGCCACTGTTGGTGCATTAGGCATGGTTTCAAATGCATTTTGGTTAGTCTAAATTGCCATTTGCAATTAATTGAAACATGGTTGGATAGAAAAGTAAACATGTATTCCAATGCACACCTTCACTCATGTCAATATATACAGGAAAATGGCATGTAAAAATCTTTAACCAAAACATGCCAGTTTTATGAAAATGTCGGAAATAAAATGGAAGAAATGCTTGTAATATGATAAGGTAAATGTTCCTATCCTCCTTCAATTTCAAGTTGCATAAGAGCATCTAAGCAGAAAGAGAAGGTGTTTAAATTGAACTCAATGGTGCTGGTCTTCAGCAACGCATATACTCTGATCTGTGAAGAGGATAGTGTTTGTATGTTTGGAACAATGCCTTACCATATCTCCTTGCTCTTAGCAGTCTAAAAGAAGCACCAGGCATGCCACGATAAAGTAGATCAGGAAACTGCTTCTATACACTAATCTTCAGTTTTAAGTCAAAGCAACACTGGCCAATTTAGAAGCCCTATTAAACACCTTTTCAGAGGCTTCCATGTTCTTTGTAGAGACGTTGCAATGCAAGACATAATTCTCCAATACATCAGTGATGGTTTCTTAATTTGAGCCTGGTTAGCATTCAAAACACTTGATTGTTTAATTTGACCAAGATTCTCCAAAATTAATCGAAAACAACTCTGAATCTTGTAAACATTGTCCATTTTTTGAAATATATCTGATAACTACATAAATCCTCTTTATGAATAACATTTGTTCCCATCTTACACACAGTTTTTCTTAGAATTGATTTCAACGCTTCCGATGCTCCACAAGTAGATCTGGGCACAATAATTTATTTGGAGGGAGATATCAGCTTCCAGTTGTCATGTACGAACCCACCATCTAATGGGACACAACCCTCACCACTAGACCACGCATTTAAGACATGTGCATGTGCTGACGTTTATGTGCATGTGCTGGAATGAATATTTCCATTTGGGCACCTGTGGGTATGGAACGTTTCGTAGAATCAAGAGGAGACCACTGTCCGAGGATTAGCGGTCATGCTTCTTGATAGTAAAAGCATTTGAATTATGTAAGAACCCAGAAATTAATTCCTGAGGCTTCAATTGGCCAAGTTAGACTATAGGACCATCATTCGAAGGCTCTAGCATCTAACTTCCTTTATCATCGAACATGTCAACTCTCAAAGACTTCAACATAGCTCAGAAATTAGTGAGACAGTGGATCGATATTGCATACAGAAGTGTGTCTCTACCCTGGAATGGATGTCTACCCATCGGAAATGACTTAGAGACCCTCTCGGTCTTCCCCAGATCAGCTGCTACAAGCATGAAATGATTTCGGCTTTTGTTTAAGAAGTTGTTACAGGCATACAAATGCAAAATATTTTCTCAGACACACAGTCACAACCAACAATGCAATTGCGCTATTGACGATCCGAATCTGCTGAAGCCAAGCAGGATCCTTCGAAATGTACCACAATGCGACACAAAGCCGACGCATATAATTGAAACAGCGGCCAAGGGAGGAGAGAAAAAAGAATACCTAATAATTATAAAGTTACATGTTATACATCTTATCCTAGAGAATCACCGCCTCAAATCAAATTCATGGATAAAAAGAAATGTGTTTGCTGCCGGGCTCAGTTCTATTATAATAGATACCCGTCGGAGTTTCCACTTATGCCAAAGAAAGCCAAAGATAAATATAAACATAAGAAAATAAAAATAAAAAATGATGATGTATTATATTGGTAACCTGAGGTCTCACGGTCAAAGCCCTGATAAATAATAGGTTAGAAAATTCTGTTTAATTACAGTGAGAACGACCTTACTCATACGACCCAATATTACAAACCTTACAACCAAAACATAAAACGCACACAGCGCAGCACAGTCATTTCGTACAGCAGCCATGCAAAACCCCATTCTGCTTAATTTTGCCGAATTTTACACAGAAGAAACCCTGACCATACTGAAAAAATATATATAACTAAATTTGACTTTAATGAAAACAGGAACCTGCCAGTATTACCGGAACCCAGAAAGCTCAACTGAAACTTTCAAATTTCATCTGGAAACAAATTCAGAGAGGCAAAATGCGAGAGAGAGTCAGATTTTATCCAAGGAACAAAATACGAGAGGCAGCTCCCAGGACGTGATCTAACCTTTGGTTGTTGGATAAAATCTGACAGGGTTTTCATTCAGAGTCTACAGCAAAACCAGCTTCTCGTCCAGAAATGGGGATTCGGGAATTGGGACGATGGGGTTTTCTCTACTGTTACGATGAAGTGAAGCTTACACAGACCACAACGCAGGGCCAATGAGGTCGAAGGGTTTGAACAAACCCTCTGATACCATGTGTAAAAACCATAAACAGATATACATAAACAATAAAGAATTTAAAGCAGGTACCTACCTAAACCGCTGTAGTTGATGATGCCTGCGGCTACTTTGCTCCAATTACCGAGAGACCAATTCCACCCAGCCAGACTGAGCAGAGCCTGGCTGCTCAATCCAGTAAGCTTCTCAACAGAAGCTAACTGTCCCCCGTGCCCAGAACCTCAGAACACTCAAAGCTCTTCCAATGGCGAGTTCTTCCTCCTGGTTTGACCTCATGGTTTTTCTCCTGATTTTTGTTGCCCCGTTCTCAGCCCATTATTGTGGTTTATAGCCTTGGGTTTGGCGGTGGCCGCCCTGTACACCAGCGATTCCACCGTTTTCCCTCGTGGTGACAGCTTTCCTCATGAGCGTGAGTCACAATCCCGTTACAGGTGTTATGTTTAAGGTTTAGTTTAATTAAAATGTGATGGTCATATTAGATTATTTGTTTTTGATATAAGGTTTTGTTTATATATATATATATATATATATATATATATAAAGCTCTATTTACATTTATTTTAATATAAAGTTCTATTTACATTTATTTTAATATAAAGTTTGATTTATATTTAATATAAAGTTTAGACTTTATATTATTGATATTAATACTTTATATTTTTATTCTATTTTATTAATATGATTTTTTATCAATATTCTGGAACATATAATATATATATATATATAGTCCTCTTGATTCAACCATACATTACGCGATATTGAACAACAAGCAAAACTTCTTTTCCCAGAAGGGTCATGGTATTTAGCACTTATAATCAATTTAGTATAAAATACTAGTGCGGTGTATGCGACACATGCATATGTAGCTATCATATGCATGTACCGTATACCTGCTATTATGCTTGCATCCTTTGTATTTATAGATGGGTCGTTACAACAGCTGTTGCCATCATCCCCACATGCCTGTTGATGCTTTTCAGAAGAATCCTCATCTGGATGGTCAAATGAGTCTCCCCCTAATCTACCTCTATCATCCCCTCTGTGTCACTCAAGCATGAGTGGTCAAGTCCCCAAGGTTCCTTACAGATGAAACAAAGACCCTTTCTCCTTAGCTCAATCCTGTTGCATGTCCCATCAACTCTCAGCTGAGCCTCCCTGGTCAACTGCTCAACCAACCTTTCAGCTAGCTCATAAGAAGTAGGTGAGACCAATTGTTCTCTCCTCCAAATGGAAAACAATCGAGACTACAATTGACAAATGGCATCACGACCTATCATACATGATGACAAGATGGACTGCATGTGTGTTTTCACAGTCATGATGATGTTTCCTAATGCTGAAAAAGCATTGGAACATTTGCAGGATCAAGTCATCACACTCTAGATCAAACATGATTTCATAAGTCCTAGTCATGGCCATAATTTCCAAAACTTGAAGCTTCTTCCCAAATGTAAGACCCACGGAGTTATCCAAGTCTCGCAAGGTTCCTACCATCAGCTCGAAGACTCTCCTCATAACATCATCATTGTAAGGAGCTATAGGGGCAGTCAGCATCATGATGCTACTAAGACAAGAGGCAACTGGAAGTGTGACCCCTTCACAAGGGTACTCCAAAAACTTGGGTTGTATTAAAGCTAGCATGGCGGGTTTCAAAGCCCACATCAACTTCTTCCCCTCTAACTGATCTATCTTGGAAAGGAGTTCATCCAGTTCATCTAGTTTGAAAAGGACTTTCCATGTGACCCTCATGCGTTATAAAATTTGTCCCAAGTGCAATGATTTTGTGTCCAATCTCCATCTCTCTCTATAGATCCCTTGGTTGTTCTTTTCGAAGAATGGCATAGACCCCTCTTGAGAAAGGTTTGTTGTTCTGCTTGGTTTTCTGGTGTATATCATTGTCCATTGAGGTGTTTTTGTGTTGGTTTATGAGACGTTTCAAATACTCCAATGTTCAACACCATACAATTTGTCCCCTCCCTATGCAAATATATAATGCTTCTAATAGTACATGGCAATGTTTCAGATTCACATGGCATCAAATAACTCTCAGTCTCTCAATATAGTGACCATGGATATAAGCAGAACTACTTGACATACCCTTAGCAGGACTGTTAGAGGGCATACCCATGACAATAGCCCCTATCCAATATGACAGAAATGGATATTTATGGACCATTACAACAGGCAATACTTGACTAAATACAAGGCTAGCATACATACACACAGCATATAAAGCAGAGGATAAATACTGACAGCAAAGCAATGTTAGCTCATAATCCTAGCTCATCAGTGACTAAAATAATTTTTGACACCAACTCTCTCAACAATGTCATACCCAACTTGGTTTATCTTGAGAAACCCACAAAGATTTTTGAGTTTATATGGGTTTTATCTCTATGGTGTTTGTCAAACAGATGGTTTACACACTCTTGTGGGTGTAATTTGCTTGTTTTAGTTTCAGGTGTGCATAGAATATGAACTCATATTCAGGCCTTGGAATAATGACATACTTCCCAGATAACATTAATGACAGTCATGAAAGCAGCTTAAATACTCAGAAAACGCACAACAGACATTATGGTTCATATTCCTTTCATGGTCACTGAGAAATGCACAGGAACCTGGTATTTCAGCGTGGGAATCCTTGTATCAAAGCAGTGGCTCCTCTTCTTTAATCTGTCACCGCAGGGCCTCAAAACTGGCCCAACTCAGCATATTAACTTAGCCTCAAATGCGTTACACATTGAGGAATGGTTCTAGCAAGAAAACTTGGCCTATAAAGGCCCACGCGTTGCGCCCTCCTTCCAAGCAATTCAGTTGTCCCTACAATCTTATTTCAACATGTTGTACAGCTATATAGCTCATGCACAGGAACATTCATGGTCACACAACAGACCCAATTACAATGGCGGCTAACAGTTCAGTGTTCCTACTTCAATTCGCGAATTGGTTAACAGAACGTGACTGTTCACATTCCACCAATAGTTGCAACCAATGAAACAGCCTGTAATGCCAAATCTGGCTCTAACTTGGTCAGCGTACTAACAGTCAACACTATTGCGCTAGTCACCAAATCAGTCAACTTGAGCAATCATCATTGACTCCTTTATGGCACTACAATGTGATCAGCCTCTCACGATCAGGACAATTGTCTACGCGATTTCCTCAAGCAACATTTTAAGCAAATCCATGACAGCGAAAACAGTGTGGGCTCTTGGATATGTTGACTTTCCTGTTCAATGGTGTACTCCCTTTTCTCAGACGACGTTTATACCGATGGCTTGTCATTCGACTAGAGGTTACAGATTTCTCAAAAAAAATACAGCTTCATATATCTGCGCTGATCAGCTCTGTTTACAGACCATTGGTAATCCAGGACTTCAGATCAACCTGCAGCTCTGCATTACGTGGAAAGGTTGCGCAACATTAATGCAATCCCTTATTCCATACGTTTGACAGTGATCCAATCATTAATCTTCAATTCTCAGATAATGTTGCCTTTTTGGATTAGCTGTGAAACCGTCTCTCTTACCTGACACGACTCGGCAAGCTAAGGAGAAATCAGCTCAATTTCCTTGGAAATTTGTTATTCGGCTATTGGAAAAAAAAATTGTCGAGGCTCAATTTAATTCGACTCCTAATCCGTTGTAGTGCTAATCAATCAAACTCCCTTGCACCGCCATAATCTTGGTCAACGCATTGCTCTCACGTTGTTAATAATCGCACGAGCCAGACGTGATGATAGAGACACTGTCTCTCTCCTTCCACGCACAATACTGCCCAACGTGATTCCAACATTAGCCTCAATTAAACCTCGACCTGATCTGGTTATAAACTCCGCCAAAAATGATGAATGCAACTCCAGAGAAATTTTAACGTGTTGTTATCCAAAGAAGCTGGGTCTAATTGATTGGAATTATGCTAACGGTCAGCATTTGATGTGCTACAACTGCCCAATAAGAAATTCAACCCTCGATCTGCATCATTGTTGATCTGCTTCCTAGCTGAGCGAAAGACAGGAAATTCCAAATTTGGTCTCAATGAGTGAAGGAACTCGAACTTCCAGAAGAAGTGCTCCTGCAATAAATCTAGCCCAACAGTTTCAATAGAAAAACCCTAACACTGACAGGATGCATAGCTCTGATACCACTGTAATGTCCCGAATTGGGAAATTACGGGCATTTTCCTGAAATGCCTCTTAAACAAAATCTTCACAACCAGATTCTCATAAATTTAACAAAATATTGCCATGTAAAATAAAGCAATCGACATGCGACAAACAAGTACACAATAAACCGGAAAACAATCTCAGCTTTATTATTATACGAAACAAGGTTACACGCAAAAAAAAATGAGAATCGCCGAAACTAGACGCTGGCCTCCAAGATAATTTGTAGCACTGCACTAGCCCTCCAAAATGACATGAACTGCACTACTAAGCTCTCCTCTGATTTCTGGATGAATTCACCGAGAAGAGATGGGTGCTCGCTTAATCCCACTAAGTCACCCGAGGGTTTCCGTCCTAGGGCTACCAATGAAGTAGAGAACAAGGTTCTCCAACCTCTCACACAAGAAGAAAGATCAAATCCAAGATGTCCCCCAATGGCCTCCTCTTTTATAAATCTGATGGAGCCCTCTAGAACCTCCTATTTTATTATTATTTTAATCATTGAACACATTTCCTTCTTTTTAAAGTGGGAAAATGGTAACTTGGCCACCATGCCTCCTCAATTCATTGAAAATCACTTCTAACCATCCCATCCTGTAGGTCTTCATTTTCTGGTTCCAACGAGCTATTACACTAAGGAGTTTCGTCAAGTATTCCTCTCAGAATGCCACCTTAAGCGTAATTAATTGAGTTAGGCCCAATAATAACCCTGTTTCTCGAAAGTTCTCCGAATGCAATGGAACGTAAGGCAAGTTGTGCAAATGATGGAATATGCCAAGCGAATGCCATCTAATCCCATCGAAACTCCTCAAAACCCCATCAAACATCTCCAAAAGCCCCAGGGCCCATTGATGAAGTGAACCGGCCCCTGTGACTTGTCTGCCTTCAACCCTATGAATTCATCCATGAGTAACACCAAAAAAAGGAACATCACATTATGCTTGAATCCTAGGAATTCTTTCCAACAATCTTGCAAAGGCCTATGCCCTCCCATAGGGTTTGAGGCTTGCAAACTCTCTCCACAATCAAAATCTCTCATTGAAGAGACTCAAAGAACATCATTTGTTATTTGATTTTACGCACCATCACTAGAGATTACATGTTAGCATCGATGTTTTCTAGGAGTCAATAATCTTTATCCTATATTTATGGAGTGGGTTTTTAACTTTTTTCCATGTGCTCAGAGAAAACAATCAATTAGCAAATAAATTTGCAAATAAGGCAATATTGGGGAAAGGGGGAAGAATTGAGATCAAAAGAAAGGTCCATGTCCAACCCATCCCATAATGTTATTATTCATCACTCCTAAGGTCACATCGAAGTGGCACCTACCCCTTCATAGGCATGACAAACCCACAATCCATGTCTCAATGTGACAAGTTGGTTCTTCATGTTGTGCACCCCAAATCCACCACTACAATCATAATGAAACATTAATCCTCAACTTATACAGCCAAGATGGGAATTATGCAAAGGCTCCAGCTATGAAATTTTGGGCAAAGTTGTGAGTGCAAATTGAAATTGTTATGGGCGTATAGGTTCAATAGTGGAGGTACATCAGTAATTTGGAGGTTGAATGTGAAGCCCTCCAAACAATTGTCAGCCAATGCAGAACGAATCTTCAGTTGGCAGCCAAGTCAGAAGTGTCGTCATGCACCTTCTTCCTGATTAAACAAGCAAGTTCAAGATACCACTAGTAAAGCAACAAGCAATGCTAATATCAGCCCCAACAATAGTTAGTTTTATATGTTTTTGGAAAACCTCTGATATTTCGTATGTAAAGTTACTTGAGTTAGAAAATTATTGGCTGAACTCAAGTTTATTGTGTTTCTCTAGATCTATACTTCCTCCTGTGACTTCGATGCAAGCAGTAGCTGCAATATTTTTGCTTAATAGAAATGTTAATCTGCCACTTCTTGTCTTAAAAAAGAAAAAAGACAAAAAGAGGATGAACAATGGAATCAACTTGAGTCAAATTGATGATAAGTGTGAAAACTTGAGACCCAAATTCCCTACTGCAGCGCACTGATATTACTTCTCCTACTTGTTAATTAATGCAAGTTATTTACTGTGTTACACTGTAAATATCTAAGTAGATACGACAGCAGCCTTCACTAATTAAATTATATGTGGAAACAAGAATTGAGCAAGAAGAAATAACACACACACAAGTGACACCGTTGTTTTTGGACAAATGTCCCCAGAAAAACCCAATGCGGGAAAACCGGTGCAGCAATTGAAGGTTTGTATTATTATGCAGTAGTTTCTGAATACAATCTTTGGATGCCTTACTGGCTATCCGCTATAGAGAATCTGACTGGCAGAGAACCTAGTGAGAAATACCTCACACTATCATTGGAGAACCGACACTAATCTAGGCCTTGGATGGCTGGCCCCACACTGGCTCTGCGTCAACCTATGCAAATTTGCGTCAGCCTCTCTAGGGTCTGTGTCACCTCTTCCACGAATCCTCTGATGTCCGGAACTTTGTTCCTCTGGTCCTCCGGTCTCACACCCCAGCTTCTGGTTCTGGAATTAGACTTCCCAGTTGAATCTCGGACTCCCTCTGAAGCTCTGTGTTGCCTCTTCTAGATGGATCTCTTTGCCTTCTCTGCAATGTATCCCCGAATAAGGAAATTCTCCAACCGGAAAACTATCTTTGCCCCTCACTGCAAGAAATCTCCTCGATGTCATGCCCCTTCTCAAACACATTTGTAACAGGGTGCTGCTACACAATTTTGCACAGTTTTGACTAAGGAAGAGGACCCCACACTTTCGACTTAGGGACCTAGGAGGCAAATCAACTTTATCTGGCTGCTAATGGAATATGTGGGCCACCCACATGGGAGTTCGAATTAGCCATTCAAATAGCTTGGAGGGAAAGTCGAATGGGCGGATGGAGGGGCCCACATGAGGCTAAGGAGGCCCAAGGAGTTACAAGGAGAGACCGACTCTCATTTTGGTTTCATCTTTAACATTTGCAAACAAACTACTCAACTACTCACTCTGTTGTTTAGCTGAGTCAACCGGTTGTTTAGCCACGAGTCTCTCAAGCGGTAGATTCAACCTCTACTTCAGGGGACCATCCGTGCCTGCCCTAGGGAGGCAGTTCCACAAGGATTTCAAGAGTTCTAGGGCAGTGACATAGCACCATTAACCAGCGCAAAGCAGGGAGTGTGTATTTCTAGGCAGCTAGAGAATACGCAAAGGGAGATAGAGGCCAACAGAGATCAGCTTGTTTGTCGGGGAGTTAGAGAGCTGAGGTAGCAGCAATAGACCAGCATTCTTGCTGGGTTTTACAGCCAGCATTCCAACAGTTCGAATTGCTGGGCTGAGGGACAGCGCAGAGGCCACTTAGCAGATTTTCGTGGGGCTTGGGAGCAGGTGATTTTGGCCAAGAGCTCATCCGAGAAGTCAGGGGTTGGATAGCAAGGGTGAACCCAACACTTTGGGGGTATTTTCGGAAGGATTGACAGGCAGTTTCCAGCAGGCCGAGTTTTGCAGCTGCAACTAGAGTGGGGCTCCAAGGGGGTCGAATTTCAGAAGTCTAAACCAGCCAAAATCCCTTCTGGGTTTTTCTGGGTTTAGGCCAAGGAGTCCGGGGTTAAAAGCACATAATTTTTTGGGCAGTATAAGTGCACTTTCTAGCCATTCGAACTTCAGTAGAGAAGCAGTTTTCTGGGCAGCGCAGTGCAGATTGGTGCAGTAGTTGGGCAACCTTTAGCTCAGCCATTTTCCCACCTGGGTTTGGTCATGCTTGTCCATTGAGACAAGCCCATGTGCACCATCTTGTTATCTATTGTATTTTTCCTTCAGAAACTTAATAAAATGGCTCAGCAGTTCCCTATTTACAGCTTTTTTGTGGATGCTTAATGTGTATTTCGTTTTTATGAATTGTTGCACAGATTATTTGCTTTTTATCACTTTTATTTATATTTAGGATCATTACACTCGATGACTTCTCTGGCAACTGTTGCGATGCTCTCTTGAGAGATCGATCTCTTGATCTCACTCGATGTGTCTTTCAAATGTCCATCAGAGTCTTTCTTATAATCTTCTCATTGAGTAATCAACAGCGCAGATTAAATTCTGATCAATGGCTCAGATCATATTGACTCAATCTTCGTCTTCTTCTAGAAGATTCACACCCAGTTTTATTAATACCTTCTAATTATTTTAATTTCCTAAGTTTATACTTAGGCATCCATTAAAAATAATTAATTATTTTAATAAAATTGTCTCAAGGTGGAGTTTCCCAAAACGATTTTTGGATATTTTGGAATACATGTGTCTGAGCCTCCTTGCAAATTTTGAGGCTTAGATCACATCCCATGCTACCATAAATCAAAAATAAGGGCTTCACAAGAAATAGCTCAAGGATTAGAACTTTTTCATCTCTCTTCTATGATGACCTATACAAACAAAATTGAGAGGACAACATTGAGGAAAGTTCATAAAGCATCCTGAAGCACATACTAAAATTGAATGATGACCAGATGGTGAAAAAATAATAGTGACATTTATAATGGAAACTCTATTTGATTACCTATCAAATAAAAAGAGGGAACGCCCTTGGGCTAGATGGTATTGACATAGATTCTAACAATTTACCTAGAAAATAATAAGGTAAGAGGTATAGCAGATGGTCGAAGAGTCAAAGAAAGAAAGAAAAATGTTAGGAGCCATGAATTGTGTTTTTGTGGCCTTCATTCTTAAAGGAAGATATGTGCTTGCTTTCAATAGATTCAGACCAATGCCCTGATGTAATACCTGCCACAATAGGGCCGAACATTATGGCTGATGATATAAAGAGTTTCCTAACCATAATCAAATCGAAGGAACAAAGTCGTTATGTTTGTAGAAGACATTTAGCACTAGATCAACTTGCACACTAATAAAAACACATATTTTAATGATTTCCTTTTGTGCAAGGATACCTAGTGTAACTAGGAACACAACATTTAGGGGTTCAATAGAGGACCTGGCTCTTCAATGAGAAATTGATACATACAATTTTCAACAACATTAATTCCTCGCTTTTAAACACACATTAGGTCAATGCAAGGAAGTACGAAATGATATAAATATATAGAGACCTCTTTCTTGGCACGTTGAATTGACCTCTTTCATGGCATTATTAAATGACTCAATGATGCAGAATCCAGAATAGTGTCTTGAAAACCAAAGACTTCTTTGTCTAAATTGTTAAATGATTTCTCACTGCCTGTTATCATTTATGACTTCACCTAAGGTGTCAAAGTTCTAATTCACAAGGTGAAGACCTAATGGTAACTTGGAGGGATATCCACTATCACCTTAATAAGCACTCTCACTCTGTAGTTTGGTTCCTTTCGAGCTCAAGGTGGGAATCCCTAAGCACTAAACATCTAATGGGCAAGGATGATTCGAATGGGATTTTAAGAGACCTAATCTTAATCTAAGTCACCTAACACGGGGACACGGGACACGAAGGACATGAGGATTCGAGAGTCTGACACAGGCATGTTGACCCCCTGGAATAGGACACGTTATATATTATTTTATTAATATATATATATATATATATTAAAAATTAGATATTTCTTACACAAATTCTCATTCATGATACAGATTCATTGATTCAAACATAGATCTTCATCTAGACGTAAGTTTTACAAAGTAACATTATGCATACAAATACAATTGTGAGTCGTGACATATTCATCAATGATCCAATAGGAGAAAGACAAGATATTGCAGTTTTCTCATTAAGTCATCAAAATCAAAATGTGTTACATAGGTAATAGCAATGCCAATGGCAAATATAAATAGCAAATAAAAAACAACTACAAGCCTCAAGGCAGTAGGTAGCTCATGAGTCATCAATCCTCATCATCAAAATTAGCATCATTATCATCATCATGGTCACCACTGCTCTCCTTTGTTGCATTCTCCTCCTATGTATCCAATGTCATCTTTGCATCTGTTGGTGTGGAGGATGACCCCTCTACAGTATCACCATCATCAAAAGTGATAGACTCTAGCACTGGCTCATTAAGATCCAAGTTGGCCAATGCCAACTCAACACTGTTGTCCAAACCCATATCATTAGGAAAGGCACCAAACATCTTTGTCTTTCCCTTCAACCACTCATCCCTCTACTTGTTGTTGTAAAGTAACTAGGTTTGGTCTTCATAATGACGTGTGATTTTATGTAATTAATGAAAAGAAGAAAAATAAAATTATTATTGTAATGCTTATCTCATGGATTTCATGAGCAAGGAATTTTATTTTAGTGATGGCTCCCATTGTGAGCCTTTAGGATTGAGTCATCTAGTCATAAAAGTCTAATTGAGTCTATGTCATGTATGAAGTACCCTTCTTGGGCATTTTATAATTTGTATGAGCCATTAGATAAGTGTAAACAGCCCTCCAAGACCAAGAAAAGTCTCCTCATGCAAGTCGGATTTAAGGTGAATTAAATGATCTCCTCAAGTAACATGTCGGCTCACACCCAAGTCAAGTCGGCCTATATTGACAAGAAACAACTATAAGTAGGCAACTCGACTATCAATTCAGAGCAAGTTTTTTGCTAAAGATTTCAAAGAAGGCAATCTGAGAAAAGGTGTGAAAGAGTTCGATCTAAGGGCAAAAAACACCCCTACATTCAAGCGAAGGAAAGAAGATTAAGTTTGAAGGGAGATCGAAGATATTTCAGGACTATTTTCTAGGTAAGGTCTACCACATATGCGAGGAAAGGTAAGAACAGAATTACAGAAGATAAGAATCTGAATATAGATGTTTATGTTGCATACCGAGTCAATACATATCCTCTTCCTAGTTAAAGCAAAGAAATAAGGGACAAAACTCATCCCTTATCAGTCACACGTGGAAGAAAGAGAGGGTCTACTACAACAGGCCAAAGACTATAGTCAAGGAGACTGAAAAGTTCAGATCTGAGTTAGAGAAGTGAAGGCTAAATTGCAGAAAATTGACTTGGTCTTGGAGAGGTCATTTTGGTCAAGGGTCTAGATCATGGTCTTGGTATTCGTCAATTGGAGTCTCTATAAGAAGAAGAATTTGTTCAGGTTTTCCTCTCAAAGAGCGAGAGGTTTTGGCCCCAACTAATAGAGCCTATATTTTGTGTCTCGTCTCTTTATGGTTTATGCATTGGTAGTTGTTTGATGAAGAAGAACACTAATAACCTAAGTAAAAGAAGATCCTAATCTAAGAAGTAAAAAGCACTCACAAGCCGTTACTAATAAAAGAGAAATCACATAATTGCTATGCCCTAGATTTTTCAACATGGTATCAGAGCTAAGGTGACTAAGTCAAGGAAGGGCATCTTATCAAGGGACACTCAAGGATAAAATCTCAAGGAAGGAATCAAAGCAAAGATCATCTTTAAGACAAGATCTACAAAGGAAGCATTATAACCCTAGATCGAAAAAGGAGTCTACAAAGAAGTCTTGGGATCATCGTCAAGAAAAGAAGGCCAAATTGAATAGATCTACGAATCAAGGTCCTTATCATCAAAGACATCACCAAGAAGTCATTATTGATCTTCATCAAAGGATCACTCTTGAAGAAAACTACCTTCATCAAGGAGAAGTTTTCTACTCTCTATATCATTATCAACATCAAGAAAGCAGCAAGGAGAAAGGAGCATCCTATCAAGTAAGTATATGACCTTATCTGAATCTGTCAAAATGTCTTTTTGCAAGGAAAGCAACAAATTGGTTGGGGCTTCAAACTATCTTGCATGGAAGAAAAGGACAAATCTAAATCTCATTGAAAATGAGGTCATGGATCATGTCAAAGGATCTATCACCAAACCAGGAGAAGAAGATGCTCAAGAACTTGCAAAGTATATGAAAGGGGAAATTAGGGCTCAAAGGATTCTCATTGAATCCATCAAAGATCCCCTCATCCCATATGTATCTAAACTCGAAACTTCAAAAGACATCTATAACAAACTAGTAGAGTTGTATTCTGTAAGCATTGTTGGAGAAGTCATCTCATTAAGGCAAGAACTCTACAAGCTGAAGATGTCTAGGGAAGATGGAATAGCCTCATACTTTATGAGGATATCTGAAATCTGGGATCAACTACAAGATTTGGGAGAAGTCATGTCTGATAGTGAAATGACTACCGTTTTATTAAATGCACTATCGAAGGAGTGGGGTAACTTCAAGTATTTATTGGAAGAAAGAAGCTACTTCATTCCAGGATCTATGGTCACTATGCAAGCTTGAAGAATCTAGACTAAAGGCCAAATCTTATGTGGGAACAGGTGAGCAAAATCAAGCTTATGCTGCAATGACAAGAAGAAAGGGACAATTTGGAAAGTTTCGTCCTCAAAAAGAAAAGAAAAAACATGGCTAAAATACAATGCTATGGGTGTCAAGAATATGGGCACTATAGGAGAGATTGTCCTAAGCTCAAGAAGGACAATAACAAAAGAGGAAGAGAAGAAGCCCATATCGCCAAGGAAGTGGAGGAAGCTGAAAGGAAGAAATCCAAGGAGGAAGTAACAGATCTCTACTATTGAGATAGTCTTCCGCACATAAGTTATTTTCAAGTTCCTATGTCTTCTGTTGTAAGATATGGCTAACATGATTCACTAAGTAAAATAATGGGATGCATCAAGGCATCATGGAAGCATTGAAAGCAAGAACTCGGGGCATCATAGAGAAGCATGAAAGATGGTTAGAATCTATGGAAGTCAAGGATACAGCTCTTGGGAATCTCAATGAAAACATACGTGGCATGTTCATCTAGTACAAAGTTCATCATACATCTGTCAAAAGGAAACATCTGCTAATGGGGATACTTTAGATCCTCAAGGTTTGCTAATGGAATCTTCAATTAAAGGTTCACCGATCATGAGGGGAAGCAAGTGTTTCATCAAGAATTCCAAACTTGTGGAATTCATGGCATGATGGTATGATGACATAAAAGTGAAGCGGTTCAAGGGATTGAAGCTCTTTCAATCAAGGAAGTTGTTGCAGGTAGTTTGGATGACCCAAAGGAAAAATGAGGTATGCATGCTTACATTTAATATTGTGGAAGTCATGTCATATGGTGGAAGATATCATGAACCAATGCTCTATCTTAAGAACATGATCAAAAGAAAGGATCTCCTAAAGAGAATGCAAGAATGCAAGGGTTACACATTCACTAGATGAAATTAACATAATATGTCCTCATATGAAGTATGAGGTGGTTGAATACAATTAAGGAACTTTATTGGAAGCTCCTAGGAATGAATTATGTGAAGAAAATGTGAAAAATTCTGAATCTACACATCAGAAATCCTATTGAATCACTGGTTTACCATCTCCTACTTGTTTTTACATTCAACAAGCTATTTAATTATTTAAATAGCGATGAAAACACTATTGCAGACTACACATACATACAGATCATGAACTAAAATAAAATGAGACAAATACACAAGGGACACTGTTATTTTTGGACAATCGTCCCCGGAAAAACCCAATGCGGGAAAACCGGTGCAACATATAGAGGGTTTGTATTATTAAGCAGATTTCTTAATACAACTAGGGTGCCAAATCCGGCTCACCCAACAGAGAATAAACCTAGCAAAAGCACCTCTATATAGAGAAAGAAGAACAAACCCCACAGGTCACTGTGTTGTTCTCAGTGCTGGGCAGCGATGGCTACGCCAAGCTCTGTGCTGGAATTGCGTCACCTCCTCTAGGAGTTGCGTCACTGCGTCAGATCTCTTCGTCTATGCCACTGCGTTAGTGTTCTCCCTTTTCATCACTGCAACACTGCGTTAGAGCTCTCCCTCTACGTCACTATGTCAGAGCTCTCCCTCTGCGTCACTGTGTCAGAGCTCTCCAAGTGCTTCTCTGCCTCTCTGTTATGTATTCTCGGCCTTGGACTAAAGTCCCTCTGTCGAACTACCCCTCTCACTGCAACAAATCACTTGTTCGATTTTCTCAGCAAACCTCACCCTAGAAAAATCGAACTGACTGATCTCTCAAGTGTATCTCCAACTGACCCTCAAGCCTCCTCTTATACTTTTCCTGTTGATGAATCAACGACTGAGATTAAGTCCCTAATCAATGGCTAAGATTAAAACAGACTTGATCCTCGTCACTTAGAAGTTTCTCACCCATATTCTTATTAATACCCATTAATATTTTTATTTTCCTAAGTTTAGACTTAGGAACCCATTAAAAATATTAATTATTTTAATAACTCCTCATCTGGGTGGAATTTCTCCAAACGATTTCTAGGTCTTGGAGATCTCATGTGTTCTAGCCCCTCCACAAAATTTCGGAGCTAGAGCACATTCGATGCTATCCAAAATCAACAGAAAATAAGAGATCATGGAATATCTAACCATGGTAAAGGCAATCAACATCTGATAGATCACGAAGATTTGACTAGGATATCTCCATAGAAGATATGAAGACTCTGATGGAGTCTGAAAAAGAAAGAGACCCTTGGTAGTATATACCTATGGGAGATGTGTCGATATGTATGCAGGATGTTGATGGGAACTTGTAGATGTCATGATGAAGGACCATCACAAAGGTAATGTTTATTTTTAATGTTTGTTCCTTTATTTTTTGAATATCTAGATGGGTTTATGCATGGCTGCCAAGGGAAGATCTATGGATGTCTTCCACCATCAATGCACATGTAGTAGGATGAAAGATCCTTAACTAAACATGGCATGAAGAAAGCAGCATGGCATAAAGGAGGCCAGATATGGACTGATAAATCACCTTCCAATAATGACATGGTTGACTCATGCATAAAAGTGATGGATGGTCGGTGCCCTATGTAGAAGTCCCAAACATGAAGACTCCCAAATAACAAAAAGAAGTTCATGACATCGTGAAGAGGATTTCTTCAAGCAGCTAGTTGTCCCATCATCTCCACCTTTGGAGCTATTGTAGGTCCCTAATAAAGAGGGAGCCTGGAATCAAGTTTCTTACTTGGAAATTCCTAAGCCAAGAGGGAGCTTAGGTACATTCCTTCTGTAGGAATGAGTACATTCCTTTATTGGAATAGATATGTCATCCCTAATAAAGAGGGAAATATAGACATATCATTCTTGTCTTCACTTGGGAAGACAGAATGAAGGATTGGGTAAGCCTCTGGCATCCGATGCTCTTTGAGGATGTATTATGGCGTCCAAGATAAGAGTAATCGTTGAGGACTGATATTCTTTGAGGACTGGAAATCCAAGATAAGAATAGTCTTGGTGGAACACACCTTGAGAACCCAGGTGGGGTATGTTCCAAGAGAGACAATAATGAGGGTGTCTATATAGTATACATCACTGTTCTCGCCAACATTATGCTCGGATCTCGTGGAGAGATAGAGATCTTAGTCAAGGCCTTGTTATGTGACAATGTTGGTTGATATGATGCTATACAGATGAGTTACCAATCTAATTCTTCTTATGAGAAATTCTTCAGATTGAGAATGACCAAGTACCATTATGAATACCTCCCTCGTTAAGAGAGAGTGTTGACAAGTAACTTGGTTCGGTCTTCATAATGACATATGTAATTGTGATTTTATGTAATTGATGAAAATAAGAAAAATAAAATTATTATTGTAATGTTTGTCTCATGGGTTTCATGAGCAACGAATTTTACTTTAGTGATGGCTCCCATTGTGAGCCTTTAGGATAGAGTCATCTAGCCATAAAAGTCTAATTGAGTCTATGTCATGTATAAAGGACCCTTCTTAGGCATGTTATAATTTGTGTGCCATTAGATAAGTGCAAACAACTCTCCAAGACCAATCAAAGTCTCCTCATGCAAGTCGACTTCAAGATGAATTAAATGATCTCCTCAAGTGACATGTCGGCTCACACCCAACTCAAGTCGGCTTATATTGATAGGAAACAACTATAAATAGGCAACTCAACTATCATTTCAGAGCAAGTTTTTCGGTGAAGATTTCAGAGAAGGCAATCTGAGAAAAGGTGTGAAAGAGTTCGATCTAAGGGTAAATAACAGCCCTACATCCAAGCGAAGGAAAGAAGATCAAGTTTGAAGGAAGATCGAAGATATTTCAGGACTGTTTTCTGGGTAAGGTCTGCCACATATGCAAGGAAAGGTAAGAATAGAATTACAGAAGATAAGAATCCAAATTAAGATGTTTATGTTGCATACCGAGTCAATATAGAGTCTCTTCCTAGTTAAAGCAAAGAAATAAGGGACAAAACTCATCCCTTATCAGTCACACGTGCAAGAAAGAGAGAGTCTACTACAACAGGCCAAACACTATAGTCAAGGAGACCGAAAAGTTCAGATCTGAGTTAGAGAAGTGAAGGCTAAATTGCAGAAAGTTTACTTGGTCTTGGAGAGGTCATTTTGGTCAAGGGTCTAGGTCATGATTTTGGTATTCGTCAATTGGATTCTCTATAAGAATAAGAATTTGTTCGGGTTTTCCTCTCAAAGAGTGAGAGTTTTTGGCCCTAACTAATAGAGCCTATATTCTATGTCTCTTGTCTCTTTATGGTTTATGCATTGGTAGTTGTTTGATGAAGAAGAACACTAATAACCTAAGTAAAAGAAGATCATAATCTAAGAAGTAAAAAGCACTCACAAGCAGTTACTAATAGAAGAGAAATCACATAATTGCTATGCCCTAGATTTTTCAACACCTGTAAATAAGACGAAGGTTGGTGTGCACATACACCATTGTCTCTGCCCTGGACTGCTTAAGTCTGCTCTTCTTGACACTATACAAATTCTCATATGTGCTCTACTTCCTCTCGCAACAGGAGGATGAAGTCACCTGAGAGAGGAGCCTCATGGCTAACTAGTGTAGAGGAGGGCTTGTTGCCCCATGAGTTGCCCACCAAGAATAGGGCTTCTTAGCCCCTTGTCTCTAATCACATCATATCCTGCAAATCGACTAGTGCCAGTGGAAAACTCTGCAAAGGCATCCTCCACCTCATCAAGGGATGCTCTATCCTGGAAAATCCACCTCAATTCATATTTCCTCCCCTGTTACATTTCACCATCCATGTAAGGAGGGAATCTGCGGGAAGGTCCACCATTCAGCCACTCATGGTTGTAGTATTTTGGGTTCAATGAGTGAGCGAAAAAATGCAAAGGTGTGCAATTCTTGTCCTATCTGCTGACAAGAATATCCTGTATGGTGATGAAAAAGGCCTATGATGATGTCTCATACTCGAGGCACTCACTCTGTAAAATAATGCTCCTCACAGACTCAATCATGGAATTCCATCCCTCATAAACCTCTCCTAGGATGGGTTGGTCTGTATCTGCAAATCGTAGCAAAGAAATGATAGGATCCATGATCTAAATAAGTAGATCTACCCTCTCCCACCAAGCATCATCTAACACTGTGTCCTTCACTCTTTTTGAGGCTGCTTGATCTATCTTTCTCCAAAAAGACCAAAACTCTAAAATAACCATGGCCCCTAAAGTGGTCTTGACCCCCCTCAACCTCTTCAACGTGATGAATGAAGAGGCAAACCGTGTATCTGCAATCTTCAACAACGATAGATTGGTGTATACCTTGTAGATAGTGAGGGCATTTGTATGATTTTGTACATGATTTTGTACAAAGTTGCGGAAATGTCGTGCATCTTCAATAATACTTCCTATCCAAAGCACATCATAAGCAATAGATTTGAGCGCTAAATCAAAAGAATGGAAAATGCAAAGTGTCCAAAATACTTGTGGATATTTAGCTTCCACAATCTTGCAAACAGGTGCATTATCTGTAATAATTTGCACACAAGAATCAACGCCTACAACTTCAATAACTTTAATGAACAACTCACCCATATATTGTGCATCCTTGTATTGTCCAAGTGCATCCACTGATTTCAAGAAAACTGAACCATTCAAGGAAGACACCATGAAGTTGATGAGTGGGCGGCGTCTTGGATTTGTCCATCCATCAGAAACAAAACTAACCCCAAATGTTGGCCATGCTAATTTAATAGGCTCAAACATTTTGTCCACCTCTTTGTTTGTCTTCATCAACAATGTGGTTCTAAGCTTCTCTGACACAGGAGGCACATACCCTGATAGAGCCCCTTGAGTTAGAGCTCAGCACATCTCAATAAATAAAGGTGAGCGTGCAACATTAAAGGATATGAAGTTCTGATAGAAAAAGAATGCAATGGTGAGATCAAGCTCTTCCCATTTCTCTTTCTGAAAAGTCTTGTCCATTGGACCAAGTGCCACTGCCTTTCTTTTATCTGCTTGTCCCCCACCAAAACTCTCAAATGGAAATTTGTTGTTGTTTTTCCTCGAGAATGGAAAGGGAATATCATTCTTGTTTTTTTAGATATTGCAACAACCTTTGTCATACCAACATTGGTCTCTTTTTCCATTTCTTTCCTCTTAGCTAAAGACATGTGTACATGTTGCAATTCCACAACCTGGTAAAGCCAACAAATGAGATTTCACGCGGTAATATGTGTTCATGAAATAATTGTTGCAATAGTTGCATTTCCAAGCAACATTGCCTCCTCCCTTCAGCTTGTTCACTGACCCTAGCTCTCTTGTGACATATTTCCACAAGAAATTCTTCCCCTTCCTTTGCTCCTTCCCTACTGCCCTTGATTGAGCCATGAACGCTGTAAAAAAAATAAAGACAAAATGCACAAATTTGTAAAAAAAATGCACATGCAAATTGTTGTAATAAAAATGCAAAAACAATAGAGACAAAATGCACTTACCTGTTGCTTGTATCGCCTTCAAAATGCTCCCTGTTGTCGCACAGAATATCTAGGCACCGCGACAATGGCTCAGATCGGGGGCTGTCACCCTGATCCCCAATCTCTCCGTTTAAGTTGTCTCCCTACACCAAGCTAAGGGGGTAGACCCTATCGAAAAGTGGAATGAAAAAGAACTAGTTGAGAATCAGTCAGTTCGGGAGACACAGTGAAGCGATCAAATACTTGATTATGATTTAGCAAGACTTGTAGGATTTAATTAGATTTTAAACGATTGATACCAGTGCCTTATGGAGTCAATGATCTTGCTAGGGAAATTAAGACCAAGTAATCGATTAACAACTACTGCTTAGATGAATGACTATTTTATATGAAATGCAGATCCTAAAACTAATGTGAGATGCAAGAATCTTTATTAATTTTAGTTAAATGCCTATTTAAATGTGAACCCTTCAATCCTTTCTGTGTTGAGCTTAATTTCGTAGTAATTGGCAGAGAGAAGATCGGGAGAAGCACACTAAGGTTTGATTAACGATGCCTCTCCTAAAATTCTAACATACCTAGTGCTTCCGGCGCTGTAGAGAACTGTGGCTTTGACTACTGCAAGGTCACTGTTTTAAGTACTATTAAAACAGGCTTCTCAAGAAAAGACGGATGGAGATCTATCTGTCTATCGACCAAGCTTATGCTTGGAAGTAAATTTTATCCATGCAAAATTAACTTATATGCAAATGCACCAGAAGATGAGATGAAGTTACTTGAGAATGGGAAAACACTTATGCTGCAAAAGCCCTCAATTACCCAAATGAAATGCTCACATTTTTTTAGATGAAGACTTAGAAAATAAACTTTTGAAGATACTATAGTTAAAACACCAACTTATTTCAAATCTTTTTGATACAATTTATCTCAAAGAGAACAAAAACAACTTTGCAATTCGATATCAATGTCTACAGATACTCAAAAAAATACTCAATTTATGAAACAAAGGATATGCATTTTATCACAATTCCATGATAGAGTACTTAATTTTCATAAATTAATTTTTAGGACAGTAGTAAGAAAAACTTTATGACAGCAGCAATATGACAATGAAAACAGTGAGCTATTAATGATATCTTTATGCCAAAATTTACCGAAATTTTTCCAAACTTGCCCACATGAATTATCAAAAAATTTCAGCCTGTTGTGATGTGATTTCCAAAATTATATCAGATCTGATATACTTATTACAACCAGCAATTAAAACATGAAATAAGCCTAATGATGAATGTCCAACTCAGGAAATTAATTCCTTAATGTATTAGACAACTTAGAAACTGATTTTAGGCTTCCACATGAAATTTTTCCACTGTTATATTTTAGACTTCAGAAGCAGAATTATTAAGAGAAAACAGTGACCCAAAATGTAGATCTAAGCCAAATTCTTGATACACATCAAACATAAATGACTTATTAATGTATTTAGCAATTTTTTTGTTAATTTCAAACCACTTAGATGTGTTTTTCACCACTATTAGAAAGGTATATGACTGCTGTAGCAAATAGTGAGGAAAAAGATAGTTTAGAGATCAAACCCTTAGGCCCTAGGCCTTGAAGATCACTTGCCCAAATTGCCAAAAAAAATCAATATCTGAAACACAAATTTTTACCAAATTTTTTGCAAAAAAACCCACCAATGATTAGCTTCAGAAAATCAAATATTCAAATCAAAAATGGAGCAAGGGAATCTAGGGCCAATGAGAGCTAGCACTAGGCCCAATAGAACTAGTGTTGGGCTAGGAGAAGCCAGATCTGGGCTTAGGAGCCCCAAAACTTGAAACCCTTGTTCTGAAAAAAATTATTTTGCTTCAGATCTTCATATTTATTGCAAAATATCTAATGGCTGGCCTTGTAAAAAGACTTGGAATAAGATATTGCCCCCCAGTGCCTAGATCTGTCTCAAAACCCCCAGATCTGCTTGAAAAATCTCAAATCTGAAGATTTACTTGGTTGATTTCTCAGAACTATCCTTGTAAACAATCTTTGAGCCCAAATCTTGCCCTCCAGGGTCTAGATCTAGCTCAGATTTAAAGATTTACTTGGCTGATTTCTTAGATCTATTCCTACAAACAATCTTTGAGCCCAGATCTTGCCCTCCAAGGTTTAGATCTAGCTCAGATCTGAAAATTTACTTCGGTGATTTCTCAGATCTATTCCTGCAAACAATCTTTGAACCTAGATCTTGCCTTCCAGGGTCTAGATCTAGCTCAGATCTGAAAATTTTCTTGGCTGATTTCTCAGATCTATTCCTACACAAGTGAAAAGAAAAAAACCCAATACCCAATATGTACAAAATAGAGAAAATCCCAAAAACCCAAGTGTTAAAATTCAAAATTTTGTTACAAAATTTCATATCTATACAATTAAATAACAGATCTATACAAATAATTTACAGATCTATACTAGCCCCAAGAGTTAGCTCAATCGGTCAAATCAAGTGCCTCGCCAATGGGAGGTCACAGGGTCGAATCCCCAAAGCTCTAGGAGTTAGGTCAGTAAATAGGCCGAGGGGTGTTGATGCCCTTCGGGTGGCGTCCACTCAGTGTTTAAAACCCTGGACGTAGCGGCTACCCACTGACCCGGGTATCCGTGAACCAGTAAGTGAAAAAAAAAAAATTACAGATCTATACAGATAATTTACATATCTATCAGATCTGAGTAGTATGAGTCCAACTCCGCTCCCAGATCTGATAATCTAAGGCTCTTAATGGCCAGATCTATCAAAATTTCCACAAAATATTTAAAAGATTTTGAAATTTTATAGATGTACTAGCCCAAAAACACCCTGTAGAGAAAAGAACAAAACAAAACAGAAACAAAAAAATTATCGTTAGATAAATCCTGAGGCTTATATGAAGTAGGTTCTTCAAAAAATGTGTTGAGAGTTGGCTGGTCCAACTGAGAACTATCCCCAAATGCTCAATGAGAACCTAAGAGATCTTCTGCAAACACTAGATCAACCATCAAATCAAGTAGAGAAATAGAACAACAATAAAATTCTGAAGAAATAGAGATACCTACTACTTCAATCAAAATTTAAAATGTTACCCTAGATCCAACAAACTGAATAAGATACCTGTATTCAGATTATTCTAAGAGAGTTATTGATTGATAGTTTTCACATAATATTAAATAGAAATTAAAACAATGTTACCATAAATTTATGAAGAGGAACACTACAGCACGTTGAAACCCTAAAGACTTTTGCAAGAGAGCTTGAGAGCTTAGTACACAATCCAAAGATCGGATGATCTCAACTGACAAATGACCTCCTATTTAAAGATAAATCTTCCAACGGCTAGTTCGAGTGATCCTCATCAAAGCAATCTCGACCGTTGATGAGGATCAAAATTTCTTTTAATCTCATCCGTCGAAATTTTAAATTATTGAGGAAATTTCGAATTTTTCAATTAAATGCATTTTAATTAATTCAAAAATTAAATTTTTGAATTAATTTCTCAAAATTTTGACTTTGACTTAACCCCAGAGACCAAAGGCTTAAAATTTAGCAAAATAATCAATTAACCTTAGTCCCTGGACCTCTTTAAAATTTAATTTTTAAAGGACCCACGAATTTTGCCTTTGGAAAATTTAAATTTACCTAGGACCTATAATTAATTAAATTTCTGGCTTAGGATTTTAATTAATTTTGGCTAGAAAATTTAATTAATTAACCTATGAAGGGATAAATTATTTTTCTAACCCTCAAGACACTTTACATCATGATTTTTACATTTTTTACATCTCAAGGGGGAAAACCCATTTGAAATAGACCCTCACAGACTACCCATTTCTGCGACACAAATATAATCCAGCAGACTAAGCAATTTGTAATAAAATAACCTAACCAAATAGTTAGGATTATTCCCAAATCACTTTTACAGAGACTCGATCTATAACACTAGGACTCCCTTAAGATCCCAGTGACAAAATCCACTCCGGCTTTGGGGTAAGGCTGAAGGAAAACTCTGTCGACCATCCGAGAATGGATAGGTGAGACAAAAAACCTCCCGGAATGTAGATCGTCACCAGAAAAGTAGGTTTACCTAGGTGATTACATATACGACACGGATCTACTGAGATTATTTACATTATACACATGCAGAATGGGTTTACATTATAACATGATCCTCAGGCTAATGATGATAGCTGGATGGCAAGAACGCATCGATCAGGGGCTATTCCTTTTGCGAAAAAGGGGGTATACTGCTATGGGTCGTTGACACGTAGTGGTCAACACTTCCACACCCTTTGCTATTCACTCCCACAGCAAGAGAGAGTCAAATGTGAAGTTGAAATGGGCCAAAACCACCCTTTATGGGCCCCACGACACTCAAAAAAGCGGACATGTGTCCTAGAATCAGGACAAGGTCGAACATGATCCGGAGGACACGTCTCCAACCGAACCGTGTCTGATTCGACCGATTCGGGACACGAGGGGGCTAAGGAACGAATCCAGTTTCTTAGATGTTCATCTAGTTTCATGATGATAATCAATAGTTAATTCCAGATTTATTACAAAAGAGATTGAACCTATATGATGTGTAAGTAAGTGACTCCTTGGATTCAACTTGAATCTAGATTTTAATATAAATTCCAGATTTGTTGTACTTAAAATAAGCCTAACTAAAGGTGCTAAACAAGATTACTTTTAGGCCTAGAAGCAACTTTGATATTATGGAAGATTTAAGAATACATTTCAGATTTTGGAACAGAAAAAGGAGTCTTTTGTTGGAAAACAAGAGTTCTAAATAGGCTGAATTTCCTATGTAAATTCCAAATCTCAAACAGCCCACAAATGGAAAGATTTAGGCTCATGGAATGAAGTCTTAATTCTGATTCTTGCATGTGGTTATTTCATATTTCATTCCAGCAACGTAAAATATGAAAATTATGATTTTTTATTTGGGTTGGAAAGCAAAACAAGCGCCTAAACAACACTGGGCATATGAAGCCTAAAAGGCAAGGTCATATGAGCTTGTTTCTCTGAAAAATACGGTTGTTTACAACAAAAACAAACTTGCTACAGACACCTATTTGTTGCTGTTTACAAATTCTCAAACTTAGATAAATGACCGAATGATGGAAAATCCAATAAGTGTGAAATAAGAGGATGTCTATAGCTGAAAGTAAACCAGCCTAGATCCATATTAAACCCGGATCTATCAAGCGCCGAGAGGGATCAAATCTCTCAACATGCAAACCTCTTTTTTGAATGCAAAACTTGAGGAAAGGTTTGCACCTTGAGAGATTTGATCCCTCTCAGCACTCGATAGATCCGGGGTTAAAATGGATCTAGGCTGGTTTCAGTTGTGTGCGGTCATACAAAATTTGTTGAACATCTAATTATTTTGATCATTTTAAATATGCTAAATATGTTTAATATTAATTTGCTCAATTTAATTTTAAATTTGCTTAGTTACGTCAGTTTGTTGAGATGAGAGAGACTGTTAGTAACTTGAATGATGAAAAATGATGAAATTAAAATTTTAAGTGCAAAGTGACAATGTAACAATGTTGAATGATAGAAAATGTGAATAAAAAGAATATATACAGTTATAAACAATCATCGTTGTGATCAATCTCAAACTATTTTCTTCTAATGTTCTTATTGTCACGCCTATTAGTTTTGCCATTTTCTCATATCGATCATATGAAAAGAGCAGTTGAAATCATAGACCATTCAAATATTTAACTCGAGCTACTATAGTAAACATCATGCCTTGTCTTTGTTGCTCTCCTGTGTTATAGCAGTTTTCTCCAAAGTCAATAATTGTGATTTATGGAATGTTAAACCCCAAATAGTTTTCAATTGTAGTTATTTTCTATTACTGCGTTTGAATGCAAAGTGATTAATAGCGTTGAATGATGGAAAATGGGAATAATAAAAATGTAGCCAATTACAAATAGTTTACAATTTTAGGAAGCAAACATTTCAAGTAAGTGAACATTTTATTTAGGATGAAAATTCAAGTATTGTATTTATGGTTGAATTACTGTAACACAAAAATCAATGCACGTCATGAATATTTTTTATGTGCTTACACTGAGAGAGAGTGTGTATGTTTTGGGGGTGAGAAGGAGAGACAAGGGGAGATAGAGATATAGATGGAGGGGGGAGAGAGGGAAGAAGAGAGAGGCAAAGACAGGGAGGGAGGAAGAGATATAGATATGGAGAGAGAAGTGTTAAAGAGAGAGAGAAGGGGAAGAGAGAGAGAGAGGGAGGGGAAAGGTAGGGACAGAGAGAGAGAGAGAGATAGATAGATATGGAGAGAGTGTGCATATGTTTGGGGGTGACATAGAGAGATAGAAAAGGAGAGACAATGGGAGATAGAGATATAGATGGGGAGCATGGATGTGCTTACAATGAAATCAATGCACACTATTAATCTAATTACTTTGGAATTAATGTACCTCATACATCTAGTTGCATCAATTCAGAAATCAACATCTACATTGAAACCAATGCATCTAGTGCAAACAATCAAATAGGATTAGAAATCAACATCTACACTAAAATCAATGCATCTAGTGCAAGAAATCAAACAGGATTAGAGATCAACATCTACACTAAAATCAATGCATCTAGTGCAAGAAATCAAATAGGATTAGAAATCAATATCTACACTAAAACCAATGCATCTAGTGCAAACAATCAAATAGGAGTAGAAATCAACATTTACACTGAAATCAATGCATCTAGTGTAAGGTATTAAATAGGATTAGAAATCGACATCTACACTGAAATCAATGCATCTAGTGCAAGCAATCAAATAGGATTAGAAATCAATATCTACAATGAAAACAATGAATCCAGTGCAAGCAATCAAATAGGAGTAGAAATCAAACATCTACACTGAAATCAACGCATCTAGTGTAAGGTATTAAATAGGATTAGAAATAGACATCTACACTGAAATCAATGCATCTATTTTAGTAAAAACCAGAATATTCATGACTTTCTACATCTAACATTTATGTATATATTTGTTTATGTGCCTCTTTCTTCTTCTCTCTCTCTCCACCTTCCATTTTGTGTCTATCTCCCTCCCTCTCCTTCTCTCTCCTTCCCTCCCCCGTCTCTCCCTCTCCTTCTCTCTCTCTCCTTCCCTCTCTCTCCTTCCCTCCCCCGTCTCTCCCTCTCCGCCTCTCCCTTCATTTTTCTTTCTCTTCTTCTCTCTCCCCCCTGCCATCTATATCTATACCTCCCTCTATCTCTCCTTATTTGTCTCTCTATCTCAATCCCCTAAACACGTCATGCTCTCTCTCTCTCTCTTGCCCCCTCCATCTATATCTCTATCTCCCTCTGTCTCTCCTTCTTTATCTCTCTATATCAACCCGCAAACATACACTCCCTCTCCATAACTATCTATCTATCCCTCTTCCTCTCCCTCTCTATCTCTTCCCCTTCTCTCTCTCTCTCTCTCTTCCTCCCTCCCTCTTTTTACCTCTCCCCCATCCATCTTTATATCTATATCTCCCCTTATCTCTCCTTCTCACCCCCAAAACATACACACTCTCTCTCCATATCTATTTATCTCTCTCCCTCCCTCTTCCTCTCCCTCTCTCTCTTCCCCTTCTCTTCATCTCTTCCCCTTGTCTCCCTCTCTCTCTCTCTCTCTCTTCCCTCTTGCTCTCCTCTCTCCCTCATTGTCTCTCCATCTCTCCCTTGTCACTCCCTCTCCCTCTCCACCTTTCTCTCTCTATGTCTTTCTTCCCCTTCCAACTCCATCTCTCTCTACCCCTCTCTCTATCCTCTCTCTCAAGTCCTCTCTCTCTTCCTTCATCTCTCTCCCTTTCTCTCCCACCTCCCTTTGTCTCTCCCCCCATTACACACACTCTCTCTCTCTCCACCCTCCAACTTTGTCACTATCTTCCTCCCTCTCTCCTTTTCGCTCTCCCCATGTCTCTCCCCTCCATATCTATGTCTCCATATCTCTCTCTTGCCCTTCTTTCCCTATCTCTATCCTCTCCTTTTATCTCTCTTCCTGTTGAAAAGTTTAACTAGGTTTGGTCTTCATAATGACATGTCACTGTGATTTTATGTAAGAGATGTAACGAAGAAAAATAAAATTATTGTAATGCTTGCATCATGGGTTTCATGAGCAAGAGATTTTATTTTAGTATAGGCTCCCATTGAGATCCCTTAGGAATTTTCTCATCTAAGAGTCATTGTCATGTAATGACGACATGTTACACATTGTAAAGAGTCACACTTGTCTATGTAAAGTCATCCTCCAAGACCTTGTCACTAGCCCTCTTCAAGTTGGCCTACAACGAAGGGAGAAATCTAGAAGATGATGTCAGCCCTCCTCCAAGTGATCATGTCATCCTAAGGGACATGAGAAAACAAGTATATAAAGCAGTGCTCAGCCTCATTTGAATGCAAGTAGTTTGGTGAAGCAAGTCTCCAAAAGGAAGTGCGCATTACATCTCAGAAGAAGCCTCCAAGCTAGCGAGAAACGAAGGAAGATATCTTTAGAGGACTATTTTTGGCCCAGATTACCCTCACACGTGCAACGAAGATCACGTCTAAAGTTAGCATGGATAGACTGCAATTTGCATTGATCTAATTTGGGAAAGGACTTCGCTCAAGGAGGTCGAGTAAGGAAGTGAAAGTAGTCTCCCTCTTAAGGAGACTAATCAAGGAGTGAAAGTCTTCTAGGGTTTTTGTGGTAGAGTCACAGACCTACAAAAGGAGGTTGAGATTCTCAAGAAAGTCAAGAATCTGTCAATGTCTGAAGCACCTCTCTGTTTCTTCTCCCACAAACTCCTGCGAATCTCTCAATGTCTGAAGCACCTCTCTATTTCTTCTCCCACTAGTGGTGGGTGGAGCTTCATGTCCCTCTGGTTGTTGCTACTACTCCACCTGTTGTGAACTCTCATATGCACTTGTACCTACACTTGTACTAGTCACTGTACTCGTACTAGTGCCCTGAGATTGAGATCATTGTTCTTGCCTTGGAGCTTTTGCTGGTTCACTCTGATCAACTGTTGGCATCTCGCGAGATCTCCTGAAAGCTTACATCCCGTTTCACATAATCTTCCTACTACCTAGAACGTATATCTTGTATGCCTTGGACTTTTCATTATAGCCAACAAAATATCCCTTCTTTGTAGTCGAATCCAACTTGGTGCATTTATCATCTGGCATGTGACAAGAAGCTATGCTGCCAAAGATCTTGAAGTACTCGACCTCTAACTTCTTTCCAGGAAACGCCTCCTTGGGTGTCATCTTTCCCAACGCTTTGTGAGGAACACTGTTCTAAATATATATTGTTGTATTACATGCCTCTGCCCATAGAAATCTAGGCATATCCTGGTCATATAGCACCGCCCACGCTGCTCCAACTATCGACCCGTTCACTCTCTCAACGACCCCGTTTTGTTGTGGGTTATAAGGATTTGTGTACTCTCTCTTGTTGCCCTCCTTCGCACATAACTCCTTGAATATTTTCTCCAAATACTCGCCTCCATTATTAGTAGAAAGCACCTTTATCTTCTTTGCTGTCATATTCTCCACAAGAGCCTTAAACTATTGGAAGCGACTAAAGACAACGTTCCTGTTGAGAAATCAATGCATGTAGATATTAGGGTTTGATTCCTCTTTTCTTGATAATTACTTGTGATGTGTGTTGGCTTCTTTTACTTCTTTATTATGTTATCTTTCATCAACGTGGAACACAAGATATAGCCACTTAGCCAGGGAAAAATCCCTATCAAGAGAAAAACCTAGTCAAACTCTTCTACTAGTAGATTCAAATCAAGAAGAGACAATCCAAGACCGTTTTGATCTAGACAAAGACCTCCTCCAATCACCAAGTCAACCCTACCTTCAAGTAGATGAGCTATGTCGAAGTCTCCAAGTGTCAGCTTCTCAAATGTAGCTTCAATCCAGAATTTCAGACCTACACTTACTTCAGAAATTTCGGCCCTTGCAACTTGACCAGAAATCCTAGAAAAAAACTCACACGTGAGAGAGAGAGAGAGAGATGCTCCAAATTTCAATTTAGCTTCTTCCTTGAATTAGGTCTTCTTTCCTACAATTCGCTCTTCTTTTTCGTCCTCTTTCTTTTGTAGATCGAACTTGTTGAGTGTGTGCTCCAAATGAGTCGAACTGTCTCTATTTATACTACTTCCACAGGGTCAAATGCCCTATAACTGGGCCAACTTGGTGAGGAGGGACAAAATGACTATTTTTTACTTAAAATAAATTTCTTTATATGATACAAAAACCCAAGAAGGGTCTAATAAATGTGACAATGACTCTTATGACTCAAGACAAAACCTAGAAGCCCTCAATGAAGGCTATGACCTAGAAAATAAATAAAGGAGCATGAAACCCATGCTTAAAAATAATTTTTCTTTTACAATAAAATTTCTTTTTACATCATGACTCAAATACAATTATGAAGACCGACACTAGTTACATTCTTCAACACTCCCTCTTAACTAGGGAGGTATTCATAATTACATATATACAAAGGTACATGGTTGATCTCAAAATGATATGAAGTCACAACACATGTAGTGCTACAAATTAGATACTTGACCAAGGTATCTAGTTGGTTGGGACTACGGTGTGTTCCAAGCTTTAGCCAGTATAGGTACCATCGGGCTTCAACTCTAACTCCAACCCTAGGATCTAGGTATCGTATCCAAGGTCGGAGCTCACAAGACCAACGATACCCTCTCTACTTCGGGATCTAGACATCATCACAGGTCGTCCAAATGCCCTCCCAAGCATTTTGTCGCCCCAAGATGCTTCATCTCTTCCTATCTACTAAATTTGTGATGTCTACTAGCCCAAGCATGCTTCTGAGATTTTTGAACTTCTTATCTGGAAGAGATTTTGTCAATACGTCAGCTACTTGTTCATCAATTAGAATGTATTGTAGCTTCACAACCCCATCCTGCACCAAACTTCTAATATAGTGGTATTTGTTATTAATATGATTCGCCTTGGCATGGAACACAGGGTCTTCAGACATCTTGATGATGCTTTGATTAACACAATTTATAACTGTAGGATCTAATGGCACTGCAAACAAATTTGATAGAAGCTTTTTTAACCAAACTGTTTGTTTTCCTACTTCACATGCAACAATATATTCGAGTTCAACAATACTCAAAGCAACTATATCTTGTTTTCTACTCATCCAAGAAATCATTGCAAATCCCAAACTAAAACAACCACTGGTAGTTCTTCTTCCATCTGTCACACAGCCACCCCAATCAGAATTGGTAAAACATGTTAATTGAATCTCCTTCCCAACATATTTTAGGCAGTGATGAATAGTTCCACGTAGGTATTGTTACCCACCATTTTGTGGGTGATATCCCTAGGAGAAAAAATTTCTCCAAGATTGTCCTCAGCCGACAACTAGCACCCCCTTTGCAGCCACCAACTAGCTCATTGTGCCATTTCTCCGCCACCTGAGCCAGCCATGTGGTCCCTCACTCATTTGTCATGATTGTAGGTTTGAAGGTGGGCCTCCCAAACCTAAAGGTATGCCTTGTCATTTGGTAATTGAGTATTGTAGGTTGCTTATCATGGACACTTCTATGCATGGATTAGTGGGGGGATTCGGTGGAAAGAGTGGGCTAGGTCTGTGCTCTTGTCCCCTAGACCTCTTTTGGATGTTAACCTTGGACCCTAGTCCTGTGGGATCTCTTTTACTGACCCTTGGGCTTTAGGGATGGTACTACATGGGAAACCCCGATTTTGGTTGTGTGGTCCCGCTCCCTCATCCATATATATTACTCCCCTTCCACTCATTATAACCCCATTCATCATTTCTCCCACCTGGATCCACATTCCTCCACTAGGTCCACATAGGGCTAGCCTTCCCCTTCCCCTTGGCCACACCTTGGGTCAGGCCTAGAATAATGCCTAGAGGTTGATGTAGCTGAAAAGAAAAGTAAAAGCATAATTGGCCACATTCAACAAAAAAATGTACCACAAAATGCAAAAGCTGGCCAGAACAAACACATTTAGCATGTTAGAAAAAATCAATACATGAGCTCTACCCCATCATCATGGCCATCACCCTGGTTCCTATAAGCCCTAGATGAGCCTCCTTTATCATTTAGGAACCCATGATTGTCCCAACCCCTGGTGGGCAATGAACCCCCTGCCTTAAAGGGGGTATCCACTGCTACATCTCACACATCATGCTCTTACCCCTTGAGCCTCGAGCAGTCAATTAAAGAAAAAACATAAAAGACAAAAGCCATATAAAGAAAGGTGGAAAAATCAAGGCCGAGGCACCTCATGTACCACGATTGCTCCCTCCAAGTGTGGGTTTTCCTTGTATTAGCTACCCTTGTACCCCAATATGTGACCCAGGGTTGCCGCATTCATTCCCTACTCCATTCATTTATTTATCACATGCCACCACCCTTTTAAAGATGTACCTTGGATATACTATCTCGTTTAGAAGTAGAAACCACCTAATAGGATACTTGGTTAACCCAATTTGGAGCTTAGAGACATAAGCATATGCCAAAGCCCACTATGGAAGGGCATGCCATTATGAAGTCCCCACCTGTTGTCCAAGGTTTGTGAGTTCTTTTACTCAATTTCCTTGATGACTTGTTGTACTGAAAGGCTAGGGGACACATTGGATCTTATGCAGGATTGCAGGTAGTCTCCATTTTGGGTTTGGTCTCCCTATACGGGGTACTAACTCCCTAGAGGGCTACACTGGCATATGTAGGGTGTGTGCTGAGATCCATGGGCCTCCACAGTAGTAGAAAACACTCCATGGATCCCTAGAGATGTTCAGAGATTGCTCGAGATGCACCTATTGGACGAGGAATATGCACCTAGTTCACCTTTGCCCAGCCGGCCCCACAATGGTACCATGCACTTGCCAGATGACCCAAGACTTGTATGCTGATGTGGCATCACTTACACCATCATCTGAGCCCTTACAAATGGTCTATAGGCATCTTCAACTTACTTAGAAACCCGTGAGGTCACTTGTGTGCTCTCACACCCATTGGGAGCACCACAAGTTTATTATGTGGAGAACAAGGGGCCAACCCCTTGCCCGTTACTTTTGGAAGTCCTATTCATCATTACGACATCTATGGACTTCATCAGGGTTCCTAGAGAGCTCAACGACATGTATTACTAATCATTCGACCTCTTGAAAGGCTTATTATTTTGTTTATGAGCCAGTTTGGTGGGCTTGTCACCAAAAGTTAGTTATTTGCACATTATTTTTATTTTAGGGGCCAATGTAGGCTCAATTAGCTAAATCGAACTCCTTAGAGGTGTATAAATACAAATGATGAGAGTTCATTTCTCATCATCACTTGGTTTGGACTTGTATCTCTCTTGAGATTTTCGCTATTCCTTCTTGGTGGACGAAATTTTGGAGCATGGATGAATTTTGATGTATGGATTGTCTTTTCTTATCTTGGAGCTTCATGATTGGCAAGTTTATTGGTGGTTGGATATATTCTCTTACATGTAAGTACAAATTTAATGCTATTTATTCTTTTACTTTGTCACATGCATTGATGATGATATTTTCGCTATACTAGGGCTAATTGTTGCATGCATTTACTGCGAAATTGTGGAATTATGTTTCTATATAGCATATCTCTATGTATGGGCCATGTATGTTGAACGAATTCTCCTAGGGATAATTCTATGGTTGAATTTATCTTGACAAGCCACCTTACCTTGCAAAACGAAGTATAAAAGCTTTTAAGGTCACTCTCCTTTGCCCTAATGACAAGCGAAGTTGATCTTAGAGCCTCCTTGACCTAGAAACGAAGTCCATTTTCATATTCATCTTGACTCCAATCTCCCCAAAGGATTAGGCACTGGTCTACCATAAGGTGATCACTTAAAGAATTATTTTTCTTCACCTCTCTTTCTTTATTCTAGGTCTAGCCACATTAGGGCTCCTAGGGCATCATTTTGCCGACAAACCACCCATAGAAAAACTTCAATCTCTTGGCCTCTACTACATTAGTGTCTCTACTAGGGCTCCTCCAAATTTGAGGGAATTCCAACGGTGGGGTTGTGAGATATCCCAAGCCCTATCCTCGATATTGGTTTTTTGCCCTAAGTTTTCCTAGCCTAGTTCCTCATAGGGACCATTTTGCACCTTTGAGTGAAAATCACTTCTTTGATCCCCTTCTCCTCCTTGTTTAGGTCAAATCTATCATTGGTTACTAAACTCCTTACTCTTGACCTAACCTTGGTCCACTTGGTCCCGTGTGGTCCCATACCTTGTCAAAGTCAACTCTTCAAAAACCACTTGGGAAACCAAGTTCAACAAAGATTTTAGGGTTTGGGAAGCTACTTTACAATTCACACTCCTTAAACCTAGCCCTTAAGTCCTCATCCCCTTCTCCTAGAAAGCCTTGTACCTTGCTTAAGAAGCAAGCAAGTCCCATTCTTGAGCCTCCCTTAGGAAAGGGTCCCCGAGATCACTTCACACCCATCTTAGTTTATCTATCCTTCATAAGTGATTCTCTATATATTGGGTCTCCTCCCATCGGTGAAGGTCCGAAAAGCGTAGGAAGCTTTAGCTATGGTGACAGTGGGCTTTAGCTTCATGGTTGCTCTTGATCTAGCAAGTGCCCCTCTAGGACCCCCTGCTAGTTTGAGCGGTAACAGGTATCTCAAAATGTGCTTTGCAACTATCCAATGATCATGACGAGGCTCCAACTGAAATTGTCTTAGAACATTTACAACAAAGCATATATCAAGTCTAGTGTTCACCAAGTACATCAAAGAGCCAACTAGCTTTCCGTAACTTGTGGGATCAACAAGACTAAAATCAAAACTTCTTAACTTTTTGAGATTTGTGATCATGGGAGTTGTCATAGACTTGGAATCCACGTTATCTTTCTACGCACAAAGGTGGGTCCCCATCATTTATAGCAACAACACATAGACTCATCAAGGTTCAATTGACATTCACGTACAATCTGAGGTGACGAGAACGTTTAGCCAAGTAATACGTCTCCCCAACAGTGGTATGCTGCTAAGTTTCCTTATCCACTGGCCTGACGTCCAAGTCACACAAAATTGAGAGGGGCAAAAACTAGAATGCGGCTTTTTGTGGAGGAAATGCATGCCCAGCAATTAGAAATGACCCATGGCCTGAGCTATTAGTAGGAAACACGACTTCTTGAGCCCAGAACTCGCTTTTTGTTGACAGAAATTTGTCTCAACAGATGTTACTTCGCTCAGTCATCAGATGGAGGCAGCTCGACTCCTTTCTGCTCATAGGAAAAACTTGACCCGACAATAATTGTGTCCAGCTGATAATTATATGACTCTAACCCCTTGAAATATCACAAGAACTTGTCCAGCATATCCATAACACTCGTACCATGTAACTGTGTATGGCTTAGTCACAAAATTGACCTCAATTCTAGCATTTGGGTTGTGTCTCTTCACTTGCTTCCTCAACCTGTCAAAATAAAATGAAGAGCACCAATTAAGCTTTTAAAACCAACTGATAACACATGAATACCTCCATATTTTTCTGGAAATCTTGTTCTCCATTGAAGCCCAACGGTGAAATCTGAGTGATTTCACTCACAAATCCCAAATTAGGGTGTCTCGTTGCAACACTAAAGTCTGTTATGGCAACTAAGGTTCCAAACCCCAGCTTCTCCTTCAAACACTCTCCAATAGCTCTTTCTCCAACTCATAATGCACTTTTCCTTATTTAATGAGTTTAGGGTTGTCTTTTCACCTTCACCTTCCCCTTTTTCTTTTCTTTTTGTCTTTTTATAACTCACTTACCTTTTCCCTCCAATTAAATATTTAAAAGCACTTTTCCTTTCTTTATTTAATAAAGTGACTTTTATAAACTAATTAAAGTCACTTTTAATGCCAGAAAATGCTTAATTCGCCTCTGTGGTCACACTGGCCACCCAAAGCCCCTTTTTATCATTCTTCCATGTAGATCCTTTCACCTCGATTCCAACAAGCTATTACACTAAGGTGTTTCTCCAAATAATCAGCGTGAAACAACACCTTAAGCATAAATAATTAAAATATGCATGTTATTAACGCCATTTTACGAAAATTGTCGAAACGCAACGAAACCAAGAGCAAATTGTGCGGAATTGATCTCGATGATGAAATATGGTAAGCGATCCCAGTCGGACCCATAAAACTCCTCCAAAACCCTCTGGGCCCACCGATGGAGTAATCCTGCTCCTATCACCAGGCTAACACAAGCTCTGGGAAACCTTCCTAACCACCTCGCCTAGTAATCCAAAATTTGGGGACAATACAATTGGCTTGGGGACATAAGGAGGATATTGGGGGAGAATACTCAACATTTTGGAAGCAGCAAGCAGTAGTGTTTCCTAGAGGGTCGAATTACCCAACTGTCAAAGGAGCAAGCCACAAATTGGGGGTAATTTCAGAAGTTGGAATTAGGCCCAACCCTTTCTGGGTTTTTGTGGGTTTGGTGAGAGGAGGCTAGGGTTAATTTTGCATAATTTTCTAAGCACTTCTGAAGGCAAAATTTCTAGTTCCACTCAATAGCCAACAGCGAAAATTGATAGAGGAGGGCGCAGTTTATTCCGGGGCCATTTCCACCACTTGGGTTTGTGAGAGATTTCTAGGTTCTGTTGAGCTGGTGGAGTAGCGCCTGTGGCTAATTTCTCAAAAAAATTGGTGCACTCTAGAGGGTTCAAACAGCATCTTCCTTCCAGCCAGCAGTTGCAGATTTCCAGGGCCAGCGCAAAAATAGCAGGGAAAGGACTTCCTAGCAGTTGGGCAACACACTTTCTCACCTAGGGTTGTCAAGCTTGCTTTAGCAAGCCCAAGTGCACACACTCCATTCAAATTTGTACTTTCCACTTGCATATATATAATAAACTGGCTCAGTTCTGTCGAAACTGGCCTACCCAACAGAGAATTTACTTAGCAATAATACCTCTCCGTTTCTGACAAATCTACTCGTTGAAACCCCAGATAATACTTCCTGCAGCTACTCAGCACCAATCTACCCCAGAAACCCCAGCGTCTGCCCAATCTGGACTACGTTAGCCTCTCCTAGCCCAGCGCTGGCCCCGCGTCAGCCTATCTTGGCCTGTGTCAGCCCCAGGAAGCCTTGCGTCAGCTCTCTGAGCCTCTGCATCAGCTACAATGGCCTCTCTGGTGCTCTGTGCAGCACTTAGCTGCCTCTGCGTGGCCCTGCGTGAGCACTGGTTGCTCCTACGTCACTCTCCTTGGCTGCTCTACTGCTTTCCCGGCACTATCTCTGCCTCTCTGTCTCTCTATACTCAATGCCCCTCAACTACTCTCCGATCACTGATTCTATCTCTCTTAGCAAACCCTGCTCTAGAGAATACAATCATTGATCACTCTGGTGTTCTCTCCAAGTGACCCTCAAGCCTCCTCTTATACTTTTCCTGTTGACATCTCAATGGCCAAGATTAAGTCCCTAATCAATGGCTAAGATTAGATCTGGCTTGATCCATGCCTTTTGGACCACTCTAACACAAATTCATATTAATACACATTAATATTTTATTTTCTCTAAGTTTAGACTTAGGGACTCCATTAAAAATATTAATTATTTTAATATCTCCTGATCTGTTTAGAATCTGCCCAAACCCTTTCTGGGTATTGGAGATCTCATGTGCCCCAACCTCTCCACCAAATTTCGTGGCTAGAGCACATCCGATGCTACCCAAAATCAACACTCCCTCTTAGCGAGGATTACTCTCTAGCAATACTCCTTACTGAGTATTACTCTGATCATCCGGCATCGGTACCTGTGTTGATGCCAGGCCTTCCTGCCCAACATCCTCTGCACTATTGCATCCTGTACTGCTGCCCATGGTTCTGCCACTGCCACTATTGCATTTGTACGATAGCTCCCTCTACATCCGTGTTGTTGCTGGTCCTTCCTCCTAGCACTACATCTGCACTGCACCTCCTCTCATCATGTTGCATCGTGCTGCCCACTACTGCACTACAACTCAGTTACTAAGAAGTAAGTAACTAATCTCCCAACTGACCTCCCTGTTGGGCTAGAAACACCCACTGATGCTGACACTCGCTTTGTCGCTGACAAGTGCTCCCTCTCTCAGACTTCTGCGCAGCTGCAACAACTCCCTGCATCTCGCACCGTTGCACACCTCGTTGTGCCTTCCTGCACTGGTGCAACACTCCTGTGCCTCTCGCACTGTTATAGCCCGCTAGCTCTGTGTTGTCTCGGGACTCCTACACTATAGCTCTCTTTGCCGCTCCATCCGCATTTGTCCCTAACCACCCAACTAGTCCTGTTACTCCTCGTCGGGGCTCCCGTAGCAAGGTCTAATCCAAGAGGCTGGGCACCTCGAGGATCCTGCCCCTCATCGCCTGTAGTCCATCTGACTACAGCTCGATGTCTCCCCACTTCCGCTCAAGTGGCGAGTGTTGCATAATGACCCATCTCCCCACAGTGGAAGGACTTGATCTTGGAGAGATCTTTCTTCTTCTGCTTCTCCTGCTTTCCCTCGGATACTAGGGCCACATCTTCCTCCTCCTGCTTGATTTTGATCCCCTTGCTATTGCTACCCGTTTTTTACTGTCGTTTGATCTCTTCCTGGCGAAGAGCTGCCCACATCTCGTCCCAAGGTGGAAGTGTCCCTCTGCCCAGTATACTCTGGACAAATACTTCCCATTCTTCTAAGACAGCATTCAGGGTTGTCCTCACCATCAGCTCCTGATCCGGTGTCGCCTCTATAGCAGTCAACTGATCTCGGATCTCATTCAGTCCTCCGAGAAAGGTGTCAATCAGTTCTCCCTTCTTCATCTGATACGACCTCAACTGATTCTCAAGTAACATTCTTCTTTGTACAAAAGTATGTTGGTACAATTTCTTGAGGGCCTCCCACATCTCATATGCCATTTCCTTCTCGGCAATGTGTGGAACTACATGGTCCTTGACCCTGTCAAGGATGATGCACTTGGCCCTCGCCATTGCCTCTTCGTACCTGTCATTATCATTGGGGTCGACTAGGACAACTATTACCTTCAAGGCGAAGTTCTTGACATGATTCTTGTCAAGCACTAATAAGATTCTGGTCTTCCAGACTACGAAGTTCGATGCTCCATCCAGTCTATCCTGGTCTCTTACCCCGTGTAGTGCCATGATGTTCCTCTACTTCCCTCCTGGAAGTTCTCTGTTAGACTCCTTTGTGTCTCTACTTCCCGTCTGGAAGTTCTCTTCTAGACTCTCTCTGAGTCCTAATTTTCCTCCTAGAAGTCCCTCTACCGCTTGTCGAGATGCCCCCTACTCTGATCGTCTTGTGCAACCGCACTGTTGATCCGGGTTACTCGGCTAGAAACCCTCGGTAACAACTCCGCTGGCCCTGCTCTATCAGGTATTGTTCTGACTACAATACCTCACCAACTCCGCTCTGCAATATTCCTGCAGCCTTCTAGACCCCAGCAACTGCCTCTCTGTGAACTGCGTCAGCCCCTCTCTACCTCACACTGGCTCTGCATCACCCCAGATGGGTCTGCGTCAGCGCTGGGATGCCCTGTGTCAGCCCTCTGGCCCTCTGCGTCAGCAACGCTGGCCTCTCTGAGGCTCTGCGCAGTTCCCAGCTTCTTCTGTGTGGCTCTGGCTGGCTCTGCGTCACACTTCCTTGGCTTCTGCGCTACTAGAAACAGCTTCTGTCACCTTGGGACAGTTGTTTTCTGCTGCTATTGCTTCGCTCAACTGATGTTTTAGTCCACCTGTGATCTGCAATCACGCTCTAATACCATGTTGAAGTTTCTAAGTTTACTTAGAAACCCTCCATGCACTTTATCTGATTTATTCCTACCTACTTGTTATTTTCCTTAACAAGTTATTTACAATGTAAATATTGAAAATAAACACTAGTGCATGCTCAACATATTACAGATCAGCAACTAAAAGAAATAGAAACAAACACACCATATGACACCATTATTTTTGGACTAATGTCCTCTGAAAAACACAATGTAGGAAAATTGGTGCAGCTATCTGAGGGTTTTCTTATTAAGCAATATCAGAGTACAATCTAGGTGCCGAAACTGGCCTACCCAACACAGAATTCCTTAGCAGTAATATCTCTCCGTTTCTGACAAATCTATTGGCTGAAACCCCAGATAATCCTTCCGGCAGCTACTCAGCACCAATCTACCCCAGAAACCCCAGCGTCTGCCCAATCTGGATTGCGTCAGCCTCTCCTAGCCCAGTGTTGGCCCCGCGTTAGCCTATCTTGGCCTACGTCAGCCCCAGGAGGCCCTGCGTCAGCTCTTTGAGCCTCTGCGTCAGGTACGCTGGCCTCTCTAGTGCTCTGCGCAACACTTACTGCCTCTGCGTGGCCCTGCGTGAGCACTGGCTACTCCTGCGTCACTCTCTTTGGCTGCTCTGCTACTTTCCCGGCACTATCTCTACCTCTCTGTCTCTCTATACTCAATGCCCCTCAGCTGCTCTCCAATCACTGATTCTATCTCTCTTAGCAAACGCCTCTCTAGAGAATAGAATGACTGATCACTCTGGTGTTCTCTCCAAGTGACCCTCAAGCCCCCTCTTTTGGACCACTCTAACACAGATTCATATTAATACACATTAATATTTCATTTTCCCTAAGTTTAGACTTACGGACTCCATTAAAAATATTAATTATTTTAATATCTCCTGATCTGTTTAGAATCTGCCCAAACCCTTTCTGGGTATTGGAGATCTCATGTGCCCCAACTTCTCCACCAAATTTCGTGGCTAGAGCACATCCGATGCTACCCCAAATCAACAAACAGCAGCCACCTATAGCAACATGGAGAACACATAGAGGGACGTGAGCTAGTCATGGAGGGGCAGTCCGTGACTCATGTTGAGCCCATGGTGGAGGAGGACGAACAGTCATCTTTTGGGCCAGACACTAATTTAGAGCAGACAAATGCACAGATCGTCAGCAGAGTTGCAGTACTTCCAAACAGTAGCTCTCTTTGGGCTTATATAGATGGGGCTTGCAACATTGCTAGGCTACCCTAGCACAGTGGAGAGGGAGAAGCAAAGTCACCTCTACAAATTTTATGTGTTGACTAGGATGGTGAGATGAGGCGACATAAGTTGCGCAGGGTGCAGCACTCGCAGGATGGAGGGCATGTTCTATGTGTGGGAGTTGGATGGCGAGACATTCTGAGTTGGTAGCTGGTGGAGTGGGTTGGACTCATGGATATGGTCGTAGTCCGAAGTGAAGCTCAGTGGGAGCTCTCGGACACCGAGGGTACTGGAGGCCCAGGTTGGCATTGGGATCCAGGTGGGGCTTCCTATCCGATATCAGACATACGGGATGGCTATGACATTGATGAGGTAGTCGACCCACTGACTGAACACATGCATTCTTTAGGGGAGTTCCAGTCGGCACTAGTGGCCAGACAGTTTGTGAGCAGACTCCTTGGGTTGTTTTGACATGTTGGTTTGGCATGGGGTAGGAGGATGATTAGCCTTCTCTGGCAGGAGCTGGTTGGAGGAGGTGGTATGGGTAGGCCACCAGATCAGACATTATATGGAGACGACGTTCTCCCATTGAGGTGTTGAGCTCAGGGGTCACCGAGGACCGGCACAGTAGAGATATCCCCTCTAACAGGTTTGGAGTTAAGTCGCTCAAGTCTACTAGGATGGATGCGGAGACATGACGCATGTCATGGTGAGTTCACTAGCAAAGTGGTGAATACTTTGGCACATGCAGGTTACCATATGTTATAGGGTAGTGCGACAGTAGGCAGTGGTACACAGGACTGCATAGAGTTATGTTGTAGGGTCCAGTGTTATATAGAGGGATGTGGCCTAATGCATACAGACCCAATTTTAGACCATTACATCCAGTGGCATGCAGGGTTATGTAGCAAGGAGAAGTGGCCTGCAGAGAAGCATGGAGATGTATGGTGGTGTGCCATAACATGTTGGTTTACACTGTGGAGTAGGAGTGACTCGCATCGCATTGAGTACCCGTGGGGAGTGTTAGGCACAGTGACACTGGTAGGACATGAGACAGTAGAGGATGGTACAACAATAGCAGGGGCTATCCAGCGGTGTACAGGGGTAGGCCGCAATGTATAGTGGCATGCCAAGGAGTATAGGGATGCTTGGTGGTATGTAGGGGAGAATGGTGTTGCACTGCGGGGTCTTGGAGTGTTGCCTCCAAGGAGACTTATGGACGGAGATACTGGCCACTCCATTTCGCGAGGAGTAGGACCATAACAACAGGTGATCTAGCTCACTTTGGGGTTGACACGTGGGGGATCACTAAAGCCTCCATTGTTTTGTGATGCAGGATTTTCCACTTGCAGCTCAGGATCAGAATTAGTGATGGATGGGTAGATTTTGACATCATAGAGATACTTGGGGAGGATGATCTTGGCCTTCGACGATATTTCACCACTCGGTTTCAAGAGAGGAGGATGCAGTGTGCACACGATGAGCATCCTATTAGAGTTGAAGTGGCGTGGCAATAGCTTGGTGGCGCTTTCCTGAGACGAGCATGGGACCCAGGCATTACAGTACTAGACAGCGCAACGACCTTTAGGGGTGATCTGGCTGCTACAAGGGGAGATCATCCAAATCTTCCATTGGGCTTGTGTGACTCGCTAATGGCATGGGGGACTTCATCAACATGGCAGGTTGGTAACCAAGAGGATATCAGGGGAAGCTCATGTGGGAGAGACTTCCTCCCCACAAGGGTTGGGGTGTATCTTCAGGAGTTTACTCTTGGAGTGCATGAGGTGGACTACTCGGTAGGGCCACTTCATGGGGAGTTGGACAGAGTCCTGCATTATCATGATGCTCTACTTATTGAGAGTATGAAGAGGGTTTCTGGAACCTACACCTAGCCGGATAATGAGAGGAGCAAGGGGTGCTCCACATTGATCAGGGTGGCTCGAGATCTTGGTATCGAGGGATTCCTTTGTGAGAGGATAGTGCATGGGACAAGGATGACAAGGTGGCACATTTGGGACCCTCGTAATATTTGCAGTGACTGCTTAGGCCATCAAATAATGGGAATGCTTGTTCAGGCATTGCTTGGGGACAAGCAATTTTTGGCAGGGAGCACTGTAATATCCCCAATTTTCCTAAGCCACTTAGGAAATATTACACTTTTTGACAAATTTGGAATTAGCAACAATTTTGGGTATTTTGACTTGGGAGATGGAAAAAATCGAATTCTTAGTGGGTTGTGGGGGCCACACACAAAAGGAATACGCACTCCCTTAGGAAAACGCACTTGTGGAGAGAGAAGGAAGGAGAAGGAAGGCGTACTAGTGGAGAATGGGGCCCACGAAGAAAGGAAGAGGACAGCAAGCATAAATAGAAGAGGACGGGCCATCATTGGGGGCTTTTATCAATTTGAAAAATTATACTATTGTTTGCTTGAGTTGTTGAACCAAATCAACATTGAGTTGTTCAGTACATGAGCTTTCTGAGGGGAAATCTCAACTACTTCAGTGCACTTCAAGTGCCACCCTAGAGGAGCCTTTTTTTTATTGTGGAATCGTCCACGAGGTAATTCTACAGGTTAATTTGTGGCATTCTGGAGCAGCTTGGATGTAGAGAGATGCCACACTTTCTTGAGGAGAACGAGCTACAAAGCAGCAACATTCTCAAGAATTTAGGAGCACATTCCCTCAGGGTTCAGCAACATTTTTGCAGAGGTTTGTCCGGTGGTTTGAGGGGCTACTTTACTGGCCAAATTCTTCTCTTTTGGGTTAGCGCAGAGGTGACTGATTTGGGGCCTGCGCAGTGATTGGTGAAGGCCACTCATTGTGGAGGTTTGATCAGTGATTTTGGCGCTGAGTTGGCTTGGGGGCATAAAGAGGATATTGGGGGAGAATACTCAACATTTTGAAGGCAGCAAGTAGCAGTATTTCTTGGAGGGTCAAATTACCCAGCTGTCAGAGGAGCAAGCCACAAATTGGGGGTAATTTCAGAGGTTGGAATTATGGAATTAGACCCAACCCTTTCTGGGTTTTTGTGGGTTTGGTGAAAGGAGGCTAGGGTTAATTTTGCAAAAAAAATTAAGCACTTATGAGGGCAGAATTCCTAGTTCCACTCAGCAACCAGCAGTAGAAATTGATAGAGAAGGGTGCAGTTTATTTCGGGGTCATTTCCACCACTTGGGTTCGTGAGACATTTCTGGATTTTGTTGAGCTAGTGGAGTAGCACCTGTGGTTAATTTCTTAGAATTTTTGGAGCACTCTAGAGGGTCCATTCCTTCCAACAAGCAATTGCAGATTTCCAAGGCTAGCACAGAAATATAAGGGGAAGTACTTCCTAGCAATTGGGCAACACGCTTTCTCACCTGGGTTGTCAAACTTGCTTTAGCAAGCTCAGGTGCACACACTCCATTCAGATTTGTACTTTCCACTTGTATATATATAATAAAATGGCTTAGTTCTACATTTCATGGCTAAATTAGTGGGTCACTTGCTGCATGTTGGATTTTGTGTTGCATGTGTATTTTTGCTTTATTTATCACTGAATTTCTTAAGTAGGAATATTACAGTAACCACTACCCTAATTAATACTTTGCATACCCCGTTGGCCCTCTGTGTGGGCCTTGGAGTTACTGACAGGATCGAATCTTAACCTTTTGAGCTTCATAGGAGGTTTCGGCCTCAAAAGGAAATCTCGCAGTCACCTCAAGATTGGTGCAAAGTGTTAGTTTGCCACAGTGGGGCTCCCGAATTCATAAAAAAGAGATGATTTGTCCAAATTATGTCTTCCTGATCTCAAATTGCGAACTTAATGCCAAATAGTCAACGACCCCTCCACAAGACCCGACTCCAAGCAATAGATCTTCGGTTAGGAATTTGCCTTCAAGTATGAGTTTAAGCCATAGATCTCAGTTTTTTCCCAAGTCCCAAACCCTAGCATTGCCTAGAATATTCGTGAGAGTGCCACAGAGGATTGTGGATAACTTTTCTTGTTGTTGGCCAGAGCTAGATTTCGATTTAACATGTTCGCTCCAGAGAACGGGGTTTCCTGTTGTATCAGAACAATCTCCATGGAAAAATAAACTTCGTTTCCTTCCTAATGATGTCTTTGTGCCCAATACCAAACACTAAAAGAACTTGTTGCCTCGGATAGGATTCTTTGCCAAAACAGAGAGAAGAAATAGGATGAGGTCAACTAGGATGGAATCTTTCACCGTCGAAATTACAAGAGAGAAAAGGGGTCTTAAAACCCTCATAGCTAATGCTCAAGAAACAAATAATTTTATCCACAATGATGCCCAAAATGAATTCATCCTTCTTTTATTTATAGATTTCCTAAAGGGGTCTCTTCTTCTTAAATGATTGAGTAATGTTAAATTTTGGTATGTTCTATGCTTAAGAGCAATTTACTTCAATTTTTCTTATTAGCCCAATATCAATTTCCAAATTAGCAATCACATCAGCATGATAGTAAAATGCAGATAGAACATAAACATAAACAGTAGAAGACAAGCTAAGACAAGAGGACACAAGATGTGGCCCCAGCCACGGACAAACCCCAATCTGGGGAAACCCTTCATCAATTCTTCTTATATTCTTCAATAGTTCAGTAGAGAGAGAGATAGTACAAATATACAAAACTAATATTTTATGATAGCAATAGTAAAGTCTTGACCAGAGAAGTCAATGCTAGTCAAACAGGACAGAATCTTCTCTGAAGATCATTCACCAAGATGTACATTAAACTGAGCCAAACATGGTCAAACCTTGACCCAATACATCTCCCAAAACGTTGTTGTCTTCTTGCTGCACTAGTTGTCACTGCCTCAAAAGTTAGGGCATCAACCTTCAGTCCTCATCCTTCACATAGTCAACAATAGTTTTGTTGTTGTCATCATGAGGACTAGTTAGGGCACCAAACACTACTGTAACAGTCATCAAAACAGCCTTTAATCTCTGCGGTATTAACTCACAAGATAACTCCTAAGTTATGATGTTGATCTGGGCATATATAAGCCCTCAAGCACCCATACACAATCCTTGACTGTGGTGTTATGCCTGCGGCCTAACACATAGTCTACATGTAGCTTCCAAGCAGCATAAACATTATTCCTTGTCCCTCCCGCTTCGTGCAACATTGCCTTAGCTCCTCTAACTCGACCCTCCTAGAAGAAGAAAACAGCCTCATGCAGTCACAAAAAGGATGCTCAAACAATCCCTTAACCCATGCCTCTTTCACATCATCAACAGGATTATCCTAGGTGCGTTAGGGTTCCTTTTGCTACGACCAGGACTCCTCCTCTTGTTGCGGCTTAGGGTCACTCCCTAGCTATGTATTAGGACTCCATAGATTGTCGCTTTGGGCCTTCTTATGCTAAGGATTAGGGCTTTCATTTAGGGCCTTCATGGAATTTGTATTAAGCCTCTTCCTTGCTGCAGATTAAACCTCCTTAGACTGCGGCTAGATCTCCCTTAAATCTGCAGCTTGATCTCTTCCTTAACGCTGCTAGGGCTCTCCTTAAACTGCGGCTAACTCTCTCCTTCACCTGCTACTAGGGCCGCTGCTAGGTGACCTTAGATGACTGTGTCTTAGGCCTCTCTCTAGATTGCGTCTTAGGCCTCTCTCTCGCTGTGGCTAAGCCTTCTTTTGACTGCAGTTAGGGTTGCATTTGACTGTGGCTAGAGCTCCTTCAAGACTGCGGCTAGATCTTCCTCTTGACCTCTCTTGCCACCAAACCCAAACGAGTGGAGAGAGATCATAAGAGATGTGAGTGTGTCTCAAATGACTTGAGGTCTCCTCTATTTATAATGCAACATTGAGGTTGAGATGGCAGTAATTTGCTTGCTGGCCGACCTTGACAATTTGTCAAATAATACAAATAAATTCATATCTCCATAAATACATGACGAGATCTGATGATCTTTAGATCAACCCTACACCTCTCGAAGAGAGGAATCCAGGAGTTTGGCCCTAGTTGCCAATTTTAACACTCCCTCTCAACTAGGGAGAACTCCATCTGCTAATCCATCTGTCAGTTGGTACTATCTTTGCCATCAATGCAGTGCCCTGCACTGCTCTGCTGAACTATGAAGAAGAAGAAGTGATCGAGAATGTATCATACCATTCTCTACTGACTCGAAGTCAGTCCCATATAAAGAGACTATCCCATACCACTCTTATTGATCTGAAATCAGTTCCAAATAAAAAGAGTGTCTCATACCACTCTTACTGACCCAAAATCAGTCCCATATAAAGAGTGTCTCATACCACTCTTATTGATCCGAAATCAGTTCCAAATAAAGAAAGTGTCTCATACCACTCTTACTGACCCGAAGTCAGTTCCAATTGATCCCAGATCAATATCATCCTAGCATAGGGAGTACAGTAATACACGATGCGTCCATCAGTAGTACTATGGTCCCTATCCTCATTTCCCTACTCATTGGCCAAATGAGAGGTACTTCCCATGAGTCCCAGACTGCATGGGTAGGATGTCTCAGCAGGAGAAGGATGAACCACTCATCCGGCCTACATTTCGCCATGGTGTATCCTAGGGGAAGGCTAAACCACTCACCCTATACACAACAAATCACTAGAGGGAGGATGGACCACTCACCCTATGATTGTGTCTCAGCGGGAGAAAGATGAACGACTCATCCTGCCTACATAGCAAACCACTAGGGGAAGGTTGAACCACTCACCCTATGGTTTCTCATCGCTCCAAGAAGTACCCCAAGCCCCCCGGAGCTCCCAGAGCTCAAAGTCCATCTCATACAGGACCCTCAAGAGAGGGTCTCTCCACGACTCCTAGTCGTTCTCGGAAAGTCAAGAATTTGACCTTTCCCAGGGGCTTCGTCAGAATATCGACGACCTGCTCATCAGTCCTAATGTGATGGAGCCTTATTTCTCCTCGTTGTACCATATCCCAGATAAAGTGGTACCTGATGTCTATGTGTTGGGAACAATCATGAAATACGAGATTCTCTTATAATCAGATCCCACTCTGGTTGTCGAAGAGGATCACGATGGTATCCAGCACATGTCCAAACAGCTCAGTGAAGAGCTTCCTCAACCAGACAGCTTCACAGGAGGCCATACTCGCATCTATGTATTCGGCCTCAACAGTGCTCAAAGCAACCAACTTCTACTTCCTGCTCATCCAGGATATCGAAGCAGAACCCAAAGAGAAACAACATTCAAAAGTGCTCTTGTTATCAACAACACTGCCTACTCAATCAGCATCAAAATAACCATGTAGCCTCACATTTCTGACAGTGTATCTCATTCCATGAGTGATTGTGCCCTGAGGATATCTCAGATGATTCTTGGCACCAATCCAATGTGTGTGATGAGGCTTAACCATATATTGGCTCAACATGCTAACTGCAAAACATATATCCGAACGAGAGTTCACCAAGAACATCAATGTTACTATGAGTTGACGAAACTCAGAGGCATTTCCCAATTCAGATCCGGCAGCACTACCGCATAACTTCTTAAAGTTAAGCTCCATCGGGGTAGTCACAGGCTTGGAGTTCACCATTCCAAATTCGGAATCCAACTCCCTCTTATGCTTGTAAATGAGAGGGTCTGCACCTATCAGAAAGAGGTCATCCTCATAAGGTACCAGTATGAGAGGTCTATCATCCACAACCTTAAAGCAAGGGTTTGAATTGGCTTCACTCCTAGTGAATCTCAGCTTCATCAAATAGTTGTCGATCCTCTCATACCAAGCCAGGGGTGCTTGCTTCAAACCATAGAGAGCTTTCTTCAACCTGCATATATGAGATTCCTAGTCATGAACCTCAAACCCCTTGGGTTGATCCACATTTCTGGTCCTGCTATTACTTGAGGGGAATGGTCCCCTTGTAAGCTTTCCCTCGGTACATCCCAGACATATACCTTCATGCTCTTCTTTGAACTCGGGCATCCCTGACACCATCTGACTCATATCGGGTAGGGCCTTGTAATAAAGATGGGCAAACCTCCGGTGCCATAGTTCAGATTGTAGAGATGTGTCACAAGACATGGCCCCCAATGGACTTCCTGCAACTTGATACAAAGTGCCAACCCTGAACCCAAGTGTAAAAGCATCTTTAAAATTTCTTTTCCAAACACGTACTTTTCCATCGATGAATGCCACCTTGTAACTTTTGTCTTCCATTGCCAAAATAGACACCATGTTCTTCTTGAGATCAAGTACATATAGAACTTCTTGTAAATGAATTGTGTTACCCTGTATCAATTGAAGGGTAACATTCCCTACACCCTTTATGAGATAGGTGGCATTGTCTCCAAGAATAATCTCCAAGTTTGTTTCCTTCTCTATCAGATTAGAGAGAGCTTCCTTGTATCCAGTGAAGTGCCTTGTATCAATAAGCCAATTCCCCAAAGTGTCCGGAGGAGAGGTAGTGGAGAGGGTCGATATAAGATAATACTCCTTTTGCTTATTGTTAACAACATTTGATTCTTCATACCTGGAGTACCTTGCTTTCTTGGAGGGTCGACCATTTCCTTGATGTCTCGCATTCCTTTTTTTCTTTTCCATTGTACTTGTCATTCCTTTGATCGTTGTTGTTGAAATTGCCCCTAGAATGATTGTGATCATCATCATGTGATGTGTCCCTTCTATTTGGACACTCCCTTGCATAGTGGCCAAACTTATTGCAAGCAAAGCATTTGCCTTTTCTTCCTCCCTTAGATCCAGGCTTTCCATGGAAATGACCTTTAGACCCTGCATTATTTCTCGTTTTGGCATGACCGAAGAAAACAGTGGGGTTGCCTCTGTTAGAAGGCATTTCTTGCTCCACCATTCTTGTTTCTTCCTAGATGCATCTTGACATCAATTCTTCAAATCCCGGAATTCGATCATTATTGAGTATAGTGGTTCTAAATATATACCACTCAGGTGGGAGCCCTCCAAGGGCAGTGATAGTAAGTTCCCTGTCAGATATGATTTCTCCAATCGATAGAAGATCATTCTTGATCTCAGTGATCCTTAAGAAGTAGGATTGAATATCCTTGTCCTTGCCCTTCTTAATATCCTTCAACTTATTTTTGAGGAACAAAATTTGATTTGCATCACTAACCTTGAACATGCTTACCAATCTGTTGTAGATCTCCTTGGAGGTGTTTAGATCAGAGATGTAAGCCACTAGATGCTTGTCAATGGAATCTCTGATAATCTTCTTTGCTTTGACTTCACCCTTGGTGTACTTGTTCTTTGTAGCAGCCAATGCATTTGATGGAGGCCCAAAGATTTTACCCTTCACATAATCCAACACTTCTTGTTCTTCCAATGTCAGATCAAGAGACATCTTCCATCCGTGATAGTCAGACAGGAAGTGGGATGAGGAACCCATTGAGCCTTTTGTCCTTTCCAACTGTCTTCGGTGATTGCTCTTTCACTCTTGCTTGGGATTTTTCTTCACCTTAGCTCTAATTCCATGTTAAATTTTGGTATGTTCTATGCTTAAGAGCAATTTACTTCATTTTTTCTTAATAGCCCAATATCAATTTCCAAATTAGCAATCACATCAACATCATAGTAAAATGCAGATAGAACATAAACATAAACAGTAGAAGACAAGCCAAGACAAGAGGACACAAGATGTGGCACCAACCACGGACAAACCCCAACATGGGGAACCCTTGATCAATTCTTCTTATATTCTTCAATAGTTCAACAGAGAGAGATAGTACAAATATACAAAACTGATATTTTATGACAACAGTAATAAAGTCTTTACCAGAGAAGTCAATGTTGGTCAAACAGTACAGAATCTTCCTCTGAAGATCATTGACCAGGATGTACATTAAACTAAGCCAAAAATGGTGAAACCTTGACCCAATACATCTCCCAAAACATTGTTGTCTTCTTGCTGCACTAGTTGTCACTGCGTCAGAAGTTAGGGCATCAACCTTCAGTCCTCATGCTTCACTTAGTCAACAATAGTTTTGTTGTTGTCATCATGAGGACTAGTTAGGGCACCAAACACTACTGTAACAGTCCTCCAACAGTCATCAAAACAACCTTTAATCTCTGTGGTATTAACTCACAAGATAACTCCTAGGTTATGTTGTTGATCTAGGCATATATAAGCCCTCAAGCACCCATACACAATCCTTGACTGTGGTGTTATGGCCTGCGGCCTAACACACAGTCTTCCTGTAGCTTCCAGGCAGCATAAACATTATTCCTTGTCCCTCCAATGATACCCCAACAAATTTGTTCCTTAGCTCCTCTAACTCGGCCCTCCTACAAGAAGAAAACAGCCTCACGCAGTCACAAAAAGGATGCTCAAACAGTCCCTTAACCCATGCCTCTTTCACGTTGTCAACAGGATTATCCTAGCTGCATTAGGGCTCCTTTTGTTGCAGCTAGGACTCCTCCTCTTGTTGCGGCTTAGGGTCACTCCATAGCTATGTATTAGGGCTCCACATAGTGCGGCTCTAGGCCTTATTATGTTGCGGATTAGGGCCTTCATTTAGGGCCTTCATGGGCTGTGTATTGAGCCTTTTCCTTGTTGCGGATTAAGCCTCCTTAGACTGCGGCTAGATCTCCTTAAATCTGTGGCTTGATCTCTTCCTTAATGCTCTTAGGACTCTCCTTCACCTACGGCTAAGTCTCTCCTTCACCTGCGGCTAGGTGACCTTAGATGACTGCGTCTTAGTCCTCTCTCTAGACTGCATCTTAGGCCTCTCTCTTGCTATGGCTAAGCCTTCTTTTGACTGCGGTTAGGGCTGCCTTTGACTCTGGCTAGAGCTCCTTCAAGACTACGGCTAGATATCCCTCTTAAACTCTCTTGCCACCAAACCCAAACGAGTGGAGAGAGATCATGAGAGATGTGAGTGTGTCTCAAATGACTTGAGGTCTCCTCTATTTATAATGCAAAGTTGAGGTTGAGCTGGGGGTAATTTGCTTGTTGGCCAACCTTGACAATTTGTCAAATAATACAAATAAATTCGTATCTCCATAAATGCATGACGAAATCGGATGATCTTTAGATCAATCCTACACCTCTCGGAGAGAGGAATCCAGGAAAAATATCAGTTGCCATAAATAAAATTACCCACATGAACTTTGTCCCTAGTTGCCAATTTTAACAAGTAAACTTTACTCCAAGCCCCAATTTTGGGTTTCTTCACCCAGCTGCCCCAAAACTCGCCTAGACATTGGGTATTTTAGGGTTTTCCCCTTTTATGGAGGACTATAGCCTATGGGGATCGATAGGCTATTTCATCACTTGGACAATTAATTTCTCAGGAACATTACATTTTCTCCCTCTATTGATTTCTACTTATATCCAGTGTCCACATGTGCTAATTTTTATGTTGTGATTTACATGTTAAATGCTGGTTACGTGTTAATTTTGTTGTTCATTTGATGTATTGCTTGTAAGTTCTCTGTTAATAAGTTTAGATAAATATTTAAAGGAAAAGTAGAAAACAAAATTTGATGCCCATGAATGCACTAAATTGATTCACCCCCACCCTCTTAGTTTAGTCAAATTTCCAACCTGATGTAAATTTCAATTACAGATTTGCTGAAGAAATAATAAAATCCCTCATTTGCAAAATTGGTTTTCCCTTCGGGGTTTTTCCAAGGACAATTTATCCAAAAATACCGGTGTCAAATTTTGTGTGTTATATTTTCTCAGTTTCTGTGATTATTTATTTGTGAAATTGCAGTTGTGTTATTTTTAGTATTTATCACGAATTAATTTTCCAGAAGACAAATAATCTGCAAAGATAGAAGATAATAACCAGTAACTGCAATAGGATTTTCATAGAGGGCATTAGCTAGCTGCTAATTTTGTTTTTGTTGTCATTGTACATCTACCTTATTATGATGAGATACATTTATATATGTCATGTCATTTTGTATTGGTTCTCTATTTTTGAGTGCTTGATTGGACAACTATCAGACTTGAGGATTCAATATTGACAATGATGGATCATTTTTTATTTGGCATCCACAACATATATATAGCAGTGCTTTCTCCATATTTATGTGCCAATGTGTTTATCTGATGTTATTGTTGCTTTATATGTTTAAATATATATATATATATATTAGTAATTTTTTATGTTTGCTGATTTTTCGCTATTTTTTGCCCATTCTAATGTTGTCAACATTGCTTGGAAGTGGGCAGTAACAATTGGGAAAAACTCCATGCTCTGAAACTCCTATTAAAACTGACTATAGAGAAGGAAAATGGTGTAGAAATTTGAAGAAAATGTTGCTTGATGCAAATTCAGAAATTTCACCTCATTCTTTAGGCTCCTCAAATCTATTTCTTGTGAACTTTCATCTTTAGCGATGAATCTAAAATATAACTTACTACAGTATACATTTCACTTCTGTCTAAACAATGTTTCCATCCCTTCAGGCACAATCCCTAACATATAACAGATCTAAGATAACTTATAAACAGCATATTTGCTACAGCCACAAAGCTGCCCCCTTAGCTTCTATATACTTGTCAAATCACTCAACAAAACTGTTAACTCTTTATGATAAATCAGCATACCAAACAGCCACAAAAACTACTCATTCACCATAAGAATATAAGCTGAAAATCAGATCTGCAAATACTACAGAATTTGAACAGAAAAGTACACTTCACATATACATAAGAATGAAGCTACAGGTACTTATCAATAATTTATCACATGCTGGTAAAAGACATTCCTTCAAGCTTATCACAAGCTAGGACCCCCCAATGCCTCCAAACCATAGCTAAGACATCGACCATCAATAGAAAACCCTGACCAGTACTGAAAAAGGAGTAGAAAACATCCCACAAAGCTATCTATCAACAACCAAGGCTCAACAACAAGCTAGCATTGACACCATCAAGTCCACCCTTGACCTAACACCAAGCTTGCCTCACACAATCTCTCCAAGCAAAGCGCTCCAAGTCTCCTTTAGGGTCATTTGCCATAAACCCTATGTCCTTCAAACACAAGAAATGAAGCCCTAAAAGTTCAAGTCTCCTCTACAAGTTGGCTCTCACAAACCTAAGCACCTCCCTCCCTTGCAAAAAGACAAGTACAAAGACTCAAAACAAGTTCATCTTCAAGATACAAATGGTCTAATGAACACTCACATGCTTCTACATGATTACAACTAAAGACTCTCTCCTCCATTCATATAGAATAGGTGACAGATGCCAATCATAGTAAAATGGACTAACTCCACAACCAACCTAATATAATCCTCAAGCTAAGGTCTCCAAGCAAAGCACTCTCTCTCCAAGGTGTGCACATGTCAAGACAAGACTCCTCAAGTGATGCACTCGCCAAGCATGGACTCCAAACGTCAAGCACTGCTCATCACAAGGCTCCTTGCATTCCAAGACAAGCATTTAATGTTCCAATACTCATCCACTTATGTGTCCCATGTCCAGATACAACCCCAAGTAATGCGCCCTCAAACTCTCAAGCCAAGCTGCTTATCCTCCTAAGGCAAGCCAAGCAGTCCCAATGCTCCTAGGGCTAAACAGCCACTCCCCTAGTACCAAGCTCTTCTCTTCCAAAGTAGATCTAACACCCATACAAGCAACCATCCTCCTCAGCACATGCACCATGTAGAAGATATTGATGCCAAATAAGATAATCACCACATCATGGAGTATACTACATCTAGCACCACGTCTAATGTCAAGCAACAACATTTAGGAAGCTCTCCAAATGTCATCAAACAAAAGATATAAGTCTCTAAGATACAACTACAGGGATAGGGTTTCACCATGTATGCCTCATCACATGAAGGTGCACCTAGCATGGCAACCACTTTCAAAGCAACCCAAAAGCTAATGGTGGGGAGCTTCAAATGATAAATCTTTGGAAACTAAAATCTGGTCATAGACCGGGTCAAGGGCACATTCAAACACCAAAACTTCATCTTGGGAACAACACCAACTCTATATCAAATCATAGACGCAGCTGGGAAGTTTCATGAAATCACCTTTCAACGTGTACACAGAAAACATGATAGGAGAGTTGATAAGCTGTCAAACACCGCAGTCAATGGCCAGCTTGCAGTACATTTTGCTTAAGGAGCACAGAATGGAAGGGATATCTGATTCTCTCTCATAATCCTGCTTTTTTACGTCACAGGGAAAAAGCTCTTTCCCACCGTTTTCTCCTGCATCATTAGTTTCTTCTTCTGCTTTTTTCATTTACAAGTGAGATTATATCCTAAACTGGTAATGGTTCCTGATATTTGGGATATGTTTCCAGTTACAGGAAATGGATCCTGATGTGTTGGAAGTTGGAACTGTTTCAGTATTCTGAAAACAGTTCCAACAAAAAAAACCCTCAAAACCTGGATATTCTGAAACAAATCCCAGCTTCCACGGTTCGCATCCACATGTTGTATGGGATCAGCACCCTACGTAGGCGATTCTGGTAATTTTTTATGGCATAGTATTTGCTAAATTGTAAAAGGTTTTGCACAGTGTGACTTACGTACTAATCAAAATCTATGTCAAATGGCTGCCATGATAGAATCTCATCATCGTTATTTTCAAAATATGGAGTGCGACTTCTGATACTTTGGTATTATCCTTGTTTTTCTTTTAAAAGAGGATATTTCTCAGGTGAAAATATTAAGAATTATGTATTTCTACCTCGTTCATAATATAGGACTCGGCTCATTGAATAAACCAAGTGGTACCTTTGGGGAATAAATGTGAGCAAGATATGATGTTTGTAAATTCGACCTTCAATCAGAGGTTCAATAAGTACATGCACAGCAAACTAGACAATGTGGGTTGCAAGTGAATTTAGAGTAAGACTTTAAAGTAGATAGCCCCACATCATATTTTTATACATGGTTTAGATATGAATATGGATACAACAAGAGTTTGCTTTCCTACTTGTATTGTTTCAAACACTTAAATCTTGTTACTTGTGATTTTCGGACGAAATTGCTTGTCTTGTGTGTTGGGTTACTTCAGCTAGTAACACTGTTACCTTGGCTGTTTAGGGAATTCGAACATCACACACACATAATCGTTCTTGGATGCTAATAAGAATGCAAATGCAAAGAGTTTTACAGAGGCATAAGCCACCTCTCGAAGCTACCAGCTTTTCAAATGGTACTTTGACTACGTTTTCCTCGCACGTTTGTCTTTGGAGAAAGTCACAACACAATAAACAAAATCGAAGCATCTAAATTTTATATAACCATTAAATGAGGTCTTGCTTGACAAAGAGTTTTACAGCGGCCTAGGCCATCTCTCAAAGCTAACCGCTTTTCAAATGGTACTTGAGTACTTTTTTTCCCACGACACTCTTTGGAGAAAGTCATACGACAGTAAACGAAATCGAATAATCTAAATTTTATGTAACCAGTCAATGAGGTCTTGGTTTGATGGTAGAGTGCAAGTGTTTCATACCCTCACCAGATTCAAATCCCTCCAAGGCATATTTTGCCTCTCATTAACATATCAACCATGCAAGCAAGGTGTGCCATGTGGTTGAAGCCAAGTGCAACACACGGTTATATAATCTGAAGCATCTTGTGCAGAAACAAAGAATCATGTAACCTACAATTTTCGTCCATCATAATGCAAACTAACAGATGCTTGAAATTTTAGTGATCATGCGAGACATACCTTTTCGACGACAAGGCCATCAAGCAGGCCAATCAAGTCCCCAACAATATGAAAAACAGTGTAATTTTGCGCACCAAGAGGGGCATCTGTGCCTCCATACCCTCGGATGTCTGGGGCCACTGCATGGTATCCTGCCTCTGCAAGCACAGGAATCTGATGGCGCCACGAATACCACAACTCGGGGAAGCCATGTATCAGCAGTACAACCGGCCCTGTTCACCATGGATACAGTTTATTTGAATCAGAATTCGTGGACATAGACCTACATATCCTTCCGGACTTCCTAGAATGCGAGGAGCTACAATGAACAAACCATGTCTGCAAACAGTATAATAATAATCCGATCATGTGATATCAATAAACGAATTAGATGATATACTTACCTGATCCTTGCTCGGCAATGTGCATTTTGATGCCATTTGTCTCTATGATCCTGTGAGTTATCTCCATTACCTTACCTCCTTTCTTTAGCAGCGTCCTCCTTCAATTCTATAAAATCACGGCTCTGCTCAGAGTGGACAAACGCAGAATTTTGTTGTGTGAATTATTATGGAAGTTTGGCATTGATAATTTTGATGGTCATTATGTAATTTCATTTTGATTTGGAATTAGTTAAATTTAATAAAATTAAAATAAAATAGTTGGTAAAGATTTTAGATGATGATGGAGGATGGAGTCACTATCAAAATTTTTAGATAAATCAGGCATATTATATTGTTATGGGGAAATCTTTACAATATGATTAACTGCGGAATCTTTAGATGATGGATGGTCTTTAATAATGGATGGCGTCACCATCAAAGCGTCACCATCAAAAACCTTGGATAGATCACACATATTATATTGTTATTGTGGAAATCTCTACAATATGATTTACTGTAGAATCTTTAAATGATGAATGGTCCTTGATAATGGATGGAGTCACCATCAAAAATGTTGAATAGATCATACATATTATATTGTTATTGAGAAAATCTCTACTATATGATTAACTGTGGAAGTCTCCAATAACTCAAAATTGGAGACAAAATCTTAAAATACTTTATAGATCCAGAATTAAAAATGAATCTAAATTAATTTTAATTTAAAGAAATATATATTAAATAATAATAAAATTCAAAATATGACTTTTTAATAAAAATAATTTATTAGAATTTTTAATTTTAATTATTTATTAATTCATTTTAATTTCAAATTTATTAGCTTAACAACCAACTTTATTATTTTAAATTTTATATGTATTCGCTTAATACTAACTTTATTATTTTTAATATTCATTTCAAATTTTTAAAATTATCCTGAACAAACTTATTACTTACTATCATTGTTGTATGAAAAGATCTACCAGTCATCTCAAAAGTAATCTTTTGTCAACCCATATTTCCAACTCAATAAATCCATTAATGTACCTTTTGACCATGCCTATTTCCAACTCTAGAGATCCATTAATGCACCTTCTAAGTACATCGGTACATGGGAACTCTGACATCTATTTACATGTATTTTATTTTATGGTCCATTCTTGGAAATGTATTTTATTGTTCTCAGAGTTGATGTACTTACGATATCTTTGTATTTATTATAGTTCCACGGCTAGAAACTTCGATGTCCTTAGGATATATCTGCATTAATTATAGTTCAGAGATATTCTTTTTTATGTGTATAAGCATAGGTAGCATTTAATTACATCGAATAGGTTGAAGACATGTGAACTTCGATGTCCTTAGGATATATCTGCATTAATTATAGTTCAGTGTTAGACATATTCTTTTTTGGTATAAGCATTAACTATTTACATAGGTAGCATTTAATTACATCGAATAGGTGTGTTTATATTGAAAACATGTATCAGATTTTAGAGTTTTCGAAAAAGGGTCTCTGGATGGTCTGAGTATATATTTGTATTTATTATAATTTATTGTTAAAAATATATGCAGTTTAATTTATATATAATATCAATGTTTATTATAATTTAGGGTTTATTATAATTTAGGGTTAAAAAGATATGTAGTTTAATTTATAAATGAAATGATTTTTTGTTACATATTTTTCCATATTAATTTTACTCAAATTTTTAAGAATTATAAATTTAAGTTATTTAATTTTTAAAGTTTTTTGGTAGAGATTTTTAAGAATCATAAATTTAAGTTATTTAATTTGTAAAATTTGAATGTTTTAAAGTTTTGAGGGTGTTGAATCTATTTATGAATTCGAAAAGTCATTTTAAATACACAAAAAATCACAATCTTATTTGAAATTGTATTACTCGGTTCTATTTGAAAAAACCAACTACACACCAAAATTTAGTTGTATTTTGTTAAACATCGCATATAAATACAAGAAGTATTGGTTTAAGATAGAAATTTTATCTTAACCATACAATCAATTAGTTGAGAAAATATCTCAACCAAACACCAAAGTAGGAGCTATATTAGTTAGACTAAATCTCTCAAATCCAACTAATTAACAATCACACAACAATTACATTTAATGATAAAGAACATCAATCAATATGCACAAGACAAGTAGGAGTTAAATCTCCAAGTCCCTCCCTTAACAAGTACTTGTCTTTGATCTTCATGTCTGCAAAGTCTTCATTAGCTTATTTAAACATCTTCGAAATTGCATAGAGTGAACTCCATCAAGTTGTCTCATAACCCTCATAAAAGTGTAGTCGGCAAACTAGATTCCCGAGTTCCACTCTCAAACTCCTAAATCACGGATCTCCCAAAATCAATTACTGAACAATACCCCAAGTTGTCGCATAACCTCACAAGAAGACCACACCCATGTCTTCAACAAATGAGGGATCCTTCCCTAGATCCATAATTGCCAAACTATCTAGGCAACAATCCATACTCAGATTTTACACCACCTGATCTCTTAAAATAGTTTCTTCAGACACAATCAAACCCCTGTTTGCACTAACTAAGCTACTAGTCATTCTATGGACAAGCTCCCATCCACCGAGATACATGGGCAGCAACTGTTGTACTCGTCAGTTATCTAGAAAAATCATCTAGATACAGAATGTATCTAGAGTCAGTTTTATAAAATGACCTCCTTCTCCGATTTGAAATTCATCGTCACTTATTTTTTACAAACAAACTTCTAAACTTCTAATAATTTATAGAAAACCTATTACTAATTAATATTGTTGCTCCCTTTCAAAACACACTAACAATGGCATCATGTAGAATAGAACATCTATATAATCTTACTAGTGTTGTTATGAGCTCATGCTCTTCTCATTTGGCCTACCATCCACCTTTGTAGCAAAACCACTCTTTAATCCAATCAGATGGCAGTCATCCAGCAATAATTTCCCACTCGAATCCTTTTGAGTGGGTCATCCCAACAGCGATCCTCATTTGCATGAGTTCGGTTGAATATTAGATTGGGAAGAAGTACATATTATTGCATTTGAATTGCGTTGTGTTTACTTGCTGTGAAGAGACAGACGTAGACACCAATGAAATATCCTCGAAACATGTGAGTCTGCAGGGCATCTTCCATGGCTTCTTTGAATGGTTAACCAGGGTTCAAACCAAGATGCCTTTGTCCTCTTTCTATGTCTCCTAGCGTGGTTGGACTTCTCTTCACGATGCTTAAACTGATGGCTAAGAATCTCCACATGCAGTTGCAGGATCTTCATATACTTTATGCTATTGATGAGGACGCCTTTTAACATATGGTTTTTCTTTTACAGCAATTAAGCAAAATGGTGCCTAATCCAAAGATTGCATTCAAATCGTTGGGCCACCTTTCCACCACTCCAAACAGCGCTCACGAATTTTTTTCCTGTAATAATAGATCCAAAAAACATCGATTTTGGTCAAGAGCATACAAGTCAAAATACTTTAATTCTCAATCTTAGTACCCCTAATCCTATAGGTACTCCACATCCAAGCAAAGAGCTCTTGTCCAACAGAACTTCTAGATTCACCTTTAAGGAATCCAGAGCACGGTTGTAGCGAGACAGATCACAAACATGACTCCCACTCTGAGCACCTCGTGGTTCTATGAAAGATCACAGAGAAGCTCGTAGTACATGCTTTGATATGAGACTGCTTCCTCCACCACATGCACTGCCTCACACAATGTTCACAACTCTTACCAGTCAACTAGTTCACTCTTCCACGTAGCCACGAAATATCTTGATTTAGACATTCTACAAAAAATGTCTAAACATTATGATACACATAGGGCACAACACCAGTCTGGTCTTTCCTCGAAAGGTTTGGGAAACACACACCACAATACTCTCTCGCTAAAAACAAAACTCACACCAATTAACTCTACAAATTCAATCTACATCTAAATATATCAGGCCCTCCCTTAAAGGAGTTACCCACAGAACCATTGGATCTGATACCAATTTGAAAAAACCAATTGCACACCAAAACTTAATTGTATTATATTAAATATCACATATACATACAACAAGTATTGGTTCAAGATAAAAATTCTATCTTAACCATACAATCAACTAGTTGAGAAAATATCTCAACCAAACACCAAAGTATGAGCTATATTAATTGGATTAAATCTCTTAAATCCAACTAATTAACAATCACACAACAATTACATGTAATGATGAAGAACATCAAACAATATGCACATGACAAGTAGGAGTTAAATCTCCAAGTATTCCAACTAAGAAAAGTCATTTCATCTATTAGTTAGACACCTTAAAAATATATTTGATGTATGTAATTAAGGCATAGTCTAACTTATAGCTGAAATGGCCTTTTTCATGACATTTTTTCTGGTTAATTTTAACCAAGATCCGACAAAGATTTTTAAAAATTTGAATTTAAGTTGTTTAATCTGTAGAATTCAAATGCCCCAAGGGTTTTTCAGGGTGTTGTCCACAGGGCCTTGGATAGACGGTGATTGGGTGCATTGTTAAGGAACCCCTAGATGTTAAGTCATTGATTCAATTCCCCACTCTATTCAAATGTTATTCTTGAACATGATGATGATGTAGCCTCAATGTTGCAGAACTTACCAAAAAAAAAAGAGTTTTTCATGGTGTTGAATCCATTTGTGCATTCAAAAATGTATTTTAAGTAACAAAAATTCACGTTCTTGCTTGAAATTGTATCGAACAACGTAAAATTTGAAATGGGAACTGATACTGTTACCCGTTTCGTAGAGATAGCAAAAAATTGACCTAATTTTTAAAAGGGGCGATGCAGAACACACATACTTTTTAGAGCATAGTTTTTGGCACTTTAAATAACCGATACGATTACCCGTTTCGTAGGGGTGGTAAAAACGTGAACCGATTTTCAAAAGTGGTTAAGCAGAATACACTTCTTTTTGTTGGGAGCATATTTTTGACATTTTAAATTTTCTTATGTATCAAATATAGATATTTGTTTTTAAATATTAGTGATTTTCGTGCTGATTTTGAAATGTGTTGATGCAACATACCTTTTTTTTAGAGGACTTATTTTTCACACTTTAAAATTTATTATGTCTAATTTTTTTTAAATTATGATTACTTAACGAATTTTCAAGTTGTTTTATTTTTCTTTTTTTAAATGTTGATTAATTAAAAAAAAAAGGGACAAACAAAAAAAATGTTAAAAAAAAAATTAGCTCATAAGCCATAAAAGGATTTGAAAAAAAATTTAAAAAAAATAAAAAAAAAAAATATATATATATATATATATATATATATATATATATATATATATATCAAGTTAAGTAACTAAAAATAGAAATATTAAAAAAACATTAAAAAAAACTAGGAAAAAAATAAATAGATAAATAAAAAAATTTAAAACAAACTAGATTAAACAAAAATAGAGAATTAACCACAAAAATTTAAAAACTAGTAAAAGTAATACTAAAAACATTTAAAAAAAAACTAAAAAAACAAAAATAAGCTGAAATTATTAAAAAAAAAAAACTAAAAGAATATGAAAATTTTAAAAATACATGTCTTTTCAAATTAAAAACAAAAAAAATAATTAAAAAACACTTTAAACATATAAAAAAATGTGTTTTTGATTAAATATATATATATATAGATTGTTTTTTATAAAATTTTCATTGTTAATTTAAAAACAAACACATAAAAACATTTAGATTTAATTTTTTTTTTTATAAACAAACTTTTGTGCTTTTTATTTAACAAAAAAAAATTATAAAAAATTTTTCATTTTTTTTAAACTCAAAAAGAAAATTAATAATAATAATGCCCTCACCTGGCGGTGGGCGGACGCCGCCCGGCGGGGGCGCGGTCGTGGGCGGAGGGCTGCACGCAACCCCTCCACCCACGGCCGCGCACCCGTCGGGCAGCAGACAGGCGGCAGGTCGATTCCGAGAATCGGCCTACCGCCCGGTGATGACGTTAAAAAAAAAAAAAAAAAACAAACAAACAAACGAAAATTTTTTAATAATTTTTTTTTTGTTAAATAAAAAACACAAAAGTTTATTTAAAAAAAATAATAATAATATTTTAAATGTTTTTATGTGTTTGCTTTTAAATTAACAATGAAAATTTTATTAAAAACCAATTTTTTTTAATCAAAAACACATTTTTTTATACATTTAAAGTGTTTTTTCATTATTATTTTTTGTTTTTAATTTAAAAAGACATATATTTTTAAAATTTACATATTTTTTTTTTAATAATTTCAATTTATTTTTGTTTTTGTAGCTTTTTAAAAATGTTTTTAGTATTAATTTTACTAGTTAAAAAAAAAAATTTGAGTTAATTCTCTATTTTTGTTTAATCTAGTTTGTTTTTATTTTTTATTTATTTTTTTCCCTAGTTTTTTTAATTGTTTTTTATTTTTTCTATTTTTAGTTACTTAACTTGATATATATATATATATATATATATATATATATATATATATATATATATTTAATTTTGTGTTTTTTTTTCGAAATTTTTTTATAGCTTACATATTACATTTTTTTTTAATCAAATATGTTTTTTTTACTATTTATTTGTTTATAATTTGTAAAAAAAAAATAGTTTTTTAATTCTTATCTTTCTTCTTCTTCCTCTTTTCTTTTTTTTTTATGATTGATTTTTTTTAAGTATATATTTTAATTTATATTTTGCTATTTTTTTTTTTTTACCTCTTTCTTTTTCTTTTTTTTCTTTTTCTTCTTTTTCTTCTTTTTTTTTCTTTTTTTTTTTTTGAAATTTTAATGTTTTTCAGGTCATGATCAAATATTTTTCGTTTTGAGGGTGTTTTTCGCACAAAATTTACCATTGAAAAAAAAAAATGTTATTCGAATATCAACACTTCGTTTTGAGGGTGTTTTTTGGACAATTTTTGCACAAAAAATTGGTTTTCACCGCCATTTTTAAAACATGTTGAAAATTTACCCTAGGAAAAAAAAGTGTTATTCCAGCACCAACACTTTTCGTTTTAGCACTGTTTTTGATGTTTTTACGGGGTTTTTTGGCCAGAGTTCCCATTTTGAGTTTATAGTTCACATTTCAAAGTTTACATCGTTATCGTTTGGTTGTGTCGAAAAAGGTTATTTCTTCTATAAGTTAACTACGCTTATAATTAACACTAGTATTAAGAGATAGGGAGTATTTAATTACATTTATAGCTATGTCTATATTAAAATAATAAGATTTTTTAATTTTTTTTATCATAAATATTATGTGTATATTTTTATATTATTTTGTCAAGTTGTTTGTTATCCTCCAGGCTTGACGTGTGGCTTAAGGAGTCGTGATCAAGGGGCATCTAAGCAGTCAAAGTCACCCAGGGATCGCACCCAACCTGGGCCACACCAACCCTTTAGCTGACTGGATTTTTTAGCATGTCTCTTCCCCCTAACACATGGCACAACCACCCCCCGCGAAGTTTGATCTTGGGTTGGCTTGCTGACGAGGCCCATCCTCAACTGGTTGTGCGAGTGGGACTTGACAAATATTATGTGTATATTTATAACTTAATAAAAATAACATTTTTTATTATGAGATTGAACTAGTGCAGCTTGCGCGCGAGGAACCAGATAGCGGGAGCCTGGTGCAGCCTCTGAGGGCGGTAGGAGGAAGCCCGGGGAGCGCGTGAAGAGACACAGCCAACCACGAGACTGCGCACAACTCCAGAGCCATGGCCCCAGGAGGGGGCCGTGAAAAGGATCCACCCTTACCACCTGAGCTAGATGCATTCCGGGATCTGGTTGCAGCATGCAATAAACGGCCTGCAACAGAAAACCAGCAAAAGTTTGTAAAAAAAATGGAATCCATCCCCACAGTTGCTTTGCCGATTGAAGAACCCTGCAAAGCAGCATTAAACCTAGCAGAACGAGGGCTTATTGGATAGTTCACAAGCTTATGGCCCTTGCCCAAAGCTGTAGAAGCCTAGGTGCAAAGGAACTGGAGACCTCTGGTCAAGGAAGGAATAAAAAGCCATTTCGTCGACAAAGGCTTCTTTGTATTTGTTTTTGAAGCAACAAAAGACAAGAACCTCATATTCAGAAACGACCTGTATTTCATGGGGCCTCAGGGTCTCTATCTGAGTCAATAGACACTAGACTTCGATCTGACTCAGGACGTGCCCTCAGCTGTTCCGGTTTGGGTGCGACTGCCCCATCTTCCTCTGCACTGCTGGAACCCTAAATCCTTAGAAACAATAGGCAACAAGCTAGGCAAATACATCGATTGAGCAGAAAGAAAAGATCACTACTCCTGTGCGAGAATTTTTGTAGAAGTAGACCTGGAGGAAGGTCTCCCTGAAGCCATTAAACTGATGGTGGCTGACTGGACACACATAGAAGTGCTAGACTATGAGAAACTCCCATTTAATTGTCGGCACTACCATGGCTATGGGCATTTCGCCAAGCATTGTAAAAAGAAATCAAAGGAGGGAGCTGAGAAGGAGAAAGGAGATCAATGGACTCAGGTTCAGAAATCAGGAACAACTAAGTAGAGCAACAGGAACAAAGGGAAAGCCTTGTCCACTGGGAGGGTTGCCCCCCTCAAAGCCCAAGCAGAAGGTAGCTCAGTCCCACCAAGAGCAGACATATCCACAAATCCCTTTGAAATACTCAGCACACCAGAAAAACTCCAAGATCCAGCAGATAAAGAGGTTGAACAACAGACTAACAACATGGAAGAAAACAAAAGGCAAGAGGAATCAGTCCCTCTTCAAATCGCATCCCCAAAAGGTGCCTCTAGCTCCCCAACCTATGCAGATATGACAAGAAAGAAGACCCCAGAGATATCGGGATCCTTAGAAGATGAAACAATTGAGAGGCCCTTGAAAAGAGTGGGGAGGAAATCTCACAGAGAGGCCAGAGAAGAAGAAGCAGAGAGACAAAAAATGCAAGGCAGCTAGGCCACTATAGAGATGTCTATCGGCAGAAATACTAGAACCAGGCCTCCCAAGGGAGGTGCTGCCCCAACCCCTACCAGTAAATAATGTGATTAGTCTCTTGGAATTGCAGAGGACTGGGGAACCCATCAAAAGCTGAAGCAGTCAAGAGTCTATTGAAATCAGAACTTCTCGAGATCCTCATGCTCCAAGAGACTAAAATAGAAGGCAAAGCCCTTCTGGAACTCAGCAAAGTAAAATGGAAAACAAAAGCTAGGAAACTGGTAAGTGCTAGAGGTACATGCAGCAGGTTAGCCACTCTTTGGGAGGCTAACAAATTTCAGCTTGAGAGCTCCTTTTAGACGCAACACTGGATCTACACCGAACTCCGACACCTAACAAGTAAGATAAACTTTGCTCTCTTTAATCTCTATGTACCTGTCCTCTATACAGAAAAGAAACAATGCTGGCAAACTCTGACTGATTTTTTAGAAGCATACTCCCTCAACAATATAATTATTGCCGGAGACTTCAATCTAATCCTAGACCCAAAGGAAAAAAGAGGAGGAACCAGCAGCAGGGATCGCTTTCTTCCCTTAGTGGAAAACTTGATTCAACAATGGGATTTATTGGATTTCAAGCCAAAAAAAGGGCTATACACATGGACAAATAACAGAATAGGGGAGGAGCACATATCAGCCAGGCTGGATAGATTCCTTCTTCAGAGTTCCTTCCTCTTCGAGAAGATGATCATCTCCACAAAAATTCTGCCAAAGTGGAACTCAGACCATAAACCCATCCTCCTTCTGGTGGAAGAAGAAGAAAACCTGGGGCCAATCCCCTTCCGATTCAACCCTCTATGGGCAAACAAAGAAGGGTTTTTGGACACAATGAATAAGGCATGGTCCATCCATGTTCTTGGATCACCCAACTATGTTTGGGAGAAAAAGATAAAAGCCACCAAAGTAGCCCTGAAGCAATGGATAAAAAATCCCTCAGATTCTCCCACTACCCAACGAAAACAGAGCACAAAGCAGTTGTTGGATCTCCAAATGGGTCTGGAGATTCAAGACATAACCAGAGCAGAAATTCATAGTGAGCAAGAACACCAAATCAACACCCTCTAAACATTTAGAGAGGAGGAAGAATACTTGAGGCTCAAGTCACGCAATCTCTGGCTTGCGTCTGGAGACAAAAATACAACCTTCTTCCACAAGCAAATTCGAACCCGTCTCTCTAGAAACCACATTGTTGAAATCACCTCACCAGATGGGACTGTTCTCAAAGGGACAACTCTGATAAAAGAGGCGGCAACCTCTCATTTTCAGTAGTTGTTCAAAGAAGAAGGCGTGGAGGATGATGAGGAAGCTCATGACTTCCTCAAGCACGTTCCAAGGATGGTTAACGAGGAGGACAATGCAACTCTCCTGAAGCCATTCACTGAAGAAGAAATTAGCAATGTAATATGGAAGATGGAACCAGACAAAGCCCCAGGACCTGATGGATTCTCAATACACTTCTATAGAATCTGTTGGGACATCATCAAGGTTGATTTGTATCGAATGATCAAAGGATTCCTATGAAAAGCCAAAGTGGGAGGAAGCACAAACTACACCTTCCTAGCTCTAATTCCCAAAGAAGCCAACCCGAAGGCGTTTGACAGATTCAGGCCAATCTCACTATGTAATGCGTCCTACAAAATTCTCACCAAGTTACTTGCTAATAGAATAAAGCCTCTGCTGGAAAAACTCATCTCACCCAATCAAGGAGGGTTTGTCAAAGGCAGACATATCCTGGAGAATGTGATACTGGTGCAGGAAATCATCCATTCCAGCCATCAACGCAAAGAGCAAGGCATGCTCATCAAACTAGATATGGTGAATGCCTTCAATCGAGTAAGGAACTTCTTCCTTCTCCAAGTTCTTTTTGCATTTGGTTTCAGTCCTGAATTTGTAAAATTGATTAAAGCATGCATTGGAGAACCTTTGATAGCCCCTATAGTAAATGGCAAGCCAACAAACTACTTCAAAGCTTCGAGGGGAATCAGGCAAGGCTACCCTCTATCCCCCTTCCTGTATATTTTGATGGTAGACTCTCTAAGCCGAAAGCTCATAGATGAGAAGCTCAATGGGACACTTCCTGGCATCAGGGCGATAACTGGAACAACCTCAATCAATCATGCCCTGTTCACCAATGACTTTATCCTCATGGGAGGAGCCTCTATTAAAATAGTAAGAACCTTCAATGGATTAATCCAAAGCTTCTGCAGAGTCTCCGGAGCTATGGTCAACAAAAGGAAAAGTTCAGTGTACGACTGGGCGATAGACTAGCAATCTATACTCAGGATTTCCCAAGCCCTGGGCTTCACCGGATATGTCTCTTGGGAAAAATTCAATTATATTGGCCTATCTTTAACCTTGGGTACCACTAAGGCCCCTCATTAGATGGAAATTATCAACAAAATCAAGGCAAAAATGACTGCCTGGGGCGGTTAGTGGCTCACCATAGCTGGGAAGCTCACTCTGGTCAAGTCAATTCTCTTTTCCCTTCCTATCTACCAGGCTTCGTTCCTTTTAGCTCCAAAAATGATCACCGAACAGATAGTAAAGTTGATTCGAAATTTTCTATTGCAAGGAGGAAGGGGGAACCAAAAAAAAATTCATATAGTAAGCTGGGGCATAGTGAAAAGGCTAATATATGAAGGTGGGCTCTAGGTAAGAGATCCTGGGTTGGCCAATTTGGCAATGGGAGGGAAGATCCTCTGGAAAATCTTCTCAAGCCAAAGACGCCCTGTAAGTCAAGTTCTAATTAAAAAATATCTGCACAGACTCTCAATAAAGAATATGGAAGAAGGAGCTTCCCACAAAGGAACCACGCTGTGGAAGTTGTGCAACCAAGGCTGGAAATTCTTTAAAGATCAGCTCTACAAAATTCCAGGAAATGGGAAAAGAATTAGACTGTGGGATGACAAGATCATGGGCCTCCAACCCCTAAATCTTGCACCGGAAATAGCAGACTTGCGCAACTGGCTCATCCAAAAAGGTATCCACAAACTTGCTGACATATGCACTTGGGATTCAGAAGGGAACTGGAGTAACTGGGCCCTCCATCGCCCCCCTGATTGGATGCTCCCTCAACTCCATCAATTACTAGATAAACTATATGGTCTGGCTCCTGTGCATCTCCATTCGAGGGACAAGTGGGGCTGGGGGAAGTCCGGAGCTTACTCAACACGGTTGGGCTTTGCAGCTCTACAAGAACAACAACATCAGATCCACACTACAAAGCTTTGGCAGCATGTTTGGGACCCATTTGGACTCCCAAAAATCAACTTCTTCTGTTGGATTCTCATGCACAAAAGGACTCTCACTGGAGATAACTTAGAGAAAAGAGGAATCATTGGACCCCACAGATGCCCTCTCTGCTGCAAGGCTCAGGAAACGATCGAACACTTATTCATAGACTGCCCCTTCTCTCAAGAAGTCTGGTTACAAGCAATGATGGGGCTCAATGCCCAAATCCCTGAGCAAACATCAGTTGTTAGTCTCTTCGCAACATGGAAAGAACACTATCCACACACTCTGAAAAGCAAATCTACATGGACTAAAATCTGGAATGCAATCCCAAAATATATCTGCTGGGGAATTTGGTTGGCAAGGAATGAAGTCATCTTTAACAACAAACTTCAATCCACCAGCTCAGTGATTGTCAAGGCCAAAGCTTTGCTGCTAGAAACTTTTGAAAATAGACCTTATAAGCATGACAACTCTCTATTCCTTGAAGAACTCAGTTGGCTAGGTGAATCCCTGAGACGGGCCAACATCAAAAAGAATATCTCTCTGCCTAGCCACAACCCAAAGTGTCGGCTTCAAATCTCTGAGGAGGACTTTAAGAAGTGGTGGAAAAATTAGGGCAAAGTCACAATATTCTTTGATGGAGCCTCCAAAGGAAACCCGGGGATATCAGGATAATGAGGAATAATTTACTCCACAGATGGGCATAAAGAGGACAACTTCAGTTGGGGCCTAGGACAGAGCACTAATAACCAGGCCGAGATCCTCGGACTGCTCAAAGCGTGTCAGCTGGCTCAGAGGAACAGAGGGGAAAACCTTCAAATCTTCGGGGACTTTGAAATCCTAATAAAAATCCTTAACATAGGCGACCATCTCAACAGCTCTGCTCTAAACAAGACCTTTGAAAGAATAAGAAAAATGACTCAAAATTACACTTCCTGCTCATTCTACCATGTCCTGTGAACTCTGAACAATGATGCTGATATAATGGCTAGCAAAGGATGTCTTCTAGCTCAAGGTATGCTGGCAAAGAACGAAGAAGAAGTTGAAATGCACCCAATTCCTTAACAGAAAAGGAGAGTTGTACAAGGATAGGTTAGACAAGGCAGTGGGCCTGAATCCCGATGCTTAAGTCCTGCCTCCAAGGTATTGCAAATCCCAGAGATCGCAGCATCCACCAAATCCGCATTTGAGTGTAGAAGAAACACGCAGAATCAAGGCTCTGGCGCAGGTAAACGGATCGCAGGATGGTTTATCTCCGCGCGGAGTCGTCAGGTAAATGGTATATTGCATGGACCAATAGAGGTTTGGAGTTTAAACAGGGCGCAAAATCGAATTCAATCAGAGGACGGTTGTTTTTATGACGCGGGGAGTGGTAAGCGGTTTTTATCGCACCGCTTTTGGAGGCTGGGCATATTCCTCAAATGAACATGATGCACCTGAGGGACTGACGCGTGGCAGGACAAAACCGCCCATATCGCGTGCTTCTGTGGTGTTATGGGTCGAATAGCGAGGGACGCGAAAAGCGTCGGATCTGGGTAGGCGAAGATCTGACGGTGATCGTGTGAGGAACATGGTGGGGAGTTAATGACGCATGGAGCGATAAGTGGTTTTCATCGCACCGCTTCTGGCTGTTGGGTAGTATTTTCTTAATCGGACGCGATGTACCTGAGGGCTCGACGCGTGGCGGGACAAAACCGCCCATATCACGCGCTCCTGAGGTGTTAAGAGTCGGACAACGAAGGACGCGAAAAGCGTCGGATCTGGGTAGGGGAAGATCAACGGTTATCGTGAGATGAATAAGGTGGGAAGTTAACCCTGACGTGGGGTCGGGAACGGAAGAATAGCCCGGTATAATGGAGGTGGGGCTAGGTTATATAATAATATATTTTAAAATGTGTGGGTAAGTATTATATGGGTTTGGGATTAATATTTATCTGGGAATTATTGTAAGTCAGGCAAGTTTCAAATTATCAAAGAAAAGTGGAAATGTAAGACAGGATACTCAGAAACCAAGAGTAATCCAAGGAACACTTAACCATTCCTAAAGAATCAAAAGCGACAGCTAAGCTCTGATACAAAAGCCAGAATTTGAGGATTCTAAAAGTTAGAAAACTCTCAAATGACTATAATAGAGGTTGTTTGGCCATGCCCAACCTCCCCTTATAAATAAAACTCAACCATTTCTCTTAAAAAAATAATAATAACATTTTTTTATTTTACTCCATAATGAAAAATTGTAATTAAATTTATTAAATCACTAACATTTTATAAATAGTGATTTGCAATTATTTATGCTATTAAAAAGTTTTTTTCCCTTTCTTATAACTTACTTGTAAATCTAAAATTTGAACTATTGTCATAATTGTTTTTTGGCTTGCATTAATGTCATAGTTATGGGCATTCATTAGTTATTTAACTTGTATCATTAGCTAATATTATATAAAAATCTAGTATAAAAATATAAAATATTAAGTATTTTGTAATTACATATTTATTTATTTTGAAAGTGGATAAATAGTTATTTTATTTAATATTGAACTATCATTAACCTAAACTTAATTTAAAAGAAAATAAATAAATATGTATTGATGGTTTATTAAAAGAAAATTATATAAAATAATTATATTAATAAATAAATATTAGAATATGTTATGTTTTATTAGATTGATTGGTGTGATAGTTTTAGGTGGCAATTCAATTGGTGATCAAATTGAAAGGATGTCGTGGAATCTAAGAGATCCAAGGTTCAATCTCTTTGCTATAATAAGGGATACATAACTTTATTGAGTTGATATGTAATAATTTTATATATTGACCGTAAATTTCTAAAAATAAGAGATATATAACTTTATTGAGTTGATATGTAATAATTTTATATGTTACTTTTTGGGATATATAACTTTAACTTTATTGAGTTGATATGTAATAATTTTATATGTTACTTTTTGGGATATATAACTTTAACTTTATTGAATTGATATGTAATAATTTTATATATTACTTTTTGGGATATATAACTTTAACTTTATTTAGTTGATATGTAATAATTATATATATTACTTTTTATATATATTACTTTTTGGGATATATAACTTTATTGAGTTGATAAAATCGCATGGAGCATCAAGGGTACATAGTATTGTCCAAAATCGGATCACAAAACCAATGGAGAACAAACCTCCCCACCTAAACATTGGACCACAACAACAGACTCAATTAATATATACTAATTTTATATATTAATTAAATAAAAGAAATATAATATTAATATAAAATAAAATAAAAATCCCAATATTAATTAAATAAAATATTAAAATCATATAATTTAATTAAATAAATAATATAATATAATATTGATCATGATTATATATATATATAAAAAGGATAATTGTGGATGTGGTATGTTAACTCCTACTCATATATTGTTTAATATAATTTATTTAATATTCTCCTTTATTTTTCCAATATATATTATAATTTGTTAATATTCTTCTGTATTTTCACCTTCGTAATAATGTTTTTTGTTTGTTTGTCAAGTTGTTTGTGATCCTCTAGGCTTGGCCTGTGGCTTGAGGAGCCACAACTGAGCGGCATCTAATCTGTCAAAATCCCCCAGGGATCACACCCAGCCCTAAGCTGACTGGATTGTTTGGCATGTCTCCTCCTCCTAACACAGGGCACAACCACCTCTGTGAGGTTTGATCCCAGGTCACCTTGCTTATGAGACCCATCCTCAACTATTTGTGCTAGTTAAGGCCCATCCTCAACTATTTGTGCTAGTCAAGGCCCATCCTCAACTATTTATGCTAGTCAGACTTAACACCTTCACAATAATGTTAATTTTAAAAGATTTAACAATAAAAAAAAGCTCTTCACATCTCAAAATGTTTATTTTTGTTATTTTTCTCGATATATTGGTTTATACATCTCAATATTATCTATTATAAGATAGAGCATGTGTTTTGATTTTAATAAAAATATCATATATTTGATTTTATGTTATTTTTATTAATTCTATATTGTAATTTATATTGAAAGGAATAAAAAATAGAACATTGAATTAAATTCAATTTCTTTTGGTCCACTTGGGATAGCTCAATTAGCAATGGCCATGGAAATGAAGTCTCACCGAACTGGGAGTCTTGGGTTCGAATCTTGTGCTATCCCCTTGATCGTAGTGAGAAGTTAGACATGATGAAGATATAGTCATACCAAGCTTACAAAAAAAAATCAATCTTTTGGATTGATATGCAATATATAATATTTATATTTATTAAAAAATTAAATATATAAAAATATAAAGTTTGTAGGAGTTTGAATAAATGGTAGTTGGGTGCTTTGTTAATGCACTCACTGATATTAAGGTCATTAGTTCAAATTTTGTGGGTCACACCACCCCCAGTATGAGACTAACCTAGTTGTTGATTCCATTATGTAGTAAAAGTTTTTTACAATTGGTTTAATTAATAGATGAAGTGTGTTTTTTTTGTGAGAATTCAGTAATACAATTTAGAACAAGATTGTGATTTTTTGTTGAAATGCACCTTTAAATATGTGAATGGATTCAGCGCCATAACCCAGATGCCAAAATATACCTGAGGCCAATGGAGATTATGATTTCTTGTTTAAAATGCATTTTTAAATGCATGAGTGATTCAACACCTTAAAAAAAAATGTGAAACACTTGAACATTGTAGATTAAACAACTTAAACTTATGATTCTTAAAAATTTGCTAGATTTTGGACAAAATTGAGGTTAAAAAATGCGAAAATAGGAATATATATATATATATATATATATATATATTCTAACTTATAGACAAAATAACTTTTTGCCATTGGAATCGATGATACAATTTCAAGCAAGAATGCGATTTTCTCGAATTCTATAGATTAAAATATAGCGTTCATGGTAAATTTCTAAAAATAAAGGATATATAACTTTATTGAGTTGATATGTAATAATTTTATATATTACATTGTCAGGGGCACATAGTCATGCCCAGGATTGGACCACAAAACCTATGGAAACCAAACCTCCCCACCTAAATGTTGAACCACAACAAAAAGGCTAAATTAAAAAAAATATATAATAAATTGATATATAGTTTTATGAAATTAATATATAATAATTCTATATATACTTTTATAAAAGAAATATAATATTCATATAAAATAAAATAAAATTCTAATATTAATTATATAAAATATTAAAATCATCTAATTTAATTAAATATTAAATAAATAAATAAACAAATATATATATATATATATATATAAAATTGTGCATGGGGTATCATATAATTATTTAATATATTATAATTTGTTTAATATTTTCTTTTATTTGTTCAATATATATTATAGTTTGTTAATTTTTTTTTGCATTTTCATTTTCTCAATGATGTTTTTTTTGTCAAGTTGTTTGTGATTCTCCAGGCTTGACCTATAGCTTGAGGAGCTAAGCAGTATCTAATCCATCAAAGTCACCTGGGGATCGCACTTAGCCTAGGCCACACTAGCCCTTAGCTGACTGGATTTTTTGGCATGTCTCCTCCCCCTACTTTGCTAACGAAGCCCATCCTCAACTAGTTGTGCTAGTGAAACTTGACACCTTCATTTTAAAAAATTTAATAATTAACAAAAAAACTCCTCCATCTCAAAATGTTTATTTTTTCTATTTTTCTAAATAAAAATATAGATATATTGGTTTATACATCTCCATAATATCGATTATAAGATAGAGCATGTGTTTTGATTTTAATAAAATTATCAAATATTTGCTTTTATGTTAGTTTTTATTAATTCTATATTGTAATTTATATCGATTATAAGATAGAGGATGTGTTTTGATTTTAATAAAATTATCATATATTTGCTTTTATGTTATTTTTTTATTAATTCTATATTGTAATTTATATGGAAAGAAATAAAAAATAAAACATTGAAATTTTAATATTTTGGATTGATATTTAATATATAATATTTATATTTATTAAAAAATTAAATATATAAAAATATAAATTTTGTTGGAGTTTGAATAAATGGTAGTTGGGTGCTTTGTTAAGGCTCTTTTTGATATTAAGGTTATTAGTTCAACTTTTGTGGATAGTCTCACTTGTAGTTGAGTTAATCTTGCTGTGATGCTCCATAAACCTTAGTTGTGAGCATATTTTTTATTCTTTCCCACAATCATGGTAGCCTTCACTCTAAAGGGAGGAGGCGCTTTGGATCTAGATCCAAACATGGTGCATTCCAATCCTTGGTCACCTCCTTAATTAAATCCATCAAGTAAGCTCCTCCCTACTTTGTTAAGAAAATCGATGATTTATATGTTATCCCTCTACCTCCTAAATCTTATCAAATGGTCATTGCTTTCACAAATAAGGCATTGATAGGACAATTTATAGGTTTATGGTCATCTCTAAAAGCAATGGCAACATGGTTCACAAGGACTAGGAACCCATAATTCAAGGAAAGATCTCCTTTGAATTACGTGGTAGAGGTTATTTCACCTTTTTGTTCCAACTAAAAGAGGATGGGGACCGTATCTTTAAAAGTGGGATGTACTTTTCGGTAAATGCATGAAGATGGGTTACACTTTTGGGACAAATGTGGTGATGAAATTTCAAAATTTTACTCTTTTTTCGAATTGAATCCCTCAAAATTCATATAAGCATTGTGAATTTTGATTCAGACTAAAAAGACAATTTGTGGCGAATTATGTTGTTGTCTTAATGATATTTTTTTCAAACAAAATTAGTGTCGTATAATTTGTCAATTTTCTATTAAATGAAATGCTTTTCCTTGTCAATTTTCGCACAAAATGGAAGGGCCATGGATTTCTGCATGTTTGACAATTTTTTGGATCTTGGAAAGATCTGTTACTACTTCATCAAAATTGCTTACCTCCTCAGGTTTTACCCTAAGTGTGTATTTACTCTTAGCAGGGACTTGCACCTTGTCTCCTTGAATGCTGAAAATTATCAGATTCTTTTCAATGGTGATTGGCATGAATTTCTTCATAAAATCATGTCCAAGTAACATATCAACACCAGTATCATAATTATATAAGGTGACATATACTTCTTGTGAACCTAAGAGTATTGGGAAGTCTGGAGCAATATATGGGATTTTTATCAGCTATTTGTTAACTGCTCTAAATTGGACTTGAGTGGGTTTCCAATAGTAAGCAGGAATGGCCTTGAATTTGCAACAACTGCTCATAGCTCCAGTATCAATCTGAGCATCAAGAGTATATTCTTTGTAGCCTGGTACTTTTATTTTTATAGGGATGACCATCCTATCATCAATACCATTGATGTCATGAATATTTTCATTATTGTATTGGCTAGATGATAGTAATGGAGTTTGAGAGGAAAGGAAAGTAGAAGAAACAAACTGTGAATTCAGACTATCAAGTTCTTTCATGTTGGCTTGAATCCATTGTGCAAGCTGCTTCATCTGGTTTCTATCTCTTTGGAGATCTTCTTCTACCCTTTTAATTTTATCCAATAATTTTTCTGCAGTATTATCTGTGGATTCTTGTGATGCTTCCGGTGTTATATGCCAATCTGAAATCTCAAATTCTTCTCCATCAGTTATTTTGTGAGGAATAGAAGCCTGCAACTGGTCAATATTTTCTTGGAGACGTCTCCGAGGAATAATCAAGCTGGGATGAAGAGAGGCCTTTTGTCTTTGGATTTCTTCAATTTGATGTTGGAGATCGTAAAATGAAAACATAAAACAATTAGACAGATATGTACATTCGTTGCTATCACTATTACTGTCTGAAAGAGAAACCTTTTGGAATTTTTCATCAATGTCATAGCTATTATCTGAATCAGTACTATGTACAGAAAAACATTCAAAATCAGAATCAGTCTAGGAAACTATGTCCCAGTCAGCTGGGTCATAAGAGGATTTAAAAACTTTTGCAATATTTTTCTAGATCCCTTTCTTTCCTTTGTTGGGACATCTGTTAGCCCAATGACCAGTCTGACCACAAATAAAGCATTTGGATTGCTTAGCTGGTTTAGACCTTTTCTTGAAAATAAATCTTGATCTTCCGATTGTGGGAGATTTTGACTGATATTGCTTTTTCTTAGTAGGAGGTCTCGACCTACAAGAACACTTACCACTTTGGTCTTTTTGAGAACCCTTTCTGGAGTGGTTCTTATAACACCCAAAATGATATGTTTCAGTAAAGGAGTCATAGATGGTGGGGCTGAAATGCAACTGCTTTTTGACATTCTTACGAGTTTTGTTGGCGGCACATTCATTTTTCATAATGGTAAGAATGTGTTGGTGAAGTGCGGCTAGTGACAATGTATCTATGGCAATGTGTTGTGCGGACAATGACTATTGAACTAATTTAGGTATTTTGCCTGGCATGGAGGCTATGTAGTGCCTGAGATAAGCCACATTATGGTGATCAGGGATTTTATAATAAAGATTTTTCATTGTGCAATAATATTCTGATAATAAATCTAAATTTCACAATCTTTGACTCATAAACATTTGGGCATAATGTTCACTGTCAGAGGAAATAACTCCCAGAAATTCATGGGAGAGAGCCATCAAGATAGCTTCCAAAGGATCATCATTTTCAAGAATTTCTGTTTTCTCTTCTTTCTTAAGCGTTTCCCACCATAGTCTGGCATTCCCTGTTAGGTTCCATGTGATTAATATGACTACCTCTTTCCATGAAGCTTTAGTGTCTGCTTTCTTCTGAGAAGCCCATGCATTAATCTATTGCAAGAGAATTAATGTATGATCCCTATTTAGACAATAAAAATTGATAAAGAAAGTATTGTTTTGATTTCCAAATTTTGTTTGGACATTCATATCATCTCTAACTTCTGCAGAGGCAAGATGTTGAGTCCAAGAATGGAATGGACTCTTTTTATGATGAGAGCTAACACCACCTTCTGATGTCTTTGCAACTTTGTTAGAAAAGCTGAAAGAACTTGTTCTTTTCTGCTTAGTTGTAGAGGATCCACCTTCATCCCCTGACTGGCTTGCCATCTTTATTTCTCTCGTGTAAAATTCTGAAATTTTCTTTTTCAAAAGGTTTAATTTTTCTTGTGCTAACTTAGTACCCTTTGCTAAGGCTTCAAACTGGCTTTCATCCTTTTCAAAAACTTTGAGAGAGAGACTAGATGAGGATTGGGAAGCTTTTATCAAGGTGAATTTGGGGCCTTCTTCTTCTATCTCAGAATATCTAGGGGGAGATCTTGATCTACTCATAGCAGTTTCAAAACTTGTGACTGCTTTGCTTATTACCCCTAATTGATCATTAATTGCTCTTAATTGACTTTCATGAGTATTTTGGTGAGCATACATTGTATCTATGCTCTGGTGGATATTTCTGACATGCTCTTTTACTTCTACAATGTCTCTTGCCAGATCATCTATGTTTTGGGCCACACAGACAAACATGTAGTTAGCATAATTCTGCATTTTTAAGTATTCTACTGGTTCAGGCTCCGTGGCTGATCGATAATGCAAAAATTGCAAATCACTCTGGATAGCACCATCTCTGAATTTAGGAGTACTATTACCAGGTTCTAGTCTCCTTTTCGAAAATTCTTCTTTTGCGCCTATATTTTCTCTAGGTAGCCTGAACATTTTCTGGTCTCGAACAAGGAACATAATGCATTCAGGACAGCCTGAATATTGTCCTTGGTGTGATGTAGAAGTGATGGTTTGGTATTTCTTTTTTGAATTTTCTTTTTCTTTTTCATGGCAATATACACAATCTGGTAACTAACGATGATTATGGCTACTTGAATATAATAACAGTCTAGGTGGTATTTGTACAGAACGAGGGACTTTGAATGATTGACTTCTTAGTAATTGTTTTTGCAAAGTAGTCGGTTGGAACCGTAAACTGGTACTACCATCAGGGTTTGGAACTAACTTTAATCTGTTTGGAGATGAAGAGCTGGCTAGCTATGGATACTTTTGAGACATCGAAGTATACTCACTATTCCATTCAGATGGCAGACTTAGTTCACAAAATCCTACTTGCAACGGAGTAGTATTACCGGGACCAACAATGACACCTTCTTTTAATGCTCACTGTGATAGATTGGGATGTAGTGGAGGCATAGTAGAGGAGACAAATCTAATACAAACATTAGATTGGAGTTGTGTTATTTGTGTATGAGGGGTAGTATCATATCCATGGAATTGTATGTAAGCTTGGAGAAATTCATTAATATATGGATCTATAAGCGACACTTGGTATCTTGGGATGACTGAAGACCAAACATGACCATTATTTAAGGGACTTTGGAATCCTCCTATCAATGCATCTTCAAACTTATTATGTATGGTATCAAGAACACAAGTTAGACATGAGTTATCTAACCTTGGTCGTACAAGAGGATTAATCCCAAATTGTATGAGTCTGATATGTATGTATTTGTAATCATGACTTAGACCCCATTCTACATCTTCCTTTCTAATGAGAGGAATTTGATATACACTCTGACCAATAGAAACAAGAACATTTACAGAGGAAAATCTAAACAGTGTAGCAACGCAGAACTGAAAAACTGGGAGTTTATATATTTTTTCCATCTCAATGTTTGGTAGTTCCCAATTAGGTTGTGGATTAAATTCCTGCTCTACAACTCTAGTATCAAACAAAACATCTGTATTGTTTTTGTTCAAAAACTTTGTAAGCCATGCCCATTTTTTCTCATGTGCTGCTTTACGAGATTCAGTAGAGAAATTAAAACTTTGCCTAGCATCCATACTGATGAAGATAAAAGGATTAAAAGCACCTGAAAATTTGCATATTTGCAATCACGGGTCACGCCCTACGCCCAACAACACCTTTCCTCGGCAACAATGGGACTTATCGCAGCAGACACCTTCAGCTTTCGCTTACAACATATATGTTTCTCCCTTCTACCTCGAACATAATGGATGTTGGGCTGTGTTATATTCTTTCCATGACTAGCCCCCCTAGTTAACTGAGGAGTTCCGCCCCCCCCTCGTTGCGCCGATTGCGCAGCGGGGGGGTCACAGGGGGTTTGAGGGGGGCAAGTAGCCCCCCTCTACAGGGTGCAGGGCAGCGCCCTAGGGATTTTTTTTTTGGACCCTATATTAGGTAGGCAGACCTACCTATGGTTTTGTGCATGGTTTTCACACATGGTTTTGTGCGCGATGGTTTTCGGTCCATGGTATTGGATGCTTCTGCATGTATAAATATGTATTGTAACATTAAAAGGAACATAATGAAAAATTAATCTGGTAGTCCCGATTTTGGGATCTAGGGAAAAATCTCTATGTATATGTGTTTTATGTGTTATTCTCTCACACTGTTTATTTTTTGTTCTTAGAATTCGTATGTAGGTAATTTCTGTACAGGGTTAAAACCTACATTTGGTATCTGAGTTGTTTTGGCTTCAACGGGATGCCTTTGTTTCTAAGGGGTTTCGCTCCGGCCTGTGGTAGACCCTGTTCAGTGGGAGATTTGCGGGATCGATTCTGGTGGTGAAAGAAGATGGCGAGCAGTGGAAAGATAGAGATCGAGAAATTTAATGGTCAGAGTTTTGAGTTATGGAAACTCAAGATGGAGGATCTGTTGGTAGATAAAGATCAGTGGATCGCAGTAGATCCAGGTACTAAACCAACAAGAGTATCCGATGAAGAATGGAAGAAGTTGGATCGGAAGGCAAAGAGCACAATACAATTGTGTGTCTCATATTCAGTATTACTGAATGTATCATGGGAAGCTACGACTAAGGCTTTGTGGATCAAGTTAGGGACTTTGTACCAATCTAAGTCTCTCGTGAATAAACTATTCCTACGGAAAAATTTGTATAACCTGAGGATGAAAGATGGAGACTATTATGAAACCAACTCACAAAAAGATAGACAATATAGATCAACGCCTTAGAAATAAGCCTCTTCAAGGGGGCAACCTCCTTTACATTACACAAATGAACAATTCTTAGATGATTCAAATGACAAAACCTCCTTTCTATATATAGGAGTCTAAGGGGTCACAATATAACCAAAGCTGACCTAACAATAATAATATAAAGGCACAAAAATAACAATAGTGGGATTCTATGGGGTACAATAATAAAAATATGGGGACAATAGGGGCACAACAATAACAATAAGGGATACAACGATAATAGTAATGGTGGAATCACTAGTATTATAGGGACCTAACATGCCCCTCTCCTTTGAAAAAGTGTTGTCCTCAATGCTTGAGTAGTTCTGGATGCTTCTGTATAATATTCTCATCCTCCCATGTGGAATCTTCAATGGGTAAGTTCTTCCACTTGACGAGATACTCTAAAATTGATCGATTTCATAGCTATTGAGTTCTTATTTGTTTGATTGCTTCAGGTTCCAATATGATTTTCCTTCCTCACCAAGTTCTGGAAATATTGTTTGAACTGGAAGCTTGTCACCAATAACCTTCTTTAAGCATGAAATGTGGAAAACTGGGTGCACTCGGGAAGCTGCAGGAAGCTCCAATTTGTATGCCATAGTACCTATCTTTTGCAACACCTTGTACGAACCATAATACTTTGGTGATAATTTATTATCCTTCTTAGCTCGCTTGAGAGACATTTGTTTATATGGTTGTAGCCATAGGAATACCCAATCACCTACATCAAAACTTCTTTCGTTGCGATGTTGATTTTCCTGCTGTTTCATTCTATTCTGTGCCGAGGTGAGGGTATCCTTTAAGAGTTGGAGAACTTGTTGTTGATGCTCGATGTGATCTTCCACTACTTGAACCTTAGAATTTTCTCTTAAATATGATGTGATGGATGGTGGATGATATACATAAAGTGCCATAAATAGGGTCGTTTTTGTTGCAGTATGGAAGGAAGTGTTATACCACCATTCGGCCAGAGGAAACCATTTGACCCATTGTGTCTGTTTATCAGATACAAAGCAACAAAGATATCCTTCCAAACATTTGTTTACTATCTCAATTTTCCCATCAGATTGAGGATGATAAGATGAGCTATGAACTAACTGAGTACCAAGGCAAAAAAATAATTTTGTCCAAAAATTTCAAGTGAAAATGGGATCTCTGTCGCTTACAATAATCTTTGGGTTTCCATGTAGCTTTTGAATTCTTTCCATAAATGTAGTATAAATTGTACTCGCTTTAAATGGATGAGATAATGCACAAAAGTGTGCATACTTGGTAAGTCTGTCAACTACCACCATGATAACACTCTTTCCTTTGGACTTGGGTAAACTTGTGATAAAATCCATTGAAACCTCCTCCCAACATTGACTTGGAATGGATAAAGGTTGTAATAGTCCTGGGGTCTTAATTGTTTCAACTTTATTTTGTTGGCAAACCAAACATTTTGCCACAAACTTTTGAATATGTGATTTAAGGCCGTCCAAAAAAAAATCCTTCTTAACCCTGTGGTAGGTTTTTAGAAATCCTGAGTGCCCTCCTAAGGGAGAGGTGTGCAATTCCCTAAGAATCTTTTGTTTGAGTTGGGAATTCTTACATAGGTATAACCGATCCTTGTACCATAACAAATCATTTTTCCAGCTAAATGTATTAGATGTACTGGGATCTTGTTATATCTTTTGAATGAGTGCCCACACTTCCTCTTCATTCTTCCATTCATCCCTTGCTTCATTTATCCAATCTGGTTGGATAATAGAAATGGCGCAAAGAAATGCTTCCACATCCTCATCCTTTCTTGAGAGTGCATCTGCCACAACATTTGCTTCCCTTTTTTGTAGATGATTTCAAAGTCATAACCCAACATCTTTGTGACCCATTTTTGCTGCTCTTCTAAAGATAATCTTTGTTCTAAAAAGTATTTAAGACTATCATGATCTGTTTTTACCTTGAAGTGTCTTCCCATTAGGTAGGGTCGCCATTTCTTAAGTGCATGTAGTATTGCCAACATTTCCTTCTCATAAATAGCTTTGTGTAAATACTTTCCTTTGATTGGACAACTTTCGAAAGAAATGGGTCTTTCTTCTTGCATTAAAACAACACCAATTCCATTTCCTAAGGCATCACATTCCACAATAAAGGTTTTTGTGAAGTCCGATGTAGCTAAGACTGGTGCTTGGCACATTGCCTCTTTAAGATGTTCAAAGGCTTTCGTTGCTTATGGAGTCCATGAAAATGCATCTTTCTTCAAAAATGTTGTTAGAGGTGCTGCTATTCTCCCATAATTCTTAACAAACTTGCTATATTACCCTGTCAACTCGAGAAATCCTCATAGATGCTTTATGGATGTGGGGATTTTCCATTCCTTAATGGTTTTAATTTTGCTAGGGTCTACCTTAACACCTTCATGAGATACAATATGACCCAAATATTCCACCTATTATACTCCAAAAAAACATTTGGAGATTTTTGCATATAATTGTTTCTCCTCCAACAGTTTGAGCACCATGTCAACATGTTGGACATGATCCTTCCAAGACTTGTTGTAGATTAGTATATCATCAAAAAATACTAACACAAATTTTCTAAGGAAGGGTTTGAAAATGGAATTCATCAAACCTTTAAATGTAGAAGGTGCATTAGTAAGGCCAAAAGGCATTACCAAAAATTCATAATGACCCTCATGAGTTCTAAATGCTGTTTTTGGAATGTCTTCAGTCTTCATTCTGATTTGATGATATCCTGAATGAAGATCCAACTTGGTGAAGTAAATTGATCCATGCAATTCATCCAATAATTCATTAATGACAGGAATGGGAAATTTATCTTTAATAGTGAGCTTTTTGAGCTCCCTATAATTTGGACACATGCGCCATGATCCATCCTTCTTGTGAACCAATAGTATTGGAGTAGAGAAAGAACTTTCACTAGGTTGAGTTATACAAGCCTCTAGCATTTCTGCAACCATATTTTCAATTTCACTCTTTTGGACATAGGGATATCTGTAAGGCTTGATGTTTGGAGGAACACTTCCTGGAATCAAATTAATATCATGATCATGATCACGAATAGGTGGGAGGCCTTTGGGAGTCTCAAATACCTTGGAATGATTGCACAAGACTTTTTGGAGATCTGGAGAAATGTATGATTTCGATGTGGGAACCTCTAGTGAACATAATTGTGCAATTATGCCTCGTTGTTCTTTTCTAGAAGCTTTGTCATTCTGTTAGAGTTGATTATCTTTCCTGATTTCCCTGTGATACCCCTTAATTCAACTTCCTTTCCTTCTGAAGAGAATTTCATGAAAATTTCTTGAAAAATTAAAAGTTGTGGTACCCAAGGATTGTAGCCATTGGACTCCTAGTACAACATCAACACCAACCATTGGAATGGAAAGCATTGGGCTATTCAATACATATTCTCCCATGGATAGCTTGATATTATGACACTTTCCTGAGCAATTTGTGGTTCCTCCACTTGAAACCATCACTTGACACTCTGGTGCTGGATATAGGAAGCAATTCAATTCCTTGACTATCTTACAATGAATAAAATTATGGGTACTTCCCGAATCAATCAACACTATTACCTTTTTCTTCTTGATATGCCCTTCTATCTTAATAGTTTGAGGAGTGGTAATTCCAGCCAATGCATTACAAGATATGGTCGGATTCATTCCTGCTTTTTCTAGGGTTTGTTCCTGGTGTATATCCTATTCTTTTGATGTTTCTTGTTCTTTTTCTTCCTCCTCTTCACAATCTATGTAAAATAATTTCTTCTCGTCATACTTATGACCTTTCGTGTATTTGTTATCACAATTGTAACAAAGCCCTTTTGCTATTTTTTCTTCCAATTGTTGTGATGTCAACCTTAGGGGCAACAACACTTCCATCTTTATGATTGTGAGTGGTAGGCTCCCTTGTTGCCAAAATGTTGCTTTCCATTTTTCTTCCCAACCTGAATGCCTTCTCCAATGAATCTGGTTCCCAAAGGCGAACCTCATGTTGCATGTTATCTTTTAAAGTCCCTATGAACACATCAATCCTATGCTCCTTTGGAATATCTTTTGCCCTTATATTCAATTTTTGGAAGTCTTCAATGTGCTCCATTATTGAACCCTTTTGTTTGAGATTTATCAATTGGCTAAAAAAAATGTTGCTTTTTGTATCCTCATAATGTGCTATCTTTTCATCCGTAAAAATAGCCGAAGCGACAATTTGTTTACGAGAGCAAAGCCATCAATACCATACAAACTAATTTGGTTCCAAATATAAAGTTGCAATGCATACCTTGTGTGTTTTGCACATTATGGAGATCGAAAAATTGCTCCATATGTAGTATCCATGTTCCAGGATCCTTGCCATTAAACTTCCTCATATCGATCTTTGGAACATGGTGGTTCTTCGATCCAACGATAGAGTCTATGAAATCATGATTAACATTTATTTTGTTCTCATCATGAGTTTTCTTTACTACCATTTCGCCATTAGTAAGCATTTCTTTTAGAAACTTTGTCAAATCTCTCTTCAAATCTTCCATGCCTTTCTTTAAATCATCCATCTTAGCTTCCACGCCATCCATCTTAGCTTCCACGTCATTCATCTTAGGTCCTATGCCTTTCTTTAAACCATACATCTTAGCTTCCATGCCATAGATCTTAGCTTTTACATCTTTCTTTAAACCATCCATCTTAGCTTCTGTTACTTTTTGTGCGAGTGAAACTTGTCACACTTGGTCTTGTAATTTTGATATATCAGGTTGCATTTCTTCCTCTTCTTCATGAGTCATGCTAGAGATTTCAGGTTTCTTACTAGGTGTTTCCATTTTCTTTCTTCAGGGCATCAATTACCGATAATAATGCTTCACTATGCCCTTTGAATTCCTTGAAACTAATTTTTCAAACCAAACTTATGCAAAAATTTAAAAAAACTACACATCTCTTTTCACTTTGTAGGAGCTCGATATTGAATTTGATGTATCTCTTAATTTTGGATCTCCAAGGTATGGAATTTCTTCCTGTGGTAACCCTCTGAGTAATCTTTCTAACCTTGCAGGTTTGATCAAGATTGGATTCTCCAATGAAGGGTTATGCCAAATCTCCCACGATGACCTGAGTATAGACTAGTTCAGTAGAGCGAACTTGTACGATGTGTCGCGGGTCACTGTTTCAACCTTAGGTTCTAAAAATGATACCCAAAAAACTACAGTCTGTCCTCTTTCTATAACTTCTTATGAAAATTCAATCTGATGCTCAGAACAAAAGTTATGACGATTTTCCCAAGGTCACCTGTTTGGAATGTAATTCGGGGGTCTTCAAAAACCCTAACTTCCTTAGATTATATCTCTGAAAATATAACGAAACAAGATCTGAAATTTGGGCCCAAGGTTCAGTCTGATTCTGTCTCAAATGGGTTTTTTTTTGGCTTCTGAAACTTTGTAGCGAAAAAGTTACAGAGAAACTGCCATGATGACTTGTTTGGAGCAGCGAAACCCTAGAATCCAAAGCTCCGATACCAAATGTTATGAAACCAGCTCACAAAAAGATAGAAAAGATAGATCAACGCGTTAGAAATAAGCCTCTTCGAGGGAGCAACCTCCTTTACATTACACAAATGAACAATTCTTAGATGATTCAAATGACAAAACCTCCTTTCTATATATAGGAGTTTAAGGGGTCACAATATAACCAAAGCCGACCTAACAATAATAATATAAAGGCACAAAAATAACAATAGTGGGATTCTATGGGGCACAATAATAAAAATATGGGGACAATAGGGGCACAACAATAACAATAAGGGATACAACGACAATGGTAATGGGGGAATCACTAGTATATAGGGACCTAACAGAGACTCGGTGACAGAGCATCTGAACACATTTAATATTGTGGTAAATAAGTTATTATCTGTTGATATTAAAATTTCAGATGAAGATAAGTGCATCAGTTTGTTGTGTTCTCTACCAAATTCATGGGATAGTTTGGTTATTGCAATAGGTAGCAATGCAACTGCCTTGCAGTTTGATGAAATAGTCTCATCCTTGCTGACAGAGGAGATGAGATGGAAAAATATGGAGAGCTAGAATGGTGATGCCTATGTCTGTATGAGGACGGTCTTGGAACAGAAACAAAAATAAGTCATCGAGTGGGAGATATAAATCTAGAGCAAGATCTAAATCTCCAGGAAAACTTGTAGAGGTGTGCTGGAAATGCGGAAAGGAATGGCACTACAAAAGGGACTGTAAATCTAAAGCTCCTGAAAAAGGAAAGGGATCTGATGATTCTCCTTCTACAGAGGCGAAAACCACCTCAGATGAAGGTGGGGATGTATACTTGGCTTCTTCAAGTACACATGTAGATCATGAGGCATGGCTGATTGACTCGGGTGCATCCTTTCACTGTTCTGTGAGTATGAGAAATATGATGGTGGTGATGTCTTCTTAGGGGATGATAGGAAGGCTAGAATAGTTGGTCGCAGAAAATTAAAGTTGAAGTTTCAATGTGGAAGGGTTAGAACACTTCCGGGTATTCTGTATATTTCTGCATTGGCCAGAAATCTGATTTCTGTAAGAAAGTTGGATGATGCAGGTGTAAAAACAATGTTTGAGAAAGATACCTGCAAAATGGTTCGGGGAGCACTAGTGTTGATGCGGGGAGTTCGGATTGGAACTCTGTACAAGCTGCAAGGTAGCACTGTTATTGATGGGTGAAACAGTTCTGTGGTTCCTGAAAGTGGATCAAAAAATCTAGTGGTCTTTGGAGAAAATAACATGCTATGGCATCAAAGGCTTGGACATATTGGAGAGAAGGGCCTTTGAATACTTCATGGTAAAGGTATGACTAATAACTCTCTGGATTTTGATTTCTGTGAAAATTGTGTATATGGGAAGCAGAATCGGGTGAGTTTCCCCTTTGGTGGTAAAATGGCAAAACAGATATTAGAGCTTGTGCACAGTGATGTGTTTGGACTTGTGAAAGTTCCATCACTGGGTAAGTTTGTGTAATATGTATCATTTATAGATGACTTCTCAAGGAATACATGGATATATTTCCTCAAGAATAAATATGAAGTCTTTGATAGGATTAAAGAATTTAAGGCTCTGGTGGAAAACTAGACAAAGAAGAAGATAAAGGTGCTGAGGACAGATAACGGTGGAGAGTTTTGCAGTAAGGAATTTGAAAAATTCTGTAAGAAGTGTGGTATAGCACGACAAAATACTACTCCATACACACCTTTGCAAAATGGAGGTGCAGAAAGAATGAACAAGACGTTGATGGAAAGGGCAAAAAGCATGCTCAGTGGTGCTGGGTTAAGACAAGAACTCTGAGCAGAGGTGGTGGAGACAACATGTTACCTGGTCAACATATCACCTTCATTAGCGTTGGAGGATAAGACTCCACAAGAGGTATGGATTGGTAAGAAACCATCTCTTTCACATCTGAGGGTATTTGGATGTGATGCATATGTACATGTTCCAAAGGAGAAAAGAAAAAAGTTGGATAGTAAATCTGAAAAGTGCATCTTTATTGGGTATAAGGATGGTTTAAAGGGTTATAAGCTTTGGAACCCAGTAACAAGGAAGGTTGTGTACAATCGAGATGTGGTGTTCAGAGAGGTGAAAAATGTTATTAAACATGAAGTCCCATCAAAGGAACCTGAGAAGATAGAGTTTGAGCTAAAGGAGGAAGAATCAGACTCTATAGTAGAAGAGGAATCAAAAGATGAAGAGCCACAAACTCTGGTTGTGAGAAGATCAGTTCGAGAAAGAAGGCAGCCAGAAAGGTATAGTCCATCTACTTTATGTTCAAATTTTGCTTTATCTATTATTGGTGATGATCCCAGAACTATGAAGGATGTAGCAGATTCAGAGGATGGAAAACTCTAGAAAGAGGCCATGGTTGATGAAATGGCATCTTTGCACAAAAATGAGGCTTGGGATCTGGTGGAGTTGTCGACTGGAAAGAAACCTATTGGCAGCAAATGGGTGTTCAAGAAGAAGACAAATGCATAAGGAAAGGTGGAGAAATACAAAGCTCGGTTGGTAGCAAAAGGTTATTCCCAGGTGTCAGGAATTGATTTTGGTGATATTTTTTCTCCTGTTGCCAAGGTAGCTTCTATTAGATTACTTTTATCTGTTGCTGCTACTTTGATTTTGAGGTAGAAAAAATGGATGTGAAGACAACATTTCTTCACAGGGATCTGGAAGAGGAGATCTACATGAAGCAACTTGAAGGCTTTGCGGTGAAGGGTAAGAAAGAACTGGTATGCAAGTTAAAGAAGTCTCTGTATGGGCTAAAATAGTCACCAAAAATGTGTTATCATAAATTTGATACATTTATACAGGGAATTCGCTTCACCAGAAGCAAAGCATATTAGTGTGTGTTTTTTAAATTAATTGGTGACCGTGTTATTTATCTGGTCTTGTATGTGGATGACATGTTTCTGGTTGGAAATGACAAGGAAATTATACAGGATTTGAATACCCAATTGTCCTCCAAATTTTACATGAAAGATCTTGGTGATACAAACTATATTTTGGGCATGGAAATCAAAAGAGACTGGGTAAAGGGGAAGCTCTGGTTAAACCAGAGGAAGTATGTCGAGACAATATTGCAAAGGTTTAATATGCAAGATAGTAAATCGGTGAAGGTTCTTATTCTTGTAGGTGTAAAGTTATCTGCTGAACAGTGTCCCAAGACACAAGAAGAGGAAGAGAACATGTCCCGTGTTCCATATGCAAGTGCAGTTGGTAGTCTGATGTATACGATGGTATGTACTAGACCATACATTGCACATGTAGTGGGAGTATTGAGCAGGTTTATGTCAAAACCAAGGAAGGAGCATTGGGCAACAGTGAAGCGGGTTTTCAGGTATTTGCATGACACTAGTGATTATGGTTTGTGCTACCAAGGAAGACCAGGATTGGACAGAGTTTTCAATATTCGTGGCTTTGTTGATGTAAACTAGGTTGGAGATCTGGATCAGAGAAGATCTACAAGTGGGTATGTGTTTAACCTATTTCGAGGTGTAGTCAGTTGGATGAGTAAGAAACAATCTGTAGTGGCACTATCAACTACAAAGGCAGAATACGTGGCAGCCACTCATGCAAGCAAGGAAGCAGTTTGGTTACAGAGATTGTGTTCAAGTATGGGGTTAGTACATGGAGCTATAAGAATAGAATGTGACAGCCAAAGTGCAATTTTCTTGGCAAAGAACCCTGCTTATCATTCAAATACAAAGTACATTGATGTTTAGTATCACTTTGTGAGGGATGTGATAGAAGACAAAAAGGTGTTGTTGGTAAAGGTGGACACTTTGAAGAATACTGCAGATGCATTGACAAAATCTGTGAGCTTTGAGAAGTCCTCTTGGTGTAGAGAAACAATGGGCGTTGTAGGGTTAGATAAATGACTAAGCTCTCTTGTGGCCCCCTGTGGAAAGAAAACAACAAGTGGGAGAATGTTGGGTTGGTTATATTATTTCCACAACTAGCCTGCCTAGTTAACCAAGGGGTTAGAGGGGGGGCACAACCCCCCTTCGTTGTGCCGATTGTGCAGCGGGGCGGTCACAGGGGGTTTGAGGGGGGCAGGTAGCCCCCCTCTATGGGGTCGGGGCCAGCGCCCCGGGGAAATTTTTTTGGACCCTATATTAGGTAGGCGAACCTACTTATGGTTTTGTGCATGGTTTTCGCACATGATTTTGGGCGCGATGGTTTTCGGTCCATGGTATTGGATGCTTCAACATGTATAAATATGTATTGTAACATTGAAAGGAACATAATGAAAAATCAATCTAATAATCCTGGTTTTGGGATCCAGGGGAAAATCTTTGTGTATATGTGTTTTATATGTTATGCTCTTGCATTGTTTATTTTATGTTCTTAGAATTCGTATGCAAGTAATTTCTGTACGGGGTTAAAACCTACAATGGATGCTAGGTAGAGTTTTAATTTCTCTATTGAATCTCGTAAAGCAGCACATGAGAAAAAATGGGCATGACTTACAAAGTTTTTGAACAAAAACAATACAGATGTTTTGTTTGATACTAGAGTTGTAGAGCAGGAATTTAATCCACAACCTAATTGGGAACTACCAAACATTGAGATGGAAAAAATATATAAACTCCCAGTTTTTTAGTTCCGCGCTGCTACATTGTTTAGATTTTCCTCTGTAAATGTTCCTGTTTCTATTGGTCAGAGTGTATATCAAATTCCTCTCATTAGAAAGGAAGATGTAGAATGGGGTCTGAGTCATGATTACAAATACATACATATCAGACTCATACAATTTGGGATTAATCCTCTTGTACGACCAGGGTTAGATAACTCATGTCTAACTTGTGTTCTTGATACCAAACATAATAAGTTTGAAGACACATTGATAGGAGGATTCCAAATTCCCTTAAATAATGGTCCTATTTGGTCTTTAGTCATCCCAAGATACCAAGTGTCGCTTACAGATCCATATATTAATGAATTTCTCCAAGCTTACATACAGTTCCATGGATATGATACCGCCCCTCATACACAAATAGCACAGCTCCAATCTAATGTCTGTATTAGATTTGTCTCCTCTACTATGCCTCCACTACATCCCAATCTATCACAACGAGCATTAAAAGAAGGTGTCATTGTTGGTCCCGGTAATACTACTCCGTTGCAAGTAGGATTTTGTGAACTAAGTCTGCCATCTGAATGGAATAGTGAGTATACTTCGATGTCTCAAAAGTATCCACAACTAGCAAGCTCTTCATCTCCAAACCAATTAAAGTTAGTTCCAAACCCTGATGGTAGTACCAGTTTACGGTTCCAACCGACTACTTCGCAAAAACAATTACCAAGAAGTCAGTCAGTCAGAGTCCCTCGTTCTGTACAAATACCACCCAGACTGTCAGTATCTTCAAGTAGCCATAATCATCGTCAGTTACCAGATTGTGTATATTGCCATGAAAAAGAAAAAGAAAATTCAAAAAAGAAATACCAAACCATCACTTCTACATCACACCAAGGACAACATTCAGACTGTCCTGAATGCATTATGTTCCCTGTCCGAGACCAGAAAATGTTCAGTCTACCTAGAGAAAAGACAGGCGCAAAAGAAGAATTGTCAGAAAGGAGACTAGAACCTGGTAATAGTACTCCTAAATTCAGAGATGGTGCTATCCAGAGCGATTTGCAATTTCTGCATTATCGATCAGCCACAGAGCCTAAACTAGTAGAATACTTAAAAATGTAGAATTATGCTAACTACATGTCTATCTGTGTGGCCCAAAACATAGATGATCTGGCAAGAGACATTGTAGAAGTAAAAGAGCATGTCAGAAATATCCACCAGAGCATAGATACAATGTATGCTCACCAGAATACTCATGAAAGTCAATTAAGATCAATTAATGATCAATTAGGGGTAATAAGCAAAGCAGTCACAAATTTTGAAACTGCTATGAGTAGATCAAGATCTCTCCCTAAATACTCTGAGATAGAAGAAGAAGACCCCAACACCTTGATAAAAGGTTCCCAATCATGATCCAGTCTCTCTCTCAAAGTTTTTGAAAAGGATGAAAGCTAGTTTGAAGCCTTAGCAAAGGGTACCGAGTTAGGATGAGAAAAATTAAGCCTTTTGAAAAAGAAAATTTCAGAATTTTACACGAGAGAAATAAAACTGGCAAGCCAGTTAGGGGATTAAGGTGGATCCTCTACAACTAAGCAGAAAAGAACAAGTTCTTTTAGCTTTTCTAACAAAGTTGCAAAGACATCAGAAGGTGGTGTTAGCTCTCATCATAAAAAGAGTCCATTCCATTCTTGGACTCAACATCTTGCCTCTGCAGAAGTTAGAGATTGTTGACACCTAATCTTCGTGATTGGGTAATTTATGTAAATAAATAAATTAGGAATGTGAACAGTCATCGGGAGATGAACTGAACAATCATTCCCAATTGTATATAACAATAGCCTACCTATGGAATATCATACCAATCAGTTTTTTCTGCCCTTGGAGAGTTACTGCCTGGCCTGACATGGTATCAGAGCCAGCTCCTTTTTAGCTTTTTTTTCCTTGTAACTCCCTCTGCATATTCTGCTCATATCCTGCCAATGTTTTGCAGGCTGACATGTCTATCATATCCCTGCAAAATCTCAGTCATTGTTTAGTACATTCATTGTGTGTGAATTCAATTTTGCTATGCGTTTCAACCCAAGCCTACGCCTGACATATTCTCTGACCACTGACCATCCGTTTGAATGCTTTGAACTCAACCTAGAAACCGTGTTCATAGAAAGTAGCTTGGTTTCCGTCTGCCCTTTTCCGGGGTATAACCAGCGGAAGATTAGCCAGTATTATGTTGACGTGATCTTTGATCTTTCCACACTATCGGCGGCTGCTGCACTGTGGGAATGATGGAATTCGCAGAACTCCTTAACCAATTTCCGAATTTTGCTTGAAACGTCCACGCTCACCATAGAAATGAGAGTGGTTATCCCATCTCTCTCGTCAATCTCAATCGACAACTTCAGAACATTGGACATCAATGCCACAGGCTTCTCCAATTCGAACATTTCGCCATCCGAGCTCTTTAGTATAGCCATCTTATATTTGGATTGGCTCCACAATTCCCATTGAACTGTGGAATGTCAAGTTCGTAATAGGTATTGAAACGTTCCTGAAACAGGAACAGCCATCGATTCAACCATTGTAGCAACTGTGCACCCAAACCTTTTATATCGATCTGCACACTCCTTTGTAGCCTGTTCGACAGAATCCGTGAATCACAAGATTGACACGGTTGAAGGCGGTGGCTTGGTCATCAAGTATCCTCACCTTCGCTTACCGAACCCGTATTCTTGGTGAACACGTCATTTGAAGTCAAGGTTGTCTGCAGATCTAGAAGCATAATTTTCAAATCGAATGGTGGCGCGGTATTATTTTTTCTTCAGTCAACGATGTAACAGTTTTTCGCAGGTATTAAAACCGTCATCTGAGAGAAAGGGCCGAGCATAAAATGAAATCCTGGTGATTTCAATAGATTTTGAAATGATGGCTGCGGTATTTTTCCTGTGCATATTCGTTGGGCGTTCCTTTTTGGTGTTAAAATATTAAACTATGACTGTATGTCACTTCAAATGTGTATTATTTTTTTCCATATTACCTTTACATGATGGACATGGCATATAATACGGTGAAGATTTTTTGGTTATCAGCATTCCTTTCAAAGGTCAATGATATATAAAAATGGCGTAGCAGAATTCTATCCCTGCTCAGATTTTGGATGGTTTTGAATACACTTTCATATCAGAATCATTTTTTTAGCAGCAGAAGTTTTTTTTTTTCCAGAAGAGCACATTTTTTTGCCATCAGAAATATTTTTCTATCAGCAAAAGTTTTTTTTACAGAATGCATTCAATCATCTCTATGGTAGGAATAGTTCTCACTGGCAAGGAGAACTATCCTGAATGGTCTCGGATGATAAAATACACCCTCATCTTCAATGAGTTGTGGAAGGGAGTGTGTGTCGGAGAAGGAGACAATGACCCAGTACAGCCTACATCAGACAAAGAGCTCGTCATTTGGGATAACAAGAACAACAAAGCATATGCATTAATCGCAACATCTGTAAATGAAGAAGTAAGTCACCATATTTCATCATATTCAACTGCCTTTGAAGCTCTACAAAAGCTCAAAGAACTCTATGACTCACATTCTGCACTTGAAGTTGTTCAGCTCATGATTAAACTCTTCACTCTTGAACTGAAAAATAATGATCCTCTTGCTCTTGCATCTGAAGTAAAATCCATAATGCATGATATCAAATCCACTAAGGTTGAGCTGGATATCCCTCTTATTGCTTTTCTCAAGGCACTCTATCCTAGTTACTCCAACTATCTTGAGTCTTTACAAGCAAATGGAAATCTTAAAGATATAACCTTTGATTCTCTTGTGAAAAAGTTTGTTGAAAGAGAGAAAGCATTTGGAAAGAAGACAGTCCCTGAATCTTCTGAAGAGACTGTTTGCCTTGCTCATAAAGAAAAGCATCCTGCTCAAGATTCTACAAGAGGAAGAGGTGGACGAAGAGGAAGAGGAAGATACTTCAGAGGCAGGGGGGGCAGACATTCTCAAGGAGAAAAAGCAGATCTGCATTGCATTCGCTGCAAACGAAATGGATCACATGATGCTTCTACATGCAAGCTACCATGGGACAAAATTGAGCAGAAAAGAAACCAGCAGAAAGGTAAAACTAATGATACAGACAAAGGTAAAGCACCTGAATCCGCTCACTATATTGAGGCACAATGTAACATTGGAGTAAATGAAGATTTGTTTAATGCTTCACTTGCTTCTTCGAAAAATGATTGGTTGCTTGAATCAGGAGCAACCTGTCATATGACTCATAGGAAAGATTTTTTTGAAGATTTCACTGACAATGTTGATGGAGCAGTATACTTTGCAGATCAGTCAAAAATCAAGCCATCAGGGCTTGGCACAATCAGGCTTAAACTGCCTGGTCTTCCAGACTTTATTCTGGATCATGTTCTTTATCTCCCACAGCTCAAGAGAAACTTGCTGTCCTTGGTCCACATCTGCCAGCAAGGTCACTCTATTCATATGTTTGATGGCAAGCTTGAGGTAAGAAAAGCATCTGACCACTCACTTGTCATGAGGGGAATAGAAGAAGAAAGACTTCTCAAACTGCAAGGAACCTCTGCTCATGTACAACATTTCTCATATATTTCTCATCATGAAGAAGGTACACTTCCATCAAGTTTATTATGGCATGCTAGATTTGGACATTTAAACTATGACAGTCTCCGCTTATTGAAGAAAAATGGTGTTGCTGGTTTGCCTACAATTCCTAGGAAACATAAGCAATGTGATGCTTGCATTCTAGGAAAGCATAGCAAACAGTCTTTTCATGATTCACATTCAAGAGCACATAGGAAGCTTGAACTCATTCATTCAGATTTATGTGGTCCAATGCCTGTTCCTTCTGCAAATGGAAATAAATATATCATGACATTTATTGATCATTACACCAGAATGTGTTGGGTTTATTTATTGAAGAACAAATTTGATGCCTTTCAAACATTCAAGAATTTTCATAAATGGATTGAAAATGATGCACAATCTCATATTGGGTCTATTCGCACTGATAATGGAAAAGAATATACATCAAATGAATTTGAAAACTATCTTCGCCAACATGGGATCAAACATCAAACAACTGTGCCTTATAATCCCCAACAGAATGGTGTAGCTGAAAGAATGAATAGAACAATCTTGAATATGGTACGGTCCATGCTTTTCTTCAAAAATGTAAAGATAATGTTTTGGGCTGATGTTGTTCTATGTGTTGCATATATAAAGAATAGATGTCCATCTAATGCTATGAGAAACAAGACTCCTTATGAATTGTGGTATGGACATGTTCCTTCGGTAAAACATCTCAGGATCTTTGGTTCCACCTGTTATGCTTTGATACCAAAGGTACATAGAAACAAACTTGGTGCTAGAAGTCGTAAGTGTATCTTCCTGGGGTATTCAAACACCTCTAAAGCGTACCGCCTCTATGATGAAGTAAATAAAAAGTTTGTTGTATCTAGAGATGTCATTTTTCTTGAATCATCCAAATCTGACAATGTTGTTGAGCGGCAACTTGATCGCTTGGATAGATTCACAAAAACGAAATCATTTCAAGAATTTGATAATCAGATTCCACATCTTGAAGGGGGGATTCCTATACTAGAACAACATGTGGAATCTTCTTCTAAAGAACAATCTCCTCTGCATGAAACTCCAACAACGGATGATGCTTTAAGTGATGTAATTGATAGAATTGGGAGATTCAATCTTGATTCAGTCCCAACTCAATCAACAGAGCAGCCTGGACCATCTCAAAAAGGTCCCCCAAAGTGGCTGACAAAGACACTTGAAAGTGTTCATCCTGATGAAATTGGAAAAACAGGAACCAGAAATTCAAACCGACAAAATGGAGGTGATGTAGATGACTCTAATTCACCTGTTGATATGGATGTTACTTATGATTGTGAATTGAACTTGTCTATAGATTTTGAACCAACTTCCTTCAAAGAAGCTGCTTCTCATGATGAATGGAAAGAAGCGATGAAAAAGGAGTATGATGCCCTCATAAAGAATGGCACTTGGAAGCTGGTTGATCCTCCATTTGGAACCAAACCAATTGGCTGCAAGTGGGTCTACAAGAACAAGTAAAAAACTGATGGCTCACTTGACAAGCACAAAGCTAGGCTTGTGGCAAAAGGCTTTGCACAGAAGGAAGGGGTCGATTATGAGGAAACTTTTGCCCCCACAGCAAAATGGGCCACCATCCGGACACTCTTTGCACTAGCTGCTCAGAACGGTTGGAAAGTCCATCAAATGGATGTAAAAACTGCATTCTTGAATGGAGATATAAAAGAAAATGTTTTTATGTCCCAGCCTGAAGGATTTGCTGTGAAAGGACATGAACATAAAGTATGCAAACTTGTGAAGTCCTTGTATGGCCTCAAACAAGCACCGCGAGCCTGGTATGAAAAACTAACTGAGCATCTTCTGAAACTCAACTTCAATCATTTTGATCTTGATGATGCAACTTAATTTGTCAAGAAAGTTGGCAAAACAGTTGTGTATCTTGTGGTATATGTAGATGATCTTTTAATGACAGGGAACAATGAAAGCTACATTGCATCCATAAAGAAGGAATTAGGGAAAAGTTTTGAAATGACTGATTTGGGCTATGTTCATTACTATCTTGGCATTGAAGTAATCCAACATCCAAAATCCATATTTCTTTCTCAAAAGAAATACATTGGAGATTTGTTAAATAGATTTGGCATGACAGAGTGCAATCCTCTTTCTACTCCAATGGAACAAAACTTAAAGCTCACATCTATTGAAGGAAAGGAATTTGAGGATGCAACAAAGTATAGACAACTTGTAGGAAGTCTCATCTACCTCACTACTACCAGACCAAACATTTCATTTACTGTTGGAATCCTCTCCAGGTTCATGCAAAAGCCTTGTGAAGGACATTGGTTTGCTGCAAAAAGAGTTCTAAGGTACTTGAAGGGAACTCAAGACCTTGGAATCAAGTATACACAGGTGGACGACTTCAGCTTGATTGGATACTCTGATTCAGACTTCGATGGAGATAAAGAAACTGGGGTATCTACTTCAGGATATGCTATGAGTCTTGGATCAGGAGCTGTCTCCTGGAGATCATGCAAACAATCAGTTCCAGCAGATTCCACAATAGAAGCAGAATATGTGGCAACAGCTGAAGCAACGAAAGAAATTGTGTGGCTCAGGAAAATTCTTGAAGATTTGCAGGTAAATCAAGTACAATCAACTCCACTCATGATTGATAACACCTCTGCAATAAAGTTGGCCAAGAACCCAAAGTTCCATGATCGAACAAAGCATATCAATACTAAATATCATCTGATTCGACATCATGTTGAGGCCAAAACAATCCATCTCAGTCATTGTTCCACAAATGAGCAAATTGCAGACATCTTCACCAAAGCACTTGGAAGGGAAAAGCTTGAACGATTCAGAATGATGCTTGGACTCACCAACATCCCTTCAGATTAAGGGGGGGAATGTTGACACCTAATCTTTGTGATTGGGTAATTTGTGTAAATAAATAAATTAGGAATGTGAATAGTCATCGGGAGATGAACTGAACAATCATTCCCAATTGTATATAACAATAGCCTACCTATGGAATATCATACCAATCAGTTTTTTCTGCCCTTGGAGAGTTACTGCCTGGCCTGACAGAGATTATATGAATGTCCAAACAAAATTTGGAAATCAAAATAATACTTTCTTTATCAATTTTGATTGTCTAAACAAGGATCATACATTAATTCTCCTGCAACAGATTAATGCATGGGCTTCTCAGAAGAAAGCAGACACTAAAGCTTCATGGAAAGAGGTAGTCATATTAATCACATGGAACCTAACAGGGAATGCCAGACTATGGTGGGAAACGCTTAAGAAAGAAGAGCAAACAAAAATTCTTGAAAATGATGATCCTTTGGAAGCTATCTTGATGGCTCTCTCCCATGAATTTCTGGGAGTTATTTCCTCTGACAGTGAACATTATGCCCAAATGTTTATGAGTCAAAGATTGTGCAATTTAGATTTATTATCAGAATATTATTGCACAATGCAAAATATTTATTATAAAATCCTTGATCACCATAATGTGGCTTATCTTAGGCACTACATAGCCTCCATGCCATGCAAAATACCTGAATTAGTTCAACAATCACTGTCCGCACAACACATTGCCATAGATACATTGTCACTAGCCGCACTTCACCAACACATTCTTACCATTCCGAAAAATGAATGTGCCGCCTACAAAACTCGTAAGAATGTCAAAAAACAGTTGCATTTCTTTTGTGGATTCCCCCAGTCAGAATCTCCACTTTGTATCATATCATGAAGATTTTATGTGATATGAAAACCCTGTTTGGGGAGGAAAAAGATTCCAAAGCTGGAGCAACACCCCAAGGGTCCATCCTATATAAGGAAGCATAAGCCTTAGCTCAGGACACTTGTAAATTTCCGAGTTTTTCTATAATATGAAAGAAGTTCTCTTTGAGTTTTAAGTGAGTGCGTATTAAGAGTGCGTAGCGTTTCTATTGTTGTTTCTATCTTATTGGCATCAGAGCCATCCTATCCATTTTGTTCGAGGTAGAAGGGAGAAACATACTTGTTGTAAGCGAAAGCTGAAGGTGTCTGCCATGATAAGTCCCATTGTTGCTGAGGAAAGTATGTGCATATGCCTCTGGCACATTCTCAGAAGCTAAAAAAAATTATCCTTCTTCCCATAAAGAAATTCTAGCAGTAAAGAAAGGTATAAAAAGATTCAGGTTATTCCTTAAAAGTGTCCACTTCATTGTTAAGACAGATCTCAGGCACATGAAAGGAATGCTGCAAAACAAAAGGTTGCTAGAACAAGGTAATTCCAGAGTTTTAAGATGGGCTTTGTGGTTAGATGGATATGATTTTGATATCATATATAAAGTCGGTAAAGAGAATTATCTTGCAGATTTAATGACCAGAGAAGGAGCAATTATACAGACAGAATATGCAGTTAAAAAATTTGAATTTGGTGAATGTTCATCATCCTCCCAGAACAAATCCCAAGTTACATTATGCTCTTCCTACCATTATTCTTTTTGTGTGGATTGTCTTTTAGAAAAAGTTCTGTCTTTACCCATGGAAATCCAGAAGATCATTCTTGAGAAATGGTTTTGGCTCTCAGATACAAGACACAACTATGATATTCCATTAGCACCTATCAACAATAACCGTGCTTATTTTGGTGCAATAAGATATCCATATCACAGACTTGTTTATATTTATGATCCTAATCTGAGATGGATAGATTATTATGCCATTCTTCAATATGCTCGTGCCTATGAAAGAGTTTCAATCATCATGTATTGTGAAGACATCATGTCTCCATTCAGTCATTGGAGTAGTTGGATGAATCTCCTACTTGTTTCATTTGTTCCCAGAAAATAAGATCAAGGCAGGCTCTGTCAGCAGTTTGCCCTTTCTATTTTGTATAATGACATGCAGGATGGAGCAGAAAGATATGATATATTTGAATTCGATTTATTATATAAGGGCACCAACATGAAGATCAACCAGGATAGTACTTCTCCTACAGGTTATAATTTTACTATTGAAATTGACTATTTTGGTGAAGTCGGAATTCCCCCAGATAAGCTAGATCCATTCATGTGTTTCTCAGCTTTTTCAGCTAGCTTCGGAAGGGAACCATCATGGTTACAACAACTTCCTGGGTTAAGTCTTGACAGGTATGTTGAAGAATATGAGTCTGACTATGATCCTGACTATGACTCTGACCATAGCCCCAAAGGCTGGTGACCAAATCTTCAAAGAGATTTTATTTTAGGCTTTCGAGGGTTCTCCTTAAAAGAATCTCCTCTGTGTTGATATTTATTTTAGGCTTTCGAGGGTTCCCCTAAAAGGAATCTCCTTTGTGTCAATAATCATTGTACTTAGTTTTTCTTTCGTGGGTTTCAAGATATTGGAATATCCACTGTGTATCAACTTTTAGTACATATATGATTTCTTCTGTGAAGAAACATCTACTGTATATAACCTTTTAGTACATGCATTATGGCTGTCGTGGATTCCCCCAGTCAGAATCTCCACTTTGTATCATATCATTAAGATTTTATGTGATATGAAAAATCTCTTGGGGGAGGGGAAAGATTCCAAAGCTAGAGAAACACCCCAAGGGTCCGTCCTATATAAGGAAGCATGAGCCTCAGCTCAGGACACTTGTAAATTTTCGAGTTTTTCTATAATATGAAAGAAGTTCTCTTTGAGTTTTAAGTGAATGCGTAGTGCGTATTAAGAGTGCGTAGCATTTCTATTGTCGTTTCTATCGTATTGGTATCAGAGCCATTCTATCCATTCTGTTCGAGGTAGAAGGGAGAAACATATCTGTTGTAAGCGAACGCTGAAGGTGTCTGCCACGATAAGTCCCATTGTTGCCGAGGAAAGGTGTTGTTGGGAATATGGGAATATATATATATATATATATATATATATATATATATATATATGAGAATGATATACATGGAGAGAACTAAGTTGTGCATATTAAAATTTTTTTTTTTTTTTTATGAAAAATTATATTTTTTATTATTTTTCGAAGTTGGCGAAGTAATATTTTAATTGCATTTTGTAGGCACATGTGTTCATGTAAGATTTTTTTCAACTATTTAAAAAAATTGAAAACCAAGAGAACCCTTTTGAAGAGGATTTGTAAATGAATATCGTGGTATTTTTTGAAAATTTTTCATTGTGTATATTTTATTTTATTGATTTTTTATTCAGCCCCTTTGAAACTATCCAAAAAAATTTCAAGCATTATATTTAAAAGAAATTAGATGAAAAATATCATATGAATTTAAAAATGTCAAACTCATATGCAATTGGATAGAGGATTCCTTCACGCATCCAACATGATTAACTTTGCCACCTAAGGACAAATACTTCCTTAAGTTCACTAGGCTACAAAATGGTGTTGTCGAGAAATCTTCAGAAAGGGAGCTAAAACTCTATTTTTTAGGCTCTCAATAGCTTGATCGAGCGTTTAAGGTAAAAATTCAAATAACTTAATCGATGGTTTAAGAAACGGTCCTCGATCAAGCCCTTGACGTGGTAAAACAATGGATCAATCTAGCTTTAAAGATCGATCTGACCTATAGCTTGATCTAGCTTTAGGGCTTGATTAAGCTCGTAGCTTAATCGAGCTTTAAAGTTTGATAGAGCCACTTTTTTTAATTCTGTGCCCAGGTCGTATTGGTGGGAAATTTCAAAAATATGTCTCAATCGAGCCCATTGCTTGATTAAGCTCCTAGATAACCATGGGTTACACGGGAGCTCGACCAAGGGTTTCTTCTTAAGCCCTCAAATAGCTTGATCGAGGGCTTAAAAAATTGCTTGATCGATTTATTTGTTTTTCACCCAAGATGCGCCCTCGCTTACCAAAAACTGTAACTCCATGCATAGACCCTTTCATGGTGCTCAAAGTATGTATTTGAATCATAAACTCCTTATTTTAATCATGAAAATGACATACCCTCGATTGTCCTGGTCTGGATTTGTCTTCCCCACTTACCTCTTCATTGTTGGAACAATCAAACCCTGAAATTGATTGGCATTTCCCTAGAAAAATATACATATTACACAATCCCTAAGGATCATATCCTTTCTTGTACCCAAGTCTATGTTGAAATAAACCTAGAGAAGGGTCTACCGAAAGTGATCGAATTAACCTTGGGGGAATGGAAGCATATCAAAGAGGTAGATTACGAGTAGCTTCCATTTAAATGCCATAAATGTCATGGGTATGGGTATTTTATTTGATCATGCTCTAATTTAGTCCCATAACAGAAGGTAGCACTAGTGAATCTTGATCAATGGCAAGTAGTGAAACATAGAAGAGGAGTAATAGATAGGTGGTTGTAGCCCAATCTCCTCTGGTAACTCTAGAAAGAACTCCTCACCAAACCCAAAGGTAGCAAAAAATAAATATTGGGATCCCCCTCTTTTATCGCAAAATCTCAAGAAGTAATCAAAACCATAAAAAACCATGAGGAAGCTACTTCAAAGTAAAATCAAGGAACAAAAGAACCAGTCATTCTAAAGAATACTAATGTTTTGGGGGCTCTCTAAATTTGAGGGGATTCTTAGCCTCCATCGAATTCTCGAAGTCCTCCTCCTTTGAGGGCCAAAGGTAATGATCCTTTCTCCTATGAAATTGTCTCCTCCCCCCACCCTTCTTGGGGTTTATTCTTCTTTAATCCCTCCTTAATCCTCCCTCATTTTTTGATTTAGGGTAAGACTCTACTATTGAATCTAGATGCAAAGGTCCATCCCTCTAATAGAGAATATCGCGAGCATTTACCATAGAATGATAAAGATCTAGGTAAGCAGTGTGTTTTGGAAAATTTTGGTTATAAAAAAATGTTGATAACTTAGAATTTTGGCACCTCCTCTTAGGGGGGATCCCACAAATCTAATAAATAATGATTAAAATTATCTTAGAATGGTAGGGGTCTAGGCTCAAAATAAAAAAGAAGTCATCGACAAACTTAATTCAGAGTGAGAATCCTGCAATCCTACTCACCCAGGAGACAAAATAAAGTGCCAAGGTAGCTTTGGATCTTAGCACAAATGTTTGGATAAGTATTTCAAGGATATCCATTGAATCTTGATATGCTTCAAGAGGCATCTACACAATGTGGATCTCTTCATTATTTTTTTGGAAGAAGTCATTCAAAATTAGTATTGGCTACTTACATCTCTATAACATAGCCATTCATGTGAGCTATTTGTAATCATTAATATTTTTATGCATGTTAAATCGAGAGAGAAGTTATAGTGTTAAGAATATGTAAACAGTCTTGAAGATAATGTTCCCATGGACAAACCCCCGATCGGGGTGCGTGCTCAAGGCTGGAAAGGACGTCGGACATGAATGTTAGTTATGAGGATTAATGGAAGGGTACCACACATTGCCCCCCACACCCTCATGGTGATGGGTGTGGTGGCCTCTCGCATGCAGAATGACAGAGGAGATGGGAGAGGTGGCGGGTATGGCCAGGACGAGGTGGGAGGTGATGCGTGTAAGGAAGGATAGGTGAATTGATATGGCAGGATAGATTGTGGAGTAAAAGGAATTCGAGACAGGGATAACCACATTGCTGCGAACGCTGGTGGGAGTTGGAGCACTGGAGCAAGCAGGCAGAGCTACCATTATCAGCATCAATAGAGTGTTTTCGAGTATGTTTCTTGGTCCTGCAATCCCCTTGCTATGGCAACTCGTTTTGTTTATGGATGGGGGGTTCAGGAGAAGCCAGGGGAGGGGAACTGGGGGGCTAGCTAGGGAGAACAACGCATGCTTGGGGTGACTGTGGTCTGGCTTAGTGTGTTGGTTGTGAGAGCCTTGAGTGTGGACTGGGTATGTAGACGGGACGCTCCTCTTGAGAGTAGTCAAGGGAATTCGTATAACTATGCGGGTGGTGAGGTAGAAGTAATGCAATGGGGAAGCGTAGGCATGAGCGAATGCAGAGGAGTGGTGCAACTTAACTGGGCAGAGGGGCATGGGAAGGCTCAACCTTGATGGGAAACCCTTGACTGGACAGAGGGGAATGGGAAGGCTCATCCGGGCAAAGGCACTTGCGTTTGGCCGCGTGAGGGGTGGGTCAACCAAACTATGCATGAGAGGTATGCGGCAAGGAACAAAGAGCAACATGATAGGGAACGCCAACTGGCCTCGCTTCCTGAATGGGATGTCAAACATTCGGAGTCTGTCGCTGCAAGCATTAGGGATAGACCAAAGACTAAGCATAACAGTGGTACTGAAATGCAACACCAGAGGTTAACTCATCGTGCTTTTGAATAGGGAGTGGACAAAGCGGAGATGGTTCGACTGGCAAGAGGAAGAGGACGCAGAAGACATGGGCAGGAGTCTGCATGGGAAAATGGCTCGAGCACCTCGGAACCAAGACGAGGTAGGAAACCAGTAGAACACCTCATCAGTGAAGCTGCGACAACCTACAGGGAGGGAACGAATGCTGGCATCTGCAAGCTGTTGGAAGACTGGGAGGGGGAAATTAAACAGGAAGGCGAATCCGAGGAGGAGATGGAGAACTGGCGGGCTGTAATTCTGGATCCCGGGAATACTAGAGGCAGAATAACTCAGTTTAAATAGACCCTCTATCTATACTGGCTCATGAAGAGCCTTATGGGGAAGGCGATGGAGAAAATATCAGTGGGGATGGCACTAACTCTCCAGGACATGCCTAACTATAAAAAAGATTTGCAGATGATCCAATTCCAGCTTCACAAGCAGGACATCCGCCTAGACAGAATTCAAAGGCACATCCCTTGCATCATCGAGCTAGCTGAGATGCCTGGTGACTCTGCCAAGGACCCAACATCGGTCGAGTCAGCTTCAGAAGAACAACAAGAATAATCAGTTACTTGGGTGTTTTTTGGTTTTTATGGGTAGCATTTACTTTTAAATATGCATGCTTATGATAGGTAGACATATAGAATCTTACCATGAAACTGATATGTATCTAGCTTGGTTAAATTGACTGATACTTTACTGTTTTCGGATGGCTTAACGAGTCTATGTGGCTAACAGACTTGGTTTCCAACTGGGTAAGTTGAGGCCACCTATCTCACATATGTGGTGTAAATTTGTTGTTTATAAATAGAAAAAGAAGGACTTGCCAAGCTTAACAAAAAAAAATGTTTCCATGGACAAAAGAATAGCTGGAAGGGATCTTAATACAACTCCTGGCGTTATAGAGAAAAAAGGGGGCCTCAAGGTCCAAGATTCCTTCAAAGAACACTTGGAGGATCCCATCCTTTATTGGGATCTCATTGATATCAAACCATCTTTTAATAGATATACCTGGTCCAACAAAAGAATTGGCTTAGTGCATATTGTCAACAGGTTGGAAAGATTTCTTATCCATTATTCCTTCCTCATTAATCCACTAATTTTTATTTTATTTTAATTTCAGAATAATTCCCTTGTCTACTTCTGACCATCACCCCATAAATTTGGAATTGAAGAATGCTCAAAACATAGCCACATCCCCTTTATATTTAACCCTCTTCAACTTTAGGTAGAGGAACTAATGAAGGCTCTAAAATAGGCTTGGAGCACCTAGGTTAAAGGTTCACTAACTTTCATATGGAAACAAAAAAAAATAAACTCACAAAATTATCAGTCAATTCTTTTGAACTAGAACTCTCTTACATTTAATTCATTAATACGGGTTGGTAAAATTATGAAGCTTAATGCATCAGATATGCAGGGTCTAGCCTTTAACTTAATCTATTGAAAAATACTTGCAAACTACTTACTATTGAATATTGAAAACCAAAAATTGAACTATGTAACATATGAAATTAAACTATCTTCAATACAATCATGGTTTTAAACATTTTTTAAATAGTATCCCCCATACATATGAGAGATACAAATATAAATAGTTATTATTTTATATATCCATAAATTCGATTTAACAGAATGGATTCCAATATAAAGATTTGTTATAAAACAATCACAAAGTCTAAGGTTTTACAATTAAACATGAACATATCTTTATTCAATCAGATGGTTCATATGAGTATCCTACACTATGTTGACACACCAAACCAGGTTGTAACAAAATCGAAACATACTCTAAAATTAAAAGTTGGCAAGCATTAGAAATTCTAAACTAAGTGTAAAATTGTACCATAAATTGAAAAGAAAGGAAAGGAGCAACGCTTCCCTCACATAGGGGGGACCTCTCCAGCTTGGTTGTGTGCTACTAGTAATTCATATGAGCTTTAAAACTTGTTAAATACTATATTATGAAGTCATTCACAAACTGTAATCACATAACAAACTCAATATTCCAGCAAGGAAGTTTTATGGTAAAATAACAAAGTATTCTCCATAACCAGGCATGTTTGTTATTGTTCCAATCATGAGCATTTATACAATTTGAATATTATTAGTTAAAGCTTCTTGATGCTAGATTCTAGAATTTGTTTGCTATGATAAAGGTCTTCAGATTTTGTAAGAGCATAAAGTGAGAGATTGTGTTCACCTTGCATCCATGTGTCGATAAATTCATGTTAAAATGCACTAATTTATCATGTAGATTATCCCTACTAGATATGGCTTGATCCTCATGGAGGTGGATCACAACTTGTGTTAGCAGCTCATTCCCGATCCACATACACTACCATGCTCTGCCACCACATTGACCATCTTTTAACTTTGCCTCTGCGATGATGCTAGGTTGAATCCGATAGGTGGAGGAGCTTAAGGTTATCTTTTTCCATGGCCTCCAAATCGTGTTTTTGTTATATCATGCATGCATCTATGTAGACATGCGACTCAACTACAAAATCAGAGACTAGCTACATAATAAATCTGTTTCCATAGTTACAAATGTTCAATTGTTTTCATTAAAGAATGCATGCAAATAGATATATATATATATATATATATATATATATATATATATATATATATATGGACATTTTACCTTCGAATTTTTTTATATTTAACCCTTATAACTTTGGGCATGATTTTACATCAAAATGGTGGCAGTGGAGTGTGATATAGTAGTTATGGCAAACTTTTAGGAATACTATATGCAAACTATATGGAAAAATGGTGACAAAAATAATTCATTTCAGGATTCAAGATTGCCCACACTTAGGATCTTATATCTCCCCATGCACAGACAAAATTGCAAAATTTTGAAGTTTTCTCCTATTATACCATAGTCTTTATAGCTTTGATTTAAATGCCCAAGTTAGTGCTTGAGGCTCTATGATTTTTCATTACAGTGGACCATTTTGGATTCCTAATTAGGACTCTGGAATTCAATTTTTTTTTTTGCATGAAGACTTTTATTGAATTTCTTAAGCTTCATATTTTTCCTATACCAATATTGCATCTTCTTCAACATTTCTTGGTTTTGTGTTTTCAAGAATTTAGTTTCATTCTTGATATGTCGCTCTAGACTATAAGTAGGAGGTGGCAATGGACTGTAAATAGGAGATGGTACCTGATTATACTCTTCAGTCTGTGCATATTGTGAATCATTTTTAAGAGATTCAATATATTCATAAACCTTTTGTTATGTTGTATCAATCTCTCGATTAGTAACTTTTAGCTATGGTACTGTAGATGACAATCACTCTAAGACTTTTGGTCTCTTTTTGTTGACTTTTAATGGAATCTCCTTTTCTCGTGGGCCATTATTTTCTTCATCATAGTCATTGACTTCAATTATTGGCTGCTTTGGAATTTCATTATTACCTTGTGTTCTCAAACTCTTAGTCATGTTTCGGGTCCTTCGAGGTTCATTTATAATCTTTGTGGTTTTCTCCTCTATGGACTTTGTGCCTTTGTTGTGCTTGGAATTTTGTACAGGGGTTTTCATTTACTTCTATTCGTTTACGTTTTGTTCCTTCAATTCCCCTATTGCCTTCCTTGTTGATTCTTTCTTCTTCTCGTGTTGTTATAGTTTATCTTTTGTGGCTTAGGTTTTAAAAACCTAACCTCACTTCTTTCTTCTTCCTTGAAAGCCACAGGCTTAGGCGCCGGCTCAAGGTTTGAAATTTCTGTCCCTAAAACCCTAGTTTTGGTTCATTTATTCTTTAAGCCTCTAACTTTTGTTTCTTAGGGATCCTTAGGAACTTCATTTAAATGATCCCTTACGAGGAATGTCTCTCAATTATCATTTTTTTGATGTAATTTGGCCTTAACCAAAATTTTAATCATCCCTAAATGATATAAACTTTTATCTATATTTCTTGAAATTTAATGAATACTGAAATCCATTTTCTTGAGACTATTAAATAGGTAATATGGCATGTTGAACTCATGACCTTTATCAAAATGCATAAGTAGACCAAAGCGATAAAATAAAACTAAACCATACTTACCTTCACAAATTATGTACTTTTGAAGGACTACCAAGATATCTCTCCACTTATTTTTCAATACTAATACAAATATGCTTTTATTCCAGTTTGCAGTCACTTTTGGGTTTACCAAAAATTTCTTCCACAAATAGCATTTTATCTTATGGGTTTTAACCAATTTTCACCATCTCTTCTTAACCCTATAGCCTTTGCGATGGATTCTATAACTGTGAGCGGCATATCACCAATTTGCAACATGACCCTATGAAATGACCTTGCAAATGATCTGGTCACTTCAGTGTCATAAGCCTAAATATTTTCCAAGAACGTCATCCAATTTTCTTTCTCAAATCTTCTCCTGCATTTGGGATAAACATCAAATAATTCAAATCCAATGGGTTCATAACACATTATTGATGTCATTACTCACCTCCAACACTAAGGAAATTAGTCTTCAGTAACTCTTTTGTCACAGGATGTAGGGTAATGTGGAGAGAAAGTGATGGAATATATGCAAATAGAGCGGAAGGATGAAACAAGTTCAAAATTAGATGGAAATAATGATGGAAAACTAAGACCATCTCCAATAATTCTTGAATTTTCTGGTTGTTGATGAGATCGGGGATATTGATTCCTGTTAAAAATACGCAAGTGAGGTAAAATTCCACTTTTTGCTACTCATTTTATGGATATGATGATGGCATTGAATTCCTCTTTTCGAGAGGACCAAAATCGACTTAAAGATCACCTCATTTGGACAAGAAGAAGTTGGGTTATGAATTATTTTATTCATATATATATTCTAGATCAGGTCGACCCTATGCACATGTACCAATGGATAGGTCAAGTGGACCCTCATTGAAGCCTATAAATAGAAGATACCTCAAGCTCATTTGGATACATTGATAAATCTCTCTTCTCCTCTTCTATTTTGTCTTGGCTCACACAGGTTTGACGAAGGAAGCTCGCACAAGGGTCCGAAGCTACAAGGTGAAGCTCGCACTGAACTAGGGTTTTTTGATTCCTGGACGCGGGAACATAACTAAGAAATTAGTCCCTGGTCATTGGCATAGAGTGGTCATGAGATATACCAGGGACCCTTGGACGTTGGCATAAAGTCTTCCTGAGAGCGACAGAGATTCTGGGTCAGTTTGGTCCCCAGTCGCCCGACAGAATGGTATGGGAGAGACCGAGCTGCCATAATCGCTATCATGGAGTTCACTGAGAGTGACCATGTCTGTCATAGTCGCTCACACAGCTCCTCCTCCTTGTGTCCAAGACTCCAAGATGATATTTTAGTGTTCCGAAGATTTCACTCAGTGATAGAAGTGTTCGACAACAGGCAGTGACAATAAATTATAGTTATCTGAATCAGAGATTTGATGTTTAGATGCATTTCATGTTGTTGTGAAGATGGATCATTGTACTCTATTTTTTGAATCATTTGATGACAATCTATTAGAAGAAGATTTGCAAGGGTTTTCCCCATAGTGAGTTTTGCACTGGTCTCTGACCAATCCTGGTGTCTCTATCTATGCTTGTTTTTCTTCTATTGTTCCTTTATGTTCTGATGCATTGACGATAATGTTATTGTTATTTCTACATAATTGCATATGTTGATGAATAATGAAGTAAATATGAATAATGTTACGATGTTATGGGGTGAACTTAATGTATTAATTAAGAAATGCAATTATCAAAGCAAAGAACAATGTAGCCCTATGGAAAATTAACATGGTATCAGATCTAGGTTGAAGAAAAGCCATGAAGATCACCCCCATGGAGGCACTTTTGATGGAAGCAAGAAGAGGATGGTGGAGACCTAAAAGAATCTTAGGGTATGGAGGAAACCCTAGATAGTTAGTGCATAAGGATTTTTTGGTTAGGGTTTGAGAGAAACCTTGGTTTATGGCTTGAGATTTGATTTATGAAACTCTAGCATGGTCTATGTGAAGATGCTCAAGCACTTGGGACAAATTTGTTGAAGCCCTAGATGACCTGATTGTTGATAAAGTTGATTGAAGACAACATTCTTATGTGGACTATGGATAGTGATGACTCTTGAAGGTTGGTTCAAAAGGGAGAGGATCACCTCTCATTGAAGATAAGTAATCCTTGACTTATGATGTTTCTTTGTGTCTTTACTCTTGTTTATACTTATGGATATGATTATTATGATTATTGTTTTGATCATTGCTTATACTTCCTGCATGTATATTTGAGTATATGGATGTATCTAACCTCCTTGATGAGATGTGATAAGTGGATCCCTCTTGAGGATCATTTGAGATGCAGGAAAGAAAAGCTAGATCTGGAAAGAGGTAAAGAGGCACTTGATGAAAATGTGACAAGCACTACAAGCTGCCTATGAGAAGGTGCACAAGTATTTGAACACTACAAGGTATGAAAGGTATATTGTTTCAATGCTATGTTTCAGCTATAACATTGGATGACTAGGTAAGCCTTATGGTATGTTGAGAATGTCTCACAAATGGCTCATGCTTGCATATGAAAGAGATTTGGATTTATGTTTCTTATGATGAAATGGTGCACCTGGTATTGAATATTTTGATATTCTTGATTCTATGAGGCTACTTATTGTTGATCTTGGATATAGTGGCATAACTTGATGTTTGGCTAACATCTATTGTTCTTGGAGATCCTGATTCTGTGAAGAAGGCTAGTACCTTGACTCTAGTAAATGATACTCTTGACACTTGACATGCACTTGACATGATGGATCTCTTATAGAAGGTTACCTCATTGATACTGATAATGCTTGTGATAAGTATGATGAAAGTATGTTGACACTCATTTTGGTAAAGTTTTATTGAATGACCTGACTTGGTCCTATGGTAACCTTGATGATAGAACTATGAGTTTGATACTCTAGATCTCTTATTAATCGTGGTCATGTCTTTGATAGTAATTATGGCGTGGTAAAATTGAATGCCTTAACTTGATAGAAGTGATATTGTTTTCATGATATTTCCAGTATGTTGTCACACTTGTCCACTATCCCTATCATGTGAATCTAACCTTTGATGAAAGATTGATGTCATGATATAATGTAGTAGCTGACGTGAGCATGATATGACCATGATGGATATATGTTTGACTCTATGATCTAACAGATCTGTTGTTGCATGACTCTAGTAAAGACAAGTTGATGACATGAAAGAAGACGAATGAAGTAGATTCCCAGTTAGAGGGAGAATATCTTCTCAATATTCTTACTCTTATTACTATTTGCATTTTGTACTATGATTTATGTGCATTTGAAATTATTGATCTGCAACAAGGTTTTAGTCTGAAGCCTGTATAGAAATTAGGGTTTTTGATCCGAACGTTGGCATAGAACTGGGAATACTCGTCCCTGGACACATGCATGCTAAGGCCCAGATAACATCCAGATAGCTAAATATGCTCCCATGCTAACTTGAAGGGAGTGTCTAGGGGTTAGACTACAATTGACCATCATCTGAATATTTCTGAAGTTGTCTGAACTCTAAATCAAGATGTTCACCTGGAGGATGTCAGTTCCATAGATAAGTAGCAGATATCTGAAAGATTTGAAAGAAGGGAAGTTTGAATGTTTGCAGGTGACCATGACATACATATAGATATGTCATTATGTTTGAATTTTGCACCACAAAAGTTTGACATGATTTAGCTGATTGATATATATAAGTTGTATGATGTCTAATGATGACCTAGATCTCTTACTCAATGATTGAGATATGTTTTATGATAGAAAATTTGGATATTGACATGATGTCTAATGATGACCTAGATCTCTGACTCAAATTGAGATATGTCTTATGATAGAAAAGTTGGATATTGACATGATGTCTAATAATAAGTTTGTCTTATGGATTAATCACATGGTGAAGAATTGGTTTTCCCTGATGACAATGATATATGAGCATAGTGACTTCCTATGACTTGTATTATGGGAATGACTTGATTGATATTGTGTGGTTGATGACAACCTGTTGGCATGATAATAGATGATGTCATGACTTGATGAAATCCCTACATATCATCTAGTTCAAAGAATTGACACTAAGATATTGATGAATTTTGATATTAGTATTGATCTGGTTTCTAAACTTTGATGAGTTGATTTGATTGCACAATAAGGATTTATGAAAGGTTGATGGTTTGGTAAAGTGTTATGGTTGTAGTGAGCATTGCATGAAGCAAGATCCCCCAATCTAGATATGTCTGCATTGACAGTTATCTGATGAAGCCAGATGATGTGTTGATCCAAGCCTTTACCTCAGAAGTGTTCCAAGGTATGACTTTGATTTTGATTTTGGTTTTTATATATTGACGATCTACTATTGTTAGGTAAAGAGCCTCTAATGATATAAGTAAGAGGGAGATGGATTCTGAAGCTCGTAATAATGTATCATGGCATGATGAATCGATTTCTAAAGTTGGGAAAAGATAATCTATATTGTGAAACTATTAAAGAAGCATTGAGAAGTGGACATGCAAATCCTTGGACACTCCGATTTGAAGTTAAAGATGTTGTTGAACTTGACATGGCACCTGATAATTGATTGAAGCATTGATGTTCTGTTTTGAACATCCATCTGTATATATATGATGTGCATAGAACCTGAATAAGTTCATGATTGAGCCACTTCATACACATTACTACCAAGAAGCCTTCGAGTTGTTTGCATGATATGATATATTCTTGGTATGAGATATTCTTCCTATGATATATGATTGTACGGATATGTTGATGTTGATTATTGATGAGATGAGCACATATGAGTGCTGCCTTAGCATGATATCTGCCATGATGAGAGGTCTGTGGCATAACCGAGGATGAGTATGATGTTGCTAGCGTGACTAACCATGAGAAAGATGAAGAAGCTCCTTACAAAGTTGTCTAAGCATGATCTGGATATGATATGGATACATTGCAATAATAAAGAGTGGGATCCGATTGGTAGAGAATCCCATATATATATAGTTGGGACCACGTTACTCTCATATATTGAGACAATGTAGTTGTACGAGACAAGATTAGGCTTGTGGTTGCCACCTCCTTGAGAGGGAGGATGATTATGGTATCCTTTTGTGATTTATATGATTATTTATGCTCTAACATGATTTGATTTGATGTCCTGTATAAACATAAGAGAATTTTTACTGATAGATGATGATTACTTAATACAAGTACGATGATATGATGAGAGCAGCGCTGATCGAGGACATTGAGCCATACTCTTCCCCCCTGTTTGAGCTCCCAAGGTGAGGAATTGAGATAGAGGGATCCCGGGGTTAAGGAACTCTGGACAATAAGGCATTACCCCTATCTTTTACCCATAGGGTTGGAGTAGTAGCTGACCCTATCTTGGTCTTTGTAGAGTATACCCTAGTTGGCATCATACCCACAAGTTGGGCTTGTTGGAATTATCCCTCTCTATCTAGCCAACGGTTGAGGGGACTTGGAGGCATGTGATCCTTACGTCTTGGTAAGTCGGGTATCTCGTCCAAGATAGATTATGATGTAGGTGTTATACCACTTTACTATTCAGGGTCATTGATGGGAAGATTAATAGGCAATAGGAAGGGTTGAGTAGTAGATCCCCCATGAGATTTTAGGTTGAGTAGTAGCTTCCCAATATGGTTCCAGGTTGAGATGTGCTCCCTGATGATATGCTCTCCAATGATGATGTGGGTCGTAGATTTGACTCCCCGCTGATATTTCCAGGTAGTAGCCCGATGGTATTTCTGGGTAGTATCCGAATGACATTTCCAGGTAGTATCATGATGACATATTTCCGTGTAGTAGCTCGCTAAAATTTCCAGGTAGTTTCCTGATGACATATTTCTGGGTAGTAGCTCATTAACATATTTCCAAGTAGTAGCCCGTTGACATATTTCTGGGTAGTAGCCCATCGACTGATATTCTGGGTAGTAGCCCGCTAACAGATATTCCAGGTAGTAGCCCACTGATAGAGATTCTAGGTTGTAGCCCGATGAATAGAGGGTGGTAGCTTAAGCTCCCCTCCGATGGAAAATTATTCTTCTTCTAGATTTGAGAATATTCAACATATGAGCAGGAACAATCAAGAGATAAGCAGGAATTAGCAAGATATGTACATTGATGATCTGAGATGATGAGATACTTGATATGGGACGTATGTCATGTTGATCGATGGTCAGATATTGACAGGTGGAATTCTCCCTAGTTGAGAGGGAGTGTTACAACTATGAAAATGCGGTCAAATTCCATTTTTTACTACTCATTTGATGGATATGATGATGGCATTGAATTCCTCTTTTCGAGAGGACCAAAATCGACCTAAATATCACCTCATTTAGACAAGAAGAAGTTGAGTTATGAATTATTTTATTCATACATATATTCTGGATCAAGTCGGCCCTATGCACATGATCTCTCTTCTCCTTTTCTATTTTGTCTTGGCTTGCACAAGTTTGATGGAGGAAGCTCACACAAGTGTCCGAAGCTACAAGGTGAAGCTCACACTAAACTAGGGTTTTCTGATTCCTGGACGCTGGCACAGAACTGAGAAATTTAGTCCCTAGTCACTGGCACAGAGTGGTCATGAGAGTGACCAGGGACCCTTGGACACTGGCATAGAGTCTTCCTGAGAGTGACAAGGAGTCTGGGTTAGTTTGGTCCCTGGTCGCCCACACAAAATGGTATGGGAGCGATCAAACTGCCATAGTCGCTATCATGCAGTTCACAGAGAGCGACCATGTCTGTCATAAGCGCTTGCAAAACTCCTTCTCCCTGCATTCGAGACTCTAAGATGAGATTTCAGTGTTCCGAAGATTTCACTTAGTGACAGAAGTGTTCGACAGTAGGCTACATGCAATGATAGTACATTACAATTATTTGAATCAGAGTTTTGATGTTTAGATGCATTTCATGTTGTTGTGAAGATATGGATCATTGTACTCTCTTTTTCTGAATCATTTGTGCATGGTGGTTTTTCCCATGGTATTGTAGATTCAGTCAAAGGAGCTATAGTTATATTCTAATCCAGGTTTAATGGATTGAGGTTTTATGAATGCTATGACATCTATATATATCTATATATATATATATATATATATATATATATATATATATATATATATATATATATATATATATAATGTATTATAACATTGTAAAGGAACATAATGAAAAATCGATCTAGCTTTCTTAGTTTTGGGTTCCAGGAGAAAAATCTGTGTAAATTTTCTGTGATTGCCATTGTATCTTTTCTATTTTTTAAGATTTTGTTTGTAGTTATTATCTATACAAGGTTGAAACCTACATGTGATATGGAGAAGACTTCTGATGTTTGATCTTATACCACTCCACAATCTTCAAGACAAACTTGGATGTAAATTCAACACCTTGGTCTGTAACAAGTTCTTTAGGAACACCAAAATGAGTAAATGTGTCCTCAAAGATAAAATTAACAATAGTTTTTTTAGTGGCATAAAAGTAAAGGTTTAGCTTCTACCGATTTTGTAACGTAATCAATACAATCAAGAATATACCTTTTTTGGTTGGACATTCGAGTTATTGGTCCTACACAATCTAGAGCCCATTTTTCAAATCGCTTTATGAGTACCGAAGGCTTTAGAGGCATATCATCTATTTGAACTGGTCAACCCATTCTCTAACAATTGTCACATCTTTTGGTGTATTCTTTGGCATCCTTAAAAAGGGCAGGCCAATAATACCCCGAGATAAGGAATTTATATACATTACTTCTATTACAAAAATGTCCTCCACATGGTTAATCATGTCATGCTTTCAATATATTCATTACCTCATCTTCTTGTACACATCTCTGGATTATTATATCAGGTCCAGTTCAGAAAAGTTCTCCATCTATCCAAGACTATGGGACATTAAGTCTGATAATTCTTTAGTTTCCTTTGATGACAATTGTTGAGGTGGATTTCCTGTAGCCAAATAATTAGTAATATTTTCAAATGAGGAGTTTTAGTAGCAATTGCAAATAAATGTTCATCAGGAAAACTATCATTTACAAAGACTAATTCATTCTCATTTTGGATCATAGAAAGGAAAACAGCAACAATATTTTTTTTCCCAGGTTTATCCAATATGGTAATATTAAGTTCTTACAATACACGAGCCATCTAGTAATTATACCATTGGTTATTGGTTTATTCATTAGATACTTAAAGATAAAATGATATGTATGAATAAATGTTTCATGCCGAATAATATAATATCTAAACTTGTTAATAGCATGAGATACTACAAGAAACTCCTTTTCTGTTACAATGTAATTTAACTCTCTAGGAGTCAAATTTTTACTCACATAATAAATAGCATAAGGATTTTGATGCTTTTTTTGTCCTAAGATAACTCATAAATCAATGTCTAAAACATCAGTAGAAATATTGAATGGAAGATACTAATTTGATCCCCTTAAAATAGGTGCTTCAGAAAACTTTTGTTTCAAAGTGTCAAAAGCAAGTTGACATGAAGGATTCCAACAAAATTCACTATCTTTTACAAACAATTTAAAGAGTGGCAAGGTTATCTCTGTAAAATTTTCTACAAATATTTTATAATAGCCAGCATGTCCAAGAAAACCTCTTACATCTTTTTTATTTTTAGGTACTAGGAGTTTAGAAATAACCTCAATCTTTGTTGAATCAAATTGAATCCCTGCACCTGAAATATGACACCCCAAAACAATTCCTTCATTTAATAACATATGCAATTTTTCATGACTCAAAGAAATATTAATCTCTTGGCATCTGTAAAGAACATTTTCCAAATTTTCCAAAGGTTCTTCCAAAGTATTAGCATAGACTATAAAATCATCCACGTATACTTCTATATAATCATGGATCAAGTTAGAGAAAATACCTAAAATATCTCATTGAAAGCTTAAGCATGAGTATCACAAAATCCAAAGAGTAATACTATGCAAGCACATATTCCCCATGGACGTGTAAATGTAATCTTATCTTGTTCTTCTAATGCAATTTGTATTTGGTTATATGCACTAAAACCATCAAGAAAATATAAATATTTATTTCCTTCTATGGTATCTAAAACTTGATCAATGAAGGGTAGAGGAAAATGATATTTCAAAGTAGCTTTGTTCAATTATTTGTAATCTATGCAAACTTGTCACTTACCATTTTTTTAGGTACAATTACCAATGGTGATACCCATTGGCTATAATAAATTGGATATATAAAATTTACATTTAACAATTTTTGTAATTCCTCCTTTACAATTTCTCTTAAAATAGGATTCATGTGCCTTTTAGGTTGCTTGATAGGCCTAACATTCTCCTGTATATAAATGTTGATGCATACATGTATTAGGATTTATGCCTCACATATCAGTGTATTCCCATGCAAATATAGTAGTATGTTTTTGCAACATTTGTATTAACTCTATTGTTGATGCTTTTTCATATTACATTTAATATTTAAAAATATTCCTGGAGTAACCTCTATAGAAATACTACCAGATTTTGCAATAGAATTAAGTGATAGCAATGAACCCCATGATAAAATATTCTTCATACTACAATTTTCCTAAAACAAATTGTCTAAAATTTGAGTATAATAAACCTCCCCCCAAGATATTGAGAAATGTCATAATTATTAATGAAATTTGTAATTTGACTTTCTTCAATATCTTGTTTGAAAGTCATGGATTGTGAGATTGTTAATACATGTTGCACGATTTAACATCATTTATATCATCAATCCATTCAATATATTTATAAAATAGTAATTGTTCTTGCAAGAGGGTATAATGTAAATTTATTTATTGCATTCCCATTATAGCATTTGTCATAGGCACACTTTTATTTCCCATGTGTTTATCAAATAATAAAACCATATAGTAAAATAAAATCTATTCTAAGATGCAAGTTTGATCTAAATGTGTCTATTCTAGTATGAGAACATTATATGATGATGTTAGCTATGCAAAAATAAAAATGCAATGCTTCCTACCCTAACATGCATGGCTACATTATGTGAATGCTAAGTGCAATCATAAAGCTAATGCAACCAACATATCATCAAATCAATCTCAGATTTCCTACCCCTATGATTTATTATGATATATACTCGAGAGCAAACATGACAATCATGGTACTCATGTGCTAGGTTACAAGGGTGGGAGGTGGGAAAACAAAGTGATCATGTATGAAAGATCATGGATGAGGAAGGGAAAGAGGGATGGAACTTGCACCATTGGATCCTCTCTTCCAACCAAAAGATGGAGATATCAATAATCAAGCTCATGAACCTTTGATGAAGGGCCACCTCAAGCATATCATCCTCATCATGGTCCTCGGACACATCCTAGGAGTGATATGATGAGGAAGATAAGGGAATGATAAGGTCATCATCAGTCTCATATATTGGATCATTTTCAAAACGATAGACAATATCCCATTTGCCTTCTTCTATATGAAAAAATTCATAAATATCAACCTCATGCGAATCCCAAGGAGCCATTTCATCGAGTTTCACATAAAAATTATAGGGGGAGTCACTCGGTTAAAATTCAAATGCCTTGAGAGATGATTGCTTTACCCTACAAGCATTAACTTTGAGGCTCAGTGAAGAAAAATGGATTTGTTCTTCCAATCGAGTCACCATAAGAGAATCTATATTTCCATCAAAGGAATCACCTCTTCAAATATTGGACCAAGGAGGTAGACCTGCTTCTTCCCCAACAACGATGTCAAAAATGTTACCACACAATTTAGTAGGGCCCTAGGAGGGGAACCTATGGGATACCTACTAGACTTAGTGATAACAATGGGACAGAGACCATTGTCACTTCAGTTAGTGTCCCTTTCTATTTACAGACTTTCACCAAGGGGAGGAGTCTTGCTAGGATAAGAATTAATTGTGAAAGGGAGGATAAATGATTAATTCAAAGTCATTCCATTAATCCCATTCAAGGAGAGGCTCAACTAGGGTTCGGTGAAAGGAAATCTCTCCATGAAAGGCCTAGGATGGATATCATAGGTATGCCTAGGGTCAAGGCTTCCAAGACGAGATAGGACCTCTTAAGAAGCTTTGCAAGATGATTTATCACTTTAAATGGGATTTCGTTATCCTTGAGACACCTAATTAAGGCTTACTCTAGACCTAGGGTTTTAGGATATTCATGAGAAGAAATTCCTCCAAATTCTTCACTGGGTCAAGGTAAGACAAAAGAAAGGGTCCCTTAGGGTTTATTCCACTAAATACTAAGTTCATACGACCCTCAAGAAATCCACCAATCCAATATATTCAAGCTAGGTTACATTTTTAGGGCACACCTAGGGCATCAAATTTATGGAGAATCCACCATGGGAACTTGACCAAATTTTGAGATGCTCTAGAGAAAACACTAAAGAAGAGCCATATCCAAATGGATTCCAAAAATTCCCTCTCTATTTCAATTCACAAGATGCCCTAGCTAGAGGCCTAAAGGAGAGGGGTCGAAGATTTAGAATAGGGAAGAAAGAAGAAATTTGTGGATAGAGGTTAAAGATGACCATCAAGGGATATGATTAGTGCCTAGACCATTGGGTGTATGGAGTCATAAATGCTTTAGATGAGCTAATTAGGTCCTTAAGGAGGCCAAAAGTAGAAGCCCTAATTACCACTTTCAACAATTACCCTCTTCAAACAAAGTCAATGGAGTTTCATGGACAAATTACAATAATTATCCACTAGGAACATTCATTTCATATTATCAATGAGTAACACATGCAAAATTTCCCAAGATCACAATTTTGAGCCATATTTATTGAATTAGGGCATAAATCTTCAACATGAGAACAAATTCCATGCACTAGACATTACATAAAGATATTCAACAAAAGGAAGCACTTACTAGACGATATGAAGTATATCCATCCATTAAACCATTTAAAAGAGGCTCCAAAATGATGCCAAACCAACTCAAAATATCAACGTGCATATATAAACATCCAAAATAATCCCAAACTGCAGGTTTGAATTCTTTTGGTAGTGAAAAAATCCCAAGTGATGATGCTCTCTCATAATAGGAGAGAGTTTTACTTATATGAGAACTTTCCTAATTTGAAATAGCCTAATTAGCCCCAAGAAAATAATGTGCAAAATACTAATATTGGTGACAACCCCACCAAGCTTCTCATAAAGTGATGAAGAAGCCATCCATAAATGAGCTGGAATGATGAAATAGTGGTGTAGAAGGGTCATTGGAAGGCCGAGTTGAGTCCTCAATGTGCCATAATGAGGGAGAGGGCTCCATGAATGATGAACAAGGGGATGTCACCTTAATCTCTATGCACATGATGATGTGGTGCTCCAAAGTGGCTCTATGGCACATGTAATGGTCTCATGGGTCTCCTAATGAAAAATAAGCATGTAGACTACTCCAAATGACAACACAGAAGATCATGCTTGCTCTCCCATGTCTCAAGGATGAGACAAACCTCCTTTGGGCCTCATATCATCTGCCAAACCTTGTATGTACTACTAAGCCAACTAGGGGCATTACTAGTCCAATTACATCATCTCGCATATAATGTGTGGAAATGAACAAGTTGTTGAAGGAGCTGAGGGCACTCATAAGATGAGATAATCCTATAGCACATGACGGAGTCCCATGGATCTCCATGCATCCTAAAAGTGTCAATATGACCTTTGGTGGGCTTGGGCCCAATTTAAGTTTCCCAACCCATAATGAAATCACATGCCAATTACACATAATATCTAATGCATCTCCTTGCTCTCAGGTATAATAATTCATTAGTGAATCTAAGTGAAACAAGCCTATTAGTCAAGGGCACAAATGAGACTTCATAATGGGTTTCTCTTCCAAATTAGGGGCCTTGAGCTTGAAATGGTGTTACCTCCCTCAGTAGATGACCCTATTTGGTCTTCCCAACCCGTAAAGGGAAAGAAATGTCCAAGGTGCATCCTTCAAGTGGTAAGAGTCATGTGGATAATGATGAGGTGGATTGGGACAAAGGGGTCTCAAGGCCAAATGCCATGGGATCAAGGGTAGTAATTATGAGGGATTCCGACATATTTGGGTGTATGAATGTAGGGGGTAGCATATAGTGGTACATGAGTTACCTCGACATTTGTTTTTCCACCCTTCTTTATTTTCCTTTTTCCTTTTATTCGTTTTTTTGTATTTTACTGCTCGAGGCTTCAGGGGACGAGAGCATGTTTTGTATGATATAAGTAGTGATTACACCTTTAGGGTGGGGCAATTCGTCACCTACAAGGGGTTGGGACATGCACGGGTTCCTAATGATGTAGGGGGCACTGAAGGGGGACCTAGGAACCACAGTGATGGCCACAATGATAATGGTTAGAGCTCATGTTTGGATTTTGCCCACGTGCTAATTTTTATAGTCCCTAGCCATCCTTTGAATTTTGTGGTATTATTTCCTTTTAAATGTAGATAGATTTCTTTTATCTTTTTTAGTTGCATCAACCTCCAGGCCGATGTTCCAACCCAAACCCAAATATATGGACAATGGGAGGGGGAGTACTAGGGCCTTGTGGAACTTGAGAGGGAATATGATGAAATAGGACATGTAATGTGCATATGGAAGTGAAAAATGTGGAATGAGAAAATGAAACCGCACTACCAAAATTAGGGTTTCCCAAGTAGTGCCCATCCTAAAGTAATAATCCAGTAGGGGATATCCCGCAGGACCAGGGTTGAAGATTAAACCCCCCCCCCCCATATTTAAGGTGAGGGAACAAGACTATAGTCAAAACCCTTCCTCCTTTCAAGTCACCCAATAATCCATACCAAATGTGCCTAATGAAAAACAAGCATAAGCACTTGAATGCAAAATGAAAGACATACCTTTAGGATTGGATGGCCCACCTTCAAACATACGCTCTCGACAGATAAGCGAGGGGACATATGGTTGGCTTAAGGAGTGGAGATCAACTGGCACATATATACCCGAAGGCGAAACACTTGGCCTAGTGCATCCTTTATCAAGAATTTCCTTCAGCTGCAACTTCAGTTCCACTAACTTTGGAGTGCTCATCCTGTACGGTGCCTTCGATGCTAGTGCTACTCCCAGCATCAACTCAATAGAAAATTCCACTTCCATATGATGTGGTAACTTTGAAATATTTGCTGGAAATACATCTTGAAATTGTTGTAAATATAGATACCTCTTCAATATTTCTGCAACATCACATCCTTCCCTTTGTCACTAGAAATATGAACTACAAACAATACACATCCTTTCTTCCTATTGCGATTTTCCTCTCTCCATCAGCATCCAAGCACTTTATAGCCTTATCATAGCAATCTACCTTAGTCTTGTGAATGTACAACCAATCCATACCCAATAGCATATTGTATGATCTCAACAAAAGCATATTTAGATGTGTTGATTTAGACATATTGTTCAACTCAAATGCTCAAGATCTCACCCAATGATGAACTCTTTTCTTGGTACCTATATCCAACTGCACCAACCAAGACTCTGCATGAACTTATTTATTCTAGCAACACTTATCCACCAGGTCAAGTGTTATAGACATATTTGGGCACTGCAACCCCAATCACATATGTCGATAAACCAAGGGCTCTCAAACCCCTAAAATTGTTGTTTCATACCCAAAAGGATCAAGGTCAATTGATTACATCGTTTCCCAGAAGTTATCCCTAAAAAATTGCTCAAAAATGGTCAAAACTGGACCATACAGACTGCTCCATGCTGAGGGTGTGATGCATCTCACCTGCTACACACAAAGGGTGCAATGCATACTGAAAATCCCTTTTGTAGGGTGCGATAACCGAGAGCAGACAAATGGCAGAGGTAGTTTGCTAGGTGGAAACTCAGATAATCTTCTAGAAACTGCTCATATGACACTTGCCTCTTTGAATTCGCCCAAGGATGAGTAAGAGATCATGAAATCTCCAAGTGGAACCAAGAACTATCAGTGAAATGACACTAATCAAAATCCCAGAAGCTGACTCACTCCCCTGCAAATATCTATATATGGATCCCTCATCCTAGAGATCCAAAGGCTGGAATTTTGTAATTTGTAAGGAAGTGCTATTGGTTTCTCTTTGAGACATTGTATTATTGGGTGATCTAGCTTTTCATGAGGTGAAGAGGGCTTTCATGCTGGGAGGATGGCACTAGATCAGACAGTTGGTTTGTAATCCTCTCTTCTACTACTTCTATCAATAAAGCTATTTGAGTTTTCCTCCATATACTTGTATATTTCTAAATCTTATATTTGTGTATGCATTTGTATGGTTAATGTACATCTGATTCTACATTGTTTATGGTTAGAGATCTCTATCCTTTGATGGTATTTTGCTGCTTTGACTCTACAGGTGTTCTTTGAAGCGGGACAAGTGAGAAAGGAGTGGCAAAGCTCTATCAAAGGAGAGAGGAAACAAGCAAGGAGCCAAGCGAAAGACTGAGGTTGGTACTCTCTGCTTCTCTCTCATCTATCTCTCATAAAGGAAAACACAAGTTACTTTGAATTGTTTGTTTCTAAGATAGCTACCCGTCTTAGTGGGACTAGCAGCTCTGAATGGACACTAGTTTTCCCGTAAACATCAAGACTGATATAACTATAGTTAGATCCATGGTCAATCAAAATAGAAACAACTTGGTCACAAAGTTTACCTTCCATCTCGATAATAGATGTTTGGTGATCATCTTGCCTATTATCCAATGTTGCATAAATATGAGGAATACTCTATCCAACATCCCCAACTGTTTGTGCCTCTTAAGCACGGTAAATCTATGGTCTGCCACCCTGATGTTGTGGACAATCTCTCTTGCAATGATCCTTGCCATAAGTACAAAACTGCAAAGGATTCTTGCATTCACCCTTATTCTACTTCTCAGACTAAAATCCTTACCCTATGTCAATTGCATTGAACTTCTTGTGAAACACTATATTTTCCTTGTCATTTGTATCCTAAGGTTTTCCTCTCATTTTAACCCACATTCCTTTATTATTCTCATTACCTTTCTAATCCTGCTTAGACTCAATCTTGTGATTTGATTGCTCATAACAATGCTTCAAATTCAGATGGCTTCCTCTAGCGTTCTAGGCTCATCAAACTCAATTCTTTATTTGAATGATACTGACAACTCACTAATGAACATTTGAATCTTTACTTTTTCCTCCTTAAGATAAGGCACATATCTCAACAACTCTAAGAATATGCTAGTATACTCCTCATTGGTCATAGATCACATCTTCAACTCATAAAACTCCTTTGCCCTATCATCATAGTACCTTTCTGATAGATACTTCTTTATGAAAAGTCTCTCGAACTCACTCCAAGTCAACTCTTCTTCTCGAATGCCTCTGGAATTCTTCACATCTTCCAACCAAATGTTTGCTTTTACTTTAAGACTGAAGGTAGCTATCTCAACTTTCATATTTTCTGAATAATCATGCAATCTGTAAAACTTATTTATCCCAAGCAGCTAGGCTTCTACATCTTGTGACTTCTTCATTTCTCCATCAAATGTAGCATGATTTACTTTCTTGAACTCCTCTGGAAAGTACTTCTTCTCACTCTTCCTATATGGATGGTGGCGATGATGATGACAATGTCTCTTTGAATCAAAACTAGAATAGAAACCATGGTCATTACCCCTCCTGTCATGTGTATCCAAGGACCTACCATCTCTGACTGTGTCATCTCTTTCAAGCCTATATCTTGTTTGAGACCTGTTTTCATATGCCCCATTAGTCCTTTCCTCTTGCTCATGATTGATCCTAAGTGAGCACTATCTCTGCAAATATGATATACTCTGAAGGATGACTGCATTGACTTCCACTTGCTTTTCCCGTGCTCTGCCAAATCTTTCATGTGACTGAATGATCCTGTCATTATCTGCCTTACAACCTCTGATATTTGATTTCAATCTTCTCAATCTGCTATGTCAGGGGAGTACTTATCACCATGTTTCTCATCTGATCTATAGGGAGAATCACGTGAACTGTAGTCCACTATTCTGCTAGTCATCTTAATATTCTTCTTCCGACAAACATACCATGTCAGATAAACAAAATATAAACATGATCCAACATACCTCAGTGAAGTTCAGGGGAGGCTATCTTGTCTACACAATCAATCTTGATTAACACAACATATGTATATATAATGAAATCAACATATCAATCATCTCAGCATACCAACATCATGGCAATGTCATGATGACATAAGACCACAACAATGACCATCACAATACATGCATAACAATCACATAAACAACAAACATTCACGCATGGCAAAAACATTCTGCCAATCCAGTCCAAGTGTTGAACCTGGGAGCTCTGATACCAATCTGTAACCACCCCTCCCAGATTTACGCAATTGCATCGGCCTTCCAGGGTAAACATGAGATGAAGAGTTATTATGACATGACATGACCTGACCTCCAAGCTCTAGTTAAGGAAGGGGGGCCTACAAACTGACCACAAACTGAAAACTCACAACATCCCTCAAGGCTACAAGCCACACAAGGGCCAAAGGACCACCCCAGGTGACCAAACCCTGAGCTGAGGCTTTTTTTCCCACAACTTAACCCCCAACCGCATGCATGACAATGCCTGGGTGCAACTAAAGGCCTCCAACCGCACACACAACATTGCCTGAGTGCAGTTGTGACCCAAATTGTCCAGTTTAGAGGGTGAGGTCCTGATATCTGAGCCACAATTCCAGGTCAACCTCCAGACCACTACCCAAAACTTCTTGAGACTTCTTAGAATCATTAATGACATAATGTCAATGCTAAGCATACAAACTTGAGTCAGAAACATGACCTAAATAGACCAGAACATGCTAGGAATTTCGTCAAACACGTGGAAAGCATGTAAGCTACAGGTCATGAATGCATATCTAATAATAATGGTCTAAGATTCATCTGATAATCAACAAGAAGGCCTTATGACGTCTCCGCATAGGTGCAAAAACACTTGTTAGTCCATGCATTCATCAACCATTATATATTCATTAAAACATGTGAAGATCCATGAACATTATACATCATATAACCATAAAATAACCAACATAGAGAAAATGGCAACTCAACCATAATATCGCCAACATAATCACTACAAATACTCATAGATAACAATAGGAAAATGCATCATATTAGCATATGAAAATACCAACCAAGTTAGGGACTTTCACATACGACTCGACCATAGATTGGGTTGAACCAAATCTCTCTTTCAACGAATCACCCTCGCACCATATTCCAAGCATGAATGTGGGATCTCATGTAATAAACTAAAACAAACCAACAAGGGCTTCCAGAGGCCAAACCACATCAACCCTCAATTAGTGATTCTACTTCATGATCAAACATCACTAACACCAACCAGATCAGTCTCTACCCAAGCTATCTAGGGCTCCAAGAACTAGTAACTCAACCCACAAATTTTCAGGACTCCAAAGCGTTTTTCCAACACAACTCGAGGGAGTAGTAACAACCCACCAAGGGCTCCAGAGAGTTTGTCCCAACCTAGGCTCCAAGACTAGTAATTCACCCAAGTTATTCCAGTGCTTCTAGAGCGTTTGTTCCAACCCACGACCATAAGGAATTATGAGCACCAATCAGAAAACAATCAAGTGGAAAAACCCACAACACCATGAATATCTAGGAAATGGCAAGGCAAGGCTAAAACCACTATCAATCCAGGTAAATATCCATGAAAATGACAACACATAAACGTAAAATCACATGCATATACCATGCATACATAAATCAGTAAGGAAATCACGCATGCAACCTGTTACCTGCAAAGCAATCTAGTTGTCGCTATTGATCCACTTGTTCCCTTGCACTTTCCTGCTTTACTTTTACTTCTTTCTCTAAATCCAAGTGAATACTAGAGTGCTCCAAGCGTGCTCCAAGAAAGCTCTAAGTGTGCAAGAGTATGAGAGAATGAGAGAATAGAAAAGAACTCCAACACTAAACTGACCTAAAGATGTCAAAAGCTAGCAAGTTATCCTCAAAAGTCTTTTTATCATTGAGACCTCTATTTTTTTCATTTTCCTTCAATCTCCCTCTCATGAAAATATGTGACCTTTTGATTTCCCTTTTCTCTTATTTTCTGTTATTTTCATAAATAAATGCCAATTATTCCACTTTTTCTTTACCAATGCCTTTGTCAATTTCCATAGCCATTAATTAATCACCAGTGATAGCCATCACTATGTTTTACTTAATATTCAACTTGGAATACGTGTGCCATGACCTTGGTTTTATTTTATTTATATGGAAAATCAACTAGGGTTTGTTACATATAGAAGTGAGATTTATATGTCAGTTCAATTAAAAAATAATAATAATAGGTTAAAAGTAATATGTATGGTGGAGGTTTTCTAGTGTAAACATTTAAATCTTGACTCAATAATAATATAAAGTCAAAAGTAATCAAAATAATAAAATTCATTTTTTTATATTGTAATTATGTTTTGGAGACCAACTTAGCCCCTCCAACTCAAGTTAGAAATTATGTTCCAGCAAAAAATGCATAAATAATTATAAGTTACATTGGTCAAGGCTAAATCAACAATGGTTGATAGACAAATCATCCTATAGTCTTTCAGTAACTAATAAATTACAATGTGAAGTGGATAAGTAAATTGCTTGCTCAACCTAAAAACTTGCATAAATTTTGGTGGGTAGTAACCACTAGTAATTCTACACGTTTAACGTTTTACTCCTACATAAGTGCTGAATTAAAAATAAATAATAGTGGGAAGTAACTCCCATAAGTATATTTTTTTACATTTTATTCCTATCCATTTTGGTGGGTAGTAACCACTAGTAATTCGACATGTTTACAATTTTACTCCTACATAAGCGTTGAATTAAAAATAAATAATAGTGGGAAGTAACTCCTATAAGTATATTTTTTACATCTTATTCCTATCCATTTTTTATGCAAAGACTTGCTTAAATTGTGGTGGGAAGTAATTGATTGTAGATATGTTATTTACTTGAGTATAAGTTATTTTCAAGTATTTTATTTTTGGATGGTTTTCTTGAAAAACTTAGGAATAAAAAATCATTACACAAATATCTAAAAATCAAGCATGAATATTGCAACCATATCCATAAATTATGGCATAAAACATGTAAGATAATTATCCACATGGCATTAAATTGTGCAAATGTTGCAATAAGGCTTTCAATTTATGGTCCAATCAAATGTTTGATTTTTTTTTTTAATAATGTTGAAAAATACATATTTATTTTTCAAAGTTAAACATTATAATTTGCATTGGTCAATGCTAGGTTTTGCTACAACGCCATGGGCCAATACCATGGATTATCAATACCACATGCCAAAAAACATAACTCATTTCACAATAAAAAATAATGAAATGGGAAATATTTTAGACATTACATATAGCATTGATTACATAGAGTGAAAATTTTCATCATATGGATGGAGGGCGGAGAGAGAGAAGGAGAGAGGGAAGGATATAGTGACAACTACTTACATATAGTGAAAATTCTCCATCATATGGATGGAGGGCAGAGAGAGATAAGGAGAGAGGGAAGAAGATAGTGACAACTACAGGATGGAGAGAGAGAGTGATGGGGGTGAGAGAGAGGGAGGTGTAAGAGAGATGGAGAGAGAGGAGGAGAGGGAGAGGAGAAAGAGAGATGAAGTTGGAGGGTGAGAGAGAGGGAGAGAGGGGGAGAGGGAGAGTAGAAAGAGAGATGGAGTTGGAGGTGAGAGAGAGGGAGGGAAGAACAAAGACATAGATAGATAAAGGTAGATAGAGAGGGAGTGACAAGGGAGAGATGGAGAGAGAGGGATAGAGGATATGAGGGAAGATAGAGAGAATGAGAAGAGAGGGAGATAGAGTGAGGGAGACAGAGAGATGGGGGGGGGGGGGGAGGGTAGCGCAAATAGAGAAAGAGAGAGGGAGGGAGATAGTGATAGAGTTGGAGGGTAGAGAGAGAGGGAGTGACAAGGGAGAGATGGAGAGAGAGGGATAGAGGATATGAGGGAAGATAGAGAGAATGAGAAGAGAGGGAGATAGAGTGAGGGAGACAGAGAGATGGGAGGGGGGGGAGGGTAGCGCAAATAGAGAAAGAGAGAGGGAGGGAGATAGTGATAGAGTTGGAGGGTAGAGAGAGAGGGAGGTGGGAGGGAAATGGAGAGAGAGGACTTGAGAGAGAGAAGGAGAGAGAGAGAGAGGGAGAGAGAGATGGAGTTGGAGGGGGAGATAGAGAGAGAGGGAAGAAAACATACATAAAAAGATAAAGGTGGAGAGAGAGAGGGAGTGACAAGGGAGAGATGGAGAGAGAGTGAGAGAGGAGGGGAGGGAAGAGAGAGAGAAGGATAGGAGAGAGAGAGGGAGAGAAGGCAAAGAGAGAAAGAGAGACATGGAGATGGAGGGGGGAGAGAAGGGGAGTGAGAGGAGATAGGGAGGGAGATAGTGACAGACTTAGAGGGAAGAGAGAGAGAGTGTGTGTGATGGGGAGGAGAGAGAGAGGGAGGTGGGAGAGAAAGGGAGAGAGAGGATTCGATAGAGGGAAGGAGAGATGGAGGAAGAGAGAGATGAAGTTGTAGGGGAAGAGAGAGGGAGGGAAAAACAAAAGCATAAAGAGAAAAAGGTGGAGAGAGAGAGAGGGTGACAAAGGAGAGATAGAGAGAGAGTGAGGCAAAGAATAGAGCGGGAGGGAAGAGAGAGAGAGAGGAGAGGGAGAGGGAGATATGGATCCAATCTAGATATGGTATGTGTGTATATAAAAACTGTCTTAGATCCATCCTAACCCCAGAACTATTAAGTGTCGAGATGGATCGAATCCCTTTTCACTTTAAAAGAGGTTTGTACATTAAGAGATTTGATCCTTCTCGACACTTGATAGATCCGGGTTAAGATGGATCTAAGCTTCTATAATAAGTAGTTGAAAAATTATACGCTTGATGTACAATGAAATTATACTTGGATCAAATACCTTTTTATTTTAAAAGAGGTTTGTATATTAAGAGATTAGATCCTTCTTGACGCTTGATAGATCTCGGGTTAAGATGGATCTAAGCTACTATAATAAGTAGTTGAAAATTATACACTTGATGTACAACGAAATTATACACTAAATCTCTCATAGGCGAATGGTTGATGGAAAAATCTCTACGTGACTTGTCCATTTGAAACTTGGGCAAAGGGATGACGCTTTTTTAAAATGATATTCATTTGACTAGTATAGGGATAGATGTGTAGGCGTAAATGTTTAACATTTAACATTTAAATGTCAATTAAAAAATAATTAAAGGTTAAAAGTAATATAGAGTCAAATATGGTGTTTAAAGTGATATTTATTTGACTAGTATAGGGGTAGATGTGTAGGCGTAAATGTTTAACATTTAACATTTAGATGTTGGTTACAAAATAATAAAATGTTAAAAGTAATATAGAGCCAAGTTTGGTGGAGTTGTCGTAGTGTAAAAATTTAAATCTTTGCTCAATTAATAATAAAAAGTTAAAACTAATAAAACTAATAAAATTCAATTTGTTATATTATAATTTTGTTTTACAAAGCAACTTCGCCCCTCCAACTCAAGTTAGAAATTATTCTCTGGGAAAAATTGCATAAATAATTATAAGTTACATTAATCAAGGCTAAATTAATAATGGTTGATAGACAAATCATCTCTTGCTTTGGAAGTTCTTATAAATTGAGATGTGAAGTGGATAAGTAAATTGCATGCTAATAAGTAAGAACTTGCATAAATTTTGGTGGCTAGTAACCACTAGTAACTCTACACATAAATAATGGTGGGAAGTAACTTGTATAAGTATATTTTTTACATTTTATTCCTATCCATTTTTTATGCAAAGACTTGCTTAAATTATGGTGGGAAGTAATTGATGGTAGATATGTTATTTACTTGAGTATAAGTTATTTTCAAATATTTTATTTTTGGATGGTTTTCCTGCAAAGCTTAAGAATAAAAAATACTACACAAATATCTAAAAATAATTCATTTATATTGCAATCATATCCATAAATTATGACATCAAATAGGTAAGACACTTATCCACATGACATTATAATATGAAAAGATTGAAATAAGACCTTTAAGTAATCAAATGTTTGATTTTTTTCATAATATTGAAAAACAAATATTTATTTTTCAACGTTAAACATTAGAATTTGGGTTGATCCATGCTAAACTAATAGTGATCAAGAGACTAATCCATTTTTAGAGTCCTGTATTGTCAAGGACTAATAATGATTCCATAACCATATTTCAATTTAATTAATAAGCACATAAAAACTTAATACTTAAAATAAACTTACAATATAACAAGTTTGGTGGGCATGGTTATCCACCCTCACTTTACCATGGATATTATTAACGTGTAAATATGTTTTGTTACAATACCATGGCTTATGGATAACACATGCCAAAAACCATAACTCATTTCACAATAAAAAATTAAAATGTAAAATATTTTAGGCATCACATATAATATTGATTACATAGAGTGAAAATTATCCATCATATGGAGAGAGAGAAAGTGTAGAGAGAGAGAGTGATGGGGAAAAGAGAGAGAAAGGGAGAGAGAGAAATGAAAAGAGAGGGGAGGGGAGGGAGAGAGAGATGGAGTTGGAGGGGGAGAGACACATTGATTACATAGAGAGATAGAGGTAGAGAGAGAGGCAGTGAAAAGGGAGAGATGTAGAGAGAAGAGGAGGGAAAACAAGAGAAGGAGAGGAGAGAGAGGGATACATGGAGAGGGGGAGAGAGAGAAGGAGAGAGGGAGATACTAGAGTAGGAGGGAAGAGAGAGAGAGGAGAGAGAGGGAGAGATGGATCCAACTAAGATATGATATGTGAACATATAAAAGCCAACCTAATCCATCTTAACCCTGAATCTATCAAATGTCGAGAGGGATCAAATCTCTTTTAAATTTAAACTTAGGTTTGTATCTCAAGACTTTTGGACAGGTTCCCCTGATGGTTGTTGATGTAATAGGTAGTTGAAAAGTATACACCGATGTACAACGAAACTATACACTAAATCTATCGCACAGGACAAAGCATATTTTGTGGTTATTTATCATGAGCATTGTGTTCTCTTGGTAAATGGTTGATGGAAAAATATCCACCTTTGTCCTTTTGAAACTAGGGAAAAGTGGTATTTATTTGACTAGTATAGGGGTACATGTGTAGGCGTAAATGTTTAACATTTACATTTATTTGTAGGCTCAATTAAAAAATAATAAAACATTAAAAGTAATATAGAGCCGAGTATGGTGGAGATGTAGTAGTGTGAACATTTAAATCTTGACTCAATTAATAATAAAAAGTTTAAAATAATAAAAATAATAAAATTCAATTTATTATATTGTAATTTTGTTTTGCAAAGCAACTTAGCCCCTCCAACTTAAGTTATAAATTAATAATGGTTGCTAGACAAATCATCCTACAATCTTGCTTTGGAAGTACTAATAAATTAGATGTGAAGTGGATAAATAAATTGGTTGCAAGAGAACTTGCATAAATTTTGGTGGGTAGTAACCAATAGTAACTCTACACATTTACAATTTTACTCCTACATAATTGTTGAAAAAAACATAAATAATGGTGGGAAGTAACTTTACTCCTATATAATTGTTGAAGAAAACATAAATAATGGTGGAAAGTAACTCCTATAAGTATAATTTTTACATTTTATTCCCATCCATTTTTTATGCAAAGACTTGCTCAAATTATGGTGGGAAGTAATTGATGGTAGATATGTTATTTAATTGAGTATAAGTTATTTTCAAGTATTTTATCTTTGGATGGTTTTCATGCAAATCTTAGAAATAAAAAATCACTACACAAATATCTAAATATCATGCATGAATATTGCAACCATATACATAAATTATGGCATAAAATAAGACACTTATCCACATGACATTATATGGTGCAAAGACTGCAATAAGAATTTCAAGTTATGATCTAATCAAATGTTTGATTTTTTTTAATAATATTGAAAGATAAATATTTATTTTTCAAAGTTAAACATTATAATTTGTATTGGTCAATGCTAAACTGATAGTGATCAAGAGACTAATTGATCGTTATAGTCCTGCATTAGCAAAGACTAATAATGATTTCATAACTATATTTAAATTTACTTAAAGCACATAAAAACTTAATACTTAAAATAAACTTACAATATAACAAGTTTCTTAACTATGGATATTCACCCTCACTTTACCATGGATATTATTAACTTGTAAACATGTTTTATTACAATACCATGGCTTATCAATAACACATGCAAGAAAACCATAACTCGTTTCACAATAAAAAATTAAACTGTAAAATATCTTAGACATCACATGTAACATTGATTACATAGAGTGAATATTCTCCATCACATGGAGAGAAGGGTGGGAGGGTGGCCGGGGAGAGAAGGAGAGGGGGAGGGAGATGGTGACGGTGTTGGAGGGGGCAGAGAGAGAGAGTGATGGGGAGGGGACACAGAGAGAGAGGGGAAGGGAGCGAGAGGCGAAAGGGAGGGAGAGAGAGATGGAGTTGGAGGGGGGAGAGAAGAAGGGAAGAACAAATACATATAGAGATATAGATAGAGAGAGAGGCAACGAAAATGGAAAGATGGAGAGAAATTGTGAGAAGAGAGGAGGGAAGAGAAAAGAAGGAGAGGAGAGAGAGAGATACATAGAGATGGAGGGGTGAGAGAGGGGGCGAGAAAGAGAAGGAGAGAGTAGAGTAGGAGGGAAGAGAGAGAGAAGGAGAGATGGATTCAATCGAGATATGGTATGTGCATATATAAAAACCAGCCTAGAACCATCTTAACCCAAGATCTATTAAGGGCCTAGAGGGATCAAATCTCTTTACACTTGAAAAAAGGTTTGTGTCTTAAGAGATTTAATCCCTCTGGGAGCGCTTGATAGATCCGTGGTTAAAATAGATCTAAATTGATATTAATAAAAATCTCTAATATCTATTTTTAAAAACTAATAAATTAATCACATTAAAAAGCAAAACCTTAAATAAGTTATGATAAATTTTCCAATATATAAAAAAATAAAATAAAATCTGTGGTCAAAATTCAGCCACCACCATCTATATTCTTCTTGAAGTCCGCACATCCACCTAGTCATCTCATCTACTTGATGGGGCTTCAAATTTTTTTCCATATCATTATAGAGGTTGGGAGTTTTCAATAAAAATTCAAAGTTTTTTAGAAAAAATTCCGTTTAAGTGCATATATATGTATGAAGTGGGTTCATTTAGGCAACTTTTTGTAAAATAAATCATGTGGGGGCATTTATGTGTAACAAGGTGCTCAACAAAATTTCCGTTTAAGTGCATATATTTGTATGAAGTGGGTTCATTTAGGCAACTTTTTGTAAAATAAAATATGTGGGGGCATTTATATGTAACATGGGTATAAATTGAGTGAGTTGATTTACGAAATTTGGTTAATTTATCAAATTTGTGAGTGAATATATTTAGGAATCTTGTAGTGTAAGGAGGTTATAATTGTTTTTTGGGAAAATATAGGAAATTTTTGGCAGGATTTTGAAAAATTTGGCTTTTTTTTTAGAAATTTAGGTAACAAATGTCAAGCTTAGGATTTTCCCATCACCAAATTGTGGCCTCGGTAAACAAGGCCATAGGAAGTATTGTTTATATTTATTTTTAAAATTAATTTATGAAATAATGTTTATATTTATTTTTAAGATTAATTTATGAAATAATGTTTATATTTATAAAAATAAATATAAGTTAAGTCCTATAGATATAAATATGTTTTTTTTTAGAAAATAATTTCAGCAAAATCACATAAAAAATCATTTGTCGACGCGTTTCGAACCAACCACTGTGGTTCATCGTCAGGACAAGTTGACGATGAACCACACTGGTTGGTTCAAAACGCGTCGACAAATGATTTTTCATGTGATTTTGCTGAAATTATTTTCTCAAACATATTATGTATCACAAAAGTCTCAACTCTATAATGTTTTTTTTTTATGATTTAAAAGGATATTGGATTTCTTATAAATAACATAGATTGGAATTACATTTTGGTTTTGGAGTAAGATTTAAAAATGTTTGTTTGTTTGTTTGTTTTGTTTGTTTGTTTGTTTGTTTTTTGTTTTGTTTTTTTTGTTTTTTGATGAAAAGTTTTTAAATTGTTTTTGTGTTTTGTTTTTAATGCTAGGAAAGAGGTTAATAGCTTAAGACTTGGATGAAGTTAGCAAGAGTAAAATTCTATCCCCTTGTGGATCACCAACAAGTAATTTTAGTGACATGAATTTCTTTGAATAAAAATGATGAGTCAACCTAAATTTATGGATAGTAGCCTCTGATGGTTGTGCTCACTTTTCATTGACAACTAAGTTATGAAAGGTTTGCCTCTGATGGTTGTCCTCACACTTTTGGTTCACAACTAAGTTATGAAAGGTTTTTCCACCTTCGAAAAAAATAATATCTATGCAAAAGGTTTGCCTCTGATGGTTGTCCTCACACTTTTGGTTCACAACTAAGTTATGAAAGGTTTTTCCACCTTCAAAAAAAGATAATATCTCTGCAATGTGTTAACTTTCTTGAAACTTTGCGCACTACTTAATGAATTACTAAAAACAAGGCAATTGAAAATTGAAACGAGCGTTAATTTTCTTGAAACTTTGCACACTACTTAATGAATTAATAAAAACAAGGCAACTGAAAACTGAAACCAAATTTACTTTTACCAGAGCTCTTAACTTAGATGAATTACTAGAAACAAAGCAACTGAAAACTAAAACCAAATTTACTTTTACCAAGATACAGAGCTCTTAACTTTCAACATGTAGCGAAAAATAATTGAGATAAAAACACATGCACACAAAATTGACACACTTGTTTTACCTAGGAAATCCAAACTGGAAAACTTGCTCTCTTTGTTATGGTCTTTTATTGATTGTTCTTTGAGCAAATGGATCTATTACAATTCATGTTGCTACTGCAACCAACAATTTGTCTCTGAGAAAGGGCCAGGCTTCTCCTCCCTAATCTCAACTCTACAATTATTCTTTGCCATACTCTTGATCTCAGCCGTGCATAATTGATCTTTGTTGAAGATAATCTCAACCCGCGCTATGAATCATGATCCCTTACTCCATAATCCTTGCACACTCTGGCTCCTAAAGGGCTAGGCTTCTCCTCGCTAATCTCAACTCTACAATTATTCTATGCTATACTCTTGATCTCAGCCTTGCATAATTGATATTTGTTGAAGATAGGGCTCGACTTCTCCTCTATAATCTCAACTCTACAATTATTCTCTGCCATGCATAATTGATCTTTGTTGAAGATAATCTCAACCTGCTCTATGAATCATGATCCCTTGCTGCATAATCCTTGCACACTCTCGTTCCTAAATCCTTGTGCATTTCTAGCTCCTAAATCCTTGTGCAATTAGCACTCCTAAATCTATATACACTGATCCCTTGCTCCATAATCCTTGCACACTCTGGTTCCTAAATCCTTGTGCATTTCTAGCTCCTAAATCCTTGTGCAATTAGGGCTCCTAAATCTATATGCACTATTGATCATCAACTGATGCCCATTCCACAATAAAGAATGATCTATGATCTTGTGCCTTCGTCCTTCTCTTTATGGATAGAAATTGATGCATGCAAGGAGACCTAGTCAAATATTAATTCACGTTAGTGTCACAAGTTTCCTTTGCTAGTTAACTGGAACAAGTCCCAATTACATTTGGACTAACTCTCAGTTAACGAGTTCCTCCTTGATTTACTCTAGTTATGATTGTGAATTAACAAAACTTGTCACTGCCACCTCACCCTGTAGTCTAACTGAAGAAGACTCCAACGAACTAAAGGTCCAACACTACACATGTAAAATTGATGACCATTCCAGTAAACGAGAAATAAACTCATCATAACTGAAGTCTATCTCATGAATTCACACTCATGTGAGAGAAAGACTATTCGTGGTCTTCACCAGCTAAGGCACAAGCCAAAATACCTTCCATCTCTACATCTTCAACATAATGTTGGTCTTGGAGTAAAACTTAAGAACTATGTTTGATTGCCTAAGAGCCAGTCTTCCTTGGACACAAAGTGTTGGACATTGGGTTCAGTGCTCCCGTGTGTTTCATGACTTGGAATAACTACCTCTTGTGGATCTTGACTTTGGCGATTATAGTAGAGACTAATGCCTATGGGTTTTGGTCTAACAACAATTGTGATTCCAACAAGTGGTATCAGGGCAACAAGTCTCGAGTTTGAAACCCACCCAACTCACGCTGGGGGGAGATTATTGGACATTGAGTTCAACGCTCCCCGCTTGTTTTGCTACATGGACTAACTGCATCTTGTGGATCTTAACTCTGATAATTGTAGCGAAGAATAATGCCTGTGCGTTTTGGTCTAACACAATCGTGATTCCAACACAAAGAAATAGGTTAACAAACTAAGATTGAGAATCATCTAGCAAGATCTACTAGCAAATCATTTTAAGTGGCATGGTTTTTATTGAATAATGGTGATTAGATAGTTTAAATTAACAATAGTTGCAAGTGATGGATGTGCTTACCACAAATTAACAATCAAATTACCATAAATTTTGCCACTTAAAAAAAATGAGAAAGAAGAAACATGTCAAATTTTAAAAAAACTAAGACATATCAAATATGAAAAAAGGAAAAATAATGAATATATGTGTGTGTGTGTGTGGGGGGGGGGTGGAATTGAATTTATAAATAACTTCTATATATTTTCATATATTTTTCTATAAGTTTAATCAAATTTCAAATTATAAATTTGAATTATTAAAATTGAAATATAAATTGTTATAATGTAAATGAGAGTTTATAAGGATCAAATTTCTTGAGATGCAAACATCTTTTAGAGTGAAAAGTGATTTGTAGATCTAGAATTAAAATGGATCTATGTTGGTATAATATATATGTAGTTGACATTGAAATATTTTATTTATAATTTACATTCTCCACATTACATTTAATTGTTTTTATTATTAATATTTTCTAAATATTATATATCAAATCCATATTAAGCATTGAATGAATTACAAATATCCCTCATACATTGAATTAAAAAACAATTATCAATGGAATAAGAATTCTCTAAATCTTTCTCTCTATATTACTATCTAATTTTAAGGCTACAAAGACATACATACTCTACCCCTCTCTAGTTTTGAACACGTGACCTCTTAGGAGGAAACCCATGCTCTTAACCATGAGGCCCACTAAAGTCATGTTAAAGTATTTTACTCAACGTTTCTATTGAAATATTTTATTTATAACCTACATTAAACTTTTCTTTGTTCTTAATATTTTTAAAATCTTATATATCAATTCCATATTAAAAATAAAATAAATAAAAGTGAATATATATATATATATATATATCTTTATTTTTCTCTATATAAAGTATATATAAAACTATGTTATTTAATATGGACATTGAAATAATTTATAAATATTTGTTATTATTAACATATTTTTGTTTTAAATATCACATGTAAAGTGAATGTAGATTAAATTACACATTATGTAATATTAATAATGCTATTCCCTATCATCTCCATGTTAAGTACTAAAGAGATTACATTTTTTGTTTATTTATCAAGTGGTCTGAGTTCTTTGGAGATTAAACCATGACCTAGGGGCATCTAAGCCCTTAAAATCACTTGTGGATCACGTGGGTCACACCAACCCTTAACATTGTTAGATTTTTGCCCACGAATCACGAAGTGACTTAACAATACACCCCATCATAATCTATTATACACCCCTTGGGCAAAAAAATTACATTATTCATCATAATAAAACGTAAATTAACATTTTTTACTCATCTCAATATTAAATAGTGAAAAAATTACAATTATTTATTTATTTATTATTTTTTTTCAATATAAAATTATGTAAAATTAAGTGCAAATTGATGTATTTTAATTATGGAAAACATTAATTTTTATTGTTATTATTATTTATTAATTTATTAATTTAAATGATTATTTTAGTCTTTTTAAATATAATTCTTGAAAGATTCTATGATACCTTGCGGGAGGGGGAGCGATGGAGCTAGGGTTCCTAATATGGTTTTCACCATGGCGTACTGGTCTAGCAGACCTTTCACAACGCTTGCCCCCGTAACTGCTTCCCTAACCTTCGCTGCCGTCGACTGACCGCCTTCCCTGCCCCTTTTCCTGTTGTTCCCTTCCCGTGTTTTTTCCCTAACCACAACAGTTTTCGGTAGAGCATTTACCTAGAAGGTTTTACCCTTCGCCGTTCAACCTTCCACCATTCATCGTTTGGTTTCCATAGGCAGCTGTTAGCTAAAGGCTGTGACAGTTATGGAGGATAACCTAGACTATTCAGCTGACCTGTCGGAAGGAAAGCCTATTTGGACGGAAGCCAGGACCACCCTCGAAGGTTTTTTCTCATTTGAAAATGAGCTCACTGAGGAAATTGGTGCACTCCTCCCATTTCTAGCCCTCGGTTCAAGTCTGTCTCACTGCCCGAAGACACCCCTGTCGACTCGGAGCTTGTTTCACAGCCTATTCCTCCTTGCACCTTGGTATTTGTTGTGCCTCAGGCTGGCCCTGGTGGTCTAACCCTAAGTGCGGCCACAACATCGACATTTTCCTCGTCTAGCTCCGACAAACCCTTGCTTGATCCCCCCTCGACCTCGGCCTCTCTGACATCCGCCTGTTCCACTTTTCTTACCCCGGCGGCCCCCTTGCAAGGCAATTTCACTAGCATCGGCTCCATTCCGGGGTTTTTTGCATCCATTCCGTCTGAACCTACTAGGGTTTCATCATCTCCGGCTCAACAGGCTTCGGTCCTACCTGCTGCGGCGACCTCCGGGTTAAGAGAGGGGACTAAGAGGAAGCGGAGCTTCAAGCTCAAGAATTGCGAAGTCTTCTTGAAATTCTCTGAGGATACCCCATTACTGGAGTCAATGGAGTCGTCAGAGCGTGTCCTAGTGGGTCGGGCTAGAGGCAAAAAATACAGTGTGGAACGCCTGCAAAAATGGACCATGGAGGTTTGGGGACACCATCTCAGCGACCCCCCCAGAGTACAGACTTTTGTAAAAGGTTGGTTTGCGATGCGCTTCAGTTGCTTGGCACATACCAATTGGGTCCTTTCGACAGTTTGGCACATCGACCAAGCCCTTGTACTGCTATGGAGGTGGACTCCATTATTCGATCCTGAACAAGAACGAGTGGACGCCGGACCTATTTGGGTTTGCCTCCCGAGGCTCCCATTCCATTTCTGGATGGAGGACATCTTCAGGAGGATAGGGAACGCTCTTGGAGATTACCTCACATATGATGCCTCTTTCCTGACTTCGGGGCATATGGCATATGCTCGGATCCTTGTCCATATGGACCTTTCGGATGGTGTTCTGGAGCATATTAATATTCAGTGGAGGAATATTACTAGACGACAGATCCTGGACTACGAGGGCATCCCATTCAGGTGCCAGAGGTGTCACAGAGTCAGGCATGTGTTCAAAGATTGCCCCCTTAATGGTGGTTCTTCCAGGAAAGATCAGAGGCAGGAGCCATTAAACAGAGAAGGTTTCGACCAAGTGGAACAACCACAACCCTCGGAGGAATTGCCTCGGCACAACGTTTCGCCTGTCAGAAGGTCTAAAACTCACTCAGCCCCACCGGCTATGACTGCTCCTCCTGCAAAGTCCTCTCAGAAGAAGCGTGGCAGGACTCCTCTTAGACCTCCTCCTCCGTCATCAGATCCTGTCCGGTCTGCCTCTGGTGATTCCTTCGACTCGGGTATGAGCACCCCTCTTTCATCTTCCTCTCATTGTTGCACTTTTGTTAGTAAATTTTTGTCTTCTGGATTCTCAATAAATTTGGGTCATAGGCCGGTTTCATCCACTCCCTTTGCCCAGGTCTCTTGTGATTTCTCCCCCTCCCTCCCTATCATCGCCCACACCCCACCCTCTCTGTCATCCTCTCCCCCTTCCCCTCCCCCTTCATCCACCATCACCCCTGTTTCGACAGGGTATCAGACCCGTTTGAAGGCCAAGCGACAAGCGGTGGATTTCATTGGCCTAGATATTATCTCTCCCCCCCCCTTCGCAGAAGCTCCACCGAGGCCGCCCCTCTTCCTTCTCCAGAGCACAATCTCAAGCGGGCGATGAAATTGTTGCTGGTAAACAGTCCACTATCCCTGGGGTCCTTAGAGCTAGAGACACCCCCTCGGAACCCCCTCCATGAAGATTCTCTCATACAACTGTCGTGGGCTCGCTAGGCCTGAGAAAAAACTAGCACTCCATCGGTTAGTTCATTCCAACCGTCTTGATATCATTTTCCTGCAAGAGACTCTTGGCCCCGCCGCTGACATCTCTAGACTCCTGGAGAACATGCTCCCGGGGTGGAAGTTCACTGGTCTTGATGCACAACGGAGATCTGGAGGTATATCCTTCGGATTTAATGCTCGGTCAATTAAATTGATCAACTGTTGGGGTGGGGCTGGACATATTGGAGCAGACATCTTTTCAGCTGACCTTGGCATGAATTTTAGAATTTTTAATATCTACGGGCCATGTCACAACTGACCGGAATTTTGGGATAACCTCCTTGGGTCGAATTCTTTCTCAGTTAACCACCTGATTCTGGGTGGTGACCTTAATTTTTCTATTGGACACTCAGAGTCCTGGGGCCACCATGCCCAGAGAGATATACTCTCGGATTATTTTTCTTTCACTCTGGATTCTCACCAGTTGATAGACATTCCCTCGGCCAAGATCCAAGCTACTTGGAGAAATAATCGGACTGGGGAGGACAACCTTGCTCGTAGATTGGATCGTTTCCTTGTCAAAGAAAGCTTACTTGACTTGGGGCTCAGTCTTAGACAATGGGTCGGATCAGGAGGGATCTTTGATCACCTTCCCATCTATATGGAAATCGATGGAGGAAGAGCAAAGCCCAATGGACCTTTCAAGTTCTGTTCAGCTTGGCTCAAAGAAGCTTCCTACATCAGCATGGTCTCAGACTTCTGGAAAGCCAATCCTCCGGGTGCCGAGGGAAATTATACTAAGGGATTCCTGTGCAACCTTTCATCACTGAAGCGACTGTCCAAGCAATGGGCACACCATAAGAGGACACAGGACGACCTATCATTGAGACAGATCGAAAATGATTTGTTGCTTTTCGAAAATGATCAGGGGGGCCTTTTCACCTCTGCTGAACATAAGGACAGGATAACATCCCTATATTCCGCAAGAGATAACATTCTTAAAGCCCGTGAGGAAGTCTGGCGGCTAAGGAGCAGGGTGATATGGCTGCAAGAAGGGGATGCTAACACAAAATTCTACCATAAGTTTGCAAATGGAAGAAAGGCTATTAATACTATTTGGCAGCTCCCGAATGAAGATGGAACTACTGCAAATACTTTTCCACAGTTAGCCTCTCTTGCATCTTCTCACTTCAAGAGAGCTTTCAGGGCCCCTCGAGATGCAAATCTTGCTGATATTATTAGGGTGGCCCAGAACTTCCCGCGGTTCATGAAACAAGAAGAGGAAGAGGATCTATCCAAGGAGGTCACCTTGGATGAACTGGAGGCCACATTGAAGTGGTTCAAGAAGGACAAAAGTCCTGGACCAGATGGCTGGACCATTGAGTTCTACTTGGCCTTCTTTGATGTCCTGGGTACAGATCTGCTACATGTTATTGAGGACTCCAGAATCAATGGTAGAATTGAGCCTTCCATCACCTCGACCTTTATTGCCCTTATCCCTAAGGCCAACAACCCCTCCTCTTTTGATGAGTATCGCCCTATCTCTCTCTGCAACTGCCTATACAAGATTGTTGCCAAAATCATTGCTAATCGGATGAGACCCATTCTTTCCAAGCACATCTCTCCAGAGCAATTTGCCTTCCTACAAGATAGACAAATTCATGAAGCTGTTGGTACTGCCCAGGAAGTACTGCACTCGCTCCATACCAGGAAAAGGAAAGGCATGATTCTTAAAGTGGATTTATCTAAAGCCTTTGACCGAGTAAATTGGCTATATATCAGAATGCTACTAACTCATCTGGGGTTCCCCTATAATTTCATTAAATGGATCATGAGTTGTATCTCTAACATATCTTATAGTGTCCTGGTCAATGGTAGTGCATCCCCGTTTTTTCTCTTGGAGCAGGGACTTAGACAAGGCTGCCCACTTTCTCCCCTTCTCTTTCTTCTTGTCATGGAAGGTCTCAGCCGGAATATAATGGTGGAGTTCAGAGGTGGCAGACTTCAAGGCATCAAGATCACTAATGATTGTCGACTCACACATCTACTCTTTGTGGATGATATTCTGATTTTTCTGAATGGAAGTATTGGTGATCTGACTTGCATCAGATCCATTTTCTCTTTATTCATGTTGGCAACTGGTATGGAACTAAATAAGCACAAATCTACATTGACCACGACTGCATGCACACAACATGAGATACACTTTGCTCTCCAACGATTTAGATTCACACTGCTGAGTCTTACTGAAGGTCTTAAATATCTGGGGTATAAGTTAAAGCCTCTGGGCTATAGAATTGCTGATTGGGTTTGGCTCATTGCTAAATTGGAAAAAAGGCTCAATATTTGGTATCTCAAATATCTCTCTCGTGCTGGTCGCCTCACTCTCATTAAGAGTGTTTTGGAAGCTACTCCTGTGTACTGGATGTCCCTGGCCTGGATACCTAGTGGAATCCTTAACATAATCCAATCCCTTTGTTGCAGATTCCTTTGGAAAGGTAGCCAGCCAGGTAGGATTTTTGCTTGGGTAAATTGGGAAGCTTTGAATTTGCCCAAAAAATGGGGTGGTTGGGGACTCAAAAAACTCGAGGATTTCTCTATTGCTCTTGCTGCAAAACTCTGTTGGCACCTGCTTACAGGTGATAGTCTCTGGGCCAAGGTGTCAATATCTAAATATATCGCCCCTCTACAGACTCTGGACTGGATCAGGAGTCCTACCAGGCATCCATCCGGGATTTCGACAATTTGGAAGGCTGTAATCAAGGCCCTGGGACCCATCAGGGCGGGTCTCACCTGGTGAATTCATTCAGGTCTCAAAGTTCGGGTTGGTATCGACCCGTGGATTGGGTGTGGGAATTCTCACAGCCTTCCTGCTAATCTCATACAACTGCTTCATGATCAGAATGTCACTCACATTGCTCATATTGCTGATAGGGAGAACACCTCCATCCTACATCAGGCTTGGAGATCGGCACATCAACTTAACATCCCCCCACATTGGCACAATCTGTGGGAGGAGTACACTCAGGTCCTCTCTGAAGCCCATATCCACATATCTGATGATGAAGATGAGATTGTTTGGGCCTTCTCGAAATCTTGTAGATACACTCCAAAAGTAGGTTACCTGGTTTTTGTTGGCATTATGGCACAGGTGTTGTCCTTGATGGCAACTCTCTTTGGTAACAAATCTCAGTTCAGGCTTTTAGAATGAAAGAAAAGACATATACGCAGGTTCATCTAGACGAAGACGCGTACACACGCGGGTTATACGTTTCAAAGGCGCGTATGCATATACACGCACTTTCATGCAAGGAAAAGCGCTTATATGTTGGAGAACTTCCTTTTGGTCCATGGTAGTTAGTCCTTGGTATTTGAACCTATGGTTTTGGACCATGGTACCTCGTTAGAAGTGTTGACCCTAAGTATTGGGTCCTTGGTATTGTTTATTATGGTTTTGGACCGTGGTATTGTGGAAGGCCTAAAACTATAAAAGAGGAAGGAGATCATGTGGCAAAGGATCATCTGAATTATTATTGAATATCTGATAAAGTGCTAGATCTGGAATACTGGTAATTGGGGTTATGGTACAGATCTGGATTTGAATGAAGGAGGAACCTTAGCGCAAAGAGAAGGACAAGTTCTATTGATGGGTCATAATCTTTAAGCTTGAATGATAGTATCTTTGTATGATTTTGATCTGCTATATGTGGCGCTTGCTTGATCTATAAGTCTGATAATCTGGGTTAATTAGAGTTTGAATATCTGAAAGAGCGAATTATCCTTTATAGATCTGTATGTAGGTTCAGTGAAGAGAAGGCGCGTATACACGTCGATTTAGTGAAGCGAAGGAGCATATATGCAGTTTGTTCCATACACAGAAGCGTATGCACGCAGGTTTCAGGTTATTAAATCAGCGTATATCTTTTGAGTTGTGATCTAGCTGCCTCTGTTTATTGTTGCAGTGTTCTGGGTTCTAATTTGGTGTGTGGTTACTGTTACTGTGATCTGGGTACAGTCATCAGAGAAGTGTTTATGTTGATTCAGTTTTGATTGGTGAAAAGGTGATTGGTTGATGCAGAAATTCTTGATGTTTGATTGATGTTATTTGTGGATCTAGTCTGAAAATTTATGAAACGTGGTCCCTGAAAGAAAGAGAAGGTTGTTGCCTTCTGTAGGCCAGCACCTACGTACTAGTATCTTGGCTAGTGAAAGAGCTAAGGAGGTTGTAGCTTCCTTCCAGGAGAAGCTGGAAAACGAGAGAGGGTTGTAGCTCTCTGCAGGTTGCAGCCTGTGTACTGGTAAAGGACTGCACCAGTACAATTGTAAAAAGAAGTTTCTAATTAAAGAGAAGATAGAGACGAATTGCAGCAGGTGGTTTTCACCCACATTGGGTTTCCACCTTATATCTTGTGTTCTTATGTGTGATTGTCTTTCTGCTCTATTTTACTGTTTTTGATTACTGGTTATTTGCTTCTGAATCACAGATTAACAATCAACATCAGAAAGAAAAAGTAAATTAAAAGTTTGCATTATATACGCGGGTTTCCTTCTACATAATTGCGTATATACACGGGTTTAATTAACTGAAGTAGCGTATATCATTAGATTTTGAAAAGGAATATTTGACTTGATAATACTGATTCACCCCCCCCCTCAGTATTATTTCCAACAATTGGTATCAGAGCCAAGTTCTTCAGAAGAAGCTTGATTGCTTGAAGAAAGATCTTTCATCATGAGCAACTATGAGAGGGAAGCATCAATCAGGCCACCGATTTTTGATGGGACAAACTTCATTTATTGGAAGGTAAGAGTTACTGCCTATCTTCAATCTCTTGGTACAGAAGTCTGGGATATCATAGATACAGGGTATACTTTTTCATCAGCAACTCCTACAGATCCGGCTGAGAAGAAGAAATATGAAACAAATGGAAAGGCGGTCAATACTCTATTAGGATGCCTATCTCAATCAAAAATTTTCAAGGTAATGCAGTTTAAATCCGCAAAAGAGATATGGGACAAGATTGTTCTGAGCTATGAAGGAGATGATCAGGTAAAACGAGCAAAACTTCAAATCCTCCGGATTCAGTATGAAAATCTCAGGATGTATAATGATGAAAGTGTAGCTAACTATTTTTTTCGTGTAGATGAGATTGTTAATTGTATGAAAAATTTGGGTGAAGAAATAAAAGAGGCTGTTGTGGTTGAAAAAGTTCTAAGATCTTTGTCCCCTAGGTTTGAATCTAAAGTTTTTGCAATAAAAGAAAAAGAGAATCTACAAAACCTTAAAATGTCACAGCTGCACGGAATTCTAACTGCTTATGAAATGAGGAAAGGAGGTCCATCAGACAGGAGAGAAGTTGCCTTCAAGGCTTCAGGCAAAGGAGAGTACTATGAGTCAGGACACGTGTCAGAAGAAGAAGAAGAATAAAATTTTGTCAGAAATCTTCAACGGAGTACTGGAAGATTCAGAGGTAAGTTACCTTTCAAATGCTTTGCTTGTGGAAGAGTAGGTCATTATGCTGCCAAATGTCCTCATAAAGATAAGATTGACAAGGGAAAGGAACCTGTTAGATGGAACAAGAAACAAAATGAAAATAAGAAAAGCTATTACACTCATGAAGACAGTGATGGAATATCAAATAGTGATGAAGATGAATGAGGTAATGACTATAAACTTTTAATGGATTTTGAAGATGATGATTACATGGATGCTATAGATGTGGATAGCTTTTATGAAGAGATTTCTAGACTAAAGACATGTTTAGAAGAAAAGAATGTGATCATTGATACTTTGCAATTTCAACTTGATGAAAAAGAAAAATTTCTTGAGAAGTTAGAATGTGAAATTGTTGGCCTTAGAAAAGAAATTGAGAAAACAAAGGCTCTTAATCTTAAATTTGTTAAAGGATCTGAAACTTTGGATGAGATTATCAATGTACAACATTCTCCACTAATCAAGACAGGTCTGGGTTATAATGGAGAAACAACTCAAGCATCCACCTCAAAGAGTTATCTTGATGCAGCAAGGAGGAATGAGCAAAAGCCCAATGGAGATCACCAGGTAAAGCAGGGACGAATTACATCAAGAACAAACAAAGACTACCAGGTAAACCAAGGGCAATCCATCTTAAGGGTGAACAAAAGCTACAACCAGCCACAGGCAAAAACTTCTCAATTTGCTTCAAGAATGGATGACAATAGAAATTACAATCATTTGGTTGGTAGATTTGATAATCGTAGAAGTTTCTTCAATGGCCAATTTTTCTCTTGCCATAACTTTGGTCACAAAACAACTCAATGTGTTGCATATAAGACAATCATGACTAGAGAAGCTCAAAAACAAAGAAGTATGACTGGGATTACGAAAAGCACCTATAACAACTTTTCGGCACTTGAAAATGAAATTGAATGTTCTATTTGTAATAACTTCGGTCATGAAGATTCTGAATGCGGGAGCAGGTTTTAGCAGACAAAGGAACAAGCCTCAAGCATCAGAACATGGAGAATAAAGGAACCACAACCAAAAAGATGTGGGATAGCTTTTTATGCAGAAGGACAGGAAAATCTATGGTACATCGACAGTGGATGTTCGAAGCATATGACAGGTGATAAAGAAAAATTTGAATCATATACTGCTTTAGAAAAGGGAAAGAAAGTTTCTTTTGGAAATGATACCCCTGCAGCCATAAAAGGAAAAGGCACTGCTCAATTGAAAGAAAAGGTCAAAGCTAGAAATGTTTTGTATGTTGATGGCTTGAAGCATAATCTCCTGAGTGTCAGTCAGATGTGCGATCAAGGAACCGAGGTAATATTTCGATCAAATGGATGTAGTGTTCGTGATCTTGATACAGGAAAAACAGTGATCAAAGGCAGAAGAACTCCAAATAACTTATACATATTTGAAGAAGGACAACAACAATGCTATTTGAGCAAGGATGATGAACACTGGTTATGGCACCGGAGGTTGGGGCATCTAATCTTTTCACAAATAAGGAAAGCATGTAAATATCAAGCAGTTCGTGGTCTCCCAGATATCAAAATTCCAGACAACACCATATGCAAATCATGTCAGTTTGGTAAGCAAACCAGAACCAACTTCCCTGAGAAGGAAGGCTCAGCCAGCAGGCCTCTTGAACTAGTCCATACAGATGTATGTGGTCCATTTAGGACAAGGTCACCTCGAGGAGAAGAATACTTTATATTATTCATTGACGACTTCTCCAGGATGGTTTGGTTAGGACTTATGAAACACAAGGACGAAGCATTCGAAAAATTCAAATCTTTCAAAGCCTTCGCTGAAAATGAATCAGATCACAAAATTAAGTGTCTCAGGTCTGACATAGGTGGGGAGTTTACCTCAAATGAATTTTTAGATTTTTGTGAAGAACATGGAATAAGAAGGGAATTCTCTACAGCTAGGACTCCTCATCAAAATGGAGTGGTGGAAAGGATGAACAGAACGGTTCAACAAATGGCTCGTGCTATGCTTGATGAGTCTGGAACTCTCGCAACCTTCTGGGGTGAAGCTGCATTTGCTGCAGTTGTTATTCTCAACAAAACAAATGTCCGAGTGAACAACACTCAAACTCCTCATGAGCTCTGGTATGGTGAGACTCCTTCGGTAAAGCATTTCAAAATTTTTGGAAGCAAATGCTATATTAAAAACAATGATGAACAGCTTGGCAAACTTGAACCTAGAGCAGATGAAGGCATTCTCCTTGGTTATTCTCCCCACAACAAAGTGTTATAATAAAAGACTTGGAAGAATTGTTGACAACATTGATGTAGTGGTTGATGAAAAAGGATACATTCCTAGGCAAGTAAATTATGAAAATATCGAAGAGGATGAAGACTACTCTCCAAATCAGATTGATGATGAAGAAGAACCTCAAGAGGCATCAGAGGAACAGATAAGGATAGAAGAAAAGACTCCATCCAAGTATGTTAAGAAGAATCATCCAGAATCTCAGATTTTGGGGCAGAAAGAGGCAGGTGTACAAACAAGAGGAACAATTGCAGAAGCATCAAGCTATTTGGCATTGCTCTCCTCCACTGAGCCACAAAATGTAAAAGAAGCATGCAAAGATGAATGCTGGGTCAAGGGAATGGATGAAGAACTGGCGCAGATCGAAAAGAACAACACTTGGGAGTTGGTTCCTAGACCAAAAGATAAGAATGTCATAGGGACAAAATGGATCTTTAAAAATAAGTTGAATGAAAATGGAGAAGTAATTAAAAACAAGGCCAGACTTGTTTGTAAAGGGTATGCTCAACAAGAAGGAATAGACTTTGAAGAAACTTTTGCTCCTATTACTAGACTTGAGGCCATCCGAATGTTCCTTGCTCTCTCAAGCTTTCAGAAGTTCAAAGTATTTCAAATGGACGTGAAATCAACCTTTCTAAATGGAGACTTAGAAGAAGAAGTGTACATTGAGCAACCAGATGGTTTCATTCTTGGGAATGATCCAAATCTTGTTTGCAGACTAAAAAAGGCTCTCTATGGTCTTAAACAGGCTCCAAGGGCTTGGTACTACCGGTTGGACAAATATCTTCATCAACAAGGTTTTTCAAAAGGATCAGCAGATAGAAATCTCTATATAAGAATTGAAAATGACAAATTGCTAATACTTGTTGTGTATGTAGATGATATTATCTTTGGAAGCAATGAAGAAGCTATGAGTCAAAGCTTTGCCTTGGTGATGCAGAAAGAATTTGAAATGTCCTTGCTTGGAGAACTGACATACTTTCTTGGATTGCAAATCCAACAAAATGAAGGCGGTATCTTCTTGTTTCAAACCAAGTACCTCAAGCAGATTCTGAAGAAGTATGGCATGGAAGATTCGAAACCAGTATGTACCCCTATGGTTACAGGATGCAGTCTCAGTACAAATGATGAATCAGTAGCAATACGTCAACCAAATTATAGATCTATGATTGGAAGTCTAATCTATTTGACAGGTACCAGACGAGACATCATGCATGCAGTGGGAATAGTTGGAAGATTTCAGGCAAATCCAAAGGAAACTCATCTTCAGGCAGTGAAGAGAATTTTCAAGTATCTTCAAGGAACTCAAAACTATGGCTTATGGTATCCTAGAGATACAGATCTCACTCTTCATGCTTATACAAATGCAGATTGGGCTGGAAGCGTGAATGACAGGAAGAGCACAAGTGGTGGTGCATTATTTATGGGTTCCAGATTAGTATCTTGGTTCAGCAAGAAACAAAGTTCGATTGCTTTATCTACAGCTGAAGCGAAATATGTGGCTGCTGCATCTTGTTGAACTCAACTTCTTTGGATGATGCAAACCTTGCAGGACTTTCAAATCACTTGTACACCACCTATCTCCATCTTATGTGATAATACAAGTGCAATCAGCATTTCAAAGAACCCAGTCATGCATTCAAAGACCAAGCACATACTGATCAAGTATCACTTTCTCCGGGAACAAGTGTTGGAACAAAAGGTCAAATTGGAGTATGTTCCTTCTAAGGAACAAGTTGTTGATATTCTCACCAAACCACTGCCCAGGGAGACATTTGAATACCTCAGACAGAAGCTGGGAGTAGTTGATGTATCATCTTGATGTTAAAACTTGTCTGTTTCAGAGAAAAATGGGTGTACAAGAGTTTCCTGAGGAGTATACGCGTACATACGCTGGTTTGTGCAGAGATAGTCGCGTATATGGAGGTTTGATGGATATCAGTAGGGACAGGCTCTGGTTGAAGATATTCTGATATGGGTCTGACAGAGACCACCCGGCACAGGCTCAGGGGGAGCAGATAATCTTCTAATAATGCATTGTTGGCATTATCTTAGAAGCTTTTGGTTCTAGTTCACAATTGTTGTTGGTTTCAGGTGGAACAGAGGCAGAGGGAGAACATAAGGAAATCTTGGTTGCTGATCTGAATGGTGATTGACAAATGTTGCTGCTATCAATTATTGGTGACTTTCATAAGTCTTGATCTAGATATTTCGTCTCTATGTCATGTATCTCTTTTATGGTGTCAAAGGTCATGTAACGACCTATTTTGGTTTCCCCACTATGCCTTGGATGAACATGTAATGAACTTGGTTGTCATATGTAATTTTCTGATGTATCCCTACTTGCTTGGGTGGATGATGGATGTATGTATTGAGTCTTTTGGTGATAGGAAGGTCTTTTATAATGTATAAGTCATGGTTCTTCTTGAAGAACATCTTTTGCAGATCTTGCCTACAGTCAGGGGGAGCATGGTCAGCACAGCAGGGCAGAAATTTTAGCATGTACTCAGGGGGAGCACAACCCTTTGCCCTTGATGACAAAGGGGGAGAATGACTTTGAGGATTTTGGGTTGCCATCAAGTCCAAAGGGGGATATTGTTGGCATTATGGCACAGGTTTGGAGCTATGGCACAGGTGTTGTCCTTGATGGCAACTCTCTTTGGTAACAGATCTTAGTTCAGGCTTTCAGAATGAAAGAAAAGACATATACGCAGGTTCATCTAGACGAAGACGCGTACACACGCGGGTTATACGTTTCAAAGGCACGTATGCGTATACACGCACTTTCATGCAAGGAAAAGCGCGTATATGTTGGAGAACTTCGTTTTGGTCCGTGGTAGTTAGTCCTTGGTATTTGAACCTATGGTTTTGGACCATGGTATCTCGTCAGAAGTGTTGACCCCAGGTATTGGGTCATTGGTATTGTTTATTATGGTTTTGGACCGTGGTATTGTGGAAGGCCTAAAACTATAAAAGAGGAAGGAGATCATGTGGCAAAGGATCATCTGAATTATTATTGAATATCTGATAAAGTGCTAGATCTGGAATACTGGTAATTGGGTTTATGGTACAGATCTGGATCTGAATGAAGGAGGAACCTTAGAGCAAAGAGAAGGACAAGTTCTATTGATGGGTCATAATCTTTAAGCTTGAATGATAGTATCTTTGTATGATTTTGATATGCTATATGTGGCGCTTGCTTGATCTATAAGTCTGATAATCTGGGTTAATTAGTGTTTGAATATCTGAAAGAGAGAATTATCCTTTATAGATCTGTACGAAGGTTCAGTGAAGAGAAGGCACATATACACGCCGGTTCAATGAAGCGAACGAGCGTATACGTAGTTTGTTCCATACGCAGAAGCGTATGCACGCAGGTTTCAGGTTATTAAATCAACGTATATCTTTTGAGTTGTGATCTAGCTGCCTCTGTTTATTGCTGCAGTGTTCTGGGTTCAGATTTGGTGTGTGGTTACTGTTACTGTGATCTGGGTACAGTCGTCAGAGAAGTGTTTATGTTGATTTAGTTTTGATTGGTGAAAAGGTGATTGGTTGATGCAGAAATTCTTAATGTTTGATTAATGTTATTTGTGGATCTAGTCTGAAAATTTATGAAACGTGGCCCCTGAAAGAAAGAGAAGGTTGTTGCCTTCTGTAGGCCAGCACCTACGTACTAGTATCTTGGCTAGTGCAACCTGCATACTGGTAAAGGACTGCACTAATACAATTGTAAAAAGAAGTTTCTAATTAAAGAGAAGATAGAGACGAATTACAGCAGGTGGTTTTCACCCACATTGGGTTTCCACCTTATATCTTGTGTTCTTATGTGCGATTGTCTTTCTGCTCTGTTTTACTGTTTCTGGTTACTGGTTATTTGCTTCTGAATCACAGATTAACAATCAACATCAGCAAGAAAAAGTAAATTAAAAGTTTGCATTATATATGTGAGTTTCCTTCTGCATAGTTGCGTATATACGCGGGTTTAATTAACTGAAGTAGCGTATATCATTTGATTTTGAAAAGGAATATTTGACTTGATAATACTGATTCACCCCCCCCCCCCTCTCAGTATTATTTCCAACAACAGTTCTAGCTGAGCCGAGGAAGCCACAAAATCCAGAATACTGGTGGCAACATCTCTGGAAGCTGAAGGCTCCCCCACAATCCAGATTACTTATATGGTGCATCCTACAGAATAAAATCCCTACCGGGGACAATCTCATCAAGAGGGCGCAATATGGACCACACTAGTGTTACCTATGCAAAAGAGACAATGAATCCATTTTACACCTCTTCCTGGAATGTTTGGAAGCTCGTCGGTTATGGGAAATACTCATCCCGGCTGTTGCCCCTTCCGGCTCTTGGACAACAACATCTGTTATCGATGCTTGGTACACCTGGTTTTCCTCCTCTACCTCGCCCAAGCAGCGCAATCTCTCGATCCTGACCTGCTGGCCTATTTGCATCGCCTGCAACGGCCTCATTTTCCAGAACCTTACCCCTCGTTGGCCTATCCTTGCGGTTAAAATACTGGCTGATTACGCCCTCATCCCTGATGACCCTCCTCCCCAATGACCCCGTGTAATTACTCCCGAACTAATTGATGATAGTAAACCGTGGGCATATTTTGACAGGGGCTGCACAGGACAATGGTTGTTGGGGCGGGGCATTTTGCACATCACTGCACATCACTCATTTAGTTTGTTGATAGGACTCAGGAGAGGCACAAATAATTTTGCAGAGCTATCAACAGCAAAATATCTTATACAATTTGCATTGGAGAAAAATTGCAGAGACCTTCAATTATTTGGAGACTCCAAAATTGTTTGTGACTGGTTAAATAGAAATACAGGATGCTCTACATATACTCTAAGTCACATTCTTGAGGAGGCCTTGAGATTGATTTCATATTTTGACACATTTACTTGTAATCATATTTTCAGGGAGCGGAACACAACAGCTAATGGCCTTTCCAAAGAAGCTGCGCTCCGGGAGCCGGGCACTCTGATGATTCGGGAACAGCTCGATGATGGCCATTATCAGTATTATCACTGGCCATTTATGGAATTTTAGGCATAAATTTACTGGATTTTTGATTTTTGTTTATACATGTATATATATACCATCTCTCGGACAGCGTTGGTTTTATAATTTTTGTTTATTCTAGTTAACTTTGGTTGTTACCTCCCTACGTGGATCAAGGTAATCAACATATCAGAACTCAGATCTCTTGTTGATGACTACTTGTCATGAATATGTTCAGCATATGCATATGCATCTAAAAAATGTAATTTCTTTCTATAAATGAAATTACGGTTTTTTCTAGAGATTGTAAAAATAGAAAAAATATAAATTTAATCGGATACAAATGTTTTTTTTTTGTTGACAGAAACGGTTATAGTGTGATTATATTCCTCCTGGCCTAAATGCCGAGTGTCTGTATACAATGAGGATGTCTAAATCCTGAAAAGTCTCACTAATGGAAGTGAGAGTGTTATTATGACTTGAGATCTTTTTCCTAGCTTGGATTTCTATTGATTCTATATCCGATATTTTCCCCCACTTGGATATACAGACAAATTTTTTTAAGATCAAGCAGTAAAACATGGCGGGGCGCGGCTTATGGGATGGGTTCCCATGATTCTTTTCTGTCTTTCAGCTTGACCCCGGCGGAGAGGAGGGCTGCTTTATTTGCTTCGCTGTCCGCTTCTTTATTGTGAGCTCTCAGAACATGATAGTAGTTCAGCTTCTGAAAAGCGTTTTCTAGGCCCTTAATTCTGGAAATCATCCTGGCTAGATTAAGATCAGCAGCAGGGGAGTTAGAGGCCATTGCACTTATAATGATCTGAGAGTCTCCTATAACTGTTGCTTCCCTTATGTCTAGCTCCTTTAGAGTCTTAAGGCCTTGCAGGAGGGCCAAAGCCTCAGCTTGAGTGCTGGTCATGTGTCCAAGCCCCCAAGCATATGAGTGAATTTTTTCTCCCGTTGAGTTTAGGACGACACCTCCAGCACCTGCTCTGCCCGGATTACCCTTAGCTGCCCCATCGAAGAATAGAGAGTACCTTGATTGCGATTTGAGCCAGTCTTGGAAGTCTGCTTCCGGTTTTCTTATTTGCCAATCTTTGAGTGGAAGGGCATTTCTGATTGCTGGGAGAAATTGTAATCCAAGGAAAGAGCCCCAAGCGATATCTTGGTGGCTGAGACTAGCATCGTCGTTTATTTGAGACAGGCATTCCTTTATTTGACACTTGATCTTAACTTCAATGGTCTTGTGGTGCTGTCTAGCATTCCTAAAGGTTCTTCTGTTGCGTTCCAGCCATAACTGCCAGCAAATGACCTTTGGAAGAATGGCCCAAGCTGTTTTGATTAACCGATTTTGAGGAGGGGGGCCAGGGTATTTGATTGCCTAGCTAGAGAAGAGATCGACAATGGAGCATGGAAGCAGGAAGGTGGGATCCAAGGAGTGAAGGAGGGCGCACCATATCTGTTTGGCGTAGCAGCATTCCAGGAATAAATGCGCTGCTGTTTCTACGCTATTGCTGCACAGAAGACAAATGGAGGGGCCGTTATATCCCAATTTCTGCAATCTGTCGAAGGTAAGGATTCGACCATGGCAAAGAATCCAAGCGAATATATCAGTTTTGGGCCAAGCCTGACAGCGCCAGATCGCTTGCCAGGGCGCTGGATTTGTGGGGACGTGCGGTCTCTCGCATTGTTTGGCGTAGCCCTCGGCGACTGTATAGCCTTTGGCTTTCTTCCCCCAGCCAATTGCGTCTTGTTTTTTCCTGTTCATGGGCGCAAGACCGTGGAGGAGGCCTGTCATCGTGGCCCAATCATCGATCAGGCGTTCTGGCATTTCCACTCTCTTCCAGCCTATCCATTCGTTGTCTTTCCAGAGGGAGATGTCCCAAAGAGTACGCAGCTTCTCTCTTTCCATCCACTCCTGCAGCTCTCCCATGGGCACTCTGTCGATGATCGGGTCTGTGAACATAATTTTATCAGTCCAGATTCTTATTTTCTTACCGTTTCCAGGGATCCAGTAGATGTGATTTTTGATCAGGGAGGCGGCCTTATCATATAGCTTGAGAAACGGTGAATTAGGCAGACGAGTCACTCTGTCTAAGCAGCTGGAGCGAGGACCACGGAAATATTTTTTCCTGAGAGCTGTTTGGGCCCAGCCAGGATTGGGCGCGACAACCCTCCAGATAACCTTTGCTGCCATTGCTACATTCAGGTGGCCTAAGTTTTTGAAATTAAGGCCTCCCTCCCACAGAGGCTTAGATATTGCTTCCCAACTGATGAGGGGGATTTTACTTTCGTTCTGCTTTCCTCCCTTCCAGAAGAATCTCCGAATATGCTCTTCCATTTTTTTTAGTATGATTGTTGGAGCTAGCATCCCTGCAAATTGAAAAATAGGAAGACTAGTGAGCACTGATTTGATAAGGACGGATTTGCCAGCATAGTTGAGCCAGGTGAAGCCCCAGGCCTGAATTTTTGACTGGAATTTTTCGAGCTGGGGTAGCCAATCTTTGCTTGAGATTCTTTTGTGGGCAACAGGAAGGCCCAGGTATTTGAAGGAAGTCCATGAAGCGGAGGCTGCAAATCCCAGGCACCTGGAGATAGCAGAGAGAAGTCTGGGCGGGGTATTCCAACTGAAGATGTGACACTTATTCTTGTTAACAACGCTGCCTGAGCCCTTGCTGAATTCTTCCAGAACTGATTTGAATTTGGAGGCGGAGGAGAGAGAGGCAGCACCCAAAAGCAGGGTGTCATCCGCGAATAGAGCATGATTAATGTTCTTGACTCCTCTTGCTATACACAGTCCCATAAGATCTTGGTCTTGCATTTTTTTGTCCAGCAGAAAGCTGAGAGCTGAGGCTTGAATGACAAAAAGCAGAGGGGAGAGTGGGCACCCCTGCCTGAGCCCTCTTGATGCTTTGAAGAAGTCCGTAGCTCTTCCATTTACGAGTGGAGCAATCCATGGCTCCGAGATGCAAGCCCGGATCCAGTTAATGAAGTTTGATCCAAATCCAAACCTGTTCATGACTTTTAACAGAAAACTATGATTTACACGGTCAAAAGCATTTGCTAAATCGAGTTTAATTACCATACCTTGCTCTTTTCGTTGAAGACTTGAGTGGATTGCCTCCTGAACAAGGGTGAAGTTGTCCACTATCTGCCTCCCTTGGATGAAGCCTCCTTGATTCTCCGGGATTATTTTGGGAAGAATGTGCTTCAATCGATTTGCTATAACTTTTGTGATTAGCTTATACCCAATGTTACATAGAGAAATCGGTCGGAATCTACTGAAATTGTTGGCACCTTTTTCCTTGGGTATGAGGGCTAAGAAGGCAGAGTTTGTACTGCCGCCTATTTTCTGGGAGTTCTGAGATTTTCGAATCATTTTGATCAGATCTTTTTCAATAATGGGCCAGCATATTTGGAGGAACATGGCAGAGAATCCATCCGGCCTAGGGGCCTTGTCCGGATCCATGTCATATAGGGATTTTTTGACTTCATCTTTGGTTATTTTGGCCTCCAAGATTTCATTCATACCAGGAGAAATTGTAGCTGGGACCAAGTCTAACAGATCTGAAGCTTGTTGCTGAACCTTTTCTTCGCTATACAGCTTTAGGAAATGGGCGTGGGCTGCCTTCTTTATGTCTGCAAACTCCTTGTAAGTTTCATTGTCCACCTTGATCTCGGAAATGGTGTTAAAACATTTTTTGCTCTGCGCTTGCTTATGGAAAATTGCAGTGTTTCTGTCCCCTGATTTGAGCCCAAGGTTTCTTGATTTTAATCTCCAGTATTCCTCTTCAACAAGACAAGCCTTATGGTAGTGCTGTTGTAGATGGGCTTCCTGATCAAGCAATTCCTTAGTGATTGAAGTGTCTTCCATACGAGATTGATGAATGACAAGGGCGGCTTTGATATTTTTTCTTTCTATATCAGGCTTGGGGAGATTTTTGGCCCAATGTTTTAGAGCTCTTTTTACCCTTCTGAGTTTTTCTTCCCATATATAGAAGGGGGATCCTTTAACAGATTGGCTCCAGCATTCCTTAACTAGCTGCATGAAGTCTGGTTCCTTGACCCAGATTGGGCTGAATCTGAAGGGAATAGGGCCCAGATCAAGATGAGCTAGAAGGACTAGCTTTATGGGTTTATGGTCCGAGATACTGTTAGCGAGAATGTGCATTCTTGGTTCTAATCCAAGCAACAAGTATGAGCTTTGAATGAAGAATCTATCTAATCTAGCAGCAATATGACCTGGGCCTATTCTTTTATTGGACCAAGAGTACTTACCGGAGGAGGGTTTGATGTCCAGCAAATCCCAGTCTTGCATGAGATCCTCCGCCCATTCTCTTGCCGGATCACGAACAGCACTGCCACCCCTTTTTTCAGATGAGCTAAGGGTGAGGTTGAGGTCTCCGGCAATGATAGTGTTTTCCAGATTCATAAGATCTGCTTGAAGTCTTATCGAGTCCCAACATGCTTTTTTTTCCCCGGCGTTGACTGGAGAGTAAACATTGAAGATGCAGTGTATTTCTTTAGTGTTCAGATTCTGCATTTTCAGCAGCAACCAGTGTATGTTGCTAGCCTCACTGATGACTGCAAATTTGTTGGCGTTCCAAAGAGTACCAATCCCTCCCGAGGCTCCCCTAGCGGAGACTGCTCTTGCTTCACTTTTGAACCAAAGTTTCTTGCTTGTTTGAAGGAAGACTGAGTCTTCCAGCTTGGTCTCCTGGATGAGAAGTATATCTGGGGTTTCTGTTCTTATCAGACTTCGCATGGCTTCTTCCTTGACTTTACTCCCCATACCTCTACAGTTCCAGGAGATGATCTTCATTATTTATGTTTCTGGTGGGCTCCCTTGGAGCCTTGAGGCTGGCTTTTCGGCATCCTAGGCTTTGAGGCTAGCAATTTTTCCAGAGTTGGCTGGCTGCCTTGTAGTTTTTCCTTGTACGTCTCCTCCTCTCTTTTTTCTCTGTCCGTTTTACGGCCTCTCGTGGATCTTCTTACCGAGGCTTGGGACTCTCCTATTTCTCCTTCCTCCTCTGAGTCATCTGTGTTCTGCTCTTCTTCATTGTCTTCATCATTCTTGCCTTTGAAATTTTCAGCGTTTGTGTCTTTGATGGAGGCTGAAGGTGTGCCTTTGCTTGAAGAGTCTGGGTTTTGATTTTCAGTCTCCTCTGTGGGTTCTGTCTCCTTTTGGGTCTCTGCCTCCTGAATTTTCTCTTGTTGCGAGCTGAGGGGATCATACCTGTTTTCTGGAGATGGAGAAATATGTTGAACAGGTGGCTGATGGGATCCTTTGCCGCTAGGTCCTCCCGTCTTCTTAGATTTATGGCGCTTGGCTTGGTTCCATCCGTCCTCCTTTCCCTGCGTGGCCTCGATGTTGGATGGGCAGCCTCTGGCGAAATGACCATACACGTGACATTTCCGACATTTGAAGGGCAACTGCTCATAGTCCAGCTTCTGCAGATGCGTCCAGCTTCCTACATTTATCTTGATGGCCTCAGGAAGCCCTACCTCCAAATCTACTTCTACGCAGATCCGGGCGCAGTCGTATTGGTCCTTGTTGTTCGCTTGATCAATAAATTTCCCCAGGGCATTTCCAATGTGACGCAGAGAGTCCCAATTCCAACAATGGACCGGGAGGTTCGGGAGTCTAACCCACACCGGAACTGCGTTAGGAACATCGACTGCTGGATCAAAATCCGGGGTCCATTTGTTGAGGTACAGACCCTGAGGACCCATGAAGTAGGGGCCGTTTCGGAAGATCAGGTCTTTGTCTTCCTTTGCAGTAAATTCGAAGAGGAAGTACCCTCTCCCCAGAAAATAAGAAGTAACGTTTTCTCTGATCAGCGGCACCCAGTTTCTGGAGACCCAGCTCTCCGTGGTTTTTGGGGACGGCCAAAGCCCCGTAAACTGGCCGATGAGGGCTCGTTCGGACAGCGACAGAGCAACTTGCATCGGGGTTTCAGGCGGAAGGGAGATCGTTGGGATATCATCCAACTTTTTAACAAATTTCGAAGGTTCAGGGGTTTTCTTCTTAGGAAGCCCTGCCAGAAGCCGATTGAAGGCCTCCGAAGGCGAAAGAGGCGGAGGAGCAGATGGGGAACCCTGGGGGGAGCCCAGAGTCTCCATGATCTCGAACCTTAGAGAGAAGCCAGACAGATTCCAGCGCAGATCTCCATAAAGCAGCCCACCCTCAGGCTCAGGCGGATCCGCCCTCAGGGAGCAGAGACTGAGCGCGCGCACAGGGGAAGAACACACGGGATGCGGCCTCCAGATCTGCAATGAACGCTTCTGATCCGGCTCAATCCGCTGAGATCGATAGCCCTTAGAGCACGCAGGGTGTGAAAGCCTGCGAGGGCCGAGGCAACTCGCTCTTGATCGCCCGGTTCAGCTCCAATCTCTCCAAAATTTTCCAGTCTGATTAATCGGATATAAATGTTAATATAATACATAAAAAGTTATATAAGAAAGTTGTAAACATCCCATTTAATATACGAAGAGTAATATACGAAGAGTTATAAAGTTGTGAAAGAATAATTAATAAAGATAATACGTGAAATTTATATATATTTAATATATAGAGTGGGCCAACTTAAGAGTCTCGACTTGTCTTGGAATATGAGAAAGAGAAAAAAAATTGAAATATATATATATATATAATGTATAGAGTAGGCCAATCTAAAAGTCTTTACTAAGTCTTCGAATATGAGAAAGACGAACAAAGAAAAGAAAAAGAATAAGTGCATGTAGGTATGGAGTGTGTTGATTTAAAAAGAAGAGGGTCCACACATGGCAAAGGGGGAATAAAAAGAAAAAGAGAATCGAGAAGAAGAGATGTTCACGTATAAAAGAAAAAGAAAAAGAAAAGGAACCGGGAAAAAATAAAAAGAACAAGAGAATATAGAATATGTGTGGAGTTTTGTGTATAAGAGAGGAAGGGTTAATGTTTTGTTTTAAAGAGATGTTTAAATATAACTCAAAATTTTGTTTTGGTTTTTTTTTTTTAAATGTAATATGTAAAAAAATAATGGTTAAGTTTAAATTATATATATAATATTTTAATATGATTTTAAATTAATAAAATATTAAAAACTAATATAGTATAAAAATGTTATAAAATAAAATATTTATAAAATATTTTGATTTTGAAATGAGTTATGGTTTTTGAGTAAGTGGTATTGATAAATCATGGTATTAATTTATGATATTGTAACAAAGCCTATTTACAAGTTAATAATATCCATAGTAAATGAGGGTAAATATCTATAGTTAAAAATCTTGTTATATTGCAAGTATTAAGTTTTAATTTAAAAAATATTAAAATTAAATTAAAATACAATATTTTTATTTTAAAATAAATAATGGTTTTTGGACATATAATATTGATAAGCCATAATATTGTTTTTACCAAAATAAAATATAATATACTTCATCTTAATAAATATATATATATATATATATATATAAAACATACTTTAATATAATTTTAAATTAATAAAATATTAAAAACTAATATAAAAATGTTTAAAATGATAAATAATTATATAAATAAAAAGTGTTTAAAATATTTATCTTTCTAAACATACATATTATATAACCAATTTTGTGAATACACCTTATATCCATTTGTAAAAATGTTAAAATACTTCTGGAATATGCTATGAAGTTAAATCTGTTAAATCTAGTGCGGAACATTAAAACTAGTTATTTAGGAAAAATAATATACGAGAATCATGTTTGAACATATAATTTTGAAACTAGTTATTGATGCAGAAGAGTCTATGATAATTTTGTTAATTATTTGGTTAGAGTATAGCTTAATTATTATATTTTAGTTTTTTAAGAAACATAATTTTAATTAAATTATAATTTATTATTATTTAAATTGTATTTTTAAATGTATAAATAAATCTAATTTATTAAATATTTAATTACATAATTTATATAATTTTTACTTTTAGATAAAATTTAATTAAAATATATACTAACTAAAAAATCAAAGAATAATAAATATTTAGTGAATTAAGTTATAGGATAAAGATAACTAAATAAAACATTTAATATAATTAATTTAAATCTGATATTAAATATATTTTCTAATTTAAATTTATTTTTAAAATATTTTTGGCCTGGTATTATTTAAATAATTTATTATTATATAAAATATTTATCTAACATATGATACTTGGATACCAATATACATAATAAATTCGATTTGCAAATTTACGAAAAATAGTTGTAACCATAGTATTGACGAAGCCCAAAATTTAAAAATTAAAGTAAATGATGGTAGTCTGGTATGTGCAACTGTCAAATCAATACCCATTTAGTTGAAATTTGAATAAAACTGGACACAATTAATTCTGCTTAGCCAATATGGAAAAATAAATTGAAGTTTAAAAATTTATTTTTAAAAATATTAAATTTAATATTTATTTTTTTCAAAATTTTAATTAAATTTTATAAAATCTGTTTAAAATTTTCAAAATTAATTGAAAGTAATTTATCTTTTACTATAAAACGATTATAATACAACTTACTTATGGGCGGGTATAAAAAATATAATTATACTTATAATTAAGAACATATCAAAACTAAACTAAAACGATACATAAGTTTTTATTTAAATGAGTAGTTTTTAAGTGTCATTTTTTGGAAAGTTTTTTGGTTTATTTTCCGATTTAATTTGTCTAGAATCCAACAGGGATTCATTGAAATCACAAGTTTGATAGGTGAACTCTTCACAATCAAAGTGCCCAAAAAGTTTCTAAGGGTGTTAAATCCATATATGCAGTAAAAACCAGGGTTAAACAACACAAATGAAGCTTTGGCTGCAATTTTTTGTTGTTGTTGAATTCCAATTAGAAATCCGCTGAAAACTTCTAAAAGTCGCACATAAAAACTACTTATTTAAATAGGCATCATTGGGAAATTAATTTAAATTGATTATTTCTTTCAAGTAATATAGAAATTAATTTAAATTGATTATTTCTTTCAAATAATATAGAAGATTGTGTTTATAGAAATATTAAATACATTTCAAATGAGATTCCGAGTCTCTTATGGAAAATATGTTGTAATGTTATGTATTTAATGTAAGCATTTTGACTCAATAAAATTAGATAAAAATAAAAATAAAAATAAAATAAAATTATTAATTATAATTATTAATTAAAACATTTTGACTCGATCAAATTACATAAAAATAAAAATTATAAAAATATATATAATTATAATAATTAATGTAACGCCTTCAGTGAATTGTAAATATTTTAATTTACTTTTACTAAAGTTACTTGGCAGAGTGTGGGCCATGTGTTATGGCAAAGGTGTTGATACATGATGGCAAAAGACAAGATGAATAGAGCATATATGGAGAAGATGTAGTGACTTTGAAGGCATTTTCAATACAAAAGAACACCTCAAAGTCAAGTGGAACCCACTTAGATGGCAAGAGCTATAAAAGAGTTTTTCAGTGATATATTGAAGTCAGAAAATGATAGTCAAAGGTCTCAAACCCAAAGTCAAAGTTGCAGCTAAATATGATGTGGCTTAAATTTGGCAGTTGGCCAAACCTAGCAAAGTAGACAGTGGAAAGACTGGCGGAGGTGACCATTTAAACAACGGGAATGTTCGTGGGCGGATTTGCCACCACACATCCCCATCGACACAAGGATTAAATTGCGCTGGGTCAACATGATAGATTGTTAATGCACGGGGGGGGGGGGGGGGGGCGGAGGTGGTACGTGATACATTGTCGATCATTAGATCAACGACATAGGAGAATTGCGCCCCCCCATCCCCTACCACAAAACATGCATGGGCGGGTCCACAAACCGCCAATGGGTTTTCATGACCGTGACAGTGACCATAGCATGACCGCGTCATGTGATCACAGATATGGCTAACCGGCAGGTGACAGGGCACCAAGATGGGTCCAAAAAAGGACAAATAGATGCACAAGTGGTAGGGATAGGTCGGCCTTGATGACATCAACACTGATCACGTGGCCCAATGAGAGGAGGACATGTGCCAGGCAAATTTAGTGTTTTTGGGTACCCTAGTAGGCCAAATCTGAGTAACAAGTGTCACCACCTAGATGGCACCACATGGAATTGATGACATCAACATGCCACCATCCCAGATGGTCAACCTTGGAGGAATTATAAGGCGTGCATGGGAAGACCTATGGGCTTACTAGGCATCATGCGTACGTGGCAGATGTTAGAGACAACATCAACCCGACTTGTTATTGATTGGTCATTGAAAGCAACAGGCGGATCCACCAAGACATGTCATTTGAGTAGCATGGTCCCGGAAGATATTTAAAGTGCGCAAAGGAGGAATGATGGGATGACTGGGCATTGGTGTAACAACCCCGGGTTAAAAGATCATGCGATAAAGTTAATAAAGGCAAAATAAGATCGAGGTCATGGGACATGTATTTCAAGTTGAATGTTGGGGAAAACATCCTAGTGGGTGTTCATTTGGTTTATTATGGTTAAGAAAATTGGCAAAGGTAAAGACAAATTAATTGGCATTTATTTATGAAAATAAATGAAAATAGAAGAAAAGGGAGATGAAAGGTCACAAATTTGCATGAGAGGAAAAGTGAAGGAAAAATATAGGAAAATGAAGAAAATAAAGGGCTCAAAGATAAAAAGGCTTTTGAGGCTCTCTCTATACTCTCATACCCTTGCACACTTAAATCATTCTTGGAGCATTCTAGCATTGCAGAAAGGAAGACAAATGAAGAACAAGGAAGCAAAGGAAAGCAAAGGACAAGCAAGGAAAAGCAAGGAAAAGCTAGATCAAGCAGCTTCAACGGGAATGCTTGTAGGTACTAGGTTGCATGTGTGATTTCTTAGCTGGTTAGTGAATGAATGGTACATGCATGTATGTATTTGGTTCTCTTGCTTTCATTGGGATGGGTTTTTCCAGGTGTGACCGTGGTTTCATCCTTACCTTTCCATTTCTGGAGAGCCATGGTGTGATGGGGTTCTTTTATTCGGTTGAGATTTGGATTGCCATATGGTTTTGGAACTGGGTGAGGTGGTCTTAGGAAAATTCCCAAGGGCCTAGGAATCCCTTGACCGGTTTTGGCGGGATTGCAGTAAAGCTTGAGGGTGGAGACAGGAAAATTCCTCAAGGTATTGGTGAAGAAAATCTGAGGCATCCAAGCTTGTTTAGGGCCTAGTGATCCCTTGATCGGTTTTGGCAGGATTGCACTAAATCCCAGTTGTCTATGTTTGTTTTAGGCCTAGTGATCCCTTGACCAGTTTTGGCGGGGTTGCAGTAAAGCCTGAGGGTGGAGGTGGTTTAATCTCTGGGAAGGCCTGGTTGTTTGGTATTGAGTCCCACATTCATGCTTGGAATGTGACACGAGGGTGATTGGCTAAAAGAAAGTTTTGTTTCAGCTCAATCTATGGTCGAGTGGTACGTGGAAGTCCATAACTTGGTTGGATTTTGCATATGTTAATAAGAGTTCTACTCCTATTGTATTACGTAAGTATACATACATGTTATTATGTGGCTTTGATGGTTGTTCTATCATGGTTATTATTCTGGTTATAAGCATGGATTCATAACAGGTTCTATTTATGGATCCTAACATGTTTTAATTGGTAAATGAATGGTTATTGAATGCATGAACCAATAGATATGATTGCAACTATTATGAGAGGGCATTAGACCTTCCTGATAATTATCAGATAAGTGTCAGACCGCTATGTTTAGATTCACATCATGACCTGTAGATTACATGTTCTCGATATGTTTGACGAAATGACTGTCATGGTTAGACCCTGTTAGGTCAAGTTTTTTTTATTCAAGTTTGATTGAATGGTTTTGTCATCATGTTAGAAATGATTCTGGAAAGTCTCACTAAGTTTTAGGCAGTGGTCCAGAGGCTAACCTAGAATTTAGGCCTAGAATCTGACACTGCATGCTCTGAACTAGACATTTTGGGTTGCAACTGCTAGGATGTAGGCTTATGCATGTGGTTGGAGGCTTCCAACCACACGGATGCCTCGCTATGGGAGTGGTTGAGGGCCGAGGTCACTAAAAAGGAATTCCAACTTAGAATTTAGGAACTGGGAATGGTTGTTTGGCTCTTGGGTGTCATGTAGCTCCTGAGAGGACAGAGTGGTGTGACACCACTCTAAGCAGTATGTATATGACCTCACCACTTCAATATGTGATGCAGGAGTACCTGGACTTAGCCAGAAATGTGATGGTTTGTTCACATGTTGTGGCTAAATGAGTGAATTTCACTAACCTGAGTGGTCAAAAGTCAGTTTTAGTCGAGAGGGTTGGATCTCTCGAAAATGATCTGTAATTAATTATTGTAATAGTTAGGAAATTGTCTTATTTTAGACTAAGGGATAAGTTGTTAGCATAGGTGTGTAATAGAGCTTGAAAATAGAGATTTGATTGTTAGATTGATTAAAATAGAGATTGAGTTGTTTGTATAGTTAGAATAGGATTCGACTCATAAAAAGAAGAAAATGTAACGAAGAAGGATTATCTGAGATGATTGAGATTGAGTGAGAGGCAGGAGTTGAGTGAGAGAGAGGGTTTTGAGATTGAAACAAAGGTCTGTTAATTTGCTGTAATTGAGCTGAGAGGGCCAAGACTCTGTAACTATTATTATATTGAAGGAATTTGATTTAGTGTGCATCTGTGTGTTAATTCTGGTGAAGACTCTCGTTTACTTCTGTGAATTCGCGTTCTGAAGCGCATCTAGGTATTTTCTCTGTTTTTCATATTTTAATTATAATCTTAGTGTTTATGGGTTAATTGTAGTCATTAATATTAATAATGGGGGTAGAAGAGCATAGAAAGGTTGATCATGGTTGAAGGCCCGTACTCCATCCTAACCATCGATCTAAAGTTCAACTACTTACGTCATAGTCAACAATGGGGTTAGGCCTGTGTTTAACCTGTGTGTTAGTTAAAGTCCCGCAAGCCGTAGGATTGGATGGATTCTGTTATCCAATGGATATCAGGGTTTAAAGTGATCGGAGTTTAAGTCTAAACCCGGACCCGAATTTTTATAGATCAAGGTTTATGAACCATATCGGCTCCGTGAGGCGGGTAGCGTCGTGCAAGTTCCTTGTGTGATATCGCTGTCAACCGTTGGATGACTGTTGATTGCTGACCGTTGGATCATATCGCATCGCATCATTCAAGAATGAATGAACCTTGGCTGGGCGAAATTTTGATTTGCGATGTCACTGCCGACCGTTAGATCTGGAGAGAAGAGATCAACGATGTAGAATGAAGTGCTGTTCAAAAGGGAAAGTAAATGCGGGAAGTCAACGTAGGACCAGTTGCTGTTCAGTTGCTGTTCCATTGCTGTTCAGTTGTTGTTCAATTGCTATTTAGTTGCTATTCAATTGTTGTTTAGTTGCTGTTCAATTTCCGTTCAATTGACCTCCTGCGTCAGTATGTGCAATTGGTGTTGTCATGCATGATGTTTCTATGTCAATATGATTATGTATATACATGTATCGTGCTAATCTGGTTGATCTTGCAAGCGAGATAGCCTCCCCTAAACTTCACTAAGGTATGTTGATTATGTTTGTATTTGGTTTATTTGACATGGTATTCTTGAAGGAAGAAGAAGAAGATCATAGATGACTAGAAAAATGGTGGACTATAGTTCACGTGATTCTCCCTACAATTCAGATGAGAAACATGGTGATGGGTACTCTCCTAACATAACAGACACTTTGAGGAGTTTAGAGGTAGAGATTAGAAGTTAAAAGGAGGATAAAGACAAAATTATTCAGCCACGGGAAAGGCTTGCCAGGGCACAAGAGAAACAAGCAGAGGTTAATGCAATTATCCTTTAGGTTTTTCAAATTTGCAGAGACGTGGAAAACCATGGATCAATTATGGACAAGAGGACAAGACTAATGGGGCATATGGTAGCAGGTCTTATGGTGGGCATAGTACAGAAAGGGATGACACCGTCAGGGATGGCGGGTTCTTGGATACACTTGATATGGGAGGTAGTGGACATGGGTCCTACTCTAGTTCTAGTTCATACAAGTATCATGATCATCATCATTATCATCCTTATAGGATGAGTGATAGGGGATATTTACTAGACGAGTTCAAGAAATCCAAGCCACCTACATTTGATGGAGAGTTGAAGAAACTGGAAGATTTATAGGCATGTTTACTTGGGATGAAGAAATTCTTTGCGCTGCATGACTATACAGAAAACATGAAGGCCCAGATAGTTATTTTCAGCCTCAAATGGAAAGCAAACATCTGGTGGGAAGATATGAAGCATGTCAGAGACACCATGATAGTGGAGTTGAGTTGGCATGAATTCAAGAGACTTTTTAAGAAGAAATACTTATTAGAGAGGTACTATGACGATAAGGCCAAGGAGTTCTATAAGTTAAAGATGGGATCAATGATAGATGATGAATACACTACTAAGTTCTTGGAGTTATTGATGTCTGTGTCATATATTAAGGATGAGAAGACAAAAGTTCAGAGATTTATCAGTGGATTTCAATTAGAATTTAAGGATCAGATTGAGTATGACGAGCCTCAGTCAGTGGAGGAAGTCATTGGAAAGTTGAAACTTGTTATGAGAAATCAAAGTTTAAGATTGAATCTAAGCAAGGTTCGAAAGGGAATGACAAGACTAAAGTTAAATGGCCACCGAAGTGAACAAGACCTTAGGATGCAAGTGAGAAAGAGAGTGTTTCTACTAATAAGAAGTTTAATGCAGTTAAGAAGGGACATGGATCTCAACATGGAGAGCAACAAAATAGAGGTGATGGTATGAGATAGTTTTCATGCTGTATATGTGGAAAGGAGCATCTCAAGAAGGATTTTTCATCATATAAGGGTGGTAGGCCTCAAATCTACAATGCTTAGTAGGCATAAATAGTTGGGGATGTTGGATAGAGTATTCCTTAGATCTATGCAACATTGGATAATAGGCTGGAAAATCACTAGGCATTTATTATTGAGATGGAAGGTAAGCTCTATGATCAAGTTGTTTCTATTTTAATTGACCCTAGATCTAATTATTGTTATGTTAATCCTGACCTGGTAAATAAGTGTGGTTTGAGAAAATAAGTGCATTCAGAGTCTTGGTTGGTGCAGTTGGCTATAAGTACTAAGAAAAGAGTTCATCATTGGGTAAGAGCTTGTGCATTTGAGTTGAATAGTATGCCTACATCAACACATCTTAATGTGCTTCTGTTAGTTTCATAAAGTATGCTCCTAGGTATGGATTGGTTGTACCTTCACAAGACTAAGGTGGATTGTTATGAAAAGGCTATTGAGTGTTTGGATGACAATGGAGAACAAAGAATCTTGGAGGGTAAGAAGAAGGCGACATCAGTTAGAATGCTTAAAGGTATGCAACACAACATCGTCGCAGGAAAGGGTGTGTATTATTTGCTGTGCATGTTTCTAGTGATAATAGTAAGGATGTTGAGGATGCAGAAGCCTTGAAGAGGTATCCTATTTTACAACAGTTTCAAGATGTATTTCCAGCAAATATTTTAGAGTTTCCACCTCATAGGGAAGTGGTATTTTCTATTAAGATCAAGTGCACCTTATAGGATGAGCAATCCAGAGCTAGTGGAATTGAAGTTGCAATTGAAGGAAATGCTTGACAAGGGATACATTAGGCCAAGTGTATCGCCTTGGGGTGCACCAGTATTGTTTGTGAAGAAGAAGGATGGTACTCTCAGGTTGTGTATTGATTACAGGTAGCTGAACAAGGTAACAATCAAGAACAGGTATCCGTTGCTGAGGATTAATGAATTGTTTGAACAGTTGAAGGGAGCAACATTTTTCTCGAAGATTGATTTGAGATCATGATATCATCAGGTGCACATCAAATAAGAGGACATATACAAGAATACTTTTCGGACCAGGTATGGGCATTATGAGTTTGTTGTGGTTCCTTTTGGTTTGACTAATGCTCCAACTACTTTCATGTGTTTGATGAATAATGTGTCAAGTCCTTATCTGGACAAGTTTGTGATTGTATTCATTGATGATATATTGATATATTATAAGAATGGAAGAGCATGCCAAACATTTAGCAAAATTATTGAGATTTCTAAGAGAACATTAGTTGTATGCCAAGCTTAGTAAGTGAAAATTCTTTTTGACAAAGGTACATTACTTGGGAAATGTTGTTTCCAAGGAAAGTATAACAGTGGACCTGGAAAAGATCAGAGCTATCATGGAGTGGGAAACTCTTGGAAATGTGGATGAGCTCAGATCATTCATGGGGTTAGTAGGTTACTACAGGAGGATCATCAAGAAATTCTAATAGATTTCCTATCCTATCACATCTTTGCAGAGGAAAGGAAAGAAATTTGAATGGACAAAGGAATGTGCAACCATTTTTGAGTAGTTGAAGCAGTTACTTACAAATTCTCTAGTTCTAAAGATTGCAGATCCAAATAAAGAGTTTGTGGTATGTACAAATGCTTGTAAGAGAGGACTTGGTGGAGTCCTAATGCAGGAGGGACATGTGGTATGCTATGAGTCAAGGAAACTAAATGAGCACGAGAAAAACTATGTGACTGAGGATATTTAGTTGGATGTGATCATTCATGCATTGAAGATGTGAAGGCATTATCTTCTTGGCAAGAGGTTTTTTTGATGAGTGATCAAAGTGGGTTGATATTCTTGTTTGACCAACCTAATCTGAATTTTAGGCAAGCTAGATGGTTGGCCACTCTCAGTGAGTTTGAATTCGAGATCAGGTACATCAAGGTAAAGGAGAATAGGGTTGCAAATGTTCTTAGTAGAAGAGTGCAGGTAAATCACATAGAAGTTATGAGCTCATATGGGGAAATCTATAGGATCATATCTTATAGGAAGGACAACATGATGACAGGTACAGGGGGCTTAAGCACATGTTACAACAACAAGCTACAGGTGAGAAGGATGTGGATTATCATCTCACAGCGAATGGTTTGGTGATATTTAGGGACATGATCTATATACCAGATGATAGTGAGCTCGAGAAGCTTATCTTGCAGGAATTTCATGTTAAGTCGTATTCAGATCATTCGAGATATCAAAAGACTCTAACAACTGTGAATAAATTCTACTATTAGTTGAATATAAAGAAAGAGGTAGTTGAATTCGTCGCCAGGTGTTTGGATTGTCAACAGGTAAAATCAAAGTGCAAGCATCCAAGTGATATATTGCAGCTGATTTCGATTCCAGAGTGGAAATGGGAGGTCATTTCTATAGATTTCATTACAGGTTTGCTGAGAACATCTAGACAACATGATTCCATCATGGTTGTGGATGATAGGTTGACTAAGGTAGCTCACTTCGTTCCACTGAAGTCTACATATTCAACTAGTGAAGTAACATAAGTGTTGATTAGAGAGATAGTGAGATTGCATAGTATTCTTAAGAAGATTATGTCAAACAGAGATGCAAAGTTCACTTCTAGGTTTTGGAAAGAGTTGTTTGTAGATTTGGGGACAAAGTTGGTGTTTAGTACAACTTATCATCTGTAGACAAATGGACAAACAGAGAGGGTCAACAGGATTCGTGAGGACATGTTAAGGATGTATGTTATGCACCAACAAAGGATGTAGGAGGAGTATATTCCACTGGTTTAGTTTACTTATAACAATGGGTATCAGGTGTCACAGAGGATGAGTCTGTTTGAGGCACTTATGGGAAGAGTTGTAAAACTCCCATCAGCTGGAGTGATCCAGTGAACATGGCACTGATTGGACCAAACATGTTGGTAGAGATGGAATAAGAAATGTATGTTATCATGAAAAATATAAAGGCAACACATGATAGACAAAAGAGTTATGCAGATCAACATAGGGAATTTAAGGTGTTTCAGGTTGGGGAGCATGTGTACTTGCACATCAAGCCCAAGAAGAGCTCCTTAAGGATTGGGTCAAGTGCTAAGTTGGCACCTAGGTATTGTGGGCCTTTCAAGATCCTTGAGAGGATTGGACTAGTGGCCTACAGACTTGCACTGCCTCCAACAATGAAAGTGTTGGAAAATGTAACTAGGTTCAGTCTTCATAATTGTACTTGAAGTAAAAATGTGATAATAATATTTGTCAAAAGAAAAGAAAAAAGAATTTTATTATTAAATTGATTTGACTTGTTAAAGCATGACTTCCATGCTTGGGTCATTTGTCTTAGGTAAAGCCTCCATTTTAGGCTTTAGGTTATTTGTCAAAGTCAATTTGTGAAGACTCCTCCATCAATCAATGTCTCCATGTTGTTGAAAGAATCCTTTTCAAGTTAGCTTCCATAAGGTGAACTCATGTCGGCCTATATGAAGACACAACTGTTCGAAAAATCATGTCAGCTTAATTTATGGGAAACAACTATATATACAAGGCTAAGGTTTTCACATTATTGAACCACAAAAGTTAGGGTTAAATCACAGAAGTAATCTCGCTAATGATAGGTGCAGAAATCACACTGGATATTTTGATGCTATCACAATTTTGGGTTATTACAATAACTACAACTTTGGTCTATTACTATGACCACAGTTTCGGGCTACCATAGTTTCGGTTCTATAGCAGTAAAGTACATTTTGGTGTGATCTCAGAGGACACACTTCGGTGCTATCACAGTTATGGTACTATTACAATGAAACCATTTCAGTGACATTACAATGACCACATCTTAGTGATATTATAGTTGATATATCTCTGTTACCGCAAAGAATGGCTTGATGTTACCACAATGATGAAGTCTTGGCATCACCGTCTCGATGCTAGTGCTATCTCAGTGAGATCATTGCTACAAGTTCAGTGCCATTGCAAGGATCAAAGTATGAAGAAGAATGACTGCTACAGGTGAACTGAAGAATGACAAGGTTGACTTGATGGATGGAGATAGTCTCGAGTCTAAATTGTAAGGGTCTTGGTCATCTCATCTTGAATCTATTGAAGGAAGAATTTGTGACTGGGTTTTCCCCTTGAGGGGGGTTTTGTACTGGCAACATGCCTATATCATGTGTTCTCTTCTAATTGTTGCTTAGCATTAATCTTGATGATAAGAAAAGATAATTAAGAAATCTAATACTAATAACGAAAACATCACAAGTTAATGTCATTAATAAGGGAAATCGTTTAACTGTCATCTCTATGGATTTTCCAACATGGTATCAGAGCTATGGTCAAAGTCAAAGGAAATTTGAAGAACACATATACATCCTTGAAGCATTCTTAGTTCTGTCAAGATCCCTCAAGGTGAAAACATAGCGATGTTTTAGTGCTGCTAAAAAGAGAAACTTTTGGTGTTTCTACAGTAAGACAGTTCGGTCTTTTCAGAGAATAGGTTCTAATTATTTCGGTGGTGACACAGTCTCTCCATTTCGTTGATGGAAAAATCTATACATCTCGGTAAAGACACAATTTGAATTTTGTAAAGGGACTATATTGGTATTTTGGTGAAGGCACAGTTTGATAAAGTATTACTTCACTATATATATTGCAAAAGATGGTTTCAATGCTACCATTGTGACAGGGTCTCGGTACAATGACAAGATCTCAAAGAAATAGGTTCGGTGCTAACACAAGGTCTCGATGCTATTACATAGATGATTTTAGTAACTTCATAACTCACACTACAAAGAAGACTCATGGTGATATATCACAATAAAGGAGTATCACAATGAAGGAATTTGGTAATAAATCACAACCACAGTCATAAAGGAAAACTTGGCCTCTGTGATATGTGGTCAAAATACTCATATATATAAAAATGAAGCATTGATATGTAATATTGAAACAATATATTTTTATCTTACACTCGTTGAAGAAATGGAATTTTGGCACAACTATCAAGAACAAGCACAAGGTTCCATCTCAAAGTAAACCAAGTAAGTATTTAACAAGATGCACTTTCAACAAGTCTAATAAGCTATCAAATCAAATGTATCTAAAACACAAGGTACGTATATTCATAAGTTTCTTATGGTTCATATAATTCTTATTTATAGCTAGTCTAGGGTAAAGATTGTACTCCCTAGATAACACACTAAAATCTCATATTAGAATCTTAATCTCTATCTTCTAGGTTTTACAAGTAGTCTAGGATTTCAAGCAAAAATACCAATGTTGATTGAAAACGTGAATATCTTGATCTTCATGGGATTCCATCCTCCAACATGATCTAAATTAAGGAATGAAATCTTGTACTTGGTATCACATGTTTTGCTTGAAAGTATGCATTATAGGTATAAAAGATCATGGCTTACATTTCCTATAAGGTTTGTCAAGAAACATCTCTAGGTATGTCTTAAAATATAAAATTCTCTTTATATTATTTTGAAATTTTGCATTACATGACTAACATCATTATTTCTAGACTTGAATCATAATGATTCTTGTTCTGGGTGATTCATCACTTGATAAATCTACCCCTCCTCATATTATTAATTGACTTTATAGAACCCTAAATATGTTCTTTGGAAAACCCTAACCTAAGGGTATGCTAATGTCAATGTTTGAAACCCTAAAAACTGCTTAGGGAAACACTATTTGAAGTTTTTGTTGATGATGTCATGTTTGGTATTTCGGTATGATCATGGAAACCTAACTTGTTAGGGCTGAATGATGTTTGTTTGAGATCTCGAACCTTTGAAAGTTTGGAATAGCAGGGTTTGCTTTGATATGTTATGAAACCCTAGATATTTAGGGTTTGGTTGGGTCTATAAGAAAAACATTTGTTATAGAGTCCTAAGAATGAAACCCTAGGTATGTTTCAATTGGTTGAAACCCTAGCTTGGTCTAGGATGATATATATCTAATATATTAATATTGCCTGACATATGATGTGCTTATGATATGCTGATGAATTCCTAGATATATGTGTTGACTTAAGTGTTAATGGTCATGAGTCATAGGGTTTGAAAACAAGCCCTAGTCAAAGTTTGATATTATAGGATGATGTTGTTTGGGAAATCTAGGGTTTTGCAGCTAAACCCTAGTAGTAATTAAACTCTTTAAGTATGTGTGATAAGACAATATATGAATCTACATAGTGATTGTTGAGATTGTGTAAATGAGAAAATCTAGGGTGAATATCAAACCCTAGTAGATGTTAGTCATGATGTTGATTAAGATGTGATTGGTTTTGATTGTTGAATCTCATGTATGAAATCTTAGTGAGGAGTCTAACATATGAATTCTGAAAGTTGTTAGATTCATTGATTTGATTTGTTTCTAGGGTTTTCTATATGAAGGAATTTATCGTTGAAAGAATATTGAAACCCTAGATATAATGAGTTTGATTGATGAGCTATGAATGTGAGTTAAGGTTTGTAACTAAACCTGAGAAAGAAGTTGAAGTATTGAAATATAGTCTCTTGTTGATTATGTTTGTAAAGTCTAAATGCTTCTGTTGCTATAAGATTTTGATATGGCTAACTTCATGCTTCTATACTTTTGGTTGTACTTGCTATCTAAGCTATGTAGGTACATCATCTTTAAGTTGGTGAAGATGATCGTAAGAAAAATTGATATGATAAGCATGATATATGAATGACTCTGATAAGAAGGATGGAAGCCATGAAAGATTCTCCGATGTCGTAAGGAATAAGTAGAACTTCCTAAGTTAGGAGGGAGTCTAGATGAAATCTCCTTAGGTTAAGAGGGAGATTGAATGAAAGGAATCTCCCTAGAATAAGAGGATGGTTGAGAATATTCCTTGTACATGAATAATTAGTTCCTCTTTAATTAAGAGGGAGTGGCATATATGATTCTCTACTTCATGTGTCATGCACTAGACTAGGACTAACAACTGTAAATTTTAGTGAAGGCCATGAGTGAGAGAAGGAAATTGGAGATTGGAGAATGAATTTTGAGGTGTTGCTAAAGAAGGAAAGAAGGATCCGATTAGAGAATATGTTGTTACATATGAAGTAGGAAAGGAAAAATGTATGATTGAGGAATCTTTTTTCAAAGATTCGGTTGATAGTCTTACTTTGAAAAGTTGAGAAGTAGCATCAAGTTGTCTAGAAGACCTCAAAGGTTTGTATTTGATTATGTACATGGGAAAATATATTATTGATTGAGGTTGTATTTGTACAATTAAATATTTCTAAGGTTTTGATAGCATGTTGGTTACCGATCAGTTTGATCGGGAGAGATTTGTTGTCCTTGATCTGCCAGATCAAGGGGTGTTGAGGCTTTTTGAGTGAAGCATTTCCTGGGAGGACATTTGTCCAACACTTTGCATTGATGTCTAGGTCCCAAAGTTGGAAGGGCGACGTTGGTCATTGAAATTTGACATGTACCTAGATCTCTGGGTTGATGATTAGCAAGTAAGTCTGATGGTACCTAGAGAGGTTGAAAGGTTGAGTCTATCTTAGTCCCACCCAAATAGATTTCTTTGGTCAGGAATCTAGCCCGTGGCATTGCGGTGCCTAAATTGTTGAGAGACCAATGGATAGATTTCCCTGGTTAGGAATCTAGTCCATGGCATTGCGGCGCCTAAACTTCTTCATAGATGATGTGGTTTGATATCTTCCATGTCCCTCTTTGGTTATACGTAAATATGAATACCTCCCTAGTTAAGGAGTGTTGGAAAATGTAACTAGGTTCGGTCTTCATAATTGTACTTGAAGTTAAAATGTAATATATTTGTCAAAAGAAAAGAAAAAATAATTTTATTCTTAAATTGATTTGACTTGTTAAAACATGGGTTCTGTTGTCGCATAGTGTCTAGGCACTGTGACAACGCTCAGAGTAAGGGCTGGCACTCTTAATCCTTACTCACTCCGTTTAGACTCTCTCCTAGACAAGTCAAGGGGGTAGTCCCTAAGGTAAATGGATGAGGATAGTCTGTGAAACACAGGCTCTAGGAGATTTTAATAATGAACAACTTGATGACTCTAAAGCAAGTCTAGCTCAATTAAGATAAGACATAATCACAAGATGTAAATGACTATAATTTTTTTTTTTTTTTTTTTTGAAATTTGAATTGTTTTGTTTAGGCTTTTGTTTTCAGACATTTTTTGTTAATGATTTGACTTCGCCTTTTGATTTTTTATTTATTTAATTTTTTATTTACATTCAATAAACATTAAAATTTTCTAAAACCTTTAAAAAACTCTAAAACTAAAAAATCATAAAAATAAAAAACCCTATAAATAAAAAACTAAAAAAATAAAAAAAGAAGAGGCTTCATTTTTATTTTTTATGTGACTTTGAGATATCCTAAAAAATTTAAATCAAAAGCCATTTTTCGCATTTAAGGATTTTTTTTTTTTGTGGCCTCTGACCAATTAAAATTTTTTAAAAACGTTATTAAATCTTTTTGATTTATTTTGGTCACATTGATCATTTACTGCATTAAGTCTTGTTTCATAAAACTTAGCACATTGAAATGTTTTCCTAAGGACTAATTAAATTTGTCAATCTTTAGTTCCTTCTTGGTGTTCTTTTTGTGTGTTAAGGGTAAAATCTAAAAGAGAACTTTTGTGGTATTAAGCATTTTTCATTTCTCTATAGTTAAACAAGCTTGAAATTTTTTATCCAAAGATTAACTATAGGAAAGTGGTAAATTTTCCTAGATTTGGGTCACTAAGCATAAATCATTTTAATTCTAGAATTGGAATTGATTGGCATTAAATTTCATGGTTGTTTAAAGTATTTGGATCTCCAGAAATTTAATTGCTAGAATATCTTGCATCTATTAAAATTGATCGTCATTGCTTGAATTATTTAATGCTCGTTACATGTTAGACATTTTGCGAATATTTTCAAGTAATTGTTAAAGTGTTACGTCGTGGAATTATAATAGATCGCATATCTTTGTTTCCTAAGCTGAGTATTTTTTCGAGCATCTATTGACATTGATATTAATTGCAAAGAAGTTTTTGTTCTCTTTGAGCTATAATTGTATAAGAAAGATTTGAAATAAGCTTGTGTTTTAATTGTAATATCTTTAGGGGTTTATATTTTAAGTCTTCATCTAATAAAGCGAACATTTAATTTTGGTGATTGAGGGCTTCTGCGACACAAGTGTTTTCTAATCCTTGAGTCTAACTTCATCTCATCTTTTGGTGCATTTGCATATAAGTTAGCTTTGCATATAAAATTTACTTCCAAGCATAAGCTTGATCGATAGAGACATAGATATCCATCCATATTTGCTTGAGAAACCTGCTTTTAATAGTACTTAAAATGGTGACCTTGCAGTCGTCAGAGCCACAACTCTTTGCAGCGCCAGAGGCACCAGGTATGTTATATTTTCAGGAGAGGTATCGTTAATCACACCTTAGTGTGCTTCGCCTTATCTTCTCTCTGCCAATTACTACTAAATTAGGCTCAACACAGAAAGGATTGAAGGATTCACATTTAAGTAGGCATTTAACTAAAATTAACCAAGATTCTTGCATCTCACATTAGATTTAGGATCTGCATTTCATATAAGAAAGTCATTCATCTAAGAAATAGTTTCTAATCGATTACTTGGTCTTAATTTCACTAGCAAGATCGTTGACTCCATAAGGCACTGGTATCAATCATTTAAAATCTAATCAAATCCTATAAGTCTTGCTAAATCTTAGTCAAGTACTTGATCGCTTCACTGTGTCTTCCCAAATTGGTTGGTTCCCAACTAGTTCTTCTTCATTCCATTTTTCCATAGGGTCTACCCCCCTTAGCCTGCTATAGGGAGACAACTTAAATGGAGAGATTGAGGATCAGGGTGACAATCCTCGATCTGAGCCATTGTTGTGCCTAAACATTCTGTGCGACAATAGGTTCCATTCTTGGGTCATTTGTCTTAGGTCAAGCCTCCAATGTAGGCTTTAGGTCATTTGTCAAAGTCAATTTGTGAAGACTCCTTCGTCCATCAACGTCTCCTTGTTGTTGAAAGAATACTCTTCAAGTCGGCTTCCATAAGGTGAAATCATGTCGGCCTATATGAAGACACAATTGTTTGAAAAGTCATGTCGACTTATTTTATGGGAAACAACTATATATACAAGGCTAAGGTTTTTGCACTATTAAAAGTAATCTCATTAAATATAGGTGCAGAAATCACAGTGGACTGTTCAGTGTTATCATAGTTTCAGGATATTACAATAACTACAACTTCAGTCTATTACTATGACCACAGTTTCGGCTCTACGATAGTAAAGTACATTTCGGCTCTATGTCAGAGGACACACTTCGGTGCTATCACTGTTTTGGTACTATTACAATGAAACCATTTAAGTGACATTACAGTGACCAAACCTCAGTGATATTATAGTAGATATATCTTGGTGTTACCACAAATAATGGCTTGATGTTACCATAGTGATGAATTCTTTGTATCACAACCTCAATGCTAGTGCTATCTTAGTGAGATCATTGCTACAAGTTTGGTGCCATTGCAAGGATCAAAATGTGAAGAAGAATGATTGCCACAAGTGAACTGAAGAATGACAAGGCTAACTTGATGGATGGAGATAGTCTCGAGTCTAAATTGTAAGGGTCTTGGTTGTCTCATCTTGAATCTATTGAAGGAAGAATTTGTGACTGGGATTTCCCCTCGATGGGGGGGTTTTCCCTGGAAGCGTGCCTATATCTTGTGTTCTCTTCTATTTGTTGTTTGGAATTAATATTGATGATAAGAAAAGGTGATTAAGAAATCTAATACTAATAATGAAAACATCACAAGTTAATGTCATTAATAAGGGAAATCGTTTAACTACCATCACTATGGATTTTCCAACAAAAAGCCCATGATGTTTTCTATGTGTCATTGCTTAAGAAGTATGTGAAAGATGTTTATCACGTGATTGACTGTTATGTATTGTAGGTGCAACCAGAAGGATAATTCCAGTCGAAACCTCAGTGTATATTGTAGCGGAAATAACTCATGCTCTGGAACCGATTAATCGAGCAAGTTAAAGTGTAGTGGAAGCACTTTGGGCCTGATGAAGCTACATGGGAGATGGCTGATCGGATGCGGGCTATGTTTCCTTCATTATTTTTCAGTTGAGGAAAATGAGTTTTGGTATATGTACATATTTATGTATGTTTGTTATTGTAAATATCACAATGAGATGTGTTATAAAGCTCTAATAAGCAGTATGGTTGTCATGTTATCATGTTGGTTTTTGCTTTTCAATAGGATGTTCAATGTAAATACTGCATTGAGCTAATTTATAAAGCTCCATGGGTAGTATGTTTTGGTTTACAATGGTCTTGCTGGTCATAGGTGTCATAGAACACCGAGGATGGTGTTCCTCTAAGGGTGAGGATTCTGTAATAGCCCTGGGTTAAAATTTCATGGAATAAAGTTAGTAAAGGCTAAATAAATCGAAGGTCATGGGACATGTATTCCAAGCTGCATTTTGGGAAAATCATCCTAGTGTGTGTTCATTTGGTTTATTATGGCTAAGGAAATTGGTAAAGGCATTGGCAAAGGCAATGAAGCATTAATTGACATTTATTTATGAAAATAAAGGAAAATAAGAGAAAAGAGAGATGAAAGGTCACAAATTTTTATGAGAGGAAAATTGAAGGAAAAATAGAGGAAAATGAAGAAACTAGAGGCCTCAAGGATAAAAAATCATTCTGAGTATCAGTTCACAGCTTTTGGCTGGTTAACCTTTTGTTAATTCAGTTTTGGAGCTGCTCTTGTACTCTTGCACACTTAAATAATTCTTGGAGCATTCTAGCATTGGAGAAAGGAAGGCAAAGGAAGGACAAGGAAGCAAATGAAAGAAAAAGACAAGCAAGGAAAAGTTGGATCAAGCAGCTTTAGCGGGAATACTTGTAGATATCAAGTTGCATGTGTGATTTCCTAGCTGGTTAGTGAATGCATGGTACATGTATGTATGTATTTGGTTCTCTTGCTATCATTGGCATGAGTTTTTCTAAGTGTGACAGTGGTTTCAACCTTGCCTTTCCATTTCCAGATAACCATGGTGTGATGGGGTTTTTTTATTCGATTGAGATTTGGATTACCAGACGGTTTTGGAACTGGGTGAGGTGGTGTCAGGAAAATTCCCATGGTCCTAAGAATCGCTTGACCGATTTTGGAAATATTGCGGTAAGTCCCGAGGGTGGAGACGAGAAAATTCCTCAAGGTATTAGTGAAGAAACTCTGAGGCATCCAAGCTTGTTTAGGGCCTAGTGCTCCCTTGACCAATTTTGGCAGGATTGTGGTAAAGCCTAGTTGTTTATGTTTTGTTTTGGGCCTAGTGATCCCTTGAACAATTTTGGTGGGGCCGTCGTAAAGTTTGAGGGTGGAGGTAGTTTAATATCCGAGAAGCCTTATTTTTTCGGCCTTGAGTCCCACATACAGCATGGGGGTGATTGGACGAAAGAAATATTTGGTTAAACTCAATCTATGGTCGGGTGGTATGTTGAAGTCCCTAACTTGGTTGGCTTTTGCATATGTTACGAAGAGCTCCTTTCCTATTGTATTTAATGAGTATATGTACTTGTTATTATGTGGCTTTGATGGTTGTTCTATCATGATTATTATTCTAGTTATATCCTGGTTATAAACATGGATTCATAATAGGTTCTAGTTATGGTTCCTAACATGTTTTAATTGGTAAATGAATGGTTATTGAATGTGTTACATTATATATGTGATTACAACTATTGTGAGGGCATTAGACCTTCTTGATGATTTTCAAATAAGTATCAGATCCCTATGTTCTAATATGCACTCATGACCTATACATTACATGTTCTCGATATGTTTGACAAAATGAATGTCATGGTTAGACCCCTGGTTAGGTCAAGTTTTTTATTCAATTTTGATTGAATGTATTTTTCAACAAGTTAGAAATGATTCTAGAAAGTCTCATTGAGTTATGGGAAGTGGTCTGGAGGTTGACCTAAAATTTGGGCTTAGAATCCAGGACCGCATGCTCTGAACTAGACATTTTGGGTTGCAACTGCTGGGATGTAGGCTTGTGCATGTGGTTGGAGGCTTCCAACCACATGGATGCCTTGTTGTGGGAGTGATCAAGGGCCCATGTCACTAAAAAGGCATTCTAGCTCAGGATTTGGGCAATGAGAGTGGTTGTTTGGCTCCTGGGTGTCATATAGCTCCTGAGGAAGGTCAGTAAAGTTCTAGTTTGTCGATTCCAGTTCCTTAAATGTACTTAGGAGGTTGAGTCATGTCATAGTATTTTTCTGTCTGATGTTTACCCTAGAATACTAATGAAAGTGGGTAAATGTGCGAGGGGTGGTTATAGAGTGGTATTAGAGCGGGTTCCGTTATCTTTGGGTGATATGTAATACCAGAATGGTATCAGAGCATGGTTTAATACTTGGACTGGATGGGCGCAATGTGTTTTCCATACATGCATGTCAATGTATATATGATAATTATGCATGCATTGGTATGGTTATGGTTGTCATGCATGGGTTTAGTATGTGAGAGGTTACATACTGATAACCAACTAGGATATCACATAGCTCACTCTTCACATTGCTCACAACTTTTGGTTGGTTGAGGCAACATTGTGGTGAATCAACCAGATTAACCTTTTGGATAGGAGTGTTGATATTGATATCCAATGTGTTGATGCATTGACCTCTGCTTGTTTCTCCTATTCCTTGGTAAGCCTTTCCTGTGACTAAATAATTATATCATTATCCTCCTTGCAACTTCCAATCTCTACCTTTAAACTCCTCAAAGTGTATGGTATGTAAGGAGAGTACCCATTACCATGCTGCTCATCTAAACTATAGGGAGAATCACGTGAACTGTAACCCACCATTCTACTAGTCATCTATGATCTTCTTCTTCTTCCTGCAAACACACCATGTCATAGAAACCTGATACAAACATAACCAACATACATCAGTGAAGTTCATGGGAGGATATATCGTTTGCAAGATCAACCAGATTAACATGATACATGTATATACATAATCATGTCGACATAGAAACATCATGCATGACAACACCAACTGCACATACTAAACCTATGTAGGACAACCATAACCATACAAATGTATGCATAACTACCATATAAACACTGACATGCATGCATGACAAACACATTCCTCCCATCCAGTCCAAGTATTGAACCATGCTCTAATACCACTCTGGAATCAAACATCACCCAAAAATAACATAACCTACTCTAATACCAATTTGTGTTGAGGCTTCTGTAACAACCTTGGGTTAAAAGATCATGTAATAAAGTTAATAAAGGAAAAATAAGACTGAAGTCATGGGACACGTATTACAAGCTTAATATTGGGCAAAACATCCTAGTGGGTGTTCATTTGGTTTATTATGGCTAAGGAAATTGTCAAAGGCATTGGAAAAGGCAAAGAGGCATTAGTTGGCATTTATTTATGAAAATAAAAGAAAATAGGAGAAAAAGGAGATGAAAGGTCACAAATTTGCATGAGAGGAAAATTGAAGGAAAAATAGAGGAAAATGAAAAAAATAGAGGCCTCAATAATAAAAAGGCTTCTGAGAATCAGTTCACAACTTTTGGTTGGTTAACCTTTTATGAGTTTTAGATTGGATCTCTCTTCTATTCTCTCTCTCTCATACACTTAGAGACTTCTTGGATCATTCTAACATTGGAGAAAGGAAGGAAAAGAAAGGACAAAGATGCAAAGGAAAGCAAAGGATAATCAAGGAAAAGTTGGATCAAGTAGCTTCAATGGGAATACTTGCAGGTATCAAGTTGCATGTGTGATTCCCTAGTTGGTTAGTGGATGCATGGTACATGAATCTATGCATTTGGTTCTCTTATTGCCATTGGAATGGGTTTTTCCAGGTGTGATAGTGGTTTCAGCCTTGCCTTGCCATTTTCAGATAGCCATGGTGTGATGGGGTTCTTTTATTCTGTTGAGCTTTGTATTTCCATATGGTTTTGGAACCGGGTGAGTTGGTCTCAAGAAAATTCCTAAGGGCCTAGGAATCCCTTGACTGATTTTGGCAAGATTGCGATAAAGCCTGAGGGTAGAGATGGGAAAATTCCACTAGGTATTGGTGAAAAACCTCTGATGCATCCAAGCTTGTTCAGGGTATAGTGATCCTTTGACTGGTTTTTGTGGGATTGTGGTAAAGCCTGGTTGTCTATGTTTTGTTTTGGGTCTAGTGATCCCTTGACCGATTTTGGCGGGGTTGCGGTAAACCCTGAGGGTGGAGGTGGTATAGTCTCTGGGAAACCCTTGTTATTTGGTCTTGAGTACCACATTCATGCTTGGAATATGAAATGGGGGTGATTGGCTAAAAGAAAGATTTGGCTCAACTCAATCTATGGTCGGGTGATATGACTTGGTTGGATTTTGAATATGTTAATAAGAGCTCTTTTCCTATTGTATTTCATGAGTATATGCACTTGTTTTTATGTGGCTTTGATGGTTATTATTCTGGTTATATGCTGGTTATAAACATGGATTCATAATAGGTTCTAGTTATGGCTCCTAATATGTTTTAATTAGTAGACCTAATATATGTGATTGCAACTATTGTGACAGGGCATTAGACCTTCTTAATGATTTTCATATAAGTATCAGACCCCTATGTTCAGATTTGCATTCATGACCTGTAGATTACATGTTCTCAATATGATTGACGAAGTGACTGTCATGGTTAGACCTTGTTAGGTCAAGTTTTTTATTCAAGCTTGATTGAATGGCTTTGTCATCATGTTAGAAATGATTATGGAAACTCTCACTGAGTTCTGGGTAGTGGTCTGGAGGTTGACCTGGAATTTAGGTTCAGAATCCAGAACCGCATGCTCTGAACTAGACATTTTTTGGTTGCAACCGTTGGGATGCAAGCTTGTGCATGCGGTTGGAGGCTTCCAATTGCATGGATGCCTTGTTGTGGGAGAGGTTGAGGGCCCAGGTCACTAAAAACACATTCCAACTTGGGATTTGGGCATTGGGAGTGGTTGTTTGGCTCCTGGGTGTCCCGTAGCTCCCGAGGAAGGTTGGTAAGGTTCTAGTTTGTCAATTCCACTTCCTTAAATATACTTAGGAGGTTGATTCATGTCATAGTAGCTTTTTGTTTCATGTTTACCCAGGTAGGCTGGTTAAACTGGGTAAATGTGGGAGGGGTGGTTACAAAATTGATAAAAGGTTACCCCTCAAGATCAACCAGATTAACACAATACATGTATATACATAATCATATAAACATAGAAACATCATGCATGACAACACTAATTGCACATATTGAACCCATGCAAGACAACCATAACCATACCAATACATGCATAACTACCATATAGAAACTAACATGCATGCATGACAAACACATCCTATCCATCAAATCTAAGTATTGAACCATGCTCTAATACCACTCTAGTATCAGACATCACTCAAAGAGAACAGAACCCGCTTTGATACCACTCTGTCATCACCCCTCCCACATTTACCAAGTTTCACTGGTCTACCAGGGTAAACATGAAACGAAAAACTACTATGACATGACTCAACCTCCTAAATACAGTTAAGGAAGTGGAATCAACAAAATAGAACCTTACTAACCTTCCTAACGAGCTATAGGACCCATAGGAGCCAAACAACCACTCCTAGTGCCCAAATCCTGAGTTGGAATGCCTTTTTAGTGACATGAGTCCTCAATCGCTCCCACAACAAGGCATCCATGCAATTGGAAGCCTCCAACCATGTGCACTAGCCTGCATTCCAATGGTTGCAACCCAAAATGTATAGTTCAGAGCATGCAATCCCAGATTCTGAGCCTAAATTCCAGTTTAGCCTCCAGACCACTTCCCATAACTCAGTGAGACTTTCCAGGATAATTTCCAACATGATTACAAAGCCATTCAATCAAAATTGAATTAAAAAATTGACCTAACCAGGTCTAACCATGAAAGTCATTTCGTCAAACATATTGAGAACATCTAATCTACATGTCATGAATGCAAATGAACATAGGGGTCTGATACTTATCTGAAAATCATCAAGAAAGTCTATTTCCCTTCATAGTAGATGCAATCACATCTATTAGGTCATGCATTCAATAACCATTCATTTACCAATTAAAACATATTAGGATCCATAACTAGAACTTGTTATGAATCCACATTTATAACCAACATATATAACCAAAATAATAACCATGATAGAATAACCATCAAAGCCACATAATAATAAGTACATATACTGATGAAATACAATAAGAAAATAACTCTTATTAACATATGCAAAAGCCAAGCAAGTCAGGGACTTCCATGTACCACTTGACCATAGATTGAGCTTAACCAATTATTTCTTTTTAGGAAATCACCCTCATGCCATATTCCAAGCATGGATGTGGGACTCAAGACAAAACAACCAGGGCTTAATAGAGATTAAACCACCTACAACCTCATGATTTACCACAATCCCACTAAAACCGGTCAAGGGATCACTAGGCCCAAAAAAAGAACATAAACAACTAGGATTTACTGCAATCCCGCCAAAACCGGTCAAGGGATCACTAGGCCCAAAACAAGCTTTGATGCCTCAAAATTTATTACCCAGTACCTTGAGGAATTTACCCATCTCCACCCTTAGGCTTTACCGCAATCCCGCCAAAACCGACCAAGGGATTCCTAGGGCCTATGGGAATTTTCCTAAGACCACCTCACTCGGTTCCAAAACCATCCGATAATCCAAAGCTCTACCAAATGAAAGAACCCCATCATCCCATGAATATCCAAAAAAGTCAATCCAAGGTAGAAACCACTATCACACCTAGCAAAACCCATGCCAATGACAACAAGGGAATCAAATGCATACATGCATATACCATGCATTCACTAACCAGTTAGGGAATTGCACATGCAACCTGATACCTGAAATTATTCCCGCTGAAGCTGCTTGATCCAACTTTTCCTTGCTTATTCTTTGCTTTCCTTTGCTTCCTTGTCCTTCCTTTGCCTTCCTTTCTCTAATGCTATAATGTAGAAATTAATGTGTAGATTCAAAACTCCTCATGAAATTTACTAAATCACAAGACTTAAAGCTACTCTATTGATTTTCAAAAGTTAATCACCATCTAAAACAAGAATCATTGACATGCAAAAGGAAACATCACACATACACATAGATTTAGCTAAGGGAAAACAACTGCTCAAAACCCCCTACTATCTGTATTGCATTAATCAGAGAATAGAGAAGAAATAAAATGCTTTCTCAAGCTTGAGCACATCCTGCACTAGTATAGTCTATGCCTCTGCCTAATTGACTAAACCTGGCCCAACACTTAGCCAATTTTTCAAGCCTCCAAGCTCCTATTTCCTTGCGTTGTTCCCTTGGGAAATTTCCCCTATTATTTAGGAATTTCACACCAAGGAATTGTGCAATTACCATAGGCCAATCCTATGACTGCATGCACCACCTGTACAACTTGGATTAGTTTACAACTAATAGTACACTACCCTTGAACTCCAATCTCAACTGGGTAACTCGAATTCTTTGCATGCAACCATTATTTCGGGTTGATTGATCAATTAACTTGACCTCCACTAGTTCTTCTGATAGTTAGAACTAGTTAAACTGACAATAACTCAAATTAACTGAAATAGATTGCTACAAATTAGCAATCAATCATGTAGAACTGAACTCAAGTGTCTCCAACTCAAATTTACTGAGTTAACTGAGTGACAATAGCCATGTCACCTCAGTTAACTACCTCCAAGTATTATGCTGAAATTGAAATTCAAATTTTAATCTAGTTTGACCAAGGCAAAGTCAAAACTAGATTTTCTTGCTGCATTTTCAACACTCCCTCTCAGCAAGAAAGGGATTATCAGATACCCCAATCCTGCTTCTATGGAACTCAAATTTTCCTCTTGATAAAGCCTTTGTCAAAATATCTGCATCTTGTTCCTTTGTCGGAATGTATTGCAACAACATAATCTACCTCTGCACACAATCTCATAGATGGTGATACCAGATGTCGATATACTTGGATCAATCATGAAATATTGGATTCTTAGAGAGTTTGATACAAATTTGATTGTCACAGTAAATCACTGTAGGATCCATCTTCTGACCAAATAACCCAACAAGAATCTTTCTCATCTAGATAGCCTCACATGCTGCTTGACTTGTAGCCATGTACTTTGCTTTTGTGTAGTTGAGTGCCACAGATCTATGCTTCCTACTGTACCAAGAAACTGTCACAGACCCAACACTAAAAATTCCTCCTAAAGTGCTCTTCCTGTATGATGGAATCCATGCCCAATCTGCATTTGTGAAGCCTTGTTTCTTCACTCCCTCTATCAGTTTGTACCAAAGACAAAACTGAGTAGTGCCTTTGAGGTATCTCAACACATTCTTTACTACCTTCCAATATAGTTTGGTTGGCTTAACCATTGCTTGACTAAGTTGGTTAATTGCATAAAACATGTTCGATCGTGTGTTCACCAAATACACAAGTGAACCCACAAGTTTCTTGTAAATGGTAGCCTCCACTACCTCACCTAATGTAGCATCCTATTTCCCCCAGTTTCTTGCTAGAGGTGTCTCCATGGGTTTTCACCTATTCATGCAGAACCTCTGAAGTATCTCATTGGCATACTTTCTTACAAGGTCCTATCGAACTCTCTTGCAAGGTCCTCCTTGTAAGATTTGATTAGACGCTCATCACCAGTAAGGATCAAGTCATCGACATATAAAACAATAATCAATAATTTAGATTATACCACAATATGATAAATGTCTGCATTTTCTTCACTTTTGGTGAAGCGAAAACCGATGAGATAACTATCAATCCTAGTATACCAAGCACGAGGAGCTTTCTTAAGTCCATACAATGCTCGCTTGAGTCTACACACATGTGACTCTCTGTCAAAGGTCTCAAACCCCTCTAGCTGCTCAATATACACCTCCTCCTCAATAATTCCATTGAGGAATGCTATCTTCACATCCATTTGGTGGATCTTCCATGCCATCTATGTTGACAGTGCTAGAATTGACCTGATGGATGAGTACCTTGCTACTAGAGCAAAGGTATCCTCATAGTCAATTCCCTCCACCTGAGATAATCCCTTAGCCACAAATTTGGTCTCATCTTTCTCCATGCTCCCATCTGCTGTATGCTTTACGTTGTAAATCCATCTCAAACCAACCACTGATTTGTCTGCTGGTCTTGGGACCACTTCCCAAACATTGTTTCTGACAATGGAACCACATTCCTCTACCATAGCATAAACCCATGCTGGTTTCTCTACAACTTCCTCGAATGAGGATGGCTCTGTCTCTAACAGCTCACTCATCAGAGCCATGCAGCCAGTGTATCGATCTGGTGACCTCCTCTCCCTGTGCTGTGATGTGGGTGTTCCTACATTCTCTCTAGCATTTTGCAATAATCTGTCAGCTTACCTAGTTTACTTCGTTCCTTCTTTGGATGCCTCTGCCTCAGTGGATGTCTCCAATCTCTGCTCCTCTGCTTGTGGCTGCTCCACAACTTCTTGAGGTTCTTCCTTTGGAAAAAAAATGATCTTGACTAGGCTGCAACTAAAGCTCCCTCTTAAGAGAACACCTCATTGTCTTCTCCTCATCAACTTTTACATCATGTTTGACCAATGTCATCCTGAGGGATGAAATGTACACATGATAGTTGTGAGGTGTATTTATGTACCCCAAAAATATGCCCATCTCTGCTGTCATCTCTAACTTTTTCCTTGCTTCCTTGGAAATATGACAGAAAACTAATGATCCAAAGATCCTGAAGAGTTACACATCTAGTTTCTTCCTTGAAAAAGCTTCCGTTCATGTACTCATGCCAACAATCTTGTGAGGACTCTTGTTCTGCAAATAGACTATTGTGTTTCATGTTTCAACCCACAAGTATATAGGTGGTCTTTGGTCATGCAACATCGCCCATGATACTCCTATAATACTTCTGCTCTTCCTCTTAGCCACCCCATTTTGTTGTGGGTTATAAGGTGCTATCAACTCTTGTCGAATGCCTTCCTTTGCAATAGAAAATTTTAAACTCATTTGACACACATTCACCACTGTTATTGCTCCTGAGAGCCTTCACTTTCCTGCCAATCTCTTTCTCAACAATTGCTTTAAACTCAACAAATTTGGAGAATTTCTGGTCTTTCTTCTGCATGAAGTAGATCCAACACTTTCGTGAGAAATCATCTACAAACATAACATAATACCTATGCTTGGCAGTGGAGGCTGTTGAGAAATGTCCACAGATGTCAAAGTGGATCCTTTCAAGGATTGCATGCCCCCTCTTGTCTCGATCATTGAAGGTGGATTTTGTGTACTGCCCTAACGTACACTCTTTACATGTATTCTGTTGCTCTAGTGCTCCTTTGGGGAGGACCGTTGAAATCTGCTGCATGATCTTCAAAGCACCATGATGCAAATGGCCAAGTCTTCTATGCCATAATTCACTGACATCTCGGCTTTGCACCTTCTCTTCTTTTGTGCTTAATGCTAGACAATCTTCCACATCTAATTTGTAGATGTTTTTCACTTGAACCTCGATCTTCTTCACCTTTCCCATGGCGATATGTCTCAGGAAGGCCTTCCCTTTGTTGAATATCACATCGTAGCCATGGTCCTTCAACACAACTATAAAAACTAGATTATTCTTCAGATCCAGTACAAACATCACATCCTTGAGCCTAAGAGGGGAGCCAGACTCCCTCTGAAAAGTAACTATACCAATACCGGTCGCGTTATACCTTCCATCATCTCCCATTTGGATGTGTATCTGGAGATCCGTCTCCTCCAAGTCATTGAAAAATTCTTCGTTGATCATCATGTGGAATGAGGCATCGCTGTCGAGATACCACACACTACCCATCACTGTGATTGCCATGCATGCAATGAGGGTAAAATCAAGTTCGAACTGTGAAGCCAAGGCTTCACTCACTGCTCCTCCTGTAGTCTTCTTTATTATTTTTTTGTGTGGACACTTCATTGCATAATGCCTAAATTCATGACAGTGAAAGAACTTGATTATGGACAAGTCTTTCTTCTTGCCCCCTTGACTCGAATATGCTTTGGATTGGGATTTATTCCCTTTCCCTTTCTTTTCCTTTCCATCCAAGTCACATTTCTTCTCATACTCAACCTTGGATGAGGTCCCATCTCTGGTGCTCAACCTTATCCCCTGTTGTACCAAATCATACTAAAGGTTTTACCAATTTGTTAGTTTCTCCCTCCCGTTCATTGAATCTTGGTAGTTGTGCCAGCTCTTGGGAATTCCTAGAAGGGCTAGGCTCACCAAATTATCCTTTGTTATAGTAACGCAAACTTGACCAAGTTCATCATGACACTGTGTGAACTTGCTCAAGTACTGTGGAATGGTCTCGTTTCTCTACACCTTGATATTTCGAAGCTTGTACTTGAGTGCCAATTTCATGTGGTCACTACTATTTTGGAAAAAATATATCAACACTTTCCACATTGTACACAAAGTATCTTTCTCGTGGAGATTGGAGACAATATGGTCTTGCAACACACTTCTTCTAATCTGCTAGATTCTGAGCATCAACTGCTGCTGGTTTCAGAATAACATTATCAATGAATTCCTTCAACCCATTATCGTCCAATATTACCTCCATTCAGTCCTTCCATGCAACATAATTTGAGCTTCCCTCAAGGGAATACATGAGCCTTAGTCCATTGAAAGCCATATTCTCAGTCCTGAAGAAAACTTGCAACCTGATCTCCAACCTCGAACCTCCTGCAATGATAAATTCGAAATATCTTATCTATACTGATTCCAACTCTGCTACCATGTAGAAATTAATGTGTAGATTCAAAAATACTCATGAAATTTACTAAATCACAAGACTTGAAGCTACTCTACTGATTTAAGGAAGTTAATTCACTATCTAAAACAAGAATCATTGACTAGCAAAAGGACACATCACACATACAAAAATATTTATCTAGGGGAAAACAACTGCTCAAAACCCCTTACTATCTGTATTGCATTAATCATAGAATATAAAAGAAATACAATGCTTGCTCAAGCCTGAGCACACCCTACACTAGTATAGTCTATCCCTTTGCCTAATTGACTGAACCTAGGCCAATGATTAGCCAATTTTTCAAGCCTCCAAGCTCCTATTTCCTTGCGTTGTTCCCTTGGGAAATTTCCCTTATTATTTAGGATTTTCACACCAAAGAATTATGCAATTACCATAGGCCAATCCTATGACTGCACACACCACATGTACAACTTGGATTAATTTACAACTGATAGTACACTGAAATTGAACTCCAAGCTCATCTAGGTAACTCGAATTCTCTACATGCAACAATTACTTTGGGTAGATTGATCAGTTAACTGGTTGATCACTCAATGTGGTTTAAGTTACACACCTACAACTTGGCCTCCACTAGTTCTTCTCACAATTAGAACTATTTAAACTGACAATAACTCAAATTAACTGAAATAGATTGCTACAAATTAGCAATCAATCATGTAGAACTGAACTCAAGTGTATCCAACTCGAATTTATTGAGTTAATTGAGTGACAAGATCCATGTCACCTTAGTTAACTACCTCCAAGTATTCTACTGAAATTGAAATTTGAATTTTAATCTAGTTTGACCAAGGCAAAGTCAAAACTAGATTTTCTTGCTGCATTTTCATCATAGAATGCTTCAAGGATTCTCTAAGTGCATGAGCGACAGAGAATATAAGAGAGTTCCAAGCTAAAATTGAAAAAATTTTAACCAACAAAAAGTTGTGAACTCATCCCCAGAAGCATTTTTATCCTTGAGGCCTCTATTTTCTTCATTTTCCTCTATTTTTCCTTCAATTTCCTTCTCATGAAAATATATGACATTTCATCTCCCTTTTCTCCTATTTTCCTTTATTTTCATAAATAAATGTCAATTAATGCATATTTTCCTTTGTCAATGCCTTTGCCAATTTCCTTAGCCATAATAAATCGAAATGAACACCCATTAGGATGTTTTTCCCAACATTCAACTTGGAATACGTGTCCCATGACCTTGGTCTTATTTTGCCTTTATTAACTTTAATTACATGAACTTTTAACCCGGGGTTGTTACAAAACCCTCCCCCTTAGGGGAACACTATCCTCGGTGTTCCATAACACCTATGACCAATAATACCACTGAAAACCAAAGCATACTGCCCATGGAGCTTTATAACCTAGGTCTTTGCAGTATTTACAACCAACACTGTTGAAAACATGACAATCATACCGTTTATTGGATCTTTATAACACAACTCATTACGGTACTTACAATAACAATCACATATACTTATGCACATTTGCTTCAACCAACAAATAAACATATTGTTCATGGAGCTTTATAAATCCAACTCAATATAATATTCACAACAAAATACACATATATACATATGCACATTGGAGAATGCATATTGCATCATAAACAACTCATGCTTAAGAAATGAGAAATCAAGTAAGTTAAAGTGTAGTAGAAGAAATTTGGGCCTAATGAAGCTACATGGGAGATGACTGATCAGATGCAGGCTATGTATCCTTCATTGTTTGCCGGTTAAGGCAAATGAGTTTCTGTATATGTACATATTTATGTATGGTTTTTATTGTAAATTACATAAAGATCTATGTTATAATGCTCCAATAAGCGGTATGGTTGTCATGTGTCATGTTCGTCATGTTGGTTTTGTTTCTTAGCAGGTTTTTCAATGTAAATACTGCATCGGGATAGGTTATAAAGCTCCATGGGCAGTATGTTTTGGTTTTCAATGGTCTTGTTGGTCATAGGTGTCATAGAATACCAAGGACGATGTTTCCCTAAGGGGGAGGGGTATGTAATAACTTCGAGTTAAAAGTTCATGTAATTAAGTTAATAAAGGAAAAATAAGACCAAGGTCATGGGACATGTATTCCAAGCTGAATGTTGGGCAAAACATCTTAGTGGGTGTTCATTTGGTTTATTATGGCTAAGGAATTGGCAAAGGAAAAGAGGCATTAATTGGCATTTATTTATGAAAATAAAGATAAATAGGAGAAAAGGGAGATGCAAGGTCACAAATTTGCATGAGAGGAAAATTGAAGGAAAAATAGAGGAAAATGAAGAAAATAGAGGCCTCAAGGATAAAAAGAATTTTGAGGATCAGTTCACAGCTTTTGGTTGGTTAATATGTTGTTAGTTAAGTTTTGGAGCTATCTATATACTCTCATACTCTTGCACACTTAGAACATTCTTGGAGTATTCTAGTATTGGAGAAAGGAAGGCAAAGGAAGGACAAGGAAGCTGTTGACACCTAATCAGAGGGATTGGGTGTACAACTGTAATTAATGTAAATAAATAATAGAGAAGATAGAGAGTCATTGGGAGATGAACCGAACAGTCACTCCCTCTTGTATATAATAATGAACAACCTGAATGAATAATATGAGTTCTGATTTGAGGAGTTACCTCCTGGTCTGACATGGTATCAGAGCAGGCGCCATTTTTTGGCTTCCTTTTAATTTGTAACTCCTATTCTGTTTTGCCTTTGTTTTGCATCTTTTGCAGGCTGACATCTCTGTCAAAACCCTACGAAATCTCATTCATTGTTGTTGCGTCGAATGGCACATTGAAGCCAAAGGTGCTGTAGTAACTTGGATTTCCTCCCTTGGGCCGGATCTCAAATGTCATGAACCCGCATATATAAATATCATCGGGTCCGCTTTTAATCGCATATCGCTAGTCTCTTTGCCCCGATCAATATCGCTGCATGTTTGCGATGCGATCATACCCATTTATGTGATGACTCTGGAAAATAACACTACACAAAATGAAGATCGCAGAAGCCTCAAATCTACAAGCGATCATACCCTTCATTAACCCTTTCATATTTGAAGCTCTGCATACATTTTCTTATTCACCGCATATCCTTTTTCATATAAACTACCAATGGTGATGATGTAACCTGCTCGGACACAGTTCCCGAGGTTTCACTTTATCGAGCTTGTTCTCCACCGTTGATCTCAATCTCAAGATCCGACGGCTGACATCGATTTCGGGTCGACTACATACATGAGAATTACCCGCCCGAAATGTGCGCTTTTTTCTCTCTCCTCGGGCTCATTCTCCACCGTAGATCTCAAATCCCAAGATCCGACGGTCTATAGTGATTTCGGGTGGACAACTTGCACGAGAGTCACCCGCCCGAAATGAGCGGTTTTTCTCTCTCCTTTAGATGCTACGTGTCCACCGTTGAATGGAATCGGGCGCTCTCCACTAAATACCACTTACCATTTCTCATCCGCCCGAAATCCCGCTTATCGCTTTAAAACCACCCTCCGTCTTGGTTAACGCCTCGACTTGATTTGCTTGTGATAACCATTGATCGCCTACCATCGACGACCCTCCTCCGTATTTCTCTTCCACTCATCTCCGCCGATTCATCTCCGCCGCTCATCTCTGCCGTTCATCTCTGCCATACACAACAACAAAAGAACTACAGCTCCAGTTAGACTCTGGTATTCGGGTGAACGTTGAATGTTGTTAAGTTGAACATTGTTGGTATAACAATCATTTTATGAGTAAAATTTTGCAGCAGCAATATTTTTCTCCACTATACACAGATTTTACAATGCATTCAATTATATCTATTGTGGGAGTAGTTCTCAATGGAAAGGAGAATTATCCTGAATGGTCACGGAAAATCCAACACACTCTCATTTTTAATGAGCTATGGAAAGGAGTGTGTGTTGGAGAAGGAGACAAAGCGCCAGTCCAGCCTACCTCAGACAAGGAGCTCACCAATTGGGAAAATAAGAACAACAAAGCCTATGCATTGATTGTAGCATCAGTAAGTGAAGAGGTGAGTCGACACATTTCACCATTTTCAAATGCATTCGAAGCCTTACAAAAGCTGAAGGAACTCTATGACTCACACTCTGCACTTGAAGTTGTTCAACTCATGATTAAACTCTTCACCCTTGAATTACAAAATAATGATCCTCTTGCTCTTGCATCCGAAGTAAAATCTATAATGCATGATATCAAAGTCACTAAGGTTGAATTGGATATTCCTCTGATCGCTTTTCTCAAGGAACTTTATCCTACTTACTCCAATTATCTTGAGTCATTGCAAGCAAATGGAAATCTCAAAGATATTACCTTTGACTCTCTTGTAAAAAAAATTGCTGAAAGAGAGAAATCTTTTGGAAAGAAGACAACCCCTGAATCCTCTGAAGACACTGTGTGCCTTGCTCATAAAGAAAAGAATCTTGCCCAATATTCTTCCAGAGGAAGAGGTGGTCAAAGAGGAAGAGGAAGATATTTCAGAGGCAGGGGGGCAGACACTCTCAAGGAGAAAAGTCAGATTTGCACTACATACACTGCAAAAGAAATGGATCACATGATGCCTCCACATGCAAGTTACCTTGGGACAAAATTGAGCAGCAAAGAAACCAACCCAAAGGTAAAACTAATGACAATGACAAAGGTAAAGCACCTGAATCCGCTCATTATGTTGTGGCACAATGTAATATTGGAGTAAATGAAGACTTATTTAATGATTCACTTGCTTCTTCAAAAAATGATTGGTTGCTTGATTCAGGAGCAACTTGCCACATGAATCATAGAAAATATTTTTTTGAAGAATTTACTGACAATGTTGATGGAGCAGTATACTTTGCAGACCAATCAAAACTCAAGCCATCTGGGCTTGGCACAATCAGGCTTAAATTACTTAGTCTTCCAGAGTTTCTTCTGCATCATGTTATATATCTCCCACAGCTGAGGAGAAACTTCCTGTCCTTGGTCCACATCCACCAGCAAGGTCACTCCATTCATATGTTTCAGGGCAAGCTTGAGGTGAGAAAAGCATCTGACCACTCACTTGTCATGACAGTGATAGAAGAGGAAAGGCTTCTCAAGCTGCAGGGTACCTCTGCTCGTGCACAAAATTTCTCATACAATTCTCATTATGAAGAAGGTACACTTCCATCAAGTTTATTATGGCATGCTAGATTTCGACATTTGAACTATGACAGCCTCCGCTTGTTGAAGAAAAATGGTGTTACTGGTTTGCCTTCAATTCCTAGGAAACTTAAGCAATGTGATGCTTGCATTCTAGAAAAGCATAGCAAACAGTCTTTTCATGATTCACATTCAAGAGAACATAGAAAACTTGAACTCATTCATTCAGATTTATGTGGTCCAATGCCTGTTCCTTCTACAAATGGAAATAAATATATGATGACATTTATTGATGACTACACCAGAATGTGTTGGGTTTATTTATTGAAGAACAAATCTGATGCTTTTCAAACATTTAAGAACTTTCATGCATGGATTGAAAATGATGCACAATCTCATATTGGATCCATTTGCACTGATAATGGAAAAGAATATACTTCAAATGAATTTTAAAGCTATCTTCACCAACATGGGATCAAACATCAAACAATTGTGCCTTATAATCCCCAACAGAACGGTGTAGCTGAAAGAATGAATAGGACAATCTTAAATATGGTACGCTCCATGTTGTTCTTCAAAAATGTAAAAATGATGTTTTGGGCTGATGCAGTTCTATGTGCTGTATATATAAAGAATAGATGTCCATCTAATGCTATTAGAAACAAGACTCCTTATGAAATGTGGTATGGGCACATTCCTTTGGTAAAACATCTCAGGGTCTTTGGTTCCACCTGTTATGCCTTGATACCAAAGGTACATAGAAACAAACTTGGTGCAAGAAGTCGTAAGTGTATCTTCCTGGGGTATTCAAACACCTCCAAAGCATATCATCTCTATGATGAAGTCAACAAAAAGTTTGTTGTATCTAGAGATGTAATCTTTCTTGAATCATCCAAAACTGACAATGTTGTTGAAAGGCAACTTGATTGCTTGGATAGATTCACAAATGCAAAATCATTTCAAGAATTTGATAATTAGATTCCACATCTTGAAGGGGGGATTCCTATACTAGATCAACCTGTGGAATCTTCTTTTGAAGCACTCTCTCCCTTGCATGAAACTCCAACAACGGATGATACTTTCAGTGATGTGATTGATAGAATTGGGAGACTCAATCTTGATTCAGTCCCAACTCAATCAAAGGAGCAGTTTGGACCATTTGAGAAAGGTCCTCCAAAGAGGCTGACAAAGACACTTGAAAGTGTTCATCCTGATGAGGTTGGAAAGACAGGAACTAGAAATTCAAACCGGAAAAATGGAGGTAATGTAGATGACTCTAATGCACCTGTTGATATGGATGTTTCTTATGATTGTGAATTCAATTTGTCTATAGATTTTGAACCAACCTCCTTCAAAGAAGCTGTTTCTCATGATGAATGGCGAGAAGCAATGCAAAAGGAGTATGATGCCCTGATAAAAAATGGCGCTTGGAAGTTGGTTGATCCTCCATTGGGAACCAAACCAATTGGATGCAAGTGGGTCTACAAGAGCAAGTATAAAGTTGATGGCTCACTTGACAAGCACAAAGCCAGGCTTGTGGCAAAATGTTTTGCACAGAAGGAAGGGGTCGATTATGAGGATACTCTTGCCCCCACAACAAAATGGGCTACCATTCGGACACTCTTTGCCCTAGCAGCTTAGAACGATTGGAAAGTCCATCAAATGGATGTAAAACCTGCTTTCTTGAATGGAGGTCTAAAAGAAAACATTTTTATGTCCCAGCCTAAAGGATTTGTTGTGAAAGGACAGGAACATAAAGTATGAAAACTTGTGAAATCCTTGTATGGCCTCAAACAAGCACCTCGAGCCTGGTATAAAAAACTAACTGAGCATCTTCTAAAACTCAATTTCAAACATTATGATCTTGATGATGCAACTTTGTTTGTCAAGAAAGTTGGAAAAACAGTTGTATATCTTGTGGTATATGTAGATGATCTTTTGATGACAGGGAACAATGAAAGCTACATTGCATCCATAAAGAAGGAATTGAAGAAAGGTTTTGAAATGACTGATTTGGGCTATGTTCATTACTATCTTGGTATTGAAGTAACTCAACATCCGAAGTCCATATTCCTTTCTCAAAAGAAGTACATTGGAGATCTGTTGAACAGGTTTGGAATGACTGAATGCAATCCTCTGACTACTCCAATGGAACAAAACTTAAAGCTCACATCCATTGAAGGAAAAGAATTTGAGGATGCAACAAAGTATAGACAGCTTGTAGGAAGTCTCAACTACCTAACTACTACCAGACCAACATTTCATTTGCTGTTGGAAACCTCTCTAGATTTATGCAAAAGCCTTGTGAGGGACAATGGTCTGCTGCAAAAAGAGTTCTAAAGTACTTGAAGGGAATTCAAGACTTTGGAATCAAGTATACACAGGTGGGCGACTTAAGCTTGATTGGATACTCTGATTCAGACTTCGATGGATACAAAGAAACTGGGGTATCTACTTCAGGTTATGCTATGACTCTTGGATCAGGAGCCGTCTCCTGGAGATCACGCAAATAATCAGTTCCAACAGATTCCACAACAGAGGCAGAATATGTGGCAGCAATTGAGGCAACAAAAGAAATTGTGTGGCTCAGGAAAATTCTTGAAGATTTGCAGGTGAAACAAGTACAATTGACTCCACTCATGATTGAAAATACCTCTACAATAAAGTTGGCCAAGAACCAAAAGTTCCATGATCGAACAAAGCACACAATACTAAATATCATCTGATTTGACATCATGTTGAGGCCAAAACAATCCATATCCGCCATTGTTCCACTAATGAGCAAATTGCAGACATTTTCACCAAAGCACTTGGAAGAGAAAAGCTTGAAAAATTCAGAACGGTACTTGGACTCACCAACATCCCTTCAGATTAAGGGGGGGGATGTTGACACCTAATAAGAGGGATTGGGTGTACAACTGTAATTAATGTAAATAAATAATAGAGAAGATAGAGAGTCATTGGGAGATGAACCGAATAGTCACTCCCTCTTGTATATAATAATGAAAAACCTGAATGAATAATATGAGTTCTGATTTGAGGAGTTACCTCCTGGTCTGACAGAAGAAAAGGAAAGAAAATGACAAGAAAGGAAAAGATAGATCAAGCAGCTTTAGTGAGAATACTTGTAGGTATCAGGTTGCATATGTGACTTTCTATCTGGTTAGTGAATGCATGGTACATGCATGTATGTATTTGGTTCTCTCACTATCATTGGCATGGGTTTTTCCAGGTGTGACAATGGTTTCAACCTCGCCTTTCCATTTTTAGATAGTGATGGTGTGATGGGGTTCTTTTATTCGGTTCATATTTGGAATTCCAGATGGTTTTGGAACCGAGTGAGGTGGCCTTAGGAAAATTCCCAAGGGCCTAGGAAACCCTTGATCGGTTTTGGTGAAATTGTGGTAAATACTGAGGGTGGATACAGGAAAATTACTCAAGGCATTGGTGAATAAATTTTGAGGCATCCAAGCTTGTTTAGGGCCTAGTGATCCCTTGACCGGTTTTGGCGGGATTGCGGTAAAGCCTGGTTGTATACATTTTGTTTTGGGCTTAATGATCCCTTGACCGGTTTTGACGTGGTTGCCGTAAAGCCTGAAGGTGGAGGTGGTTTAATATCTGGGAAGCCCTGGTTCTTTGGTCTTGAGTCCTAAATTCATGCTTGGAATATGGCATAGGGCTGATTGGCTAAAAGAAATATTTGGTTCAACTCAATCTATGGTTGGGTGGTAAGTGGAAGTCCTTGAATTGGTTAGATTTTTCATATGTTAATAAGAGATATTTTCCTATTGTATTTCATGAGTAGATGTACTTGTTATTATATGGCTTTGATGGTTGTTCTATAATTGTTATTATTTTGGTTACATGGTCGTTATAAACATGGATTCATAACAGGTTCAAGTTATGGCTCCTAACATGTTTTAATTGGTAAATGAATGGTTATTGAATGAATGACCTAATAGATGTGCCTAAAGCTATTATGAGAGGAATTGGACCTTCTTGATGATTCTCAGATAAGTATTAGACCCCTATGTTCAACTTTGCATTCATGACCTGTAGATTACATGTTCTCAATATGTTTGACGAAATGAATGTCATGGTTAGACCTGGTTAGGTCAAGTTTTTGATTCAATTTTGATTGAATGGATTTCTCATCATGTTAGAAATGATTCTGAAAAGTCTCACTAAGTTCTGTGTAGTGGTCTAGAGGATGACTTCGAATTTAGGCTTAGAATCCAGGATAACATGCTCTGAGCTAAACATTTTGGGTTGCAACTACTGGGATGCCGGCTTGTGCAAGTGGTTCAAGGCTTCCAACTGCATGGATGCCTTTTTTTGGGAGCGGGTGAGGGTCTAGGTCACTAAAAAGGCATTCCATCTTAGGATTTGGGCACTGGGAGTGGTTCTTTGGCTCTTGGGTGTCCTGTATCTCCCGAGGAAGGTCAATAAGATTCTAGTTTGTCAATTCCACTTTCTTAATTATACTTAGGAGGTTGATTCATGTCATAGTAGATTTCTATCTCATGTTTACCCTGGGAGATTGGTGAAGGTGTGTAAATGTGGGACGGGTGGTTACAATTGGGATGACATGGAATTTGTCAGAAACAACTCAACCCAGAGAGCATTTTATTGGTTCTTAAATGCAGCAGGCGGACCCACCTGACGACTCATATCAATATGTAGATGTTGGAGGTATTTATGAAATTGTGCCACGATAAAGGAGTTGGGGGCCAAGCCTTAAGGACCAGGACTTGGTTCTATGTAGCATAGTGACCAAAGACACAAAGTGTTTGCAATGTTATATTAGCCCTTGAGGCTATAGATAAAAGAGAACCCAATGATGATTATAACACATATTTGGAAGTGTTTTTATATGAAGCATTTGGGCTTATGCATGGATGAGTTGACAACATGAAATTTGGTGCTATTATGCCATATTTGGATTTTTTCTGTGTTTAGCAGTTAGCCAAATTTGGAACTGTAGTCATAAGTCAAAATAAACTCACAAATTTCCTAATATTAGCGGATTAACTCAGAGATTGAGTTGAAAACCTCCTATAGAAATGGAATTTGAGTTTCATACACGTAGAACTCAATATTAACAGGTTAAACAACAAAGAACTAAACTTAGTTGGAGTTATAAATAACAAATTAAGGAGTTTAAACTGAAATATTTTTGGAGAGCCTGTAGATCAGTGACTAAAGAATTAAGAAAGACATAAATAAGAGATTCATACAATAAGAGACCTGAAGTTAACTGAAAAGTGAAGAAGCATAATTTAGCAGGAAAATTTCTTTATAAGCAGAATTGATTGAGGAATTATATGAGTGTGGTGTATTATGCAATTGTGTGAGCAAGTGTGTTGGTGATGCTATTGACGTGATCAATAATGAAAGATTATTGAAGATATTTTGGTGAGTGTTAGAAGAGACATATTTAATTGTTTACGTAAGGATTTGGTCTTCATGGTTTGAGTATAAAAATTATATGAAAGATGAATCATTGAGGGCAAACAAGTTGTAGCTTGCAGATCAAGGGTTGTAGCTCCTTTCAGTAGTTGTTGGTAAATTTTTAGGGGTTGGAATTCCTTTCAATAGAAGATGATAAATTCAAGGGTTGTAGCTTCTTTCAGTTGTAGCTGATGAATCAAGGAATAGTTGCTTCATGATAGTTGCAGCTAGAATTTTTTTTAACAAGAAGTTGTAGTTTTCCTTGTGATGGAATTAAAGAAAAGTTTGAAGAATTTGTGTGTTTTTTTGTGTTACTTATGTTATTTCTTGTCATGAGCATATAAGTAAATTGTTGAAGTATTTATTTGTGTCCTAATATCATTTGAAGTGAAATAAAGTTTTGAAAATTCCTACATTACTGATTCACCCTGCTCTTAGTATTCTCATGGTTTCTAAAAATTGGTATGAGATCCAAGTTTCTTCAAATCAGTTTAACAACTAGAACAAAGATCAAGGACCATGGAAAACTAGGAAGGGGGATTTACTAATAGGGAACCTATGTTCAATGGAACAAACTATGTGTTTGGAAAGTAAGGATGAAAACCTACATTCAATCACTTGGAGTTGATGTATGGGATGCAACTGAAGAAGAATAACAAAAACATCCAGCAATGATTACGAAAGATCAGAAGATGGAGTTTACTTGTAATGTTAAAGACATGAATGCCTTGCTTGATGATCTTCTTGAAATATAATTTGTCAAAGTAATGGAGTACACGTTCGTCGAACCTATCTAGGACAAGATGAGTAACTGCTATGAAGGCGATAGTAAGGTAAAACAAGCTAAACTTCAAGGATTTAGGAAACAATTTGAGTATTTGAATATGTATGATGATGCAGTTATTAAAATTTACTTCTTGAGAGTTGTTGAAGTTGTGAGCACTATTAGAGTTATTGTTGATAAATTAGAAGAATATGTAGTAGTTCAAAAGGTGTTGAGATCTCTTCCTAAGAGATTTAATCCCAAGGATTCAACCATTGAAGAGATGATGAATCTAAACACTCTCACTCTAGATCAATTACTTGGAATCCTTACTACCTATGAGATGAGAATTTCCAATGGCAAGCCTACAACAAAGAATTCATCCTTTAAAGTAGACAAGAAGCCCAAGGAAGAGCATGATGATTCATGTTGTGAATCAGATGAAGAAGAAGCCAAGTTTGTGAGGAAGCTCAAGAGAGGATTAGATAAATATAAAGGTAAGTTACCTTTTAAGTGCTTTAATTATGGAAAAGTTGGTCACTATACTTCAAAGTGTCCTGAAAATAAGAAGAAGGATTATGAGCCAAGAGAAAAATTAAGGAAAATACAAAAAGATAGGAAGAAGGCTAAGAAGAGGAGTCTATATATCCAAGAAGCCAGCTCATCTGAAAGTGAAGTGAGGTAATTCTCATATGAGGACAGAGATGATGAAAGTCCAAAAAAATTGATGGTTATTTCTATAAACAATCTGGAAGTTGAAGCTATTATTTCTAATGATGAAGATGCTGAAGTGGATCTAGAAGGAGAGATGGTAAGTGCACTTGAAGAAATTGAAAGGATGAGAAAGAAAAATAAAGCCTAGAAGGAGTTACTAAACAAAGAAAATGATGAAGTTGTTGAACCATTGCTCCTTCAAATTGAATAAGGTAATAAGATTCAAGAATATTTAAATTAATAGATGAGTGAGAAGAACCAAGCTTGTGAAAGGCTAGAGGGTGGAATTGTTTTTGAGAAAAGAACTAGAGAAGGCAAAATCCCAGTTGAGGTTAAATCATAAGTTTTGGAAAGGGGATTGATAATCTAAATGAGCTTTTGGAAGCACAAACAATCTCCAAAGACCGAATTGGTCTTGGGTTTGAGGCACAATATAGATCAAAAACAAAATTAAAGAATAAGAAGTCATTCAACTTTGTACTAGCAAGCAAAGAAGGGACTGCGTTGTAGCAAAAAGACAAAGAAAGTATGCAGCCCAAGACCCTGTTAAAGAATGATCAACAATAACATATTAAATAGACACATTTGGTATAGGTAAATTGAAACACACAGAAATTAGTCCAACCAATTATTAGAAGACAATTTTCCAAGTATGCTGATATTTTTCCAAGTTATTGTTTTACCTACACAGATTAGGGACATAAAGCAATGGTTTGCAAAGTGAATTTATCCTATAGGAAGTTCGGAGCAAGAAGAAGAAATCAACAACAAAATCAATTAATTAGACAGAGGAATAATAGACCCAGGTACATAAATTCTTTTACTCCTTTGAACAATATGATTCAATGTTTTAAATGTCAAAATTTTGGGCATAAAGCAACTGATTGCAGACTTAAGGAAAAGAGGCCTGAACCAGTTATTGAGAAAATTAGACAAGAGCCCAAGGTCTAGAAAGAAAAGGAGATCATAAAGCAATGTGATATTGCTTTATATGCTTAGAATGAAGGCAATCACTAGTATGTGGACAATGTTTTTTCCAGGAACATGTCAGGAGACAAGATAAAGTTCTTGACAGGGAAACCCATTGAAAATGGTAATGTAACCTTTGGTAATAATGCATTTGGTAAGATTGTTGGTAAAGGAGTTTCCAGTTTGTCAAATGATAGAGGCAAATCCAAGAATGTATTGTATGTTGATGGGATGGAGCACAATCTGCTTAATGTATCTCAAATGTGTGGTCAAGGATATGATGTAATTTTCAAGGCTAAAAATTGTCAAATCAAGTCTGCAAGCACAGGTGAAATGGTAGTTGAAGTTGTGAGAACAAACATTAATGTTTATGTTCTAAAAGAGGAAATAGAGAGGTGTTTCTTACCAAATATTGATGAGAGTTGGCTATGGCATAGGAGACTTAGACATCTTAGTTTTAATCAGATAGTAAAATTTAGCAAGAAGAATGTTGTCAAGGATTTACCTAGGCTATCAAAACCTGAGAATATGATTTGCAAGTCTTTTCAATTGGGTAAGAAAACTTGAGTACCATTCAAGTCCAAGGAGAGCTCATCATCAAAGCCACTTCAGCTACTACACATGGACTTGTGTGGACTGTCAAGAACACAATCACCCATAGGTAAATTACACTTCATGCTTGTTATTAATGATTTTAGTAGGATGATGTTGGTTGCTTTTCTCAGGGAAAAATCAGAAACTTTTGAGAAGTTAAAATATTTCAAAGGTATGGATGGAAATGAAACTAATTTTAAAATCAAGAGCATAAGGTCTAATAATGGAGGTGAGTTTATTTCAAAATAATTTGATGAATATTGTAAGAAACATGGCATTAAGAGGCAATTCACAATAGCAGAGACTCCACAAAAGAATGGTGTAACAGAGAGAGAGCTAATATATCTATTCCATAGTTAGCCAAATCTATGATGCATGAAAAGAAAGTTCAACAAAGATTATGGGCTGAAGCCATTCACACAGTACTTGTGATACTCAACAAATCTCATTTCAGACCAAACAATGACAAAACTCCCTGTAAGATTTGGTATGGAAGACCTGATACATTCAAGCATTTAAGAGTTTTTGGAAGTAAATGCTACATCAAGAAGAACGAGGAAAATCTTGGTAAGTTTGATGCAAGGGCTGATGAAGATATTTTTCTTGGATACTCTTATAATAACAAAGGTTATAGATGCTACAATAAGAAAACTAAGAGGATTGTTGATTATATTGATGTCTAAGTGGATGAACATGCTGAATCTGAAGTCAATTAGCCAAAAAATACAAGATTGCCTGATCCAACCAATTATGATGACAAGGTTGAAGAGACACTCTTAGAAGAAGACCATGAAGAGCCTTCCAGTCCACAAGCTAAAGATCCTTCAGGGTATGTGCAAAAATACCACCCAATTGATCAAATTGTTAGTGATTTAAATACATGTGTGCAAACAAGAAGGAGGCTGCTAAATCCCCCTACACAAGCACATGTATCCCAATTGTCCATGGAGGAACCAAAGGATGTTGCACAAGCTAGTCAAGATGGAAACTAGTTAAAAGCTATGCATGAAGAATTATACCAAATTGCGAAAATTCACACATGGTAACTTGTTCCTAGATCAGCAAACAAGAATGTCATTGGCACTAAGTGGGTCTTCAAGAATAAGTTGAATGACCGTGGTGAAGTTATCAGAAATAAGGCAGGATTGTTATGCAAAGGTTATGCTCAACTTTAAGGTTTGAATTTTGATGAAATTTTTTCTCCTGTTGTTCGAATATAGGCAATTAAAATGTTTTTGACATTTTCCTGTTTTAAGAAATTTAATATATATTTAATGGATGTCAAATCTTCCTTTCTAAATGGAGAGTTGCAGGAAGAAGTTTACATATATCATCCAGATGGTTTTCAGTTGACAGATGAGCCTGATTATGTTTGCAAGCTTAAGAAGTCCTTGTATGGTATCAAGCAAGCCCCTCGGGCTTGTTATTCCAAGCTAGATAGTTATTTTCTCAAGTGTGGATTCAAAAGAGGCACAACTAATAATAATTTGTATGTTAAGGCTAATGATGGAAAATTAATAGTAGTGGTTGTTTATATTGATGTTATTATTTCTCTAGTGATTCAGATTCACTAACATGTCAATTTGCAACTGATATGAAGGCTGAGTTTGAGATGTCTATGCTTGGATAACTTTCTTATTTCCTTGGATTGCAGATTGCATAGACTCGGAAAGGGATTTTCATTTCACAAAGAAAGTATCTCAAGGAAATATTGCAAAAATTTGCATGGAGGAATTCCCTTTGGTGAGTACACTAATGGTTACAGGTTGCAAGCTTAGTAAAACTGATGAATCACCTAAAGTCGATGAGACTTTATATAAATATATCATTGGAAACCTATTATATTTGACAACTACAAGACCAAACATTATGCAAGCAGTTGGTATTGTTGGAAGATTTCAAGCAACCCTCACACATAACCAACTTCTAGTAGCCAAGAGGATTTTCAGATATCTCAGAGCCACAATGGATTATGGACAATGGTACCTAAGAGGAAAATCTTTTTTACTAACTATTTACACTGATGTTGATTGGGAGGGTGATGTAGATGATTGAAAGAACACTATTGGTGGTGCTTTCTTTCTTGGAGAATGTCTAGTTTCATGGTTGAGCAAGAAGCAAGCTTCAATATCTTTATCTATAGTTGAAGCATAATATATTGCAACAACTACTTTTTGTATAGTAAACTATTTTGGATGAAGCATAGTTTTCAAGAGTACAAATGTTTTATGATTATCCGATTCCTATTATTTGTGACAATACAAGTGCCATTAGTATGTCAAAGAATCCAATTTTTCACTCAAAGACAAAGCATATTCCAATCAAGTACCATTTCTTGATAGAGAAAGTTGTCAATCAGATTGTCAAGCTAGAGTATGTTCCTATAAAAGAGCAGGCTACTAATATTTTCACCAAACCACTCCCATGAAATCAATTTGAGTATTTGAGGCAGAGATTAGGAGTAGTTCCTCTTGCCTCCCTCCACTAGATCTTCCTTCAAAAGGAATAAAGACAACCAACAATATTTAACATATCAAGATGAAGCTACCAGGTCCATAGGATCAATAAGACAAGGGAATATTGTTGATAGGGGGAGTAAAGTTGCAAGGGGAGTCCATTAGTGTCTTTTCCATTGATTTCAAAGAGGGAGAATTCTTGGTGATAAAAAAAGAAGAAGATAAAATAACTTCCAACCACAACAATCAAAAGGAGGAGTCGTATTGGTGATGCAGTGAGCGTACTCAAAATATCAATACAACACAAAAGAATTCAATTCAATGGGAGTAACATCCAAGGGAGAAGAAATTAAAAAGAGCACAAGCACATTTTTTTTGTAGCCCACTTTGTCTTCATGATGATGGTTTGTTTGATCAAGGTGTTGCCATCAATGCCAAAGGGGGAGAATGTTGGAAATATGTTGTCATTGATGGCAAAGGATGGGAAAGGTATTGATAAATGATGGAAAAATATAAGATGATTGCAAAATGAGCAGAGCATAGATGGAGAAGTTTTAGTGAATTTGAAGGAATTTTCAATACAAAAGAACAACTCAAAGTCAAGTGGAATCCACTTAGATGGCAAGAGCTTTGAAATATATATTTTAGTGGTATATTGAAGCCATAAAACGACCTACTGGATTAGAAAATATGGATAGTCAAAGGTCTCAAACCCAAAGACAAAGTTGCAACTAAATATGGTGTGGTGGACTTAACAGGCGTTAAATTTGACAGTCATCCAAAGCTCGCAGAGTAGATGGTGGAAAGACTGGTAGAGGCAACATTTTAAGTGACGGACATGTTTGCAGGAGGAATTGTCGCCACACATATCCACCGATGCATCAATGAAATTGTAATGCCCTACTTAATCTTATCATGCAAATTTTATTTACCTGAAAATATTGACTTATAATTATCAAGAAATATTGGTATATACTTACATTTGTGAAACTGTAATTTTTATTTACTAATATAAATTTTATTATTGTTATTATTCAATTCCCAACTTGTATTCTCAAATTTAATTTTGGATAGGATATGGTCTCCTTCCATTTATTCAAATTAAAAATCCATATCCCAAGGTGTCATCTCAAAATCTACTTGGGAGAATATATGGTCTTCTCCAAATTAATTTCCAAATTAAATATTCATATCTTATCCCCAAAATGTCTTCTCAAATCTACTTGGGAAAAGATATGGTAAGAAAAGTCAAGGATACTAAATGAAAGGATGAGGGGGTAGTCATGACATTAATGATAGGTGGTTGAGGTGGATGGGAGGAAGATGCATAAAAAGGGAAGGATGATGAGAGGAGAAGGGGGGAGATCCTTGGTCTTGGACTTGTTTTTGAGGATTTTGTTTTGGGGAGGAATGTGGAGAAAGACCAGGGAGAGAATGGAGAGATAAATGAGTTAATACATACTTGGATCTGGAGAGTTTTTGTTAAACTTGGACACACTACATCTGGTTGCACTTCGGCTCGGAGGGCTAGGGAACCTGTGGAGGTTCCTTGGGCTAGGCAATACTTCCTAGTTGGCTGGGAGGCAAATCATGTTGGGTAGTCAAGACGAGCATCCCAATAGAGTCAGGAGTTCAGGAGCATCTCAACTAAGCTATTGGAACAAATATTCCTCCGTTTATTGATTACTTATGTAAATGGTTGCAATGAAATTCTTACTTATTTAATTTGTGGTAAATAAATTTTAATGGTAAATTATCATCAAATAAATGTTTAGATATAAATAAGTTATTTCCCATCTTATTGTGTTTAAAATTAGAGGAATTTAGTTTTTAGTTAGAGGACCCTAGGAGGGAGTCTCACACATGGTATCAGAGCCCAGATTCAAAATCTGGACCCAAAACCCACTAAACCCAAATTTCCGCTATAAGAGCTTGTAACCCTCATAATTACTTGTAATCCTAATATATATATATATATATATATATATATATATATATATATATATATATATATATATATATATATATATATATAACAATTTATTTTTAGATTGAAAATGATACATCTCTTTATTGCCTTGGAAAGGAATAAAATTTGAGTAAAGACATGTTAGAGTTGTGTTTTACAGGCATCATTATAACTATAATACATATGAACTGTGATACATTAAAAAAAATTAATGTCTGTATAGGGGGAATGTTTAGATATGCTCTGTACATAGAATTAGAGTACCCAATTAGAATGGAGTCCATAATTAGGATAAAAACGAAATACCCACCAAGGATGAATTTCAATGAAATGAAGGGCTGTTTTAGATTTCTGCTGATATTAAGATCCTGATCTTGAGGCTGTTTATGTCCTCGAACTAGTTTTATGTTCCAGCATGGTGTTTAAGGGCATTGGAAAATTTTTAGGTGTCAATGGCGCCCCACAACATACTGCCCTGGGTAGTCCCAAGGGAAATTCTACTGAACAGAGTCTACTGAGAAATCCAGTGCCTGACAGATGGCATGATCAGAAAGCTGAGGAGGAGAATTCTGGATATAAGCGAAATCTTTTCAACTTTCTTGGTAATTTCATTCCAGGAGGACATGCTGGCTCTCCTTGCCTATTTAGGTTGGATAATTGGCATGTTCATTGGTGCGAACACGGATATGCTGTCTATCCTTGCCTATATAGGGAGGGATGATTGGCATGTTTATGATTGGCTTTATTGAGAAGAGATATTGACTGTTAATTAATGCCAAAGAGGATATGATGGCTCTCATTGCCTATACCAAGATGGATAATCTACATGTTTATTGCTTAGCCTTATATAGAAAAACTTATCAAATGTCTTGAAATTGGTACCAAAGTGGATATGTTGTCTCTCCTCCTACCCTTGCTACTCCTCTCCCTTCTGCCTGTGTTGCGTGTTGATCCCCACGACTCCTCCACAACTCCCCATCCGTGTTGAAGATCCCCTTTCCCAGGAAATCATGGAGAAAGAAACTAAAGCGTTCTCCCTTGGGGTAATTTTGAAAATTGGCTCTCAGAATATGCTCCACGTTAGAGGGATTCACAGTGATAAAGCCTCAGACGCCTCCTGGGCACTGGACCATACATGTGTGGGAAGGGATTCTGGAAAGAATATCCACTGTCCATTCCAGAACTCTGTCCCTGTTCTTGAAAAATTTCCACAGAATACCAATTACAGGATATATTCCAGGACCTTGGTATGGCCGATTGCTTCGATTTCTTGTAATGAAAAAGAGTAGGAAGCCAAATGAGAAGAGAAGAAAGGCAAGCAAACACTGGTCGATTTCCATGGCAAAATCTTGTCATAATGTGCATGCATGGTGACAGGAAGCTTCTCCTGACTATCATCAGATATGCCTGTGAGTTTCTATGCCAACTCCAAGAAGCTGCTGGTGTCTTCCTGAACAAATGTTGTAGGAACTGCAATCTCCTGAGTTCTAGCCACTTCGAAAGAGGAGGGAGCCTAACAATGGCTCTCCTTCATCTAAGTGGTCGTGAGTAGGGGGTATTTATTTTTTCAAGTGCTTAGGACCTGCACCTTACCCCAACCACAATAACAGGCGATCGTGAATTCTGGGTAAAGAGCTTGTTGCCATAATCTAGTTCCCGATGAATATGATCCATTTCTGAGTAGTTGCTCTTGGAATAGTGTAAACCCAGAGTTTTGGCCCTCACCAACCGTATTGATTGCAAAATGGCAGGACTGATGATCATACCATAGATTTTGTCTTGACCAATTTCAAATAATTCCTTTGGAGGACTAACTCCAAGAACAAGTGGCATATTTCTAACCTTGCACCCCTTTTGAGATAAGTAAATTGAAAGTGGAGTCTTGCTTGTACGTGAGAAACCAACTAATACCAAGTCTGATTTATGAAGATTGTGAGGCAGGGCTCCATCGTCCTGTTTAATCGTGAATTCTATTGCTTCAATTATTTTGAAATAACGTTTTGAGAGGGATGTGCTTCGGTCTGGATTACCTCGTGGAAATACCGAGGGTGCAACTCCTAGGTGGGCTGCAATGTATTTAGTGGTTAGCCCAAGAATATAAGTATAAGGCACTCCCCACAACTAGAAAGCATTCTTTGCTTCCCCTGTCATGTTCGGATCTGCCAATGTGTATAGTAGAAGTGCTCCCTCCTTCGTTGCTTTTCTGATGATCTCCATAAGATGATCAACTACTCTGGGTATATTCAGGTGTGCTAATGCTGATAATGATAAAGTGCCACTGTTCTTTGAAAGAGAAAAAATTATGGCTCTTTGCCAAAAGGAATCAGAATGATCACTATTTCCAAAGCTAGAAGACATCACAATCAGACTAGGGCCATTTCTGATATCTATCTCAATCAGTGACACAATAGCTTTTTGTGTTTCATTCGTTTGTGTTAGGATATTCCGACACATAGGAAATAGTTAAGTTCAACTTGGTCTAGTATAGAGTTAGGTAAAGTGTGTTTCTTTACCGTTGTACATTTTGTAACTTACAATCCGACGGTCACGATATGTAGTGATCCGACGGTTCACTCTCTCCTCGGTATTACCGACACTTGATCCGTGGCTTGACACCCGATTGGTCCATGAGTTCTATTTAAAGCGCATGGAGGGTCATTGTTCGGGTAATCCGTCTATGAGAGAAAGCTTATGTAAATTTTCATTCTTTGATTAATAAATTGCCTGAAGTGGCCACGTTGGCTCAGGCCGTGGACTGTTTCCCTCTTTGAGGGTTTTAACCACATCAAAAATACTGGTGTATTGATTTGAGATCTGGTTGTGAGCGGTGTCCTTTTGGTGTTCTTTCTGAGGAACTTACCCTGTAAATTCCTACAGTTTGAGATTGCTTGTTGTGCATGGCTACTTCCAAGGGAAGGCACTACGCAGGAATGACTTCATGTAGCAGCCTATTGTCAAACCTCTATTTTGTTTGAACTAAAGAAGACGAGCTTTCATACATGTCACAGGCTGCACTAGGCCCCACTGTCATACCAAATTTTGATTGGCTTGGATTAGATCCATAGTCCATGCTTTGAATGTAACCCTTATTTGGGAGCCCTGCAACTTGGTTTCTCAAGGCCCCTAGTGCATCATGCTTCATCACATGAGAATCAGCATTGAAGTGCATCAACTTGTTTAAGAGTTGTTCAGGATCCCCCATAACAATATTCATAGACTGTAATGGTACCTCCCTTACAGTACCAACAGAATGCCCACCAGATTGAAGAAACATAGACATAACTGATCCTCTCATAGAATCTTCCTTTAAACAGTCAATGCATCCAGATTCCATCACATTTGACCTTCCAACTCCATATAGATGATTCTCAAATTGCCTTTCTTTCCCTTTCTCCTTGTTGCCAGAAAAAGCAGGAAGATTGCATGAACCACTTTGCTGGGTTCCCTCTGGCACACTTGGATCATAAACTCTCTGCACCATATGCTCAAGAAATAAGGGTTTATGTCTCTCCATGGTCACATTAGAAACTTGGGGATCTAAGGAAGGTTGCAGTGGACCATGAAGTGCATGTGTTTGCTGAGAAGGTTGACCAAGCCTCAACTCAAAGCTTGATGACATAGTATCCTTCTCTGATGGGATCGGTTCCTGTATGTTATTCAAGTTGCTTAGAGTAAAACCCTTCTGAAAGATTTTTATTCCTGCTGGACCTTGATTGGAAAAAGAAAAAGAATTTTGTTGAGATGAAAACTACATTTTTCAACATTCTTATTGTTTGGTTTAAGCCCATTGCAGCGGGCTTAGGTTATGCTCTTGAGGAAACCCCAATTTTTTTTGTGGGAAAAGGATGTAAATCATGCAATACATTTGATCATTCTTGGATAGTTTATGAAGTGTCTTCATGCTTTATCCAACAAATAAGTCCTTGATTTGCGATCGATTCTATTGGCACCGATATGAGGACTCTGCATTTTCAGCATTCTTCACTAAATAACATCGTGTCATCCAAGCCAGGGGAAACTGGGTTCCCAACCTAAGCCAAACTGGGTTACAAGCTCCTAAATTGATAGGGCAATAAAAATGAAAGGAAAATAGGGCAAGAATAAAAGTAAGGTGATAAATAAAAAACAAGTAAATAGTGTATAACAATAGGGGAATTGTGTAGTGCACACAATCCAAAATGTCAAATAGACAAATGAGATAGTTCTTCAGTTTTCCAGAGTAAGAGCACGTTATTTATGATATAGGAAATCTACATTTACACTGTGTCTGTTTACGTCATTCCATGCTTGTAAGTGTTTTGGTATGGACAATATTGTCGTAAGGCTTCAAGGGAATCAAAATTTTGAACTTTGAAAATATCAACCAAGTCATTAATTTCCAAGGAAAAAAAAAGAATTCATCGATCTCCTAATTTTATGGTGGAGAATGGATGGTGAAATTGCATGGATAGAAGGAGGGCAGTGTTTTACATGTTCTCTTATGAGAACAATATCTGGGAGTTGTCTTAAATATTTAGACACTGACATCAGTTAATTAGTTCCTCATTGAAAGCATAGATTGAATGACAGATCCATATTGATAGATGAACAACTCAGTTACTCACAAAACATTAACTACAAAGACATTGATTGAATTGAATTATGCTTTAGTGTGGTCTTAGGATCGTGATAACACTAAAGAAAAGTCATATATGCCTTATTGACTTAATAGTCTTCCAATTGCTACAATAACAACATCACATTCAACTCTAAATAGCTTTTCAGTGTTCACATCCTCTTTGTGTTTGAGGCAACCCCAAAACAGAGTCCATGGTAATATCAGCCCATGGTTTATTCAACACAGGCAAAGGCTTATGCAAACCAGTGCTTTGCTATCCTCTGCAATTTAACAAATCTTGCGAGCAACAATAAAGTTACTCACATCTCTCATTGTGGCCAACGAAACCTTCAACTCACTTAACTGAATGCTTTATTTTTGCTGAAAGCTTCCTCTCAACCCACTTGAATCCAATTTTTGGATCAATTTCTCTCTCATTGATCTAGCCAGAATACATAATTGTCTATCTTTAGACAAAAATCCATCCACCAACAAATATTCTTCAAAACTGCTTCTAGTGTTGAATTGGTTGGTAAGATTCGAAACCCTTTTACCAAAATATGCATAATTCACGTAATCCTTTTCTATTACATTTAAGCCAATTGTCTAGCATAAGGCAAAATCCATCCACCAACAAATATTCTCCAAAAGTGCTTCTAGTTGTGCCTCTTCAATTACATTAAAGCCCATGGTTCAGTTTGCATAGTTATAATTAAATGGAGACCCTACTTAAAGTTTCCACAGCAACATTGCATTTGCTTATTATATGTTGACTAACGAAGGTGACAATCTGAAATAATTGGAACAAATTGCCATGTCCATCTTATAATTTTTCTTGGGAATTTATATACCGTAGTGCTTGATGGGCTTCAGTATTGCAACAAGAATGCTGCAACTCCCAAGGCTACCGACTTTAATTATCAACCCGCGGTTCATACAAACTTAAGAGGTGTTGGCACATACAATGTGTCCTTCCTTTGCTTTCATGATGTAATGGAGTGCATGTACTAAAGTCAAATCCTAAACTAATTGCAGAAAATGAAATGTTCGAAATGGAACCTTAACCTATTGTAAGAAGGAAAGTACAAGGAAAGAGACGGAAATTCAATGCTAAATCACACCATTTTCTAATTAACTGCAAAAAACTACGATTTGCAATAATGCTAAATTATCATGAACCAAATGCTACTATCTAAGCATGGAAGTAAGAAGCATTGAACATCTCTAATGTGCAAGCAAAGGGACTAAAATAAATATGTTTTTGTCTTTTTGTATTTTCATGCAAAAAAAAGTATGCAAACTAATTTCCTTTGGTAATGTGGCAGGTGAATTAAGGATGTTGGAGGTTGTATAGAAGGGTTAGGAGATGGTTGGATGGTGTGGGAGACCCTTGGGGGGATTTTGGTGACTTCCTAGAGGTTTTCCATCAGTTCGGCCTTAAAACAAGCCATTTCAGGAAAACCTACTGGATGTACTAGAAACCTACAGGACGATCCCGTAGGAATTACAGTGAACCTATAGGATACAACCGAGAGAAAAATGTGAGGTGTTGGAGACAATGGGAGGCCTAGGAAAGGTGTGTGATGGGTGGAATGGAGTGGGAAATGCCTAGGATCACTTAGAACTCAAAACCAAAGTTTGGAGATGGATGGATTTGCTCAAGAAGCTTGGAGAAGTTTCCTTGTGAAATGATGAAATTGGTGAGGGTTTAATGACCAAACAAATCAAATCCCAATTGGATGGGAAAAATTTTGTTATTAACTAGGATGTCTTAGGTTCACATTCCAAGTGGAATCACTCAAAAAGATCTCTGTTAACCCATTCTAAAAAAACAAAAAAACATTACTAGTTGAAAATCTAGAAATTCGAGAACTAGTGAGCTAGTAAATCTAAAAAATGCTTAACCAAATCAAGTGCAAATGCAATGGGGTAATTTTTGTTATGGACTAGAATGTTTTTTTGATCTAATGCAAGTGGAATCAAGTTGATTGAAGCTCGTTAGAATGCTCTAAAAAATAGCAGAAATTTACTGTTCTTTGCTAAAACGGAGGTCCAACAATCTAGATTTGGGAATAAGAAGACTAATCCAAGAAACTCAGTGATTGCTATGAACTTCCAAAGCTTTTCCAAGGATGAAATAATTCTTTTGATCCTGCAAAATGACTTACATCAACCATTTAACTCAATCCTACAACAAGAAATCATTAATACTAAATGCAGAAATAGGAAGAAATAAAAACTAGAGATGCATGTGAATAAGCAATGAAACGAAGGAAAGAGAATGATACAAAAGGGCTCTGAGGTTCCTGGGATGGCCAAGACCAAGGCAAATCAGAGACCTATGGAGGAGAACAATATTTAGAAGCTGAACATGACACCAATCTTCATTATTTTCATCAATAGAATTACATCCCCGCAAGAAAATACAATGGAGCTGCACAAATACAAGCTCTCTCCACAATAACACTAATGAAAATCCCCCTTAGAGGAAAATTTGACTTGGTACTTATACAAAATGATTAGGAATCATTCCCCATGAATGGAGGAAGCTTTCCCCACCAAATCCCTTGATTAGTGAATCTAGTCCCCAATACCAAGAATTTGCATTAAATGGCAGGGAACACATTCCTAAATTTTCTCAATCATTCCCTAGAGGAAAATTCGACTTGGTGCTTATACAAAATGATTAAGAATCATTCCCCATGGATGGAGGAATCTTTCCCCACCGAAATCTCTTGATTAGTGGATCTGCTCCCTTGATTAGTGGAACACATTCCTAGATTGTCCCAATCATTGGAGGTCCACAATTTGTACCATAATTCCATAATATATTGTTGAATTATTATTTATTATTGATCCTATAGTAGTAGGGAACAAGTCCCTAAATTATCTCCTCCTCCAACTCTTCATAATCTGCCCAATATTCTCATAATATTCCACAAAAAATAAATAATATTAGGCACAAATATTCAATTATTCATAAACTTTCCTAATAAATATATTAAAGTTAAAAATAAATTATCTAATGCAAAAAGAGAGGTTTAATGTGCTGAAGGATGGTCATAGGCCTTAATTTATATTTTAAATTAGAGGCATGGGCCTTAATTTATGTCTAATTTAGAGGCCCATCATACCCCCTGCTGAAAGTGTTGCTCATCCTTTGAGCAACTTAGTGACCTCATTGTGCCTCAGACATGGCCCTGGTGGCCTCTCTCTTGTGCATTAAGAGTATTGGCTGTAAGCTCTACAAGGACAAGCCAAAAAACATATCTGTGCAAAGGAAAATCCTTGCTTCTTGAGACCATTAGTTTGCCTTCTTCCCCTTATTCAAGATGGTTCTTGATTGTTTTTTCAGTTTGGCAAGGTCTTCCACACCCTTATCAACATTCTGTTACCTTGTTCCATCATTTATTTGCCTTAGGATTGCCTCTTGTAGGATTTTTGGGTCACTGTAATTCTACAGGATCATCCTGTAGAAAACACAACCCCTTTGTAAACTGAAGTAAATGAGTGGAAAAAATGACATAAATGGTGGAGGAATGAATGGTAATGAGTGATAAAATAAAAATGTGAGTGACAGGGGTCTCTTTGTGATCCTCCTTTTCTCTTTGACCATCTTTCTTGCTGACCTGCAAATGGAAATTTCATGAAAATGGAGAGGATACTCTCTTTGTTTTTTTTTTCAAGAATGAAATGGGATGGATGAATGATGAATATATAGTGAATATGAAGTGGATGGAGGGCTTGGAGTGTTGTGGTGACCTTGGCCTTTACAATTTTTTTTTCTTTTAACTGCTGCCCTCATTCCTTGAAATGATCACCCTTCATAATTTGATTTTTCAACATTGCATGAGTGAAGGAGTGAGTTGCAATTAACTAGATGAAGGTGGCTGAGATTGCTAACCAATCCTTAGCTTATAAAACCTCATCTCTCATGCATTGACAACAAATTTCTAACTATAATATGCTCAAGAGAAGAGGTTAAGAATATTGCATACCTGTACGTACCTGATGGTTGTTGGAGAGACATGCATGCTGCTGCTGACTTGATGTTGATGTGCAGGTGTTGTATGGTGATGCTGATGATCCTGATGCTGCTGATAAGCTCTGGAGGAGCTTCTTTGACCTCTGGATCTCCTTTAAAATTGCTCACTGCCAATCCTGTAGGTGCTGTTCTGTATCTTGTAGGTTTACAGGACATCAACTTGTTTTTTCGATATCTCCCAAATGATAGAATGGACTGAGCTGAAACTTTTTGAACATGTTTCCATCATCATTATGCACCTCCCCATAGAAACATTTTGGTCAATGGATGCACGGATCTCGAGAAAAACTAAAAATGGCTGAAGGTGATGGAGGCTGATTTCTTGGAAATCATGCACTAGAATTTGCTAAAATTGCTTGGGCATGTTACCATCATCCATATACATCTCCCATGAAACAGGTTTTTAAATGGATGCACGGATATCGAGAAAATGCAAAAAAGTCTGAAGGTGATGGAGGCCAATTTCTTGGAAATCGTGCATTGGAATTTGCTGAAACTGCTTGATCATGTTATCATCATCCATATGCATCTCCCCCTGAAACAACTTGGCAAATGGATGTATGGTTTTCAAGTTATGGCAAAAACAAATTTCTGCTCTATGTATTTTTGTATCCTGTAGTAAAACAAAGCATCCTGTAGTTTTTTAGGACAACAAGGAAAATGAGTGGTAGAAGCTTGAGAATGATGGGTGTATGGTGAAAATAGATGAGGGTGATGGATTGGCATGGCCTTGGCCTTGTTGGAGCATTTGAGCAAAGGAGGAGAAAGTCAAAATTTGACTTCTTTTCATTAGGCTTGACCAATTTTCCTTTTGGTACCAACTTGTTCTTGTTGCTTGCATGTTGGAGAGTACATGCATTTATCAAAGAGATGCATGGAACACTGATTTATTTTATTTTATTTTTCTCTTTTTTTCTTCCAGGCATACTAGCTACCTCAATGAGGTTTTCAACTAGTAGGTCTGCCTACGCGCCTCAAAGGGGGTTTTCAGCTAGGATCTTTTTTTTTTCCCAACCCATTGACCGCCTGATGGAGGTTTTCAATCAATGAGCTAATCTGAGGCACCTCAAAGGAGGTTTTCACCTGATTTTTTTTTTTTTTTTTTTTGCTTTTCATTTTTTTTTTCTACCTTACCCTACTTGAAAAACAAAATCACTTTCAAGTATAAGAATACTTCCAATGGAGCCATGTGCACATCAAGATGATAGAGAAACTGATGTGTAGGCTTGAGATGTATGCTTTGACATTTACCTGAATTTGAGAGATCAAATGATTTGACTTTGATGATATCAAGCACAATTGAAGAAGAGGGTATTGCTACAACTTAATGACTGTCTGGAACCATATTTCAATATAGTTGTGATGCCCCTAGTCCACTTGATGATTTGGATCATTCTTCATGTATTATTCTACCATGACCTTCAAATCTTCCTCTTTTTGCTGATTGTTCTCTTGAATACATGGAGGATTTGATGGTAGCCATGAGGGAGTTCTCTCGATCCTTGATTTTGATGTATTCTCTTCATCAATCACAACCCATGGTTCTGTGGTCTTCTTATTTGAATCTTCTTCTTTTGAATGTGGTCCTTCAATGATATCAAGATCTCTTTTTAGCAATACTCTTCCTCAGCTATGGTGAATACCATTGATCTCAAGAGGAGATGTTTGAAAGTGTTGTACCCCAACATTGTAAGTGGGCTGAACTACTTCAATGTGTGGGTTTGGGAATGGTGGTATAGGTAGTTGAGTGGGAGTGTATATTTGAGATGGATGTGGATGGGGTTATGGTTGTGGTGGAGATGAATGGTAAGGATAACATGGAGTTTAGCATGGAGCATATTGAGGAAAATACTGAGGATATTGTGGATGGCTCCCATAAGTTCCTTGCTAACCTTGTTGCCAAGATTGGTTTTGGGGTTAAGATGGCCAATGTTGCCAAGGAAAAGGTGTGTTCCAATTACTTTGAGGTGGATATGCATAACCTTGAAATTGTGGATTAGGATCTTGCATCATATCCTGCTGAATAGGCTGCCATGGCTCTCTTGGAGCTACATAACATTGATGCATTGGCAATTGGCTTGCTCCATTATCCTCTTGGTGAAATTTCTTCAACCTTGGTAATGATGGCCAATGTTTAACATTATGTTATTCTGCAACACAAATATCATAATTTGTGAAACATGTAAACAAATTTCCAAGTTTAGCTTGACTTACCGATCTTGATGCTGATTTACCTACCCTTGCTTTTCCTCTTGATATTTGTTTGCATGTTTCACAAATTTTCTCAAATGATAATTGATATACATCACCTCTACTCATGAGATTAAGGAGATCAATCCATTCATCCCTATTGGTTCTAAGTAAGAGGGTTTTTAGTGTGTTGGATCCTAAATGATGTAGCTTTCCCCTCTTAACATTATACATAAACCTCTCTATTAGATCCTCTAGACTCTCATATTCTCTTTGATTCATTCTAAAGATTTCTCCTTTAAGATCATGATATTTATATTTTTCTAGAAATATCTTTTGCATATCATTCAATGATCTTATTGAATTAGTCCTTAAACTCATGAACCATTTAAGAGCTTTATCCTTCAATGTTGTCGGAAACAATCTCAATTTTTGAGTTTTCAATAAGTAACCATAAGATCTACAAACAATTTCAAATTCAAAGAGAAAGGTTTTCGGATCCTCTGACCTTAGACCATTAAATTTTGGAAGAAAAGATGGAGGGATGTTCTTCATGTGTACATTGATATCCGTATCTTGAATGGGAAATTCGAGAGGATCTTCCTCATTGCCATCTTCTCCATCCATTTATTCTACATTCTTTGCCATCTCTTCTTCTTCCTCTACTTGCAAAACTGGATGGTGATATGGCTCTTACTGCACCATGTGATCAAATGGGGGGGGGGGGGGGGGGGGGGTTGGTGTTGGAGAATTTTGTTTTTGTTTTTATGATTGAATGAAAACTTTAATGCAATGCAATTTTCTACTTTTAAAATTAAATATGCCTAATGCAATTATTTTTTTTGTTTTTGCAAAAAGTAAAAAGAAATGAATCAACTCGGGAAGAAATCAATGCATACTTTGACACCTCCCCGCCAATGACGCCAAAAAGTGATGGGCCTTGGTATTGCAACAAGAATGGTGCAACTCCCAAGGCTACTGACTTTAATTATCAACCCGGGGTTCATACAAACTTAAGAGGTGTCGGCACTATGTGTGCGGCATACAATGTGTCCTTCCTTTGCTTTCATAATGTAATGGAGTGCATGTCCTAAAGTCAAATCATAAACTAATTGCAAAAAATGAAATGTTCAAAATGGAACCTTAACCTATTGTAAGAAGGAAAGTACAAGGAAAGAGACAAAAATTCAATGCTAAATCACACCATTTTCTAATTAACTGCAAGAAACTACGCTTTGCAATAATGATAAATTATCATGAACCAAATGCTACTATCTAAGCATGGAAGTAAGAAGCATCAAACATCACTAATGTGCAAGTAAAGGGACTGAAATAAATATGTTTTTGTCTTTTTTTCTTTTCATGCAAAATCAAGTATGCAAACTATTTCCTTTGGTAATGTGGCAGGTGAATTAAGGATGTTGGAGGTTGGATGGAAGGGTTATAAGATGGTTGGATGGTGTGGGAGACCCTTGGGGGGCTTTTGGTGACTTCCTAGAGGTTTTCCATCAATTCGGCCTTAAAACAGGCCATTTCAGGAAAACCTACTAGATGTACTAGAAACCTACAGGGTGATGCTGTAGGAATTACAGTGAACCTACAGGATACAACCGAGAGAATAGTGTGAGGTTTTGGAGGCGACGGGAGGCCTAGGAAAGGTGTGTGATGGGTGGAATGGAGTGTGAAAAATTCCTAGGATCACTTAGAACTCAAAACCAAAGTTTGGAGATGGATGAATTTGCTCAAGAAGCTTGGAGAAGTTTCCTTGTGAAATGATGAAATTGGTGAGGGTTTAATGACCAAGAAAATCAAATCCAAATTGGATGGGAATTTTTTATTTATTAAATAGGATGTCTTAGGTTCCCATTCCAAGTGGAATCACTCAAAAAGATCTCTGTTAACCCATTCTAAAAAAATAAAAAACATTACTAGTCGAAAATCTAGAAATTCGAGAACTAGTGAGCTAGTAAATCTAAAAAATGCCTAACCAAATCAAGTGAAAATGCAATGGGGTAATTTTTTTTATGAACTAGAATTTTTTTTTGATCTAATGCAAGTGGAATCAAGTCGATTGAAGCTCGTTAGAATGCTCTAAAAAATAGCATAAATTTACTGTTCTTTGCTAAACGGAGGTCCAACAATCTAGATTTGGGAATAAGAAGACTAATCCAAGAAACTCAATGATTGTTATGAAATTCCAAAGCTTTTACAAGGATGAAATAATGCTTGTGATCCTGCAAAAGGACTTACATCAACCATTTAACTCAATCCTACAACAAGAAATCATTAATACTAAATGTAGAAATAGAAAGAAATAAAAACTAGAGATGCATGTGAATAAGCAATGAAACGAAGGAAAGAGAATGATACAAAAGGGTTTTGAGATTCCTAGGATGGCCAAGCCCAAGGAAACTAAGAGACCTATTGAGGAGAACAATATTTAGAAGCTGAACATGACACCAATCTTCATTATTTTCTTTAATAGAATTACATCCTGCAAGAAAATGCAATGGAACTGCACAAATACAAGCTCTCTCCACAATAACACTAATGAAAATCCCCCCCTAGAGGTAAATTCGACTTGGTACTCATAAAAAATGATTAGGAATCATTCCCCATGAATGGAGGAATCTTTCCCACCAAAATCCCTTGATTAGTGGATCTAGTCCCAATACTAGGATTTTCATTAAATGGCAGGGAACACATTCTAAATTTTCTCAATCATTCCCTAGAGGCTAATTTGACTTGGTACTTATACAAAATGATTAAGAATCATTCCCCATGGTTGGAGGAAGCTTTCCCCACCGAAATCCCTTGATTGGTGGATCTGCTCCTTGATTAGTGGAACACATTTCTAGATTTTATCAATAATTGGAGTTCCATAATTGTGCCATAATTCCATAATATCTTGTTGACTTATTATTCATTATTGATCCTCCAGTAGTAGGGAACAAGTCCTTAAATTATCTCCTCCTCCAACTCTTCATAATCTCTCCAATATTCTCATAATATTCCACAAAAAATAAATAATATTAGGCACAAATATTCAATTATTCATAAACCTTCCTAATGAATGTATTAAAGTTAGAGCCCACACGACTTTGGATTGACGGTGAATGGGTGCACTGTTAAGGCACTCCTTGCGATAGGTCACTGGTTCAAATCCCTTGTGGGTGCTTACTTACCAAATATCTATATATTTATATATAATATATATATATATATATATATATATAAGTTAAAAATAAATTATCTAATGCAAAAAAGAGGTTCAATGTGCTGAAGGATGGTCATAGGCCTTAATTTGTGTTTTAAATTATAGGCATGGGCCTTAATTTATGTCTAGTTTAGAGGCCCATCATACCCCCCTGCTGAAAGTGTTGCTCATCCTCTGAGCAACATAGTGACCTCATTGTGCCTCATCCATGGCCCTGGTGGCCTCTCTCTTGTGCATTAATAATATTGGCTGTAAGCTTTGCAAGGACAAGCCAAAAAACATATTTGTGCAAAGGAAAATCCTTGTTTCTTGAGACCATTAGTTTGCCTTCTTCCCCTTATTCAAGATGGTTTTTTTTTTTTTTGGAAAGGTCTTCTACACCCTTATCAACATTCTTCTACCTTCTTCCACCATTTATTTGCCTTAGGATTGCCTCTTGTAGGATTTTTGGGTCACTGTAATTCCTACAGGATCATCTTGTAGAAAACATAGTCCCTTTGTAAACTGAAGTAAAGGAGTGGAAAAAATGACATAAATGGTGGAGGAATGAATGGTAATGAGTGGTAAAATAAAATGTGAGTGACAAGGGTCTCTTTGTGATCCTCCTTTGCTCTTTGACCGTCTTTCTTGCTGACCTGCAAATGGAAATTTGATGAAAATGGAGAGGATAATCTCTTTGTTGTTGTTGTTGTTTTTTTTTTTTTTTTTTTTTTTCAGGAATGAAATGGGATGGATGAATGATGAATAGATATTGAATATGAAGTGGATGGAGGGCTTGGAGTGTTGTGGTGACCTTGGCCTTTGCAAAAATTTCTTCTTTTAACTGCTGTCCTTATTCCTTGAAATGATCACCCTTCATAATTTGACTTTTCAACATTGCATGAGTGAAGGAGTGAGTTGCAATTAACTAGATGAAGGTGGCTGAGATTGCTGACCAATCCTTAGCTTATAAAACCTCATCTATCATGCATTGACACCAAATTTCTAACTATAATATGCTCACGTGAAGAGGTCAAGAATATTGCATACCTGATGGTTGTTGGAGAGACATGCATGCTGCTGCTGAGTTGATGTTGATGTGCAGGTGTTAGATGGTGATGCTGATGATCCTGATGCTGCTGCTAAGCTCTGGAGGAGCTTCTTTGACCTCTGGATCTCCTTTAAAACTGCTCACTGCCAATCCTGTAGGTGTTGTTCTGTATCTTGTAGGTTTACAGGACATTGACTTGCTTTTTCCATATCTCCCAAACGGTAGACTGGACTAAGCTAAACATTTTGAGCATGTTGCCATCATCATTATGCACCTCCCGATAGAAACATTTTGGTCAATGGATGCATGGATCTCGAGAAAAACTAAAAATGGCCGAAGGTGATGGAGTCCTATTTCTTAGAAACCGTGCACTGGAATTTGCTAAGATTGCTTGGGCATGTTACCATCATCCATATGCATCTCCCCATGAAACAAGTTTTTAAATGGATGCACGGATATCGAGAAAATTCAAAAATGACTGAAGGTGATGGATGCCAATTTCTTAGAAATTGTGCATTGGAATTTGCTAAAACTGCTTGAGCATGTTACCATCATCCGTATGCATCTCCCCTTGAAACAACTTGGAAAATGGATGCATGGTTTTCAAGTTATGGCAAAGACAAATTTCTGCTCTATGTATGTTTGTATCCTGTAGTAAAACAGAGCATCCTGTAGTTTTTTAAGACAATAAGGAAAATGAGTGGTAGAAGCTTGAGAATGATGGGTGGATGGTGAAAATAGATGAGGGTGATGGATTGGCATGGCCTTGGCCTTGTTGGAGCATTTGAGAAAAGGAGGAGAAAGTCAAAATTTGACTTCTTTTCACTAGGTTTGACCAATTTTCCTTTTGGTAACAACTTGTTCTTGTTGCTTGCAGATGTTGAAGAGTATATGCATTTATCAAACGGATGCATGGAGAAAGAATTTATTTTATTTTTTTTTCTCTTTTTTTCTTCTGGGCCTACTACCACCCACCTCAATGAGGTTTTCAACTAGTAGGTCTGCCTAGGCGCGTTTAAGGAGGTTTTCAGCTAGGATCTTTTTTTTTCCCAACCCATTGACCGCCTCATGGAGGTTTTCAATCAATGAGCGAATCTGAGGTGCCTCAAAGGAGGTTTCCACCTGAGATTTTTTTTTTCCTCTTACTTTTCATTTTTTTCTACCTTACCTCATTTGAAAAACGAAATCACTTTCAAGTATAATAATACTTCCAATGGAGCCATGTGTACACCAAGATGATAGAGAAACTGATGTGTAGGCTTGAGATGTATGCTTTGACATTTACCTGGATTTGAGAGATCAAATGATTTGACTTTGATGATATCAAGCACAATTGAAGAAGAGGGTATTGCTGCAACTTAATGACTATTTGGAACCATATTTCAATATAGTTGTGATGCCCCTGGTCCACTTGCTGATTTGGATAATTCTTCATGTATTCTTCTCCCATGATGTTCAAATATTCCTCTTTTTTCCGATTGTTCTCTTGAATACATGGAGGATTTGATGGTAGCCATGAGGGAGTTCTCTCGATCTTTGATTTTGATGTCTTCTCTTCATCAATAACAACCCATGGTTTTGTGGTCTTCTTATTTGAATCTTATTCTTTTGGATGTGGTCTTTCAATGATATCAAGATGATCTCTTTTTTGCAATACTATTCCTGAGCTATGGTAAATACCATTGATACCTAGAGGAGATGTTTGGAAGTGTTGTACCTCAACATTGTAAGTGGGCTGAGCTACTTCAATGTGTGGGTTTGGGAATGGTGGTATAGGTAGTTGAGTGGGAGTGTATATTTGAGATGGATGTGGATGGGGTTGTGGTTGTGGTGGAGGTGAATGATAAGAATAACATGGAGTTTGGTATGGAGGATATTGAGGAAAATACTGAGGATATTGTGGATGGCTTCCATAAGTTCCTTGCCAACCTTGTTGCCAAGGGGGGCTTTTGGTGACTTCCTAGAGGTTTTTCATCAATTCGGCCTTAAAACATGCCATTTCAGGAAAACCTATTGGATGTACTAGAAACCTACAGGATGATCCTGTAGGAATTACAGTGAACCTAAAGGATACAACCGAGAGAAAAATGTGAGGTGTTGGAGGCGATGGGAGGCCTAGGAAAGGTGTGTGATGGGTGGAATAGAGTGGGAAAATTCCTAGGATCACTTAGAACTCAAAACCAAAGTTTGGAGATGGATGGATTTGCTCAAGAAGCTTGGAGAAGTTTCCTTGTGAAATGATGAAATTGGTGAGGGTTTAATGACCAAGCAAATCAAAAACAAATTGGATGGGACGAATTTTGTTATTAACTAGGGTGTCTTAGGTCCCCATTCCAAGTGGAGTCACTCAAAAATACCTCTGTTAACTCATTCTAAAAAAATAAAAAACATTACTAGTCAAAAATCTAGAAATTCGAGAACTAGTGAGCTAGTAAATCTAAAAAATGCCTAACCAAATCAAGTGCAAATGCGATGGGGTAATTTTTTTTTATGAGCTAGAATGTTTTTTTGATCTAATACAAGTGGAATCAAGTCGATTTAAGCTCGTTAGCATGCTCTAAAAAATAGCATAAATTTACTGTTCTTTGCTAAAAAGGAGGTCCAACAATCTAGATTTGGGAATAAGAAGACTAATCCAAGAAACTCGGCGATTGTTATGAAATTCAAAAGTTTTTCCAAGTATGAAATAATGTTTGTGATCCTGCAAAAAAACTTACATAAACCATTTAAATCAATCCTACAACAAGAAATCATTAATACTAAATGCAGAAATAGAAAGAAATAAAAACTAGAGATGCATGTGAATAAGCAATGAAACGAAGGAAAGAGATGATACAAAAGGGCTCTGAGGTTCCTAGGATGGCCAAGCCCAAGGAAACTAAGAGACCTATGGAGGAGAACAATATTTAGAAGTTGAACATGACACCAATCTTCATTATTTTCATCAATAGAATTACATCCCTACAAGAAAATACAATGGAACTGCACAAATACAAGCTCTCTCCACAATAACACTAATGAAAATCCCCCCCTAGAGGAAAATTTGACTTGGTACTTATACAAAATGATTAGGAATCATTCCCAATGAATAGAGGAAGATTTCCGCACCAAAATCCCTTGATTAGTGGATCTAGTCCCCAATACTAGGAATTTGCATTAAATGGCAGGGAGCACATTCCTAAATTTTCTCAATCATTCCCTAGAGTCAAATTCGACTTGGTACTTATAAAAAATGATTAAGAATCATTCCCCATGGATGGAGGAAGTTTTCCTCACCGAAATCCCTTGATTAGTGGATCTGCTCCCTTGATTGGTGGATCTCCTCCCTTGATTAGTGGAACACATAACTAGGTTTTCTCAATCATTGGAGTTCCACAATTTGTGCCATAATTCCATAATATCTTGTTGAGTTATTATTTATTATTGATCCTCCAGTAGTAGGGAACAAGTCCTTGAGTTATCTCCTCCTCCAACTCTTTATAATCTGCCAATATTCTCATAGTATTCCACAAAAAATAAATAATATTAGGCACAAATATTCAATTATTCATAAACCTTCCTAATGAATATATTAAAGTTAAAAATAAATTATCTAATGCTAAAAGAGAGGTTTAATGTGCTGAAGGATGGTCATAGGCCTTAATTTATGTTTTAAATTAGAGGCATGGGCCTTAATTTATGTCTAATTTAGAGGCCCATCAGTGCTTCATGATCTGGACAAAACAAATTCTTTACGCAGGAAATAATGTTGCCAATATAGCGCCACGGGGGTAGGCGAGTTGGTAATCACAATGCGGTGAAGTTCGTTAGAAAGGCGGGCTCCATACTGAAGGTCACGAGTTCAAATCCCCCGGACTTACCCTGGAGCTATATAGAGGGGTAGGCGTAGCTCCCAGTGGTTATAGAGGTAGCGGTCAGAATCGACCCCGTGTAATGCGAGTCGCCAGGCTACCCATGTTGCCGATTCCACTGTAATAAAAAAATTAAAAAAAATAATGCTGCGAATATAAGTTTTTGAATAACAACATAGATTTCTCTACCAGAAGTGTTATACTTTTCTTTTGGCATCAATTTTGTTAAATGTGCTACAAGCCTACATGTCTGAGTATGACTCAATACTAATCCAACAGCTATAGAAGGAGCATCAAAAAACATCCAATGCTATATAGGTTGGCATATACACCATT